>JAHVAK010000446.1:0-1274156 GCA_019845155.1 Luehdorfia chinensis
CTACAAGTGCCAATGTAAAAAGATAACAGTTAAATAGAAAAAGTAGTTAAATGTATGTAGAAAAGAAGAAGGTAATAGATAATAAGAAAGTATTAAAATAGGACTCTAAAATTATTATTAAATGTAAGTTACAAAGCAGTGTAAAATGTAGGATATAAGTTTGTAATATAGAACATAGACATATATACTATTATAAAAAAGAGAGAAAAGAGAGAAAGAGAAAAGACAACAAAAATGATTAAAAAGGCCCTGATCTCCCATGTCAGGGGAACAAGAAAAAAAAAAAAAAAAAAAAAAAAAAAAAAAAAAAAAAAAAAAAAAAAACCTAACCTAACCTAACCTAACAGGGCTTACCCCATATTAAGAAAACTAGAACTAGACCCACTGTTGACGCAGGTGCTGACCGGGCATGGGGGGTTCTCCGAATATCTGCACCGTTTCAAATGCAAGGAGAGCCCCTCATGTGCCTGTGATAGGGATAAAATAGAGTCCATCATATACCTCATTGCGGAGTTCCCTAGACATTTTAGAAAAAGAACAGACCTAGAGTTAGAATTAAAAATTAGAATATCAAAAGAGGAAATACACGTACTTATGACGGAAAAAGAAAAAAGAGGTAGATTCTTAGATTATTGTAAACATGTTGCTAAGCAAACTGTAGAGTTAAACAAATAGATAAACATAGGGAAATTGGACATATATGTAAGAATATATAAATCAACTCCCAAAACAATTAGGAGTAAGAAAATGTAATTAGCATATAAATTAGTAGCAATAAGATAGAGAAAGAATGTTTAATAATAATAAAATGGAGATGTAAGTAAATATGTAGGAATATAGAAAAAGAAGCGTGTTCAAACCAATAACTTAGAAATGACTATAAGATTGCAAAAACGTCACAGTGTAGTAAAATATTAAAAAGTAATGTGTAAAGAAATATGTACCTGGAAATTAAAAATTGTATAAGTAATTATATAAAAGGTACGTTGTACGTAGAAGTTATGTGAATAAAATAGTATTGAGAAATAAAAATAAGAATAAAAAAGACAAAAACCGCAATGTACTAAACAAAAACAGATAAAATGATAAAAGTGTATAAGTAATAAGGAAATATTGTAAACTATAAATATAAGACCAAGACAGTCAAAAAGAACAGTGACAAGTGACAATAATCAGAAAAGAGCGAAAAGGTCCCTGATATCCCATGTCAGGGGAATTAGAAAAAAAAAAAAAAAAAACCTAACCTAACCTAACCTAACTCGATCTGCTTCCTAAAATTACCGTTCTCGTCCTAAATATTAGCAATTAATTATTCAAAATTATTTATAAACGTTTTGAAGGCCTATAAATTCGTGTACTAATTTAAAATCGTGCTTTTTCTATACTTACGTAGTTGACTTACGTAATTCTAAAAAATTTTCGACTTCTTCAAAATTGAAGATCTTTTGCTTTTTTCGGCTCCATCACGTGCGGTCTGCTTCAGAAACGTCGCCCAGCGCGAAATCTGTAAAAGAAAAACTGATATTCAGAGAAAAATCGCCCCCCACACCCACCCGGTCCTCTCTATTCAAGTAAATGTGCGGTATTAAAGACCATTTAAATTTATATATTTTTATTTTGTTCTTAAATTGTTTGGGAAGAGATAAAAAGGAAAAATGAATCCAAAGTCGACAAAATCGGAAGCGGCGGTCGGGGGATCAAAGCAAAAGTTCACGGTTACGACGGCTGGAATATTGGCCTCAGGAAGCCAACATAAGCGTGGCTCGGAAAAGCTGAGCAAGCAAGACTCGTCGCCATCAAAGACAAGTGTACGCCGCGATATACAAGTGCAGTCAAGCGCCCCGACCCTGAGTGACTCCTTGGATTCAGTGCCAGCCGAGGCCAATAAATTGTATCAAGAGGCAAAGTCGCAGATGGAGGCTTCCGGAAATATTAGGACAACAATAAAAGAAACTGTTATGGAGAACTTAGCTTCTCTTTACGAAATAGTTCTGCGTCTTAATGAATCTAGACAAACCCTTGTAGACAAGCTTGAAAAGCAAAGGACGACATACGAGGAGACACTGAAGAAAATTGAAAGGGGGCAAGCAGTGACAAAAGGCATAATAACAGAATCTGAAAACTTAGCCACCTTTGAAAACAACAAGGCCACCGCCTTAATGGAAAAGCTAATAGACAAACTGCATGAGCACAGTGAAAACGTCGCTGAGTGCAAGCAATTTACACTTGCACTCACGGAAAAGCTTACGACGACTCCAAGTACTCTGAGTACGGAGGGTAAAATGACGTACGCTGAAGCTATGCAGAGAACACGACAGATGAACACTATACAGAAACCTTTACACTCTGTAGTAGTGTCATCGGCAGAAGAGAAGGACACAAGCGAGGAAGTAATCGCTAAAATCAGACAAGCGATGGACGCGAAAAATAAAGGACTGCACGTCGAGAAACTAAGAAAAGCTAAAGATCAGAAGGTTATCATCGGATGTAATTCTAAGGAAGAACTCGCGAAGATCACAGACAGAATAAGGAGCGCAGGTGATAACCTAAATGTGGAAAGGATGACTAACAAAGACCCGTTGATCATCTTAAAAGACGTGCTTTCCTACAACTCTGACGAGGACATAATTAAAGCTCTTAAAAATCAAAATGAACACCTAATCGGAGACATAGAAACTGAACATCAAATGTTACTGGTGAAATACCGGAGAAAGACAAGAAATCCGCATATGAACCACGTCATCATGCAAGTGTCACCACAAGTATGGCAGCGTCTCACCACGGCAGAACGTATCCATATCGACTTGCAGAGAATTTGGGTAGCCGATCAGTCGCCATTGGTGCAGTGTACTAGATGTCTCAACTATGGACATGGACGGAAATATTGCAAAGAGAGTATCGACCTCTGCAGCCATTGCGGCGGCCCGCACATGCGTTCTGAGTGCGCTGACTGGCTTGCGGGAGGAACACCTTCTTGTCGAAACTGTCATCATGCGAAAATTGAAAATAACAGCCACAACTTCTTCTTTCTTCTTTTCTTTTGCCTTTTGGGCTTCTGCGGTCGGTGTTGTGACTGTGCTGTCATGCTCTCGCCGGCCGTGGGTCCTAGCGTAGGCCGAATTACCCTGTCGGGGAATAATTTTGCCTCAAAGGCGGCCAGTTTTCTTTCAATAAGTGCCCCTATGCGGTGCATGAGACCCTCGTCCTCGCTGGGTTCTGGAACTGATTGCGCGGGCGGGGCAACTGTCTCGATTCGTCCTTCTTGCGTCTGCTTACGGAAGAAACCAATCTCTTCTGTAAACGTAGCCAGCTTGGTGTTTAGGCTGGCGAGCTGCGCACGTAAATCTGCGTTTTCTCTTTCCAGCCTAGTGACGATTTCATTGTTGATAGTCCTCCGCACAACCACCTTTGTGGTATTACCATTGGTAGAGGTCGTCCCCGCACCTGGCACCGACACATCGCTGGCAGTGGCTTTCCGTCGCGCAAGTTCCTCGGTTGCAGCTTTAATATTACGAACTGCCAACCTAATGCCGCGTACAAAGTTCCCCTTTAAGTTGCGGGAACGATCCGCTACCGTTTCGATTGCCTGCAGTTGGCTATCGATGTGGCTTCCGAGATCTGCGTCGGCTTGCGACCGCATTTCCCGGGCCAGCTCCTCTGGGCTAGGAAGGCTCTTCTTAGCTCTGGTGTTCGGTGTGTCATGGAAGGTTCCAGAAAATCTTCCTCCATATCCACCTCGTCTTCGGTGGCCGTAGCTGAAACCGCTACAAGCTTGGCGGCCACGGCCGCGTCACTTGGGGACTTAGCTCTCCTTTTTCGTCTTTTTCCTCCTTCTGACTTGGCAGATGTGAGAGACACGAGTGAGCCGTCAGACACACCTCCGTCACTCTCACCGGCCAGACTGATTGGCGTGTTTGGACGAGAAAAACGCCCACGCCTATCTCGTGCCGGTACCGCTGGTACCCCCGACACGACTCCTCCCTTTTCGATTTGGTCCGTGGATGTTGATGGACACGCGGTTTGTGTAGGTTCATTGACATCACCGCGAAGCAGACCCTTGCCCCCCTCCCCCCCCCCAGATACGATGGGGCAGCCCGAGCTTTGCCCGGGGGTGGACTCTCTGACCTTGCCAGTACCACCCTGGGGTAACTTTTCCTTTGTACCTGCTTTCATGTTTATTTTGATTTATCCCCCCCCCCCCATACGCTAGCGACCGGGCTCCCCCCAGCCATTCATCCCATCGGCACGCAAGACCTTGGGATTGGGGTAATTTTTTATAGAGGTTTTCTTCATCGCGGCCCGAAGGCCCCCGGTCCCTATTGATGTCCGGCCGAATGCACTTGGCACATCACCGCACATGTCGCGTCCCCTGTTCCCTCTCAACGAAGAGTGATACGGGGAGCAACAAGAGCCTAGAGAGGCCCGCCACGTCGGGCTATATGCCCTTGGCCGTTTCTCGTTTCCGAGGGTACGCCCACACCTCGCCAGTTTTGGTCCGCGACAATTTCCTGCTACCACCCATATCTGGGTGGCATTCCCCTATCCGCCACCTGGGGACGCGCCCGATGGGAGACCTGGCAACTCCACACGGGAACCTAACCTAACCTAACCTTTTTTTTTTTTTTTTGTACGTGGGGAAATCCTGCATGGATACCCGACTGGCCAGGGGGGCAGCCGGGTTATGTCGGACTCTTACCGACTAAAACCCCACGGTGGCCTCCATCAGCGCTTCAGAGGGGTCACGGGATCTCCGTTCGGAACGCAACCGTGGCCCCTCTAACGCTTCGCTATATCAATAGCCCGACCCGGGGGCAGTACTTACTGCCCCCAGCACTCTCTCGGTGCTATCACGATGACTCGAGACCACATCGAGTCATCATCCTCCCCGGGGTCGCTTTACTGGGCGTTCGGGTCCCCTATCCCGATTGCCCGCGATCCCGAAGACCCCGTTTCTGGTGGGGGATCACCGTTTCTGATAGGAGGGCCGTGACGAGGCCCGCCGATGCCTCGGCGGCGTCGTCTCCGAGAGGGATCGGTCCTCTCTCGATCCCTCTCGGCAGCCTCCTTCTGGACAATAACGGTCTCACAGAAATTGGCTACGGCCCTCCACGCCGTGTCCCCGCTCAGCATAGCCGACACTACTGCTTGCAGGGAGAGGTTCCGTCCGATTCGGCTGACCAGGATACTCCGCTCCGACTCCCAAGCTGGGCACACCGAAAGGGTGTGGGATGCGGAGTCCTGGTCCCTTCCACCGCAGTGAAAGCAGTTCGCCGTCGCCTCGCGTCCGATCTTACACAGATAATCACCGAAGCAGCCGTGCCCGGTAATTATCTGTGTGAGTCTGTAGGTGAGTCTTCCTCCTCGTCGCTGCATCCAGGCCTCGAAGACCGGCAGGACTGCACTGACGACGCGTTTGCGTGCATATTGCTCCTCGCGGAGCCGAGCACGCCACGTCGCCAATGCGCTCTGTCGTTCCTGCCGTTTGATGGACTCGAGCGCTTCATCTGGCTCGCTACCACCGCTCTGGCGGAGGGTGCGGATCCGGTGATACACCCTCGCATCCATGTCCGCCAGTATGTCCAGCGGCGGGAATCGAGCCAGGATGGTCGCCGCCTCAAAAGATACCGTGCGGTATCCTCGTACGATCCGTATGGCCATCCTCCGCTGGACACTGTAGATTTTAGTTCTACAGCGTCGGATGGCTAGCCTTTTCGCCCATACGGGCGCCCCGTACAAGGCTACGGATCGTACGACTCCCGCATAGAGGCAGCGGACTTCCTCCCTCGGCCCCCCGAGATTGGGCAGCAGTCTGTGCATGGCACCCGCTACCCTCTCGATCCGGGGGACCAGGCGCTCGAAGTGTTCTTCGAAGCCCCAGCGACTATCCAGATGTAGGCCCAGGTATTTCATATACCGGCCCACTCTGACTTCAGACCCACCTACTCGGACGCACGAGTCGGGAGGTTCCTTGCTACGTGGCAATTTGTGGAACCATAGCGCCTCGGTCTTGTGAGGGGCTATCTCCAGTCCCAACTCGTGGATTTTGGCGACGACGACTTCCGCCCCAAACCTAACCTAACCTAACCTAACCCCACCAACATTCAACACTCAGTGTACAAAGCAACAAAATTGAATAATATTATTGAGTTTGTTTGGGTAAGAGGCCACAGTGGTGTCCAAGGGAATGAAGAAGCAGACATTGCTGCTAAATTAGCTGCCAAAAAAACATACCCAACCAGACTATGCAAAGTTTCCTTTAAGTTATGGGAAAGCTAAAATCCGTGCAACTAGCCAGCAAGCTGCCAATGCTTTGTACATGAACAGAAACACTTGCATTTTTACAAAACAATGGTGCCCCACATTTGATACTCGCCAAGAAGTACTAAATGTTTTAAAACCCTATTTCTATTTTACTCAGATTCTCACAAACCATGGATATCACAAGGAATATTTATATAGATTTAAAATTGTCGATAACAATCAATGTCCATGTGATAACGTAACACTTCAATCCATCAAACACCTAATCCAAGCTTGCCCTAAATTTAATAAAACTAGAACCGACCACGAAATAGCGTCATCCATGTTTAAAGTAGATCCATATAACTTACGTGAAATTATAACTAAAGAAAGCACAACAACATCATTTATGAACCATGTTGAACATATTATAAGAAATCTTAAAAAAATTCAATAATACCTAAAAATTACACGCCTACTCGTTAGTTAATAACCGGTGTAAACTAAACAATTTGTAAATAGCTGATTCTATTTTAAGATAGTACTTATAGTTTAAGATATTATAATAATTTTTAATTTTTTTTTTTTTTCTATTCTCTTTCTTTATTTTTACTCAAATTTCTCTTTATTCATTTTGGTTCCCAAAGGAAAAAAAAAAAACCTAACCTAACCTAACCTGACCTGACCTGACCTGACCTGACCTGACCTGACCTGACCTGACCTGACCTGACCTGACCTGACCTGACCTGCCATCTAGCAAAAATAGACAACAATGGTCATAACGCATTCGATTTCAAATGTCCTGTGAAAAGACGATGGGACAACCTGGCGCGATCAACCGTAGCATATTGCTAGGGATACCACAGATGCAACCCGCAGTAAGAACCCGGCATATTCCTCGCAAGACAGAATATCCACGCATTCAATACAGAACCATATGTGAGAGATAACGAAGATCCCATTCAAAACCTCAAAAATATAATAATAGTGGTAAACAGCGATGTTGAAATCATCACCAGCACTATTAATATCAATGCAAATAAAACAGTGGCGAGACTGAACAGAAAAATAGTGGAATTCTGTTTTAAGTGAAGGTATGGTACCAAGATTCTCCACAATTAAGAATAGGAAATCCTATGAGAGAGAGTTGAAGTAATCTTGTGAAACCAGATGCTGCAGGGAGGAATAGCCGGCCGGAAGACGACACTGAAGTCATCAGCTCACATTAAAATTACATTAAATGTAAATTAAAATTGACAAAATATAACTAAGGTATGATATTTTTGGCGACTTCATTATTTTAGTACAAGAAATGTAAGTTGACGGAAGGAAAATTTGGAAAAATACTAAAATACAAAAACAAACGGAAATAGACGTACTAAGTTCAGACATGACTATCAAAATATAATATTTAAATAAAAAGGAAGATTCAAAAGTACTTACCTTCGATGACAAATGAGCTGAAGATATTTAGGAGAGATACAATGCGGAGGAACAAAAGATTCCCTAGCGCTGCGGTACCTTGCAGAAACATGTAGTGCACCTGAAAGGGGGAAAAATGTTTTAAAAGCTGTAACAGCGAAAAGTAAATTGAGTTTAAATAATTCAATAAAGTAAAGATATAGACTTAAGACTGTAGAAAAAGAATAAAAATAAATAAAACCAAGTTACGCACAAAGATAAAGATGGCCGTACGTAAAATGTAAATAAACATGTAGACATAAGAATTAAACAAATAATTGTCATAGTTATAAGTTAAAATGTTATAGTCATAAGAAAATTTTGCAAGACTATGTATTTAGTATATATATTACTTGCAAAAAGGTAAAAATAATAGCAACAGAAAAAAAAAAAAAAAAAAAAAAAAAAAAAAAGAGTTTATTCTAGTAATAAAAGAATACAGTAAAAACAAATAAAGCAAAAAAAAAATATATATATATAAGAAGTAAGATAAAAAGAAATTAGAAATATAACTAGAATAAGTATATAAATCTAAGTTATTCTAAGCACTGTATTATGTAGCCATAAGTTATTACATTATCACGGCCTCCAGTGTACTCAATAGATGCACTGTCCCCATTCCCCACAAAAAAAAAACCCTAACCTATTGTCATAATCAATAACACTATTAAAGTAAACAAGGTCTCTGATCCATGTCAGAGGTGTACAGAAAAAAAAAAAAAAAAAAAAAAAAAAAAAAAAAAAAAAAAAAAAAAAAAAAAAAAAAAGACCTGACCTGACCTGACCTGACCTGACCTGACCTGACCTGACCTGACCTGACCTGACCTGACCTGACCTGACCTGACCTGACCTGACCTGACCTGACCTGACCTGACCTGACCTGACCTGACCTGACCTGACCTGACCTGACCTGACCTGACCTGACCTGACCTGACCTGACCTGACCTGACCTGACCTGACCTGACCTGACCTGACCTGACCTGACCTGACCTGACCTGACCTGACCTGACCTGACCTGACCTGACCTGACCTGACCTGACCTGACCTGACCTGACCTGACCTGACCTGACCTGACCTGACCTGACCTGACCTGACCTGACCTGACCTGACCTGACCTGACCTGACCTGACCTGACCTGACCTGACCTGACCTGACCTGACCTGACCTGACCTGACCTGACCTGACCTGACCTGACCTGACCTGACCTGACCTGACCTGACCTGACCTGACCTGACCTGACCTGACCTGACCTGACCTGACCTGACCTGACCTGACCTGACCTGACCTGACCTGACCTGACCTGACCTGACCTGACCTGACCTGACCTGACCTGACCTGACCTGACCTGACCTGGATAACTGGCGGAATGCGAAAAACTTGATTAACTCGGACCACGCGGCGATCCTATTCGATATAAATTTAAATAAAGCAATAGGACAAGATGTTAAGAGGACAACCAGGAAATATAGTACAAAAAAGGCAAACTGGAGTGAGTTTCGTGAGAAACTGACCCAGAGTTGGAAAAATAAAAACCTAACAAAAACAGAAATAAAAAACATAAATACTAAAGGCAATCTTGACAAAGCAATAGAGGACTATACAGGAACCATCGAAGAAGTTTGTAATATGATGCTAAAGAAAGTAAGTGCCAAAATACGTCTGGGATTGCCGTGGTGGAACGAGGAACTCACAGCGCTAAAACAGGAGGTACTTAGAAGAAAACGAAGAATATCATTCGCAGCCCCAGTTCGACGACAATGGGTAGTCGAACAGTATCTGATCACGAAAGAGAAATACCAGCTAGAAGTGAAGAAAGCGCAGACAACTAGCTGGAAGGAGTTTTGCGGCCGCCAAGATAGGAAGTCGATGTGGGACGGAATCTACAGAGTGATTGGCCGCACAACAGTGAGGCAGGAGGAGATTCCACTCGTCAAAGACGGGAAAGACTTGAACAACGAGGAATCAGCCAGATTCATAGACATTTCTGCACCGTATACCAGGCGGAATTACTGGCTCTTTCTGAAGCCATAAACTGCATGGCACAAAAACCAAAAATAAGTTGCAAAATTTATAGCGATTCCAGGTCCGCCTTGCAAACAACTTGATACAAGACATTTCCCTTGACCACTTAGCGGTAGACATCAGAAAGAACATAAACAAAATTAGTAAAGATGGGGGTAACATAGAACTATTTTGGGTAAAGGCACACGCGGGGATCAAGGGCAATGAAAGAGCGGACGAGCTGGCCAAAGAGGCCGCCCTTAAGTTAAAAAGAAGACCTGATTACGAAAAATGCCCGGTTTCCTACGTCAGGAGACAAATCCGTATGGAGTCACTTGACGAATGGAACCGGCGCTATAAGGACGGAGAGACCGCTTCGGTGACCAAAGTATTCTTCCCGGATGCCACCGCGGCATACTCGATAGTTAGAAAGATAGATTTGGACGGGATGCTGGTACAGGTAGTTACAGGGCACGGTGGGTTCTCCGAGTATTTGCATCGCTTCAAGTGCAAGGAGAGCCCAGCGTGTGTCTGTGATCCTGGAAAGGAGGAAACAGTACTCCACCGGAATGGGGATTAACTGCGAAATTTTTGAGAACCCAGAGTCTGAAGAAATAGAATGCGATCATGAAAAAGGGATTCAAATATTTACGGATAGCAGCAAAATAAATAAAATGGTAGGAGCGGCACTTTCATGCTGGAAAGACAAAGTGGAGATTAAAACGGGAAAATTTAAATTAAAAAAATTTTGCTCCGTCTTTCAGGCAGAAATATATAGAGAGAGAGAGAAATATATAGGCCCTCTTCCGGGCAACACAAGTCGTTCTCCAGAGCAAAGAGAAGCTATTTAGTATTCTTAGTGACTCTAAATCTTCACTCGAGCGATTGAGTAGATCTGAAGTCTTCCACCCTCTCGCCTATGAAATAAAACAGAACATACAGGACGCCGAAACACAAGGCAAATATATTAAATGGTACAGGATTAAGGCACATGTCAGGATAAAAGGGAATGAAAGAGCGGACGAGCTGGCAAAGGAGGCAGCACTATATACTAAAATAAAGCCCACTATGACAAATGTCCAGTTTCATTTATTAAGTATGCTTTAAGACAGAACACTATAGAGGAATGGAACAAGAGGTACTTAAGTACCGAGACTGCAAGAGTGACAAAGCATTTCTTACCAAATGTTTTTAAAGCATATCCACTAATGAGAAAAATTAACCTGACACCTACTTTGGTCCAGGTGATGACCGATCACGGGGGATTTTCAAATTATTTGGAAAGATTCAAATGCAAAAATAGTTCCTCATGTATAAGTGACCTTGACGTTAACGAAACTGTTGAACACTTGTTGGTAGAATGTCCACAGTTTGAAAGTAGTAGTAAAATAAAGTTTCAGCCTATAAATGTCCCACTGCTGAGCCAGGCCTCCGCTCATTTCTGAGAGGGTTTTCGAGCTAGGAAGAATCCGCCACGCTGCTCCAATGCGGGTTGGCGGACTTCACATGTCTTCAAAATATTTTTTATTTCTCAGACATGCAGGATTCCTCACGATGTTTTCCTTCACCGCCGAGTACGTGGTAAATCAGCACTTAAAATTGCAACTAACAACTTTAGTGGTGCCGGCACCGGGAATCGAACCAAGGTCACTCGCGTACTATGAAATTTTAAAGCAAAAAACTACAAAATAACATAAAAGTTGAAGAATTCTATATTATTTTACCGGATAGAAGAGATCTTCCGTTTGGCTCCTACAGAATTATACCATACTCCAGTTCTTCATCTACGCTCCGAGGGAAAACAACACAAAGCACCGTTATTCACAGTAAAACATCACGGGGATCCCAGTACATCGGGCTCTCTCTTCGCGTTAACGTACTCCAGACTGCAAGCAACGCTTTTAGATATCTACTGCAAAACAGTGAGTTAAAGTAGTAATAATAATAATAATAATAAAAAAAATACAATCATTTTATAAACGTATTCATTGTACACCAATACGGTATATTACACCATAGTTAATTTCATTATACAAAATTTCAGGTAGTTCTTAAGATAAAATGTCTAACGTAAACAATGTCCGTCTGTCGGAGGTGGAAACTGTTACGTCCATAAGGCCCCCGAGCCCACCATCGGTACCAGTCAGGCCTCCACGATCGCTGAGCGAAAAGGATCTAACAAAAACCAGTATGGCGAAATCATCGGCCAGTGAAAAGTTGGTGCAGCCCCTCTCTCAGTCAGCCGCAAACAAACGCGCAATGGACACTGCCCCGACAGAAAATGTGGCGAAAATAAAAAAGGCTTCCTGTAACAACGCAGCAACAAAATCCAAACCTCTGCACACTTCTAACAGAAGCGACAGTACAGTTCAATCCTCTATCCCACGCCCGATAGACTTTGCCTTCGAAAAAGTCGCAAACTGGAGGCAGGACGAAATCCCACCTCTTCCAATACTATCGGATGAGGAATTATCTATAGCTTCAGTTCTGGGATCTCCAACATCTGAGGCTCCAGAGAGAGGAAGACCCAGCCTGCTTGTTAATTACAACAGGCGGTTAGGAGTGGAAATGGACATGGCGACGAAGGAAGCCAATGAATTGCTTCAAAAAGGAAAAGAGACCCTGGAGTCGGCGGCGGGACCGGGTCAGAAAGGCCAAAAACCAAAAGGTGGTAATTAGCTGCAGTACCAAGGAGGACTTAAACCTTATTCAAAACCGTGTTAAGATGGACGAACGCTTAAAAGTCGAAGTCCCAAAAACTAACAATCCCCTGGCAATAGTTAGGGACGTGCTGTCATATCACACCGACGCTGAAATCGTCGAAAATATTATTGCGCAGAATAAACATCTACTGCAAGACGTCGAAGCCAAGCACTGTGCAATTAGAGTGGAATACAGGAAGAGCGCAAGAAACCCACTCCAGTGCCATCCAGTATTACAACTCTCCCGCCAAATTCATAGGCGATTTATAGAAGCGGGCTAAATATACATCGGTCTCCAACGAAGACCGATAATGGACCATTCACCCCTGGTGCAATGCACCAAATGTTTGGGCTTTGGCCACACAAAGGCTATAACTGGAAAGTAACCACCAAAGGCTACGTCCAGGGATCCATCGGAGGACCTACCTTGTGAAATGTCATCCTAGACTCACTGCTAAACCGGCTTTCGATTGAAGGGTTATATTGCCAAGCGTTCGCGGATGACGTTGTCCCTTTTGTTGTGTTGAGCACCCTGGAGCAGCGGGCCAACGTCACTTTAGGACCACAGAATAAGCTAAACTTTGCCGCGCATAAAACCATCGCGATGTTGTTAACAAAAAAGCTTAAATATGATCCCCCAAACCTACATATGGCTGGCAAGAGAGTACTCCTAGTAGAGTAATTGAAAGTACTTGGTCTGGCAGATTCACCTTTAAGGCACATGTAACATCTGTGTGAAAAAAAGCAGCTGACTTACACAAACAGCTGGCGTGCACAGCAAAGGTGACCTGGGGCCTCAACAGCGAAATCATAACAACAATCTATGTTGCAGTCGTGGAACCCATAGTGATGTACGCCTCGAGTGTTCAGTCCTCGGCAACGGAGATGAAAAGAAGATTTGCAGAGCGTACCACACGGTCTCGCTCACTTCCGCACTCGTAATATCAGGTCTGCTCCCGTTAGACCTGAGAATACAGGAAGCGTCCAGTTTATATAAGATCATGAAAAAGAAATCGCTGTACTATTTACCACCAGTAAGGGAGCTGGAGCAAGGAGTGGATCACATGGGCCAACCTCAATCCTCGAAACTCATTACTACAAAGTATGAGCTATTGAAAAACTGTGACCCCGAAACCCATAACACCCATAAAGTAACCGGCCCCCAAATATACACCGATGGAAGTAAAATAGAGATGAGGGTCGGAGCCGCCCTAACATGTTGGGAGGACGGTAGAGAGTCCAGCTATGCCACCTTTAGCCTCGACTCATCATACACAGTTTTTCAATCAGAACTCTACGCGCTTCACAGGGCCATCCAGCTGGTCAAAACAAGGAGAGAATCTGTCGTAGACATATTTAGTAACTCAAGATCCTCACTAGACCTGCTGGGGAACCCAAAAATGAGCCACCCCCTAATTAAGGCCATCAAAATATCTTTAGGGGAGATAAGAGAAAAGGGAAGAGAGGTACGACTGTTTTGGTTGAGGGCACACATCGGAACGACCGGAAACTAACGAGCTGACGAGCTGGCGAAGTCGGCGGCACTCGGAGATGACACCACCCTAGACTATGACAAAATCCCCCTGTCCTATGTCAAGAAAAAGATCAGGGAGGAATCTGTCCGCAAATGGCAGGATAGAATGAAGCCTCTAACACAGGGTCAGTCACCAAGAAATTCCTCCCGGATGTTGAAAAAGCATACCGAATAGTGAGGAAAATGAATGTGACGCCCACTCAAGTATAGGTACTGACAGAACACGGTGGCATCGCGGAGTACTTACAGCGTTTCAAGCTGAAAGACAGCCCTGGATGTGAGTGTGACGCGGAAGTCAAAGAGTCAGTATGGCACGTTATCTTGGAGTGCCCCCGCTTTCAAACGGCTCGCCAAGACGTTGAATTTAAAATTGGAATGAACCTTGTTGAATCCGACATTGCAGCCATCATGAACGACGACGAAAAAAGACTGCCATTCCTACAATTCGCGGAGTCTGCTTTCCGCTTGGCAGCTAAACGTAACGCCACAAACACAAAATCACCACTTACACCCACATACATATACACACAAACCTCCAGCCGCCTTGACACTGCCGCGGACATCTTGCCGGCCTGTGCAAGAAAAGAGAGCACCATCCACTGTAGAATAGAGCTCGAACTACTCGAACACGGAGGGCGTGGCAAACCAGGACTGAGAACCAGAGGACAATTTGGAAAGACTCAGAATAAGCTTCTGTGCTGCAATAGGCCGGAATTTCGTAAAGATATCACCCGCCCTCGCAACCTTACTTAATGGGAGCACATTTAGAACGAGCATGAAGCGCAAAAAATATGACGCGCTGGCAGAGGTAGAAGTCGCCAACCAACTATGTCGTATAGTAAGATTAAAGAATAAGACAATATTACTGTTCTCATGGAGCCTAGAAAACACCCTATTCGCCCAAGCATGTGCGTTTCTAAATGAGCCCGGAAAGAAAGAAGAGGGAACTGTAGTCGTTCCCCGCATTATTAGTGTGGATGCCATGGTGGTTCTACACGACAAAGGCGATACTGCAGACCGCATTGGGTGCGTTAAAGCCTCCTCAAACCACGAGGTAGTCGTATATGAAGACAGAGGCGAAAACCTAAGCTACCTAATAAAATACTACGCATTAACAGCGAGAGGCCCCATTGACAGCTGGGGTTACCTAAACCCAATCCTGAGACATTAAGTGGCTCGGAGAGACTGCAGTTAAAAACGGCCCGGAAAAGAGCCTTAACTCGGCAACAGACCATCGAAAGCCCGAAATCCAAGAGCATGATCAGTACCTTGCTCGCCACGCTGAGTGCTGCAGCACGAAGCATACCCGTAGTATCAAAAAGAAATCAATACATCTCAAAACAAAACTACACAAGAGAGCAAAAGAGGAGCGAATCGCCTAAAACTAGAACCACTACGGGCAGAGCCGCTCCGCCAAATCTTCGACCTGTAGCAGAACCGAAAGACCACATTATAAACGCCTTCCTCGAGTTCAAAGCACTGAAAAAAGCAACCACAGTAGTAAACCTCACTGCTTGTAGAAATATTCTACAAACTTTTGAACTGTGCAGTGAGGATTTGCTTAAGGTGCTGCTTGAGGAGGCTGAAGCCGCCATATATGACAACAATACATCGACAGTCCTCCAAGGTAGAATCAACCACCATATGGCGGCGTACAGTGGAACTGTTGATATCGTGGCGTTTTTTTCTTTTTTTCCTCTTCTGGATGAAGAGGAAACGGAGCGGATAGGAAAATTGAAATTTAAAACGCCTCAAAATGACCCAATAGTAGTCACTGTCCGGTGCATCAGGGTGATGCTGGACGACGAGATCCTGAACATGGCAGAAGCCATCTACAATCGTACATTGTAGATGGCTTGTAGATCTGACATCGTACATTTCATTCGAAAACTTTTTCAACATTGCGTCTGTCGGAGTCAATGTAACGCAACATTTATAATTTATTTTTAAGCTGTACCTCAGCAGCATTAAATGTTGTAACATTTCAACAGATAGTCCGTTCCGAAGTTAATTTGTGATAGTCGAATAAATGGAGAAAGCTCTTTTCACTGTAGCATTTGATAGCGGCATTGACAATAAAGCCAAAGCAAATTTAGAGATGGCAGCGAAACTATTAACCTCGGCCCAAAATAATACGCTGGGCGACGTATCTCTCCATTCTTTGTGATTCAAATTGTGCCATTCGGATTCTGCTTCAGTTTTATTACCATAAACATCCTCTCTTTGGAACATTTGCAGAAAAAGTGTAAGAGCAGGTTTCACTTGCGAGGTGGGGTTAGCAATGACACCGACTTCAATACATGAATGTGCTCAGGAGTTCTACTTTGCACCTCTAAGCACAAAGTGACCATAAAGTTTTTGCAGCGGTCATGAAGCTCACACGCTTCATTCTCATTTATACAACACGCAATAGGACCTCAGTGTCATGTCCAAGGTTAATAGCACTTGTATACATTACAAATGTAATTAAAACTTTCTCAAGTTGTGCGGGTACAACAAGTTTTTGTAGCAACCCTCTCAATAATAAATAAACGTCCTCCAGTAATTTAACAGATTCTAAATTTTCACTCTTGTAACGCCATGCCACGCCACGCCACGCCACGCCACGCCACGCCACGCCACACCACGCCACGCCACGCCACGCCACGCCACGCCACGCCACGCCACGCCACGCCGATTTACGCCGATCCATACATATAAGCCTATCAATGACCTTTGGTGACGTCACATTCTAATGCGCTCGATATGGAGGGGATGACGCTATATAAACCGAAGAGCACTCACTTTGATTATCTTACGTTGTGCGCACTCTGATGCGTTGTTACTCTGTACAAATTACGTGGAGAATAAATAAGTTAAGACTATTACTAGTGTTCGTACGTGTTTTATTTCTCTTCTGTTACACTCAGAAGTGGGATATGAAGCGTAATCGTCCTAGCGATGCTGGCCACGGAGTCTGTCCACCAGGATTTATTGAGCAAGAACAACACCAAGACAGCGAAGGTGAGGATTGTTCATCACCTCCTGCCCGAAAACTACTTAAAAATTTGCTGGAAAATGAAGTTGACAGGGCGATACGCGCACTCAATCAAGAAATCCCATCACTCGGACGTTTCAAAGATCACCATGCGGCGTCACTAATCCCAGAATTTGACCCCGATGCAGAGGATTGCACGGTGTTTTCGTGGTTGAAAAAGATCGATCAGCTGGGGGACATTCACGGATGGGACGACCAAATTAAAGCGTTTCACCTGCAAGACAAATTACGTGGACAAGCGCGTAAGTGGTACAACAGACTAGACGAATATAATTATACGTTCCAACATGCGCTTCCACTCCAGGAAGCGCATGTTGGAACGAGCTTTCCCCAAACATCGCGATTATAGCTCATTATTAGACGAAATGATGCAAAGAAGAAAGTTGCCGAACGAAACTATGACGAAATATTATCAGGATAAAGTCACCTTGTGCTTTCGTTGTAAGTTATCAGATAGCGCTAGTGTCTCGTGTATTATCATTGCAACCAAATGCACGTGCATTCCAGTGCACGCGACCTGATGAACTCTACGAGGCTTTTCTTTGTTGCTTGACGACTATCGTGTACCCACCTTCGAAGCACGTGCATTGACTAAGGATACCAAGCAGTTACCAATCCCAGACAAGAAAATCAATCCTGAAGTTGACCCATGTCCGCGTTGTAAGAAAACGGGACATATTTTACGAAATTGTACACTACCCGACAAACGTTTTCGTTTTAAATGTGGTGTACAAGGTCACATTGCCACCCGCTCTTCTAGCCCATCAGCACATACTAAAACCTCTTCTGACGCATATAGCAACATCAAGGAAACAAAATTACAACGAGATTTACAAAAAGACTGTGAGGGTAAACGGCGTTTTTCTGAAGTCTTATATCGATACGGGAAGTCAATGTTATAAATATTCAAATTGTTAAGCTTTTAGCACTCACGGTTAAACCAACAAGGACTATCTTAAAAGGTTTTTCTGGTGGCTTGTTAACTAGCCGCGGTGAAGTAGAATTAGACCTAGAAATTGATAACATTGAAGTTCGATGTAAAGCACATATTACTGATATTGACATGGAGGGTATTCATTTATTGATTGGTCAGCCCGTAATAAACGCTGATCATGTGTCACTTGTGGTGAGTAATGGAACTACTACATTAAGACAGGATACTAATGCTTCGACGGAATTTAGTGTAGTAGTGTTCAGAAATTTAAAGTGGTAACGTCAAGCAACGAATCCTTACCACCCGGCATCTCAATAATAAAGGTCAGGGTGCTGGAGAATACAGAGGGAAATGATTTTTGTACTGCGCCGTGTCACTTCGAACTGCAAGGAATCTCTTATTCCTGACCAGCCACGTTACTTCGAGGCTGCGAGGGCTACATGAAGATCATCAACACTGGAGCCAATAACCACAGTTGGGAAGCTGGAAAAACTCTAGTACGCGCCGAGAGTTGCTGCGAGTCAACCAGACAGCCATGCAAGGTTAGTTACCACGCCAAGCCAATGTCTAGATTGCCAAAAATGTCTAACTCTTTAGTGACTGAATTTTCTAATTTGTGTGATTTACCAATTCCGTCTGCCTCTATTTTTACCGTGAATCGAATCATTGACAGTAGCATAGGTGGAGTACCAATAACCGAAATAAGGATAGGCAGTCATGCGGAACAAGAGATAGTTAAATCCAAAGTTCGCGATTTATTAGACGACGGTATGCCTTTGCCGTAATCTTAGTCAAGAAAAAAAACGGTGATAGTAGGTTGTGCGTTGATTATCGTGCGCTTAACGCAATAACTATAAAAGACCGATACCCATTACCTAATATAGATGATCAGGTTTCAAAATTAGCCGGCAAGAGATATTTCACTAGTCTTGATATGGCTCAAAGTTACCATCAGCTGCCAATTTTACCTGAAGACACTCATAAAACTGCTTTTATTACGCCTCAAGGTCATTATGAATACTTGCGCGTCCTGTTTGGTTTGGCGAACGCCCCGTCGGTTTTTATGCGTTTCCTTAACAGAATCGTTAATTCTATGCTTTACGCACAGTCTGACAGTCCCCTAATGGAATTCTTGCATTTTTAGATGATTTGTTTCTACCCTCTGAAGATTTTAATTCTGTTATAGAAATGTTAGAAACAGTGTTGCAAAAATTTCAGTAATAATAATTATCTATTTAGGGCTATAAAATAAAATTACCTATTTAGGGCATGAAATTTCTCATGAGGGCGTGTAACCTGCAGAGTCAAAACTAACCGCGGTTTCTAAAATTCCTGTGCCTGGCAATGTTCACGAAGTGCGCCAATTTATAGGCCTTTGTAGTTATTTTCGTAAATTTATTTATAAATTCGCGCTTATTGCTCACCCCCTAACTGACTTAACTAAGAAGAACGTACCATGGCTATGGGGTATTAAACAGGCAAATAGCTTTGAAGAATTGAAAAAGTGTCTATGCTCTAAACCGGTGTTAGCTTTGTATGACTCGATATTACCAACAGAAATACATACCGATGCGTGCAAAGCGGTGGTAGCGGGTATATTATTACAGAAACAGTCCGACGGGACCTTGCGACCTGTTATATATTTTAGTCGAGTGACATCTAGGGAAGAAAGTATGTATCACAGCTATGAACTCGAAACATTAGCAGTAGTAGAATCGTTACGTAAATTTCGGGTGTACGTCGTAGGTAAACACGTAAAGGTGGTCACAGACTGTACCGCCGTTCGCGCGACTCTTACGAAACGTGATATTATTCCACGTATCGCAAGATGGTGGCTGTTAATACAAGAGTACGATATAAGTGTGGAGTATAGACCTGGGGAGCGTATGAGACATGTCGATGCACTAAGTAGAAATCTAGTTGATGCTATAAATATTAATCGTCTTGAAGTCACTGATTGGTTTTATACGGTTGTGTCAGGATGAATTTAACAAATTTTTACATACAGACAATTAAAAAAAGGACAAAAAAAGGTCATGAGTATATGTTAGTACTAACCGACGCATTTTCAAAATTTATAATAGCGGAGTCTACTCGGACAGTTAATTCGGTAGAAACCATTAGAATTCTCAAAAAATGTTTGCCTTGTTCGGTTACCCAGACAGAGTAGTAACAGACCACGGAAAAGCGTTCACTAGTAGGTATTTTAAAAAATTTGCTTCCGACAAGCAGTTCAAACATACATTGAATGCAATTGCGTGCCCTCGTGCTAATGGACAGGTTGAACGTACTAATCGTACCATACTGAATGCTTTGCGAGCCACTGATCTCAGCGAAGCTGCTAATAACTGGTCTAATTGCCTTCCCGATGTTATTTAAAGAAAGAAAGAAAGAAAGAAACATTTATTTGTTACACGCACACAATTCACAGACAGATTAACAGTGTAAAGAAAAAAAAACAACACAGGAAAAAACAAAATTTAAATCCATCCGTTCATGGTGCAATGCTCCAAAAAGGACGGCCACTCAGGATATGCTAGGATGCATGATCCTACCCTGATTTTCAGTGGCATCCAATAATATATTAATAAATATAATTATATTTTTATAAATAAAAGTGGAATCAGATGATATATAATACACGCATACATATATATATATATATTTATACAATACACACATAATAATATATGTTACACATACACATTTACAGATACATACAAAATACTTATAATATAGGTAAAGAGGGTACGGCCTATACTGCTGAACATAATTGTAAACTCGTGCAGTACAAAATATCTTCCGTGTACCGATACCAAGTAGAATTGTTATTATTGTTTGGGGTATTAATAATACTTTCAATGACACTACTGGTTTTAAACCATACGATTTAATGTTTGCACGTAGTGGCGGATCAGTATGCGACGTAACTATTCCGGAACGTGTTACTGAACCAACCCAGTCTAAACGCGATAAGGCTAGTGTATCTATTAAAAAAGCTAGCGCTAAGATGAAACTTAATTTTGACAAACGCCGCAAAAACAGTCATATATACAAGAAGGGAGACTTTGTTCTGTGGCGGCAGGCACCTACAAGTAGTGCTGCCAGGGTTAAAACAAAACTAGATGACATGTATTCGGGCCCGTATATTATAATTAAAGTTGTTGGTAATGACAGACATCGAATCAGGAGTATAAAGGGTTTAAGGGGATATAAAAGTTTCACTGGACTAGTCTCCGCTGATTCATTGTGACCCTATCGTAGTGCGGTTCCAGTATCTGACAGTGCCAGCAGCTCTGATGACCAACTAGAAACTGAAGACCTTATTGATCTACTAGAAAGCTAACCGAAACCTTGTGTCCCATTGCGGGAGCAATTGTTACAGGATGGCCGACTGTAACGCCACGCCACGCCACGCCACGCCACGCCACGCCACGCCATGCCACGCCATGCCATGCCACGCCATGCCATGCCATGACACGCCCTGCCACGCTGAGCCTCGCCGATCCACGCCGATCCATTAAATCAGCCTATCAATGACCTTTGGTGACGTCACATCCTAACGCGCTCGATATGGAGGGGATGACATTATATAAATCGTAGAGGACACACTTTGATTATCTTAATTATATGTTGCGGAGTAGTAGTATATTTACATTGTTATTTTATATTGCTTTGTAAATAAACATAGCGCTACGTAATATATATTATAAAATAATTTCTTATCGACAGCAACCAAGCCGAGGTTTCGACCTCCTTCCGAGGGGCCCTTGGATTGCTTCGAGCCCCCCCCCCTGTAGGTCGGATATGTCTTTTATTCGTTACAGGGTAAAAGGAAGACACCGGAGCAGCGGGCGAAGCTACGTCTCTCGTCAGCAGCGAGGTTGTCTTTCTCACTCGCGTGCCTACCGGCACGTGAGTCGCTTCAGACGAAATTGTAAAAGCCTCCCGGCTAACAATACTCTACATACATAAAAAAAAAATTGATTATCTTACGTTGTGCGCACTCTGATGCGTTGTTACTCTGTACAAATTGCGTGGTGAATAAATAAGTTAAGACTATTGCTAGTGTTCCTACTTGTTTTATTTCTCTTCTGTTACACTCTGAAATAACATGTTGAGACTGGTAACGGGTTTCAGTCGTTCTTTCAAAAAATTAAGATAGCATTTGAATACAGAACATTTCATTATATCATGTATTTTTTCTGCCATGTAACATTTGTCTTCTCTCTTTGAAAATAAAAACAACAGTTTCAAATCTTCCCATTGATCAAGGATTGTAGTAATGGCGTTGTATCGCGCTAACCACCGAGTTCCGCAGTAACCTGCAATTTTCTTTGGATTCCTACTATCATTCATTGCTTCGTATAGATCCTTTGCATCCAGACGTTTGGAACCGTTTCTCTCCATCCGGCCTCCGCACACGATATCTCTCTTCCGCTTACACAAACCTAAGAGTGTGAAAGAGAAAAATAGATTCTAATCTAATGCTAGCGGAAGAGAACGCGGTACGATAATGGTTACAAAAATTAGGTACGTTCGGAAACACGTATTCAATCAATCACCAATTTGCTTGCAAGGAGTTTTAAACATTCTCTAAAAATTATCTATATATTTTACCCTAAATAATTAACTACCCTAAAAAATACCCTAAACGCCTAAGGTGTGGACACTGTCTATGCTGTTGACAGATTGACAGAATACAAATTTTAAAATTAGTTTGACTAGGCATGTGGGCCACATAGTCGGCACGGAGATCGATACTTCGGAGTTGGTAATCGATGACAATTTAATGTCAGACTAAATAACAACCGGATACTGATTATTATTGTTGCACAAAATGTATCAATCTATACGTTTTTCTTGATTACTGCTAATTTCTACAGAGTTAAATATAAAATAATAGTTTAAATAAACTAAAAAACAAGCTTTTGTATTAAACAAACTAAAAAGTTAAAAATAATCTTTTAATGTTAACATTATGTTCAACAGTGCCACAGCAGAAATATGTACAAATAAAGCTTTTAATCTTTTGCTAAATCAAAGGCCAACAACGTTATTTGTTATTTTGGGCAAGAGACCCCTTTTCCAAAATGAAATGATACGTCATACCCCCATAGTCAAATTACTTTAAAAATCTTATCTATAGATTTTTCCCTCTTGATACAAAACACTTGCCAATTTAAAAACTTTGCGGTTGGTTAAGAAAATAAACTTGACACCATTTTCTCATCAAAATTTAACAAAATAAAGACATAATTCAGTAAATACATACATACATAAGATCACAACTGTATCCCAGAAGGGATAGTCAGAGATTGGGCACTCACTGCAAAAACAGATGACTGCCACAATCCACGTTTCACCAAAACAATATAGTGCACTTGGTGTGATAGGTGGTGAGCCCATCGCCACCATGCGCTTTTGGGTGCACAGTGCAGTTTAATTCCTTTCTCGCCTTTTACGAGATCCATTGGATGAGATGGAGTGGTAGTATTCTTTTAACGAGCCGCCACCACAGTAAAAATCAAGTGTAATTAATAATTGTTTATACAAATTCCGTAAAATATTATTCGATTATTAGATTTAATATTGAGGAGTGGCAGCCTTATATCTCCGCGTTCGTTGATTTACAAACGGTTTCTTTCATCACTTCAGCTTATTACTAGTCCACTGCTGACACAGGCCTCCACTATAGAATGCTACAAAAGTTTGTAGCTCTCATTTTGGGAGAATTTTGTAGCTCTCTTTTTGTATGCTAGGGCAAAAACATCTATAAAAGTGTTGTGAATTAATACAACTGTGGATCTTTTTAAATTTAAGTAGTAGTTACGCTGACAGAATGACGAATCAGACATTAATTTTGATACAGTAGTCAGGGAGACATTTCATATCGACAAACAACAACTTTGTAAAATAATAATATCGATTTTAGCCAAGTCTGACACACTTTTTTTAAGACAACAATATGTACCGCTCAATGTGGACTGTTTTATATTAAATTCGTAAATACTACTTTGTTTGTTACTTTTTTCCTTTTGAAGTGAAATTTCTTTGTGTGCGATGAGAGTAAAGTTTCAAGGACGAATCGGTGTGCAAGGATTTCATGCAAAATGTATGAGATATGAACAGAAAATATATTATTGTCATACAAAATTATCATATAAACACATTATTTAGTGCCCGTGCTACCAAGAGCCGTGGTAGGACAGGGGCCAGGCGCCTCAAATGTCATAGTACGCGTGTGACCTGGGTTCGATCCTCCGTGCCGGCACCTCTAAAATTGTTCTGCAAATTTCACGTGCCCAGCGGTGAAGGAAAACATCAAAGTCAAAATTTCTTTATTCAGTTTAGGCTTGTATAAAGCTCTTAAGAATGTCAAAATCTATCGGTTCAAAAAATAAGACCTCAGAGAAGAACCGGCAAGAAACTCTGGGGTCTTTCTTTTTTTCAACGCCATATTACATAATCTCATTTATAAATTACGTAAAGTATTATACATCATTTTCAGGAGGTTTGCAAGTGCTGAGTAAGAGTTATTTCCACACATCTTTGTCCTCTATGTAATGATCTATTTTATAATACGTTTTTTCTAATAATGTCTTCTTGACAGTTTTTTGAGTCACACTTTCTACTAAGAAAAGATTTTCTAGTTTTAGCCAACCTAAACACAGGAACCTCTAGCGTGTCGCCTCGGCACATTCTACACGATACAGTAACTTTTATATTAAATAAATACGTGTGTTTCCGTGTGTATTTTTTTTTTCATAAATAAACAAAGACGGAAGTGCTAAAATATTACTATCCTTGAATAGTTTTCGTAGCAACTCGTGAGGAAACCTGCATATCAAGTAATAAATTTTTTTCGACAAAATGTAAAGTCCCCCAAACCGTATTCCCAGTTCTAAAACCCTCTCAGAAATGGGAGGAAGTCTGTGCTCAGCAGTCGGACATTATGAGGCTGTTACTATACTTACTTTACAGTACCTAAACGAAAGGAAAGGAAAAGTTCCGGACTCAACGGGCTATATCACTACTGGTTATAGGGGTTTACGGTACGTCGCGCTGCTTGCCCGACAGTTCCAAGATGCCCTCGACCAGAAGTCGTTCCCGAGCCTCTTCACTACTAAGAGCTAGCGTAATCACTGGCCATAAGAGACTTAGGAACTGATGTCTCAGGGTGACGGGCGCAGTACATTCGCACAGAAATGTTCTGGGTTTGTTGTGGGCAGACTTTGCATTTACCATTAGGTGAACGTTTTGCTCGTTCCGTCACTTTTATAAACAAAAAATCTCAATTATGTATACCTTCGGCATACTCAGGTGGACTCAGACCGAGCCAACATTAAAGCGCTAACTATGATAACGTTTCCCAAGATGGTAGCTCAGGGGCAGGGGGCTCTCCTTAAATTTCATATTATGCGAGTGACCTGAGTTCGATCCCCGTGCCGGCATTTTTAAAATTGTTCCGAAGTTTTTAATGCTGATTTATCATTTCTGAGCTATGAATCATGAGGAAACCTTCATGTCCCATTAATAAAAATATTTCGACGACCCGCATAGTAACAGCTCTTCTCGGCTCCAAAACCCTCTCGGAAACGAGAGGGATTTCCTCAACAATTGAAAAATTATGGTTACTTTTAACTTTACGCATTTACTTGAGTTTCGTAGTGGGGATAAACACTAATAAAAGAATGGACATCTTTCTCAACTACTGCCTCATTTATTTATCTAAAAAACCATTAGCAGTTATTATCCTTAAATCGGTTTTGCTGCAGTCTTAGTTCCTGAGGTGTCCTGAAAAAACAAAATCACTACATAATATAAAAATAGTCGCCCGCCATGTCTGTTTGTGTACTTGGCTAAGTCTTCTAAACTTATTGATATCACCATCATTAACGACTGGTTTCTCTTTTCAACTAACACTTATTGGTATCACACTATTAATTTTATTTTTACATATTACATATTTTAAAGGAAGGTCTATTCTCAGCTGTGGGACATTAATACTCGCAGGATGTAACTTTTACATTACTTTTATCCAGAACTTAAATCCAGATGCATCGGTAGAAACTGGGGAACATCCCCTTTATTGAAGGTCGCTAAGTCGTATTGGTCCGGAAAAATTGCAAGCGGCAGTCTATTCCACAAAGAGGTTGTGCGTGGCAGAAAATTTCTGGCAACACGCACAGTGGTAGAATACCAGTCATCCAGGTGGTGCCGATGAAATTTTGTTGTGTGCCGCAATGTACGATGGTGCAATATAACAGCAGGAATTAACCCGAAGAACTCCTCTGAACAACCCTCTATGATAAATTTGTTTTTAGATTTTGAGTTATACTGGAACTGAACTTACCTGAAATCAGACCGAATATCTGAGTGGGGGGTGGATGGGTATCTATGATCACCTATAAGGAAACAATGTACTAACATTAATAAAGGATGGTGACAATATTTGCATATGAAAAAAAATAGTCAAAATTTAAAAGTTATTTTAATGTCATCCTGATTGAAAACATAAGAAAACCCAGTTCTTCGAGTCGTTCTATTGATATAATACAATGATATACGATTATCATTTTATAGCTTTTGATATCTAAAGAGGGAGTGGGGGCGCAGTGTGATGCCGTGTGGTGCCACACAGAAATGGCATGGGCTGACGTTGCGCTTACTATTAGGTGAACGTTTTGCTCGTCTCGTCACCTTCTCTTGTGTATAAAACAAACAAATACGGTCTAGGAAGTGACCACAAACCCACATCTCTTCGTCGAGTACAGATGTAGGCGTTACAAACGGCAGTCACCACTAGCCACCAGGTAGACCAATTATTGTTGGTATCGATTACACCAAGTAAAAAGTAATAGCTTCATCTCACCCACTCGTCACCCGCTCCGCCGGGACGTCCGGAAGGCTGTGAAGTAAAACAAATTTTTTTATAAATGAAATTTACGAGAGAAATCAAAAATTCACGTATCAATATAATTCCTTCTGCTTTAATTTTTTTATAGAAGTGGCGGCAGACGAGCTAGCAGCTCACCTTATAGTAAGTGATCATCGCCGCCCATTGGTATCAATAGTTTGGTTTTACGATAGAGTGGACTGGTAGGATTCCAACGCAGAAATCCGTCCAGATGGGTACCACCGCATGGCCAGTTCTTCTGCCGTCGGGCAGTGTTTTGAAAACATTATTGGGTCTCGGTTTGAGGGGCGAGGGTAATTTGTATTAATACAGGGCTTATGGTACATGAGAACTGATGTCTCAGGGTGATTAGCGGAATAACTGCATAGAAGCGCATCGAACTTTAAATTGAATATTCTGGGTTCAAAACATTTGTTATGAGCAGATGTTGCACTTACAATAAATACTTGATAATACCTTGTTTTGAGGTGAAACAGGTGTCGTGGTCTCAACTTCAGTTGTGTATATGGCTTAGTCTACCACTACTTACTCCATCACTCTGTTGTTGTGATGGAGGGTATCTGGTGGTTGTGTTAGTTAGCTTGTGCACTCTACTGTTTGCTCTTCGAAAACTGGATAATATACACATTTTTTTATTTTGCTAGCGGGTCTTAGCAAGTCAAGTTTCTGCCATTATGACCATGTCGTCGACAAATCGAAGGTTAGTAATGTATTCACTATTGCCGTTAATACTGTATCCTTTCCATTCCAGTAGCTTGAAGACATCTTCTAATGTAGCAGTGAAGAGTTTCGGGAATATGACATCTCCCTGAATTTCGTCCTTTTTGCAACTGAATCGGTTTCACACTCTGTGTCGGTACTTGGATAGCCATCGTAGCTTTGCTGTACAAACACTGCAGCACCTTGATATATCGACCGTCAATTTGGTACCGCTGAAGTGACTGTAGGACCGCCCAAATTTCGACGGCATCAAAGTCTTTTTCTTAGTCCACATACGCCAGGTATAGCGGGCGGGAAATTGTACTCTTCGGTCTTCTCTACAATCTGGCGAAGGGTATGTATGTGGTCTATGGTACTAAAGCCTTTTCGGAATCCGGCTTGTTCAGGATGCTGGAATTATTCAATTCTGCTTGTGCAATTACTCTCGAAAACAGCACATAGATGCGGCTCAGAAGCGATGTCACTTTATAATTCTTCAAGTAGACGTTATCACCCTTCTTAAAGAAAAAGAAAAACCGCGCTTCTACTCCACGCTTCTGGCGTAGCGCTTTTCCGGATGACGGAATTAAACAGCTTCTGAAAGTCTTCGCTGTTATTCCGTCCTCACCTGGCGCTTAGCCATTCTTAAGCAGTTTGAGAGCCATACTAATCGTGCTCAGACTGAAATCCGAAATATCATCGACAAAGTGTTGAACGATTTCTGCTCTTTGGTGGTTACTCACGCTAGTGCATCCAACGACGATGTGTACAGCTGTCCATAAAATCTCTCGAACTCACTTAATTACTAAATTCTTTGGTCCAGCAGAAATTACGCTGCCATTCTCGGTCCTTGACTTAGTCAGTAGGCTCTTTCCGGAAGACAAATTCCAGGACCTCGGTTAGCTATCGCTTCTTCAATACTTGCTGTATTAAAGTTGCGTCTAGGTCTCGCCGCATACATCAAGAGATCTGTCTGTTCAGTTGCCCATATGCTGATGCGTCAGTTGAGGACTGCAGCTTCATTTGACGACTAGCCTCCATGAGATTGAATGTGTGGTCAGAGATGGTCTTATTTGTACAGCGGGACTTGTTAAACTTGGCCCCACCGCATGATCCTCGTGCCTCTCGTTCATATCGTCCACTTTAAAGCTATAATCCAGCCACTGAATTCGATTATGCGGTTCGAGCTGGAAGCTCTCGCGGTTTTCGATAAGGGCGCGGGATGGACTCTTTCCATCTCGCGCCCTTATCGATTACTTTACTACACGAGATCTCTGCAGTTTTACATACATGTTTAATTTGCCTCTTACCACTCGGTGATCACTGCCGGTTTTCACCCTTTCGATCTCAGAGACATCATTGAAAAGCTGTCCATTGGTCGCCATGATAACGGCATTATTTTTGGTTTCAACGTCCGGACTCATCTAGGTCTACTGACTGAAACCGTGCTTTTGGAAGAAAAAGTTCATCATAAAAAGTTTATCTTTCTCCATAAAGTAGGCCTGCTGTGGGCCCCATGGTTTTCGTTTGTTTTTCGTTGCTGTCTCCAATCAAAATCATGTAGGATTAGGAGGAATGTATGGCTATTGAAATATCCTCATACATTACCTACTCCTCATCATAAGGGTGTGCATTCGGTGAGTATAACTGTATAGCATGACCTTAAGCCAATACCGTTTGGTTATTCTGAGTAAAAGGTACGCAACCGTAGTCGAGTTCTTGTGCACGCTGTTGAGGGAGGGCGGGCGGTGCTCTTCAAAACTAGGTAATACACACCATTTTACATTTTGCATGCGGATTTTAGCAAATTAACTTTCTTTCCTTTACTATAATGGATTTCCGCAAAGTAACGCCTGATTCTATTAACTATATTAACTTGTTCACCTCTTCTTCCAGCTCCAGGATCCTCTCGTCGATCCTCATCGTGCGTTCGTTATGTTGCCAGATCCAGTCGTAGTTGGTGGTAATATGATTTTCTCCTCCGGAGATTCTTCGCACCCACCGCTCCGCCGTTACCATGTCCGCTACCGTAGCCAGGACTAGCCTATACCGGCCGGGTATTAGGGATCGTTCCGTTGTAACACTTATATTTGGGGACGATATTGCCACAGTTGCCACGCTTGGCAGGCGGGTCGGCAACGGCATTTGTTTTTTTTTTATTGGATAAAGTGATGAAACGAGCAAAACGTTCACCTGATGGTAAGTGTAACGTCTGCCCTAACAGTTGCTGTGTCACCCAGAAAATTTCTGTCTGACACCACACTGTGTCCATCACCCTGAGACATAAGTTCTTAAGTCTCACATGTCCAGTGATTACGCTAGCTCACAGTGCCCTTCAAACCGAAACACAGTAATGTTTGCCCACTACTGCTTCACGGCTGAATAACTGGCTCTGTGGTGGTAACTACCTAGACGGATTCCTGCATAGGAATCCTACCACCAGTAAAAATTTATTGAGATATTCCAAGAAGACGCTGCTTGTTTTTTGTTTTCCCTCTGTCGACTTTTACGACACCCACGAGATGATTGTCTGGATCATCAGTAGACCTAACCCGATTGGTTGTATTCGCTTCTAATATTGAACTTTGAGCCTCTCCCAATTAATAACTAGGCAACTTACAGTGTCCAAGTCGCGCACCATGAATCCTGAAATAAAAACATGACAATGAGGCCATGGAGTGAAGAAGGTTGTAACACTAAAATATTTAATAGACCGCGTGGCCTAGTGGTTAGAATAATTGACCTCTACGCCGCAGGCTTCGAAAGCCAGCCGATATCAATTTGTGCAAATACAAATTGTTGGGTTTTGGGTGTGGTTATGTTGTAATGGTCTTGGTGATTCTGACATTGCATCATAGCCTACCTCCGATCGTATCGCATGAGCGTTACATCCGGGTAGGTTGGAATGGAATACAATATATTCCGCGCTGTTGGTATCTTTCGATAGTGTTCGAAAGTTGTCGCCGTGATCTAAAATCGGACACAAGAGGATCATATCTACAACGATTTGAACTAATTTAAAAAAAAGTTCTTCCGTAATGATCGGAAGATTCGCGAGCAATTTTAAGAGTGGATCCATTTCATTCGATCAGTCGCGAATGACTCACGTATAACTATCGACGACTTGCTTATGGACGAGTTCATGGGTCAAAACATTCATCCTTCTGTTTAAATCAATACTAAGGGGCTTAAGAATAAGCTCAAGTAACCGTTAAGGTCTCTGAGTGCGACAGTTAGCAAATTAAAATAAAGCAGTTATCATTTGGCTATCACGTTATTTTACTACAATGACTATTGCGTATTAGCAAAAAAATCAAATAAAGGAATACTTACTAGACCCCGGTCCCGCCTGAGCAGCCTCTGCGGCCTAGCAATGAACAATTACAATAATTAATTATGTCGTAAAATAACAAGGACAATATTTAAAAATAGTTTTAAATTAGAGAAAGTGAAGCGACATTTGAAGCTATAACGTGGCAGTTCTCCTGCGTGTTAGCCCTGTGATACCAAGTGGTAACATAGTAGATGAGAGAGAGCCGTGCTCATTTATCACGTGCTCAGCGGTGAAGGGAAATATCGCGCCTGCCTGTCTCAGCAGTAAATAGGTTTCAAGGACATTTAAAGTCACCGCATTGGAGCTGCGTAGCGGACTCTTCTCTGCTCGAAAACTTTATCAGAAATGAGAGTGCTCTGCAGTGGAATATTCGAAGGCTGTGACGTTAAGAAAAATTGATAAAGGTAGACATTTAGACCAGTTCAACCCCAAAAGGACACAAACTTGCGCATTTACCACGTCAAAGTCAAAATTTCTTATGTAAATTTCTAATGTTTACACTTGTATAAAGCTCTTATGAATGTCAAAATCTACACCGGTTCAAAAAAATAAGACTTTCTCAGAGAAGAACCGGCAAGAAACTTTGAAGTCTTTCTTTTTTTCAATGCCATATTACACGTCATTTATAAGTCACATAAAAATTACATTATAAATTTAGTAGCCAGGAGGTTTGCAAGTGGAGAGTAACAGTTATTTCCACACTTCTCTGTCTTCTATGTAATGATCTACTTTATAATACATTTTTTCCAATAATGCCATCTTGACAAGTTTATTAAATTATATGTCAGTGTTTTGTGTCACACTTTTAGGAATTTTATTATAAAATTTTATGGACCTACTAAGAAAAGATTTTCTAGTTTTGGCCAACCTAAACACAGGAACCTCTAGCGCCTCACCTCGGCCCATTCTACAGGATACAGTCACTATTTTATTAAATAAATACATGTGTTTCCGTACGTACATTATATTTTCATAAGTAGGAAGTGTCAAAATATTAGTATCCTTGAATAGTTGTCGTAGAGACTCGCGTGGACCCAAGTTATATATTGCTCGAAATGCTTGTTTTTGCAAAATGAATATTGTTTCCAGACCGGCCGCGGATCCCCACAGTAATACGCCGTATGACATAATACTGCATATGCAAAATAGACTAATTTAGCTGTAACCTCATCAGTCTACTGTCTAATCCTTCTAATTGCAAAAATGGCAGAACTTAATTTTGAAGCAATTTTTTCTCCCCATATATGTGCAAATGCAAATACAGTTGAATTTTCAAAAGAAAGGTTAGAATTCTCTAACTTAATATTAATATTATGTCGGCACTTGGACATTCCAAAGTGTAGACATTTTGTTTTGCCCGCAATTAAAAGTAAATCATTTGCCGCTAACCATTTGAAAACCATATCCAGAGTTTTATTGAGCTGTTCCAGCATCAAGTCATTTCTTTTAACTTTAAACAACAATAAGGTATCATCAGCAAACAGAGCTACCTCAGACATATTTTGTACCAAATAAGGAAGATCATTAATGTAAACCAAGAACAGAAATGGACCAAGGATCGATCCCTGAGGAACACCCATTTTTACTGGACAACTTGACGATATAAAACCGTTAATCGCTACTTTTTGCTATCGATTTGTTAAGTACGATGATAAAAGATCTAGTGAGGCTCCACGAATGCCGTAGTATTTACGAATTACGAATTAAATTATTATGCTCTACACAGTCAAATGCCTTTGAGAGATCAAAAAACACACCGATAGTGTCATGAAGATCTTCCCAGGCATGGAGAACATGTGTGACTAGTTGAACACCGGCATCAGTCGTTGACCTTCCTTTTGTAAAGCAAAATTGCTTGTCGTTTAAAATTCTATGTATACTACAATGAACGAGCAATTGCCCTAGCATAATTTTTTCAAATATTTTACTTAAAGCAGACAACACAGAAATGGGACTTGCTTGCGCTTAACTTTGTACCTCTATGGGACAGATGGATGGAGGATTGCTGTGTCCTCTCTCTGTCTTCGGAGTTCAGATAAACCTACAATACCCCTGCGTAACTTGTTCACCTCTTCTTCCAGCTCCAGGATCCTCTCGTCGATCCTCATCGTGCGTTCGTTACGTTGCCAGGTCCAGTCGTGGTCCAGTGGTGGTAATAAGATTTCCTCCTCCGGAGATTCTTCGTACCCACCGCTTCGCCGTTACCATGTCCGCTACCGTAGCCAGAACTAGCGTAGCGGCCGAAGATGAGGGATCGTTCCTTTATAACACTTATATTTGGGGAGGATTTTGTCACCGTTGCCACGCTTGGCAGGCGGGTTGGCAACTGCATTTATTTTATTGAGATTTTCCATGAAGACGCTGCTTGTTTTTTGTTTTCCCTCTGCCGATTTTTACGACTCCCACGAGATGACTGTCTGGATCATCAGTAGACCTAACCCGATTGGTTGTATTCGCTTCTAATATTGAACTTTGAGCAGCACCCAATTAATTACTAAGCAACTTACCATTTCCATGTCCTCCGCCATAAATCCTGAAATAAAAACATGACAATGAGGGCATGGAGTGAAGAAGGTTGTAACACTAAAATTTTTAATAGACCGGGAGGCCTAGTGGTGGCCTTGTGCTAAATGACATGTACGCCGCAGGTCCTAGGTTCGAAACCCATCCGAAACCAATTGGTGCAAAAATACAAATTGTTGGGTTTTGGCTATGGTTGTGTTGCAATGGTCTTCGTGCTTCTGACACTGCATCATAGCCTACCTCCGATCGTATCGCATGAGCGTTACAACCCGGGTAGGTCGGAATGGAATACAATATTTTCCGCGCAGTTGGTAGCTTTCGATAGCGTTCGAAAGTTGTCGGCGTAGTCGAAAATCGGACACAAGAGGACCATATCTACTACTATTTGAACTAATTTGAAAAAAATTCTTCCGTAATGACCGGATCATTCGCGAGCAATTTTAAGAGTGGGTCCTTTTCATTCGATCAGTCGCGAATGACTCAAGTCTGACTATCGACGACTTGCTTATGGACGTGTTCATTGGTCAAAACATTCATCCTTCTGCTTAAATCAATACTAAGGGGCTTAAGAATAAGCTTCAGTAACCGTTAAGGTCTCTGAGTGCGACAGTTAGCAAATTAAAATATGTGTTTGATAAATAATTACGAGGTGATGACTGATTCGAACCATACTTATTTGAAATTATGCCAAAAGGTGAAAAACTAACCAATTGTCATTTGGCTATCATGTTATTTTACTACAATGACTATTGCGTATCAGCAAAAAAATCAAATAAAGGAATACTTACTAGACCCCGGTCCCGCCTGAACAGCCTCTGCGGCCTTGGAATGAACAATTATAATACTTAATTATGTCGTAAAATAACAAGGATAATATTTAAAAATAGTTTTAAATTAGAGAAAGTGAAGCGACATCTGAAGCTGTAACGTGGCAGTTCTCCTGCGTGTTAGCCATGTGATACCACGTGGTAACATGGTAGATGAGAGAGAGCCGTGCTCATTTATCACGTGCTCATCGGTGAAGGGAAATATCGCGCCTGCCTGTCTCAGCAGTAAAAAGGTTTCAAGGACATTTAAAGTCACCGCATTGGAGCAGCGTGGCGGATTCTTCTATGCTCGAAAACTTAATCAGTAATGAGAGGAGGCCTGTGCTCAGTAGTGGAACATTCAAAGGCTGTGACTTTAAAAAAAAAAGATGAAGGTAGATATTTAGTCCAGTTCAGCCCCAATAAGACACAGGCTTGCACATTAACCACGTTATATCTGAATAACGTTGTACCTCTATGGGACAGATGGATAAAGGATTGCTGTGTCTTCTCCCTGTCTTCGGAGTTCAGATAACCTCATGATATCCCAGCATAACTTGTTCGCCACTTCTTCCAGCTCCAGGATCTTCTCGTAAATCCTTACCGTATATAATTTCGGTGATGTAATTGCTGTTAGCCTTTGTGGCTTTTACAGCTTCATCGGATACTGATCCTCACCGTGCCTCCGTTATGTTGCCAGGTCCAGTCGTCGTTGGTGGTAATAAGATCTCCTCCTCCGCTGATTTTTTGCACCCACCGCTCCACCGTTACCATGTCCGGTACCGTAGCCAGGACTAGCTTAGCGGCCGGAGATTAGGAATTGTTCCTTTGTAACACTTAAGGGAGGATTTTGCCACCGTTGCCACGCTTGGCAGGCGGGTTGGCAACGGCATTTGTTTTATTGAGATGTTCCATGAAGACGCTGCTTATTTTTAGTTTTCCCTCTGATGACTTTTACGACACACACGGGACGACTGTCTGGATCATCAGTAGGCCTAACCCGATTGGTTGTATTCGCTACTAATATTGAACTTTGAGCCTCTCCCAATTAATTACTAAGCAACTTACCATTACCATGTCCTCCGCCATAAATCCTGAAATAAAAACATGACAATGAGGGCATGGTGTGAAGAAGGTTGTAACACTAAAATTTTTAATAGACCGCGAGGCCTAGCGGTGGCCTTGTGCTAAATGACATCTACGCCGCAGGTCCTAGGTTCGAAACCCATCCGAAACCAATTGGTGCAAAAATACAAATTGTTGGGTTTTGGGTATGGTTGTGTTGCAATGGTCTTCGTGCTTCTGACACTGCATCATAGCCTACCTCCGATCGTATCGCGTGAGCGTTACAACCCGGGTAGGTAGGAATGACTGGATGCTTCAGTATTTGCGCGTACACTTGTGGCACTACAATATTTTCCGCGTTGTTTGTAGCTTTCGATAGCGTTCGAAAGTTGTCGGCGTGGTCGAAAATCGGACACAAGAGGACCATATCAACATCTATTTGAACTAATTTGAAAAAAATTCTTCCGTAATGACCGGATCATTCGCGAGAAATTTTAAGAGTGGGTCCTTTTCATTCGATCAGTCGCGAATGACTCAAGTCTGACTATCGACGACTTGCTTATGGACGTGTTCATTGGTCAAAACAGTCATCCTTCTGCTTAAATCAATACTAAGGGGCTTAAGAATAGGCTTCAGTAACCGTTAAGGTCTCAGAGTGCGACAGTTAGCAAATTAAAATATGTGTTTGATAAATAATTACGAAGTGATGACTGATTCGAACCACAGTTATTTGAAATTATGCCAAAAGGTGAAAAACTAAGCAATTGTCATTTGGCTATCATGTTATTCTACTACAATGACTATTGCGTATTAGCAAAAAAATCAAATAAAGGAATACTTACTAGACCCCGGTCCCGCCTGAGCAGCCTCTGCGGCCTAGGAATGAACAATTACAATAATAAATTATGTCGTAAAATAACAAGAACACTGTTTAAAAAATAGTTTCAGATTAGACAAAGTGAAGCGACATCTGAAGCTGTAACGTGGCAGTTCTCTTGCGTGTTAGCCCTGTGATACCACGTCGTAACATGGTAGATGAGAGAGAGCCGTGCTCATTTATCACGTGCTCACCAGTGAAGGGAAATATCGCGCCTGCCTGTCTCAGCAGTAAAAAGGTTTCAAGGACATTTAAAGTTACCGCATTGGAGCAGCGTGGCGGACTCTTCTCTACTTTGAAACTTTCTCAGAAATGAGAGGAGGACTGTGCTCAGCGGTGAAACATTCAAAGGCTGTGACTTTAAGAAACATAGATGAAGGATGTATACATTTAGTCCAGTTCAACCCCAATAAGACACAAGCTTGCGCATTAACCACGTCAAAGTCAAAATTTATTATGTAAATTTCTAATGTTTAGGCTTGTATAAAGCTTTTATAAATGTCAAAATCTACACCGGTTTAAAAAAGTAAGACTTTCTCAGAGAAGAACCGGCAAGAAACTCTGTAGTCTTTCTTTTTTTTAATGCCATATTACACGTCATTTATAAGTCACATAAAAATTACATTATAAATTTAGTAGCCAGGGGGTTTGCAAGTGGAGAGTAAGAGTTATTTCCACACATCTCTGTCCTCTATGTAATAATCTACTTTATAATACATTTTTTCCAATAATGTCTTCTTGACAAGTTTATTAAATTCTATGTCAGTTTTTTGAGTCACACTTTTAGGAATTTTATTATAAAATTTTATGGTCCTACTAAGAAATTATTTTCTAGGTTTGGCCAACCTAAACACAGGAACCTCTAGCGCCTCGCCTCGGCCCATTCTACAGGATACAGTCACTTTTTTATTAAATAAATACATGTGTTTCAGTACGTACATTATATTTTCATAAATACGAAGACGATACGATACAAAGACGGAAGTGTCAAAATATTAGTATCCTTGAATAGTTCTCGTAGAGACTCGCGTGGACCCAAGTTATATATTGCTCGAAATGCTTGTTTTTGCAAAATGAATATTGTTTCCAGACCGGCCGCGGATCCCCACAGTAATACGCCGTATGACATAATACTGCATATGCAAAATAGACTAATTTAGCTGTAGCCTTATCAGTCTACTGTCTAATCCTTCTAATTGCAAAAATGGCAGAACTTAATTTTGAAGCAATTTTTTCAATATGTGCTCCCCACTGTAGCTTGGAATCAATAGCGATTCCAAGAAATTCAGTTGAATTTTCAAAAGAAAGGTTAGAATTCTCTAACTTAATAATAATATTATGTCGGCACTTGGACATTCCAAAGTGTAGACATTTTGTTTTGCCCGGAATCCGGAGATTCTTCGCACCCACCGCTTCGCCGTTACCATGTCCGCTACCGTAGCCAGAACTAGCTTAGCGGCCGGAGAAGAGGGATCGTTCCTTTATAACACTTATATTTGGGGAGGATTTTGTCACCGTTGCCACGCTTGGCAGGCGGGTTGGCAACTGCATTTATTTTATTGAGATTTTCCATGAAGACGCTGCTTGTTTTTTGTTTTCCCTCTGCCGATTTTTACGACTCCCACGAGATGACTGTCTGGATCATCAGTAGACCTAACCCGATTGGTTGTATTCGCTTCTAATATTGAACTTTGAGCAGCACCCAATTAATTACTAAGCAACTTACCATTTCCATGTCCTCCGCCATAAATCCTGAAATAAAAACATGACAATGAGGGCATGGAGTGAAGAAGGTTGTAACACTAAAATTTTTAATAGACCGGGAGGCCTAGTGGTGGCCTTATGCTAAATGACATCTACGCCGCAGGTCCTAGGTTCGAAACCCATCCGAAACCAATTGGTGCAAAAATACAAATTGTTGGGTTTTGGGTATGGTTGTGTTGCAATGGTCTTCGTGCTTCTGACACTGCATCATAGCCTACCTCCGATCGTATCGCATAAGCGTTACAACCCGGGTAGGTCGGAATGGAATACAATATTTTCCGCGCAGTTGGTAGCTTTCGATAGTGTTCGAAAGTTCGCCGTGGTCGAAAATCGGACACAGGAGGATCATATCTACAAATATTTGAGCTAATTTAAAAAAAAGTTCTTCCGTAATGATCGGAACATTCGCGAGCAATTTTAAGAGAGGGTCCATTTCATTCGATCAGTGGCGAATGACTCCCGTCTGACTATCGACGACTTGCTTATATAAGGACGTGTTCATTGGTCAAAACATTCACCCTTCTGCTTAAATCAATACTAAGGGGCTTAAGAATAAGCTTAATTAACCGTTAAGGTCTCAGAGTGCGACAGTTAGCAAATTAAAATATGTGTTTGATAAAGATTTACGAGGTGACGACTGATTCGAACCATACTTATTTGAAATTATGCCAAAAGGTGTAAAATAAAGCAGTTGTCATTTGGCTATCATGTTATTTTAACACAATGACTATTGCGTATTAGCAAAAAAATCAAATAAAGGAATACTTACTAGACCCCGGTCCCGCCTGAACAGCCACTGCGACCTTCCAAGAAACAATTATAATACTTAATTATGTCGTAAAATAACAAGGATAAAATTTAACAACATTAAACTAGTTTTAAAAAAGAGAAAGTGAAGCGACATCTGAAGCTCAGTGAGCTGTAACCCGTTACAGCATCACAGTTCACCTCCGTTAGCCGTGTGATACCGCACGGTGACACGGAAAAGAATTGAGCTGAGATAAGATAGGGCCGTGCTGATGTACCACGTGCTTAGTGGTGAAGGTAAATATCGCGCCTGCCCGTCTCAGCAGTAAAAAGGTTTCATGGACATTTAAAGTCACCGCATTGGAGCAGCGTGGCGGACTCTTTTCTGCTTTAAAATTTTATTTTAAATTGTAGGAGGCCTGTATAGTACTCGTATGTATAGCGAGGCTCAGCAGTGGAACATTCAAAGGCTGTTACGTTAAGGAAAATAGATGAAGGTAAATATTTAGACCATATCAACCCCAATAAGACACAAGTTTGCCCATTAACTCCTGAAAGGAAAGCATTCGTCGTGTCTCCTCATTTTTGTAGAACTCGATTCGTAGCTAGCTCAGCAAGTATCGGAGGCCTTTTAGTTGACATATCGAGTGACGTTCAGTTCGAAAGGAAAGGCCGAATTGTCCTGAAGAAAGCTGTCTGTCTGTCTATAGATAATTCAGAAAAAATACGTTAAACGTCTTTATAACAAGTTTCCTAATTACAACACAGATCACATTATTTCCATGGCAAAGAGAATAGAGACCAAATTTTCATATATAAAATAGTTTCCAATGTAATAGATTCATCTTATCTCTCAAGTAAAATAGCTTTTTTATATTCTAGAGTTAGCTTTCACTGTAAAAAAAATCTTTTGCAATTACGTTTTGTCGAACCAATTATTTCAAAACTGTTTTATAGTAAGATCATGTTAAACGTATAATCCATCATCATCATCACTTTAGCCTATCACTAGTCCACTGCTGAACATAGGCCTCCCCCATAGATTGTCACAAAAGTTAGTAGCTCTCATTTTGGGGGGATTTTTGCCAAAGTTGCCACGCTTGGTAGGCGGGTTGGCAACCGCAGTTTGTTTATTAAGATATTCCAGGAAAATGCTGCTGCCCATCTCCTGGTTTTTATTTTCCCTCTGTCGACTTTTACGACACCCACGGGGATGAGATGGGGTGGTGGATTCTCTTAAGCCGCTACCACACGGCATAATCCATACTAATATTATGAATGCGAAGGTAACTCTCTCCGTCCCTCTGTATTGTTGTTGCCTTTTCACGGCTCAACCGATCGTTACGAAATTCTGCATAGAGATTGCTTGCATCCTGAAGACGGACAGGAACGTACAGACAGAAGTCGAGACAGGCACGCTATACAATATGGTCAAATATCGTGTTATATCTTTAGAAGATTTTAAGTTACACCAGACAGACAGACAGAGACAGATGTTTACGAATAAATAATAAAGCTTGTTATGGACTTGATGTTGACGTTGATTATGAGTTATTAAAAAAAACACTTACAAGTAAAATCGATAGCACAACGAACTTCATAATGACTGCCAGGAATAGCTTGCGGAGAGCTAGCTGCGTTCGGTTTTTATAGAAACTGAATTTGCATTGATAAAATATCCAATTACCTTGGATATCGGTAACATGTGCATAAATAATAGGTCCCGTCAATAAATTTGTGTAAATCATTTATACTGATAAAAAATATATTTACTCTATTCTATTTCTATTTGGCATGTTGATACGAGTAACTTACTTTCGTGTGAAAGAGTACGAGTAAGGATTCCATCTCGCTCTGTTGTTAAATTAAATTAAATATAATTTTTTTTATAGACCATAATCCAATCAATTTGCCGTGTGGTGGCGGCTCGATAAAAGAATACTACCACTCCATCTCATCCAATGGATCTCGTAAAAGGCGAGTAAAGAATTAACTGCACTGTGCACCCAACAGCGCTTGGTGGCGATGGGCTCACAACCTATCACACCAAGTGCATTATATTGTTTTGGTGAAACGTGGATTGTGACAGTCATCTGTTTTTGCAGTGAGTGTCCAGTCTCTGACTACCCCTTATAGGATACAGTCATGATCTTATGTATGTATGTATAATCAAAAAATATAAATAGGAAATAAAATAAAATAAAAGGCACAAAGGGCGGCCTCATCGCTAAAAGGGATCTCTTCCAGGCAACCTTTGGATGAACAAAAACTGAAATTGAACAAATAAGCACGCCAGTGTACAAATGGATAAAACAAATCAATTAACTTGAAAACATAAATAGAAGTTAAATTTACGTAATATATATACAGCTTACAATATAATATTTCTATACTTAAACATATACGCGTATACGAGATATAGGAACAGAAAGATAAATACATGTAAATACAAAAATAATTATAGATAATAATAATTAAGACGACGTATATACGAGTAGCAATGACAGATAGTGTTTAGCAACCAGGGGTTTAAAAATGGGCAGAGATTTGGCATGTCGGATAGGCATAGGAAGCATTCCACAGTTTGATAGCCTGCAACGTGAAAGAATTACTGTAGAAACTGTGGAATGGACTGGAGTTTTTAATTGGAGAGTTTTAGAGGAGCGCAGGGATCGAAGATTGGAGAGGTGGAGAAACTCGAAACGTCCCTTAAGGTAAATCGAAGAGGAGGGAATGAAAATAATGGTTTAGAGAAGGGAAAGGATGTGTACATTGCGGTGAAGGCGAATAGGTAACCACTTGAGCTTATTGCGATATTCAGAAATATGATCATATTCGCGTAGGCCAAATATGAAACGGATGGAGAAATTTTGGAGCCGCTCAAGCTTATTAAGTTGGTCTTCGGTTACATCGGGATAGCAGGCACGGCGTAGTCGAGAATAGGGAGCAACAGTGATTGCGCGAGCGTAATTTTAGTGGAAGTTGGAAGGAAGTTTCGCAGCCGTTTCAGAGAGGCAGCTTCAGCAAAGGTCTTTCAGCTTACCGCTGCCAATTGAGGTCCCCCCGGTAGCTATCTATCCAAAACCACACATGTTTTTCACAGTTTCACTAATCTCTGTGACAGTTCCATCAAATACGACGTTCGGAGGGCAGCGCAAGTCAAACTTGGCAATCATCCTTGACCTGCCTATTGCTGGCATTTACTTTCAGTATTTTTATTTGTGGCGGCTCGTTAAAAGAATACTACCACTCCATCTCATCCAATGGATCTCGTAACAGGCGAGTAAGGAATTAAACTGCACTGTGCACCCAACAGCGCATGGTGGCGATGGGCTCACCACTTATTACACCAAGTGCATTATATTGTCTTGGCGAAACGTGGATTGTGGCAGTCATCTGTTTTTGCAGTGTGTGCCCAGTCTCTGACTACCCCTTATGGGATACAGTCGTGATCTTATGTTTGTATGTATGTTTTTTCATTCCTATTTTCGTTCAAGAACGTGGATTACTTTTTAATCCATCTACGTGGTTCGCCACCCGTCACGTCTTCTATTCTGCGGGGACGAAAAGTGAGCTACGGATGTAGTCTTTCATCATCATCATTTCAGCCTATCACTAGTCCACTGTTGAACATAGGCCTCCCCCATAGATTGCCACAAAAGTTTGTAGCTCTCATTTTGGGGGGATTTTGCCATAGTTGCCACGCTTGGCGGGCGGGTTGTCAGCCGTAGTTTATTTATGCTGATGTTCCAGGAAGATGCTGCTGCCCGACTGTCGACTTTTAAGACACCCACAGGATGAGATAGAGTGGTAGATTCTCTTAAGCCGCCACCACACGGCCTACCCCTTATATAGGAAAAAGGCGTGACCGTATGTATGTATGCTTATTAAATTCCTGCTGTCTGTCTAAACTCTTAAAGAATGTTTTGAATAAAACGTACAAATAAAAATACAGATTGTAGTATTATTTTTTAACGGTGCACCACACTAGGATTTCTCCTGAATTGTGGCTGCGTTTTACAGATATAAATTTCTCATGTATAACACAAGCAGACACGAAAACCAACGACTTGCGTTTTTGCACAAATTTGTGTACAGGGCCTAGAAGTCAGGTACGCTAACCACTAGGCCACGCGGTCGTCGAAATCCGTGAAAATACTTTTTAAGTTGAAATGTTAAAAAATGTTAAAGAAACGCGATTAGCGTCTGTAAAGTGCATCGGGAACATAAATAACTTTAAATATTCACTGAGGAGCTGACAAGTTAAATATTGCACGTCTGGCGGAAGCGGCGTGAGATATCGACGGTCTTCAAATGCCTCTATCACAAATATATTGCACTTATATGCTTATTTGAATAGACTCATATCAAGAATACAGTTTAATTAATTCATTAACATTATTTAGAAAAATCATCTAACATTACTACTTTGAAAAAAAAAGCAGTTTAAAAAGAATTGACGTGGTCGTCGGGATTTTTTTAGGGATGTGGTCGCGATAACTCTCGCGAAAAAATGACGTATCAAGACCGGTTTTTTCAGCGTGTCCAGAATTTAGCTTCTGGTTTTTTTCACTTGTAGTTATTAAGAAAAACATTTTCTTTTGATTGTTTTCATCTGAAAAGGTAACTCGAAATATAATACGATTTTTTTTTTCTTATCACCAAAATAAGCGTCTTGAGACGTGCACATTTGGATTTTACAAACTTTTTATTACCTATCTAGTTTTTAATTATCGTTTTCGATTCCTGAATTGGCTCATATCCGGACAGATTACGCTCTACTTTAGGTAATTAATGTATTTCTTTCACACAATTAGTCATCCTTTTTTTTCGGGTCTGGTTGTGTTGTGATTGTCCCCGTGTTTCTGACACTGCATCCTAGCCTACCTCCGATCTTATCGCATCAGCGCTACATTGTGCGCGTGTAGGTTGGGACGAGAGAGTTCCTCTGTGTTTGCGCGTACACTTGTGGCACTATTATATCTACTGCGCAGTGGATGGCTCTCGACTGTAGTCGAAAGTTGTCGCCGTGGTCGAAATCGGCTAGGAGAACATCATCATCATCCTTTTTTATTGGTTCACCTGATGGTGAGTGCGACGTCCGACTATTGCAATGCTGTGTCACCTACAATTTTTCTGTGTGCCACCACACTGCGCCCTTCTTCCTGTAACATCAGTTCCTAAGTTTAACATGCTCATTGTAATCACTGGCGGTGTTACTTTGCCCGTGTACGCCACTGTGGGAGGGCGGCGGTGCTCTCCTAAACACGATTTTATATTTTGCGGATCTTAGCAAATTAACTTTCGTTCCTTCATTAGTCACATAAAATCGTTATTTTACTGAACATTTGTTGAAACATTGTATTTTAGTAATCACCAGGTGGTAAGTTAGTTCAATAGAGTAAAAGCTTTGGGCAGTGGCTCTTTAATACTAGTAAAATAATAGTAACAATTTAAAGAACGTAAAGATGTTGTGAGCCTCTCTGTTGAGTATTAAATTTAGTTTATTATTATAAGTATATAACATTCAATATAGTTAAGATTTGTGTTTAGAGCTAACACGATATACTATGTCAAGTGCAACGTGTATAAATAATAATTTTACAGATGTTAAGCCAACAAAACGGGCAGGACTGAAAACCAGTGTCCGGGATCAGAGCGATTTAAGTCTCTGTATCTCGTTCATTTTATATTATTTTTTCACTTTTGTTAATTTTGAGCAATATTATTGTAGGTTCCTTGTAATTCCATTTTTTTTCTTGTTTTGTTTTTGTATCTATTGTAATTAGACCGTGAATAAATGTGTTTCTTTCTTTCTTTCAAAACTATTATTAACAAAACAAGTTGTAATCACAGTGGGCAGTTAGATTCATTACCTTATTTTCACAAAAAAATACTAATAGGAATGTTGTGTTTGTTCCTGTAAATACATATCTCTTGGAGAAATTTAAAAGTAGTAGTGGTAGGATTCCTATGCAGGAATCCGTCTAGGTAGGTACCACCCCAGGGCCAGTTATTCTGCCTTGAAGCAGTAGTGTGCAAACATTACTGTGTTTCGGTTTGAAGGGCACTGTGAGCTAGCGTAATCACTGGGCATATGAGACTTAAGAACTGATGTCTCATGGTGACGGTAATTTTCTGGGTGACACAGCATTTGTTATGGGCAGACGTTGCACTTACAGTCAGGTGAACGTTGTGCTCGTCCATCAACTTATACAATAAAAAAAAGAAAACAGAAAACTTCCTCTTCTTTGTAATAACGACACTCACTTTTTATATGGAAAGTTGTTAAATCTTTTTAACAATGAATTTAATGATACATTTACTTCAAAAACTTTTGTCCTTCCACAGTCAGAAAACATTTCATAAATTGGCGATAGTAAGAATTGTTAGAATAAGCCAAAAGTTGTATGAACTTTACAACGTAAGAACAACGTATATCCACAGTGAGAGCATCAGAGAAAATCTTAAAAATTATTCAGAAACATTTAAAAAAGTATGTTCTGTGGCCTAGTCATTATACTCGTATTCGTCATCACCATCATCATTTCAGCCTTATACTAGTCCACTGCTGAACATAGGCCTCCCCCATTGACTGCCACTAAAGTCTGTAGCTCTTATTTTGGGTCGATTTTACCATACTTTACGCTTAGCACGCGGTTTTGCACCCTCAGTTTCAACATTAGTCAAGTTTCTAATTTTTTTTAAGACCATAAGCTGCAGAGATAAGTTTACTTGCTAGCTTAGATAGATATATGGGTCCCCATTGAAGTTTCGCGTCTAGGCTCAACTCTTCCCCATTTACAAACCTACGTGAAGTTAGCAACTGACTTTACAATAATACATTTTTATGACTTCTAATCGATTGTACCAGGTTTGTACCGGATTGTACCGCTTTTTAAAAAATCGTTTGTACCTCAAAAGGGGTAGGAGATATAGGGGTGCAAAAATTTGAAAATATAGGATAATCTCATAATAAAGTTTTATGACTTTAGTTCGTTTGTACCGGGCTCGAACCGGATTGTACCGCTATTAAAATCATTTGTACCTCAAGGGGGTAGGAGATATAGGGGTGCAAAAATTCTGAAAATGTGGGATGATCTCGAAATGAAGTTTTATGACTTCTGTTCGTTTGTACCGGACTCAAACCGGATTGTACCGCTATTAAAATCGTTTGTACCTCAAAGGGGTAGGAGATATAGGGGTGCAAAAATTCTGAAAATGTGGGATGATCTCAAAATAAAGTTTTCTGACTTCTGTTCGTTTGTACCGGGCTCGAATGGGATTGTACTGCTATTAAAATCGTTTGTACCTCAAGGGGGTAGGAGATATAGGGGTGCGAAAATTCTGAAAATGTGGGATGATATCGAAATGAAGTTTTCTGACTTCTGTTCGTTTCTACCGGACTCGAACCGGATTGTATCGCTATTAAAATCGTTTGCACCTTAAAAGGGTAGGAGATATAGGGGTGCGAAAATTCTGAAAATGTGGGATGATCTCAAAATAAAGTTTTCTGACTTCTGTTCGTTTGTACCGGGCTCGAACCGGATTGTACCGCTATTAAAGTCGTTTGTACCTCAAGGGGGTAGGAGGATATAGGGGTGCGAAAATTCAGAAAATGTGGGATGATCTCAAAAAAAAGTTTTATGACTTCTGTTCGTTTGTACACTGTACCATTACTGAAAAACGGATTGCTCCTCGAACCCGTTAAATTGAATAATAAGAACGTTATGGTCCGCAACATATGTCCAATCCATTCGGTTTCTTTTCGCCCCTAGTCTCCGGCGGCCTCGCTTGTCCTGGCTACGGTAGCGGTCATGGTAACGGTGGGGCAGGGGGTGCGAATAATCTCCGGGAGAGGAGATCTTGCTACCACCACCGAGGACTGGACCTGGCAACATTCAACGCACGCACGCTGAGGACCGAAGAGAAGATCTTGGAGCTGGAAGTGGAGGTGAGCAAGTTACGTTGGGATATTATAGGATTATCTGAAGTCCGAAGACAGGGGGAGGACACGGTAATCCTTGAATCCGGTAACTTGTTCTACCACCGTGAGGGCGACCATCTGTCCCAAGGAGGTGTCGGGTTTATCGTCCACAAGTCTCTCATTAACAACGTTGTCAAGATCGGGAGTGTGTCGACTAGGGTTGCGTACCTTATACTCAGAATAACCAAACGGTATTCGCTGAAGGTCATACAGGTATAAGCACCTACCTCGGCAAATCCTGATGATGAGGTAGAGGTAATGTATAAGGACATATCAAGAGCCATACATTCCTCCAAAACTCATTTAACGGTGTTGATGGGAGACTTTAAGGCAAAGCTGGGCATGAAAAAAGACGATAAGCTGGTAGTGGGGCAATTTGGAATAGGGCAACGGAACCAAAGAGGCCAACAGCTGGCCGACTTTATGGAGAAGGAGGGACTCTTTATGATGAACTCCTTCTTTCAACAGCGGCCCCACAGAAAGTGGACTTGGGTGAGCCCGGACGGTTCCACCAAAAATGAGATCGACTTCATCATGACGACCGAACGACAGCTGTTCAATGATGTCTCTGTGATCGCTAGGGTGAAAACCGGCAGTGATCACCGAATGGTAAGAGGAACATTGAACCTGAACGTAAAGCTGGAGAGGTCGCGTCTGGTGAAGTCCACGCTCCGTCCATGTCGTGCCCTTATCCAAAACCCCGAAAGCTTCGTGCTCGAATTGCAAAATCGTTTTCAGTGCCTCGATGATTGCGTTACAGTGGACGATATGAACGAGAGGCTCGTGGAAACTGCCCATGCGGTGGGGGCAAAGTTTTACAAGACCCACCGCACAAAAATGTTCCAGAAACTCTCCGACCACACTCTCAATCTCAGGGAGGCTAGGCGAGAAATGAGGCTGCAGTCCTCAACTGATGCGTCAGCATATTGACAACTGAACAGACAGATCTCCAAATGTATGCGGCGAGACCTTTGCAAATTCAATACAACTCGTATTGAGGAAGCGAAATAGAGCGAAACCAAGGCTCCAAGGTTTTTGCCAGGGATCTGTCTGCCGGAAAGAGCCAACTGACTAAGTTGAGGTCCGAAAGCGGTGGCGTCATTTTCGCTAAAGCAGATATTTTAAGTGAGATCGAGAGATTTTATGGACAGCTGTACACATCGTCGTTGGAGCCACACACTAGTGTGAGTAACGACCCAAGAGCAAATCTCGTCCGACACTATTCCGATGATATCCCGGACGTCAGTCTGAGCGAGATTAGTATGGCTCTCAAACAGCTTAAGAATGGCAAAGCGCCGGGCGAGGATGGAATCACAGCAGAGCTTCTGAAAGCGGGTGGAAAACCGATACTAGTAGTCCTTCAGAAGCTCTTTAATTCCGTCATCCGGGGCGGCGCTACGCCGGAAGCGTGGAGTAGAAGCGTGGTTGTCCTGTTCTTCAAGAAGGACGATAACGCCCTCTGGAAGAACTATAGACCGATATCGCTTCTAAGCCGCGTTCACGTGCTGTTTTCGAGAGTCATAACGAATCGTCTCGCAAGCAGACTTGATGACTTCCAGCCTCCCGAACAAGCCGGATTCTGAATAGGCTATAGTACCATAGACCAAATACATACCTTTCGCCAGATTGTACAAAAGACCGAAGAGTACAATCTCCCGCTATGTCTGGCGTATGTGGACTATGAAAATCCTTTGATTCCGTCGAAACTTGGGCGGTGCTACAGTCACTTCAGCGGTGCCGAATTGACTGTCGGTATATCGAAGTGCTGCAGTGTTTGTACAATAAGGCTACGATGGCTATCCGAGTACAGAACCAGAGTACGAAACCGATCCAATTGTAGAAAGGTGTAAGACAGGGTGATGTTATATCCCCGAAACTCTTCACCGCTGCATTGAAAGATGTCTTCAAGCTACTGAACTGGAAAGGATACGGCGACCTACACGGTTTTGCAGGAAGTCGATGTATGCAGGTGACTCAGGACCGTGTTTTGTGTCAATCTATGGGGGAGGCCTATGTTCAACAGTGGACTATGGTATGCTGAAATGATGATGATGATGATTTTTTCTTTTCGTGTAACTTCCGTGCCGTCATTGCCACAGATTTGCCGCTAATGAGAACGTCATTATAAACTTCACACCTACCTGTGATTCGACGCACGTGAGCTATGTAATGACCCATCAATACCTCGCGTTGCAGTTCGTTATGATCGGGTCATTGTAAATCGCCAACATATTCAATAATCGATAGTACAGTGTAAGTCACATTTTCGGCTACAATTTTTTGGAATTTGATCTACTGAAAAAGTTCCAGGCCAGTCAGGATGCCCAAGATTTTAAGCCAGCCGAGTCCACTGACGACACTCATTGTAGAAAATCATGTGGGGACCGATTGTAACCGTTGATGTAACATCATCTGATCGGCAAACTGCACACTGTTTTCTTTTTTGTTGTAATCGATCTCGCAGGGCTTGCTTGCAGGGATTGTAAACCGTGGATATAAAATTGTTTTACATCCAATTCGACTTGATTAGGTCGCCCACGTTCATCATGCAATCAAGAACTCCACCCTCAAATTTCTTAACATGGTTGATCATATCAGCCCTTTCTTTATAAATTTTCAAAGTGCATACTGTCGTCTTATCGAATAGTTTTAAAAAGTCGAAAAAACGATTTTTCGTGGATAGGATGTACTTTTGATAACTAGCCCAATCTTGATAAGCTACTAGAAACGATTGAGAAACCGAATCGATTGGACATGTGTTGCAGACCATAACGTTCTTATTATTCAATTTAACGGGTCCGAGGAGCAATCCGTTTTTCAGTGATGGTACAGTGTAGGTTACACATTTCGGTCGTCCATGGCGGTGCTGGATATCAGGACATGAGCGTAAAAACTTATCACTTTTTTTTTACCTCGGGTCCTACCCTTCCATGTTTCCTTTTCGTTAAGATACGTGTCTGAGTGATCGCCATTTTTTACATTATACATATTACACCTTTCCTATGATTCCGTCGTATGTATCGTCTTGGTTGATAGGTCCAGTACAAATGGTTGATCAAATTCTTCGCAATCTAGATCCTTGCTATTTTTGTTATCTATGACTGTGCCCTCGCCTTCCATGACCCTACCCTCTGACGTAACCCTAACTTCTTCCTCGCCTTTCGTAATCTCATCAACCATGTATTCACTCAGCTTGACCTCATCATCGTTAATTAGCTCGTTGTTATTGTTCTAGATGATTTCCTTGTGTCTCGTGACACTCGCATTATCTTTAGTGAACTCTCTCTCGTTTTGCTTTGAATTCTGACACAATTATGCTATTGTCGGGACCGTCCTCATTGCTATCGTTATTGTCAGATTCATCACAATTTTTTTCGTATTCATAACAGTGAGTATCGCTTTTAATAGCTTCCATGAGACGCAACTGTGCGGCGAATCAGCTATTAGTTTCATCGCTGTTAATGGACTCTGTCTCTGACAAAGCGATGAGCAACAACATCGCAAAATACAGCTCGAAAACCGTTAATGTTGCCACATTTAGTTAAAAGCCCGATACATCTCACAAATAAATCCTTGACGCTGAAATGCTTCCCTTCGAAGCATTTCTATCACCATACTAATTTAATCACATGCGCAATATCAATCCGCGCTATGCACTGCTGTCGTAGATTTTGGTCGGGTGATTGAAGCCATTTGATGCACATGTCAACGTAGTTGCTTAAAGAGCAGTCGCTAAAACCTATCTCCTACCCCTTTGAGGTACAAACGATTTAAAAAGCGGTACAATCCGGTTCGAGCCCGGTACAAACGAACAGAAGTCAGAAAACTTTATTTTGAGATCATCCCACATTTTCAGAATTTTTGCACCCCTATATCTCCTACCCCTTTGAGGTACAAACGATTTTAATAGCGGTACAATCTGGTTCGAGCCCGTTACAAACGAACAGAAGTCAGAAAACGTTATTTTGATATCATCCCACATTTTCAGAATTTTGCACCCCTATATCTCCTACCCCTTTGAGGTACAAACGATTTTAATAGCGGTACAATCCGGTTCGAGCACGGTACAAACGAACAGAAGTCAGAAAACTTCATTTCGAGATCATCCCACATTTTCAGAATTTTTGCACCCCTATATCTCCTACCCCTTTGAGGTACAAACGATTTTAATAGCGGTACAATCTGGTTCGAGCCCGTTACAAACGAACAGAAGTCAGAAAACGTTATTTTGATATCATCCCACATTTTCAGAATTTTGCACCCCTATATCTCCTACCCCTTTGAGGTACAAACGATTTTAATAGCGGTACAATCCGGTTCGAGCACGGTACAAACGAACAGAAGTCAGAAAACTTCATTTCGATATCATCCCACATTTTCAGAATTTTTGCACCCCTATATCTCCTACCCCTTTGAGGTACAAACGATTTTAATAGCGGTACAATCTGGTTCGAGCCCGTTACAAACGAACAGAAGTCAGAAACCGTTATTTTGATATCATCCCACATTTTCAGAATTTTGCACCCCTATATCTCCTTCCCCTTTGAGGTACAAACGATTTTAATAGCGGTACAATCCGGTTCGAGTCCGGTACAAACGAACAGAAGTCAGAAAACTTCATTTCGAGATCATCCCACATTTTCAGAATTTTTGCACCCCTATATCTCCTACCCCTTTGAGGTACAAACGGTTTTAATAGCAGTACAATCTGGTTCGAGCCCGTTACAAACGAACAGAAGTCAGAAAACGTTATTTTGATATCATCCCACATTTTCAGAATTTTGCACCCCTATATCTCCTACCCCTTTGAGGTACAAACGATTTTAATAGCGGTACAATCCGGTTCGAGCACGGTACAAACGAACAGAAGTCAGAAAACTTCATTTCGATATCATCCCACATTTTCAGAATTTTTGCACCCCTATATCTCCTACCCCTTTGAGGTACAAACGATTTTAATAGCGATACAATCTGGTTCGAGCCCGTTACAAACGAACAGAAGTCAGAAAACGTTATTTTGATATCATCCCACATTTTCAGAATTTTGCACCCCTATATCTCCTACCCCTTTGAGGTACAAACGATTTTAATAGCGGTACAATCCGGTTCGAGTCCGGTACAAACGAACAGAAGTCAGAAAACTTCATTTCGAGATCATCCCACATTTTCAGAATTTTTGCACCCCTATATCTCCTACCCCTTTGAGGTGCAAACGATTTTAATAGCGGTACAATCCGGTTCGAGTCCGGTACAAACGAACAGAAGTCAGAAAACTTCATTTCGATATCATCCCACATTTTCTGAATTTTTGCACCCCTATATCTCCTACCCCTTTGAGGTACAAACGATTTTAATAGCGGTACAATCTGGTTCGAGCCCGTTACAAACGAACAGAAGTCAGAAAACTTTATTTTGATATCATCCCACATTTTCAGAATTTTGCACCCCTATATCTCCTACCCCTTTGAGGTACAAACGATTTTAATAGCGGTACAATCCGGTTCGAGCACGGTACAAACGAACAGAAGTCAGAAAACTTTATTTTGAGATCATCCCACATTTTCAGAATTTTCGCACCCCTATATCTCCTACCCCTTTGAGGTACAAACGATTTTAATAGCGGTACAATCCGGTTCGAGCCCGGTACAAATGAACAGAAGTCAGAAAACTTTATTTTGAGATCATCCCACATTTTCAGAATTTTGCACCCCTATATCTCCTACCCCTTTGAGGTACAAACGATTTTAATAGCGATACAATCCGGTTCGAGTCCGGTACAAACGAACAGAAGTCAGAAAACTTTATTTTGATATCATCCCACATTTTCAGAATTTTGCACCCCTATATCTCCTACCCCTTTGAGGTACAAACGATTTTAATAGCGGTACAATCCGGTTCGAGCCCGGTACAAACGAACAGAAGTCAGAAAACTTCATTTCGAGATCATCCCACATTTTCAGAATTTTAGCACCCCTATATCTCCTACCCCTTTGAGGTACAAACGATTTTAATAGCGGTACAATCCGGTTCGAGTCCGGTACAAACGAACAGAAGTCATAAAACTTCATTTCGAGATCATCCCACATTGTCAGAATTTTTGCACCCCTATATCTCCTACCCCCTTGAGGTACAAATGATTTTAATAGCGGTACAATCCGGTACAAACCTGGTACAATCGATTAGAAGTCATAAAAATGTATTATTGTAAAGTCAGTTGCTAACTTCACGTAGGTCAAGCTGGATTGTGAATGTGGTCTCCATTACATAGACATATAGCTGATCTGAAGCATAGCCGCTCCAGGAAATCTGCAGTCTGTGACCATGTTCTGGATCATCCAAACCATTACATCAGATTTGATAAACCACAAATCCTCGCAAAAGAACACCGATTCCTACCAAGCATGATTCGCGAGACTATTGAAATTAAAAAACATCCTAACTTTAATAATATAATTTCGGTGATGTAATTGCTGTTAGCCTTTTTGGCTTTTACAGCTTCATCGGATACTGTGCTCACGGGCCAGGGGCCCGCGTGCCAGGTTTGGTTTGACCCAAACATAAATACTTAAATAAACTCCTACAAACAAATCGAAATTCGGACTGTGTCGCGTTCGCTGCGTGCTTGCGCGACTTCGAATACGATTATCTCAAATGATTTTAGTCGTCTAATGACCGTCCGAGGGAGGCTGCGGGCCTCCATCCGGACTGTCGACTTGTGTGTCGGTAACTCGCGGCGGTGAAAACCGCCCTGGAACACGGGTGTATCGTGTGTACGCGGTGTGATTGTCGACTGCTGCGCGCCGCTCTCTACAGCGGTCGCGCGCCGTGGTGCGTGTTATATTAAAGCTATTAACTGTGTGTACAGTGTAGCCTGGATCGTGACTGACCGTATCGTGGTCAGGGAGTGCTGAGACATCCGTGTCATCTAGCACGTTTCGCGGGCGACGTTTACGTTCGGTCACGTTTCTATCTGGTCGGTAATTTGCTGCTTTAACCACCAGCGGGTTTGGATGAACCGCGGCTTTTTCGAATAACCGCCGTGATAATGCTCTGAAGTGTTCAGAGATTGAACTTTAATAAAGAAGATGGTTGCAGCTTGGCAGTGATCACCTCATTCCCAGGGGTTATCATCATCCATGTATTCTTTAATATTGTAATAACTCTTTTTATGAAGTCTTTGTTTAAGAAAAAAATTAACTTGTTCATTAGAAGACTTTGTGCACTTTCCGGGATTTTGTTGTAAAAACGTATACATTGCCCCATAAAATTCGAGTCAGTGGCATTATTAATTTGTGCTTGTTCATGGTATTTATATTATGAACATCACTTTTTTTTAATACACTGTTTTATGTTCTTATGTACATACAATACGTTTCCATAAACATATTGAGACGAAAATGTTCAGAAAGTAATTTCTTTATGCTTATCTCTAAGTGACACTTCAGAGCCAAGATTATAAATAGCTCTTACGGCCCTCTTTTGCAAAACAAAAGCCCCTTAGGTCAGTATATATTTTAATTAGGTTAACACCTGCATCGGCTGTAGAACGACCTCTTGTAAAACCAAATTGGTTTTTGTGAAACAGTTTATGTAAATTAAAATGTTTTAACATTTGATTAAGATGTAAGGTTATTCAAAATCCTAATGTTGGTAGCACGGAAATAGGTCTAAAGTTAGCGAAATTATATAAGTGCAAAGTCTGCCCATAGCAAGTGACGTGCCACCCAGAACATGTTCTGGGTTGTGCGCTGCGATCGTCGACCTGAGACATCAGTTCTTTAGTCGTTTTTCCCATTGGGTTGGGCTTCCCACATCTGTAGCCCACTTTTCGCCCACTCGGGAAGCGATACGAGTCACGTCGTCGCTATTTTGGTAAAAGTTAAATTTCTTGCTGTGCAAAGAATTAGAAACTTGACTAATGTTGAAACTGCTCGATTAATGTATTTTAGTTATTTTCACAGCATAATGTCTTATGGTATTTTGCTATGGGGAAATGCGAATGACGAAGGTGATTTTTGTTTTGCAAAAGAGGGCCATAAGATCTATTTATAATCTTGGCTCTTAGAGTGTCTCTTAGAGATCAATTTAAAGAAATTAATATCTTCCTTGGCCACTCAATATGTATATGAAAACGTTATGTATGTACATAACAATATTAATAACCCTAATAAAAAAGTGATTTTCATAATCTGAATACCAGGAACAAGCACAAATTAATTATGCTAGTTTACCGACTTCACAGAGTCAGTAATTCATTCATGGGGCAATGTATACGTTTTTACAACGAAATTCCAGACAGTGCACAAAGTCTTTCAATAAAAAAGTTCAAACTATTTGTTAAACAAAGACTTTTTAAGAAGGGTTATTATAATATTAAGGAATACATGGATGATGATGGGAATGAGGTGATCGCTGCCAAGCTATTTCTACAACTTTATAAAACTGCTGTAATTGTATATTTAAAATGACTGAAAAAAATAATCCCCGTGGGTTTCTTACTGGTTCTTCCCAGGACAGAGGTATTTCTTTGCGAACCAGTGTAGTTTAAAAAAAAATGACGTTCAATAAGTATTATGTAAATGATCTATATTGAATAAAAAAATATTCTATTCTATTCTATTCTTGCTTCCCATTGTTTCCGTGTCGTGTTCTGCCGGTTTAAGAGAATATATCACTCCACCTCATTCCGTGAGTATCATAAAAGTAGACAGAAGGAAATTAAAAACCAGGATAAGGGCAGCAGTATCTTTCGGGAACATCTGAATAAATAAACTGCGGTTGCCTACCCGCCTGCTAAGCGTGGCAACTAGGGCAATATCCCGCACAATGTGATTTAAAATTGTGTCTCATGTTGTCATTATTGGAGCTTAAAATAAAATCAAAATTTTCCTTTTAGACGAATTTAATAAAGTTGTAACAGAATTTTGGACAGAGAAGTATGCAGTAAGGTGATCGACAATCGAATCTGTCAGCAGGTAGTAACACAAAATATAAATTAAACGCCAACAGAATTGCAAATTCCAAACACGTTGCTATGCTAAAATAGTAGGCGCTGCGCCGCATCATCTTCCCGCCCGTTGAAAAGGTAAGTTATTTCTACCATCAGTTCTTCAGCTGCTGGCAGTGGACGCAAAGGGACTAATGGCCTCCGCACACATCCTCTTATTGTGTGGGTATCTGCCAATCTGGAGATTCCGTCAGGTCCTTGAAAAAGGCGCATGACTCATCCTAGACGCCAAGAAAGTAGTGGCACATTATCTTCTTGAAGAAGAACAAGATCTCTAACCTTAATACCTTATTTAGATCTCTGCAGCAGTTTTTTTTATAAGATAAGGTGACGAAACGAGCAAAACGTTCACCTGATGGGAAATGCAACGTCTGCCCATTACAATTACTGTGTCACCCAGAAAATTTCTGTGTGACACCACAATGCGCCCGTCACCCTGAGACATCAGTTCTTAAGTCTCATATGCCCAGTGATTACACTAGGTCTCAGTGCCCTTTAAACCGAAACACAGTAATGTTTGCACACTACTGCTTCACGGCAGAATAACTGGCCCTGGGGTGTTACCTTCCTAGACGGATTTCTGCATAGAAATCCTACCACCAGTAAACCAATGTTACCAATATTACCAATATACTTACTGTGCCATCTTTTCCAGAAGTGCTGCAGCATTTTCTCAAGGCTGGCGTATCAGTGGATGATATTAAATTTTTTTACATAATCAGAAATAGGTTCCTAGTTGGCCTTAATAAAGGATAAAATTTCCCTTGCAGCAGACACAAAGTTACGACCAATATCACAAAATATCTGCGCCGGTTTCCCCCTACGGCTAATAAATCTTCAAAGTTTCATAATAAAAGCGTTTTTTGATAAGTCGATAACAGCTTCTAGATGTTTCTAGATTTAAATGCATTTAAATCGCAATTACGCGAACAAACACAAATGGCGTTTTATCAATCTACTGCCACGTCCTTTACGATTAACAATGTGAAAGGGTCCAGCGAAATCAATACCTACTGATAAGAAGGGAAACTCAGGTAAAGTTCTTTGAGAAGGTAAGTCTTTTCTTTATGGAAGAGGGGGCAAACGAGCCAGCGGCTCACCTGATGGTAAGTGATCACCGTCGCCCATGAACATCTACAATACCAGAGGAATAGCAGATGCTTTGCCGGCCCCCGTCTCCCATTTCTGGACAAAGTGTTTTACCACGTAATCGCCAACGAACACAATTATTTACAGTTCGCCTCGCTCACCGGCCACGCCGTTTCTCTCACAGTAGCCAAGAGTAATTGCGGACCAGCAAGATTTTTTTTTAGATGTTACTTCTCAAATATAAGCTTAGTCAGATGGTGAGACAAATGGAGAAGAATGGGGTGCATTTTTTCGTAACTGTAGGGTGAGTCGAGTTCGTCCGCCGACTCTCGTAACTTTCTGCCCGTCCAAAAATGGTGTCAAAGAAAGTATTTTAGACCTAGGGTTTAATGGTTTGTCCTTTCAAAGTAAATCTTATTCTGTAGAAAATTACGTTTTTTGGGACATTATAACTGAAATGATTTATCTAATTAATTTGTTGATAGGCATCCGAATACTTTATTTTTTTTAAATTTTTAGGATATGAATAAATCTTTGAACAAAGGCTAATTTTCTTTGAAGTTTATTTAATTTGGAATGATTTTCAAAGTGTACAATCGGTTCGGAAGTTGTAGCAACATTAGATTTTATTCCAGGCATTAGACATAAGTCAGATGAAACAAATTGTTTGGCATCTAATCCTTTCGATATTAAATCAGCTGGATTAAAAGCTGTAGGTATGTGACGCCAGTGTCATGGTAGTGTTGTTTCGACAATTTCACTAATGCGATTGGCCACGATGGATTTCAGTTTTCTAAGATCACTATTTATCCAACTTATTACATTGCTGGAATAATACCAATGAATAGCTTCGGACGTTTTTTTTTTAGGCAATATAGTACTGATTTACTTAACCTGGCAGCTAATAATGCTGCACATAACTCTAATCGCCGCATTTTCATAGGTTTCAAGGGTGCTACCCTGGATTTAGAGCAAAGCAATTTCACAGTGACGTCATTTTTTAAGTTTACGGACCTCATGTAAATTTACACGCTGCGTATGCTAACTGAGAGCCGTCACTGAAGGAGTGCAGTTCTATTTTTTTAGGTGAGCTACATAAAACCAATCTGCAAAATTCTAAGTTTTGAATAGCCGGTAAACCTTTGGCAAACCTTTCCCGGTCTCCACCGATACACAGTCTTGTGGTACTGGTTACCCCAAATCAATATTCTTTTGCCACAGTTTTTGCAAAATATACTTTGATGTGTGTACCGTGTGGTAGCGGCATAAGAGAATCTACCACCCCATCCCATCCCGTGGGTGTCGTAAAAGTCGACAGAGGGAAATTCAAACAAGGAGATGGGCAGCAGCATCTTCCTGGAACATCTGAATAAATAAACTGCGGTTGCCAACCCGCCTGCCAAGCGTGGCAACTATGGCAAAATCCCTCCAATATGTGAGCTACAAACTTGTGGCTATCTATGGGGGAGGCCTATGTTCAGCAGTGGACTTGTGATAGGCTGAAACGACGACGACGATACTTTGATTGAACAATTACTGGCCTTAAGATACCCAATTAACTTAAGGCCGTGTGGTGGCGGCTCGTTAAAAGAATACTACCACTCCATTTCATCCAATGGATCTCGCAAAAGGCGAGTAAGGAAGTAAACTGCACTGTGCACCCAACAGCGCATGGTGGCGATGGGCTCACCACCTATCACACCAAGTGCATTATAATGTTTTGGTGAAACGTGGATCAGTCATCTGTTTTTGCAGTGAGTGTCCAGTCTCTGACTACCCCTTATGGGATACAGTCGTGATCTTATGTATGTATGTATGTAAGATACCCAAAAAAACAAATATTTTAAAAGAATTGGGCATAATAATTCTCTTACTTAATTTATTAGTTTTAGATTTGAAAATCTTTACAGGAAAATCCAAACAATCTTTAAGAGCATTCCATCTGAGTTCGGGAGTCTCAGACGATTCGCTTATAGTCAAGTTTTCCTGCATATTTATTGAACTGTTTTCAATAAGCGTGGATAAATTACTTTTGTATTTTCTTAGGTTAAAACCACCTGCGGGTAATGCTGAAGAGACGGAAATTTTTGTAATAACTATATCTCAGCCCGTAATAACGTCATCAACGTTAAAGTCATGCATGATAATAGTTTTAATTAGATCATCGCTCGCTTCTTCCCCTAACTGCCAGATAGAATGTGTACATATATGATTATCCGGTTTAGATACGTCAGATACTGATAGATGCTCTGAATCCGCGTATTCTTTAATGAATTTCGTATACTCTATTTTATATATATTTTATATATAATCTATTTTATACCGGCCGTGTGGTGGCGGCTCTTTAAAAGAATACTACCACTGCATCTCATCCAATGGATCTCGTAAAAGGCGGGTAAGGAATTAAACTGCACTGTGCACTATGGACTCACCACCTATCACACCAAGTGCCAATTATATTGTTTTGGTGAAACGTGGATTGTGGCAGGCATCTGTTTTTGCAGTGGGTGCCCAGTCTCTGACAACCCTTTATGGGATACAGTCGTGATCTTATGTATGTATGTATACTCTATTTTAAAGACGGATTTCCCATCAATCTCTAGCATCAGTATTTTTTTTTGCTATATTGTAAGTATATTGTAAGTATCTCCCAGACAGTCGGGAGCGGTGAAGGAAAACATCGTGAGGAAACCTGCATGTCCGAGGAACAGATATATTTCGAGGACATGTGAAGTTCGCCAACTCGCATTGGAGCAGTGTGGCGGAATATTCCCCGCTCCAAAACACCCACAGAAATGATAGGAGGACTGTGCTCAGCAGTGGGGCGTTTATAGGCTGTTACTTTACTTTACTTTTACACCATCCATTTAACTTGCACCCCTCTAACTTTTCAAGTATGTGGTGGAAAATTCTAGAAAAAATGTAAGATGGTAGAGCATAGTGAGGGGAGTGGAGTACCGCGGTTAACAACGGAAACGACTGTATGACAGGATGACTTCTTTATTATTGTCACATAAATCACACACATAATAACATATTGCTTACACTACCACATGGAAAATAGTTTGAATAAGATATGTAGTGTAGTTTTTGAGATATGTAATATTTTAGTATGCACCTATGCCCTACTACGGAATCCTTTACTGTGCGTAGTCCGACTAGAAATTGGTTTTTGAATGTAATTTTTGCCTTTTTAGTGTTGCTAACCTTCAAATGAAAGAGCGGAACCCTAATAGGATCACTCGTGTCTGTCTGTCTGTCGAAGTGTCACAGCCATTGCTCTGAATCTACTTGACCGATTAAGTCGAAGTTTGGTATACATATGTAACCCAAACACGAACGTGTAACGTTAATAAATGAATTTTTAATATGATGGTCACTTTCGGAGGTACTGTGTGACTTACCAAATGAAAGGGCTTGTTGTGAGGGCTAAAAATATGTTTTAGCCTTCTAAACAAGTTTTATGTTATAAATTACTTTACATCCTAGGTCGACTGGAAAAAGCATAAAGTTCGCCCTTTGTTCCCTTTTTCTATGTAAGGTTGGCACTTTCAAATTTTATAAAAATACTGAAAATAGTTCTTTCAGTAAAAAGAAACAAAAATAAAACAGGAAGCAAAGAAAAAAAACGCGATTAACAACTGAATAAAAATAGCAATATTCGTTTCCAGTTGCTTCACTGTGCGTTCTGTGCAAGCGCGAACATCCTACCCGGCGTCGAAAGGCTGCAACTAACAACCCTGAAGATCATCAGCTGTCGGTAGAGGGCAGATTCTAACAAGAGGCTGCCTTACGCAGCCTCGTATGGCCTTAATGACCTCGATTTCATTTTGCAATGCATCAAACTTTATTTGCAGTCCCTCAAATTTACTAAATTTGAGTGACAATCAGCTAATTCTATGACTGTTATTTAGTAATTTGACGCTTAATTGTGCTACGTTTAGTCGTGAGCTCCTTTAAGGAAACTTTAGGTTTAAAGGGACTAGAACCAGACATTTTCGTTAAGTAAGCATTGTAGCCGACGTTTGTCGGACGTCGCACTTACCATCAGGTGAACCAATAAAAATGATGACAAATTTCGTGAAAGAAATAGATTAATTACCTAAAGTAGAGCGTAGTCTGTCCGGATATGGGCCAATGCACGTGTCGAAAATGATAAGTAAAAACTAGATAAGTAAGAAAAAGTTTGGAAAATCCAAAAGTGCACGTCTCATAACGCTCATTTAACTTTTAAGAAAAATAAATCCGTATGAGGTAATTAAAGTTCAAATATTTCGAGTAATTTCCATTTCAAATGAAAACAATAAGAAAATAATAATTTTCTTAACAACTAAAGGTGCTACACTTTTGATATAAAAAAGGACCACCCCATATCATCCCGTGGGTGTGGTAAAAGTCGACAGAGGGAAATTAAAACCAGGATATGGGCAGCAGCAGCTTCCTTGAACATCTGAATAAATAAACTGCGGTCGCCAACCCGCCTGCCAAGCGTGGCAACTATGGCAAAATCCCTCCAATATGAGAGCTACAAACTTTTGTGGCTATCTATGGGGAAGGCCTATGTTCAGCAGTGGACTTGTGATAGGCTGAAACGACGTCGACGACGAGGAAACCGGAAAATAAAATTCTGGACAAGATAAAAAAACCCGGTCTCGATACGTCATCTTTTTCGGGAGTTATCATGACTACATCCCTAAAAAAATCCAGTCGTCCACGTCAAATTTTTTTAAACTGTTTTTTTTTTCAAAGTACGAGTAGTAATATTAGATGATTTTTCAAAATAATTTTAAAGAATTAATTAAAGTGATTTCTTGATATGAGTCTATTCTCGCCTCTTTCGCATAGGGGTAGGCAGAGACCACATCTTTCCACTTGCTACGATCCTGACACACATCTTTAGCTTCCTCTACTTTCATTAGTGTTTTCATATAAGCTCGTCGGTTGCGAGGTACTTTTGACGTGGCCTTTCCTTAAAACGATTTCGATCTGATCGTAATACGTTCGCCTACGTCGACCCTTACTGGTTTGCCATTTCACACTCGCCTCATAAATCAGTTTCGTCAATCTTCTTTCATCCATCCTCTCTTCGTGTCCAAACCATCATCCCTTTCTCTATCCTTGTCACTACATCTTCTTCCACATCACAACGTTCCCTTATCACACTGTTTCTCACTTTGTCCATCAAAGTCACTCCAGCTATACTTCTCAAACTTTTCATTTCAACAGCATTAATCTTACGTTGATCCTTCTTCTGCCAAACCCAACATAAGTCTATGTACAACCAGTCTTATCTTTTTATATAATTTCTGGTTGCACATAAAGTTATGCAAGGCTCCATATAATTTATTTAAAATTAGCAAGTGCAATATATTTTTGTGATAGAGGCATTTGAAGAGTGCCGTTATCTCACGCCGCTTCCGCCAGACGTGCAATATTTAACTTGTCAGCTCCTGAGTGTTTATTTAAAGTTATTTATGTTTCCGATGCACTTTACTGACGCTAATCGCGTTTCTTTAACATTTTTAAACATTTCAACTAAAAGTATATTCATGAATTTCGACGACCGCGTGGCCTAGTGGTTAGCGTACCTGACTTCTTGGCTGCAGGCCCTGAACTCAAATAGCAGCCGGAACCAAAGTTTGATCAAAAATACCATTCGTTGGTGATCGTGTCTGCTTGTGTTGTACATGAGAAATCCTTGATTGGGGCACCGTTATTAAAAATACACCTTTTTTTTAATTATACGGTTTTATTCAAAATATTCTATGAAGGTTTAATAGACAGACAGCAGGAATTTAATAAACATACATACATAGAGTCACGCCTTTTTCCCATATAAGGGATAGGCAGATACCACATCCGTAGCTCACTTTTCTTCCCCGCGGGAAAGGAGACGTGACGGGTGGCGAACCACGTGCATGGATTAAAAGTAACTTATGTTTTTGAATTAAAATAAAAATAAAAAATACAACAAAATAATACTGAAAATAAAAGCTAGCAATAGGCAGCATGTATTTGTAGAAAAATTATATTGTAACCTGTATATATTACGTAAATTTAAGTTTTATTTATGTTTTTCTTTATTTGATAAAAGTGACGGAACGAGCAAAACGTTCACCTGATGGAAAGTGCAACGTCTGCACATAACAAATGCTATGTCACCCAGAACAGCGTGACACCACAATGCGCCCGTCACCTGCGACATCAGTTCTTAGGACTCATATGCCCAGTGATTACACTAGCTCTCAGTGCCGTTTAGACCGAAATACAGTAATATTTGCACACTACTGCTTCACGGCAGAATAACTGGCCCTGCGGTGGTACCTACCTAGACGGATTCCTGGATAGGAATCCTACCACCAGTAAAGTAGTTATGTAGTTAATTGATTCGTTTTATCCATTTGTACACTGGCGTCCTTATTTGTTCAATTTCAGTTTTTTTTTTATCCAAAGGTTGCCTGGAAGCGATCGCTTTTAGATCGCCTTTTATTTTTTTCATATTTATAATTATGGTGTACTAAAATAAGTGTAATAAAACTATATTTAATTTAAATTAACAACAGAACGAGATGGAATACTTACTCGTACTCTTTCACACGAAAATAAGTTATCAACCTGCTAAATAGAAGTAGAGTTATTTTTACTCGTTAATAATTATTCACACAAATTTATTGCAGATACCTATTTTTTTCTGCTCATGTTAATCGAAATCCATGTTAATTGGATACTTTATCAATGCAAATTCAGTTTGTATAAAAACCGAACGCTGCATTCTTCGCAAACTATTCCTGGAAGCCATTATGAAGTTCGTTGTGCTATCGATTTTACTTGTAAGTGCTTTTTTTAATAACTCATAATCAACATCAACATCGTCATATATTTTTAAATAATAGTCTTTTATCCGATTGGTGTCCAGCAGAGTAGAAAAGCGCCTACCTCTTTCCTACCGAGGTGTCGTTAGGCGACTCAGGTATCGTACGGACAGCCTTTATCCGTGCAGAATAGTACCATATTTTTTATTTATTTATTTAGGAAACAGAGTGAGAGAGACACGACGAATGCTTTCCTTTTTGCAGTTAATGCGCAAACATGTGTCTAGTTAGTATTGATCTGGACTAAATGTCTACCTTCATCTATTTTTCTTAAAGTCACAGCCTTTGAATGTTCCATTGCTGAACACAGGCCTCCTCTCATTTCTGATAAAGTTTTCGAGCAGAGAAGAGTCCGCCACGCTGCTCTAATGCGGAATTTAATAGTCCATAAAACCTTTTACTGCTGACACAGGCAGGCACCATATTTCCCTCCACTGTTGAGCACGTGGTACATCAGCACGACCCTTCCTTATCTCAGCTCGTCTTTTCCGTGTTACCGTGCGGTATCACGCGGCTAACACGGAGGAGAACTGCCAAGTTACAGCATCACTGAGCTTCAGATATCGCTTCAATTTCTCTAATTTAATACTAGATTAATGTTTTTTAATGTCATCCTTGATATTTTACGACAAAATTAAATATTATAATATTTCATTTCAAGGTCGCAGTGGCGGTTCAAGCGGGACCGGGGTCTAGTAAGTAGTCCTTTTTTAATTTTTTTTTTGCAAATTCCCAATAGTCATTGTAGTAAAACAACATGATAGCCAAATGACAACTGCTTTATTTTTCACCTTTTGGCATAATTTCGAATCAGTCATCACCTTGTAAATCTTTATCAAACACATATTTTAATTTTCTAACTGTCGCACTCTGAGACCTTAACGGTTAATTAAGCTTATTCTTAAGCCCCTTAGTATTGATTTAAGCAGAAGGGTGAATGTATTGACCAATGAACACGTCCATAAGCAAGTCGTCGATAGTCAGACGTGAGTCATTGCGACGCCACTGATCGAATGAAATGGATCCACTCTTAAAATTGCTCGCGAATGTTCCGATCATTACGGAAGATTTTTTTTTAAATTAGTTCAAATAGTTGTAGATACTCGTATGATCCTCCTGTGTCCGATTTTCGATCACGGCGACAACTTTCGAACACTATCGAAAGATAACAACTGCGCGGAATATATTGTATTCCATTCCAACCTACCCGGATGTAACGCTCATGCGATACTATCGGAGGTAGGCTATAATGCAATGTCAGAAGCACGAAGACCATTACAACATAACCACACCCAAAACCCAACAATTTGTATTTGCACAATTTGATTTCGGCTGGCTTTCGAACCCAGGACCTGCGGCGTAGAGGTCAGTTACTCTAACCACTAGGCCACGCGGTCTATTAAATATTTTAGTGTTACAACCTTCTTCACTCCATGGCCTCATTGTCATGTTTTTATTTCAGGATTTATGGCGGAGGACATGGAAATGGTAAGTTGCTTAGTAATTAATTGGGAGAGGCTCAAAGTTCAATATTAGTAGCGAATACAACCAATCGGGTTAGGTCTACTGATGATCCAGACAGTCATCTCGTGGGTGTCGTAAAAGTCGGCAGAGGGAAAACAAAAAACAAGCAGCGTCTTCATGGAAAATCTCAATAAAATAAATGCCGTTGCCAACCCGCCTGCCAAGCGTGGCAACGGTGGCAAAATTGTTTATTTTGTATTGATGGCCTGGGCTTTCTTTAACAGCCTTTCTCTCATACATCTATCTCGTATACCAGATATGAGCCTATCTCGTACCAAATCTTGACATAAATCTTTAAATTCGCATCTTGCCGCCATCTTGTTTAATTCGAAAACATATTGCTCGGTTGTCTCCATCTCCCGTTGATCGCAAGTGAAAAATATGTGTCGTGTCATAGTCACATTCTTTTGTGGAAGAAAAAATGTATCAAATTTCAAAAATACTTCATTAATCGATTTAAATTCCTTTTTATCATTTTCCAATAATAGTTGTTCGTACACTTCCTGACATTTGTTTCCGATAATATGTAACAAAATGTTAATTTATACTTTTTCATCCTTTTTTACTAGTTCACATGCCTCGTAATTATATCAAGAATGCTTTCTTCCATTTTTCCCATTATTTGCATAAATTTCCCGAAGTAACATTTACTAAATTATTTTTCGAAAACAAAAGGTGGCGGTGGTTGTAATACAGATTCCATTGTTCGGACGATTGATTCAATTGCAGTTACGTTAGAATCTTCAACTTATTCTTAAAATTCACTCTCACTTTCACAGTTCATCCAATTCAATGGAAAGTACTTATATATTATATTATTTGTAAAATTTGTGTACCGACTGCTCCAAGTTTATTTTGTATTGATGGCCTGGGCTCGCGACATTTCCGCTACATTGAAATTTCCACTGCTTTCTTTAACGTTAGGTCAGGCTCCCTTAACAGCTTCCTTAACTTCCTCCCCAAACATAAGTGTTACAAAGGAACGATCCCTTATCTCCGGTCGCTACGCTAGTTCTGGCTACGGTAGCGGACACGGAGCGGTGGGTGCGAAGAATCTCCGGAGGAGGAAATCTTATTACCACCAACGACGACTGGACCTGGCAACATAACGAACGCACGATGAGGATTGACGAGAGGATCCTGGAGCTGGAGGAAGAGATGGACAAGTTACGCAGGGATATTGTAGGTTTATCTGAACTCCGAAGACAGGGCTCTCCCTGTCACACACAGCAATCCTCAATCCATCTGTCCCATAGAGGTACAAAATGAATGCGCAAGCTTGTGTCCTTTTAGGGTTGAACTGGACTAAATCTATACATCCTTCATCTATTTTTCTTAAAGTCACAGCCTTTGAATGTTTCGCCGCTGAGCACAGGCCTCCTCTCATTTCTGAGAAAGTTTAAAAGTAGAAAAGAGTCCGCCACGCTGCTCCAATGCGGTGACTTTAAATGTCCTTGAAACCTTTTTACTGCTGAGACAGGCAGGCGCGATATTTCCCTTCACCGCTGAGCACGTGATAAATGAGCACGGTCCTCTCTCATCTACCATGTTACCACGTGGTATCACAGGGCTAACACGCAGGAGAACTGCCACGTTACAGCTTCAGATGTCGCTTCACTTTGTCTAATTTAAAACTATTTTTTAAACAGTGTCCTTGTTATTTTACGACATAATTAATTATTGTAATTGTTCATTGCTAGGCCGCAGAGGATGCTCAGGCGGGACTGGGGTCTAGTAAGTATTATTTATTTGATTTTTTTGCTAATACGCAATAGTCATTGTAGTAAAATAACATGATAGCCAAATGACAACTGCTTTATTTTTCACCTTTTGGCATAATTTCGAATAAGTATGGTTCGAATTAGTCATTACCTCGTAATTATTTATCAAACACATATTTTTATTTGCTAACTGTCGCACTCTGAGACCTTAACGGTTACTTGAGCTTATTCTTAAGCCCCTTAGTATTGATTTAATCAGAAGGGTGAATGTTCTGACCAATGAACACGTCCATAAGCAAGTCGTCGATAGTCAGACGTGAGTCATTCGCCACTGATCGAATGCAATGGACCCACTCTTAAAATTGCTCGCGAATGATCCGTTCATTACGGAAGAATTTTTTTTTTAAATTAGTTCAAATATTTGTAGATATGATCCTCTTGTGTCCGATTTTCGACCACGGCGACAACTTTCGAACACTATCGAAAGATAACAACTGCGCGGAAAATATTGTATTCCATTCCAACCTACCCGGATGTAACGGTCATGCGATACGATCGGAGGTAGGCTATAATGCAATATCAGAAGCACGAAGACCATTACAACATAACCACACCCAAAACCCAACAATTTGTATTTGCACAATTTGATTTCGGCTGGCTTTCGAACCCAGGACCTGCGGCGTAGAGGTCAGTTACTCTAACCACTAGGCCACGCGGTCTATTAAATATTTTAGTGTTACAACCTTCTTCATTCCATGCCCTCATTGTCATGTTTTTATTTCAGGATTTATGGCGGAGGACATGGAAATGGTAAGTTGCTTAGTAATTAATTGGGAGATGCTCAAAGTTCAATATTAGTAGCGAATACAACCAATCGGGTTAGGTCTACTGATGATCCAGACAGTCATCTCGTGGGAGTCGTAAAAGTCGGCAGAGGGAAAACAAAAATCATGCAGCGTCTTCATGGAAAATCTCAATAAAATAAATGCAGTTGCCAACCCGCCTGCCAAGCGTGGCAACGGTGGCAGAATCCTCCCTTAAGTGTTACAAAGGAACAATTCCTAATCGCCGGCCGCGAAGCTAGTTCTGGCTACGGTAGCGGACATGGTAACGGCGGAGCGGTGGGTACGAAGATTCTCCGGAGGAGGAAATCTTATTACCACCACTGGACCACGACTGGACCTGGCAACAAACGAACGCACGATGAGGATCGACGAGAGGATCCTGGAGCTGGAAGAAGAGGTGAACAAGTTACGCATGGATATTGTAGCTTTATCTGAACTCCGAAGACAGAGAGAGGACACAGCAATCCTCCATCCATCTGTCCCATAGAGGTACAAAGTTAAGCGCAAGCAAGTTCCATTTCTGTGTTGCCTGCTTTTAGTAAAATATTTGAAAAAATTATGCTAGGGCAATTGCTTGTTCATTTTAGTATACATAGAATTTTAAACGACAAGCAATTTTGCTTTACAAAAGGAAGGTCCACGACTGATGCCGGTGTTCAACTAGTCACACATGTTCTCCATGCCTGGGAAGATCTTCATTACACTATCGGTGTGTTTTTTGATCTCTCAAAGGCATTTGACTGTGTAGAGCATAATAATTTAATTCGTAATTCGTAAATACTACGGCATTCGTGAAGCCTCACTAGATCTTTTATCATCGTACTTAACAAATCGAGAGCAAAAAGTAGCGATTAACGGTGTTATATCGTCAAGTTGTCCAGTAAAAATGGGTGTTCCTCAGAGATCGATTCTTGGTCCATTTCTGTTCTTGGTTTACATTAATGATCTTCCTTATTTGGTACAAAATATGTCTGAGGTAGCTCTGTTTGCTGATGATACCTTATTGTTGTTTAAAGTTAAAAGACATGACTTGACGCTGGAACAGCCCAATAACTCTGGATATTGTTTTCAAATGGTTTGCGGCAAATAATTTACTTCTAAATGCAGGCAAAACAAAATGTCTACACTTTGGAATGTCCAAGTGCCGACATAATATTAATATTAAGTTAGAGAATTCTAACCTTTCTTTTGAAAATTCAACTGTTCTTGGAATCGCTATTGATTCCAAGCTACAGTGGGGAGCACATATTGAAAAAATTGCTTCAAAATTAAGTTCTGCCATTTTTGCAATTAGAAGGATTAGACAGTAGACTGATAAGGATACAGCTAAATTAGTCTATTTTGCATATGCAGTATTATGTCATACGGCGTATTACTGTGGGGATCCGCGGCCGGTCTAGAAACAATATTCATTTTGCAAAAACAAGCATTTTGAGCAATATATAACTTGGGTCCACGCGAGTCTCTACGAGAACTATTCAAGGATACTAATATTTTGACACTTCCGTCTTTGTATATTTATGAAAATATAATGTACGTACGGAAACACACGTATTTATTCAATAAAAAAGTGACTGTATCCTGTAGAATGGGCCGAGGTGAGGCGTTAGAGGTTCCTGTGGTTAGGTCGGCCAAAACTAGAAAATCTTTTTACTTTTTCTTAGTAGGTTAGGTAGTAAAATTTTATAAAAAAATTCTTAAAAGTGTGACTCAAAACACTGACATAGAATTTAATAAACTTGTCAAGAAGACATTATTGGAAAAAATGTATTCTAAAGTAGATCATTACATAGACGACAGAGATGTGTGGAAATAACTCGCTTTATACAAGCCTAAACATTAGAAATTTACATAATAAATTTTGACTTTGACTTTGTCGTGGTTAATGCGCAAGCTTGTGTCTTATTGGGGTTGAACTGGACTAAATGTATTCATACTTCATCTATTTTTCTTAAAGTCACAGCCTTTGAATGTTTCGCCGCTGAGCACAGTCCTCCTCTCATTTCTGAGAAAGTTTCAACGTAGAGAAGAGTCCGCCACGCTGCTCCAATGCGGTGACTTTAAATGTCCTCTAAACCTTTTTACTGCTGAGACAGGCAGACGCGATATTTCCCTTCACCGCTGAGCACGTGATAAATGAGCACGGCTCTCTCTCATCTACCATGTTACCACGTGGTATCACAGGGCTAACACGCAAGATAACTGCCACGTTACTGCTTCAGATGTCGCTTCACTTTGTCTAATTTAAAACTATTTTTTAAACAGTGTCCTTGTTATTTTACGACATAATTAATTATTGTAATTGTTCATTGCTAGGCCGCAGAGGCTGCTCAGGCGGGACCGGGGTCTAGTAAGTATTATTTTATTTGATTTTTTTGCTAATACGCAATAGTCATTGTAGTAAAATAACATGATAGCCAAATGACAACTGTTTTATTTTTCACCTTTTGGCATAATTTCGAATAAGTAAATTTCGAATCAGTCATCACCTCGTAAATCTTTATCAAACACATATTTTAATTTTCTAACTGTCGCACTCTGAGACCTTAACGGTTAATTAAGCTTATTCTTAAGCCCCTTAGTATTGATTTAAGCAGAAGGGTGAATGTATTGACCAATGAACACGTCCATAAACAAGTCGTCGATAGTCAGACGTGAGTCATTCGCGACTGATCGAATGAAATGGACCCACTCTTAAAATTGCTCGCGAATGATCCGGTCATTACGGATGAACTTTTTTCAAATTAGTTAAAATAGTTGTAGATATGGTCCTCTTGTGTCCGATTTTCGACTACGCCGACAACTTTCGAACGCTATCGAAAGCTACAAACAACGCGGAAAATATTGTAGTCCATTCCGACCTACCCGGGTTGTAATGCTCATGCGATACGATCGGAGGTAGGCTATGATGCAGTGTCAGAAGCACGAAGACCATTGCAACACAACCATACCTAAAACCCAACAATTTGTGTTTTTGTACAAATTGGTTTCGGATGGGTTTCGGACCTAGGACCTGCGGCGTAGAGGTCAGTTACTCTAACCACTAGGCCACGCGGTCTATTAAAAATATTAGTGTTACAACCTTCTTCACTCCATGCCCTCATTGTCATGTTTTTATTTCAGGATTTATGGCGGAGGATATGGTAATGGTAAGTTGCTTAGTAATTAATTGGGAGAGGCTCAACGTTCAATATTAGTAGCGAATACAACCAATCGGGTGTGTGTCGTAATAGTCAACGGAGGGAAAACAAAAAACAAGCAGCATCTTCATGGAACATCTCAATAAAACAAATGCCGTTGCCAACCCGCCTGCCAAGCGTGGCAACTGTGGCAAGATCCCCCCCAAAAATAAGTGTATGCTTTTCAAAGGTCCGATCCCTCATCTCCGGCCGCTACGCTAGTCCTGGCTATGGTACCGGACATGGTAACGGCGGAGCGGTGGGTGCAAAAAATCAGCGGAGGAGGAGATTTTATTACCACCAACGACGACTGGACCTGGCAACATAACGGAGGCACGGTGAGGATCAGTATCCGATGAAGCTGTAAAAGCCAAAAAGGCTAACAGCAATTACATCACCGAAATTATATACGGTGAGGATCGACGAGAAGATCCTGGAAGAAGTGGCGAACAAGTTATGCTGGGATATCATGAGGTTATCTGAACTCCGAAGACAGGCAGAAGACACAGCAATCCTCTATCCATCTGTCCCATAGAGGTACAACGTTATTCAGATATAACGTGGTTAATGTGCAAGCTTGTGTCTTATTGGGGCTGAACTGGACTAAATGTCTTCCTTCATCTATTTTTCTTAAAGTCACAACCTTTGAATGTTTCACCGCTGAGCACAGTCCTCCTCTCATTTCTGATTAAGTTTTCGAGCAGAGAAGAATCCGCCACGCTGCTCCAATGCGGTGACTTTAAATGTCCTTGAAACCTTTTTACTGCTGAGACAGGCAGGCGCGATATTTCCCTTCACCGCTGAGCACGTGATAAATGAGCACGGCTCTCTCTCATCTACCATGTTACCACGTGGTATCACAGGGCTAACACGCAAGAGAACTACCACGTTACAGCTTCAGATGTTGCTTCACTTTCTCTAATTTAAAACTATTTTTAAATATTATCCTTGTTATTTTACGACATAATTAAGTATTATAATTGTTCATTCCAAGGCCGCAGAGGCTGCTCAGGCGGGACCGGGGTCTAGTAAGTATTCCTTTACTAATTTGATTTTTTTGCTAATACGCAATAGTCATTGTAGTAAAATAACATGACAGCCAAATGACAACTGCTTTATTTTTCACCTTTTGGCATAATTTCGAATAAGTAAATTTCGAATCAGTCATCACCTCGTAAATCTTCATCAAACACAACTGTAACGGTTAATTAAGCTTATTCTTAAGCCCCTTAGTATTGATTTAAGCAGAAGGGTGAATGTATTGACCAATGAACACGTCCATAAGCAAGTCGTCGATAGTCAGACGTGAGTCATTCGCGACTGCTCGCGAATGATCCGGACATTACGGAAGACCTTTTTTTTTTAATTAGTTCAAGTAGTTGTAGATATGGTCCTCTTGTGTCCGATTTTCGATCACGCCGACTTTCGATTGTAGTGCCAAAAGTGTACGCGCAAACACTGAAGCATCCAGTCATTCCAACCTACCCGGATGTAACGCTCATGCGATACGATCGGAGGTAGGCTATGATGCAGTGTCAGAAGCACGAAGACCATTACAACATAACCACACCCAACAATTTGGATTTGTACAAATTGGTTTCGGCTGGCTTTCGAACCTAGGACCTGCGGCGTAGAAGTCATTTACTACAAGGCCACCACTAGGCCACGCGGTCTATTAAATATTTTAGTGTTAGAACCTTCTTCACTCCATGACCTCATTGTCATGTTTTTATTTCAGGATTCATGGCGATGGAAATGTAAACTGTAAGTTGCTTAGAAATTAATTGGGTGCGGCTCAAAGTTCAATATTAGAAGCGAATACAACCAATCGGGTTAGGTCTACTGATGATCCAGACAGACATCTCGTGGGTGTCGTAAAAGTCGGCAGGGGGAAATGCCGTTGCCAACCTGCCCGCCAAACGCAGCAACTATGGCAGAATACTCCCCAAATATAAGTGTTACACATGAACTTACAGTTAGTAATAAACAAACTAACAGTTGTAGGATCGAACCCAGGTCTGCTGATCGAAACTGCCCTGGTTCTAACCTAACCTAACTGCGTAGCGTGTACGGTAATCATGTGCTCTCAGAGGCAACCCTTGTGTTGACTCCCAACGAGGAGTTGAATCTCTGTCCTGAGGCAGTCGTGTGAAGCTAAAGTGATACAGGCATATATTTATTTAATACTTGTGGTCTGCCACGGTTTCGCTCCAGATGTATTTAAGTACCCAAACCTTTCTCTTTACAATCAATTTTCTACAAATCTCAATTACAATCAAAATACATGGTAGATGGATCGATGCGTAACGCCGCGCTACTCGTGGGAAATAAACGAATAGTATGATAGTTGAAAAGAGAAACCAGGCGTTAATGATGCTGATATCAATAAGTGTAGAAGTGCCAAGTACAAAAACAGACTCGATGGGCGACTTTTTATATTATGCAGTAATTTCTTTTTTCAGGACTCCTCAGCAACTAAGACTGCAGTAAAATCGATCTAAGGATAATAAATGATTTTCGAGATAAATAAATGAGACAGTAGTTGAGAAACATTTCCATTCTTTTATTTCTGACGTTCCCCACTACGAACATAAGTAAATGCCTAATGTTAAAAGTAAAAAAAGTAAAGTAAAGTTTCAGCCTATAAATCTCCCACTGCTGAGCACAGGCCTCCTCTCATTTCTGAGAGGGTTTTGGAGCTAGGAACAATCCGCCACGCTGCTCCAATGCGGGTTGGCGGACTGCACATGTCCTCGGAATATTTCTATTCCTCGGACATGCAGGTTTCCTCACGATGTTTTCCTTCACCGCTAAGCAAGCGTGATAAATCAGCACTTAAAATTGTACAACCATATTAGAGGTGCTGGCACCGGGGATCGAACCCAGGTTACTCGCTTACTATGAAATTAAAGGCAAAGTTAAAAGTAACCATAACTATTTAATTGTTGAGGTACGGCCTCCTCTCGTTTCCGAGACGGGTTTGGAGCCGGGTAGAGCTGCTCCAATGCGGGTTGGCGGACTTCACATGTCGTCGAAATATTTTTATTGATGAGACATGAAGGTTTCCTCATGATAATTTCATTTATCGCTCAAAAGTGGTAAATCAGCTCTAAAAATTGCCGAACAATTTTAAATATGCCGGCACCGGGGATCGAACTCAGGTCACTCGCGTACAATGAAATTTAAGCCAGCTTCCATCCTGGGGTATGTTATAAAAATGAGCGCTTTAAGAGTCCACCTGAGTATGCCGAACGTATACATAAGGACAGACATGAGCCAACCGTTATACGCGCTTAATTCTCCCGATTCCCACGACCGACTCGACATCGATTTAAGTCAAGGCGTCAGGTAATTCTCACGCTCAGGAAGTCAGTGTCTTGTTTTTGTGGGTCTTAGGTACTTTACTGGTGGTAGGATTCCTATGCAGGAGTCCGTCTAGGTAGGTACCACCTCAATTATTCTACCGTGAAGCAGTAGTGTGCAAACATTACCGTGTTTCGGTTTGAAGGGCACTGTGAGCTAGCGTAATCACTGGGCATATGAGACTTTAGAACCTATGTCTCAGGGTGATGGGCACAGTGCACTCAGAAATTTTCTGGGTGACACAGCATTTGTTATGGGCAGACGTTGCACTTACCATCAGGTGAACATTTTGCTCGTTTCATCACTTTATGCAATAAAAAAAACCAAATGAGTAACCCCAGTAGTGAAGAGGCTCGGGAACGACTTCTGGTCGAGGGCATCTTGGAACAGTCGGTTGAGCAGTGCGACATACCGTAAACCCCTTTAGCCAGTAGTGCTACAGCCCTTGGGTCCGAGACTTTTCCAGTAAGGGGGTGTACGGAGTGCCTCACCTACGTAGTCTGGTGTTGTGACGATGATATATACTTGCACTCAGACTAGTGCAAGAAGGCGACGGTGTCGGTCTAATTCAGTCCTTGACCAGTTCCACAATAACTGGCGTAATCAGCGTAAATACGTCCCATGCCTCAAATACTTTCAAGTATTTCAAAACCTCCTTTTCGGCCCTGTTTTTTTTACATACTCGTACTTGGAAGCCTACCTGGTATTGAATTTTGGAAGTATATCTCATCCCTGCCTGAATATAATTCCTACTAAATAAAGGAAACGGAAGTAAATTTGCTGAGATCCGTATACAAAATAAAAAAATGGAGCAGTATTGATGTTCTCCTGATCGATTTAGACTACGGCAACAACTTCCGAATATTGTCGAGAGCTATCAACTGCGCAGGAGATATTGTAGTGCCTCTAGTATCCGCGCAAACACAGAGGCACTCACTCGTCCCAACCTACCAGCCCGATGTAAGGCTAATGCGATAAAATCGGAGGTAGGCGAGGATGCAGTGTCAGAAACACGGGGACTATCTCATCACAACCGGACCCGAAAATCAAAAATTTGTGTTTTAGCACAAATGTTGGCTCCGGCTGTGATTCGAACCCAGGACCTGCGGCGTAGAAGTCAGGTACTCTGACCATTACCTAGTTTTTGAAAAGCACCGCCCGCAATAGCATGCACAAGCAAACTAACACCGCTACCGGGAACAGCCACCATATACCAGGACTCTGGTATCTAGTGGTCCTCGGCGGCTGTTTTGAGGTGGAATACGTGTCGTGTTCTCGACCTCAATTGTGTGTATTGCCTAGTGGTAGTGTTGTAGTGGTGGAGGGTATCTCGTGGCGGTTCCCGATGGCGGTATTAGCATTCTTGGGCACGCTAATATGGTAAGGCTGGCACTTGTCTTCAAAAACTAGGTAATATACACCATTTTATATTTAGCGTACGAATCTTAGCAAATCAACTGTGCAAAAGGCTTCTGTGTGGTTACAAACATTTTGACGAAACAAAGAAACGGGATTGCAAAGTTGAATGAGAAAGAGTGGAACAAGTGAAAGAGTTAGTGTATCTGGGTTCTAAGTTTACGAGAGACGGAAAGTATGAGTTTGATATTGAGAGAAGAGTATTGGCAGGAAAACACGTGAATGGGGCTCTGCATAACTTTATAAGTAGCCAGAACGTATTTAAAAAGGCACGACTGGCTGTACATAAGGGAGTTCTGATCACTACACTTATGTATGGTAGTTAATGCTGGGTCTGGCAAAAGAAGCATGATAGGAAGATTAACGCTGTGGAAATAAGAAGTTTGAGAAGTATCGATGGAGTAACTCTGATTGACAAAGTGAGAAACAGAGTGATAAGGGAACATCGCGGTGTGGTTTAAGATGTAGTGACAAAGATAGAGAAAGGGATGCTTAAATGGTTTGGACAAGTAGAGAGGATGAATGGAAGGAGATTGACGAAACAGATTTATGAGGCAAGTGTGAATGGGAAAGCCGGTAAGGGTTGACCTAGGCGTACGTATCACAATCAGATCGGTGAACTTTTGAGGAAAGGTCACGTTAAAAGTACCCGCAACCGACGAGCGTGTGAAGGCGCTAATGAAAGTAGAAGAAGCTAAAGATGTCGATGTGATGATGAGGTCACTGCCTACCCCGATGGGAAAGAGGCGTGACTGTATGTATATATGTAAAGAAACCGTTTGTAAATCAACGAACGGGGAGATTTAAGGCTGCAACTCACCAATATTGAACCGCAATTAGCTAGATTGACAGAAAGTCACCAGTTTCATCCTCATCATCACTTTACGATTTCAATGATTTTTTTTTAAAAAAACTTTTAAAAAAATTTACGTAATTTGTATTAATAATTATTAATTACACTTCATATTTATGGAATTGAATGTCTTTATTTTGTTAAATTTTGATGAGAAAATGGTGTCAAATTTACTCAATTAACCAACCGCAAAGTTTTTAGATTGGTAAGCATTTTGTATCAAGAGGAAACTATAGATAGGATTTTAAAAGTAATTTCACTATGGGGGTCTGACGTATCAGTTCATTTTAGAAAAGGGACATCCTTGGTGTTGACTTTGTTTAGCACCTTTGATTTAACATAAGATCAAAGGCATTATTTGTATGTCTTTTTGCTGTGGCACTGTTGGACATAATTTTAACATTAAAAGATAATTTTTTACTTATTATTTTGTTTTAACACTAAAGCCTGTTTTTTAGTTTATTTAAACTATAATTTTATATTTAAACCTCTAGAAATTAGCAGTAATCAAGAAAAACGTATAGACTGAAAAAAATTGTGCAACAATATTAATCAGGTATCCGGTTGTAATTTAGTCTGACATTAAACTGTAATCGATTACCTACTCCGAAGTATCGATATCTCCGTGCCGATTATGAGGCCCACATGTCTAGTCAAGCTAATTTTAAACTTTGAATTCTGTCTTCTGTCAATCTGTCAACAGACGAATGACAAAGAACTACAGACTAATGTCGAAGTGGAAATATCCATATTAATTTTATTTATTTCTGTCATAAAGCGCGTTGATTACTCATTATGTGCGTCTATTATCTTGAATTTTTCAGTGACTATTTTCTGTTTCGATTCGTTTTCAAGCTTTATAAATGATATTGATTCCGTGTAATTGTTCTGCAATATGGAGAAAATATTGTTTGTACGCAATCGCAACGCGTGAGTATAAATTGAACCTAAATTTAAATTTCCGATGTATGAAATTAACATCCACTGGACGCTGTAATAAATCGATAGTCAAATTACCATCCCACTCATATGATTATTCAAAAAAGCATGGTCTAATTGTTTTAAATTACTTTTTCTTCTGGTACTGTTCATTAGTTTTGCTTATCAATTATAAGTTTACTTTTCTGTGGTTGTTTGTTTAATAATAAACATACTTGAGAATTTATAATGGATATAATGGGTGTTGCATATTTTATGTCTGAATTTTTTTATTACATATTTGTCATATCTCTAAGCCGTGGTTCAAGCTCAGGGGCCTGGTGCTCGCCTTTAATTTCATAGTACGCGAGTAACCTGGGTTCGATCCCCGCTGCCAGCACCTCTAAATTTGTTCTACAATTTTAAGTGCTGATTTACCACATGCTTAGTGGTGAAGGAAAACATTGTGAGGAAACCTGCATCTCCGAGGAATAGAAATATTTCGAGGATATGTGAAAACCGCTGACCCGTATTGGAGCAGCGATGCGGACTATTCTCAGCTCCAAAACCCTCTCAGAAATGAGAGGAGGCCTGTGCTCAGCAGTGGGACATTTATAGGCTGTTACTTTACTTTTTTTTACATATCTCTTTAAACTATAAATAACCTGGGGTCTACGTTTCCGTAACAAGTAAATCTTTCTTCCAGTATCATCTATTCACTTTAGCATGTGATGTTATATCACTATTTTTTTCATGAAAACTCCATCATCTTCATCAAAATTTTGACAAATAGTAAACAAAAATGCTTGTTATCCCTGTCAATGTTACAAAATTCAATGCCCATCTATTATTTACCCTTTTAAGTACAACCTGTATCATTTTGTGAAACTTTAACCACTTCTTGTATATTTTAAATACTCGGAATGTTCATCCTTACATATTTAATTTTTTTTAATTGACAATAAGTAACTGATTAACTTAATTTTTTATTTTTTATTTTAAGGTGATGACTGGGTCATATTGTATAGGCTTCCCAATCCTAAGAAGGACCTGTATAGGTCTTGGCTTTTTTCTATGGAAGATTTTGGCTTTATATAAATTATTGGGAAAAACCTACGTCCAGTAGCCTTTTAAAGGCTAACAAAGAAGTAATAATGATTGTTGGATTTTGAAATACAGATGACAGATGGACAAAAGTTCTTATACTTAACGCTGTCTCTACAACATTTCTCAGGTGACCTACATTTAAGAAAATGTGTTTTGTGTTACACGGTTATAAAAAGGGCACAGTTATTTTATGGTACTTTTCCATTAGCCGGGTGCAAGTGAAAAATCAAAAAATTCTAAACACTTTAAAAAGTTCTTGTCCTCCGCTGTAGACTGAAGTGACTGAAGTTTTGGGTAAATATTTATAATCTTTTCTAAATTCTTTTCTTTCTTTTGTATTTCCGAAAAACAAAGACTGTCACAGAACCGAATTCGTCAACCCTGACTCCATGTAGTCATGTCTGCCCTACTCTGAGTGTTTTTGTGAAAAAGGAAAACCTTTTAAATGAAACTAATTTTATGGATTTTATCGCGTTTAATTTTTTTTTCCTTTTTTTCTATTATAATGGAGGAAAGTTGATAGTCGCTTGATAATGCCTCGTTTTTGAGCGAAACACGTCTCGTGTTCTCGACTTCAGTGGTGTATATTATCTAGTGGTAGTATTGTAGTGGTTGGTGGAGGGTACCTGGTTAGTTTGTTAGTTTGCTTGTGCACACTAGAGCTGTGAGGGAGGGCGGGCGGTGCTCTTCAAAAAACTAGGTAATATACATACATACATAATATCACGACTGTATCCCATAAGGAGTAGTCAGAGACTGGGCACTCACTGCAAAAACAGATGACTGCCACAATCCACATTTTACCAAAACAATACAATGCACTTGGTGTGATAGGTGGTGAGCCCATCGCCACCATGCGCTGTTGGATGCACAGTGCAGTTTAATTCCTTACTCGCCTTTTACAAGATCCAATGGATGAGATGGAGTGGTAGTATTCTTTTAACGAGCCGCCACCACACGGCTAGGTAATATACACCATTATTATATTTTGCATGCGGATCTTAGCAAAGTAACTTACTTTCCTTCATTAACAGTGTAAATTAAAGAGATAAGTTTTCATTAAATATAGTATCTTAGTTAAATTACAATATTTATAGCAAATCCAAGGTTAAGAAATTGGTAATTGATGAATTTAGTGTCTACTCCCAAAGTTTTTAGTGCATTCAAAGTCAAAAAAAAATCAATCTTATATTATATAATGTTATTTACAAACCGCAATACATTTTACACAAACAGACCTGAAAACCAACAGTTTGTGTTTTTGTTCGCTTAGGCTGGGTTCCAAATCCAGGACCTGCAGCGTAGTAGTGTGGTTCTCTGACCATCTGTATTATAATATTTATGTAAATGTCTTCTAAATTAGTTTAAAAAAAAAAACAAATATTTTCTTAAAATATTCATGTCCAAAGTTACAGTACTTAAAATTGTACAACAACAAAACCATTACATATGAGAATACAAACTAAAATTAATATTCAAAGAGAAAATACATTGAAGTCAAGAAAATATTACTGTAAATTTTTTTAATATCTTTGAATAATTCAATGATAACGCAAGGATTCATAATAGTAATAAATCATTATGTAGGAACTTTATTTTTTGAAGATAATTGTTTAATAAAGGTAAAATTGTACAACAACAAAACCATTACATATGAATACAAACTCAAAATTAATATTCCAAGAGAAAATACATTGAGCCGTGTGGTGGCGGCTCGTTAAAAGAATACTACCACTCCATCTCATCCAATGGATCTCGTAAAAGGCGAGTAAGGAATTAAATTGCACTGTGCACCCAATAGCGCATGGTGGCGATGGGCTCACCACCTATCACACCAAGTGCATTATATTGTTTTGGTGAAACGTGGATTGTGGCAGTCATCTGTTTTTGCAGTGAGTGCCCAGTCTCTGACTACCCCTTATGGGATACAGTCGTGATCTTATGTATGTATGTATGTAAATACATTGAAGTCAAGAAAATATTACTGTCAATTTTTTTAATCTGTTTGAATAATTCAATGATGACGTAAGGTTTCATAACAGTAATAAATCATTATGTAGGTACTTTATTTTTTGAAGATAATTGTTTAATAACGGTTTGAGGAACACAAGCCCCTCAATAGGATACCCCGTGCTAGAGGGGAAATCTATGTCAGTGTTTTGTATCATGTGTTCTGGAACCATACACTTTTTATTAACCAATCTAGTTAAACCATAGACACCACAAATTTGCACCAATGAAGATTTTAGGCATCCAGAACTTTGTATTTGCGTTGGTACCACTCTATCTCATCTGGTGGGTGTTGTAAAAGTCGACGGAGGGAAAATTCAGACATCTATGGGGAGGCCTATGTCCAGCAGTGGACTAGTGATAGGCTGAAGTGGTAGCAGGTGGTGGTACCTCATATTCAGGCACACTAAATTATTATTTTTATCTAAAAATATCACTAGTATCTTTTATTTCACGCACTGAAAACTGAAACAAAAGATTTTCAAAACTTATTTTATCAATTTGGCTAGTTTTTGTTACAAAACTTTCATTTTAATGATTGTAATCAATCGCTCAGGATTTGCCACCTCTACAAAGTACCGTAAGACTTTTCTTTTTCATACAATTATCGATCAGACAACTCGTAAGTGGGTAATCTAAAACAGGGTGTGGTTTCTATGGGTTAATAATAAGATGTGGAGCTAGGTAAGGCTCTTTAAAACACTAAATGGAAACTAGGATGGAATAAAGTAATTAATACAGAGTCAACTAAATAAGTTTTTCTGGTGGTAGGATTCCTATGCAGGAATCCGTCTAGGTAGGTACCACCCCAGGGCCAGTTATTCTGCCGTGAAGCAGTAGTGTGCAAACATCGTCATGTTTCGTGCTGAGAGGACTGAGAGATAGTGTAATCACTGGGCATATGAGATTTAAGAACAGATATCTCGAGATGATGGGCGCAATGTGGTGCCATACGGAAATGTCCTATGTGACACAGCATTTGTTATGGGCAGACGTTGCACTTACCGTCAGGTGAACGTTTTGCACGTCTCGTCACTTTATCCAAAAAAATTAGGATTTTCTGAAATGAATGATTTTTTTCCATTCTTATATAAAATAACTCAAAATTAGTTACTAACTGCACCAACCTTCCTACCCCAGAGTTTAACTTCCTCAGATATGCTACTTCCCTTGTAATGTTTACATTTACTGCTGGCACTTAACAACAATTTCAGAGGTGCTCACACTTGCCAACAAACTCAATTCAATCTTGTATTATGAATTAGGGGCAAGCACCTGCTCTCTAAGCTACCATCTTTTATGTTGATTATAATTTGTTTGCAAGTGGTATTTAATCACATTTCAGGGTTATCTCTCTTGGAAAAGATCAACAACCGAAAAATGGCACACCTAGAACAAGTGACAGCTTCATCTTTGTGCTTGAGTGATGTTATACATCTGGAATCTGCTTCAGCTTCCCCTTAATGTATGTATTTTTCTTTAGATATTATTGCAACCCGGGTGGGTGGCTTCTGATATGCCCAGAGGAATGCCACCAAGGTAGTTCTGCTGGGATCTGACTGATCTGATCTCGGACTGTCTTTAGGCGCAGGTGTTGTCCAGTCCTGACTAGATATATTGCTACGGACTCGATCCAAGGATCTAAGCTTCTTGATTAGACCGGTCTCTTCAAATAAAGACGGTGTTCCAGTACTTTAATCTATTTTTTTTATTTTTTTTTCCTTCCACGTCATACTTTTTTTTATTTGATAAACTTACGAGACGAGCAAAACGTTCACCCGATGGACCCTACTGCCATCTCCGCGTCAACGGCCACGGTCTCTAACGATTTTTGTGATATGGATGGTGTTAAGTTGTATTTGAGACCCTTATGCAAAAGGGACATTTCATCATTTGGAAACCGGACATTAGAAAGATTTTCTACACGGGGATAAAATTTATGTGAGGATGTCTGTGTGTCGCAATTTTGTTTACGGGAAGAAGTGGATACTAAACGTTGTAATTTACGGGACTGAATCTGATACTTTAGATGGACAGCCATCGAAGCGAGATCTCTGGCCTTCCGATCCAAAATATCGAATTCAATATTATGTAATTTATAGGACAGTTCGGAATATAATAATTTAAGATGAAGTTTTAAGTTATCTCTGATGGAAAACCAATGACGACACTCCTCACTAAGCCAAATTTTTTGAGCCCTCGATATAGCAACGTCAGCTGCCCGACTGTGTGTGCCAGAACGTATGTTAATATAATTAGGTAATTATATTAACATACGTTCTGGTGCTGGAACAATTAGAAATAATTAAAAATAAAAATAATAGCATTGCACTGCTGAATGAACAAACAAACGTCTCGAATTCACCACTTTTAAATATCTTTAAATCCAGTACTTAAAGTTTAAATATACTCTAAGTAGTCGTTTGCTATCAATTCGGTCGCAAACGGCTGCTTATGTAATTCGGGTGGTGGATTGTGTGAGCAAGCGGTCGCTATCACGATATTGTAATCGCAATGTCGTAGGTGGGGGCCGTTTGCGTCACCTGTAGTATAAATAGGCAGCTCTTTGACCGCGCCGCTCACTCGGCGGCCGTCTGTCGTAGAGTCTATTACGCTTGATAATGCCTCGTTTTGGTGCGAAACACGTGTCGTGTTCTCGACTTCAGTGGTGTATATTATCTAGTGGTGGTATTGTAGTGGATGGTGGAGGGTACCTGGTGGCGGTTCCTGGTGGCGGTGTTAGTTTGCTTGTGCACGCTACTGAGGGAGGGCGGGTGGTGCACTTCAAAAAACTAGGTAATATACACCATTTTTATATTTTGCATGCGGATCTTAGCAAAGTAACTTACTTTTCTTCATTCCTGCATAGGAATCCTACCACCAGTAAAACTTCTCGACAGAGTTGTTTATTCATGATGTGAATACAATAGAGACATTATAAAATTGTAGTGGCAGGAATGTGAAATTACTGAACTGTGAAATTGTGATGCAACAATGTATTACAAAGTAGAGAGTGAAAATGATTTACAAACATGACCGAAATGTAGTGGGTATATTATATTAGTATATTCGAAAAAGGTTTTTGTTTAAAGAATACATTCTTTTTTTTTTTCAAATTAAATAAATCTATATTTTTTATGAAGATAGTGACGAGACAACCATATCGTTCATCTGATGTTAAGTGCAATGTCTGCCCGTAACAAATTCTGTGTCTTTCAGAATCTGACAAATCAGTTATGAGCGTAGTTAGTACAAAAAGTGCCGTGTGGTGGCTCGTTAAAAGAATACTACCACTCCATCTCATCCAATGGATCTCGTAAAAGGCGAGTGAGGAATTAAACTGCACTGTGCACCCAACAGCGCATGGTGGCGATGGGCTCACCACCTATCACACCAAGTGCATTATATTGTTTTGGTGAAACGTGGATTGTGGCAGTCATCTGTTTTTGCAGTGAGTGCCCAGTCTCTGACTACCCCTTATGGGATACAGTCGTGATCTTATGTATGTATGTATGTAGTACAAAAATGTAATTGAAGGGTTTTGTATAGTTAATAGAATCAGGCGTTACTTTGCGGAAATCCATTATAATGAAGAAAAGTAAGTTACTTTGCTAAGATCCGCATGCAAAATATAAAAATGGTCTATATTACCTAGTTTTTTGAAGTGCACCACCCGCCCTCCCTCAGTAGCGTGCACAAGCAAACTAACACCGCCACCAGGAACCGCCACCAGGTACCCTCCACCAACCACTACAATACCACCACTAGATAATATACACCACTGAAGTCGAGAACACGACACGTGTTTCGCCCCAAAACGAGGCATTATCAAGCGTAATAGACTCTACGACAGACGGCCGCCGAGTGAGCGGCGCGGTCAAAGAGCTGCCTATTTATACTACAGGTGACGCAAACGGCCCCCACCTACGACATTGCGATTACAACATCGTGATAGCGACCGCTTGCTCACACAATCCACCACCCGAATTACATAAGCAGCCGTTTGCGACCGAATCGATAGCAAACGACTACTTAGAGTATATTTAAACTTTAAGTACTGGATTTAAAGATATTTAAAAGTGGTGAATTCGAGACGTTTGTTTGTTCATTCAGCAGTGCAATGTTATTATTTTTATTTTTAATTATTTCTAATTGTTCCAGCACACACAGCCGAAGCCCCTTGTCGCAAATATGTAGGACTTTAAATGTGTGGTCGCTAGTCAGGTTATGCCCAGTTTCCAAAAGATGTTTTGCGAAGTGTGATCTGTCGGGATTGCAATTTCTGTACGCGGCCAAATGCTCCTTGTATCTGGTATCGAAATTGCGACCAGTCTGACCCACGTAAACGGCGCTGCATTCACTGCAAACAAGTCTATAAACGCCGGATTTTTGGCGTTCATCAATTTTGTCTTTGACGTTACAAGCCCCACTCAGCGAATTGCTTGTCCTGAACGCAACGTAAATATCGTTACGCCTAAGAGTCCTTGCTATTCTCTCAGATACAGGACCCAGTAGGTCAAACTGCTCACATATCGTCGAACACTTCGGGATGTAGCCGCGTACAGATCTTTGCGAACTATATGAATTTGTTTCTTTTTTATAATGGTGTTAATAATATTTTTTGAATAACCGTTAGAGACCGCAATCTGATAGATGATTTGGATAAATTGGCCGCTTTCCATAGTTACGTTAATCGTCTATTGGCCGTACCTCTGAATAAGGATAATTATGCCAAGGAGCTCCAAATCATCTATCAGATTGCGGTCTCTAACGGTTATTCAAAAAATATTATTAACACCATTATAAAAAAGAAACAAATTCATATAGTTCGCAAAGATCTGTACGCGGCTACATCCCGAAGTGTTCGACGATATGTGAGCAGTTTGACCTACTGGGTCCTGTATCTGAGAGAATAGCAAGGACTCTTAGGCGTAACGATATTTACGTTGCGTTCAGGACAAGCAATTCGCTGAGTGGGGCTTGTAACGTCAAAGACAAAATTGATGAACGCCAAAAATCCGGCGTTTATAGACTTGTTTGCAGTGAATGCAGCGCCGTTTACGTGGGTCAGACTGGTCGCAATTTCGATACCAGATACAAGGAGCATTTGGCCGCGTACAGAAATTGCAATCCCGACAGATCACACTTCGCAAAACATCTTTTGGAAACTGGGCATAACCTGACTAGCGACCACACATTTAAAGTCCTACATATTTGCGACAAGGGGCTTCGGCTGTGTGTGCTGGAACAATTAGAAATAATTAAAAATAAAAATAATAACATTGCACTGCTGAATGAACAAACAAACGTCTCGAATTCACCACTTTTAAATATCTTTAAATCCAGTACTTAAAGTTTAAATATACTCTAAGTAGTCGTTTGCTATCGATTCGGTCGCAAACGGCTGCTTATGTAATTCGGGTGGTGGATTGTGTGAGCAAGCGGTCGCTATCACGATGTTGTAATCGCAATGTCGAAGGTGGGGGCCATTTGCGTCACCTGTAGTATAAATAGGCAGCTCTTTGACCGCGCCGCTCACTCGGCGGCCGTCTGTCGTAGAGTCTATTACGCTTGATAATGCCTCGTTTTGGGGCGAAACACGTGTCGTGTTCTCGACTTCAGTGGTGTATATTATCTAGTGGTGGTATTGTAGTGGTTGGTGGAGGGTACCTGGTGGCGGTGTTAGTTTGCTTGTGCACGCTACTGAGGGAGGGCGGGTGGTGCACTTCAAAAAACTAGGTAATATACACCATTTTTATATTTTGCATGCGGATCTTAGCAAAGTAACTTACTTTTCTTCATTATGAAGGGTTTTGGTTGTTATTCTATTTTTCTATGTAAAGTACTAATTTATCTTTCTAATATTTACCTACCCGTGCAAAGCCTATAAAGTGATCTCCTTCTGATTACTGAATACGAATCCCACCAACAGTAAAAGCTTACAATACTTCACAAATAACAATTAGTTCTTTGGTAACAAAGTATACTCACTTTTTTAGACAGCGTGTTATGTGTGCAAGGAAATATTTTTTTTAAAAAATAAATTTATGAAAGTTAAAATACGACTTAAGATGATACAGTGAGATTGGAAATAGAAGAAGTATTTTTTTTAGGACTGATGATATTTTCGGTGATGTAATTCGTCGTCGTCGTCGTTTCAGCCTATCAATAATCCACTGCTGAACACAGGCCTCCCCCATAGATTGCCACAAAAGCTTGTAGCTCTCGTTTTGGGGGGATTTTGCCATAGTTGCCACGCTTGACAGACGGGTTGGCAACTGCAGTTTATTTATTCAGATGTTCCAGCAGGATGCTGCTGCCCATCTCCTGGTTTACATTTTCCCTCTGTCGACTTTTACGACACCCACGGGATGAGATGGGGTGGTAGATTCTCTTAGGCCGCTACCACACGGCATGTATACATATGTGATGTAATTGCTGTTAGCCTTCTCGGCTTTTACAGCTTCGTCGGATACTGTGCTCGCAGGCCAGGGGCCCGCGTGCCAGGTTTGGTTTGACCCAAACATAAATAAATAAATAAAAACTCATACAAAAACCTCGAAATTCGGACTGTGTCGCGTTCACTGCGTGCTTTCGCGATTTCTAAAATCTTAAATATTTTAAGTCATCTAATGACCGTCCGAGGGAGGCTGCGCGCGTCCATTCGGACTGTCAACTTGTGTGACCGTCCGAGGGAGGCAGACCGTCCGAGGGAGGCTTTTAGGACCGCCAGATTGACGGTACTAAAGTATTTAAATGAAACTAATTTTACGGATTTTATCGCGTTTTATTTTATTATTTATAACCCGACGTTTCGAGTGCTTTACAGCACCCATGGTCACGGGCGGACTGAGGTGACAGATGTCCCGATGTCATAGTTAACCCGGAGTACCTTCAGCTTTTAATTATTATTCCTTGGTACTAAAGTATTCAAGTTCTGGTATATATATGACAGAGATAACATACACAAGTAAAGAGTGGGGGAACCATGTTATTATCGTAATGTTGTTGTTTACGTATTACGTTTTCTACAGCCGAAGGATCGAAAAAAAAAACCAAAAACTTTTTATTATTTATTATATATATATCGTTCATTTGGTAGGACAACGACCGACGAAATTGTCTGTTTTGTAACTTTACAGGAGCGCGATTTTTGTGATTTTTTAGATTACAGTCGTTAATTGGTAATCCATTGGTATTAGGGTTATCATTATTTTATGCAATTATTAGAGCTGTGTTCATGCAGTTTCTTATGTCATATTGATAAGCTGAATATTTGGTACAGTTATTCCGTAATTTAAAAAAAGCTATTGAGGTACCTGTAATTTCGTCATTATTTCACCAGAATACAGTCAGCTGCAATAAAACTATCCATACAGAATGTGTGATTTTGAGACAAACAATAATACTTTTCATTTATTAATAATTTAATATTATATTAAAACATCCGATATTCTAGGAACAAACCTAACAATATCACGTAAATGAAAAGAATTCAATCTTATTAATATAAGCAGTCTCAAAATTGTGTTTTACTTCTATAAATCTCAATAAAAAGTAAAACAGGCCCATTTGTACCTATTTTAAATCAGACTTAATACTTGATGACTTATTGGGACTGTTTCAGCGCTAATGTAATAAGTACCTAAGTGCTGAAACAGTCGCAAAATAGTGTTCCCACTATTCGCAACTTCTTAAACCTTACAAATTACTAAAACAGTCAATAAAAATAAAATATTAAAAATAGGGTTTCAGAACCTATTTTTAAACAAAAACAGTCTCAAAAAAATCTTAAAATAGTGCTTTAAATTTTTATAGTTAATAGAATCAGGCGTTACTTTGCGGAAATCCATTATAATGAAGGAAAGTAAGTTACTTTGCTAAGATCCGCATGCAAAATATAAAAATGGTGTATATTACCTAGTTTTTTGAAGAGCACCGCCCGCACTCTCTCAGTAGCGTGCACGGCCGCCGCCGTTTGTCGTAGTCTATGACGCTTGATAATGCCTCGTTTTGGGGCGAAACACGAGTCGTGTTCTCGACTTTAGTGGTGTATATTATCTAGTGGTAGTATTGTAGTGGTTGGTGGAGGGTACCTGCTGGCGGTTCCTGGTGGCGGTGTTAGTTTGCTTGTGTACGCTACTGAGGGAGGGCGGGCGGTGCTCTTCAAAAAACTAGGTAATGGTGTATATTACATTTTTATATTTTGCATGCGGATCTAGCAAAGTAACTTACTTTCATTCATTACAATTTTTATGTCCTATTTTTTAAATGAAACTAATTTTACGGATTTTATCGCGTTTTATTTTGGGCGGACCGCCCGTGACCATGGGTGCTGTAAAGCACTCGAAACGTCGGGTTATAAATAATAAAATAAAATCCGTAAAATTAGTTTCATTTAAATGTGTAGTGTTCGCGTAAATATAAGAAATCCTATTTTTTAAATAGTTATTAAAAAGAAAAAAAAGTTTTCATTACAGCTTTTACAAAGCTTCTAACTTCATCAAAATATTAGTTTAAATGCGTCAAATTACGCACAGCACAGCTTCACTGCAGCCGCATTTTTTATAATCAGAATCTACTTAAAGGTAAATCATCTTAATATTACGGATGGCACTTAAAATCACAGAATAGTTTCGAACCTAAGTACGCTATAGAGTACATATTGTGGCTGTAGATTTGTTAACTAGGCCTTATATTAATCGAGGATAGTGTCATAAAAATCAGAATAAAATCTCGGTATAATGTTTTTAGCTATTAGTTCGCGGAGATAATTTTTTTTTGTTAGGCGCCACTGCAATTTTTGTCGAGTAGGCTGCTTTTAGATCGATTTTGTCAATATCTATACCTAGTCGAGAAGATCTACCTCTTTTCGTTTTTATTTCGGCATCCATCCAGTCCTCCTCGTATTTGCTCTTATAGCTATAAGACTCGGCACTTTTTTTGAATTGAATCATTTTTAAATCGTTTGTTTTAATTGTTTCTCCACGAGCGTTTTTGCCAACGTTCAGTCCAATTTCTTCATTTAGCTTTTTTCAGATCGTAAAAAGTATCATAGTTGATCTCGTTTACAATAAACTTATTTCCAGTTCTCTTCGCATCTCGAATTATTTGGACATATTGACCGGGCACGTATATAGGACCGGACTTTTTTGACTTCTTAATGGCCCTTTCAATAATTGAATGCGCATTGTCGCCTTCATTCTGAGTGTGCCCTCGAATCAAGAATTTGTGAGTTATGGACCTTATCCTTAAAGTTTCGACGGCGTACAGATACATCGAGAAAATATACCTGAAAATACAGAAGAGTGTAAATAACTCGAACCCACAACCTTCGGATCGAAAGTTGAGGTGACAAAAATGTATACCTTTTTAAATAATGTTGATTGAACCTTTCCTGTTCTTTTGTTGCCCTCCACAATTATCTGTATAAAACGTGACATCACAATAAAGATGTTTTTCAGCAATGTCTTGCAGATATTTCAGGACACAGGAACCTATCTCAATAGCGCCTCGACTTCCTAAGCCCTCATGCCAAAAGTAACAAAATGTTTGTTTATTCTTGGTATCAGAAACCTTAAACCAATCAAAAGTATTAAATTAGTATTATCACGATTATACACTTTTATTATTGACATGAACAGATTGATTGGTACGTACTGTTAAATTCATACAAATTAGTTTCGATTTATAGAAGAAAGCGGAGGACTCTTCCATCGGTACAGGCATGACGGCTTGTAAATCGTATATTGCTACTATGCTATTATTCTCTGCCATTTTACAAATTTCTATGTCCCATCTTCTTTTCTGCACGACTGAGTTCTTTTTGATGAAGATGTTCTCTATAGTTCTCTTCTAGCTTTTCTTTTTCAGTACCAACGGTGTTTTTATATGATTCACACAAATCACATTGTTCCTTTTTCGGGACAAAGAACGAGATGTTATACTCTAAATTAAATATACGGTAGTATAAATCATAGGAAGCAGCGACTTTGTTACTAGACTGTCTCATTTTTTTATAATCACGATGTAATTCTGCTACTGTCAGGCCTCCATCGATGTATTCTCTCGTGGTATTGGCACGTAAATAGTGGCTTTCAATTCTTGAGATTGAGTTTGTGTGGCTTCTGACAGATTCTAATAGTTCTGGTTCAATTCTCGAATGTGAGTTATGCTTTCCACGGCTGTCAATAGGTGCATCACCTAGACTAACATCCTTTGTCCTTGCTTCTATTACAGCACGCAACGTCCTGTCTGCGATAGATAGAGTTTAGTAAAAACGTTTTACATACTCTTAAATTTCCAAAGACCTTCTTTGACGAGAGAACAGTAAGTGTTCGGTTTTTTATTCTTCGAAACACCAACTTTTAAACGACGTTGTGCAGGTTGAAGGATTGTTAGGGTTGAGTTAAGAAAATCACGTTGTCTCTGTAATGTACCCATAGCCCAATACATCTTAAAGATCTCACGCCTATTATCGTCTGAAAAATTCTTTGAGCATGAATATCGACATGTATCTGCACACGGTGGTTTCAGTTCTTTGGCTGGCACAGTCTTCCCGTTTCGACTTCTATATTGTTGTCCTGAATTTTTCAGGCGACGAGCTTTGGTTTTTTTTCCATTCGTCTCCATTCCTGTTTCTTTTTCGAGTAATAGTTTGTTCCTGATCCTGTGACTCCTGTTGTGTTCCGTTGTGTTGTAGAATTTGTGGAATGATACGTGGAGGCTCATTCAAATTGTCATCATCGGACGATGACGGTGAAGTGACACGGTGATAAATTAATTGATGACGACGACGTATTGGTGGATTGTAATCGTCGCCACTATCATCCGGTGAAAAATCGCAATCTGTAGGATCATCGTTATCTAATTTCGAATTTATAACAAGCTTTGACTCAGAAGAAACGGATTCCTTCAAATTGTTCGTATCAGACTTTGGCTCAGAAGATGCGGGTTTCAGGACCAGGTTATTAGAATGTTGCGCTTCAGGTTGACCTTCAGATATTGTTGACTTTTTAATAATTGTACTGTAATAATTGTGTGCCATTTGATAAGGCCGTATTCGCTATCGTGGTTGTTTGACTTTGTTGGCCCAACAACTTTTCGATTCGAGATTCATCAGGAGCAAATGTTAGGTGAGGATGAGCTGCTTGAACTTGAGCTAGATGAACTCGAGCTGCTTGAACTCAAACGAGATGAACTTGAGGAACTTGATGACGTTATACGACGTTTCGCTCGGCAATCGTCTTGTGATAGGTCTTTGCAATCAACGGCCTCCGACTGTTGAAAAACCATACTCTGCAGATCCAACGGTTCAGGCGTGTCACATATTTCAGATTGTGAATCGAGCTCAACCGGCAATTTTGTCTTAGTCAAAACACGTAAAAAACGAAGATAAAATACCTTCGTTTTTTTCTAAAAAACAAAGAATGTTAACAGAAAATTTCAGAATTTATTGGTTCTACCGTAACGACTTACGACTTAGATCGTAGATGAACACAATTCATATTTTTTTATTTACATAGATAGGTTGATGTATATTATGGCTAGCTATGTTTTTTAAACGCAATACAAATTTAAAGGTATAAACTTAGGTTTAACTTACCATTACTGAGCTGTTTTAACACCATCCACGGAATCCATCACATCAGTCATTTTAGCGAAAGGTGGTGGTATTTTTCTTTCTTTTGCATAATTAACCAACCTTTTAGAACGCTCGTTCATTATAGATAAAAATGCCTATAGAGTACATACATAATTACAGAAAAATTTAAAATTTTAGACTGACAATGAAATACTAGTTAGCTACTTTATTCATATAGAAAAACAGGACTTAAAACGTCGAGAACATAACAAATAAAACATACAAATAAATAGTCCACTTTTTGTATTTTTAGTTTGTTGATAAATCGCGAAATTTCAAAATATACTAATCGCCTAACAGACCACAATTAAGTCAATATCTACCTAAACAGATAATCTAATTGAAGTAACAATGACGTAAATGTTATACTCGCAAAAAATACTTCAACATTATGTCATTGATCTACTAAAGAGACGATCTAGTTGGAGTAACAAAGACGAATATGACATTCCGTCACTGTTTCACCAAAAAAAAATAGAAAAAAATGTCATTATTACCAAAAATAAGGACGAAAATGAAATTCCGACATTGTTTCACAAAAAAATAAATAAAAAAAGATGTCATAATTACCTTTATGTCGATGTAGCACTTAAACACGACTGCACGTTTCGGCTCCCCCCGCGCCCCCTGGCTAATATGGCATTGTTTCATTCAAAAACTTAATGGTTTTGTCTAAAAGTGAAAATGACTTTGTGCCATCTAGCGAAAGCTAATGGAAATACATACCGTCGATTTTTCCCCAAACGTAACTCAATTTTGACAAAAGTTACAATTCCGTCGTATTCCACCAAATGAGCGATATTATATTACTGTGTTTCGGTTTGAAGGGCACTGTGAGCTAGCGTAATCACTGGGCATATGAGACTTAAGAACTTATGTCTCAGGGTGATGGGCGCAGTGTGGTGTCACACAGAAATTTTCTGGGCGACACAGCATTTGTTATGGGCAGACGTTGCACTTACCATCAGGTGAACGATTTGCTCGTTTCATCACTTTATCGAATAGAAAAATATATAAAAGGTTACAAAGTAAAACTTAATTATGATTTCTTATATTTACGCGAACACTACACATTTAAACTAACCTAACCTTACGGATTTTATTGCGTTTAATATTATTTATAGCCCGACGTTTCGAGTGCTTTACAACACCCATGGTCACGGTGGGGACTGTGGTGACAGATGTCCTGATGTCATAGTTAACCTGGAGTACCTTCAGCTTTTAACTTTTAATTTTTCAGCTGTAAAGCGCTCGAAACGTCGGGTTATAAATAATAAAATTAAACGCCATTAAAATCCGTAAGGTTAGTTTCATTTAAAACTTAATTGTAATCATCATCATCATGATCATGGAATGAAATTATTTTACTTTAACTTGCAACGTCGACATCGGTCACGTTCTGCAGCATCAGTGCCTCGTGCCTTCATATGTATAAATGTCCTTACATTGACGTCAATGCTGCGTAGGCGACAGTAACACTACCACCCTCAGACCAGCAACTATTTGAGAACGTCGAGTTAAAATGTTGCTGGCAATTTTGCATCGGGTCCATGGCATCTGTTCTTTTCAACATCTGCATCTATTTGCTGTTTAAAGATGTAGATCTATGTAGATTGGTGTTTGATTTTTGCTGTAGTAGTCCTAGACCACTTATAACCGAGTGCCGTTATGGTAAATATAGCTACACTGAGCTTTTTTTTTTATTTATTTATACAGTATCCGATGAAGCTGTAAAAGCCGAGAAGACGCACAGCAGTTACATCACCGAAAATATATATAGCTACACTGAATGAGGAGTGACCGAACAAAATATGATAATTCCATGATGTCTAACTTTTCAGAAAAGGTCGAAAACCGGCAACCTACATTGCCTTTGTGCAATTAAAGATATAAAAAATAACTGTAAAAACTTATTAAGCATGTTTTTTTTTTTATTTTTTTTTATTTACATATATTTTTTTTTATTTCATAAAAGTGACGGAATGAGCAAAACGTTCACCTGATGGTAAGTGCAACGTCTGCCCATAACAAATGCTGTGTCACCCAGAAAATTACTGTGTGACACCACACTGCGCCCGTCACCCGAAGACATGAGTTCTTAAGTCTCATATGCCCAGTGATTACGCTAGCTCTCAGTGCCCTTCAGACCGAAACACAGTAATGTTTGCACACTACTGCTTCACGCCAGAATAACTGGCCCTGGGGTGGTACCTACCTAGATGGATTCCTGCATAGATGGGAAATGCTATTCTTATGAAAAAAATGGAAATATGTTCTGATCAGATCACACGAAAATATCACGATTTGTACCAAACTGTTGGGAAATATCATGTTTCGATAAAGTAGGGTTGGGAAATAACATTTTATGTTCTGGATTTATTATTTATTGAATAATTAAAAAACAAATACAAAATAATTTCTTATATCTTCTGTATCCATCTCAGTACAAATACACGCTTCATAGTCATCAATTTGTTCATTTTGTTCTGTATTGTTTCTAGAACAGCCTGATATTTCCTTGTACCATTTTAATCAAAGGTTCTCCGAATATCATTTTTCTTTGCATCACTCAGTCCGCACGTTCTTTCTGAATTTGTTCTATATTTCTGGGGTGACGTTTGCCCCCTTTTCAGTAGTGATATAAACTGTTCTCCGGACTCATATCTATAGATTGGTGAAGCTTTTATTACGCAGTTCAATTGTCTGCCCTGAGAAGGTTTGCACTTCTCGGTTAAAATTTTTTTCATGCCTTGTATGCCCCACAATTTTTTTATAATGATTTTCTAAACCTGTAAAAGGTTCATCACACAAACACCATTCTTTACTAAGCTCGCACACTCTGCCATGTTTAGAGAATATTTCAAAATATCCTTTCCTCATAGTGATCACTGGTATTTTTCTCACATCTTTCTCAATTCTACCAAATAAACGGTCCGCTGGCAGGAAACTATGCCCTCGCACTGGGAAAAAAAGTTGTATTTCCTCAACATGTGTACGGGACTTATAACTGCGCGAACTAAGCGTATTTAATGAAACTAGAGTCTCTATAGGCATTTTTATCTAGAATTAAAAGTAACGTGTCGTTAATTTTGCGTTGATTGTCTGCCAATTCCACCCGCACAGTATTGTGTCCAGACTTCAATTCTTTACTGAGACTTATGTGGTTATTAAAATCAGTAACTACTTTATTTTGATTAATGTAATAAATATCTGTATGTAAATGTTATTTACGTCATCGAAGTAATCAAGATTCCCAGTTATACTCTTTGTAATATAGCCAAACCCGTCTACAAGACCTCTTTTATACTCTTTATAATATAGCCAAACCCGTCTACAAGACCTCTTTTATACTCTTTATAATATAGCCAAACCCGTCTACAAGACCTCTTTTATACTCTTTATAATATAGCCAAACCCGTCTACAAGACCTCTTTTAGCACGGATGTTTTCTAATGATTTTAATGGATCTACTCGTATTACTTTGTCAAGCTTATTAGTGAGATAATTAATTTCAGTTTTATACAGTAAATAGGTAAAATAGAAATAAATTTCGAAGACATGTGAAGTCCGCCAACCCGCATTGGTGCAGCGTGGCGGATTCTTCCTATCTCCAAAACCCTCTCAGAAATGAGAGGAGGCCTGTGCTCAGTAGTGGGACATTTATAGGCTGAAACTTTACTTTTTTTTTTTATACAGTAAATAGGTGTCGTTATTAAATCGAATTTTGAAGATATGCAGTTTAGACTGTATTGCATCAATCTTGTCTTCTATGTCACTTAACATATTGTAAAAATGTATGATAATTAGTCGTTAGTCTTGTTGGTCCAAGCTTATAAGGTATTAGTCCAGGTCCATCAGCTAGGCTTCCAAGTTTTATCTCCTGAGGCGGTATCACTTTTGTTGTCAGCAGTAAAAGTTTCCTGACACAATTTAACGGCCATAGGGACGTTTCATACTATTTTTAGATATAGGGCCGCGTTGTTTTTATGTATAGATATGTGTAGACGGATCGGCTAAAATGGTATCTCGAGTGTGACGAGGGGCTGTTTTTAGACGATTTGCAAAGGGGTTTCTAATAAATACCTATTGCTTTGGTGTATATTCAACATCTGAGTCCTCATTTCTGTCATCTGTAATGGCTGCCCGAGAAGCAAGGGTTAATTTATTTATTATTTCGTACCCTTTTCATCTGTTTTTTGTGGTTTTGTAAGTATTGTTGTGGAGGGTGTTAATTAAAGGTAATTTTTTTAACCCTCAATTCACCTCATTCACCCATCTACATAAAAACTTGTATGAGTCAGGAGGACTCATATTTAAAAAAAATATAAGAAGCTCTTGATTTTTTTTTGAAAAGTATTTATTTATTAGAAAGTAACTTAACTAAGAAACATCCCATAACAAATACAAAAATGAAAAGTTACGAAGTCTCTTCGTTCATAGACAATAATATTTTTGGATCGAAAATATTTGATTATTTTACCTAGTCAAATTTATGTGCTTTTTTATCTAAAAATGTCTTATCTAAAAATCAGCATTGCAACCGAAACCAGTAAAAACTTTGTACACTTATATACAAAAATGAAAAACTAACAGGTCATGAACTTAGTCCTAACAAAGGTATGCCGTTTTGGTTCGTTTCTTGTACACAGATAACAATATTTTCTCTAATTTCTGGGTAATTTTTTTCTCGTATTTTTTTCACTGCATAGGCGCGTCTTCAAATTACACTCGTTTGGTTATTCAGCTACGGCTCTTTAAAACTGCATCCGGGAATTTTTTGATATATTAGGTTGTCCCTTGTAAATTATAAAAGCTGCCAATAGTCATCGTGCTGTTCGCCGGCTACAAGAATAACCAAAGGTCTCTTGGTCTACTCTGAGATCTACTCCTCACTTGGTGCAATTGTAATATTCAATAATTTCAGGTTTCTTAAATGTCGGGTTAACTTCTCTGTGGCGATGCATTGAAGAGGAAAAATAACTGGTCGGTTTTTCTTTGGTACAAAACTTACGAGTGTTCAATATTTTGTGAACTCAAAGCAGATCTGTTAATTCTTGATGAATTAACTGATCTGTTTTTATTTGGTAGGAAGTTTTTTGGAATCTGTCTTTCAATTTTTTTTTAAAGTGGTGGGCACTTTATTGTTATTACACCTTTTTTCCTAATTTCATCTAGAAGCTCTATTGAAGAATGCCAATTATCGGCGATTTGTTAAGTGTAAGTGTTCCTATGGTATTTAACTTGATATTATACTCTCACTAATGACTTTATTAATTAGTTTCTTCATTTGAGGCTGTTTACGCAAAGCGCCTTATATTATATACGAGCAATAGTTAAGGATTGCACTATCTTTTTTTTGTATTGTATCCGCGGTCTATGTAAAACTTTGAGTCAATCCTATGTGTCATTAAAAAATCAAATCCTATGCGAATCAAAAAAATGCACTCCATCTCATCCAATGGATCTCGTAAAAGGCGAGTAAGGAATTTTACTGCACGGTGCACCCAACAGCGCATGGTGGCGATGGGCTCAGCACCTATCACACCAAGTGCATTATATTGTTTTGGTGAAACGAGGATTGTGGCGGTCATCTGTTTTGGCAGTGAGTGCCCAGTCTCTGACTATCCCTTATAGGATAGTCGTGATCTTATGTATGTATGTATGTATATCTGGACGCTAAGAATTTTTATTTCTCCTGTTTACTATTAAATACAGAGGCCAATAATATTACCCGGAAAGCGCTAAGTAATATTCGTTTATTCCAAGATGGTTAGTTTTGCCATCATGGTAGTGCCGAATTACATCCTGTTGGTTGGTGTAAATATTCTTTCCCGTTTTCGATTTCAGATTTCGTTAATACAGAGAAGAACTTTTAAATCTGTTTTGGATTATGGGCATAATAGAATACATAGCGATAGGGGGATTTATTTATAAACTTTAAGTCTAACATATTCTTTAACAACGTTAACTACATGTCCTTCAAGATTGTCGGTTTAGTCGCCGCTGGTTTTCTCTTGACGTGATATTTGCCCGTGAAATTTATTGAGTGGTTCGTCGGCGATTGGAACTTCAAGAATAGGATGATCATAACATATATGCACTGTCTCTGTTAAAGCATTCGCTAATGTAGGGACTATCTCGGTAGGATTGCCTGATAGAGAGTTAATCTCGTCTATTTCTTTTATTAAAGATTTGGCCACCTCGTTGTGAATTTCCACACGCGAGTGGAGCGTATTAGATCTACCTTTTTATATATGGCCGTGAAATCGCACTCATTTAGCCGTAGTCTCCATCTAGTAAGACGTGAATATGGTTCTGTTAAATGCATGATCCATTGTAATGGTTTCTTGTCAATAAGGATTTTAAATTCAGGTCAAAAAGATTAGTTCAGAAGTATTTTGTGTTGCCCAGACAATGGCAAGAAGTTCTTTTCTCTGTCGTGCTATAGTTGAGTCCACTTTCGTTTAAAATGCGAGAGCCGTAACATAGGTTTAATGAAGGACAGGAAGTTAATTTGATAAGATCTGCATGCAAAATATAAAATGGTATGTATTACCTAGTTTTTAAAGAGCATCGCCCGCCCTATCAGTAGCGTTCACCAATAGCAAAATAACACCGCCACCATTACAATACTACCACTGGGTAATATACACCACTGAAGTCGAGACCGCGACACGTTTCGCCGTAAAACGAGACATTATCAAGTGTTATAGACTCTACGACAGACAGCCGCCGAGTGAGCGGCACGGTTTTTTTTTAGGACTGATGGTCACTGTTAGCCCGAAGGCTTTCACAGCTTCGCCGGAAAGGGGGCAGAGCGTTGAGGGCGCTTAGCCGAAACCTTTATTTATGGATGACTGCCGCAAGGGCCCCCAAGAGGGGACCTCGGCTTGGACCGTCATCTTGTTCGCGAGAGTAACTGACTCGAGGGTGCCCAAGAGGGCCGGTCTCGGCTAGGTCAGTTACTAGTCCATCAGGAGGGCAATATTACTAAACAATAAGTTTACAACCAATTTGGAATGCGTTTCCGCTGGAGAAGAAATGGCACAAGAAATTCCAGTGACGCTTCTATTAATGACACTATTGAGACTGGGGGGAACCGGCCTGAGATGCGGCGGTATCGCGAATAACTTTGTCTGATACGCCTTCCCCGACCGCGGGGGCGGTATGATAGTGATGTTGTGTGTGTGTGTGTGTCGTGCTGAGTAGAGCGCTTGGGCCCTAGTGGTCGCATCGTCAGGGTCCTCTAGAACGTGCCTCGGTCTCCTCATTCCGCGAGTTTTGGTGTAACACGAGGGGGTTGTATGTGGCGGCACTACAACCAGTGGGTTGGGGTGCGTGGCAGCAGAGTTGAAGTATCGGCGGGAGGCCAACTTTAGATATTGGGCTATGGTAGGATACCCTAAATCGATATGAAGATTAGCATTGCGCACGAACCACGGTGCTCCCGTGGCTTTGCTCATGAATCGATTTTGTACAACCTGAAGTCGGTGAATTTGACGCGGGGAGGCATGCGCAAATACAGGGCTTGCGTATGTCATAATTGGCCGAATACAGGCTTTGCATAATGTAATTTTATGACGTAGGGACATTTACTATTTTTATTTAATGTCGGGTGTAGTCGGCCGAGGACGAATGCCGCTCGGTTCCTTACTCGGTTAATATGTCGAACGAAGCTCAGTCCCCAGTATAATAAAACGCCTAAGTATTTGACTGTCTTTCCCCAGGGGATTGGACGATCAAATAACTCTATGGTAGAGAGATGTGGCGTTATGCGCTGCGAGAAGTACATGGCTGCTCTTTTGGTGGGGTTGACCTCGATTCTCCATTTCCGAAACCAGTTCCTGAGGGTTCGGAATGCGGAATTGAAGGCAACTCCGCTGGTGTGCAGTATGTCTTCGTGAAAAGGGTATAAAGCACGAGACCTAGGACTGAGCCTTGTGGTACGCCGGCTTGGATGGGATGTGAATTGGATCGTACACCATCGATGCGGTAGCGGAAGGTTCGACCGCGTAAAAAATCTCGTATGATGAGTTCGAGGCGATCTGTCACACCGAGTCCATATAACTTGTACATGAGCCCGTTGTGCCAGACCTTGTCGAACGCTTTCACCACATCGAAGAAGAGCGCTCCGGTATAAAGCCCGCGTATAAAGTGGGATTGAATGTGCTACGTTATGCGGGGCACCTGCTGGGTACATGAGTGTTTGGCTCGAAATCCAAACTGCTCGTGGATGGGGATCCCTCGAGACTTCATTAAGTCTCTTAAGCGGGCGAGAAGTAGGCGTTCGTATATCTTGCCTAGAACCTTGAGGAGGCTTATAGGCCGATATGCGGGCCAGGGCTGCGTTGTAGATTAGCACCAATTAGATTAGGTGAATGATGGTTGTAGGCAGGAGCTTAACTACTTTGTTAGTGATACCATCAGGACAGGGGGATTTCCTCGGACGGGGGTTTTTAATTATAGACTCTACTTCGTTGCTGTTAACCGGTGATACGGAATCGCGAAGCTGTTGAGAAACCCTCCGATCGACTCTCGCGACGTGGGCGGCGTCGACCGGTAAGGTGCTTGAGGAGCATTGAGTTACGAGACTGTCAGCTAGACACTCTGCCTTTTCTTCTTCTACGTAGGCAAGCGGTTTGTTCGGTCGCGTACTAAAGGGGGCAATGGACGGGAGGTGCCTCCTTTCAGTGATTTTGGAAATCCCCAGAAGGCGAGGTGAGACGGTTCGATGTTAGTGAGACTGTTAACCGATTTATTCTGAGCTCCTGTATGTGTGTTCGAACCTCACTCTGCAGAGTCCGTAGAGTTGTTCTAATACTAACAGTAGGATATAAGTCGTGAGCACGAGTGGCTGCGTTCTTGCGCCTCGATTGGTCTCTAATGTCGTCCGCCGCTGGAATCTGTCTCGAGGAGTCCTCGACGACAGTTAGGATGTGCCTAGTGAGTGCATGAACCGCAAGGTTCGTGTCACCGGCTGAAGTGATAGTGGATGGAATCGCATCAAGGTGCGGAGAAGTGGTCTGCTTTAGGTTTTCGTCTCGTGCCAGTCGACTACTGTACTGAAGATCCTAGCCGAAGTAGTAAGGGGCGGTGATCAGATGTCAGTTCGTGGATCACCTCTATATCGCGGATGGCGAAATTTATGTTATGGAGGATGGCTATGTCAAACACATCCGGTGTATGTCCCAGTATGTGCGGGAAATGGGTCGGTGTTGTTGGCGCCACGACGTCGAATTCGAAGAGGTCGGCAAGCGAGTCTAGGGCCAGCCCACGCGGGTTGATATTGAGTTCCACCGGGTGTGATTGCTATTGAAGTCGTCGGCAATGATAGTTAAGCTCCCGAGGGAGGTAAGTGCTACGAAGTCGCTGCGTGTGATTTCAGCGTCATTTCTGCATGGTAAGGAGATAGATGCGATAGTAATTGGAGAGTGGCCGGTAATAGCTAGCTGACAGACCGTCGCTTCAAGATGGCTGAGTGGCGCTGTGTCGACTGGTACGCAGTGCAAGGACTTTTTGTAGTAGATAAGAGTGCCGCCGTTCGCAGCGGTAACTCTGTCGTTCCGAATGATATTATAATTTGCGATTTTAGGATCGCGAGTGTGCGGTTTCAAAAAAGTCTCTCGCACGAGTAGTACGTCGACTGGATCGCGAGCGAAATTGAAGATTTCGTCGCGGTTTCTCTCCGCCTTTGTGTGCCATTTCTATTCCTTAAAATTATCTATTTCGTTTATCACGCTTTAGTATCGCACCGCTGCGGCGATCCTCTCGTTGGGATTATCGTTTGTATTTCTGAGAGCCGTGGCGAGGGCTGAGATGTCCGCACCGTTGAAGGCGATGACGAAGCGCCAAACTAGGTCTAGCTCGCTCTCTGCGACCAGTCGGCTCGCGACTGGTGCGACCTGTGATGGTGCCGGTATGTTCCGTGTCATAGCGACCTGAGGAGCCGCATTTAAAGTTGCGCGGGTCGGAACGGTACGGAGGGTGGTGGGGGTGGTACTATGTATCTCTGTGTTGGGGTGTTTAAGTTTTAAGTTTTCGAGCCGCCGAGGTAGTTGGCCGTATGACCTTCTGTGTTGCATAGGACGCAGACACGCGGGCCGAAGGAGGCTAAGAGGGTTTTGTCCTTTGGGAGAGGCCAGTCTATGGAGGCGTGGTCTCCTAGGCACTTGACGCATCTGGGTCGAGCGTAGCAATTTCTTGCCGAGTGGCCGTACAACTTGCACTTGTGACCTCTGGCTGGGAGGGCCATTCTTATGAGGGGCCTCAACCGAGAGCCCGGAAAGGTTGCAGCTTGTGTGGATCTTATTTTGCACACCCGGGTGTGTGCTTAAAACTTATTATATCTACGCTTGGACTTTTAAGTCGGTCGAATAAACCTATATTGACTTGGGCACTACCCAAGGCCAATTTCTGTGTTTCTTCCGTTTACGCTTTTCCCAGATGGGGAATCGCGGGCGTACGGGGCTAGCCTACACTAGTTTCGTTATCACCGTTAGGTATCCGCTTGTGTAACCACAACAGGTGGATTCGCAAATGACGTTTGAAACAATTCTGGGAAAGTAACGAAAGTCGCGTTGACCAATTCCCGTAAGGGTAGGGCGCAGCAGGTAGCACGCTTCGATCCGATTGCCGGAGCGGGTCGTAGCGGGGCGCTATTCGACGGTCTGGCGTTGAGCGTCGAGTGCAACTAACTCGTAACGTGTCGTCACTCAGCTGTTTGCTGTTTAACACTACCGAACGATTGCTTGCAACTTTTAAAATGTTGGTTCGTACATAATAAATGTACTAAGATTACTAATCGTAAATCACTAAATTATGATAAAGGGCAATTATTTCATTTGCCGTGATTTTGAATATTTTTGAGAATAAAGAAAAAATTTTGTTTTTACTATATATTTTGATGGTAATTGACTGATTACGATGTAAAAATCGTGGTAAAAAGAAAGGCACTGTAGTTTACGCCTATTTGTAAGGGTTAGGTAGATCTCCAAGTTCAAGCACCATGGTAATGACATGTTGAAAACATGGTAATGAGGGGTAAAGTTAACTTTGTTCATATTTATGCATTAACTACAAAATATTACGGAGTATCTTTATTAAAACAATTGTTGTTTAATCAAACTACATATATTTATCGAAAAAAAAAACCTTAAAATGAACACTAACAATGCTGCCGATCAATAATCTAAAATATTAAATGTAAGTTTTTCCATTCATTATTGCGCTGTATAATATATCGTCGGCTTAGAGTGTAAACCTGCTAACGACATAGTAGGTAAATTTACAGGAGAAACAAAAATCATTAAAAAAAAATAGAAATAAATTTTAAGAAACAGCTATACAGTTGGTGTATCTTTTTAATCTTTATGATAATAAATAAAAAAATATTTGGTTCATTCAGGATTTATTTATTAATTAACGCTTTTGTGACTTAACATGTTTTTATAAACCAGTAAAATTGTTAATAAGGGATTTAGCAATTTTTCAGTCTTAATATTATTACAACTTAAACACAAATTTTCAAAACATAAGTAAGTTATCTATGTGCATACAAAATTTTAATCACATAGGTTAGATACACCTTTTTCAGTCTCAAAAATCACAATATTAATAAATTTTATAACTTTGGAAGATTATTGTTGGAGATGGAATTTGATGCAGCAGGTAGCAGAAATAACAACAGAATAATGAAAAACTTTACTGGTAATTTAAGGAGACATATGTCATAGACATATGACAAGATGTCATAGACCAAAAAGAACATAGACAAAAGAAACATAAACCAGTGTGCAAATAAATTAAATAATAGAATTTTAATTTCTTCTTTTTTTTTGACACCCTCCCTAAAATTCTATTATCACCTAGCTATAACTGAACATTAAGCAAGTACACTCAGCGTCACAAAAATCGCACCTCTCTGAGTTTGCGCGAAAAATGGCTGTAATGGCTAGAAACGAATTATATTTATATAAATATTGGTATGTTTGAAATGGGTATTTGAATAGCTTTACATTATTAATAAAAAAATCATGAAATCATTAAAACATTTATCATTATAGAGCGTCAAAAATAAACACTGTCAAATGCTCGTTAGTTAGGACGCTAGTTTACACCACCTAAAAAGGGTATAAAAGGGTCGATCTGGATGAAATATGGGCCAGTCGTAATTTAGACTTTGCAGTGAACACGCGTGAACAAGTAACCCAAGTAAGAACAAGTAAAGATGGACACCAGCTCTGAAGAAGCCGCTCAAGTGATTGCCCTATTGCAGTCGGGGATGCGGCAGTGTGACGTTGCTCGACAGTTGAACCTGTCCCGTTTTTCAGTTCGACGGGTGTTCCAACGTTTTCAGCAGACTGGTGGTTATGTTAGAAACCCGGGATTTGGAAGAAAACGGTGCACATCAGAAAGAGATGACCGTTTCATCTTTACGGAACCGTTTTACAAATGCTGTTGAGTTGCAACAACAGCTTCGATCAACTCGGAGAACATCTGTGAGTGTTTTTACGATAAGAAGAAGGTTACACGAAAAGAGTTTAACAGCCCATAGACCTGCTAAAGGTCCAAAACTTACTGCACAGCATCGCAGAGATCGCCTAGAGTTTGCTCGCAATCATTGCGAGTGGACTCTAGAACAGTGGCGGACCGTACTCTTCTCTGATGAGACAAGGGTCTGTCTCTTCTGCAACGACAGACGTAGAAGGGTCTACAGAAGGGGAGAGGTTCACACAACCCTGCTTCGAAGAATCCGTCGAATACGGGGGTTTTGGGGTATGTTTTGGGGCGGCGTTTCCGTCGACGGGAAAACGGAACTTGTGTGCGTTTCCTGGACTCGGGTCATTAAATGCTGGTCGGTACATTACTGAAATCCTGGAGGAACATGTGGTCCCGTATGCTGGTTATGTCGGTGATGGATTCATGTTAATGCATGATAATGCTCGTTGCCACACCGCGGCTATTGTACGGGATTATTTACAGGAGGTCGATATCCCTGTTATGCATTGGCCAGCACGAAGTCCAGACCTTAACCCAATAGAACATCTCTGGGATGACCTAAAACGGCGCGTGCGAGCTCGAGATCCAGCTCCAGCCACTCTTCAAGAGCTCCAAGATGCGGTACTTGAAGAGTGGGAACAAATACCCCAAGAGGCTGTTGCGATCCTTGTAAGGTCCATGAAAGATCGCATGGAAGCCGTTATCAAGGCAAGGGGGGGGGGGGACACTAGGTTTTAAGAACTTTTTTGTATTTAATAAGTTTTTTTTTAAATTATTAATTTGCAAATTTGTACATACCCTGTCTTTTTCTTTAATTTCTCTTTCGTCTCGTTATAAAAGTAAAATTCAAGTAAAATTCCTGAAAGCTAATGAAATTACCTTTCGAATGATACCCTCAAACTACAACATTGCCATTGGCCTGTTGTGTTAAAATAGTATTTAAATTATTTTTTTCGGATGTGCGATTTTTTTGACGCAGTGTGTATTACAGCTTAGTATGCTATTACACATTTAGCTTTAAATTAAACAAATCATTAAACTATATAGAACATACAATATAATTTCTTATGTGTTCAAAGGTCCGGATAGGTAATGCTTTGGTTAGTATGTCAGCTAACTGGTCAGAACTTTTTACATTTTTAATTTTTAATTGGCCTTTCTCAACAATTTCCCTAATGAAATTATATCTTATACTTATGTGTTTGGATCTCTTGTGATAAACTGGATTATGAATTAGTTTGATAGCACTTTGATTATCAACACACAAATCAACAATCTTATTACACAATTCACCAATATCAAATAAGAATTGTTTTATCCATAAAAACTCTTTGGTTGCCTCACATGCTGCCATAAACTCAGCTTCGGTGGTTGATAAAGCTACTGTATGTTGTTTCTGGCTAGCCCAAGTTATTGGACCCCCATTCATAAAATATAAGTACCCAGTGGTTGACCTTCGAGTATCTACATCACCAGCATAGTCAGCATCTGAGTAACCTATTAATTTCCTGTCTCCACTATACAATATACCCATGTATTTAGTACTTTTTAAATACTTAATAATTCGTTTAACTGCAGACACATGTTCCGAGTTAGGATTATTTACATATCTGCTACTAAATTAACAGCATAAGCTATATCTGGTCTTGAGACACACGACAAATACAATAATGAACCCACTGCCTCTCTATAAGGAAATTGAACAGTTAAATTGTCACTGCTCTTCATTAGAGTAACATTTACATCTGCTGGTACCTTGCAGGGAATTGCATCGTACATATTAAATTTATTTATAATCTGTTCAATGTAGCTACATTGGTGTATAAAAATAGAATCGGACCGCTTTACAATCTCTAACCCAACAAAATAATTTGGTTTCATTAATTTTACATTAAAATGTTGTTTTAAGTAACTTATTATTGTGTTCAGTAAGTGATTGTTTGCTGACATTAATAAAGCATCATCAACAAATAATGCTAACAACACTCTTTCATTATTGGTAATAACCAATAAAAACACAATAATCCGATTGACATTGTTTGAAACCAAAATTTTTCAAAAATAATGTAAACTTTTGATTCCAGCACCGAGGTGCCTGTTTTAAACCATAGAGAGATTTTACTAATCTGCACACATTACCTGACTGAGCCTTTATACCTTCAGGTATTTCCATGTAGATTTCTTCATTCAATGTTCCATAGAGAAATGCAGTTTTGACGTCTAATTGTTGGATACTGTAATTATATTTGGCTGAAATGCTAAGTAAAATTCGAATTGAATCCATTCTAGTTGTTGGTGCAAATGTCTCGTTGAAATCAACACCTTTTACTTGATGGAAGCCTTTAGCACATAACCTAGCCTTGTACTTTGGCATTTCACCATCTTCACTTCTCTTCTTCCGAAATACCCATTTGGAAGTAATTGGTTTCTTACTTGTTCTGTCTACAATTACCCAAGTTTGATTTTCATCGTGTGCCTTTAATTCATCAATAATAGCCTGTATCCACTTATCTGATTCTTCAGAATGAATAGCTTCCTCAAAAGTCAAAGGTATACATAGCTCAGTTATATTTACCTCATAATTTTTATTTCTTCTTGGTCTTAAATTAATATATGTGTCGGAAAATTCATGTATTTCTTGACTTGGTTCATAAGTATCGTCTAACTCCACACTTTTCATACTGTCATCAGAAGAAGATTCCGATGACTCAATATCTCCACTCTGAGTTGGCATCTGTGTTGAATTTGTTACATCTAAATCACAAGAATCAATTAATTCAACATTTATGTCGACTTTCTTAGGACTTAGATCAGCTGTACACATTTCATCAAAAACAACATCTCTAGAAATTGTAATTATGTCAGATTCAGGATCAAACATTCTATAATTAGAATAATCATATCCGAGTAATATCATTTTCTTACTTTTTGATTGTAATTTTGTTCGGCGTGAATCAGGAACATGGACATATCCAACACTACCAAAAATTCTGATATGTTTCAGGGATGGCTTCTCCCCATGCCACTTTTCATATGGAGTTTCATTTGGTGTTTGACTAGATGGCACTCTATTCAGTAAGTAGACTGCACAACTCACTGCTTCAGCCCACATTCTCTTAGGGATATTATTCTTGAAGAGCATTGACCGTGCACTTTCTACAATAGTTCTGAGTTCCCTTTCAGCACGTCCATTCTGCTGTGGAGTGTATGTAGCTGTATGCTCATTAAGTATGCCCAAGTGAGATAGAAAACTTTCAAAATCTTTATTTACATACTCTAGTCCATTGTCAGTATGCAACACCTTCACATTATAATTAAATTTATTGACAACTTGTGCATTAAATTTCTTGAAGTACTCTAACACTTCATTTTTATGTCTCATGAAAAATACAACCTTATAATTAGTATAGGCATCCTTGAACAAGACAAAGTATCTCATGCCTTGTGCTGATGGTTCACTCATTGGCCCGCAAACATCACTATAGATGACTTGACCAGGTGATGTTACCATTCTCTGTGATGTGTGAAATGGAAATCTATTCTGCTTCCCGAATAAACAGGCATTACATGTAAAATTATCATTGGGATCTTCAACTTTACCCAACAGCCCTAATCCCATCATATTTTTAATTTCTTTGATGTTGACATGTCCGAGTCTTTCATGCCACAGTTTTAAGGAACTTTTGGAGGTCTGCACTAAGTTACAATCAGCATTTGTCAGTGTTTCCATATCCATATAATAAAGATTATTTGATTTTAATTTTGCACAAAGCACAATCTTATTATCTTTGTAAATGAGGGCAATCTTGTTTTTCTTAACAATCTGAAAACCTTTTCTCATTATTGCACCTTCAGAAAATAAATTCCTTCTTAAATCAGGAACATACAGAACATTTGTTAAAATATTTTCTTCTATGTGTCCATTAATACATTTTCTTATAATAACTGTACCGGCACCCTTCACATCCATTGTTTGTTGATTTCCTAACTTTACAGATTTACAGTAGCTGCTATTGTATTCAGTCTTTAAAAAAATCTTTTCTGTAAGTCATGTGAACAGAGGCACCACTATCGAGTAACCACACATTGTCATCACTTTGTGGAATATTGCTCATACTCTCAACATTAAATGCTAAGGTACTACTTTCATCTTGGCATTTATTATAGGATTTCTTTGGTGTTCGGCACTCTTTTGCAAAATGTCCTCGTTTGCCACAGTTATAACATACTCGTACAAAGCGATGACTTCCTTTCTTACTGCCGTTTTCACAATAATTATTTTTCTTCTCATTTGATGAACTCTTCTGTTTAGATACCAGTAAGGCGGTTTCATTCTCCTCTTCACATGTCAAACTTGCCTCCTCATCAAGCAATCTTGCTGTTAAGTTGTGGATTGTTTGATGTTTGCTATCCAGAGACATCCATGCTTGCCGAAGTGATCTGTACTTATTAGGCAAGGTGCTTAATATCTTAGTGATAATTGCCATTTCACTAATTCCTTCACCGCTGTCTTTTAATTGTTGCGCAAGACTTTCCACTTTACTTATATGTTGTGCCATGCTTTCACTAGTATTCATTTTATATTGATAGAAACGCTCATGAACTAACGTTTTACTTAGTTCTGAATTCTGTTCATAAATTAAGTCCAGTTTTAACAAGATTTGATTGGCCGTTTCGCAGTTTTCCACAAGTGAAATTTGTTTAAAATCCATGGCCGACGTAATTATGTACATTGCTAGTCCATCACTTTTTAACCATTCTGATTCATTTTCTTTTGGACAGGATTGGTAAATATTTATTCCTTTAGCCTTTAGAGCACATTTTATTTGGAATTTCCATTGCCGGTAATTATTTCCATTAAAACGTTCTATACTTATTGCTTTTGCCGACTCCATTTTGAGGTTAAAAACACGCGGCAGATAACTATAGAGTTTCACTTTCTTTATTTATTATTGTTGCGATCTGGGCCCATAACCTGTTGGAGATAGATTTTGATGCAGCAGGTAGCAGAAATAACAACAGAATAATGAAAAACTTTACTGGTAATTTAAGGAGTACACTATTCACAGTAATGTTGCAGTAATGGCGCTTTCTTACAAGATGTCATGGACCAAAAAGAACGTAGACAAAAGAAACATAAACCAGTGTGCAAATAAATTAAATAATAGAATTTTAATTTCTTCTTTTTTTTTAACAATTATCACAAAATTTAATTATAAAAGTAATAAATCAAAAATTTTCTCTTATTAAAAAATAACATAAAGTAACTGGGACATTTTAAAAGTTTATAGCCTGAATATTTCTAAATTAAAATCACAAAATAAATCACATTAGGTAGGTACTTAGATTACACACCAGTCAGTCTCAACAATTATTAATACGAGCAGTGACTATTCATGAACTACTCGTAAATTGTCATAATAATGACGATAGTCTTCGGGCAAAGTGCTTTTCAAATATTGCAAGTCTTCAAATTTCCTCTTGGTAATTTTTCTTTTTGTTACAAATTGATTTCTAAGGGAATCAAAAGGCAAGGCAATCACAGCCGGTGATTTCCTTTGCGGTAGTATTATCCATTCATCAGTGAATCTCAATTTAAAAAATACGTCACCGTTTGGAGTGTACTGAAGAGCTCTAATATCAGTAACTTTAGCGTCACCTTTACCACGCCCGGGACGAATGCTTTTAAAAAAATTAACTTCATCAAAGCTTTTGAAAAAAGTATGGTTTAAGTAGGTTAAATCATAAGGTTTTGGGTTTTTTCTTGCCAACCTGCAGATGGATATATATTCCGCAGGAACATTGATGTTTTTGTCTTTAAGAGCCCGCTCAACAGAGGAATGAATACTATCTGCTTCCATCTGCGTATGGCCAACTTCTAGAAACTTTTGTTCTATAATTAAGTTGTGGTTCATAGCCGTCAACAGCAATGCATTCGACATTACACAGTTCCTGTTCTGATAGGTGCAACCATCGCTATAAAAAATGATTTTATTTGGTTTTTCTCGTTCATTTTGTCGTAAAATCTTGTTTTCAATTAAACTAACCCATATACTTGCAAACTCTTCAGAGTTTAAACCTCCTTCGGTTTCGGTTCATAAATAGCAATAGCCATCTTTGTTCTTCAACTTATAAAAGGCAAGGTTGTGTATTTGGAGCTTTGTTCTGTAGCATAAACTACTAATTTTTGATTTGGGTGCCATCAGAACCGCCTGCAAGTCAACCGTAAAAACGACACTTTCTTCAGCTTTGTCCTTTTCTTTTTCTGATCGAGCTTCTTCTTTCTTACTTTGATGTTTTAAATAATCTTCTTGCGACTTATTGCCAACTTTAAAGAGAGCACATATCTCACATTGGTCCTTTTAAGGGTAGTACAATCCGAGATTTTGTACATCAAATTCTCCATAAAACTTGCAGATAGACAAGGCATGCACGTTGCGTGTTTTACACCAATCATTTACATAAAAATCGTAAAGGGATCGTTTTGATCGCCACTCTGGTGACAAATACTTTTTCTGCGTACTAGCACGACAGTAGTGCGATTCCATCGCTGGCAATGATTCTAAAAATCTTCTAAGCTCCTGACGTTCTAATTCAAAAGGCTTTGAACTAGAATATTTAGTTTTAAGAGAATCTGAATCTTTGTTGTTCCTTTTAGAAATAGGTACTTCTTTATTTTTCCAGTTCAGAACTGTCCATCTTCCGATTCCTAGAGTCTTCAGAAACATAGTTCTGCACACTTTGATTGGCTGGTCTTCTTTTTTCAAATAGTAAAACAAAGATTGTGCTCTTTTCGATTCTTTATAACTTTTTCTTCCCCTTGGTCTCTTAACCGGTAAAGACGTCAAAAAATTATTAACGTAAACTTTTTTTCTGACCAGTTCATACTCCAAAAATCTTTGAAAATATTTTGCCTATCTATTTCCGTAAATGTGGAACATTTTAAAGATCCTTTTTCAGTTTCCTTGCAATGGCATCTATTTTCCATTACTCTAGGCCTCCTTGGTACTTCGTAATTCCATTTTTCTTCTTTTTTTCTTCCATAATACTTTTTTCCATTTTCTCTCAACTTTCTGTTTCTTTCAGCATACCAATTCGATTTTTGAACCTGAACACGTTTCTTTCTTTTTTTGCTTTTCTCTGGGTAGTTTTCGTAATCAGATTCCGAGTCAGAATTAAATTTATACGCTACTAAGCCTTCCTGTATACTTTCATCTGATATAAGATCTTCTATTTGATTACATAGGTTTGACAAACTAGGAATAACATCTGTCGAAGTGTTTTTTTGGGAATTAGACTGCTCAATGGTATTTTCAGAAAACAGATTTTCGCTATTATATAGTAAGTATTCAAATTCAACATTTTGAACTAAAGATCATTCTTCGGAAATTGGTGTTTCAGATAGTTCCGGCTCTTTCTCTTCTTGTTCGTCTTTTCTTGTATTACAAGTCCAAGATTGTTTGGCCTCGCCAATGACTCCTTAACGACATCTAAAAAATAAAGCAAAATTTAAAGAAATTTGTACATAATTATCTAAAGAACATCCAATGTTATTATTATAAAATACGTTCGAACACCAATATCACAAAATAGACAGCTCGACCCGCGCGGACCTCCATATCCATAAATGAACTATGCAGAAATCTAGCTATATATACTAATATATATAGCTAGATTTCTGCATAGTTTCATCGAAATAAGTTAAGCCTTTATTGTGAGAGTAAGCAACAAACATCTAGATAGAAAAACTCGTATTTATAAGTAATATTAGTAGGGTAATTAATAAACCACTTTTTAAGAATATGTAAATTCTATTTAAAGAGATAGATAAAAAACGAGATAATTATCAAAATGCTGGTAAATTGCTAAAAAGTTATTAATTATTTACAATACATAATACCTGCTAAGTGAAATAATTCTGTGTTTCCCTTTATAGAAAAACTGCTAACTCCAATCTGTTTATATTGTAGGTTAAGTTACTTTATAATATCAATATTATTCATTATCTTATTAAGTTTACGCAAAATAACAATTAGATAATAAAAAACACATACCTTTCCAATATTCCAATCCTCAAATTCTCCGTTTGCGCCAGTAATACCGAACTAAGTAATTATTTTGTATGAGCACACGTGCTGGCGTCGAAAACTCCATACAAAATGGCGGTTAAGATGGAGTTAGCCACGAACTTTTGACGGTTTGGATTTGATAGTTTTACTCATCACGCGTTTTTATCAATTTATAATCAAAACTGATAGTAGCTGTTTTTCCTACCTTGTGTGTTTTATTTTTCTCTTTCAAACGGTAGGTAAAACGTAATAACGGTCAAAAATGGATTTAGCAGGATTACACTCTAAGCCGACGATATGTATATCAAATAAACTTATAATAAATTAAATAATATGTGATCAATAAATGCATTTTTCTTTCCTTAATTCTGAGATCAATTAACTTTGATAATTTTTTTACTATATTATTCATTCGATGGGCAGTCTTCCGATATCATCAAATAACAGCTGACCCCTTCTGTTAATATTAGGCTCTTTTAGTAGTTTGACTATTGCCTCCTTGGTAACAGTATCCTCATCTTCCGCGTTTGGCCATGTAAATAAGTTATCGGTATTTTTAACTTTTCTTGTAAATCTTATAGTGTAGTTGTCTTCTGCATCGGTATGTGTAATTTGCCCAATGAACAGTTTGCTTTTCTTTTTAATATGATAAGAAACCATCACCCATGACCCTATTTTAAAACTACCACCTGGTAGTTTTAATCCTAACCACCTGGTTTGACTGTCGTTTGTTACAATGCACCAACAGATGGTATCACGCCAAGTGGGTTATCAACAGTTTCTTCAATCAGTGGGCAAGTAAATGGTTCTTGAGATTGATCAATTGATGAATCCATAAAAAATGTATCAATAGACAAGTTAGACCCTCGCATTCCCGAAAGATCTTTTAACACAACATCAGGAGAAAAAAGGGATGCCCTTTCTTCAAAATTTGCAGATGTAATGGAATGCAATTCCTCTGGTAATTCAGAGTATGATGTTGCTGTAAATGGCTTAGACCTATGAATTTTTACAACATCAGGAGAAGCCGAGTTCGATGTCATGACAATCACAGGATCTCCTGTCTGAACACACGGAGTGTTACGAATATGATGTTCTTCAAACTGATTTTGAAAATTTTTAGCAATAGGTGGCACCAAAATAATATTGGAAATAATTTTAATTTTTTGTACAATTATTGTCTTCGTTAATTCTTTCTTTTTCGAAATTCTCTCTTCCTGTTGCTTCACTTTTTCTTGTATTATTAGGTAACGTTTTCAATAATTTATACTTTTTTAAAGTTTCACGAGCGGGCATCAGATTTTTTTTTAATTGTTGTTTCTTTGATTTATCCATGGTTTCCTAACCTGAATAAAGTTCATAGCTTCTTGATCATTGTCGGAATCCGTAAGTGGTCATGAGTTCGCTGCTCATCTAGTTTCTAAAAGTTTTCCCTGTTTCTTCCGGTATCTCAAATTTTGTGAATGCATCTTCCAGGTCTTTCTTTTTGACGTATTTTTAGAACCTACCATCTTACCTACCGTTATCTGAAACAATAGAAATATGTATACAGCGCACCTTTATTTCCATAATTAAGGTTGAAGGAGTAAATGTTATCTAAATAATGCATAGAGTATCATTACCGTGATTGATCACCATTACAGTGTATTAAAACATACCTACAGAAAACAACGGTAATGACGCTCACGGTAATGATAAAAACTATTATAATCTTCAATAGCAGCAAAAGGTATAAATGCAAGAGTATGATCAATTAATCCCGTCACAACTAAACCTCTGGGTTATTAATAGAAATCACATTTACTTCTATATCTTATGTACTTACCCAGCAACGAAATGCACGGTGCTGATGATTTTTCGTGACCAAAGGTGAAATTACACAAGAAAATGTACTTTTTCGAAAAAACTGTTACTGAAGGCACGCGGGGGCAGGCGGCAGGTTGTGAAGAAAGTTTCAAGAAATTGCTACGTGACGTAACGTCTTTGGGAACGGTAATGACGCGTACACCCAGGGACTAACTTTAAAGCGTTTTATTTTGTTTAATATGTTGTTATTAGCTTGAATGAAATCAAAAGATAATTGGTAATGTATTTAACTTGCGATAAATCGGTAAAATGATTTTGGAAATCAAGGGACAGTAAGATTTTTTTTATTTTTATGTATTAAATCTGGGGTTTGGGACAGCCACGGTGATGATATTTTATATAATAAAAATTTATAACAAAATTGCTGTTAGTTAAATTACTTTAATAAAGCATTTTTTAAATGTAAAACAGTTGTATTATTGGATTTACTTTGACACGGTAAATATAAACTTATGTTTTAAACGTGAAATTTGCCTGGACACCCAAATTACGTCAAACGGAAGAATTGCCCTAAAGTCTACTTAAATAAACAACAATGATTGTATCTAAATGATAAGACAATATCTCAGAGGTTACAGGCATGACCGACAAAACTACAAAGTACTAGAATATAATAAAATGGTATGAATAAAACCAAAAGACTACAATAGTAAAAAATCGATATGGTTGTGCAGCTGCTGGAGACATTGTGTTATTTGAGTCATATAAAAGCAAAGGCAGCAACATCCAGTTTGATTAGAATGCGTGTAAGTGTTTTTTTAGGTCACATAATATTTGTTACTATTATGCTTAAGCTCTGTGTATTTCTAGTTGAAGAATAATCTTAGGTTAAGAAAAGTAGAATAAAACTTTACTATAAACCAACACAATTCCCAGAAAATACCAATTAATGTTGGATTATGCTGTTTTTGCGACCAATACCTGAATATTGCTGCTTTTGGTTCAATTCGGTTAGGATCTTGCTGTTTTTGCAGTGACTGTTTTAAGAGTGCATGAAATGTAAATAATCTTGGCACTTACGAAATGTTTAGGAATGATAAGTATTAAAACATAATTAAATACCATTTGAATTTTTAATTATACTTAAATCTCTAAAATGTTTTACTTATTTAGAAGGTAGGTTTATAAACTTTACGTAAAACTAAAAAAATCACACATGCGTGTCACCTATTTCTTCCTGCACTTCATATAACTCTTCACTGTCTCCAGCGCATTCAACTAGAGTCTCAGTATCATTTAACAGGGTCCTAAAAAATGACAATTCTTCGTTTTGCTCCCAATTATTGCCCCAATGGCTTTTTAAGAGTGTCAAAGTGTCCTTTTTCTTTGCATCAGATAACGTACACGATGGATTTATTCTTGACGGATTTAGTTCCTCTTTTGCAGACATTTTTGCAGACTCCATCATCGGTTTTATAGTGGAGATGTCCACCAATCAATATATTTCCAGCCCTTTTCGAACGTCTCAGAATAAAACGTTTACATAATTTAAACTGTAAATGCCAGTTACCTACCGGTTTAAATACGTCTTGTGAAGCCGTCTTCCAATCAAAAACCTCACATTCAACTCCTAATTTTGTTACTGTGCTGAACCGTGATATAATTTCCAGGTACTTTTGAGGGCTCTTTATGACTTCATGTTTTCGTGTTTCTTTTTCTATTTGAGCAAAAACTCTATCGGGAGGTATATACGAATGACCCACTACTGGAAATATGAATTCAATTTCTCTAACATTTTGAGGTGCTTCGAGTTACAATTTTGATAACATGGCCAGCATAATGGTATTCTTATTTTGACCCGCACATCCATCTGACATAAGACGTACTTTTGTAATGATAGATAAGTCCGTATTTTTTAAGCCTGTGATATATGGCTGAAGCAATTTCATTTGCAGCTTTGGGATAACTCTCCTCAGTCCAGCAGTATGCGAAAACATTCTCACGAAGTAATTTACTTTTTGATGAACCTACTACGATTGTGAAATTGTATAGGTAAACATTTCTCAGATAATATGCTACCTGGTCTGGAACTTTAAGTAAGTTCAAATTTTTTTGGCAGTCAAATGAAAATGTTGGAGGCCTGGGCTTTCTTCTTTAACTTTTTGGAAGAACGACTTGGCTTTTAATTTATGTAATCTTTGGGTAGTCATCAAGCCAAGGCGTTTATTAGGGCCTTTTTGACTTTAATTTCTTCAGAAAATCTTACGCAAGAGGCGCATACGTCCGTTCTTGGAGTGCCAAATGAAAGATTATAATTCGTATTGAAAATACGACGGAAATATGATTTTTTTACTTTTAAGTCATCGGCAGCTTCAGAATTATACATTTTCCATAACCTGTTTATTGATAATTCCGAAGAAAGATAGTACCTTTTTGTATTTCCCCGACAATAATGGGGTTCTTCACAGGGAATTTTATTGATGAAGCTCATAACTGCTTCTCGTTTCGCTGTATATTTTATAGAAACACGATCGCCTCCTCTGTTTTCTGTTAAAAGTTTCCCAGAGTGATAATATTCCTGCATAATCCTTTGGACTCCGTACTTCGTTATTTGCAAAATTGTCAAAAAAAAAGCGTTGACACACTTGAACCTTCCTCTTTTCCGATTTACTATAAATGTAAAACTTGGTTTGAAATGTTTGGTATGCATAGTTTGAGTTATCTTTGCGACGGCGACGCTTTACGGTGACAGGCGTGCAATGTTTTAGTAAGATCGCATCTTGCTTCTATTTATCTGATTGCGCATAAAAAGTATCGAAGAAATATTTAACATCGCTCATTTTTAGAGACACACATTTAAACGTTTTCTTGTGTGTACACATCAATCTTTTTGGTAGTACTTTAGCCGAATACCTAAAGCAAAGAAAATGAATTTAAATAGGCAGTTATAAAAAATTAAAAACATGACTGCGGTACCAAAAAGTTTAAAACAAGATACAGCAATCGGAGCCCAATATACCTAATAAAATTTAGGACTTGAATGACACAAATTATCCGAAAAAAGAAGCAATTAAATAAGTTTTTCCACGCTTTTTCATTATTTTACCTAGCTCGGGATAATGTAAGGATTGTAACGATACCGCACTTATCAAGTTTAGTTCAGTCGCTTAGAAGTTATAGCTAAATAAAGAAACACACATACAAACGTACATGAACAGTAAAAACATGACACTCCTTTTTTGGGCAGTCGTGTAATAAAAATGTTAATATTAAAACAAGAAATCCACTGTAATACAACAAAAGTACCTAAAATATAAATACGCTAAAAAAAAATGGCCAGATTTCTTTCGATACTCGTAGTAGATAAAAGTTCAGCTTACATATTTTACTGGTTGTAGTTTAACTGGAGTAATTAGGTACCACTGCAGAGCCAGTTATTCTGCTGTGAAGCAGTAATTCTCCTAATTTTCTTTAAAATTGTCTAAATTAAATTACTGCATATCAGTTTATGGCCCATGTCTTTAGGAAAGGTCTATGAAACTGCTTCAACGGGTTCAAAATGAATGTGCCCGTTTCTGTTTTAGTATTCCTCCTAGAACTCATGTTTCATCAAATTTAAATAAAGGCAAACAACTTAACATAGCATCTGGGCTTAAATTGCAGTTCGCTAGCTTGGTAGCTGGTGGTAGGATTCCTATGCCATCTAGGTAGGTACCACCCCAGTGCCAGTTATTCTGCCGTGAAGCAGTAGTGTGCAAACATTACTGTGTTTCGGTTTGAAGGGCACTGTGAGCTACTGTGAGCACTGGGCTTAAGAACTGATGTCTCAGGGTGACGGGCGCAGTGTGGTGTCACACAGTAATTTTCTGGGTGACACAGCATTTGTTATGGGCAGACGTTGCACTTACCATCAGGTGAACGTTTTGCTCGTCCCGTCACTTTTATGAAAAAAAAAGCTTGTTATTTGGAATTATTAAAATTAAAATCCCGGAATATTTGCATAATAAGCTTTAATGGTCGAGTGAATATAACGTTCATAATACTCGTGGTGCGATGTTTCTACTTGTTGTCCCAGGACACGTCACTGCTGCGCTTCGAGGTAGTTTTCGTTACTTGGCAACAAAGTGCTGGAATGATTTTCCGCCACCGCTTCGAGAAATTCGTACTAAGCCATATTTTATAGTCCGTTATAAGTCATATCTTCTAGATAACAAAGATACAAAGTAATTTTTTTATTTCAGTGCCACGTGTAAAAGTAAACGTGCCAATTACTCAGTTTCAGTTTAGTGCACAGACTATTCATAGGAATTCGGATGCTACGCATTATTAGTGGCAGAGAGACAGAGACTACGCGAATGTAAACACCATCTTTTTATAGAGAGTGTAGCGACATCTATGTCGCCACATGAGAAGCTCAATAAATATTCGCATACGTCCATAATCGTCGGGGTCACCAGTTGTAGGTCAAAATGGCGTAAGGCGTCGTAGGTTAAGTGAGGAAAAGAGTTTATATTTACGTTCACAGTCTTTTAATAGTCCACGACACAAAGCACACTACAATAAAGAGTCAGAAGGGAAACGAGCACAATAATAGTTTACAAAGAATAGCACAAGCAAGAAAGCAAGAGATAGCATTAACAAATAAACTGTACGTGATTAGCCGCGGGCGCAAAGGTGTTACAGGGGTCTAGTCGCAGAGACGATCAGCAGGTAACTAACTTAATACAACAAAATATGCGCGAGCGCCGCGGTTCTATCCCCGGCCGCTCTTGCGTTGACGTCACACGTACCTGAGGCTAGAAAAAGGTCGATCCTCAATGGTCCCAATGTGCTAAATGCTTGTTCTCTAATGGTTATAGAATATATAATTAAATACGTTTACTGTAGGTGTTGTATGTGTTTGTGTAAGTGTTACTGTGTTTCTGTGTGTATATATGAGGTGTGTGTAATAATGTGGTGGAATCCCCACAGTGAGCATAGACAATGAATATTTTTTTTTTGTTTTTATTTCTTGTTATTACTTATTTGTGTATTTCATAACTTTGTTTAAAGTTAAGTATTTCAGACTTTTTTGTAACATTGTTCAAGTTAGACTTTGCTGGTTTATTATTCGTTTATTATTCTAATTTCTTCCTTCAAATATTTATTATGATCAAATTTAATAATAAGAACGACGAAAATTGCACTAAATTTACATTTCAATCAATTCAGAATTTGATAACGCCATCTTTTGGTGATACAGTTTAACTATTGTATTTTGTATAAATGATATTCTTTGTAAGAAAACCTTTGTATGTAAGGAAATTTTAATCATATTATAGGCAAGCGCCTTAGAAGGGAAAGGTATGAGAGAGTGGGGGGAAAATAGAAAGATGGCGAAAAGGCTGAGTTGTAAAAACGTGTTGATATATTTATTAAAATAAAGCAAATAATGTGCAATGTAATTTATTTGAGAGATTACCACAGACTACAGAGTTGTAAAGGTCTTAAATATATTATTAAAACACTTAACAAATTAGAGCCTTTCTTCATGAAGATGATGATGAGAACATGAAAAGAACTTTAAGACATACGAGGGGTGATCCAAAAGTAATGATAATCAGTTATTTCTAGTGCACACAAAAATACAAAAAAATTTCAGTCACTTACTCAGTTAACCACTAGTTCAGGGAAAAAAAATCATATAAATAGGCCACGATTCCCGGGAGCTACATTCATTTGAATACGGACTGTCAAGGAGTGAACATCAAAATGGAAAAACACGAAATCAGAGCTGTCATTAAATACCTCTGCTTGAAAAAAATGTCTACCAAAGACATACACAGCGACTTGGTGGAAACATTAGGGGACTCTTCTCCTCCATATTCCACAGTTGCACGCTGGGCTAAGGAGTTTAAGTTGGGAAGAACATCGACGGAAGACGAACACCGCGAAGGACGCCCATCGACGTCCCTCACTGAAGAAAATGTGAAAAAAGTTGAAGAAGTTGTATTGGAAGATCGAAGAGTGACTATCAGGCATGTAGCTGAGGTCACAGGGATCTCATATGGCAGCATTCAAAGAATCCTTGCGAACGAATTGCATATGAGAAAGGTCTCCGCGCGTTGGGTACCGAAAATGTTAAACGACGAGCAAAAGAAGAAACGAGTCGACATGTCAAGAGCAAATCTCGAAAAGTTCCAGGCAGACAAGGATAATTTTTTGTCACGTTTTGTGACCATGGACGAGACCTGGATCCACCATTTTGATCCTGAAACAAAACAACAATCGATGACATGGAAACGATCCGATGAACCGACGCCGAAGAAATTCAAAGTGTCAAGCTCAGCAGGGAAGGTTATGGCGTCTGTTTTTTGGGACGCTGAAGGAATAATCATGGTGGACTACTTGGAAAAGGGGGCCACTATTACAGGCTCCTACTATGCAGAACAAATAAGAAGATTGCGGGAGGCTATTAAGGAGAAAAGGCGAGGCAAACTGCGGGCTGGAGTGCTGTTCCATCAAGACAACGCACCGGTTCACAAAGCTGCAATTGCCATGGCTGCCATTCAGGAAGCGGGCTTTGAGCTGGTGGAACACCCCCCCTATTCACCAGATCTAGCCCCCAGCGACTTCTATCTCTTTCCACGACTCAAGGAACACCTCCGAGGCAAGAAATTTGACGATGATAGCGACGTGATGGCCGCGGTTGAGGACTTTTTTGAGAGTCAAGATAAAGATTTTTTTTCTAAGGGAATTTTAGGATTAGAAAAGAGATGGACTAAATGTATAGACTTGCTAGGAGACTATGTTGAGAAATAAATTTATTTATTTATTTTATTCATTGTGTTTATTATTGATTATCATTACTTTTGGATCACCCCTCTAATTGTATAATCTACCCTTTTTTCTATAGGACTGATGGTCAGTGTTAGTCCGAAAGGAGTTATTTTAATATTTCGCCTGTATGAAGATAGGCGGCGAACGTTTTCACGTAGAGGCAGCGGGGTGCGGCGAAGCAGGGGCTTGCTGTGAGGCAGCAGGGGCTTACTGTGAGGCAGCTGGAACTTGATGTGAAGCAACGGGCGCTTGGCGTGAAGCGGCGGAGGCGGGTGTTTGCCGCGAAGTAAACACCCTCTGCTAGGAGACAGCAGGCGTCGGGAAGGCTTTCGCTGTTTTAGCGGTAGTGACGGTTTCGGGAGAAGCAGTTTTCTTCCGCTTGTTTTTGGACTTCTCCACAGGAGTGAAGCCGGTATCGAGGGAGTCCTTAGGGGACGGAGGAGATTCGCACTCCATTTCGGAGTCCGAGGACGACGTATCTGTTTCATACGATTCTGTTGATGCCCTTGATAACTTCGCGAGGGCTGAAGCGAAATCCTCCCGGTTTTCAGCCATTGTACTGTATACTTCCGGGGCCGTAGCGCATAACTTGCGGAATACGTCCCGCCATCCGTCCGCGTCGATCTTTCCTATCTTACTTTCCTACTACTCGAACGGCGAAGTGGTCGCCGGTGGGATGTCGGGGTATGTGACCCAAGGGGGCGTCCATAAATTACGTGAGGTGTTTTCTTAAATTTCCTGTCTCATGTCAGCATCAATCCTGCGGAAGAACAATGCCTGTTAGTTCTCGACTGAGTAGAGCCATGCGTTTCTCTACTCAGTTGAATGCGCTCCTGCTAGGGGCATTAGTCACAATAAATACTGCGTCCAAATCATATTGTTCAAAATGCTCTATGCGTGTGCGATCACTTTACGATATGGCGGATTCTCGTCAGGCCCATCGTCACTTGAAATTATAAGAACAGGTTTAACTTTGCTGTCTATATTCTTAATTGGAAAAAGACTCGTTAAAAAAATGGTTAAAAGAGTGTCCAAGTCATAGAGTAACTTATTATAGGGGTAATAGAGTCATCAGCTTTTCGCCGATCAGCGCCATCTCGTGAAATCGGAATAAATTAAATTTTTCTATATGTATAACTACACTACCTATACGTGCCTGTATGTACATCTTTTATGATTTAATTATTGTAATATTTTAAAGTAAAATAGGCATAAATAAAACAACACATCTAACTACTTTAATATTTATTTATATTTAATATAAATTATAAAACAGGTACATTTTTAAAAAGACAGGGGAATTTTTACAAGTTTATGAAATCATTTTAGTGCTTTTCAAAATATGAACTCGAGAAATACTTTTTAGGCGATTAGTGAACTCGGGACCAAATACTGAAGGCGGTTGTTACGATTTTCAATCGTTTTGAATTATCTTTGTTGAAAATTAGAAGAAAAGAACATATATGAATATCTAAACTTTAGATATTTTTATGATGTCTTCTGCAGTAAACAAATATTATTTATACAGACTGCTATTGCCTTTACATTTTTTTTTCTTTTATTATAATAAAGTAATGCTTGGTTTTGCATTTTGTCTAAAGCGTCCACGTCTTTACTAGTGCCACATAATAATTTATTTGTTATTTTGCACCAATTATTGGTAAAAAATTTTCATGAAAATTCAAAAAGAATTCCGTTATTTCCGCTTTGTGACTATCACATGTAATGAAATTCGTCTATAGATTCACATATAATATAGTTTTCATGTAGTTTTTTAAATTATCTATATGACTTTTGAATTTCAGTACATGATGCAGCATATTTTGTATCTCCGAGAAAAACTTTGTTAATTCTTTGCTAGGGGATTGTAAACATTTTTTTTTGTTCGAATATTCTCTGTATTTAATATATTTATTAACATCAGGATCCTCTGTATACAAAACTTCTTTGCAAGCGTTACAATTTCTGTAATTTTTTTTGCTTTTAACTTTTTTTAATATGTAACCAGTAACATATTCGAGTTGAGCAATTATTCTCGGGTTTTTCTTGTTATTTTCGAAATCGCTAACAATTTCTTCATTAAAAATATCGTTGATATCAATTTCTGAAGCAGGACTAGATCTCGCATTTTTTGTAAAAAATAATTCATCAAATGACTTGAACATGGTACAGAAATCCTCCTCACAATTTGAACCCCGAGAATAACTGCTAGTTAAATTAGTGACTAGCAAAGACGCGAAAGCCGCTTCGAAAGCAGCACATGAGGGTGAGATGTCTCTAAGCCCATGACTCCTAATGCTACCGAAAAAGTTTTCTAGAGGATCCTGGTTCAAATGTCTGCACCAAAATGATTTTATGTTGTAGTCACAAAACAGTTTCTCACGCAAAAGTTCAATGTTTTCAATTTTATTTATCCAATTATTTATAGTTGGTACAGTGCCATGACTGCCTTTCATGGTAACAAATTTCATTGTCTTTAATACAATTTTAGCTTGTGACCAAATTTCTCGATGCCTTGATTTTGGTGTAACATTTCGAAGAAAGTCTTTTCCAGACCGAACATTAGAATTTTGGTGACTGCCATTGAGTGAATCGAATAAATCGTCCATAAACAATATAAAATCTGCAGTGTCTGTTGCTTCTTTGGGTAGCATGCTATTTTCTGAAATAATAATAAATTTGCAGTCACTTAAAATATAATCATCCTCATTTATTTATTTACATTCTGTATTACTGACTGAAGTGCACATTGGTTACTAAATTTTGTGTTTTACATAAGTCATTGGCTTATGGTATGACCGGAATTCGAACCCTCGACCTTGCTGTCTTGAATCAATAAGCTTAACCCCTCAGTCACCAACACTTCTTTAACAAGTATTATTCTTTAAGTGTAATTTAGTATTATTGTTTACTTACCAGCTAAATAACCCATCGTTTTTCCAACAGTTTGGCTCAATAACTGTGATGCATATTTAACCTTCATTTTAGGTATTTTATCTTTGTCACAATGATTTTCTGTAAGGTTTTTTATGATTTTGAGTCCTTTATATGTTGGATTATTTTCATATAACTGGGTGATGTGCTTCCATTTTGCTACTTTTTCTTCGCCATTTATAGTAAATTTTAAGTCTTTTGTCAAAAGATTATTTCTCATTCCCTTTAAAAGATGTGGGACATCATATAGTGGAATAACTTGTTTCCCATCAATTTCAAATGTCAATGTTCTTAGGCATTCGTTTTTTCTTAAATAATTTTTTCTTGTTTCTTCAACAAGATAATTTATGGCACCTACATTTGAAGTGCCTTGGTCACAAATTGTAGCCAAAACAATGAAGCCAATATCATGCAGTGTTTTTATAATTTTTTTTATTTCTCCTGCTAATATCTCTTTTGGCGTGCTTCCCGAGTAATATATAGGCTGTTTGTAATTTCTCATAACTCCTCGTATCATAAACACTAGAACGTGATCTGCAATTTTTTGAGTAGCTTCCCCAGTATGATTTACAAATCCCGATATTTTATCTTTTTTTTGATTATATTCAAAATGTGGAGATAACGCCATCTCATCAAAGATTAACGTGCATAACCTTTCATCATTCTGCATCTTATTAACCCTCTTTTGCAATTGTTTAAAAATATTGTCATTTATGCCAGGTCTCAAATTGGCTCTCGACACCATTCTTGAAAGAGTCACAGGAGATGGTAGCACAAATATTTTACTTAGCCATCTGTAAGCTTTTGGTCCATTTTTATACAGGCTAAGTGACATGATTTTTTCTTTTTTAGTAAATCTATGTCCCATTTTAGGTTTAGTTATTTCCCTAAACTGCATAACTGTGAAGATAGCAGCCAATGTTTTAAATTTATTCAGAGCTTTTTGGAAATTTGTATTAGAAGACAACTTCTGTGCTTGCTTTAATCTTTTTTGATAAGACATATTGCGTTTTTTTAACTTCATTATTTCAGTCATCAATGTTTTGTCAGTTGTGATTGGTTTTTTGGTGTTTTCTGAAAGCAAAAGAAAGAAATTATAAGTGGGTATCAGGCTTTTTGGGACTTACAAAAATTTTGAAACCCGGTAGTAGGAACTGTGAGAGGGCTAGGGCTCCAGAGGCTAAAGTATTGGTCACAGCAAAAAGTTGTTTTTAATGATGTCCCTTACACGATGCAACCTTCAAAAGTTGGGGTTGTCATGACAACCCTACTCTAGAATTTTTCTGTCCTAAATATATTGAAAATGGTTGTGCACAAAAAAAGAACAACACTACCTCACGAAAATTTTTAAGTGTTTTCACTATAAGTGGAATTTCTTTGTAGCCCTTAGCACTATAAAACGTAAATATAATCTTCATGAAAATTCTAAGTCTGGAATGCCGCCTCTTTAAGTGCACCCCAACAAAACAATTACATCTGTTAAGTAATAGGTATTATTGAAAGTAAAACACTTACTTTTTGTTGTGCTTACAGTTGACTGCTTGGGTTCCACTTCATTTATAACCATGCTTTGGTGTGTTAGTATGGCCTCAATATTTGGTACAGGCTGAGTTGGTGGGTTATTAGCATCAGCCACTCTTACACTGCTGCTTGATGCAGCTTCATTAGTAATATTCACAAGTGGCTGTCTTTTTTGTAACATCCCTATAAAATAGAAATATATAATTTACTCGGTAATGTTTTTTTTTACCCCATACTGGTTCCTAAATCCATTATGAATTTTTCACATTGTGTTTTGGAACGGCTTTGTCAAGTGATATTTACAAGTGTGCCAAGATATTACCAGTAAAAAATCAAGGGTAATAATTCTTCCTGTCAGAGTGACAACAATGATCTTTATAAAAAAAAAATTTCATAAAGGTTGAGTAAACTGATCACAGCTCATAATTTATTTCACCTAGGAATAAATATTTTAGCTTATTAAATATTATATTAAATATTATATTATTAGTTATTAAGTGAAACCATAGTGACACAGTAAAATTCATCATTGATGCAAAAAATGCCTGGTTCCAAAACATTTCGGTGCCCGACATATTTTACACTATGAAGGAGACTTTGTTTTGGAACGCAGCCTTGAATGTTAACGTCTTAAGTTTTTGGATGTTAAAGTACTCTCATTCATCTTACCATCTTCAATACTCACCTGGTAAATGTAAAGTTGGGATTGCATTTGGAGTAAGTGTTTTTGTCCAAGTGCGATACTTAGTTTCGAAATGGTTATGACAGATCCTTCTTTTTTCATATATGGCTTTGTTATCCAAAGCCAATATGTCAAAATTATGAAAATTGAAAAATGTATAATATTATTAATTTATTTCCAGGACGACCGATTTTCTGGTGTACTTAAATATTGACTTTAGTTTTTTTAAATTGCTATCCTAATCTAAGAACAGATAGAAGTCTAGAATACTTACGCTTTACATTGCAGTTAGGAACACAGCAGCTTTTCTCAGACGGCATATTTATGATAACACAGCGTCTGTGATAAGGTCCAAACCTTAAGATTTGCAAAGACAAATAACCTAAGTTCAAAATACAAGGCAAAGGTCGATAGGCAAAGAAATCGGTGTCCGGAAAACGAGGCGATGGGTCAGGTAAGGGGCGGCGGAGAGATCCGAGTCCTAAATTCAATGCACAGGTCAGCGACGGTATAGATAAATCGGCGTCCAGGTTAAAAAGCAGGGTCGTTAAATAGAAAAACCACAAGAAAAAGCAAAATACCACATTCGCGCCACGAAACGTTAACGGAATTGAACAGTTAGCCATGATCCTAGTGTTGCCAACTGTTGAAAAAAAAACTCCTAAAGAAATTCAAAAACCTAAAATTCACCAATTGCAAAAAAAAACTTCCTAAATGAAAAAAGTCACCTTTTTTTAAAATTATCTACCTAGGTAGAATAATTATCGGAAAAATTTATTATCTGGGTAATCAAACTGTTTTATTTAAAAAATAATTTAATTAAAATACTTGACCTTGAACATTGTTTGACATTAAAAATATTTACACAAATTAAATACATTTTATCTTGACGTTATAATCATTTTCATTATTTTTAAGAATTAGACAATAAGTAATGGAAATAAGTATCATTCAGTTATAAAAAATCTGAATTAAACATACCTTTAAATTCATTGTCTTTTTCCAACTTAGTTGCATATTTTTGATCATATCCGATGGCAGTTTTCTCACCTTTTGGATTTTTATATTACTTATTAAATGAATTTAATTCATTATGAGTATGAGACGTATATTCACAATAAGAGCTAATGGCGGAACAATTTAAAATTCTACATAGGCCAATGCAGCCAACATTAGTCACTATTATATGCAATAGACAATAATGCCAATACTTTTATAATAAATTTTGTGTTTAAATTGTATAATTTTTTTTTTTCAAATATGTGAATAAAATTTTATTCCTAAAAAGATTCCCAAATAATTTCTCCTCCTAAAAAAATTCCATTGTAAATTTTTTCTTCCTAAATTTAGGAAATAAGGAATGGCGTAAAACGTCTCGCAAATTTGTTTCTAACGCCATCTATCGAAATAGGAAACTAACAAAAAGAACTAATCGGCCTCCATAGAAAACGTCAAAGTATAGAAGTGAAAAGACCCTGGTCCAAGTCTTTAGCGTGACTAGTTGCAGTTGGCGAAGAGTGCTTGCCACTTCGTATTGCTATTGTAACTATTCAACTTTCACGTTGATAAAATTAATTACGTGACCAGAAAATAGACTTAATCTTTTTCAAGATCATTTTCTAAAGGTTATTTCATTCTAGGCCATTTGAATGATATATGTTAATAAATTGTGATCGTCATAGGTAGGACCCTTTTATTTACGTTGTGTTTATTTATAGTAACTTGTTCTTTTAGGTGTATCATGGAAAAATGTTTATTCACTAGAGAAGCTGCAAGTCCAAGACAGTGTACTAATACTAATTAATTACTATTCCCTATACTCTTGTAAAGGGTTCACAATGTTTAATATCTATTGCAAAGAGATTTGTATTCCGCACCTGTATAAGATTAACTTTAAATTATTAATAACCCACTACAAGCTATCGCTCCCCCAACATTTTTATTAAAAAAAATGTGGGGAAGGCACACGGCTCCAACTCCCGCCGTGTGCGGTGAGCGCCTTCCAATCCATGCGCTCCCCCCGACACAGGACAAGAAGTCGGGAACAAGGACCGTAGTCCACAGCAACACTGGCGAACCAGCAAAAAGAGGGCTTGGCCTCTTGCTAGTGCGTAAGCACAAACTTAGACCGAAGTCTCGCATGTCAATGCGTGTTTACATCATACAAGTATACAGCTAGTCCAGTCTTCGTGAATGTACGTCGCGTGGATTTGGCACACGTCGAGCAGTTATGAGCACTCGGCCCAATAAACTAGTAAAGCCTTCCGTACGCGCCATCACTTCGCCAGACTGCTGCAACTGCAGATGAATGTCGAGTGTGTGGCATCAACATCCAATACAAGGTCAGCACGGCAATTTGCCGCAGAGCACGTCGTGAGTCCACTGCTCACTTCAAGGGTATGGGGTCCCACGTTGTGCAGCTTTCGGCTGCAGCCTTGAGAGTCTCCTCCCGCCAGCTACCATCCGCATGAAGTAGACGCATTAGCTCCACCAACCATTGTAATGATCTATTTTGCCATTATTTATCATTTATAATTATCATTCAGCCATCAGGCAATCAGCATTCTATTATATTCGTCAAATGGGTTTGTGTAATTGACGTTGAGTATTATGTATTTCGATCAAGTTTGTCTCACCCACTAATTTTTTTACTGAGAGCTTTATTTAATATTGTTGTTATTCAACACATGGAGGGCAGACAGTCTGCAGTCTCGTTATAGAGAGACCCGACTTGGACAAAGCTAAAGAAAATGTGAGTCAAACCAAGTGCAAGACGCAACCATTATATTAACGACATCTAAGCAACTGTCACTAAGACGCATTGTCACAGGTGCAACAAGCATCATTACGACCATCGCTCAGACATACGCCAACACAAGGGCCTCTATACAGTCTTAGCAAACATCTACACTTCTGCAAAAAACCTCCGTCAACCCGAATCATAAGTTGCATTGAATCAGATGCAACTCATTCATATAACCGTCACTAAAAACACAATACCACAATAGCAGTAAGTATTATTGTGACTATCACATAGATGGTGCCTCCTCACAACACCCCTATATGATAATTATCGACTTTGGCAAAAGTTGTTTAACTAAAAAATTTACCAACGAGTCATAGTAGTAAGCCATCGCCGGTGTATGAACCATGTATCATAGAACTAATGCTCTAAGACATGGGGCGAAAGAGTAAGCTCCAGCACCGAAATGCTAAAAGCCACACCCTCTCTTATGTGATTGTATGAAAGTCTAATGAATTCTCTATCTTAATAATTTTAAGTTCCAACTCGTTTTTATAATATCATATCTTACAAGAGACCTTCAATGATAGACCATTTTATCATATACTTTACTTACATAGGATCTTTGTATGGAACATTAGCACTATGCAACTTGATACTATAGAGAGTCATGCTCGACCTCACACACGTCTATGTTGAGCTGTTGGTATGCCCCTCCGCACGGTACTCGCGTCTCGGACTTAATAGTATGGTATTAGCAATACGCGAACACCTTCTAATTTTAAGATTGGTTTTGTAATTGACATTACACGAACCCCTTCTAATTTTAAGATTTTATAATTGGCATTACATGAACACTTCCTTATTATGAATAACTATATAGAGTATTTTCCATACAAATGAAGTTAATTTTATATTGTAATATTTTTAATTAACCTCTATAGTACTTCGAGAGATAAGGTCTCTTGGATATATTTTATATGTTTTAAAGTAATTTTTAGGCACTGATCTATGTAATATTATGCCAAGAAAAATTAATTTTAAATAATGAAATTTCACTATTGGGATTGGTCCTCATATATATTTTCCCAACTTTTTTGGACCACCATTTTTTTATTTTTTTTTATAATTCTTAATATTTTCTTAAATCTTTCTAAAACGTAAAAATACGTAATTAGAGATAGTATATCGTTACACTATGTAAGTTGGTCCACTATATGAAACAGCTTCTGGTCGTCCCATCTCATTGGGTTTCACTTCACACAAAGCATCCACGCTTGGAATTAATTTGTGCCTCGAAGCAATCAAAAAGTCGTGATCTGGTAACGACACTTTATATTCAACGTGCATTTATAATGGCGCCTGCTTGTTTGCCGCTGTCAGGCCGATGGGAACGCGGACTTTGTCATCCTGAGATAAAAAAGTTACGGAGTCAGGACCAAGTACTGAGGCTATCGTTTCCAGCGACCTTATGGAGGCCACAGAAAAGTATTGGTCTTGGTGTGCCTTATGATGGTCAGCTTCAGGACGACTCAGCTTCACCGGCACAGTCACTACATGGCGCTTAGCTTCTCGTGTATTTGCCCGTCTAGGCAACAGTCTAATATAAGTAGCGCTTCGTGAAATAGTAAGTTCTGAAAGCGTGTGGACCGTGCGAACTATCTCACAACGACGTCGCTCTTCAGCAGAAGCACCAAACATAAAACATAACAAATATAAATAAACAAAGCCGGTTGGAACCTGTCCGTGTGTCGCTGCCACTCAGCTCGGACGCTCTCGTTCATCGAGTCGCGCGTTCGGCTGACAGTGACGCGAAAACAAAGAACGGGCTACACTGTACCATAAATTCAAATTAAATTGAGCTATTTGGTATAAAACAAATATGGTGGTGTGACAGTCAGTAGATGTATAATGTCGAAGTATGAATGAAATTATTTTCTTTCGAACGATTTAGTGAATGATCTTAATCGTATTACGATTACGCTTAAGATTAAATCTTAAGCATATATATAAATTTTTTTTGTTTCAATCAGAAAAAAATTGCTTGGTATTTGCCGAGACCCCCCCCCCTCTCTCCAACGTAACATTAGATGAGATTTGACTCGACACCCTCCCCCTTCCAGATCCTCTGGTGGTGTATATCCTATACATATATGGTTTCATTTATATTTTCATATAAAAAATGCTGTTTTCACATCAAATTGGATCATTTCTAGATAATACTGCGCAGCTTTTGAAAGTAAAACCCTAAAAGAAAATGCTTTACAGTCTGTGAAAAGGTTTCAGTATAATGTATGCCTTGTGATTGTGAGAAGCCTTTGGCACATAGTTTAGACTTATAGCGGACCGGTTGGATGATGCTCTATTCTGAATACCCATTTGCATTCAATTATCCGCACATCTGGTAGTTTCTTCACTAATTCCCAATTTTATGCTCTGCACTTTCAACTCATCTTTAATGGACTGCTTTAATAAGTAGTAATTTTCTTTTGTTGTAGATACTGGAATACTTTTTGTATTTAGCCGGTACTTACATAATGTTTTTTCACTTTGCACTTGCTTCTTCTTCACAAAATTTGTAAAAAAATTTACATCCTTCTTTGTCAAATTGTACTTTACAGACATATTTTATGGTTTGGCTTACATAAAGAAGGTTAGTGGTTAGTTCAGGAACAAAGAGAACATTCTGTATTTGTATCATTTTAGATTTGCCATTCTTGTCAAAAACACTTTGGTCCACTTTTCCACATGCTTGTACAGTAAGCTTATTATGATCAGCTACTTTTATTGTATTCACTGGAAATGGTATTTCATCATAGAGCCTGTCACGGTGCATTGTTAAATGCATTTATGTTCCCGAGTCGATATACCAGCAATCATAATTTTTTGTTGTTCTTGCAGAAAATACAACCACATAGCTTTGCCCTTTTGTTCCTTACGTTTGCTTCTACAGTACTTGCTTATATGCGAGTGATTCTCAAATCATGAAAAAAATGAAATTTAAAAAACGCCCATATTTCATAAATATGTCGTGTTCTGGTTTAAGATATATAAAACATTGTGTATAACGCACGTCGTTTTAATGATTATTACGGGAATGAAATAAAACATTAAATTTTGTTGCACTGAAAAAATCTTAATTATTAATTTTAATAACTCAAACAACTTAACTTTATATTTGATGTGATAAATGAAAAATACAGATTACAATAGCAAAACGTATTATTTTAATGAAAAGCAATATGTTCTACAAACAACTCAATCTCAATATTATGCGAGCATTTTATTAATACCAACCAAACAAAAAGTCAGCGTTACCAACACAATTACATTATCTTATTTCAACAATATTCATTCTAACAAATCAATAAAATTATTAAAAATAATCAACTTTCACAAACAATAACATAAAAAAACAGTCTTCCGATATATTACACATATAATTAAAATTATTTAATATTTGGTTTAGCAATAAAACTAAAAAATAACACACTAATTACGTAGGCAATGATTATTGTCGACACTGCTACGATGAATATTTGGGATAGTTTTGTGAAATGACACATGAATCTATCAAAGATTCAAAATCTTTAGCAATATCGCAAGACGAAATGTTATAAGCTTTAGTACTTTTAATTTTAAGTTGCTTATCATTAACAAATCGAAGTTTTCTAGAAACTCTGAAGCTGTCAACGTTAAGACTAATATCTGATAGAACGGTAATTTTCTTTGATTCCGGTATAACCTTCGTCACAGCAGGAGGTTCGAGTTCCTTTTGCTCTGGGTCTTGAATTAAATTGATAAACCCTAAATGTTTCCCATGTAAACATGGACTGGGGATACTCATACATAAGAAACAACTCAGCTTTCTTAGAGCCATGACAGATGCATTGACGATGTACCTTTTAAATGCATGAATTTTAGTAGGAAATACCGATTCCGTTTTATAATATCAGCTTCGTCAATAACTTCAATTTGGTTATTACTGTTGCACTGTTTCAAGGTTGTGAGAAAGTCTGCAAAATTACCAATATCACGACCGTGAGTAACAATACGATCCATCGCAGTCTTTAAAGCACCACCAACTCCATCTGGTGCACCCTTGCCATGGCCGGCCTCGCTATAGTTCCAAGTAACACATTTAGTCCGCAATAATCTTCATGTAATTTATAAACCTTAAAAAAAGTTAATTTATTGTTGTATTGGCTAGTTGGACAGTCTGACATGATATGTATAGACTTGTGGATTTTTATGTTTGACATAACTTAGTAATGGTTGCTAGTGTACCCAAATTGCAGGAGTGGTATGATTTAAACACTGGCTAACATTACAAAATGAACGGGGTGTTATCACCCCTGTTATTGGATCACAAATATACACAACTGATATATCGATAACAGCAAAGTAGAAAAAGACATCTACAAAATCACAATTTTACAAGAGAGCACATTTATTAAAAAATAGTGGCCATTTTGAGAGTTATGGATCGATTTACATAATTTTTTCTATGATGCATTAAAATTAGCTTCTTCATTGATTTAAATGAAACTAAGTTTACGGATTTTATCGCGTTTAATTTATTACTATTTATAACCCGACGTTTCGAGTGCTTTACAGCACCCATGGTCACGGGAGGACTGAGGTGACAGATGTCCTGATGTCATAGTTAACCTGGGGTACCTTCAGCTTTTAATTATTATTTTTGGGTCCGATCTACATTCAATTCTTTTCTTCATTTCTTCATTGATTGTATAACTGGTTTTATCGCTATATAGTTGTTTTACTAAAATATTGTAGATATAATTTTTTACTATGAAAAAACTTCGAGATAGAAGAAGACATCTGCCTGATATCCGTTTATAGGTTGTAATAAAAAAGGCGCCCATTCCATCTAAAATATCTAAGAAACAAAGATAATAATCTCCGGTAAAACTTTTAAGGATATTGAAAGATAATCTATGCAACATGCAAACAGTATTCTCCCTTTTTTTTGACCGAATTTTGTAGATGTCTTCATTTACATTGCATTTGACATTTTATCTATATCTGTTCTATTTTTAGAATAAATTAAAGGTTCGGATAAAATAAAACGTGTTTGTGTTCAGGTGTTCGGCTGCCAAGAAGGAAGTAGTTTATTATTTCTTAATTTGTCATAGACAATTCTCTTAATGGTTTAAGACAATAGCAAACATACAGCCTATAAGTTTACACATACATTATAGGTGGCGTTAGTTGTAAACAAAGAAGTCATGTTGAGCACATAACAACAATATCTTTAAACGAGTTATCTACCACTAAACTTTATCTATGTTAAATTCATTTGTTTAGTTCCCAAACCACGCAACTTATATATTTTAAGATAAAAATACGTTACATTACTATATTTCACAATGGTTCTTTCTAATAAAATAACTGTAAAATGTATTTTTTAAGTCTTACACTTGATAACTACTATCAAAGAAAATAAAAAATATTATCAAAATAGACTCTCTTTTAATGCCTCTCTTTCTAAAAAGTATTAGTCTTCACGGTTTATCAGACTGTTTTTAATTACTCAATTAAAGACACCATTGGCAAATAAGTCAACAAACACAGACACAGACTACTTCTAATAGGAATAAAAAGAGATCAAAACGTTAACGATTAGGTACGAAAAAACGAAGTTATTCTTCGAATTCAGTGCCTTCAGCAGCTTCTGATTCTTCCGTGACGTTGCTATGCTTTATATTTTTGTAAAAAACATGGTATCTTAGTGGGATTAAATTTTGTTGACACAAACACATTAGGTCCTTGTATTTAGCTGTAGTAATGGGTAAAGTTTCATCATAAACTTTTCCAAATTCTTGTGTATTATTATTATCTTAGAAAACTCGTCTGCTTGTCCTTTTGGGAGTGTCAATACACATGGCTGATCTATCATTCAAATCGTATTTATAAAATATTTTATCGGGTTGTTTGTATTCCACCACTATTTCGCGCACTTGATTCCATTTTACTTTGTCCCCATCTTCATTTTTTACCCATTTGTGCTGATTAAGAATAGATTTATCTCCACAATTTCATAGGGTTAATCATTTGTTTTACTCCAGCGTACACAGGTATACCACTCTTAAAAAGTAAAGTTTCAGCCTATAAATGTCCCACTACTGAGCACAGGCCTCCTCTCATTTCTGAGAGGGTTTTGGAGCTAGGAAAAATCCGCCACGCTGCTCCAATGCGGGTTGGCGGACTTCACATGTCTTCGAAATATTTTTTATTCCTCAGACATGCAGGTTTCCTCACGATGTTTTCCTTCACCGCCGAGCACGTGGTAAATCAGCACTTAAAATTGCAATTAACAATTTTAGTGGCGTCGGCACCGGGAATCGAACCCAGGTCACTCGCGTACTATGAAATTTAAAGCGAGCGCCTAGTCCCTGAGCTACCACTCTTGCGGCGAGAAAATCATTTTATTTTTGGAGGATCGTTCGATTAATGCATGAACGCTATCACCCTCTTGCTGCGTATGACACTTTTATAAAAATCTATGTCAAATGCGAACACCATTTAACCGTAACAAAATTTATTGTAAAAGTTAATGTCTATTATTAAAATTGTTATTTATAGCTTACACACGATCGCACACAGAATAAAGTTAGAATAAGTGACGTGATAGCCAACACATATTTGGCACGTAAGAAGCGAGTAACGGAGCAATAGGCGACATGCGCTTACGCGGATACAGTTACAGCTGTTAGACCCTAATGCGCTGTGCGCAGCGGCCGAGAACGCATTCCCTTCGTATGTAAATTCACACAAATAAATAACCTGTACGTACTGTGTATGTTTGTCTGTATATTAATAATATTTTTTGTAATATGCAATATTATATTTATAATAAATGTTATTGTCATTGTGTATAATAATTAGTAAAATATAATATCAATATATAATTATATGTAAAGCAAAGATATAATGTACAGAGACCGTCACTACGGGCGATAGAAGTCGGGAAAACGTACAACGCGTCCGGAGCGCGTACACTTTACGTCATCCTGAGCAGGTGTTATGATAGGATCGGTGCATTCCGGATTAGTAGGGATGAGATTTTTGGTTTGGAGCGGAATTAGGAGTAGGGATGTAAGTAGGTGAGGAATCTGTTACTACGTAGGCTGGCTTTAGGCGGTCTATCGATACTGTAACTGATTTTCCTTTTACCCATATTTTAAATTTTTTGTCCCCGTGTTCGAGCACTTCATAAGGACCTGCGTATGGAGGTTGCAATGCACCTCGTAAAGCATCGTCCCTTAGAATTAATCGCGGGGACAGAACGCGGGGCGGGCGAACCGGATCAACGACCGATCAGCTGACAGCGGCGAAAAAACAATTATATTTTTTTTGTGAAGTCCACGGCTGTTATTTAACACCAAGTTGAGGATACCTAAGGAACCTCCAAGGGCCCTAGACTCCTTTAGAATTTTGTTATTATTATGACGCGCGGCAGGTATTGGTGCCAACTTTCGAGTGAACTTTCGTAAGCGAGTGGTAAAATCCAACACATCGATGCTGTCGGGAGCTGTCGCTTGAAAAAATTCTCCTGGCAAACGTAATGGCTCTCCGTACATCAGCTCGGCTGACAAAGTTCGAAGCTCTTCTTTGTAAGCGGACCTGATACCTAACAATACTAAAGGTAATGTGTCTACCCAGTTGACATCGGCATGACACATTATTGCTGCCTTTAGCTGCCGGTGGAACCGTTCCACCATACCGTTGCACGCTGGATGATACGCGGAAGTTTTCCGATGTTTAAACCCTATCATTTTTCCTAGATACTGAAAAAGGGGGGATTCAAATGGTCGGCTGCGATCAGTAACTATATCTATTGGACACCCAAATCTTGATATCCACTACCATTGGTAAAACTTCAGGCCAGCGTGTGAAACGGTCCACGATTGTGAGGCAGTACCGGTTTCCCTGTGAGGAAGATAGAGGACCAATTATATCCACATGGATAAAAGCGAAACGCGCCCTAGGTAGTTCGAACGTGCCTAACGGTGATGACACGTGGCGATGAACCTTTGCACGTTCACATGCCAGACAATCCCGTGACCAATCTCGACAGTCTTTACGCACGCCAGGCCAAACGAATCGCTCCGCTATTAGCTTAGTTGAAGCGCTAATACCTGGGTGACTAAGGTTATGAAGGCTGTCAAATAGTTGTTTCCGGAAGGGCTTTGTCACAAAAGGTCTGGGTGATGGTGTGCTAACGTCACAATACAGTTCCAAATTACTGTTTGGAAGTTTGAGCTTCACCAAATGCAGCGAAAGCGTGGCGTAGTGGTTAGCGTACCTGACTTCTGCGCCACCGGTCCTGGGTTCGATTCCCAGCCGGAGGTAACATTTGTGCAAAAACACAAATTGTTGCTTTTCGGGTCTGGTTGTGTTGTGCATGTGAAATGTATGTTTGTAAAACGCACCCACGACACAGGAGAAAAACCTAGTGTGGGGCTTCGTTTTTTTTTTAAAAAAAAGGACTTGTTCAGCATCAGAAGCTTAATATTTGGCAAGTAACTACAAATCAATTGGCATCTGCAATTCCTCGATTCGCGACAAGGTATCAGCCACGACATTATCCCTGCCAGAAATGTGGCGAATGTCTGTGGTGAACTGTGAGATGTAGTAAAGGTGGCGGTACTGACGAGGCGAACAATTGGCTTTCCTGTCGTGAAAAGCGTAACTGAGCGGCTTGTGGTCAGTGTACACCACGAAATGCCTGGCCTCGAGCATATGCCGAAAGTATTTTATACTCTCGTATATGGCCAAGAGTTCGAGATCGTAACATAAGTACTTTATCTGAGAAGGACTCAGCTTGCGCGAAAAGAATGCCAGCAGTTGCCAAAAACCAACCTTAAGTTGCTTCAGGACTGCACCCATAGCTAAATCTGATGCGTCTGTTACCAGAGCGAGTTTGACCTTACAGTCTGGGTGTGCAAGGAGTGCAGCTTTGGAAAGGCTGTTTTTGCATTCATTGTTTACGGATAATGCTTCGTCGGTCAAATCGGTGGGGTGTGATGACTTGACTCAACCAGACAGCAAAGCATTAAGGGGCAATTGTATTCTGGCGGATTTTGGCAGAAAACGCCTATAAAAATTTACAATGCCCAGAAATCGTCTTATGACAAATAACGGCACGGTCTTCGGCGTAGAAAAGCTTTGTATGGCCTCGACCTTGGTGTTTAAAGGCATAGTTCCAGCTTCTGATATCCGGTGTTCTAAAAAGGTCACCTCCCTAACTCCAAAGACGCATTTCGGCGGGTTGATTACTATGCTATTTGTTGAATAATATACATATTTCTTCATACGGCTGAATATTTGATGAAGGTGGTCCCGATGTTCTGCTTATGTTCTCGAAAAGATGAGAAAATCGTCAAGAAAACAGTAGCAGAAATCAGAGTCCTCGCGTCATTTCGTCAACAAACCTTTGAAACGTTTGCCCAGCATTACGGAGGCCAAACCCCATTAGTGGGAATTCGTATAAGCCAAAGGGTGTGGTGATGGCCGTCTTTGGTATATCCTCCTCATAAATCGGTATCTGGTTGTTGGCTTTTACCAGGTCTATTGTAGAAAAGATCCTACAACCAGATAAGGCGTGGGCAACACATGAATATGACGAATAGGGTATCTGTCTGGTATAGTCCGTGCGTTTAATCGTCGGTAGTCACCGCATGGACGCCATCCACTATCCTTTTTAGGCGTTAAATGTAGGGGTGACGACCATGTACTTTCTGATGGGCGAACCGTGCCATTATTAAGCATGATGTCAAATTCCTGTTTGGCGATCAGTAATTTGTCAGGTGCCAGTTCTACGAGGTGTGCAAGAGATAGGGGAACCGGTGTGGTGCGGATGTGATGCTTAGTGTTATGTGTTGGTGTGCGAGGTGTACCTGAAGGTTTTTTTAATGGATAAAGTGATGAAACGAGCAAAACGTTCACCTGATGGTAAGTGCAACGTCTGCACATAAGAAATGCTGTGTCACCCAGAAAATTTCTGTGTGACACCACACTGTGCCCATCACCCTGAGACATAAGTTCTTAAGTCTCATATGCCTAGTGATTACGCTAGCTCACAGTGCCCTTCAAACCGAAACACAGTAATGTTTGCACACTACTGCTTCACGGCAGAATAACTGGCCCTGGGGTGGTACCAACCTAGACGGATTCCTGCGTAGGAATCCTACCACCAGTCGCGTGATCTCGGGGTATTCAGTAAGAATCGTGTGATATCTCGAATCACCAGTCAGCACTTTGACAGAATATACATCACCCATTATATTCGCAACTGAAGCTACCGATAAGGAAGTAACATTATCAATGAGGCGTTTTTAATGAATATCCACGATTAAGTTATAATAGGAAAGAAAATTTACGCATACGATGGCTTTCGTTACATCAGCTACTATAAATTGCCATGGAAAGTATCTGCGTAAAGCAAGATTGAGCTTTAGGCTAATGTTACCATATGTGTTTATTACACTTCCATTTGCTGCTAAAAGCGGGTAGTCGGTTTTATGCCGTCGCTCCTTAAGGGCGTTGTAGGGGAAAACGCAGAGGTCACTACTGGTATCAACCAGGAACTCTGTCTTTATCACCTGGTCCATGATGAAAAGGCGACCCATCGAGGGTGGACAGTCGTCCGTCGCCATTAGCGACTGCCCGTGGAGTTTCCCGCCGTTTGATAGTCACACGGCTTAATATAGCGACGTGCTTTTGATCCATGCTTCGAGTGGTACCAGCACAGAGGATAATTCCTGTTATTAGAATTCGACCTTGTGCGTTGTCGTGATGGCGATCGTCGTTGTCTTGGTCTAGACTGATTGTTGCAGCGTCGGCTCGATCTCGTATGTTCATCCAGCTTAATAGCGAGGTGCTCCACCATCTTCTTCTGCCCGGTGATTTCACTCGAAGGATGAGCCTCTGCAGCGGTGGATGTTGTGGCTGCTACGTGACAAGGAGCTGTTATCTCCTGAATAAGATCTGCGAGATCAGCTAGTTGTTCCAGAGAATGGGTAGTTTGGGATGCCAACACGGTCTAAATATCATGCGGAAGGCGATTGCTCCAAATTGTCTTAAGAAATTTTTCAGGTACAGAACGTCCGGCTAAGTCCACTAGGTGCCGGAGAAACTGAGATGGTTTTCTATCTCCCAGCTCTTCATGAGTGAGCAACTACTCCTTCCTTCTTCTCATGAGAAGACACACATTATTAGCTCTGTCTTAATTTTAATATAGCGATTGACTGCCGGAGAGTTCACGATTATATCTTTCACGGCTTTTGCATGCTGGATGTCTAAATTGATGACAATGTTTGTAAACTTTGTACAATCATCCGTTATGTTAAAGTTATCAAACTGACTTTCCAACAGTGCGAACCAAATTTCCGGATCATCGGGAGAGAATGGAGGCACTCTCAAGTTAATTTGATGTACGTCCGCCATTATGTTACAATCGCGTTCGGTTGAAACGCGCACGCGCATGTATCAAAAGAAAAACTGGTATCTTTTCTCAAGAGGTCAGTGAGTGGTTTGGCCGATAAAGGATAATTTGGAATATACTTGCGGAAGTAAGATGTCAGTCCAATGAAGTTGTGCAATTGCTTCAACTTCCTCGGTTCCAGATATTTCATAACAGCCTCAGTCTTATCAAGTGATGGTCTCACCTTCCCATCTTCCACCATATGTCCAAGATATTCCACTCGCTATGAAATCAGGTTTGCTTTCTTCCAATTGATCTGTAATCCATGCGTGGATGCAACTTTAAGAACACATTTTAATCTCTCCAATGCCTGAATTTCATCTTTCGCATACACAATAATATCATCAATAAATGTTGCCATTATATTCTGTGATAACAACTCCCTGAATATTATTGATACAAATCTAGTAAAATACTCAGGGCAGACTGAAATGCCAAATGGTGCTCTAAGAAATTCCCATTGCCCATGGTGAGTAACGAAGGCTGTGTATTTGACAGATTCCTCACTAACTTTCAAATGGAAAAATCCATTTTCTAAGTCTAGAACACTTCACTTTGAAATTATCCAACAATCTCCACTACAGGTTTTGAATAATTCGTTTTATCGATCTTCTCAAGTTCCAGTTTGTTTAAATACGCGTCGACATGTCTCTCCGCCAATTTTTCGGTCAAGATGACATCGGCTGTCAGTGTCATGTCACTCTCATTTAGGTCATCTGTCACTGTATGTTTCGTCACATCTGCGCTGTCAGTTTGTTGGTCAAACCGCACAACCCGCTCCGGTGTGAAGTTGTTCGAAGCGAACATATAGCTTTCGCCTGGCCGGTCGTTCCGCTATATCGTGATTGGCGATCCCGCGCTGGTCGCTCCTTATTGGTCGATCGCTCTCGTGTATTTTCGTACCGGCGATGACTCGACCGATCCTTCCCGAAGCTCGTGTTTCTTAGGTTATGATGATTGCCTTTTCTACAGTACGATGCAATATGGCCGAACTCATTACAGTTAAAACACTTTAACCCATGCATTTTGTTTGGACATGCCCACGAAGTATGCCCCAATTCACAACAATTGTAACACCGCGACTCTTTATGACGATTTTACATTTTCATAAATCTTAATTTTGTCTTTTAGCTCAGAGTATGTGGTCACTCCGTGCTACATAATCTTGTTCATGTCTACGTCCTTTATGCCGTCTATAATGTACTTAATGGCCACATAGTCTGGCAACTTGCCACTCTTTCCCATCTCCTTCATTGTTAGCATATAATTTAAGCATGTTTCGTTTGATAATTTCTACCGACTACATATCATCTCATGCACCGTTTTTTGGTCGAGCGTGTCTGGGAACTCCTTTGACACAGCTTGCTTGAGCTCAGCCCATGTTTTAAGCGGTCGCTCACTTTTTAGCCAAAGCGTTGCAGTACCTTCCAGGGATCTTCTCTCCATTATAAGTTGTTGCAACGGACTCCATTCGAAGATTTCGCTGTGATCTTCGATATCTTGGATCCAACGTGACACCGGGTAGCAATTATCAGTACCGGTGAACTTCGGTATGAGCTCTTCGGAGTATTGCAAATTACACTGGCGTTGAGGTGTTACGTCCGTAATCTCAGCTTTGTCAGCTACTTCCCTATCCTTCGGCATCTTAAAATTCCTTTCTTCCCACCACACGACCACGTGTCGTGCGAAGTCGTCGTAGGGAATTTCGTCTTCTCTACGTCTTTTCGTTCCGTCTTTCTTCGTATCCCGGACGTGCCCCCAAATTTGTGGTGTCGTGGTGGGCAGAATAAAAGATTTTTCGTTAAAGAATTTATTCACTATTTAAATATTACTTGTACACTTGTACACGTCTTGTCTTGCCGTCTTTCTACTCAACTCATCCCTCCCTTTCCCGCTCATACATCCATCTCCTTCTATCAAATCAGTCGTTCATGCATCTCCATCTTATTCATCTAACATTCTTTTTCATTTAGAAACCACAGACCTACTCATATATAAAAATTATGTAAGTTTACAAAAAACAAGAAATTTCAATAATATCTCAAATCTCGAAATTTGTTGAGAAATATATATAAGTTATACCCATGTATAACAGTCAAACCATAGCATGATCTAATTAGCAGGTGGCGCCACCCAGTACAGAGAAAGGTAAACTAAAAATGTATTTCTTACAATATTGAACATGCCGCCCACCAAGGACTCATACGTCCTTCTAGTCGCATAAATTCCAAAAAATAGACTTTGAGTGAATATCAACCATTTTTAAACACAATAGAAACTGATTTATAGATACTATCTAAACAAATTGAAAGTAAATGTGGACATAACAATTATCTCTAACTTAAATAACAAAAAGAAACAAACTAAACAGCTATAATGTTCATTTTTTTATTCCTTTATTGGTAAAATACATAATTTTGACGTTGGATGCGTCATCACAGAACCTTTACATTGTAGGGTGACCACGCGAACTATGTTGGCCCTGGCATTGCGGATGTTCATGGGCGGCGGTGATCACTTACCATCAGGTGAGCCGCTTGCTCGTTTGGCCCGTCTCCTACATAAAAAAAATGTTGTCTTTACCGGGATGGAGTTTTATGACTCTCCCATACAACCACCGAACAGGAGGTAAATTATGTTCCTTTATCAACACTACATCGCCAACTTGGGCTCTAAAACCCGAATATTTCACTTATATATTAGAAAAAAGTTGGTTAAATATTCTTGGGTCAACGTCTCCAAAACCTTTGCACCATGCTTTGGGCTGTCCACGTCTTGCAACGAAATGCTTAAAGGCGGCTAAGAATCCTTAAGAGTTACCTCTTCATCAGAAACAGCCTCGATGTGTATGGCTCTAGGGGCCATGCATATAAAGAGACAAATACGTCCTTTATATGATCTCTGACCTCGACCCTTTGATATTCTCATATTTATAGGTCCTGCATAATCTACGCCAGAGCACAAAAACGGTTTATTTGGTGTAACTCTGCAGGACGGCAACTAGACCATCAATTGATTTTTCGTTACGGCTACATGACGAATGCACATAGTTCGGATAAAGTTAAGAGTTAATTTTGTACACCATGAAGTGTTTTATAGCTTGCAACTTCTACAATTAACTTTGCTAAAGGAGAGTGGTTATGAATAATTAAGGGATGTTTACTTTACCAACCCGCAACAAAGCATTTTTATCGAGGAACAGGTTCAATGTAATAATAGGGCTGTATTTATGGATTGGTTTTTTCTCTACAAGTGCTTTAATTTCTATACCAAATGTTTGGTTTTGATGTTGCCGTATACAGCAGTTCAAGACCTCTCTTAGTTCTGAAGCTGTCAGATACGAAGAGTTTTCATGTTTTAACTCACGTGATTTCTTCAGTCTCAGGAATCGCCTACAATAAGCAACTCTCATAAGTTTTTTTAGTGAAGAATACTTTATTAATATGATGTCAATAGAGTCACCTTCATCACAGATAGCAGTGTGCACTTTTGCAGTTGTTTCTTTCAAAGTAGTAAGTACATAATTTGGCATTGCACCATACTTAATCATTTCGTTACGTAACCATAAGGGCTCTCCTTCCATAACTAATTGGTTTCAAGAACAGACGAAGAAATACCTCGCGATGCACAATCAGCAGGATTATCATTTGATTGAACGTGTGACCATTGAAAATAGTCAATTAAGTTAAGGATCTTTGTAGTTCGATTGTTCACGAAGGTTTTCCAACGACTCGGATGGTTATTGATGATTGAACAATCAAACTAGCTTACCTGTAAGTGCTGTTCGATTGAGATTATTCCTGTTGTTGTCTCGTCCGAAGATGATGAAGAATCACAAGGTAGTATGTCCCTGTTACTAGAGGGCCTCACATAAGTTTAAAATTAGTATTAAAAAATAAAACACTATTTTGATTTCCGTACACTCCCATCCCATTCTCTTATAAAAGCCGTGGTAGCTCAGGGGCCTGGTGCTCGCCTTTAATTTCATAATAAGCGAGTAACCTGGGTTCGATCCCCGGTGCCAGCACCTCTAAAATTGTTCTACAATTTTAAGTGCTGATTTACCACGTGCTTAGCGGTGAAGGAAAACATCGCGAGGAAACCTGCATGTCCGAGGAATAGAAATATTTCGAAGACATGTGAAGTCCGCCAACCGGCATTGGAGCAGCGTGGCGGATTCTTCCTAGCTCCTAAACCCTCTCAGAAATGAGAAGAGGCCTGTGCTCAGCAGTGGGACATTTATAGGCTGAAACTTTACTTTACTTTTTTTACACTCTCATCTATATAAGCATTTTCATTATCTATGATCGTCATTTAGTTATCAGCCAAGACATCTGATTGTTAAACCATTTAGGGCTGTGGAGGTAAATTGCAACACATTGGGTGGGTGGGACTCATCATCTTCGGACGAGACAACAACAGGAATAATCTCAATCGAACAGCACTTACTTACGTCTATTGATACATCCCTCTGCAAGGCGGCGCAGATGTTGACGCGTGTCTTGTACTGTGAGCAGAGAATGTGCCCATATCTATACCACTTTGTTGTATAATGATTTCTTATATTTACGCGAACACTACACATTTAATTAATATTTTTGGGTAATAATAATTAAAAGCTGAAGGTACCCCAGGTTAACTATGACATCAGGACATCTGTCACCTCAGTCCTCCCGTGACCATGGGTGCTGTAAAGCACTCGAAACGTCGGGTTATAAATAGTAATAAATTAAACGCGATAAAATCCGTAAACTTAGTTTCACTTTGTTGTAGTATGGTTTTAATCCAGCAACTGATTGAACCAACAGTAATTGGTTTATAAGGTCTTCTATAAGACAAAAATAAATTCTATGTGTCACCTCTAACACTGTCTGTTATACATAAATAATCAACCACAGCTTGAGCTGGACATATGCATGATCTTTCTTTGAAAAAAGTTAAAGAAAAGCTAATGACAGGCTGCATCCTATCAGGTGCAGATGTCTAATAGCTTATTTACATAAATGTATACAATGTTAGGCTCTATCTTGATTTTGCTTATTTCAATGGCATATATTGTCTGGTGTAGTAGCAAAAGCTATAAGATTGACTGTTTGCTTAGTTAACATTTCTAAGTTTTTACTATCTACATAACTATTTTCAATATAATTTAATACCACAGAAACATCCCATGTATATCTGGGTCGACTTGGTTTTAATTTACTTAGAATCTGATTCAATATGAGAGCCTAGCAGTAATGAGAGGGCTCAACATGATGAATTAAGGCTACCATAAGACATACCTGCTTTAAATTTTTCTGTAAGATATTCTATTACTTCAGATATACTGGCCTTTAATGTATAAATTTGTTTGGTATAACAATACTCCATCCAATTCTTGACGCAAGGAGAATATTGCTTTAATGTATTTTTTGAGACAGAGCATAGCATATATCTACTGCATCTATGCTTATCCCTGATGCAATGAAACTGTGTTGGAAAGCAGTCCTGCCATCAATGTTAGGCTCCCATGTAGTGGATGAGTTATTCTGGAATGACATAGTTTAAGTAATTTCTTATTAGGTTTAAATCTTAGTGGTTCTTCTATTAAGAGCTTCTGAAAGAGTGGGTATCATGGTTGTGTTGGCCAATCAGGCACAACCACAATATCTGTGCACTTATCAATTATGATTTTCTCAACTGTTTTAGAAACCATTGAAAATGGGGGAAAGGCATAAAAATATATATCAGACCAACAGAATGCTACATTAAATTGCTAAATTAGGGCCTCAGTTTCCTTCGGAAGATATTTTGGATAGTCCGTTTAAAGCTTCTGATGACCTAAATGGCGTTAATGAAGTAATGAAGAAAAGTAAGTTACTTTGCTAAGATCCGCATGCAAAATATAAAAATGGTGTATATTACCTAGTTTTTTGAAGTGCACCACCCGCCCTCCCTCAGTAGCGTACACAAGCAAACTAACACCGCCACCAGGAACCCTCCACCAACCACTACAATACCACCACTAGATAATATACACCACCGAAGCCGAGAACACGACACGTGTTTCGCCCCAAAACGAGGCATTATCAAGCGTAATAGACTCTACGACAGACGGCCGCCGAGTGAGCGGCGCGGTCAAAGAGCTGCCTATTTATACTACAGGTGACGCAAACGGCCCCCACCTACGACATTGCGATTAGAATATCGTGATAGCGACCGCTTGCTCACACAATCCACCACCCGAATTACATAAGCAGCCGTTTGCGACCGAATTGATAGCAAACGACTACTTCGAGTATATTTAAACTTTAAGTACTGGATTTAAAGATATTTAAAAGTGGTGAATTCGAGACGTTTGTTTGTTCATTCAGCAGTGCAATGTTATTATTTTTATTTTTTATTATTTCTAATTGTTCCAGCACACACAGCCGAAGCCCCTTGTCGCAAATATGTAGGACTTTAAATGTGTGGTCGCTAGTTAGGTTATGCCCAGTTTCCAAAAGATGTTTTGCGAAGTGTGATCTGTCGGGATTGCAATTTCTGTACGCGGCCAAATGCTCCTTGTATCGGGTCCCGAAATTGCGACCAGTCTGACCCACGTAAACGGCGCTGCATTCACTGCAAACAAGTCTATAAACGCCGGATTTTTGGCGTTCATCAATTTTGTCTTTGACGTTACAAGCCCCACTCAGCGAATTGCTTGTCCTGAACGCAACGTAAATATCGTTACGCCTAAGAGTCCTTGCTATTCTCTCAGATACAGGACCCAAGTAGGTCAAACTGCTCACATATCGTCGAACACTTCGGGATGTAGCCGCGTACAGATCTTTGCGAACTATATGAATTTGTTTCTTTTTTATTATGGTGTTAATAATATTTTTTGAATAACCGTTAGAGACCGCAATCTGATAGATGATTTGGAGCTCCTTGGCATAATTATCCTTATTCAGAGGTACGGTCAATAGACGATTGACGTAACTATGGAAAGCGGCCAATTTATGTTGCCAAGGGTGACACGATGACGCGGGGATGACAGAATCTGTATGGGTCGGTTTGCGGTAAATTTGATTTTCAAATTATGATATAGTTAAGATATGTGAGCAGTTTGACCTACTTGGGTCCTGTATCTGAGAGAATAGCAAGGACTCTTAGGCGTAACGATATTTACGTTGCGTTCAGGACAAGCAATTCGCTGAGTGGGGCTTGTAACGTCAAAGACAAAATTGATGAACGCCAAAAATCCGGCGTTTATAGACTTGTTTGCAGTGAATGCAGCGCCGTTTACGTGGGTCAGACTGGTCGCAATTTCGGGACCCGATACAAGGAGCATTTGGCCGCGTACAGAAATTGCAATCCCGACAGATCACACTTCGCAAAACATCTTTTGGAAACTGGGCATAACCTAACTAGCGACCACACATTTAAAGTCCTACATATTTGCGACAAGGGGCTTCGGCTGTGTGTGCTGGAACAATTAGAAATAATAAAAAATAAAAATAATAACATTGCACTGCTGAATGAACAAACAAACGTCTCGAATTCACCACTTTTAAATATCTTTAAATCCAGTACTTAAAGTTTAAATATACTCGAAGTAGTCGTTTGCTATCAATTCGGTCGCAAACGGCTGCTTATGTAATTCGGGTGGTGGATTGTGTGAGCAAGCGGTCGCTATCACGATATTCTAATCGCAATGTCGTAGGTGGGGGCCGTTTGCGTCACCTGTAGTATAAATAGGCAGCTCTTTGACCGCGCCGCTCACTCGGCGGCCGTCTGTCGTAGAGTCTATTACGCTTGATAATGCCTCGTTTTGGGGCGAAACACGTGTCGTGTTCTCGGCTTCGGTGGTGTATATTATCTAGTGGTGGTATTGTAGTGGTTGGTGGAGGGTACCTGGTGGCGGTTCCTGGTGGCGGTGTTAGTTTGCTTGTGTACGCTACTGAGGGAGGGCGGGTGGTGCACTTCAAAAAAACTAGGTAATATACACCATTTTTATATTTTGCATGCGGATCTTAGCAAAGTAACTTACTTTTCTTCATTATAATGGATTTCCGCAAAGTAACGCCTGATTCTATTAACTATGTTAATGAAGTACTTAAAAAGATTTCCTCTAACATAGAGTCACAACCAGATAGAAACTCAGTACTGCGTACCCAAAACCTTATTTAACCACGTATATCACCGTCTCAATCGAATAACGCGTGATGATGCTACACAATCATTATATGACAAATGTGTTAGTCAATTTAAAATGTATTTAGACAAATTAGAATCTCTTAAGGATTCTAGCATTGATAACCTCATTTCATCATCTAAAAGCGAGATCTCAGATTCCACCGGTCCTCTTAATATTTCAGTGCACTGCTATCGCGGAATTTCAAGCGAAATTTGCAAAATAAAATATAACGGCAAGACTTGCGTTCGATCATTTATGCAACACATCTCTGAATTTTGTCACGCAAGAAACATTTCAAGTTCTACTATTCTGTCCTTTGCCACTGAAATTTTTACTGAAGATGCCTTACATTGGTATAGGAGTATTAAGGATCAGGTTTCAGGCTGAGATGACCTCATTGAGTTCCTAAAAAAAGATTTCGACCAATTTGACTATGATTACGGATTGCTTTCCGAGATTCGTTTAAGAACTCAAGGAGAATCTGAGAATATAACAGTATATTTGTCGATAATGTCGGGATTGTTTTCGCGTTTATCGAGAACAGTTACTGAAGACGACAGGTTAGAAATAATCCTCCATAATATACGACCAGCATATGCTAATACCCTAGTTACATCTTCAGGCGTTAAAACCATTGCAGATCTTAAAACTGTCTGTCGTAATTATGAGGATGTTCAAGCTCGTTTGGCTCAAACACTTGAGCACCTGAATTTGCTTATGTAAGTGATAAAGTAAAAACAGACCCAAAACCAAATTTTAATAATTTTTCCAAATTTAATAAACATAATTTCAATAATAAATATAAAAATAATAATAACTGTGGTGAAAGTCCCAGTTATATACATGCAGTAGACTTAAATAAAAATAAAAATCGTTTTTGTCCTCGGTGCCGTGATAACACTCATAATTTACGACAGTGTCATTTAAATAAAGAGGAAATATTTTGCTTTGTTTGAGGCCGTAAAGGTGTTAAAACACCTCAGTGTCCCGACTGTTCTAAAAATAAAGCATCGTGTTCAAAAAACTGAACAGGAAGAATTGTACCGATGAAGCTACTCAGAGTAATTTTAATATTGATGAATGGAAGTCATGGCTTCAAACAATCAATCTTTATTTTCATACTTACAAAATCGATACAATTCTTCATAACAAACCTAACGATAACCGACCTTATGTCAATATAACAATAAATAGCATAGATTCGGGCTCAGCTATTACAGTTATTGGCAACCACGCTCATAAAGCATTAGAAAATCAAGGCTTGACTTTATTTAAAGATTGTGGATTAGCTGTTTCTGCTGCGGGGGTCAATCAATTGGCTTTATTAATTTACCTGTCCATTTCGAAAATCAGTTTCACATTATTAAGGCTTTCGTTATCCCGGATGTAAACACTGAACTTATTCTTGGTGTAGATTTTTGGCGCAAGTTCAAAATATGTCCTAAGTATTTTCATACAATTAATATCAGAAATAATCTTGACAATAAAGAGTCTATTATTCAGTGTTACGATAATTTGAATAATTCCGAGAAATGTCTGGCGGACAACGTCATTGACAAATTTAAGGATATTTGCACAGAACGTAACGGACTAGGTAAAACTAATGTCATTATGCATCGAATTGACACAGGCGATGCCCAACCTATACGTCAACGTTATTACCGCATGTCTCCGGAAAAACAGCGCATTTTGGTTGAGCAAGTAGACGAAATGTTGTCTCTCGACGTAATCGAGCCATGCGAAAGTGCCTGGTCATCTCCCGTCCTTATAGTCACAAAGAAAAACGGTCAGCCTAGATTGTGTCTCGATAGCCGAAAACTAAACTCTGTTACTGTAAGGGATGCGTATAATCTACCCTACGTCTCTGAAATTCTAGACAACCTTCGAGACGCTCGTTTTCTAACCAGTCTCAACTTGTCGAAGGCCTTCTGGCAAATAGAAATTCAGTCTCAAGATAGGGATAAAACCCCATTTTACGTTCCAGGCAGGGGAACATTTAGATTTAAGCGGACAGCTTTTGGTCTTACTAATGCTCTAGCAACTCAACAACGGTTGATCGATCTCTTGTTTAGAGAATTTGATTTACAAGTTTTTGCATACCTTGATGACATCATTATCATAAGCAAGGACTTTAATAGTCACGTTTCCCTTTTACTTCGAGTTCTTGATAAGCTCAAGCATGCAAGCCCCAAAACGAGGCATTATCAAGCGTAATAGACTCTACGACAGACGGCCGCCGAGTCACTCGGCGAACTGGGGCGAAACACGTGTCGTGTTCTCGGCTTCGGTGGTGTATATTATCTAGTGGTGGTATTGTAGTGGTTGGTGGAGGGTACCTGGTGGCGGTTCCTGGTGGCGGTGTTAGTTTGCTTGTGCACGCTACTGAGGGAGGGCGGGTGGTGCACTTCAAAAAACTAGGTAATATACACCATTTTTATATTTTGCATGCGGATCTTAGCAAAGTAACTTACTTTTCTTCACTATTTTTAGCGTTTAAAATGGCTACCTACGTATGTATATATGCCGTATGTATGGGTGTTAGGTTTAGGTTATAAAATGTATTGTTTTTATTATGTTATAAAAAATAGTTTGAAACAACTATACTATATTATATGATATTCCTTACATATAAATTTATTTGTTTTAGATCCTCAAGGCCATCTTATGGCGATGACGATGTAAGTTATGTGCAGCTGAAACGCGAAGCTAATCTGTGCACCGTCAAGGCAAAACTTTGCCCTGAGCATAAGGTCCACGCAAAATTGTACGTAGTAACACTTATAGTCGACGAAGAGGATGAAGTAGTGAAATCTGTGCAATGCCATGGCTGTGTTGCTTCACAAGGAGGCTGCAAACATGCTGTAGCTTTTCTCATGTGGGTCCATCGCCGAAGTGAGGAGCCTTCCTGTACATCTGTAGAGTGCTACTGGAGAAAATCAAAGCTGTCAGGGGTTGGTACCACATTAAAATATATAACTTCGAAACAATTATCTAATGGCAAACCAAGCTTGCCATCAAATAGTGGTGTGTTTACAAAATTTATAGAAGGGAAGAAACATAAACTTAGTGACTGTGAGGTACTTAAGTATCAAGCAGACTATTTTCCTGATACATTAGAAAGATTATCAATGCATAAACTGGTACAGAAATACAAAGAAAAATCCTGTGACACCTTTTTTGAAAAAGTTGTGTTAACTAATGATGATATTATAAAAGTTGAGGAAGCAACTAGAGAACAACATAAAAGCTCACTTTGGTATGAATTGAGGTATGGCAGAGTGACAGCTTCACAAGCTTTTGAATTCAGTAGGTGCAAAACCACTGATGGCACCTTGATTTCATTGATAATGGGAGGGAAAATTCCAGATACATGGGCCATGAAGCGCGGTAGAATGTTGGAGAATGAAGTAAGGCAAACAGTGAGCAGCATACTGGCAAAAAAAATTAAAAAATGTGGGCTAATGCTTTGTAAAAACTATCCCATTATAGCAGCGTCACCTGATGGGATTTGTGATGACAATATAATCGAAATTAAGTGCCCAACAAGTGTAAAAACAGATAACAATTATGTTATTAATGGGAAACCCACTAAAAAATACTATGCGCAGATGCAGCTACAAATGCTTTTGACAGGCTGTAAAAATGGCTATTACTGTGTAGCTGATTACAACTTTAGTGAAAATAAAAAGGTTAATATAATACAAGTTAAATTTGATGCACAATATGTATCTGATTTTGTCAAAGTGCTAATTTCTTCATGGAAAGACAATGTGTATCCTATATTATATCAAAGTGCAATTTAATTATTGGGATTTTAAAATAAAACTGTGTGCTTTAAATTAATCTAGTTTTATTTAATCAAAGAATCTTGCAAATTAATTAAACCACAGCATCAGCAACCACTTAACATCATCAAGTACTTTGATAAGATTGTGATTTAGACATGCATGTGGCCTTAACATGTTAAATTCTCTCAATCGCCGAATCACTCGCTCTACATGGATCCTCAAACTAGCAATTAGTTTGGTTTCCCTTGCTTCAGCTTTAGAAAGTTTTGCCCCTGTTGTAACACTTGGAGGTCTTACTAGTTGCACTCCCTCTCTGCGTAAATATTGCTCCACATGCTTAAAACCCCTGTCAGCCATCACACACATGCCTGATTGCAAGCACTTTATAAAGTTACAAGATTCCACTAAACATGTGTCTGTGATTCGACCTCCAAAACCAGGTGAAATATAATTAACTAAACCGTTGGGAGTGCAGGATACAAGATACTTAATAGTATTGGCCTTTTTATATTCTGACCATGTCAGAGACTGATGCAAGGCCTTTGAAGGCTTTTGTACCTCTATTTCTAAGCAGTCTATGATACAACTGACATTGTGATATTTATGCCTAAAAGCCATAGGTAAATTACTTTTTATAGAATGTTTATTTAAATTAACAAGGAAAGGACGCATGACACTTGCTAATAAAGGTATATTTTTTTAAAATATTTTGCTAGCATGACTTGGAGTCATTGTAAAGTCATCAGCAACCTCTCTAAATGGGTTATTTAATCTAATTTTCTTTAGACACATGAGTATATTGTTAGCAGGAATAGTAGTATGTTTTTCTATTAAATGAATTAAGTAATAACAGCTTTTGGGAACTCCAATGTAAAAACATCATCTTGTATCATCTCACTGCAGTCTGATATAGATTCAATTTGGAGATATATTGTTGATGGTGATGATTATCTGTGCATTACAGATGGTGTAAAAGAAGTATCACTATCAGATTGATTTTGATTGGGGATATATTTGCCTTGACGGTTTATGTAATGTGGATGTCCATGGCGACGTGAAATTGCCTCTTGTAACTTTAAATGGTGATGTAGAAACAGAATGGGTAGGTTTCAAGGGTGATGTCAACTGATTTATTAATTTATTTTCTGTTTGAATGGCTTTACTTCTGAACTTGTGAGTAATAAATACTTGAATAGACTTATCAGTAGTTCTCAAGGCACTGTTTTCTGTTAAATTTTCATCTATGTTGTCATGCAAAACTAAAAAGTAAAAATGAGAAATTATTAGACACAAATAAAATGCAGGACAATAACATACTTAGTAACCTAGGTAAATACAATCTGCACTTTTTTTTACAAACAATGGATCAAACAAAGTTGACAAAGTATTTTAGATATTTTATAATTTACTTTTTCCATAATAAATGCTTTAGCGAGTTAAATATTAGGTATGTATGATAACAGACAATGATTTTAATGGTTATTGTCTGAATTGATTAATTATGGTAAATAGTAAATGAAATTAATCTTTAATATTGTTATTGAAATATAAACAGATAAGTAGGTACCTGAACCACTGGATGAAGCTTCTCCAAGTTCTAAATGTTTTTTAGTAATGCTTTTATTCTCCAAATTTTTTTCAAATTCTTCAATAAGGCTGCCAGTCCACCAGAGCGGAGCGAGGCAGCGGAGCCGAGAAATCTCCGCTCCTCTTAAGTGGACAGGGACTTGCGAGCTAGTTTAAAATTTCATATAAAACCGGTAAGCGGAGCGGGGAAACGGAGCGGGGAAACGTGCGGGGATGCGGAGCGGGGAAGCGAGTGCGGGCGCGGGCGCACTTTGCGCCGGCAGTGTGCCGCCGTATTCCGACCAGTGCGTATGTGACCGAAGATAATGGATGAAAAACTTATTGAAAGTGTGAAAAAGTTTCCGTGCATTTGGAACACATCTTCAGAATTTTACAAATGCAACGAAACAAAAGATGCTGCGTGGGACCAAATTATCATTGAAACAAACATATCGGATGGTAAATAATATGTATCTTTATTCTATAATACCTTCTAGTAGGTACATATTGATATCTTTTTTTTTATTTAACAAAATAATACCTAAATAATGTCCGCAGCTGGCCAAATTATCTATATCTGTCTCACATCACTGACTATTATAGATTCTTTTCAAAATTCGAGTATCTTGCCATGGTACCTTCCCCTGATTATTAAAGTATGAACAATACATTTCACGAACTTGATAACCATCGTTACTAGAATGTTGTGTTTCTATAATATCACCAACTGATAATAATGATTGCTCCATGTTATTTTCAATATTGTTTATATAATTAGGTTGTCTTTGAATTAAATAATTGTGCAAAACACATGTTGCTTTTATTACCTTGTCAACTGTTTCTATTTTGCATTCAAAATCTTTATGATACACGTACCACTTTCTCGTCAATACACCGAAAGTTGCCTCAACAATACGACGTGCTCTTGATAATCGGTAATTAAAAATTTTTTTTTCTGCGTTAAGTCCATCACGTGGGTAAGGCCTCATAAAATTTTCCATTAATGGAAAAGCTTCGTCTCCTATAAATAAGAACGGCATTTTTGCTCCACCTTGATAAAATGGTACCGGCTGAGGTAAATTCAATCTCTTTTCTTTTAGACTCTTTCCGAAAATGCTGTTATCAAAAATTCCTGCATCAGAAAATCTTCCCATAGATCCCACATCAGCCATTATGATTTTCCTTTTGGCATCAGCTAAACACATCAATACTACAGAAAATCTCTTTTTGTAGTTGAAAAACGAGGACCCGGTTTTCGAGGGAGCCTTGATATATACGTGCTTGCCATCAAGAGCACCTATACAATTTTTAAATTGCCATAGTTCATCAAAATCTTTTGCGATTTCTTTCCAGTCGTTTTCTGTTGGTTGTGACATGACAAGAGGTTGCAATATATTCCATAAAGCATCACAAACCTCCTCAACAATTCTTGATACACTTTTCAATCCAATTCTAAAATTCTCTCCCATCGTTGTAAATGACTGGCCGGTTGCTAAATACCTAAAAAAAAACGTATTTAATTGTACTTCGCGTAAGTGATGTAATATTTTTGTCATAAATAGACCATGTAATACATTTTTGTGTTTGTTGATTGTTTCAGTTACAACTGCCAAGTCGCGATGGAAACAACTGAGAGATAACCATCGGGATGCCTTAAAAAGACAAAATGCAACAAGGAGTGGACAGGCTAGAAAACAACGAAAAGAATGGAAATATCAAAAAGCCATGTCATTTTTATTGCCTTACATGAGTAACAGAGACCGGTCAACAAATTTTACGCCCCTGGACCACTCAGTAAGCGAAACTTCAAATCCGCCAAATACCATTGAAGAGAGTTCACGGGAATCATGCAATTTTTTGCCATCAAATTCAAATAATCTTCCTTCTGCCGATGATCCTAAGAATCCAACAGCTTCGGAATCTCTTCCATCAACATCCAAAAAAAGAAAGAACGATGAAATTCTAGATTATTTAAAAAAAAAATCAAGAACGCCGCGAAGTGTTGGAACGAGAACGGATAGAACTTAAAAACATGATGTCAGCCAGTGATAAATACGATGAAATAGACTTATTTTTTTTAAATTTGGCTGCATCGACAAAAAAGCTGCCGTATTATTTTCAACTTCAAATTAAAAAAACCTGCTTTAATGCGGTAATGTCAGCTGAAGAAAGTAATCTTCAACATAGTTGGTATTCTCCGAATAATTATGGTTATTCTACAGGCTCAACACCTACATCAGATAACATCAACACTAGTATCGATACTCCTAGTGCTTCAGATAATATCAACACTAGTATCAATATTCCTAGTGCTTCAGATAATATCAACACTAGTCTTAATATTCCTAGTGCTTCAGATAATACCAACACTAGTATCAATATTCCTAGTGCTTCAGATAATATCAACACTAGTCTTAATATTCCTAGTGCTTCAGATAATACCAACACTAGTGTCAATATTCCTAGTGCTTCAGATAATATTAACACTAGTATCATTAATCCTAGCGCTTTACAAATTCCAACAACCCAGGATATTGAAACATCTGCAGCAGAGCCAACAGAACCCAATGAAAATGCGGTCAATTTTGAGACAGATTACGATTTTTAAATTAATATAACATGGCTTCTATAACTGTATGCAAAAATAAAAGTTACTTTGATTTAAAATGTGTACTTACTTTAAACACACCGCTAATCTTTCACGGCTACTAATTGAATTTCTGTAATTTGTGTCTTGTTTCCGAATATATGGTTCAATCAGGGAGTGAAGTTCATAAAAAGTACATCTTGAAACTCTATAAGAATTTTCGAAAGTTTCTTCATCAGCTGTTTGGAAAAAAGTAAAATATTCACTGTGTTCTGAACGATGTTTGATATGATTTCTTAACCAAAATCTATGTTTCCTCATAGAATTGTTCAAATGGTATATGGTAAGTATTTCGGCTTCTTCTGACTCCAACTCTTCTTCCTCAAGCAATGTAAGGTAATAATGTATCAACTTTTTCGATGGCATGTCTGCTATCACTGACATTTCGCGTAGAACTAAACCAATCGCCCCACGCCGGGAGCTCGAAATCACTCGTCGCGTACTTGCTGCCTAGCTCCGCATATTGAAAAACACAGCAACTCCGCTCCGCATTACTTCCTCACTCCGCTCCGCAGCCTCGCTCCGCTCCGGTGGACAGTCACAGTACGCAACTCCACTCCGCATTAGTCCGTTTCTCGGCTCCGCTGCCTCGCTCCGCTCTGGTGGACTGGCAGCCTTAGTGCCCGTCTTTGTTTCTTGACAATGTACGGTCGTTCTTTCGTATTAGCTGTTCGTTTTCTTCTATCTATCTGGCATTAAAATTTTGTGGGAATACAGCCTGGTTTCATGCGAACCTGCGACACCAATCCCATTACATGATATTCCATATAATTGTCCATATCATTTGGTAACTGGAAAATGAATAAAGCACTCATTGAAATAAAGATTACTGGTTATTCAAGAGATAAACTGTAATCTCAGAAAATATTGAACTTATGAACTTTTAGACCTCAATTAAGGTCACACATCATTGTAGAATTTATAAAATATGTACAAACTTACATCAAAATGATCTTCACAGAAATAAATTGAAGTATTTAGACTTAAACCTGTTGGATCTCGCCGTGCAAGAGTCAACCATTTATTTCTCATTGTTTTGTTATTTGGGTCGTAAACAAATAACTTGTTCGGAGTTTTTATAGATGTATTATTGCACTGAAGGACCACACACCACTTATACACTTTAGAATTCATATTTAATATGCAAAATAACTTGATTTAACACAAGCATCTAATGTTTACTATTGACGCACTGAAGTTTACTGAGCCGTGACGTATTTATAGACGCCATGACACTGAACAGCGTTTTAGCGCGAAATAGAAACTTAAAATTTTAATTTCATTTTATTGCATGAAAACCTTTATTTTCTACAGAAATATGATATATTTTTGATTTAATAGATACTTCTGAATATCATAGAATAGATTTTAAAAATTAGTCATCATGCCTATTCTAAAGGTCTAAGGTTGCTTCCCTGACTCACTCCAGAATATGTGTGGTAAGGTTTCGACTTCGAACCGGCATAATCGACGTATTGTCGACGGTCGCTCATATAGCTTGCGAAAAAGGCTAAAAGACTGGGTGTGAAACCTAACGCAGCAAACTTAGCCAATAAAATGTCATTATCGACTGTATCGAAAGCTTTCCGAAAATCGAAGTACGCGGTGTCGACCTGGCCTCCCGCGTCCACGACTGGGACCAAATGATTTACAAAAGAAAGCAGGTTACTCCCCGTACTTCGACCTGGCCGAAAGCCATGCTGGGATTCGGAAAGTTGCGAGTTCACTTGAATAACTGACTCAAACACCTTTGCGAATGTAGACAGTACCGCTATCGGTCTATATTCATTTACCTCGGACACCGATATCCCTTTTGGTACCGGGATCACTCGTGTTGTTTTCCATACGTCCGGATAATAACTTTCCTTTAAACATTGGTTAAAGATATGTAAAAGAGGTAACTCAAATACAGGACGGCAGTCTTTAATAATGAAAGGCGGAATACCGTCCGGACCCACGGAGTTTTTGGGTTTGAGCCGATTAAGCGCAACTCGCATGTCGCCGGCGTTTACCTGTCCGATATGCACGCGAGCTGAGCTCGCCGGTCCCTTTGACCCACATGCTGCTGCCCATTGCGCTTCTCTAGGGTCCAGCGTCGGACGCTCCAAATTATACACAGAATGAAAAAATGACGCGAAACACTCCGCACACTCATCCCCTGTGATCTTTTTGCCATCTTTTGTAACTTGAATTCTATTACGTTTCGACTTTTTACTATTTATGAAATTCCAAAAAGAATAAGGATCCTCTTTTATTAAAATCTGTACTCTACGCTGATAGGCTTCATATGCAGTAACAATCTTCTTTTTAACCAACATGCGGTAGCGAGAAAAACTTTTGTAATCCGTTTGAGATCCCGTTATTTTAAATAATTTATGAAATTTCCATTTCTGCTTAATTTCTAATATTAAATCAGTTGTATACCAGTCAGGGTAGATATACTTTGCTTTACGTTTTTTCGCTGTATGTTGTTTTCTAGGAGTGCACATATTAAACACTTTATTTAAGATATCATAAAAATAGGTCAAAGACGTTTCCGCATCCTTAAACCGATATAACGAACTCTAATCAATAGAGTCTAACAAACTTTATAATTCTAAAAAATTACATTTCTTAAAATTCCATTTCGGTGTTTCTATTATTGCATTACTACATCCTAAGATATTATCAGTAATACCACCTGAACATCGCACACTCCCCGTAAACACCGCCGTGATTTTCACGACGAGTGGCGGGTGCTGTACGTCAATTTCTACTAAAGGCTCATCAGACAAAGACACCACCAAGTCACATGCAGGCAAGGTTGTTAATACTAAGTCTAGGATCCTATTATTAATATTAAGTACTTCATTTACCTGTCGAAATCCACAATATGCAAGAACATACTCATAATAATTTTGAATTTCCACTGTCGCAGAAGGCATATTAAAATCTCCGATCACTAATACTTTATCATATTTTGTACACTCATTTTCCAATAAATAAAATAAATTCATGTATTCTTTAACATCGCATTGTGGCGGTATATACACAACGCAACAAAAAAATTAACATTTCTTGCCAAGGTAGTCATGGATTCGACCCCACATAGAGTCATACAAATACGTGCATAGATACTGTTGCTAACTATGCACACAGTGTGTGGCCTATGGAGCTATGCCTATGTAAGCAAAATGATAATTAGCTCTGAATAAAATATGTATTAGAATAAGATTCATTGTTAGAGTACATGAGCTTCTGTACGGACATATCCTAGTTTTATTTTAGTTTTTAAAAACGCCTCCACCGCTCCCGTCAACTTGACTGGCGCAGCAGGTAGGATCGCTATTTGCTTGCGCCGTTCGCGAATAAATACGTATAATCGTTTTCCGCGTTCGCGCATCGAGGCGATCCTGCGAACCGAAATAAATTTGTCAAGTGGAGAGCAGCTGAAGATGACGAAGGCCGGCTGGTGAGTCCAAATTTTCACCTTCCTTTCCTTGCCATATTATAGTTTTGTTATATTTGCAATCAGACCTCTTGCCATATAACGTTATCTGGTATTGCATAAAAATCTGTGAAACTTATATTTAAGAATACTGTAACTTAATAATTAGTTGCTTAAAGAAATAGAGTAGGAACAAATCGACAGGTAGCGCGTCCGTACATGGTGGAGCGATAACAGCTTTCTCGGTAGAGACTAAGCGATAACAACTAATATAAATTATAATTTTAGTGTATGTCTGTTCGATAATTTTATTACAGAATCTTTTATATGATATTGTGTGTTTTATATTAATTGTTTTTTTATTTATTTAAATATTTTTGTGTGACCTTGTATTTTCGTGTTAAACTTTTTATTTACCGTTGTTAATATACGCAATAAAATTGTAAAAATGGAAGGACAAGTGCAAATTAAGATGATCCCCAACGAAATGCTCAAAATTATACCCGTATTCAGCGGCGATAAGCACCAATTAAATCTTTTTATTGGGAAATGCGAGTATATATTAGATAAATATAGGGGAGCCGAAGAACAAAAATTGTTTGTAATGTACGCGATAACGAGTAGGCTCGTAGGCGACGCGGCAGCGCTCTTTAGCGAGCGTGAAGATACTAATTCCTGGGGAGATTTTAAAGAATTACTAATCTAACATTTTGGAGACCCTAGGAGCGAAGAATGTGTAGCTATCGAACTTGAAGGGTTGCGTATCAGAAACAACGAGTCCTATTTAGATTTTTGTAATCGAATTCAATCCGTTCGTAGTGTTTTAATATCTAAAGTAAATAGATTAAACGATCAGAATATAAAGACTAGTAAAATTACTATTTACAATAACACGTCTTTAAATGTATTTCTGTATAATTTGCCAGAGAATATGGTGCGTATTGTTCGCTTAAAGGCACCCAGTACATTAGAAGCGGCCTTGAGTGTAGTCATGGAAGAAGTTAACTTCCATGAGCAGTATACATTGCGTAATAAGATGTACGGAAATCCTTCGAATAAACCACCGCTATTAAATTTACCCAATAATAACCCCACGTTTAAATTCGGTACAAATAATTTTAATACAAGTGCACCAATAGGTTATAAAGCCGCATTAATGCCTAATAAATTCAATTTTGGAATTCCGCAAGTGTCCCAATCAAAACCAATTCAATTTAATAATAACCAACAAAATTTTGGATATCGCCCACCACAATTTGGTATGAACCCGCAACAGTTTAACATGCGCCCTCAACAGTTCGGAATGCAACCACAAAATTTTTATAAACCCCAACAATTCGGTATGCGCCCCCAGCATTTTGGAATGCAACCACAAACATTCTTCAAGCCTCAGCAATTCGGTATGCGCCCGCAACAATCTGGAAACAATCAACAAAGCTTTTATAAGCCCCAACAATTTGGTTACAGGCCTCAGTTAAATAAAAATCAACCCACTGAGTCCACTGACGTTACAATGCGAACGGCGCCACCAGTTAGACCAAATCAACAAGGTTTACAATTAAATGAACTTGACCTTGATAGTTCCTATTACGATAATGCGTGCAACGACGCGTTCCAAATTTCTTATGATAACTACTACTGTGAGGAGTATCCAGGTAGTAGCCTTAATATTTCTGAGCCTAGTTATTATGGAAATGAAAATCCGCCAATAACCCCCGAAGTACCTTATGACGTTCCAACCAATATGGATGACGAGGATTTTCAGATAGAAGCCTCGGAAAAGCCAACGAAAAAATAGAATTAAATTGCCATATTAATTTGAAATTGCCGTATATTTACATACCGGAAATCGATTCGAAATTTATAATCGACACAGGTAGTACACGGTCATTCATTAGCCCAATAAGAGCTTATAATTATTTCCCACAGTATATAAGTCACGAACCGTTTGAGGTTATTAGTACACATGCATCGAGCAAACATAGTCATGTCATTCAAATCCCTTCTATACCGATTTTCAACTGTAACGATAATCACAAATTATACATTTACAATGTCGACCCCAGGTACGATGGATTAATAGGCAATGATATTCTTTGCAACCTGGAAGCAGTAATAGATTTGAAAAACGAGGTTCTCAAAACTAAAACAACCACAATACCTATAATACATAGTAAGTCTAGTTATATTTTAGAGTTAGCTCCCCGCTCAGGGCAAAGAGTTAAACTCCCAACAAATTTATACTCGGGTAATGCTATAATTGGTTATAAGGAATTTTGTAAGGGTGTGCGAATGCCCAGCGCGTTAGTGACATGTAAGGATGGTTATACGACTACAATTAATCAAAATACCTTGGAAATACCAATGCAATTAACTATAAAAAGACTATTAAATTTGGAGATGTATGAAGAAGAAAAAGTGATTGAGTGTGAAGTAAATCATGTTACGGATATATCAGATATTGAAATAGATAAAATATTAGAGCAAAATTTACAAAAATTACGTTTAAATCACATGTCAGAAGAAGAACAGAAATCGATATATAATATACTTGTGTAGAGAATATAAAGACATTTTTTATAACGACCAAATACCTTTAACTTTTGCGAATGAAGTCAAACACTATATTAGAACAAAACACGAAGACCCTATCTACGTGAAGCCCTATAGGCAACCTCCTGCTCAAACACAAGAAATTAAAAATCAAGTACAAAATTTACTAAACGATAATGTGATTCAGAAATCGTTTTCACCTTGTTCAGCTCCAGTCCATTTAGTCCCTAAAAAGAAAGACGCATCTGGTGAAATAAAGTATAGGATGGTTATCGACTATAGACGATTAAACGACATTACTGTAGACGACAAGTATCCTCTGCCTAATATAACTGACATTTTTGACAAATTAGGTAAAAGTACATACTTTTCGATTTTGGACTTAGCTAGTGGATATCATCAAATCGAGATAAATGAGTCCGATAGACAAAAAACCGCATTTAGTACAGAAAACGGTCACTATGAATTCCTTAGAATGCCGTTTGGCCTGAAGACAGCTCCAGCCACCTTCCAAAGAGCCATGGATAACATCCTAAGAGGCCTCCAAGGAATTCATTGTTTAGTCTATCTAGACGACATAATTATTTTTTCTAGTAGTCTCCAAGAGCATTTACAAAAATTAAGGACTATTTTTGACAGACTGAGATCGACTAATTTAAAAGTACAACTCGACAAATCAGAATTTATGAGAAAAGAAGTGCTGTACCTAGGACACGTTATTACTAAAGACGGACTAAGACCATACAACGACAAGATTCAGGCTGTATTAGACTGTCCGCTTCCAAAGACGACCACCGAAATCAAAAGTTTCTTAGGACTAATCGTGTATTACAGACGATTTGTAAAAGACTGCAAAAATCACTCAGCCTCTTACAGCATGCCTTAAAAAAAGGAATAAAATTGTAATTGACCAGAACTATGTCGAGGCATTTCAAAAGTGCAAATAACTTCTAACGAATGCGCCTTTACTCCAATACCCGGACCCAGACAAACCTTATGTACTGACTACAGATGCTTCTGCCGTCGCTTTAGGCGCAGTCTTATCGCAAGGGCCAATAGGATCTGATAAACCCATCGCGTACGCAAGTAGAACTCTCAGCGACACCGAATCTCAATACAGTACAATAGAGCGTGAACTACAAGCCATTATATGGGCCGTGAAACATTTCAGACCATATCTCTATGGCCGTAAGTTCGCAATATATACCGATCACAAACCCTTAGTATGGCTTTACTCCCTCAAAGAACCCAATAGTAAGTTGACCCGTTGGCGGTTACGCCTTCAAGAGTACGATTTCGATATAATATATAAAAACGGAAAACAGAATAGTAACGCTGACGCCCTCTCTCGTATTAGACTTAATGCTATAGACTCAGATGACACAGAATCGATGAAAGTTAACGTGGACATAAAAGAACAAAAACTACAGAAGTACCTAACTGAATTAACTGACCAAATTGTAGACTTGACAACTAAAGACAACGACGACTCTAGGACTATAACCATAACCGACACATCTGCCACTGTATCGGTAGATCAATTAGAAATGGATACGAAATATCCTCTCCCACCTTTATCCACTGTTAGTAGCACAGTAACGGTACATTCTGGACAAAATCTAGAATCTGATGGCATTTCTATATTAAAGGAAGCCATTGACACAAAACCTAATCAAATTTTGGTTTATAGCTGGCACAAAAATGAGGTACAAGTAAAAAATTTATACAGGGATAAGCAAAAGGTCCTCGAGGTTTTCACCTCTTAATACTGAAGAGCTTATTAAAAAGTTTTTAAAGGAGTACATTAAACCCAAAACTAAATACTTCATTTATTTTGAAAATATCCAGCACAGGAAAGAATTTTCTAAAACTATTACACAGTTATTTAAAAAGGGAATGGTAGAGTTTGTTGAATGCACAGAGCGTGTTGTATATGTCGAGGATGAGAGAGAACAGAAAGAAATTATACTGCAACATCACGAGGGAAAGACATGTCGCAGAGGTATAAAAGAAACGATGAGTAGAATTAGAAGAAATTATTATTGTCAGAATATGCAAGTGACGATTGCTGCAGTACTTAATGTTTGTGATGCCTGCAGAAAAATGAAGTATGATAGAAAACCCATCAGACCCCTGCTTCAATTAACTCAAACCCAGAATGCACCTTTTCAAGAAGTCTTCATAGACTTATTCTCAATTGAATCTATTTACTACTTAACTTCAGTTGACGCATTTAGCAAATTAGGTCAAGCTATCGAAATTTCTAACAGATCTGCACCAGAAATCGTAAGAGCTCTAATTAAATATTTTTCAATATATGGAACGCCTAAAAAAATTACTTCCGATCCCGGTGGCGAGTTCAATAACGACCTCATAAAAGAACTAATGACTATGTATAACATACGAGTACAACTACATATTACTACTCCCAATAACCCGAATTCAACAGGCATAATAGAAAGATTCCACTCCACAATTATAGAGATATACAGATTGGCTAAATATGAACGAAAGTGTACAGACGCAGCGGCTGTAATGACTTACTCAGTTATGGCTTATAATCACACTATACATAGTACAACCGGCCTAACTCCTTTCGAAATCGTTTTCGGCCATACCGATTCTAGTTCAACATTTGCCACGGATTTCGATAAAAGTTACACCCAACAGTTAGTAAAAGACCACGCTAAACATACTAGATATTTATATAATTACATATCAGATAAAGTGTTTGATAAAAAGCAAAATGTGAGGGAACAAAAAGGTGGTGAAATAGATAGGCATTTTAGAACAGGCGACGTTATATACGCTAAGGAAGCTAACACTAGAAGAAGTAAGGATAAACCGCGATACAGGAAAGCTGTTGTTAGAGGTAATGTAGAAAGAAATGTAGTTCCCGTTAGGATTGGCAATCGAAATACTTCAGTACCCATTAAAAATATTAAACGTCCTCCGCAGGTGGTGTCTGATAATTCTGACGATGGTCCAGAAAACATGGGCCCTTCAACTTCGAAAACTTGAAAAGAACCCAGGAATCCTGCCTGTCAAACAAGGTCGTGCTTCCTTGCAGATAGACCAGTGGCGTATTATAAAGACTGTTAACTTAGAAAGCTTAGGCAGAGACCTAGAATTTAGTGTATTAAAATATAAAGAATTTATTGCATTGATAGATGTTAACAAACCATATAGCCACGAATTTTTAGGTATCCGAACACAAGTAGGGTATTTAAGTGACGCAACTATTGAAAAATTCCGGCAACTTGTACCATCAAAAAGATTTAAAAGAGGCATTTTTGACCCACTCGGATCTATGATAAAAGTTATAACTGGAAACTTCGATCATGATGATGCCCTCAGATATGACTCTGAATTAAACGATAATCAGATAGTAACGAATAAGAAAATGACATTGGTCTCCAAAATATTGGATAGTTTTATAAACAGTACCGAAACCTTACATAACAATACCATAATTTTAGATGAACGTTTAAAGAGAATTGAGAGAATTGTTAAAATTACAGTAACAAAAGAAGAGAATTCCATTTATTCTACCTATGTCTTAGGCATGTTTGACATGTTTTTGAGTAATTTTAGAACTATTAACATAATACTAGGAGAAATCGAAACTGCATTAGCGCTTAGTAAGGTATCTGTTCTGCATCAAGCAGTTGTTAACTCCACAGAATTGTTAAATTTATTACAATCAATTGCGATAACTGAAAAATTTGTTATACCCCGTAAACGAAAAGAACTTAGTTAAATTAGAAAGTTGTAATGAAGAAAAGTAAGTTACTTTGCTAAGATCCGCATGCAAAATATAAAAATGGTGTATATTACCTAGTTTTTTGAAGTGCACCACCCGCCCTCCCTCAGTAGCGTGCACAAGCAAACTAACACCGCCACCAGGTACCCTCCACCAACCACTACAATACCACCACTAGATAATATACACCACCGAAGCCGAGAACACGACACGTGTTTCGCCCCAAAAGGAGGCATTATCAAGCGTAATAGACTCTACGACAGACGGCCGCCGAGTGAGCGGCGCGGTCAAAGAGCTGCCTATTTATACTACAGGTGACGCAAACGGCCCCCACCTACGACATTGCGATTACAATATCGCGATAGCGACCGCTTGCTCACACAATCCACCACCCGAATTACATAAGCAGCCGTTTGCGACCGAATTGATAGCAAACGACTACTTCGAGTATATTTAAACTTTAAGTACTGGATTTAAAGATATTTAAAAGTGGTGAATTCGAGACGTTTGTTTGTTCATTCAGCAGTGCAATGTTATTATTTTTATTCATAGTTATCCATAAATACATCCGCCATAAGAGGACTTAATGGGGACCCCATTGCTAGACCTTCTCTTTGTAAATAGAATTGGTTGTCAAACCGAAAATAGTTCTGTTTCATACAAAGAGAAGTCAAATTTAGAAGATCTTTTGTTTCCCCGGGATGTAGACGACGTTTATTAAAATGATCTGCGAGTATACGCAAACAGTCTTGTGGGGGGACATTTGTAAAAAGACTCTCAACGTCTAAAGAGAGTAGATGAATATCTTTAATTTTAGAAATGAGATCTAAACTGTTTTTAAGACTATAATTTGGACTGAAACCAGATTTCTCCCGAAGGAGGAAATTTAATTTCTTAGCTAGTGACTGTACTCTTAACTTTCTAGATATTTCAATATCCCATAAAAACGGCACCCATGATTTTCAAATTTACCGCAAACCGACCCATACAGATTCTGTCATCCCCGCGTCATCGTGTCACCCTTGGCAACATAAATTGGCCGCTTTCCATAGTTACGTCAATCGTCTATTGACCGTACCTCTGAATAAGGATAATTATGCCAAGGAGCTCCAAATCATCTATCAGATTGCGGTCTCTAACGGTTATTCAAAAAATATTATTAACACCATAATAAAAAAGAAACAAATTCATATAGTTCACAAAGATCTGTACGCGGCTACATCCCGAAGTGTTCGACGATATGTGAGCAGTTTGACCTACTTGGGTCCTGTATCTGAGAGAATAGCAAGGACTCTTAGGCGTAACGATATTTACGTTGCGTTCAGGACAAGCAATTCGCTGAGTGGGGCTTGTAACGTCAAAGACAAAATTGATGAACGCCAAAAATCCGGCGTTTATAGAATTGTTTGCAGTGAATGCAGCGCCGTTTACGTGGGTCAGACTGGTCGCAATTTTGGGACCCGATACAAGGAGCATTTGGCCGCGTACAGAAATTGCAATTCCGACAGATCACACTTCGCAAAACATCTTTTGGAAACTGGGCATAACCTAACTAGCGACCACACATTTAAAGTCCTACATATTTGCGACAAGGGGCTTCGGCTGTGTGTGCTGGAACAATTAGAAATAATAAAAAATAAAAATAATAACATTGCACTGCTGAATGAACAAACAAACGTCTCGAATTCACCACTTTTAAATATCTTTAAATCCAGTACTTAAAGTTTAAATATACTCGAAGTAGTCGTTTGCTATCAATTCGGTCGCAAACGGCTGCTTATGTAATTCGGGTGGTGGATTGTGTGAGCAAGCGGTCGCTATCGCGATATTGTAATCGCAATGTCGTAGGTGGGGGCCGTTTGCGTCACCTGTAGTATAAATAGGCAGCTCTTTGACCGCGCCGCTCACTCGGCGGCCGTCTGTCGTAGAGTCTATTACGCTTGATAATGCCTCGTTTTGGGGCGAAACACGTGTCGTGTTCTCGGCTTCGGTGGTGTATATTATCTAGTGGTGGTATTGTAGTGGTTGGTGGAGGGTACCTGGTGGCGGTTCCTGGTGGCGGTGTTAGTTTGCTTGTGCACGCTACTGAGGGAGGGCGGGTGGTGCACTTCAAAAAACTAGGTAATATACACCATTTTTATATTTTGCATGCGGATCTTAGCAAAGTAACTTACTTTTCTTCATTATAATGGATTTCCGCAAAGTAACGCCTGATTCTATTAACTATATTTAGAAAGTTGTATTAAGGTTAAGGCTTTTATAAAAGAAAACCAGATCACGTTTATATTAGAGGTCCCTTTAGTAGGAAATAAATCATATGGTTATTTTAAAATTTACTCCTTGCCTATGACTATTGCAAACAAAACTATTATAGTGATTCCAAAACATCCATACCTATTGGCGAAGGAAAAAGAGTACTTGCCAGTCTCGAGAGCCTGTAAACAAATTGCATCAGATGATCAATTCCTGTGCAACGAAGACGATGTGCTGCCACATACGGAGCAAAGCTGCGTTGAACAACTCATGGAGTTTCTGCCCAACCTTGATGCCTGCGAACAGCATGCTGTCGACATTGAGGATCTCAAGATCCAACGGATAAGCCATGAAAGCTGGATACTCTATGTAAAAGATCATAGGTTACTTACCAGAAGGTGCGGCAATGACGTCACTCGCGAATCGTTGTGTGGTACTTACATAATCACAGTAGACGACAATTTATGTGAAGGTGAAATTGGAAACATGCATTTCCAATACCACCAATCTTCTGCGGAAAGCCTGAATTACCGAATTTACCCAATAACGAACTTACCAGAAGTAAAGATTTCGAAGCCCCATAGTGTCAGCGTAGTAAGTTTAAAAGACATAAATCTTGACGAAACTAAACAAATGATACAATTAGTGAAACTCAATAAAATCTTTCGGAGTGAAAGTGCAAGTGCTATTGACATTAAAAGTGTTAGTTTAGGAACAATTATTTTGTATGTTATTCTGTCATTTACATTTTGTATCATTATTATAATTAAATATAAATTGTGTTTTTGGGCGAAATAATCGGGTTATTGAAAATGCCGATAATTTCGCTCTTGAGGAGGGAAGAGTCATGGATTCGACCCCACATAGTCATACAAATACGTGCATAGATACTGTTGCTGACTATGCACACAGTGTGGCCTATGGAGCTATGCCTATGTAAGCAAAATGATAATTAGCTCTGAATAAAACATGTATTAGAATAAGATTCATTGTTAGAGTACATGAGCTTCTGTACGGACATATCCTAGTTTTATTTTAGTTTTTAAAAACGCCTCCACCGCTCCCGTTAACTTGACTAGGTGCACAGTCGCACAAACAATCTCAAATAAGGCCGTGTCAACATTAGCGATGGAAACGCGTTTCAAGTCCAATCGGGAAGATGCAGCTAAGAGGACTCCTCCTTGTTTGCGTCCATCCGCTCGATCGCATCGCAGTATTGTGTAGTGTGGCGGAAATAGTTCTCCATTTTGTATCGAATTATGTAGACCTGTCTCCGTAATAGCAAATAGGTCACACGATGAACCCAAAAGACTTGTATAAAAATTTGATGTTTTTGTTCGTAATCCTCGGGCATTCTGGTAAAATAATAGAATGGATTTATTAGTGTTTTTCTCGACTAGCCGTTGATCTTTGGTAGTTTCGAAACCACACCCATTCATTGTACTGAGTATTTACTGGCCAGCAATCAGAGTTATTGATTTTTTCGAAGTACGACTCAGGAACTCCTATCATAAATGATGAGTAATCCCTTTTAGTTTTGGGAATAATTTTTTCAATTTTTATATCCTTCGAACCACAAATACTCTCAACGTGTCCAGCTGTAGCCTCTTCCGAAGTGTCAGGATGAAGTGACCAAACGTGCAAAAATTTCTTTTTCGCAACCGCTTGAATCGACGAAATCAATGTGTTCCCTCCTTTTTGAATTACTTTAGGCTGAGTCTTTTTAATTTTTTTCTGGTTACTGACGATTGTCCACTCGTCCAACTCTATATTAGAAGATTCATTATCCATTACCTTCTTAGACTGACTACCAGTAATCGTATCTAAACGTTCCCGCCTATGTAATGTAGACTCGCTCTTAGCCTTAGACCGCTCGGTTGCTCGAAGCTCGCGGGCCGATAACGCTGCGATCTCTGTATCTATAGCGGTCTCCGTCGCACCCTTTGCTACTTGTATGTTGACCGATGCATCGCATTTTTTCTCCGCGCAGTCTATCAACTCCACAAGATTGTTGATTCTAGTTGACAAATTTTCAATTACCCGCTTCTGTTCACTAATTATGACGACATTACTTTGTATGTTGTGCGAAAAATCATGAATGTATCTGATTGGGTACTTATCCGGTATGGTGCGTGCGTTGAGTAGCCTGTAGTCTCCGCAGGGGCGCCACCCATTGTCTTTTTTGGGAGCCAAATGTAAAGGAGATGCCCAGGAGCTCTCTGAAGGACGCGCCGTTCCGTTGCTCAGCATCAGCTCAAATTCTTTCTTAGCTATTGCAAGCCTGTCAGGAGCTAACCTGCGAGGAGGGCAGGATATGGGAGGTCCAGGCGTAGTGCGAATGTAGTGTACGGTGTTATGTGCAGAGGTGTGTGGTGTGCCAGCCGGTCGTGTTATTTCTGGATATTTAGCTAAAATAGTGTGGTATCGTGTGACGCCAATAGGAACCTTAACAGAATTAATATTATTTACATTTTTAGCAATAAAAGCAATTGTCGACAAGGATGTTAAATTATCAATTAATCGTTTGTTTTTAACGTCTACAATTACGTTATAGTGACTAAGAAAATCTACTCCTATTATGGCTTTATTTACGTCGGCAACAATAAAATTCCATGGAAAATTACGTCGTAAATTTAAATTTAAATTAAGTTTTAAATACCCGTATGTATCGATTGCACTACCATTAGCTGCTGATAATTGATAAGATGTCTTACTCCGTCGTTCGCGAAGTGCAGTACGCGGAAACACACACACGTCACTTCCAGTGTCCACAAGGAATTGGTTCTTGGAGTTTCGGTCAGTAACTAAGAGGCGACTCGAAGAAGTTAAGCAGTCGTCGGTCGCCATCACCGACTGCTTCGAGCGTTTCCCGACTTTCCGAAATCACAGGGTTTGATGCACCGACTGGCCTTATCTCCATATTTCGAGTGATACCAACAGGTTGGGTATCTTCTGTAGCTGGAGTCAGATCGGGAAGTTGAAAGTCTGCGATTGCGGCTGCTAGAACGGTCACGTGGTCTGGAATGTCTGCTCAACTGCATGGTAAGGTTCTTAACAGCTGCTTTCAGCTCCGATATTTCATTCACCATAGACTGTGTACTGGTACCAGGTGTCGATGTAGTACGTAAGGTTGTTGCGACTTGAAGTGTTGGAGATACTATATCATATACTCTGTCTGCTAGATCGGCTAAAACCTCCAATGAGCTAGTTGGTTGCGACACAATCAGCGCTTGGATGTTGTTGGGAAGTCGGCTGCTCCATATGCTCTGTATAAAGTCCTCGGGTACCGAGGGACCTGCCAAGCTCTGCAGGTGGCGTAAGAATTGGGAAGGTTTCCGATTTCCCAATTCCTCGTGCATGAGTAACTGCTGAATCTTCCTTTCACGCGATGCTGACAAACGTTAAATCAGTTCCTCTTTGTTTCTCGTATTTGTTACTAGAAGGCGGAGAAACAATAATATCTTTTAGTTCTTTAGAATATTGAGGATCTAAATTACTCGTCACATAATAAAATTTTGTGGTATCCGATAATATGTTTGAAATTTTGAATTGACCCTCTATTTGCGCAAACCATAATTCAGGATCGTCCGGCCAAAATGGCGGTATACGTACGCTAACTCGATTAACGTCCGATGTAACGTCGACGTGCGATCTGTGCTTGCGCCTTGTACATGGGCGCGTGGTAACATTTTGTTCTGATGCCGTTTCTGGCGATTCACTACCACTACTCATTGTACCTGTAGTCTTCTGCAGGGGTCACCAGTTGTAGGTCAAAATGGCGTAAGGCGTCGTAGGTTACGTAAAGAAAACAGTTTGTATTTACGTTCACAGTCTTATAATAATCCACGACACAAAGCACACTACAATTAAGAGTCAGAAGGGAAAACGAGCACAATACTAGTTATAAAGAATAGCACAAACAAGAAAGTAAGAGATAGCATTAACAAATAAACTGTACGTGATTAACCGCGGGCGGTAAAGGTGTTACAGGGGTCTAGCCGCAGAGGCGATCAGCAGGTAACTAACGTATTACAACAGAATATGCGCAAGCGCCGCGGTTTAATCCCCGGCCGCTCTTGCGTTGACGTCTAGTAAAAGGTCGATCCACAATGGTCCCAATGTGTTAAATGCTTGTTCTCTAATGGTTTCAGAATATATAATTAATTACGTATACTGTAGGTGTTGTATGTGTAAGTGTTACTGTGTTTCTGTGTGTATATATGGGGTGTACGTAATAATGTGGTGGAATCCCCACATTCCTATTTAAAGACCTATTTTCTTTAACACCCCATTCCATATTGTAATTTGATAATGAACACGAAAAAATATGTGAAATGGCGCAAAATCGAAAGCAGTTTTTAAAATAATATACGTGAAATGTGAATCTTGAAAACAACTTGAAACTTCATCTTAAATTATTATTACATTCCGAACTTTCCTATAAATTACATAATATTGAATTTGATATTTTGGATCGGAAGGCCAGAGATCTTGCATCAATGGCTGTCCATTTAAAGTATCAAATTCAATCCCGTAAGTTACAACGTTTAGTATCCATTTCTTCCGGTAAACAAAATTACGATACGCCGACCTCCTCACATCAATTTTATTCCCGTGTTGAAAATCTTACTGATGTCCAGTTTCCAAAAGAAGAAATGTCCCTTTGACATAAGGGTCTTAAGTATAACTTAACACCGTCTGTAAACTTTTCAACCTGGTCACCGTGGACCCGTGAATTTACTTTGTTTTTAATAAAACCAAATTTAAGTAATCACTGAATGTATATTTCACAATAGGTAAAAATTAAAACATAGCAATCTATCCTATGCATATTCTAACGTAACATTGATAGCGGGAATTTTTTCGGCACAGCGACATCTACAATTCGTAATGTGAGTTAAACAATATAAATGACATTTAACATCCCGCCCACCAAAGACGTAATTTTACGTCCTTAGCGTAATATAAATTCGACATATACTTAAATTCTAAAAACACAAAAAATATACTGAAAACAATAGCACATTTAAATAACTCAACAGTCGACAGACTATTTGGTAACAGGCAGAATACATAATTCGGAAACAGATCTAGTAATTAAAGAATTATTACATTTTAATTTTACGACACGGGTAATCCTGTCCAGACCTGGATGCTTTGCAACTATTCTACCTAAAAGCCAACGTGCTGGTGGTAGATTGTCTTCCTTTACAAGCACAACATCACCAATCTTAGGCTCTGGCAAAAGCTTGGTCCATTTGTACCGCTGCATGCAGTGAACCAAATATTCATTAGACCATCTACGCCAGAAATTGTGCACCATCCGTTGAGTCAGTTGCCAATGCCTAAGTGTTGTTACATTGCTTTGTTCGTAGTTATTTTCGGGGACAATTATTAAGGTCTCCCCGACAAGAAAATGTCCTGGTGTCAACGGCGAAGGATCATTATGATTGTCAGGCAGCATAGACAATGGTCTAGAATTTAGGCACGCCTCTATCTGAGCCAAAACGGTTGCCATTTCTTCGTATGTCAAATGAGAATCGCCTATGACTCGTTTTAAATGAAACTTGGTAGGCTTCACTCCCGCTTCCCACAAACCGCCGAAATTTGGTGCATGTGGGGGAATGAAGTGCCACCTTACACTATTATTACTTAACCAGTCACAAATGTCCGTAGCAACGGATGAATTCTCAGCTGAAATCAATTTTTTGTACCATTTGTACCATTGTCGCTCCAAATGTCACTAACATGACCTCTACGAGCCACAATCTCTTATAGCCTGCTATGAAACCCTGAGCTGTCAACTCACCTAGAGCTTCTAGATGTATGGCTTTTGTAGCCATACACACAAATAAGCATATGTAACCTTTGCCAGATATAATACCACGGCCCTTGACACACGATAGCCCACACATCCACAGCTGATTGTGAGGAAGCTCTGATGGTGTTAACCCTCTGGAAGCGACGTCTGCGGGGTTGTGAGCGGACTGAACGTGGGCCCAATGTGTGTTGTCCATCCTTGACAATATGTCCGACGTCCTATTGCCGAAAAACGTTGTCGATCGGCTGGGATGGCTACTTAGCCATGCTAACACCACCGTGGAATCGGTCCATCCGTGAATATGTTGCGAATCGATTGCTAGTACCTTTGCAATTTCTGTCATCAACTTAGCTAACAAAACCGCTCCCATTAATTCTAGACGAGGTATTGATATCTGCATCGTTTGGGCCACCCTGGTTTTTGCTGCCACTAAATTGACACTGGTTTCGTTATTCGCGTTGATGGTTCTGAGATAAACAACTGCGGCATATGCAACATTCGATGCATCACAGAACCCATGGAGTTCCATCGTGACGTCAGTGCATTTTGCGCGGATCCATCTTGGAACCATGTATTCACGAATTTGAATTAGCCCCTCACGATATGCCAGCCATTCTTCAAGCAATTCTTGAGGCAATTTTTCATCCCAGTCGATTCCTGCCAACCACAACTTCTGTATCATCACCTTGGCAGTAATCATACATGGTGCTGCCTATCCTAAGGAATCAAATAAGCTAGAAATGTCGGAAATTACGCTCCGTTTAGTTATCGGCTCTCGCAGAACAGGAAACTGCACCGAATAATGGAATGAATCAGTATTTCTGTCCCAATGAAGTCCTAAAACTTTCACAACTTCTGCAGTTGGAAACCTCCTTTGGTGAGTATTTCTTTCATTTCTCTATGGATCTTCCTTCCATCTTCTACTGTTTGAGACCCTGTTATCAGATCGTCTACATAATAATCTGTTTTTGTCTTTTTAGCTGTATCAGGATAGTTATTTCCTTCATCGTGTGCCAACCTTTGTAGTGTTTTCACCGCGAGGTAAGGTGCAGACGCCGTACCAAAGGTAACTCTTAAGTAATTTATAACTAAGAAAAAATATTTCAGATTCCGGATCGTCACGCCAAACTAACCTTTGGTAGTTAGTGTCTTCATCAGCAACAATAACTTGCCGATACATTTTTACTATGTCCGCGGTGAGACATACTGGAAGCATTCGCCACCTTAAAATGATGTGCCATAGATCTTGTTGAATTCTTGGCCCGACCATTAATGAGTCATTAAGGGACACTCCGTTCGTTCCCTTGCAGGAAGCATCGAACACTACTCTTAGTTTGGTCGTGGCCTTGTCGTGAGCCTTTAGAGCCGTTGATCAAACCATCTCGAATAATTTGCCCATACACATCAGCGCCAAGCAAAATTTCAATTTTGTTGGGCGTGTGAAATTCTGGATCGGCCAATGTAATACTAGTAAACACTGACCAATCGCAGTGGTTTACCTTCTTGGAAGGAAGCAGACTTGTAATCGTCCCTAAAACATGCGCTCGCACTTATACAGTGAATCCGGGATCATGGCGCGATTGTATTTGTATTATTACAATACTCATAGAAGCAAAAGCGCTTTTATTACCGCCTAACCCAGAGACAACACTTTTTGTAGGTGTCTTCTTGAGTCCTAGTAACTACACTGCTGATTCCGTTATGAATGACGCTTGCGAACTCTGATCCAACAGAGCCCGCAATGTTTGAACATAACCACTTCTTGTCGTCGCTGTGACAAGAGCAGTTGCTAACAGAATATGATTGGGTAATACTCTTTTTGTAAAGTGTGCTGTAAAATTTGATGATGTATTCGAATTTGATTGCCCTTCTAATAACGATACTTTCATATTAGACACCGGTGCATTCATTTCTGCTTCTACGTCAGACTTAGAAGTAGATTCGGAAGTCGCTTTGGGATGAAGTAAAGAATGGTGTTTGTGCTTGCAAATATGACATTTTGTAAGAACACGACAAAATTGAGCGGAGTGGTTAATGCCTAAACAGTTAAAGCAAAGCCCGCTGATCTGAACAAAATTGCGCCGCTTGTCATAATCAACCTTTGCGAATTGTTTACAATTGCTTATTCTATGATCTGTATTTTTACAATAGGCACAGCTTTTGACTACAGAATCGTTTCTGTTGTTATTAGAAACGGTGTGCAAAACCTTTGCTTTGCTGGGTAAAGAATTTGGTTTATTCTTTTGTTTCGGGTCTAGGAACTCAAGAGATCTAAATCTGGACTCTAAAAATAATTTTAACTGTGGCCAAGTAGGTAAATTATCCGTTTCGCAAACCTTAGATTCCCATTGTTTTCGAGATTCAGAATCTAATTTCGATGAAACAATGTCACCATAATCACATCCCACGAACTTATGTCGATGTCCAAATTCTTCTTTAATCCATGCAAAGTGTCGGTTGTAGCGTCTAACAATTCCTTTATAGCATTACATGATTCGTTTGCAATATGAGGTTGATTCATAAAACGTCTCAATAAACAGTTAGCTAATTATCTCTTATTATTATACCTATTATTTAACATTGACCATGACTCTCGGTAACTGACTGCTGTAATAGGCACATGCCCTAAAAGTTGTTCTGTTTCTCCAGTTAAAAAACCCCTTTAGGTAATGCATTTTTGGACATCGTCAATTGAGTTGTTACTGTGAATCAATGATGTGTACAAATCTCTGAATGTAGTCCATTCAGTATATTTGCCGGAGAATAGAGGAATTGCTATCCTTGGTAATTTGACATTAAAATTTTTAAAACCTGTTGTTTGCATCTCATCATTTGAACTTTTACTAGGACACAAACTTTGTAATATATCCTTTAACTCAGATTTGTAGTCTATGTACATTTCTTCAGTTGTTTCGTAAACCTAATCTTTAAAATATTTATCTTTTAATAATGTTACTGTTGCTTCTTGACAAAGCGTTCTATGATTAGAAAAAAATAATGCCCACTCGTTTTCTAACGCTTCCAAACGACACGCAATATACGAAGCTTTTGATAAGCGGTCCTTAGGGGCCTTTTTAAAGTTTTGATATGCCTACTCAATGTTTCTCAAAGAAGAATTTTGCCCTTTTATCAAAGCCTCCATAATAACCACAAATTAAAAACTACTGTGTAAATATTAAGTTAAAATAAGGTAGAAACGTAAGTATGATTTATAGCGTGACTTTAAACTACCCCCATAAATTTTACAAATCTCATACGATAAATGAAACAAATGAATTTTTTGCGTCAATATAACTAAGTTTACAAATAACATGAGATGCTAAAACTATTCTGTGAAGGCAATTTCAATTTATTCCAGAAATTTTTACAAGTGTTTTAAACTAAGTTGATTAATGCAAAATCGGGCATAGGTTCTCCGTTTTAACACTTTTTACGTAAATATTCTAAGTCTAAAATAACATGAAACTATAATAGCGACCACATTAACATAATAGAAATATTTTAATTTTAAAATAATAAATAAATGTTTCATGTAGTCAGGATATAATCACAAAGAGTACTCACAGTTTTACTTGCAACACTATTCCAATCCACTTCAGCTGTCGAAGAACGGTGTATCACTTGCACTGTATCACAACACTACGACGTAACGCTTCTTCTTGACGAACGCGACACCTGCCCTCAGGGGCCCTGGACGATCCACTTCTCCTTGCCCACCAACTTCCCGCTCCTCGACTGAACTTCAGCTAACCCGCTTACCAGTTCTGAACAAGAACTGCTGCGGTGCGCACTTTCAGCAGCGATCCACCACTAGTTTCTAGTGCGTTGTAGCAAAAAGGTCGGAGGCAAGTGCAATTATTTAAACAAGCACAATGCACTTTATTTCCGACTACGAAGGACCATGTAAACTTTTCAACCTGGTCACCGTGGACCCGTGAATTTACTTTGTTTATAATAAAACCAAATTTAAGTAATCACTGAATGTATATTTCATAAAAGGTAAAAATAAATCATAGCAATCTATCTTATGCATATTCTAACGTAACATTGATAGCGGGAATTTTTTCGGCACAGCGACATCTACAATTCGTAATGTGAGTTAAACAATATAAATGACATTTAACACCGTCCATATCAACAGAAATCGTTAGAGACCGTGACCATTGACGCGAAGATGGCTGTTGTGATCGAGAAGAAGGATAACATCGTTAACGAGTTTAGTGGCTCGGGAAATTAAGACTGTATCCGTGAAATCTAATAGTGGCACAGAGATTCCTATCCTTAAATCAATAAAACAAAGACTGACTGACTGATAACAACTTAGTCATTTCAAAAGCCGACAAAGGTGACACTGTTCATTAATTATAGATCGTAACGGATACAGCTAAAAAGTTAACGATGTTATACAACAGGATGATTTTGTGAGATTAGAGTCCGATCCAACAAAAAAGTTTGCATCTGACGTAAAAGAATCTATACATAATTCATCCTACGTTTTTCCCCATCAAAGCACATCCCGGAATAGTCTTGTTCCGATGAATCCCAGAGCACCTATTTTGTACGATTTACCAAAAATTCATAAACAAAACGTACCTAGTCCAGTGGTCTCATATATAGGGGCCCCAGCATATTCCCTAGCTAAGAAATTAAATTTCCTTCTTCGGGAGAAATCTGGGTTCAGTCCCAAGTATAGTCTTAAAAATAGTTTAGATCTCATTTCTAAAATTAAAAATATTCAATTACCCCCCCAAGTCCATTCTCTTATCTTTAGACGTTGAGTCTTTTTACAAATGTCCCAATCCCAAGACTGTTTTCGTATACTCGCAGATCATTTCAATAAACGTCGTCTAAGTCCCGGGGAAACTAACGATCTTTTAAATTTGACTTCTCTGTGTATGAAACAGAATTATTTTCGGTTTGAGAACCAATTTTAAACCCTTAACCCTTAATAACCTAGAGTTTCAATTTTGATACTAATATTTTAAACCGAATATTCACATTACTATTAGTTTTTTTTTTTATATGTTGGCTGTATGTATTTTACTGTTGTATAGTATTCTATCCAACGAAATTAAAAAAAAACAAATGTCATTATTGTTTTATTTTATCTGTGACATATTACTTGCGCGGCAAAGTGAACAAGTAAACACATTTTACTAAAAGTTTTGTTGAATATAAATTTGATATATTTTCTTTTTCTGAAGAATATAAATACTTTTGAGGTAAGTGAATACATTATTTTCGCTATGATATAATTATTTTTAGCAAATGCATGTTTTACTTGAAGAAATTAGTGCTTTTTTTTGGTATCAATATTGATACTTCAGGCATTCCGCCCTACATAAAACCTACCTACTAACTCTTTAGCTATAAAACTTTTTGAACTTTCGTTTCATATTTTTTCTGCATAGCTTGGTGTGGGGATTACTTTTGTTTTTATTTATTATAGAAATTTATCCAAAATGCGGCCAGAAGAGATTGAGAACATATTGAAGCGGTTAGAAAATGGTGAAATTTCGGAAGACGATTCCACCGACAATGAAGATGACATAGACTATTATTCGAGCCAAAGAGATCGTCTAATGGAGCTAGATGATGAAGAGGATGTAGGTAATTTTCCCACTGACCCAAACTTGGATGCAGATCCGCCTGCAGCAAACGTAGATACCGACATGCAACATAATTTAGAGACTGTTGAACGAAACCCAACTCCTACAACCAGCAGCCAGAACAACCTGCAAACTGCACCTTTCAACTCTAGAAACTTAGTGTGGAGAGTAAAAAATATGGATTTAGTCCAAAATGCTTTCCAGTTTGCTGGAAATACTGAGTATTCACAAGAAATTATGAACTTAGACACTCCATTTCAGTGTTTTTCTTATTTTTTCGGTGAAGACATTTTGAGATTTCTAGTGGACGAGTCAAATAAATATGCCTTCCAAAAGAATCCCAACTTTACAGAACCTGTAACTGTCTTAGAATTACGTAAATTTATTGGAATTCTTATTTTTACTAGTGTATATCATTATCCTAGTGTCCGGTCATACTGGTCAAACATTACAAAGTTTGAACCCATAGTACAAACAATGAATCGCAACAGATTTGATAAAATTAGAGAAATTTTTCACATGAATGACGACTCTAAACATTTGCCCATTGATCACCCCCAGCACGACCGACTGCATAAAGTAAGACCAGTGATAGACTATTTGAACAAGAAATTTATTACTTTACCATTTGAGCATCGTCTATCACTAGACGAGCAGATGTGTTCCACAAAAATGAAACATTTTATGAAACAATATTTACCCAACAAGCCCCATAAGTGGGGATTCAAATTATACGTGTTATGCTCTCTGTCTGGTTATGCCTACAGTTTTGAGATTTACTCGGGAGCTAAGGACATGGACCGTTTACCTGGCGAACCAGACCTCGGAGCTGTGTCGAATACAGTTATTCGATTGCTACGACCAGTACCAAGGCATGTCAATCATATAATTTATTTTGACAATTTTTATACGAATATTCCTCTGGTACATTACTTGACCAACGAAGGTATTTATTGTCTTGGAACAGTACAGAGAAACAGGCTTGGAAAGTCGTGCAAGTTGCCGGATAAACGGGAGATTATGAAATCCAACGTACCCAGAGGAACATATCACGAACATGTGGCCTCTCACGAAGGCCTAGAATTGTCGGCCACAAGTTGGAAAGACAACAAACAGGTATTATTACTATCCACGTATGTTGGCGCTGAACCAGCGGATACTATAACCCGCTACGAAAAAAAACTAAAGGCCAATATTCAAATATCATGTCCTCGGGTTGTAAAAGAATATAATGCACACATGGGCGGCGTTGATTTGATGGATAGCTTCATTGGTCGATATCGCATCCGCATAAAGTCGAGAAAGTGGACAACGAGGCTCTTCTACCACTTGTTAGACATGACTGTCATCAATGCTTGGGTACTGTACAAAAAGGTAAACACAAGGAAAGGAAAACTTCAGAAGAATATTATGAAGTTAGCAGATTTTAGAACTGAGCTTGCCGATACTTTATGTAGATATCAAAGTCACTCAAAAAATAAAAGGGGCAGACCCAGTACCAACAGTCAACAAAACAATACAGTACCCTCTAAAAAACCCCGGACAGGTGCACAAGTACTACCCCCAACTGACGTGCGTTCCGATTGTATTGGTCATGAAAAAATATTTATGGAGTCTAGGAATAAATGTAAATTTAGTAATTGTAGGAAACTTACCTCCTGGTTCTGTAAAAAATGCAAAGTATCGTTATGCGATAATAAAAACAATCGATGTTTCGCATTATTTCATGCATAGGTCATTTAAGATTTCTTTATGGCCATAATGCCTGAAGTATCAAAATTGATAGCTGTTTTTTTTTTTAAATAAATATGTAAAATAAATATTGTGATTTATTTAGCTATTTTTCCCTTCATTTAGGCCCTCAAGCAAATACAGTAATATTTAAAAAAGAAGACTCGCGTAAATCAGGCTACTAAGGGTTAAGTTCTCTTATGGCGGATGTATTTATGGACAACTATGAAAGATTGAACATAGTTGTCAATAAAAATATCCTTTACTACTACAGATATGGAGACGACATAATTATTTGCTGGACAGGTACCAGGAGACAGCTGGACGTTTTCGTTAATAAGTTAAATAAAATACACCCTAAGATTAAATTTAAGTTGGAATTGGATTAAGACGGTGCGGTCAATTTCCTAAACCTTACAATATCCCATAGAAATTGATTGCATGATTTCCAAATTTACCGTAGACGGAATCTGTGTGGGTTGGCCACACAGATTCCGTCATACCCGCGACATCGTGTCACCCGTGGCAACATAAATTAGCTGCTTTTCATAGTTACGTGAATCGTTAATTGACCGTCCCTTTGAATAGAGATAATTATACTAAAGAACTTCAGATCAATTATCAAATTGCAGTCTTTAACGGTTATTCTAAAAACATTATATAGACGTAACGATGTTCACGTTGCATTCAAGACAAACAATTCCCTTAAGAGGGGTTTGTAATGTAAAAGTCAAAATTGACGATCGCCAAAAATCCGGCGTTTATAAGATTTTTTGTAGTGAATGCAGCGCTTTTTACGTTGGTCAGACTGGCCGCAATTTCGACACTCGTTACAAGGAGCATTTGGCTGCGTACAGAAATTGCAATCCCGATAGATCGCATTTCGCGAAACACCTTTTGGAGACTGGACATAATCTAACCCGCGATCATACATTTAAAGTTTTACATATCTGTGACAAGGGATTACGGCTGTGTGTGCTGGAACAACTAGAAATAATAAAAAATAAAAATAATAACATTACACTGCTGAATGAGCAAATAAACGTATCGAATTCACCACTGCTAAATATCTTTAAATCTAGTACTTAAAGTTCAAATCTTCTCGAAGTAGTGCCTACGTGACTCGGGTGGTGGATTGTGTGACGAATCGGCCGTTGTCGGCCGTTATCGCGATAACGTCATCGCATTATCTAAGATAACGGTCGGTTGCGTCACCGAGACTACAAATAGCAGTTCTTTGACCGTGCCGCTCACTCGGCGGTTGACTGTCGTAGAGTCAATATCACTTGATAATGCCTCGTTTTGAGGTGAAACACGTGTCGTGTTCTCGACTTCAGTGGTGTGTATTGCCTAGTGGTAAAATTGTAGTGGTGGAGGGTTTCTGGTGGCGGTAATGGTTTTCTTGTGCACGCTGTTGAAGGAGGGCGGGCGGTGCTCTTCAAAACCAGGTAATACACTCCATTTTACATTTTGTATCTTCTTCTAAATCACCAAATCCCTGTTGAGAAGAATAGATAAATAAATAGTTTGGTCTGTATTAGTTCCCCTTCATGAACTTTTAGTTAAGGAACGCGGCTCAAGCGTTCTAAAGGTTCATCATGGTCTGCGTATACCAATATTAAAATGACATCCTTGTGTTTTCAAAAACGAAAAAAGAACACCCATGTTACCTCGGAACTGTTCTACAGATTAAAGAAATATGGTATCCTTATCAATACTTCTAAATGCATCTTCAGAGTGCCAGAGATCACATTATACGGTCATCACGTATCACAAGAAGTCACAAAACCGCTTCTGGAAAAGGAAGACGCCATACAGAAACTAGACCCACCTACGACTGCAAAGCAACTGAGAAGATTTCTGGGGATGGTGAACTATTACCGAAAATTTATAACTCACGCCGCAGAACTCCAAAATCCTTTAAACTACGCACTCATTGGGAATATAAAAGGAGCCTATATGCCCTATAAGCACCTATAAATTTTATGGACAAGATGTTAATTGCCTTCCACAGATGTAAAGAAAGTCTTGCTCAAGCTATACTTCCGTCGCACCCTAACATTAATGCAGAACTAGCTTTGTTTACGGACGTATCTGACGAAGGAATAAAGGCAGTATTACAGCAAAAGAAAGAAAACGCGTGGCAACCATTAGGATTCTTCTCTCGCAAACTGTTACCACCACAGAAAAATTACAGCCCGTACGATATGGAACTACTAGCCATATACAAGGAAATAAAAAGGTTCAAATATATGCTTGAATTTGCTACGCAATCTACCCACAATCGAACAAAATTTCTCAGAAGCTTGAAAACAGATAAAGGATCGGTATGTTAATAAACGGTATAATTGCAACACAATTTTGAAGGCGTTATTTGCACAGACCTATACCTACCGAATCAGCACTCGCTTTAAACAACATGAACATAAACACTGACACTTGGGATATAATAATTGTTTATTTGGTTGTTTCTAAAATGGACAGCGAATCACAAAAGCTGTGGGAACAGAAGCTTAGCTGTACAATCAACTATCTACGTGGAAGTAACTGCTTGAGTTTCTGGAGGCCAGATTCCAAAGCTTGAAAATGATAGACTCTGGGAGGCAGACAGCTAAACCGAAGACAATTAAATCTAAAACCTTTCATGCAGCCTTACAGAATAAGCAGAAATTTCAGACAGTTTGTACGATATGCAGTGGGCAACATTACTTGCATCAATGTAAAAGATTTGGTCAACAAGCAGGCTTGTGTTTCAACTGTTTATCCCCAAGTCACATTGCAGTCAAATGCCGTCAATCAACTTGTGTAAAAGACAAGAAAGAAATGTGGTAAAAGACATCATACGATGTTACATTTTGACAGAGAGGATTCAATCGGAAACACAAATACAGGAGGAGTAAATCAGAAAACACAAACTAAAAACAATCGGAACCAGAAGACACAAGACACACACAAAGAACAATGTGGGAGAAACACAGTCGAATACTGCTGAAGCAAGGGTTGTAGCGACTTTTTTAAAAGAAGAATTACAGAGTTACAATATTTTACTGGCGACTGCGATTGTCAAGTCTATGATGTTTTTGTTACGATGTTTGCTTGATCAGAGTTAGCAAGCATCATTTGTGACAATCTACAGTATAATAACTTGGTCTTAAACGCACCTCGGTTAATGGTTTGGTGTCGGGTCTGGGAGATGGTGAAACGCGAAGTTAATATATGGTGACAGCATATATGGTTGGCTTGAGGGTGGATGAGATGTCACTCGCTGATCCAGATTATTCGATACTAGGTAAGATTGACATATTACTTGGAGCTGAAGTATTCGGATCGTGCACGACAGTAGCACCATCTTGCAAACGCAGTTTTAGTTTTAGTTTCGTCAAAAAACTAATAACAAGGTCTTGTTTATTTTGTAGAGATTAGAGTAAGTAAAATATATTTATAAAGACAATAAATCGTATTTTTAGAGGAATTTGTTAGCTGTTTATGAAAAAATTGACATTATTATAAAAACTGGTTTTGAGAGTGTAAAACACACAATAAGTTTCCAGCCCCAAACTAAGCTAAAAGGAAATAAATTGGTGTTAGCAGAACATGTAAGGAATGTAGAAGAACTAAAAACTAATGGCAATAATAATTTAATACGAGCCACCATCATTCGTCAAAAATCGGTGACCTCAACACCCTATAAAACAAGTTTAAACGTAAGTACTCTCCTAACCTAAAAACATGACTAAACATTTAGATAAAGTATGTCAAACATTTTTATTCATTTATTACAGATCGATAATGCTCGGGTTGTCACTGGAGTAAAATGCAAATATGTTGCTGCTTTCATATGTAACATTAACAATAAACAATTAACAATAAAGTAACTAATTCAAAAACGAGCAGTGAACAACAATGGAGAAAACCCAGTATTCGTCAATTTGTTGATTGTAAATATTCCAAAGGGAGATATTTTCAACACATGTTTCCATCAGTATCCAAGACTGAATGTTGTGAACTACAATCAACATTACGTCATGATAAATTACTGCAAGAGTCATCTTTAAACAAATACTACAGGCAACAGAGCAGTCTCTAGATACAAGCGTAATAACTGAAGATATATCTTAAACATTGGGCAACGTTGAGTAGCCGCTGGAGAAAGAAGACTGCTTAGCTTGTTTAAGTTTTTTTTTACAGTCCAGCGGGAATTCCAATTATACAAATGTGAATACTGACTAGCAGAAAATCTAAAAGAATATTATAAGAAACATGTAGCTGTAACGGATGAAGATACTATTAACATTTGTTGTTATACAATGAAGCAATCGGCATGTCCAAACTGGTATGCAATTCGACACTTAAGGATAACTGCGAGTAAAAATATATATAGTATAAAATCACGTAAAAGTAAATCCATTCAAAGTTTAGTGTCAAGTATTTTTAAACCCAAATAAAATTGATTGTGTTGCCAACCGATATGGCTTGCGCAATTAAAAACATGCAATATTACTTTATCAACAATTAAAATTATGTCAAGTAAAAACTGTCGGGAGCTATAAACAGCAAAGAGCAACCTTGGCTGTGCGTTAGTTTTTTTTTATTTGATAAAAGTGAAGGAACGAGCCAAACGTTCACCTTATGGTAAGTGCAACGTCTGCCCATAACAAATGCTGTGTCACGCAGAGAATTTCTGTGTGCGCCCGTCACCCTGAGACATCAGTTCTTAAGTCTCATATGCCCAGTGGTTACGCTAGCTCTCAGTGCCCTTCAAACCGAAACACAGTAATGTTTGCACACTACTGCTTCACGGCAGAATAACTGGCACTGGGGTGGTACCTACCTAGACGGATTCCTACATAGGAATCCTACCACCACAGTATTGAAAGTATAGTGGTGGAGGATGGCGGTGTGACATAGCTAGTCGAAGTTAAATGTCCAATTTCATGTGAAAAAAACCTGTAGTTGACTTTGATAATAATTTATGCAATGTTAATTACTTAGTATTTTTAAATAATGTAATAGAATTAAGAGAAAGCCATCCATATTACACTCAAGTTCAATCACAAATGTATGTTACTGGAATGACAATGTGTGATATTTTTGTCAAGTTATTAATAATATATGTCGTAGTCAGCGATGGCTGAGCGATAGCGCCGCTTACCTCTTGATTAGGCGGTACAGGGTTCCTTGTGTAGATAGCGCAGAATAACAATTTCTAATGCACCTTGTGTAATAATTTCACCTTACTTACGCTTAACCACCAATTAACTAGGTAAACCGACAGTTTCGTTTCGAAGGTGTGACAAGGTCGGTGTCTCGAATTCAACTGCCCCCTGAACTATCCGAACTCTTAAATAAGACACTGCACGTGCGGCTAAAGTGACGTCACGGTGTTTACCACCTCCTCAGTACTACAATAATCAAATTAGCAACTTATTATTTAACGATATCGTTTTCCCCGACACGGTCATTCTGATAACTCACAAGTCCTCGTGTGTGCCATCTGAAACAAGAGTTCATCCAAAGTAAACAACGTCTAGCAAGTAAACCGTCTTCCGCACGGTCAGATTATGGTTCAACTATGTAACGCTCGTTTGGACAGACCTCAGCAATTATACATGGGCCACGAAGCCTATCAATTATTCGGAGATTCTTCCGAACCCGAACCAGATCACTTAGTACAAATGTATAAATAGCGGCTTTATTAGCGTCACAGCGAATTTTATCCTTCGTCACCCGCTCGTTCATCCTGACAAACTGTGACTGGTAGACATATCATCATTACTCTCATACTAACTGTAACGGTCTCAGTACAAAAGAAAACGCGTGTCCTTTCGACCACTCATGGCCCGGACGACATTATCCCTTCGACCACCTTCACCCAAACATCTAAATCTAAAAATTTAAACTTTGTAAAATAAGTGCAAAACTTTATAAAATAAAAAACAGGTAATGTTTTTCAAAAGTTTGTTTTTATTTACAGTAAATTAACACAATATAAGTAAATTGAAAGTGTAAATTAATAAATTAAGGCTGTAAATTAACTAAAACACAACAAACATCTACTATATTATCAATATAATTGAATAAATTATGAGATATTTTATCGAGTACCTGGTATATTCTTAGTCTTTGCATAATTCTTTCGACATGAATTCTTACTCGAGCAATATCATAAGTCCTTTCGATTTCTTCTTGAGAGAATTCGTTTTGTTTTGCTAAAATTGGGAGCATAATAATTTTAACTTTATTACCACTTTCGTCTAGAACTTGTTTAATTGCTGGAAAACCTTTATCAGCCAAAAATTCATTTCCAGCTTCTAAAAGATCAATTAAACCAGATTCTACAGGCGTTTGTGAGTCACTTTTTCTCCCACCCGCTACTTTGGATATGAATGAAATGAATCTGCTGGGAGTAATTCCTATGAGAACTTTTGCAGTAGATCCTTTTTTGTAATGGGAGTAATAAACAACACGAATATCCACTGCTGATGGTGCTTCAATTCTGAATTCAGTGCAGTCAATATTACTCTTGTATTGATGTAATCTGGTCTGAAACACTCTGGCATTGTTGCCCGTACCGCAGCCCTATTCAGCCAAAAGACTAAATTAGCAGTGACAGAAGCTAAATTTTTTAAAATAGAATAAAATATTCATGAAAATTTTATTCTGTGTATGCCAAATAACACACTCAATGCTGAAAATGTTAGCCAGTTTTTATTTTTGTTATTACTACTTCTTACTTATTCTCCTCTAATTTCATTTGTAGTTATTTTTCTGTTTTTTACTTGACCAACAAGAAGTGAGAAACTTATGAAATCATTTTTGATCTTATGTACACTTGTAACGTTTGTAACGTTGTAGTTACATGACTATAAATCGTGCCTAATCTTACTTAATTCAAATAATATTTCAATTAGATTCATTCGTCAAATTTAAAATTATAACATACATACACATATAAATTTAAATTTTATATATATTAGCGCTGGGCATCGCAATGCATACCCGCGTTTAATATAAAGTAACATTCACACTTACCCACCTATGACTGATCGCGACGGGACAAGTTTTTTTTGTCTCCGTTCGCGTGACGTCATGGAAGATTCGAGACCCGAGCGAGGTATTTATTACCTTCGGCCATTTCACTCCAGCGACCATTCTGCACCCGGTCAGTTTAGGTACACACACGTCTCCTGTCGGACTTTATGTACGTTGTGCTGTACCTACCTTAGCTGCATTCGGTTGCAAATTCATATCGCAACGGAGTAAGTCTTTCATATTAATCTTCATCCTCATATTGGGGTTCGAGGTTCGGATCAAGATCTCTTTCGAGGTTCGGATCAAGGTACGAGTTACGCTTTCGAGATTCGGATCAAGGTTCAAGATCGCTTTCAAGGTTCAGGATCAAGGTTCGAGTTTCGCTTCCAAGGTTCGATCCAAGCTTCGAGCGACCGCACGACTACCTTCCGGGAAACAACTAAAACACCTGCCAGCCGACCGTGACGCCGCGTGGCCGTTCATCACCGGCGTCTCTTCAACGTCACTGGCAACCCGACGGTGCCTTCAACCATCGTGTCACGCAGAACGCCAGGGGAGTACCGGACTACGTCTGCATAAATTAGGCGGGCCACTACACCCACGACCTACCATTTTGTCTTTTTCTCTCTATTAAATTTTTTAAGGCACTGAGAGCTAGCGTAATTCACTGGGCATATGAGACTTAAGAACTTATGTCTCCGGGTGACGGGCGCAGTGTGGTGCTACACAGAAATATTCTGAGTAACACAGCATCTGTAATGGGCAGATGTTGCACTTACCATCAGGTGAACGTATTGTTCGTCTCGACACTTAAAATTTCAATGACAGTAAAATAATGAAAACTGAACTTTTTTACCGTACTTCATTCTGTAATACATAGGGGAACCATCAAAAATTTAAATAATAAAAACGCAAACCTATCTAGTGTATAAAAAACCAGTCCTTACTTCGTATTTTCTTTGATATCTAGAAGGTATAATTTATATCGCATTTTGAAATTAACCTTGGATTGAATTTTACGAAAGATGGGAGATTATACCAACACTTAGTTGCTAGGTGCCGAGAATAGCAGCCGTGGCGTGTCCTGGAACAGCAAGTAAGCTTATGTTCATTGGACCAGGTAAGCTTTTGATATAAATATTCTGGGGTTCTGTTTTTAATTACTCCAAATAGTAAAATAGCAAAGTGTTATTTGAGCCTCGATAACATGTTAAGCAGTTTGCTTTTTTCCAGATAAGAAGAAACATGTGCTCTCGGAGGGATATTAAAACAAAGACGAGCACATGCATTTTGAACTCGCTGAAGGAGCTTCATTGTTTTCGCTGAGAGACAGGGCCCATAGGCCGAAATGCAGTAATTTAGTTTTGACAACATGAGAGTCACAAAGGGTTATTCTTAAATTCAAACGAAGGTAATCCCGTATTTTGTAAAGTACCTTTAACCTATAAAAACAAGAACGCACCACATCTAAAACATAACTCTCAAATTGTAACAAACCATCTATTTTAAGGCCAAGACTGCGAGCCTCTTCAACCTGCTGAATGATTCCTCCTTCCAATAATATTCTAGGCCATGTCTTGTTAAGTTACCACACATCCCACAATAAACTTATACCAAAACCGTTTTGTATACCACGTTTTGCGTTTTGGCATCCTTTGCCAAAATATGTAAGTTTTCTGCGCTGGAGACTCGAGAGCAAGCTACGTACAGTTGTCCATGTGAGAAACACGCCATTTCCAAATGGACACCTGCTTCTTTATGGGTCTGCCCCTGCGCCTTATTAATAGTCACAGCAAAGGCTACTTTGAGTGGAAATTGTAGTCATTTAAACTAGAAGAGCAGTTCTGTTGGAATAATTGGGATTCGGGGAATCATAACTCTTAGAGTGTTCCAAGGAGTTTAGAAACTCTATACACAGTCACCATATATCCCATATGGTGACTGTGTCCATAACACTATCTACCGAAAAGTATTCCACAAAGTCTCCTTCCATCTCGAGACAATTTTTTTTTATTTATATGACTAACAACTTCATTCAATGGCGCTAAAATTGCTCTTTCACATATCCTTGTCCTCCACATTAATTTAGAAGCCCTGAATAAACTCGGTTTATAAGATCATCTGCTGTATAAACAATATTACAAAATTCGTTATCTAATGTTATCAGACCATTTATGTCAGGTGCAATTTAATCTACCCTGATTTTGAGTAGCTCAGCCGCATAGTTTCCTGCCTCTGTATCGTTGTGTGTGTGTTGCGCTCTCATATTTATAGTCACTGACTTTTTTTACAAACTGCCACAATGTGGAAGTCCTCATAGATGCTTTCATCTGCAGCCGTACCTTTTGGTATGACAGGTAATATTTGTCTGAAGTCGCCAGCTAGGAACAGTACCATCCCGCCCATAATAAGTTGGTAACATCTTTTAAATTTTTTTAAATTAAACTAATTTTACAGATTTTATCGCGTTTAATTTGACTATTTATAACCAGACGTTTCGAGTGCTTTACAGCACCCATGGTCACGGGCGGACTGAGGTGACAGATGTCCTGAAGTCATAGTTAACCCAAAGTACCTTCAGCTTTTTATTTATTATTTTTGGTCCGATCTACGCAGAAAGAGCTAACTGTATCTTGAAGTCTTGCAGTGGTATGCTTGGTTTTTAAATTTCCCATATTTGTAGTGGATTTGAAAGCCCTGTGGGCTTGCTTTACATTAACATTAACATAGCAAAAAGCTCTCTCACTTTAGTAGCCGATCTGCATTGTATAGTGTTTTCTAGAATTTCCTTCCAGTGGTTGTCGTTTTCTAATAATGCTTTGGCTTCGCATGTCTCTCTGAAAGTAGACATTACCTGCCCATTATGTTTTTTAAGATCGTCGGAGGTTGTAGCAGTATTCTTACACAAAAGCATTTCATGCTGGTGACAGGTGCTGTAGATACTCTCCCTAATGTATCGCTCATTTTGACACCATGCCAGTTGTCTACCGAAGTTCCCTGAACTCTACGTTTCCACTCCTTGCTGGTTTGATTCCAGGTGTAATACCAGGGTACTTCAAAATAGACAAGAGTTTTAGCAGTTATCCGTAGAACAGAGTTTGAAAAATTCGGTGAGTTTTTCGGAGTGGAGAGCCGCTCACGGAAATTATCTTCTGTATAATCCGTTGAACATTCGAAATACTAATAATAAATATTCAGTAAAAACGAAACGGCTAGTATAGCGAAAACACTAAATAATAAACTGAATGAGTGGCACGAAAAGTTGGTGCACCAAAACTACAATTATGTTAGAAAAGTATTATTGAAAAATAAAAGTAATGTAAAGGAAACTTCTATTCCTAAGTGTGAAAGTTGTTTGGAAGGAAAAATACATCGCTTATCATTTGGCATATACTAAAGAAAGACTTCCCGAACAACAAACATATTTATTTTTCCAAAAATAAATGTATGGTAAAAGATTGCCTAGAATATTTTATAAGAAAGGCGGAAAATATAACACAAAATAAGATAAAGTTGTTTAGAAGTGACAATAGTCTAGAATTTTTAACAAAGAGGTAAAGGAAATATTCTCAATGTATAATCCACCAAACCACCCACTACTGCTGCATTCGTTATAAATAGAACTGAACAGAGTAGGAATGATGGAAGATCGCCATAAGATGTATGGACTAAGAAAAGTTTCAACATTCACCATTTGAAAGCTTTTGGCACACCAGTTTATGTACACATACCTCAGGGTCTTTTCACTTCTATACTTTGACGTTTTCTATGGAGGCCGATTACCTCTCTTTGGTAGTTTCCTATATCGCTAGATGGCGGTAGCGACAAATTTGCGAGACGTTTGACGCAATTCCTTATTTCAATATTATTTTCAAAACTTAAAAATAAAAAATAAACTGAATTTACAGAACACATGTATCACATATTTAATTAATTTTTGTTACTTTAAATTCTTTTATTTCCTTTAATAAATAGTAAATTCATTTAAATATGCAGAAACTGGGAGGAACGGAACGTATGTTGACACAGCGGCAGCATCATGGCTAACTGTCAATTCCGTTTACGTTACGTGACGCGAATGTGGTATTTTGCTTTTTCTTGTGGATTTTTCTATTTGACGACCCTGCTTTTTCACCTGGACGCCGATTAATTTATACCCTTGCTGACCTTTGCATTGAATTTAGGACTCCGATCTCTCCGCCGCCCCATTCACTCTGACCCATCGCCTCGTTTTCCGGACACCGATTTCTTTGCCTATCGACCTTTGCCTCGTGTTTCAACTTAGATTCTTTGTCTTTGTTAATAGAATCAGGCGTTACTTTGTGGAAATCCATTATAATGAAAGAAAGTAAGTTACTTTGCTAAGATCCGCATGCAAAATATAAAAATATGGTGTATGTAATATGGTGTATATTACCTAGTTTTTTGAAGAGCACCGCCCGCCCTCCCTCAGGTAGCGTGCACAAGCAAACTAACACCGCCACCAGCAACCGCCACCAGTTACCTTCCACCAACCAACTACAATACTACATTTATGTATATACACCACTGAAGTCGAGAACACGACACGTGTTTCGCCTCAAAACGAGGCATTATCAAGCGTCATAGACTCTACGACAGACGGCCGCCGAGTGAGCGGCGCGGTCAAAGAGCTGCCTATTTATACGAGTACTATAGGTGACGCAAACCCCGAAAATAAAATTTAAGATAGAATTGGAACAAGACTGTACTCTTAACTTTCTAGATATTTCAATATCCCATAAAAACGGCACCCATGATTTTCAAATTTACCGCAAACCGACCCACACAGATTCTGTCATCCCCGCGTCATCGTGTCACCCTTGGCAACAAAAATTAGTCGCTTTCCATAGTTACGTTAATCGTCTATTGACCTACGTAATTCCTACTAAAAAGGGGAAGAATAGACCTAAATAAGAGAAAAAGTTTAAAAAGAATATTGCGAAAACATTAAGAAACAGTAGGAGAAACATACAGATCAGCAAAAACCCAAAAGAATATGCCAGAACGAACACTGAAACTTCCCTGTAAAGATAGCTGTAGATTTAAGTGCCAAGCAACGTTATATTTGCTATATTCAAAGACTACTACTTAAAGAGTACTGGGGTTTGGGTGAAATCAAAAGACAATGGTCTTTTATAATGCAGTCCATGGAAGAAGTAAAACCCTTGCAGCGATATTTAAAAATCAATTCTGACGGAACAATTGCACCAAAGCGAGAAAACAACAACGCTTTCTTTTTCACACTTTCTGGGGCAAAAATTAGAGTTTGTAAAACCTTCTTTAAAAATACTCTATATACTCGTATCAACAATAGACCCATAGAAACCGCATTAAAGAAAAATAATAAAACTACAAATATTTCATTGATTAAAGATAATCGTGGGTGTCACAATAGTCATGTCCATATAGACGAAACAATAAAAACTGGTGTCAAAGCTTTCATCGATGCTATACCAAAAATAGAGTAAAAGTATTTGCGATTTACACCGGGACTACGTTGTGCATTGCAAGGCCCAGAACGTTTCGTTTCGTTTCGTTTCGTTCTCAAGATTTCAACGTATCTTTTTTTATACATAAGAAAGATGCGTGCAAACTTTGTGAAGCTTATAAACTAAGTACAAATGAAGAAAAAGAAAATAAAAACCAGCTATATTTATCTCACCTAGAAGAAAAGAAGATGTCACGAACTGAGAAGGAGAAAGATAAGTACAACGAGGACATTTTTGTGGCTGTATTTGATTTATAAGCAGTGTTTCAGTGGCCGAAAGGAGACACTTCAGTTTTCTACTATAAATCAAAACTTAATGTATTTAATCTGACAATTTATTAACTTAAAGCAAACTCTGTTGAAATTTACGAGTGGAATGAGTCACAGGAGGTTTGAACGAGATTGCTACCTGTTTATTCGAGTACTTAAAGATTTCTCATGGGCAAAATGCAATCGATGTTGTTTTTTACTCAGACAACTGCGCTGCAACAGAAAAATAGATTCAGTGGCAACTAATTTTTATAAATCAATCGTCAGGCAATCGTTATTCTATGCATCGCCAGTGAACTGTAATTACATTAAGTTTGAAATTGAGTGGTGTGAAGGCACTGCTTGGATTGTAAACGACGCGGTAAACTTGTATTGCTGCGCTTTCTAATGCAGTTCGTGTATTTAGCAAGCGTTCGTTAAGTACTTTAAATAAATTGTAAAATATTGTGAGAAATATAAATATAAATAAATCATTTGTAAGTGGATAATAGTGGGTAATAAACCATGGAGTTTCCTTGCAATGGATCAAAAGAACTGTACTACTGAACCCTTAACAAATTGGGACAGTAGTACTGCTCCCCCAAAAAATAACCCTGGGGCTTAAGCTTCGACATTTAAGCATTCGACATATTTTTTTTAATTTATTAGGATCTTCAAACATTTTTTTTAATATTTCGATCAAAATGACTAACAGAGCGGCAAGATAGAATCAAGAAGATCCTATCCCACTTCTGATGACGGAGCAGAGGTTCTTAAATTGTTTTTAAAAAGCGTGACGTCAATATAGCTGACCTCATGTTCTCCACTATCACTAACATTTGATAGCAAATGATAAGAATATGAATAGAAACAACCAAGGAACAATAAAAACAGTTTAATTCAAGTTAACTTTAATTTACTATTTCAAGTAAATCAAACATTTTAAATTCAAAGTGATAAATTGAGATTTCGCTAACAGTTACAAATTATTTATCTCAATGAAAACAATAAAGACTTAAAACATCACTTAACTTAATAACAGCACGTCAGCACCGCCCTACGGATGGGTCCAGAATGTCAGTCGTGGCTCTGTCCTGAATTGAAATTAAAAAACATCCTAATTTTAATAGAGAAGATGGTTGGGTATTACCACCTGCTCGGGATCCCATAATTAATAAAAATGAAGTCAAAAACCAAGCATACCACTGCAAGACTTCAAGACACAGTTAGCTCTTTCTGCGTAGATCGGACCACAAATAATAATTAAAAGCTGAAGGTACTCCGGGTTAACCAAGACATCAGGACACCTGTCACCTCAGTCCCCCCGTGACCCTGGGTCCCCCAGTGACCATGGGTGCTGTAAAGCACTCGAAACGTCGGGTTATAAATAACAAAAATTAAACGCGATAAAATCGGTAAAATTTGTTTCATTTAAATGAAAGTTACTATTGATAAATTAGTCTTACAATATGTCCAGAAACTCTTTTTAATTAATTTTAAAATTATTTTTTCTTATTTGGTCAGCATGTAATCCAGTAATTTCATCTTATTACTGTACTAGAAGGCCGTTAACCATATCTTAGCGGCTTTTTAGTGAAGTAATTTATTTACAATCTTAACCTTCATCATGTTTGTTAAATTTGTTTAAAAATACTTACCTAAAAAGTTGTTAAGTGACAGAACTGCTTTATAGCCGTCCCATTCGATTCTAATAATGATTGTCACTTATTTTACGATAATATACCAAAATATACATGAATATTCTGATACTAGCCTGATACCATTAGTAAACATGTTTTTCTTTACTTATTGTATGTCTTTTTATAAATACCTTCTAAATACGAATCACTAACTGTTGTATCTATAATATTGCTACCAATTACTCCTAACTTACATTATTTTGCAAATAGCCCATCATAGGCCAATGTGATTAACCCATTAGTGCATAACGTTCGATAAATCGGACGCCAATAAAATTGTTATTTTAGGAGTTATATATATTTTACTAACCGTTTATTTTTTTTAAACAGTAGTGTAATATACACCGTAATTTTTACATCGTTCTGGAAACGAAGAAAATTAGTACAGTTTCAGTTACAGAAACGATTGGTAGTATCAGTTTTTAGATTTTAATATTTACTTTTTTTTGGTAAATTAAAATTAATCACGTGTTTTTAATAGAACCGACAACTTGCGGTAGCTCCCGTCTATAGGTAATCACGATCACAGTCGATAGGTCAATGTCCTTACGAACGCATAAGCGACGAAGTAAAGGCTATCGGAGAAAAAAAGCGTTGAAGATCGTGAATTTTCTGACATTTTTCGACATGGTTAATCCGCCATCTGGCCGGACGTCCAAGATTTTTCAATATTTCCCTTGGATGACACTTACCATACCTACCAAATGAGACTGGGTGGCAGATTTTCATACGCCGTTTCGTACTTTATAAAATTATTACAATAAAGGCCCCATGGGTTTTATTCTGGCACATAAAACTGAAAAAGTTTGCGAACCACTACAATTTAAAAAAATACGTTTAATAAGTACTACGTCAATAATCTACACTGAATAAAAATACTCTATTCGTACCTGGGATAGCCTCTGCCGGACGATACTCATGGCATAACATTATTTACGAAGTTACAAAATAATCTGCGAAATACAGTCCATTTTGCACGACACACACGTACACGGCTTATTAAACTGGCTTCTGGATTTTTTTCAGTTTTAAACACATTCACGATCATAATGCGTAACACCTTACGAATTTATTGTTCATGAGATTAAACCTACAGTCAAATGTTTCTTGTTAGCAACATCGTATACCTGTACCATTGTTAGATATAGTGACGTTAGATAGAATACACTTTACGACTTATTTTCTTCGCGATAATTTAACAACATAAGCGCGACCAAATGACCTTAGACTATAGGTGACGACCGACCACATAGACCAACCAACTAAAGCACTGTCACTCTCGCCAACACATGATTTTTTTTACCCTTAAAGACATTAAAAACTCCCTAAACTAAACATTTGAAAAACATAAACTAAGTGTATGTCGGCAGTGTAGACGTTTGTCTACTATTTAGTTTTTGTATGCCAGTTTTTAAATTAAACAAAAAAGTTGTCGATAGAGCATAACAGTAAAAGTAGTATCAAAATATTCATCAATGGTTATTATTACAATACAATTACTTAGTATTGAATAATAAATAATTCCATTAGTATAAATCCTAGAAAACAATAATTAAAAAAAATGTAATAAGAATAATAATGATATCACTGATTGTCATTAAAAAATAAATGTACATTGTGTGTGAGTTAATAATATTTCTTCCATTACAATAGAATCCTTCTCAGCCTCGCTGTATTTTTTTAAATCATACATTTTATAAACATTTCACATTACATTTATAAAACCATATTTTCTTCCCCATCTGGAAGGAAAACCCCTAAGTTGGCAACACTGAGCACTGCGACATATAGCGCTGTTGTATATCCCCTCCCGGCCGCCAAGTCGAAAGGTCGAAATTTCGAAACGTCTGTAGGGCTGTGTCGTTTCGAAATTTAATTAAACATGACACAACATTAAACGAAAACGGTTTTGTGCATCTACGTTAGCTCGAGCGAAAAAGATTTTTTTAGCACGAGCTAACGTAAGCGTAGATGCAGTGCAATAATTGCAACTGCACATTGGGTGGCTCGCTGTACCTAAATATTTCACGAACGTTATCGTATCCCCGTTTTTCAATTATCGTAACGGAAATATGAGTCGAAAGTAAATGTACTCAACGTAAGGAGAAACTACCAATTGTATATGATAATGCGGGCCATGCGGTTGTACGTTTATTCTTATGAATATAAAAGTAGTCAGAAGTTAAGCAATATGATAATGGACGTTTTCAAAATTTAAAAAAAATGTCATCATCATCATCATATCAGCCTATCACTAGTCCACTGCTGAACATAGGCCTCCCCCTCAGATTGCCACAAGTTTGTAGCTCTCATTTTGGAAGGATTTTGCTATAGTTGCCACGCTTGGTAGGTGGGTTGGCAACCGCAGTTTATTTATTCAGATGATTCGAAAAAAATATATGGGACGTTAAAGAGATTAAAATAAACTATGAATTTTTTATGTTCGGTCACAGCTTTTACTTTAATATACCTGATCCAATGAATCTTTTGGCAATATTAAAAATAAATTCAGATTAATAAAAGCAGCAGTGATAAATATTATTATAATAATTAAAAATCTTTTTTGAAACAGCCCTGTTTAAAACATTTTCGTTTCACGCGTTGTCCACGATGCTATTGGAGGCGAAGTCACTCCCCGCCACCTTTAACGTAAAACAGCAAAATGCAAAAAATAGGTAAATAAGTGACTTAGTCACGTGTGAGCTCTGAACTTTTTAATTTAACTGTGCTTATGTTAATTTTTTTTTTTTTATTAATCGTATTTGTTCTTCGATGCACTTTTATTTGTGATATAACTTAAATAAAAATAAAAATACTTGTGTATACGGAAGAAGCGCGGAATTTAGTCAATTAAACGGCATATTGTGGATGCTAATAGTGATAAAAGGTGATGTGATACTGTGAGTGTGAATAAATCATTTGAAAGAAACCTTGCGAAAACGTGCTCGTTTATGTTTACAACCAAACAGAAAACAGTTTGCACAGTTATTACAATTCAGGTGTGCACTTAACTAAATATTTATTTTGTTAATTTCAATCCCAATCAGTTGTAAATAGTGTAAATGGTTTATTACAATTTTTAATTACGCATAAAATAATTAACCGATATTATTACTAAAATTCTACTTAACGTTTTTACCAAAACCACTGTTTCGATAGCTAAAATAATTTTATTTGATAAAAATAAAATAATGAAATAATATTTTATTATTAAAAATTATCTGAATATTTGTTTTATTTTTGGAGTTTACTCCATAGGAATCGATTTCATTTAAAGTGAAATGAATACGCTTATAACGAAAAATTAATTAACGTAAGCGCCATCTTATCAAATTATTTCAAAACTTTTCGTAACATAATAATATACGTATCTGACAAGATTCAATGTAGAATGAATATACATGTAGAGGAGCCAATATTTTTTGTATGGGCATTGAGCTCACTTTAAACTTAAACAGAAGTATGTTGCCTAGACCTAACTAGTGGCATAAATAGTTATATTTAGTCCAACCAGAATGTTGCAATATACTGCAACAGTGCCATCTACAAGCGGCTCCGTGAAAAGTCAAATAACTATAATATTTATAAATATTGTAAATTTGCAATTTTATAACTTAATAGTTTGTTAAAATATTGTTCTTTTGTTAATGATATCATGAATGTTTTATTATTAATAAACAAAGGAATATCTGTTTTACTTTTCATGGATAATTAAACAAAAATAACGTTTTAATAATTCGCCATTTTATTTTATTTAGTGCAGTTTTGAAAGAAAGTTTTCTGATTATTTAGAACGAGTAAATGCGTAAATGACATTATTGGTACAGACAGTGAAAGCTTTATTGTAAAAATAATAATTTAATTTGTATTACGATCAATTAATAGGACTAATTGCTCTCAACACACTCTTAAACACTCGCGGGGCTTGTCGTCAGACTAGGCCGGTATAAACCGGTTTGTTTCTTCTCATGAAAAATCACAATTTAAAAGTATTAACAAAGAATAGTTGAAATGTTCTTCTTTAATTTAGAAACCAATTTCAATATTGAAGATAGACGAGCGTATACACTACTGATCTTGCTAAAAGCAATTTTTTTATTATGACTTCTCTGTTTTAAGATACGATTCTTTTTGAAATAAAAACAGATCTAATTTTTTTTAACATTTAAAGTTTATAGTTTATCTTCGCTTTCAGAACAATAAAGAAAGCACGGGATTTATTTTCGCGTGGCCTAGTGGTTAGCGTACCTGACTTCTACGCCGCGGGTCCTGGGTTCGAATCCCAGCGGGTGGCAACATTTGTGCAAAACACAAATTGTTGGTTTTCGGGAATGGTTGTATTGTGTACAAATTTCGAAAGTTTGTTAAATGAAATTATTTGTACCAGATAAATATTTATAGTACGTAGATATTTTATTAATTTTTTAAATTAAAAAAAGTGTTTCTCCAAGGTACCTATAGTTTAAATTTTGTTACACCTTTTATAAAAAAAAAACTACGGTAGATTTGAAATGCCATAGATCTAATTATTTTTACAAAGTGTTGAATAACGTAGCACAGTAAGTCGCATATCAAGATTCCAGAGGCACTTTACCATCAGTGTTTTACAGACGAGGCCAATACGGATTGTAAAATATGCTTACCTTTTTTGAGAATACATAATATTATTCTTAAAATTTGATTTAACTTTTTTATTTCACATTGATTATTTAACATTTTCGTATGTTTCTTGCCCGCTGGTCTCGTGAAGTTCGGATTTGTTACATAGTTCTTTCTTTTTCTCTTTCTGTCTAAGTACCTATTTTGCGTACTTTTCGTGTCATATTAAACGTCTCGCCGAACTCGTTTCTCACATTCAAAACGTCGCACTGAATTTGACCTTGGATGTTCAGCGTGTTGTCGCTCTTGTGTTACGGAATTTTCGTAAAGAAAATAAGTCTGTAGTAAGTGTATTAAAGTAGGAGAACTAATGTTACAAATTTAGGCTGTTACATGTAACATGCAAGTAAAAACTTACACAAAATGTAAAAGATAATGTAATAAACACTTTTGTGTATCGAGTAAGGTTGACATAATTGAAGCAATTGCTCCGATACAGGGTAGTGTAAATTATTTGGCAAATAACCTTGTGAAAAACAAAACTCTGTTAGGTTTTCCAAACAGTTCCATTTTTTTGGGCGGGTTCGATTCCCGCACGAGACAAATATTTGTATTGCTTACAGATAATTGTACTGGGTATGGGTGTTTGTGCCTGATATAAGAGAAATCCTAGAGTATATCATAGTTTTTTTTTTTTAAAAAAACAGAATACTAAAAAGTGCACTTGACACTGTCAGTTTATCCTATGTTCTTTTGTCACGAAAGTAGCTATCTCAGAAAACACAAAATAAAGTATTTCCGACGATCCTGAATTTGTGTAAGAAAGAAGAGAAAATTGGAGTAAATACTCAGTTACGTGACGACTGCGTAGTCTAGTGGAACACGTTCTACTGCGAATACTATGACGCGGACCCTGGGTTTAAATCCCAGCCGGAGCCAACGTTTTTGTAAAGACATAAATTTTTAATTTTCGGTTCTGGAAATTTTCTGTAAACGCACTCACGACTTCGAAATATTCCTAGTCTGACGCATCTTTTAATAATCAAACAAATCTAAATGTATTTAATTATTAAAAACTTACCAATTTAGTTCTCAATAAATATTTATGATAAACCTTCGCAGAAAGGTATATCGTGTCCGACCCGAGCGTTGTGTTAGTGTAGGTAACAGCTGATTGGCACGGGCTATTGAACTCGGCCGGTGCGTGTGCGGTCCCACTAGAACACTGCGACAGTACTAAGCTTATATTCGAAAAACTGTAGGTCAACTTTTATTTTTTATCCATGTAATTAAACACAGTTATATTCATTTTCAGTAAGATTAAACTTCAGTAATCGATTCTACTATTGATTCTGTCTCGATATTTTCTTCTTCCAGAACGGCTTAAAAATTACGGTGTATATTTGAAGTGGTAATATTGTTAGTATGACATTCCGGCAACGCGCCTGCGCGTCAATTATCAATTTGAAAAATGGCGGCACGCGGTCAAAATTTTTTGCGGCGAAGGTAAGATTATATTGTGTTACTGTTGTATTTTGTGATGTTTTATGGGTAAAAAACGGATATTTTGCTTGCTAAACCATTACACTATTTATTATGTGTTCCGTTTGACGTCCGAAGTCCCTTATGAGAGTACACCGTTTTCTTTCCATGTTTAGCCGCTAGATGTCGCTACTACCGCTACTTGACTTCCTACAAAGCGCCCTCTATACCTGTAAGCTAGTTGGAGGGGTTACAAGCCGCCACATTTTTTGATCATTGTTGCGTCGTTTTTCAAACCGTGTAGTCGCTTATTGCTATTATTATTAAAAGTGATTTCTACATAATAATAGTTTACAATTATTAGTTGTGTTCATTGTTTGCCGTTACTTGTTATTAAAATTCACTTTAAGAAAATGAGTGATGAAAATATCTCTCCTTCGGATGTACCAAAAATTATTAATAGTGCTAAAGATTCTACATCAAGTGATAAGGAGTCTTCAGATACTTCAGAGGAGGGACCATCGCCGAGGAAACGAGGTCGTTACGCCCCTGAAACCAATACTCAGGAATTGGATCAGAGATTTAATGTTTTATCGCAGAATTTGGTGAGTTATGTTAATAATATATTACGAGCTAACAATAGTACAGCAAATAAATCGAAGACACCAGTTTCTAATACGATGATACCTAACTTGTCGAAAATCGATGCGTGTACTAGTAGAAACAAAGATCCGAACGATAACATTTCGCTCGAAACTTTTTTACGCCTACCGCCATCATTAGGAGAAAAAATTAACATTTCTGATTTAACTGGCTCTGGCTTTATCTGAACGTGTTAGTAAAATAATTTCAATGCAAAGATTTGATTCCGTAGATTGGAATTCAGTACGGTATACGGATGTACAAAAGAAATACGTAGCATTTCCCGCCTTCTCTGAACTGAAGGTCAACGAAGAACTACGTAAGCTCGAGGATACATACTCACCTATAAAATGGTTTCAAATGGAGCGCAGTTTCGCGGCTTTGTCGAATGCCTTTCTTGCACAAAATGAGTCTATCAATTTAGCCTTGCAAAATTTAGTAGATTGGTCCACGCAGTCGGATGTACAACTTTCCCCTACATCAATTTATAGTAAATTGATTGAATTGTTTGACGAAGCCTCTAGTTATAAGAGAGCTTCTCAAGATATTTTACAAATTATTTGTGGCAAACGAGCCGAAGTTTTGGAACATCGGAGACGGGCATTGCTTAAGGGAATAAAAAGTAAATACGTACGTGAAGATATTACTAAAATTCCGCCCTCTGCAGATTACATGTTTAGCCCCTCTGTTTTATCTAACTACATACAAAAAATAGGGGGAGTAGACAAGTTGGAGAAGCAAAGTAGTACTCATCCGCTACGATCAAAGTCACCTGAGCCTTCCACGTCCTTTCATAATAAGAGATTTCGTGGGCCCTCAAATAAAAAGCAAAATGAACGAAAGGAATTTAATTCTAAGAAAATTTTCGGAGAACAATCTTCAAGAACGTGAGGGGGGGGGGGGAGGAGGCAAAGATAAAGGTAACAGGCGGGCAGATGTTCGCCGAAAATGACTCACCTGTTTTCTCGGGGGGATGTCTAACACATTATCAACGGGTCTGGGCCCAATTAAATCCACCCAAAGCAATAATGAAATTGATTTCTGGTGCTCGAATACCATTCAATCAAACTCCTTCACTAGTATTACCGACAATAAACATCTTAAGGAAGTACCAAACACCGGTTTCGTCAGAAATGTCTTCAGAGATTCTGTCGATGCTGCAACATCACATATTAGAACCAGCGCCTCTAACTCCATCTTTTATCTCGCCAACGTTTTTAATTCAAAAAGACAATGGAAAGAATCGAGTTATTTTCAATTTAAAAGCTCTAAACAATTACATGAAAACGAAGCATTTTTGTCTGTTCCATCATTACCAAACACCCAAGTTCTAACAGCCCGGCGACTGGATAGTAAAACTGGACATACGCCAAGCTTACTACCATTTAAGCATAAAACGAGAGCACAGATGCTTCCTACGTATCAGTTTCGAGGAAAAATTGCTACAGATGACGTGTCTACCGTTTGGTCTAGCCACGGCGCCGAGAATGTTCGCGTCAATAACGAACTGGACGGCAGAAGTTCTTTGGGCTATGGGTTTTCGCCTAGTAGTGTATTTAGACGATTACCTCCTAGTGAACCAGTCCCAAACGGTGCTCAAAGAGCAAGTTCGCACTGCGATCAGATTTTTGAGCAGTTTAGGTTGGTGTGTCAACCACGAGAAATCGATTACAACACCGACGAAGGTAATAGATTTCTTAGGCATAATATGGGACACACAACACGACACAAAGTCTCTGCCGAAAGACAAAATAGGCAAAATCCGCCAGAGCTTATTAACTCTCCTCGCTGTCGGCAGTTGGAACCTCAAGCAGGCTCAACGCCTCTTAGGTCATATCAACTTTGCAACTTTCATCACCCATGGGGGAAGGTTGCATTGCCGCACGTTACAGCGACACAGCAATACTCTGCGCAAAACTCCGCGTATACAGCAGATATTCCCGGAGACGGTACGCTTGGAGATGGAATGGTGGTTAAATAATATTACAAAAAAAAAAGACAGATTCATCCAAAACGCCTACCAACTCACTATATCGTCACAGATGCATCGGATGTCCAGTGGGGAGCAGTAGTAAACAATGTCACGATACAAGGGTCTTGGAATTATCACCAAAACAGCTGGCACTGCAATTTAAAGGAAATGTATGCTATAATATCGGCAATATCAAGACAAGCCAAACAGTTAAGAAACTCTCGAGTAGTTGTACAGAGCGACAACAAGACCGTAATATATTACATAAAAAACGAAGGAGGCACTCGATCTCAACGTCTCTTAAAACTAACCAAAGAATTATTCACTCTGGTGGATCGCCTGAATGTTGTATTGCACCCTCACTACCTTCCGGGAGTGTACAACACGGAGGCCGATCAACTCTCTCGCAATCGCGACGGCTCCGAATGGCACCTAAAACGAGAGGCAACTCGAGATATATTCGCTCTTCTGGGCACCCCAGAGATAGATCTATTTGCCTCTCAAAATGCACACGTCGTGCCAGATTATGTGTCGCTCGACTTATCCGACTCGAACGCTTGCTATCACGACGCGTTCAGCAGATATTGGCATTACGAACTGGGTTGGATCTTTCCTCCACCGGGATTGATGCCTCGGGTGCTGCAACATTTGAACACCGCATCGGGTCGGTTTATCATAATAGCACCCAAGTGGAAGAAGCCCTTTTGGCGACCGGATCTCCAAAGTCGAGCGCTAACACGACCGATGACGATCAATCGCCTAGAGAGAATGCTAATAGACACCAAGACAAATCTACCTCCAGCTCATGTCAGCAGTCTTCACTTGGAGGCTTGGCTAATTTTGGGTGGGATTCCTTCACAGAAAGCTGGTCCGATCAGGAAAGAGAGCTTCTTCTGTCCTGTTGGAGAGCTTCTACTCTAAAGACTTATGTCCTAATCTGGAATAAGTGGTCTCGTTGGTGCCTTAAGAACGAAATTAATTGTCGTTTACCGCAGGCTACCGATGTGGCCAGATATTTAGCTTATTTACACTTGACTGAGAATCTTGCCTATCGCAGCATTTTAGTATATAAATCGGTCATTGCATCTATTTGTGAAACTATATCTAATATTAGTATTTCATCTAGTCACATTGTTAAGCATATTTTGAAGGCAATATCCTTAGCTAAGCCGACTCCGCCAAAAGTTCCGATATGGGATGCAAGGATAGTTATTAATTATTTAAAAAATTCTAATCCGAATATGGACAACCTATATGAAGTTTCAAGACACACTGCCACTGTTCTCTTAATAGCTTCTGGTCGCAGGGTGCATGATTTGACCTTACTTCATATAGACAGCGAGCATTATGTAGATAACGGAAGTTCTATTTCCTTGCATCCTACCTTCGGGTCCAAAACAGACTCCTTGTTGCACAGACAATCAAGCTGGACCTTGTTAAGCTCGCCTCACTCGAATATAGATCCTGTTTTTTGGATTAGATCTTTGATTAGAAAATCAGCCCCGATTCGCGGTTTATTAACTAATTTATTTATTTCAATTAGATCTCCGCCTAGACCAGCTACCCCAACTATGATTGGTGGGTGGGTGAAGCGAGTTCTTTCCGATGCGAATATACAGGCTTCACCTGGCAGCTGTAGATCAGCAGTATCGTCTTTAAATTGGTTAGAGAATTATCCAATTAACGAAATTTTAGAGAAAGCAAATTGGCAACATGAAGGTACATTTAGGAAGTTTTATCTCAAGCCACTTGACAATTTAATTAATAGTGACGAGAAAACACAGAAATCCCTTTCTAAGTATTTTTCCATAAATTAATTATCATAATTAATTTATGGAAAATTAATAAAGTAATGTTCAACCTTTACCTTAATTATTTAATTGTAAGGTACAATTATTACGTCTGTGATTAAATGATTTGTTCTAATATCTATTAAACTTGTATCACATCACATTGTTGCGTTATTTACAATCCACCAGGAGATAACAAACAGGTCTCTCATAAGGGACTTCGGACGTCAAACGGAACACATAATATAAAATTTTACCTACCAATAAAATTGTTATTATGTTTCCAAAGACGTCCGAAGTCCCTTATGAGAGTACACCGTTTTCTTTCCATGTTTAGCCGCTAGATGTCGCTACTACCGCTACTTGACTTCCTACAAAGCGCCCTCTATACCTGTAAGCTAGTTGGAGGGGTTACAAGCCGCGACATTTTTTGTTCATTGTTCGGCTCATAATGATGTAGGTGAACACCAGGAAGACATCACTGGGACTTCGGACGTCTTTGGAAACATAATAACAATTTTATTGGTAGGTAAAATTTTATATTTACAATATATATTTTACGTGGCCCCTGTTATTTTGAAGGCTATCCTTGCTAATTATGTACTGTCCGATATATCGCACGCTATGCACGGCGGGTACTGCATGTGGTGTTTTCTCGAATTGTTACAGCTTGCAAGTTCATGAAATATTATCTGCTTTGGAGTGTGAGGAGTATGATAATTATACAGAAAATATAATTTACGTTGAGCCCCCTATTGAGCATGCCGATCAGGTCACTGATGAAGACAGTGACAAGTCCGACGAGAAGCATGGTGCGAACCTAAATCACTTAGGACGAAGACTGCTGCAAACTAGCTGCGAACTGCAACGTTTTCGAGGTGATACAATTGTTTCTATTCCATCAACGTCTACAGCCTTCGATTCAAATACGCAAAGATCGTCAAATGATAATTCTTTATCAAGTAGCGATAGTGAAGACGAGCAGCCCCTTTCTAATTTCATTTCCCACTAGTCATCAAGGTCTGCACCCCCAGCTAAAAAGAAAAAATCTACACATTGGAAAAAAGAGGAACCCGCTTTTATTTGTACTGAATATCGTCCACAGCCATCATCAGATGAAAGTAAAGCATGTCAAAATCCACTAGAATACTTCAAATTATTTTTTCACAATGATCTTATCAAACATATAGTCAAACAAACAAACCTGTACGCTTTGCAAAAAAATAAATCTTTGATGGTAACGGAAGACGAGATCTACGTTATATTAGGAGCGATGCTATTGTCAGGCTACGTCAAGTTGCCAAAAAAACGATTGTATTTTTGCAAAGATAATGCCGTGCCTACAATTCTACAGGATAGCATTAGATGCAATCGGTTCGAAATTATTCTTCAACACGTGCACTTGAACGACAACAGCGAGCTCGGTGAAATCTACAGATAGATTGCATAAATTACGTCCTATTATTGAAAGTCTAGGTGAATCATTCCAAAAACACTACGGAATGGATGAACAGTATAGCATAGATGAAAGCATGATCCCTTACTATGGGAAACACTACGCTAAACAGTTCATCCGTGGAAAGCCAATAAGATTTGATTTCAAAAACTGGGCAATGTGTGCAAGTACCGGATATATGGTAGCTTTCAGCTTATACACGGGAAAGAGTACCGAAAAAAAAGATTTTGGACTAGGTGGCGATGTTGTTCTCCGACTAATTAGATTGAGCAAACTTCCGCCTAATAGTGGCATAAAATTGTTTTTTGACAATTATTTTACATCTTTGAGCCTAATGAGACACCTGAAGGAGATCGGCTATTATGCTACGGGAACCTTGAGAGCTAATCGCACTGAAAAGTGTACTGTCAAAGACGTAAAACAATTCAAGAGAGAAGCGCGAGGTCATTACGACTACCGATTAGCTGATGATGTCTTCGTATGCCGGTGGAATGATAACAATGTTGTCACAGTAGCCACTAACTTTGAAAATCTTGCAATTACATCTGCAACCCGCTGGGCTAACGAAAAAAAAGCTAAAGTGTAAGTCCCTCAGCCATCACTTATTTCAAATTACAATAAGTATATGGGTGGAGTAGACAAATGCGACCAGGCCGTGGCAAACTTACGAACTCGGATGCGAATAAAGAAGTGGTGGTGGCCCATATTTGCATATTTAGTAGACGTGTCGGTAGTAAACGCCTGGTTACTTGCTCGGAAGAATGGCTGCACGAGAGACACCGAGTCCTTATTCGTTTTTAGACGGTTCATAGCAAGAAGCTTGCTTTCCACACATGGCATACCGCCGCATCAAGGCCGCAAGTCAGCAAAACCAATATGTACAATGAGATACGACGGTAAAGGACATTGGCTGGCCAATAAATACTAAACGTCGGTGTGCAAATCAATGTGGCGGGAAAAGTAAATTCCAGTGTCAGAAATGTGATGTAGGCCTTCACCCGAAATGTCACATGGCATACCACGTCGTAAATTAAAATCTATTTATTTTCTCTTGCTTATTATATTAAATTTATTCATGATAGTCGTACTTTTATTTTCATATTTTTTTAACATCTACAGTGTCCGCCGTGCATAACGTCCGATTTATCGGACGGGCTATAAAAGCTATAAAACTTTCATATTGATTAAATATTTTATATAATTTAATGGTCAAATACACTCGAAATGAAAATATATTACAGTGATCATAATGAAAAAGGCGTTAATAAACTTTATGCACTAATGGGTTGACTTCATTGAAATTATCATATTATTTTATACTTATTACAATAGTTAACATTTATTGATATTTAATTTTTTAAAAAATGAATCATTTTTTGCGCCTCCTGTAAAATTTGTTTTTTGTTGGATTCGCACTTCACCGTCGATATATGTGAAACTTCATAAGAAATGTGGGATGTTTTGCATGCAATTTATGATCAGAAAAATGAGAGGAGATTAGATTTACTTTACTGTGAGTTTTTCGAATATAAAAAATCGGAAGAAGATAATATAGCAACTCATGTATCCAAATTGCAATGAATATTCTGCCAATTAAACAATGGCCTTCATCTGATCACATTGTCACTGTACTAATGGAGCGTCTTCGCTCGTATGCGCAGAGACTTCAGGAAACTTCATCAATTAAAATTCAAGGGGAGGTTCCATTGGTAGCCAAAGAAAATAAGAAGGTAAAGTAAGGGTCACCCTAAACAAGCCATTTATTTAAGAAACCTTTTAGAAGAATTGTGTACAGACATAGTAAAAGCCCAGTTACTATTGTTACAAAAACTACGCAGCGGTGTCGCGCGAGGGTTATCGAAAGCTCTATACGACGCTCGAATGCGTGCGCGCGCCGCCCCGCGGTGAAGGATCTAGAGCCGCTACTCAACGGTGCGAGCGCGACGGAAATACGCGTGACGTGAGAGTGAGCGAGACAGCGCGCGGCATGCATGCACGCGCGCGTTCTGGAGACTGCCCGACTATTATAGTATACCGTTGCACCGGTATATATAAGCTACGGGTTTGGAACGTGGGACAGGATCGGCCCCGCTGAGGCTTTTTGTTGCCAGTGTTCAACAACCGTTCGGACTGTACACATCTCCGGTCCGTGCCCGACATTTCGTCAGTAAATGTCCCGGCACTGCCACCCGTGCCCTCTTGAGGACACGGCGATTACGACATCTTCTTATCACCTACACCTGGCGTCCTGCACCGTGCCGCCTCTTTCCTACGCCTTGAAAAGGGCGTATACGTGAGGCGAGTGCCCGCAGCCGTCGCCAATTCAGTCACGGAGCTCAGCGCTACTTCCAGAATGAATACCGCAGGGGACTGGATCCCGCTGCTACAAACTGATGTCACCATCCGCAACATCATCACGATGGAAAGAGCCGTCAACCACTTCAGGATAAGAGACCTCACGCCCATGCAGCGATTAGAATTTGATTTCATGGTGGTTCGCCTAATGAATTGTGATCTCACACTCAGCATCCACGCATTGGAGATACTCTTTAATGCGTTACCTGAAGATGAGGATGCGCTACTAGCGGCAGGTCACGCGCCGCTATTGCCTGAAGCTGCAGCCAAAGTCAGGGACTTGGCACAAGCCTTGCACCAAAAAGACCTCGATTTCCTCCGCCTAGAAGCAGAATGCTGCATAGGCGACGAAGATTACGAAGCCTACGATAATCAAGAAACTCTCTACGACTTAGTACCGATGTTAAGAGTGCGGTGTACGCCGGCCCCGAGGTTCATTGTAATTTCGGAGGTTCCGGCCCCCCGCACCCCGCAACCGTCAACACAAGATTTGCCCGCGCCCCGCGCCCCGCACACCGCCGGGCCTGAGCTAGATGCCCCCCGCACCTCAGCTCGGTCACCGGTGCCCCGCGACCCGCACCCCGCTGCACCTGAGACGACGCCCCGCGCCCCGCAAACCGCGGATTCCGCGCACGGCGCCCTTGTGCATCCGAAAAATACAACAAGAAAAGCCAGATTTCCACCTCTGGTAGTGGAAAACTTCCCGAACTGGGCACATCATATGAAGATCATTGCCCAGAAACTCGGAGTGACACCAAACGCCCGCCCCTTCAAGAAGAGGGTTCGCTTCTTCCCAGCTTCCGATGAGGAAACAGGTGCTTATCCATCGGTACCTCACGGAGCTGGAGACATCAGAAAACCTGGCGTGGTTCTCCTACTTATTGCCGGCTTCACGGAGTTTGAAGGTGGCAATCCGTGGCCTGCCTACGGGAACAGAACCACAGCTTATTAAAGAAGAGTTCCAGAAACTAAATTTTGAGCCCGAGTATGTGCGTGCGATCGAAACCCGCGCACAGAAAACCGTTTACTTCATGCAGCTGAGGCGTATCGGCGACACCATCCCACGCATCTATACCATCACGGAGCTACTCCACATGCGTGGGATTCACATTGAAGCCTAGAGGGGCAAGACGGGCCCCAGCCAATGCCACCGGTGCCAGAGCTTCAGACATTCTTCCTATTGCTGCCACCGCAAGCGGGCCTGCGTCTGCTGCGGAGGGGAGCATGCGGCCAAGAACTGCCCGAGACCTCGGGAAGAGGCTCCGACCTGTGCGAATTGTGGACTGGCACACACAGCCAACAACAAGCAGTGCTCAGTCTACAACCGGAAGTTGCGTAACCGCCGCGCAGGTACGATGGCACTATCCCAGGTCAAAATAGCACCGAGACCATGCAGGCTGCAAGCCCACGTAGAGGCGCAGCCAGGCAGCACGAATTTGATGGCCCCTGCAAACCCGTCCAAACCTCGCGCGGCTGGCCTGCCGAAGCGGAGGAAGAGGAAGAGGGGAAGAGGGGCTAGAAACCGGCCGACAACTGGCACATCCGAATCCGACCAGTAGCACCATGAAGCCCGACTCATCTAGTGGCACGACTGACGCACCGCAGCCGAGCCCGATGAAAAATGTCGCAGTAATTGAAGATCAGCACAAGACCGCTGTCGAAATCCAGGCAGTGGTCCAGGCGCTCAAGGAAGCCATCACCCCCATTGAATCCGGCAAAGACCCAGTGCCATCTATAGTGGGAGCGATCATTCGATTGCTCTCAGCGCAGAGCAGAACATCCGTGGCTGAGAAAGAAGACCCGACAAGCACAGATAGCCCTACAACATCAGACTGTGACGACCACACAGACACAAATTCCACCGATGTCAGAAATTTCGGCACTCCTCGCACTGTTGTCACAGGCCGATAGCGTGCGTGCGCTGCGGAGGTGACCACGCTGCGAGGGATTGCCCACGACCACTGGAGGAACCACCGACCTGTGCCAAATGCGGGTAGGACCACACTGCTAACAATGCAGTGTGTCCTGTCTTCAAGAGAGAGGCCAGGAGCAGGAAAACTAGCACCATAGCTGTGACACGCCCGCAGCGCGCGCAATTGACAGCGGTCGAGGCAAAGGCAGATCAGCCGACGCTGATGGCACCCGCCAACGCACCGCGACCACGTGGCCCTCAACTCCCGAAGAAGAGAAGGAGGAAGAGGAGCAAGACCAACAAGACAGCAGGAAGCCGAGAAGGACCAGGCCATTGGCGTTGCAGCAGCACCAGCAGCTGCAGTCGTACCCCCGGTCCAGACAAAGACCAAGTCGACTAAGTCGGCTAAACCCAAAGACCGAGACACGATGCCTATCCCTTAAAGGGAGAAACCGGCTGCAGATGACCGAATCACCAGATCAGAGGTCATAGAACTTCTGGAAGGGATGGTTCGGGTCCTAGACTCTTACAGATGCTTGGGGAAGATCAGCCATCCCAATGGATAAGCATCTCAGGATCGTGCACTGGGACGCCAATGGACTCGCAAGGAAGCTTTCTCTACTTCGGGTCCTCATGTAGGAACAGGACGTCGACGTGGAGCTCAGGAGACGCACCTGCGTCCCACTTCGAAACTATACGTACCAGGATACACCACCTATAGGAAGGACGAGATGTCACCTCTAGGTATAACATACAGGGGACTGGCGCTCTTGGTGAGAAGATCAATCATCCATCTCCCCATCACCCCCGTGTGCTTCCGAACTATTTACACCCACGGGATAGAGGTCTTCCTTGGCGATCAAAGGATGAGAATATTTGCAGCCTACTGACCACCTGTAGGCAAACTTGACCCCAAGAAACTCGGAGAGGATTTTGACTAGACCAATTCAACCATCATCGCAGGAGACCTAAACTGCAAGCACACGGGTTGGAACAGCGTCCAGACAACGACGAATGGGAGGATCTTATTCAGCGATGCCGAGGCGAGGGAGTATACAGTAGCCGAACCGGAGGTACCAACTCATTACCCGTCCATGGCGAACTATACTCCCGATGTACTGGACATTGTCGTTTCTCACCTAAGTCGCCAGTCCGATCATACAGGAAGTCCTGTACGAGGACATGGAGTCCGACCACCTGCCGATCCTGGTCGTATTATAGGAAGCTTCACCCGGAGCACCTTCACCAGCACCACGTCGACGGGTCAACTGGGAACGTTTTACGGATAATGTGGTGGTGCACACGCGCTCCAGCCCTGTTTCAACACCTGAAGAGGTGGAGGCGCTGGGCGCCCATATTACCGCCACCGCGCAGAATGCGCTAAAGGAGTCTACCGCCCTCACGAGAACGGAGGAGCAATCTTCGCCAGATTCCACGCAGCATCCTAGACTTGATCCAGAGAAAGAGACTGCTGCGCAGGGAGTGGCAGAACTCTCGATGCCCGACTCTAAAGGCCGCCCTTAACACCTTGGCGGCCAAACTGAAGAGCCAAATATTGGATTTCAGAACCGAGAGCTGGAACCAACACTTAGAAAGGTAGAGGGTGATTGCACCTCAGTCCATAGACTCTGCTGCCAGCTCTCGGGGGCAAAGAGGCCACGGAGACTACTCAGGCACAGCAGTGACGGCTCACTCCGTCACAGCGAGTCCGATCGTGCTGAAATATTTGCTGACTATATGGAGCAGCAAACCCGGCCCTTCCCCATTAAGAATACAGAACATGTCGCAACGGTCGAGAGGCACCTTCGGGATTACTTCACCGGAGCGCGCGCTGGACCCTGGTGAAACACCACCCGAAGACCAGGAAAGGGATAGGAAGGTTTTCTTCTCCCCGGCTCAGGCCTAGCGCATGATCCGCCAAACCAGACCCAAGAAGGCCCCGGGACTCGACGGGGTCACTAATGAAGCACTCAGGCATTTCCTTCAGAAAGCCGTAGTGGCACTTACTAGACTTTTTAACGGCAGGAGTGATCATGTTGCCAAAGCCTGGGAAGAACATCCTCCTCCCGGGGAGCTACGGACCTATCACCTTGCTGTCTAGCATCTGAAGGTGTTTGAGAAACTCCTGTTGCGGCATATAACACCTAATGCCAACCTCAGGGAAGAGCAGGTCGGGTTCAGGGCCGGACACTAGACTACACTGCATCTCTCAAGTGTACTCAACCACGCGGCTAATATCGCCCCGCTGCACGCTCGACCTCCCGAGGATAAGCGCCTCCCTCGCGAGCTGCGCAGCCGTCCCCAGGACTAAGGACAGGATAGCCACGCCGTAGGTAACCAACCTCCGGCGTACCAACATCGTACTAGTCACCGCCCGCTCCTTGGTAGGCAGGCCGGGTATCCCCCAAGGGGGTTCCCCCTGGCTAGCCGGTCCGTGCGGAGGGCGGTGTGAAGATTCAGCACCACCAGGGTGCTGATAGTGGAGGACAGCACGCCCCGCCAAGAGTTCTAAAAGCCAAGATTGGCACACCCAAGGCCCCTCGTGCATTTACACGAGGCGAATGCATATCTCTGACACACGCCCCGAACAGACACTCGGCGCCCTTACGGGCGCCAGGGAATACTTATGTTGGTGGGACAGTTCAGTTTAGTGAGCTATTGAGTGCGATACTTCGAAGCGATACCCAAGCGATACAGTGACTTACGACCTACGCGCGATTACGGACATTGATGCATTGTGATTGGTGATTTGTGATACTGTTAGTGTTTGTGCTGAATACTAGTTTTAGTGCTTAAGTGGAGAAGCGAAATATAGTTGTTACTCGTCAAAGGCATAATTTTATTTCCGAATTAACCGGACCCGGCACGTAACACTATTTACAATGACAATCTACCATGTCATAAAATAGCTAGCCATAAAATGAATAGTAACAGAACCTAACACATAGATGTGAGATATCATTTTATTAGAGAGGCTGTACTTAACGGTAACATTGTCATTCAGTATTTGTCTACTACTATATTGAGTGAATATTGTCTTTCGATTGCCCGGAAGGAAGGTTTCCTTTGCCGAGGGTGCCCGATCAAATGGTGTATTATTCACGACAATTATATTTCTTTAATTTTACTGTGGTGGAAGGTGCATCGAATATTCCTCTAAACGAGGAACGTGTTTATTTACTATTGCACGGAAATCGAATTTAGTCGCTTCGGCTATTACGCCCAGGCTTAATAATACAGATTTGTCTCACATTACTAACATTCGTTTGGTCGCAGATGGATGCGGCGGTCAAAACGAGAATAGCATTCTGGAGGGCACATGCTCTAAGTGGTTGCTTGAGCATCAAAATATTAAAACTAGCGAGGTAGTGTTTCCAGTGACTGGGCACTCATTTATGCTCGCTGCCATACAATTCGGTATTGCTAAAATAAAATTTCGGAAAATGAGAAACATCCACTTTGGTGAAATTCGGAAATGTTTGTCCAATTTCTGACCGGAGAGACGCCGTCAGAACAGTTTTGGAAGCCCACTACGTCGTGTAATACGTCGCATCTAAGGAATACAAACGATTCATTCTAAGCAGCTCAAAAACACCCGGCAATGTTCTGGTAAGAGGTAGTTATATTACAAAACCGATATAGCAAAAGCGCAAAACATATGTCATAGTAATAAAAAAATATCTGATATAAATTTCCCAACAACTACCCAATATCGTGCACGTGAATAAAAATAAATTATCCGATGCCAGAAAATTGCTTCAAAAACAGTCAAGCTTGTGAAACGATCACTATCCATCTCAATGCAGTGACAGAGGGTTCTACTAACACCCCAGACCAATGCCACAGAGTAAGTAAACACGTATTTATTTTCATGATCATAATACCGTATAACTGCTCACTAATTTTCTTTGCAATTTTAATCGGAAAACTTCGGGTCAGCTTCTGCATGAAAATTTCACTCTGAATTTTTTTTTATTCTATGAGTTATTAGTTAGTTTGTTTACGCATGATTTTTATTTTATAAGCTGCAAGATGCATGTTATGTTGGTTACTTAGTAGTGTATAGAGTTCAAAGCCAAGACCAAAACTAAGGCGGCGGAATCTAGAAGGAATGCATCAGGAACTGCTGGAGGGCCTAATAAACTTATACCTCTCAACGGCCATGAGAAGAGAATCCTGGCACTAATATTTCCGGTGGCGGATGAGGGATTGCCTGAAGTACGCATACCAGTAGATCGTAGTTACTTTAATGAATCTTAAATATGCCATGAATGTCGAAATCATACAAGAGAAAGAGATTATTTGCTTCTTTTTAATTATATTTATGCTTATCATGTTTTTAATCATTTAACTAAATACCATCATTAATCTTAACAGGGTTAGATTTCGTTCTCATTCCTTTATATAATTTAGGACAGCAATATATTAATTCTCTTAAAATATTTCACAGGTTTATAATTTACAAGAAATAACTAAATTAAAATATTTTTCAGATATCATCAACAGATGACACCGCACCAGCCCAGCCCAGTCCATCGCAGGACAGTCACACACCTGTAGTGCCAGAGGCCCCCACCACCTCTGCTGTTGATAACAGCCTAGACCTAAAGCTAGAGCCGGTTGGCAGACCTCGGCTGGAGGACCATCCAGAAGTTGAGGTTGCAGCAAAAGATAGTAAGTTTAAATTGTATGTTAAATATAGGAAAACTACTGGTGGTAGGATTCTTATGCAGGAGTCCGTCTAGGCGGGTACCACCCCAGGGCCAGTTATTCTACCGTGAAGCAGTAGTGTGTAAACGTTACTGTGTTTCGGTTTGAAGGGCACTGTGAGCTAGCGTAATCACTGGGCATATGAGACTTAAGAACCTATGTCTCAGGGTGATGGGCACAGTGTAGTGTTACACAGAAATTTTAGTACCTACATTCTAGAAAGAAAGAATCACTTTACTCATGACTAAAACACAATATACATTCGAAAGTAATAATAATACAAACGACAAGTAACAATTACGTACATTGTATTTTATTTACAAATATATACGGGTTGTAGAAACGTAAAGGCTGTCGACTCAGCAAAATGCTATGGCAGTGTTGCCACAGCGTGTTATTCTGTCGATGCCTCAAGTTTACCGAGCAGTTACCGGACATATTATTAACGACTAAGTATATTTTAAAAAAGAAACAAATATGCGTACATGTACACATATACACACATATATGTGTGTGGCGAGCATCGTTATGACCACTAAATATTAACAGTTTTTTTTTCTTCGCACCTATACAAATTTTCTATAAAAAGAAAATTATTTAATATTATATAACTTTTATTTAAACGAACGAACAAACGGACAATCCTAGCTTGCTTTCGTATTAGATAACCAGGAGTAGCTACGTCTTGGACGGACTTTACACGACTTAAAATCATTTGAGATATTCGAAGTCGCGCAAGCACGCAGCGAACGCGACACAGTCCGAATTTCGATTTCTTTGTAGGAGTTTATTTAAGTATTTATGTTTGGGTCAAACCAAACCTGGCACGCGGGCCCCTGGCCCGCGAGCACAGTATCCGATGAAGCTGTAAAAGCCAAAAAGGCTAACAGCAATTACATCACCGACATCACCGAAATTATATACTCGTACATACGGCGCAGCGGTTGCAATTTCAAATAGTTCGTCCAGCAACCCATTCCGCGACGCACGTACGCTCCGTTCAACCAGACCTACTTAATCGCGACGCTTTTACTCACGCCGCATTATTTAGTTTAAGTTAGTTTCAATCAGTGATCTAAACACTTACTTGCCTTCTGCTATTGTTTTACTTCATGTACTCTTGTGCTTGTGAATAAACTTTTTATATTGAAGTGTGGTCATTGACTTTCATTATTTATTTAAGGGGCACGTCCCCGACAAATGCGCGAATAGGCAGTTACCGTTTTAAAGATATCAAAGAAGTTACTTGATTAAATGACTTTAAAAAAAAACCTCTTTTGCTTAACAAATTAGTCTACAATTTCACCGCGTCATATTTCTTAAACAATTCTTAATTTCTGAGAAAAAAAATCGTCAACATTGGTATAAAACCTAGATATCGCTCTTTTCTATTTTAAGTATTTACGCTAATTTGTTAATACAGTCAAAACCGTTTATAACGACATCGTTTACAACGACCTATCGATTATTACAACCAAATTGTATAGTCCCGTCCGAATCCCTAGTAAACTATTCAGTAAACAAACCGCTTATAACAACATCGGATACAACGAAATATCGCTTACAGCGACGAAATTTTATCGATATTTATCGGCTATAACGACCAACCGCTTCTTGTCTCAGCAAAACAAAACTTTTTTATATTATATATAAAACCGGCCATTTGACCTTGCATACTTTACACATGTTTAGTTCGCTAATTGACTGCGTAACAGTTTGATTTAAGTGTTGGTGCTGTTTAGACTGTGCAATTGTGCATTTATGTGTTATCATGTCGCAAAAAAAAAGAAAAATGTTTTCTATTGAAGAAAAATCTCATGTCATATGGAGATTAGAAAATGGCGAGTCGAACAGTGAAATTGCAAAGGAATGTGGAGTTTCGCACTCGACGATATCAACAATTTGGAGGAATAGAGATAAAATAAAAGTTCTTTTCGAAAACAACTCTTTAAAACTTAAACGACAAGTGATTATAAAGTTATAGAAGATGCTTTATTAACATGGTTTAAACATCAGAGGGCAAACAACGTCCCAATAAGTGGTCCGATTCTGCAACAAAAATAGGTGGTGCTGGTGATAGGGAAAGCTAAAAAACCGCGTTGCTTTAAGAACATTCAATCTTTGCCTGTAACTTATGAAAACAACACTAGGTCCTGGATGACGTCCCAAATTTTTGTTTCTGTTTTACAGCCCATGGACCAAGGAGTGATAAAAGCTTTAAAAACACAATACAGAAAACTTCAAGTGTTGGAAATGATACAGAATATTGAAAACAGCAAAGATATTAAAAGTCTTTCTGTTCTGGATGCAATTCTAATGATATCGGAAGCTTGGGAAAAGGTGACACAGACCACTATAGCTAACTGCTTTCGTCATTCAGGTTTCAAAGATCTCTCTCCATCACAAGCGAAGGACGACGATGATATTCCGCTAGCGAGACTGATACAATCTACAGATGAAGATGACAACGTACCACTTGCTGATTACTTGCTGGTTACTCAGTTGCAAATATTTACTGCTACAGAACGAAGAATTGAGATAGAGGAATTTATTGGAATAGATGACAGTGTCACCGTGTGCGCCTTAGCAACTGAGGAAGAAATTCTTGCAGAAGCTGAAAGTAACAACCGTAACACTGACGAAGAAAACGAAGACCAACAAGACTCTGAAGAACAGTTTCAGCCAACAACGATTTCCGAGGCTCTCAACGCTGTAACAATTTTGCAAAAATTTGTTGCCTTTAACGAACAGTTTGATACTGGTGATACTCATACCTTTAGAAGTATGAAACGTAAAATGCAAAAAATATTTGACTGGGCTAAAAAAAAACAGACCAAAATGACTGATTACTTTTGTACCTAATTATTTCGTAATAAATATTTTTGTTTCTTTTTTGACTCGTTTACATATTATAATATTAACATACCATATTATAATCCATACCTACCTATTCTAGATAGATAACTATAATAATATAACTACATATGTACATACATATGTACTGTACTTGTGTATATGACATTGCTTATAACGACTATCGGATATAACGTCGGCAACTATACGGTCCCTTCAATGTCGTTATAAACGGTTTTGACTGTATATTCGAAAATATTTTTGCTTAAATCGTGACACGAATGTAGGAGTAATACTTTCACCGTGAAGTTTTTTTAATAATTCATACAAAAAAGCAATAAATGAAGCCTAAACATCATTGATTTTTGCGTTCCTCGGCGCCCATACATTTTAGTATGAAGAATAGTATCCCCGTCATTCGGTATATAACACCGTACGCCGGGTGTGAAAAATTCAGTGCCGTCTCAGTTTTCAAGGTGAACGCACGTCCAGTCTTAGTTCGCGTCGATCTACATTGCTCCGCGATATATCTATTGTTCGCTGTATAAGGGTGGGTCGCGAGTGTCAGACACGTCAGCAAATTGTTATTCTTCATAAGAAGTAGACAAAGTAGGTATGTGAGTTTTATAAATTATTTTTAATTGTTAATTATCCACACTAATGTAGTTATTGAATTCATTATTTATTTTTCTTATCATTCAGGTAGATATGGGGAAACATAAAGAAAATTACTATAAACAAAAACAAAATAAAGGAAGATTTAAAACAAAACAGTAAGTACTTTTTCCTAAAAAAACAAGCGCTTTTTATATATTTTTTAAACTTTTTTTAAATTCCTAGTAAGTAGTCTTTGCGCTCGACCACCATCTTACATGAAGTAAAGTGATTATACGGCCTACCATATTTTGCTATTTTTAATTGTTGTGCCTTGTTTGTACATGAATCTAGTTGGTACTAGTTTTGACATGTTTGGTACTGAAACTCTTTCTCTCACCTGTATATTTGATTTTATATTTCCTCTTCATCGTTACTACTGAATGAATATGCTGTGTTTTTTTGTTTCATTGTTCTGAAACCACTTTTAAAGTTACCTTATTAAAAATAGGTGATTTAGATCGCACAAACACGCATTGTACTAATATAATTATGTCATATAATATTGTTTCAGAAACCAGGAAATTTCAAATCGGAAAGACAAAAAAATTATCGATGATGTGTGCAGCGTAGCTGTAATTATATTTATTATTTTAATTTTTTTTATATCAATTCGATACTATAATATATTCAAGTGCCTACCGTGTAATAATTTTAAATGATACCTTTCAGGCAACGTCGGGACAGGACTTTCCAGGCCTCGTTATCCAAAAAAAAATAAGAGTTCCATTGCAGGAAAAAAATATGCAAGATATTATTCTGTCATCGGAAGCAGTAAATATTTTTCATTTATATAAAGAAAAGTAACACAGAGTGTACTTTATATAGCGTAATTCATGGGGCCGGGTTTTTGATTGCGTTATAAAGAGTTTTGCTCAAACGGAACGTGAAAGAAATAATATAATATTACTAACTAGTAGTTTTTCCCTTTACATCACACGTCATGAAGTTTTCCTTTACTAGCTATTCTAAAATTTGAAAGCGACTAAGAATAATTTGACATAACTCAAAGACAACTTATGGTAATAAGACGATAATAGGAAGTAAAGTAAGAAAACACGTGCTAGGCAATTACAACAAACTAATGAATATAATACATTTCTAAGAATTCCACTACTGTCTATAAGTATTGTGATTGAAGCAGTGCAATTAAATATTTATTTGGGTCTAAACAATGTATTGTTTTACTAATGAGAGTAGTTGCTACTCTATAAAAAGTGTTGGGTAACAATGTAAAGCAAACGAACGTTGTAAAGAGTTTAGTTTGTATATTGAAAAGATCAACAAGTAATTCAATAATATTATTTCAGACAGCAACAGATTTCCGATCTGTCCACTCCACACATACTCCACAAGTTGTTCTTGAAGAAGCACAAGATAACGAAGAGTTAAAAGTAGATGGGCGCAGAGTGATCGATTTTATGTACTTCTTTGAAGAATTGCAAAAAATTTCCAAACACAACTCTCCCCTAGGTTGTGATTTTAGACATTTACAACTTGTAAAAGAAGGAAAGAAAGGTTTCTACTCCGAATTTACTTTTATTGTAAAATGTGTAACATGAAATTACTTGTGAAAAATTGTAAACAAGACGAATCCAGTAAAGACCATGATCTCAACGAAACAGCCGTGTCAAGTTTTATGTCAATAGTAGCAGGTTATGCAGGATTAGAACAGGTATCGCATGCTGGTCTAAAAGATCATATAGAAAAAACTACACAGCCTTGTCAGGTGCCGCTGTGATAATTGGATACAGGACCAAGAAAGTCCTCTATATGGCAGTTAAAAACAAGTACTGCATGATCTGTGCTAGAGCAGCAAATCAAAACATTTCTTGTCCAGAACACATTTGTTTTAAGAACTATAGTGGTTCTTCGAGTGGAATGGAGGCACTTGCTATAACCGAAGGTTTTACACGCTCCATAGAAATGTATGGCATAATATATTCAAAATTAATCGCTGATGGAGATTCCAGCACTTACAAAAGTATACTAGATGCTAATCCATATCCTAGTATGGTTTTGGAAAAAATAGAATGCACCAATCACTTACTTCGTAATTACTGCACAAAGTTGGCTGAACTGGCGAAAAATACTAGGCACCCCTTGCACTTACGCAAAGTTTTGTTACGAAACATATTACGTTCGAGACGTTCAGTGACTGGCGCTGTAAAGCATAACACGTCTCAAAAGGAAAAAACCATAACTGAAAAAATCATTGATTTAAAAAATGATTTATTAAATGGACCAAATCACGTTTTTGGTAACCACTTAGCTTGCAAGCCTTATTATTGCAAATATCTCAATATCACAGATGAGAAACACACGGATAAAAACTTTGTGCCAGACATGAAAGCTTGTACATTTTACAATGCAATAATAAAACTTGTATCCAGATTGGTGAACAATGCAAACAGTTTAATATATAACGTTAACAGCAATATTGCCGAAGTATTCAACAGTATAGTAGCCAAGTTTGTGGGAGGAAAACGGATCAACTTTTCAAATAGGCAGTCTTATTCGGCGCGTTGCGCAACGTCCGTTGTCGCATTTAACACAAAACAGCCACTAATGTTCCTTTTTAATAAGATAATCCACAAAAAACCGAACACATTCATAAGCCGCCTCGAGTTAAAAAAGAAAGGGATTCGCCCAAAAATCAAACCAAGCCGCAAAACAAATGTGTCTCAAGCAGGCAATGATGCAGACAAAGACTGTGGTTATTACTGCCAAAAACCAGACTTACATGAAAGTGATTTTGAATTTGCAAAAATTAAACATTTAAAAAAACTTAGTCTAACAGAAGTGGAAAGAGATAATCTGGAAAGGAGAACTGTCTTGCAATCAGGCTCCATAGAATGGATGCAAGAAAGACGACAGCGGCTGACTGCATCAAGTTTTGGGAAAGTTTGCAAAAGAGGTCTTATAAAATGCGGGCCTCTTGTAAAGAATTTGCTTCGTGGAGTGAATTTAGGAAACGTGAAATCAATACAGCATGGCAAAGATCACGAAAATATTGCGTTAGAACAGTTAACAGTATTTTTGAGAAGTTATGATAGTTCTCTATGCGAAATTAAAAAATGCGGGTTATTTGTAAACTCAGAAATACCCTATATAGGAGCAAGCCCAGATGGATTATTGAATGACGATAAAATTGTTGAAATAAAGTGTCCATGTGTTCGAACATGACTATTAATGATGGTGTTAATAAAAAAAAGATAACTTTCTGGAAACGCAATCCAGCAGATTTAATAATAAATACCAATCACGACTGGTATTATCAGATCCAAGGGCAGCTTCATATCACTCGAAAAAGTGAATGCATTTTTATGGTTTGGACCAGCGTGGACATGAAAGTTGAATTTATTAAAAAAAATGATGACTTCTGGGGGGAAAAAATGGAAGAAAAATTGAAGATGTTTTACATTGATTGTATGCTCCCGGAAATTATAGATTCTAGGATTGACAGGAAAATGGAGGTGAGAGAACCGATTTATTTGATGGAGGCGATTAAAAAAAAAGAAGTTATGTGGGAAACAATAAAACGGAAAAATGAAAATTTTAATGAAACAAGTACACATCCCTAAGAAAAAAAAATAAGTATAAAAGAAAAAAATGATAATAAATAAAATTTGGTCAAATCACTGTCATAGGTTTAATCTATACAAATCCTTGTTTTTAATAAAATTCGTATTTCTCATATTAAACAAAATATTTTTTTCTCCATAAGAAGTAAAATGATGTTAATTTAATACACAGTAAGGCTGCCTACGCACTGGCGACCATGGTCGCCGCGACCTGGCCGCGGCGGCCAGTGAATTCTGGACTTTATATGGCCATCGCTATAGCCCTTACGCACTTAGCGGCCAGCGACCAGCGGCCACCGTTGGCCGCGGCGTCTAATTTGATGCCACGCGACCAGCGACCAATCGTGGCCGTCGAGAACATCACTTCTGTATTAAAATTCATCAGTGCTACCGCATCGGCCGCGGCGACCAGACGTGTATAGCTACAGAGTGATTATTTTACAATGGCCAATAATTTCGACACGGAAAGGTTCATAATTGAAGTTGAAAATAGAAGAGGTTTATGGAATTTATCATCAAATGATTACTCCAATAAAGATGTTAAGCGGCAGTTGTGGCTTGAACTGATCAATATATTTGGCGGTGAATCCATGGAAGATAAAGAAAAGGCAGAACTTGGTTAGTCTTTTATTTTATTATGCCTTAAATTAATAATGCGATGAACTACAATAAACGCAGCAGGTGCTGCAGTAGCGTTCGACACGTATATGTAACATGAGTGATTTTTTTAAAAAGTCGTTCCGTTCATTTAAAATCTAAGAAATTTTAGCAAATAGGTAATTGTCAAAAGTATAACTATTTTATGTATCTACTATTTTTCGCTTTGCACATGAGTTTTGACAGTTATTTGCTAAAATTTACCAGATTTTCGTAATGATTGGAATAACTTTTTAAAAAGATTACTCATACCGTATGTGCGTTCGACGCCATTTTGTTTACGGCGCGCAATGGCGGCTCGCGGCGAGCAAGTGCCTCAACGCACAAACTGAGCAGCCGTCGTAGGTACGCACCCATATATTTACAAATTGTGCCAGGGCAAGCGACCATCGGTACTGAAGTAGTTTGCGAATATATCTCGATATTCGGTTGATGTTCTATTTGCTCTATTAGGTAAACTTGCAGGTATTTCTAATAAAGCCTCTGGTACAGTCAACGTGTCCTTGAAATCATATCCGTCTCTTTCTCGCACATAATTATGAAGTACACATACGAGGGGTGATCCAAAAGTAATGATAATCAGTTATTTCTAGTGCACACAAAAATACAAAAAAATTTCAGTCACTTACTCAGTTAACCACTAGTTCAGGGAAAAAAAATCATATAAATAGGCCACGATTCCCGGGAGCTACATTCATTTGAATACGGACTGTCAAGGAGTGAACATCAAAATGGAAAAACACGAAATCAGAGCTGTCATTAAATACCTCTGCTTGAAAAAAATGTCTACCAAAGACATACACAGCGACTTGGTGGAAACATTAGGGGACTCTTCTCCTCCATATTCCACAGTTGCACGCTGGGCTAAGGAGTTTAAGTTGGGAAGAACATCGACGGAAGACGAACACCGCGAAGGACGCCCATCGACGTCCCTCACTGAAGAAAATGTGAAAAAAGTTGAAGAAGTTGTATTGGAAGATCGAAGAGTGACTATCAGGCATGTAGCTGAGGTCACAGGGATCTCATATGGCAGCATTCAAAGAATCCTTGCGAACGAATTGCATATGAGAAAGGTCTCCGCGCGTTGGGTACCGAAAATGTTAAACGACGAGCAAAAGAAGAAACGAGTCGACATGTCAAGAGCAAATCTCGAAAAGTTCCAGGCAGACAAGGATAATTTTTTGTCACGTTTTGTGACCATGGACGAGACCTGGATCCACCATTTTGATCCTGAAACAAAACAACAATCGATGACATGGAAACGATCCGATGAACCGACGCCGAAGAAATTCAAAGTGTCAAGCTCAGCAGGGAAGGTTATGGCGTCTGTTTTTTGGGACGCTGAAGGAATAATCATGGTGGACTACTTGGAAAAGGGGGCCACTATTACAGGCTCCTACTATGCAGAACAAATAAGAAGATTGCGGGAGGCTATAGAGCTTTTATAATCACAACTGCAAATTCTTTCTTGACGTTTAGGGGTCGGTGAAGAATCTGCCATTTATTGGCTAATATTCCAAATGTACATTCAATATAGCGGCGGGCACGGGATGGGATAGTCGATAATTAAAATTAGTCTTTACATTATTCAAGTTTCTCCCAGCATACGGTCGCATCATATGTTCCGATAGTGAAAACGCCTCATCAACCACTAAAATGAACGGCATTGATTGACCATTTTCTTTGATGGGGTTATTGTTCGGAATATCGAGATCATTATTTAAAAGCCTATGATAAAATACAGAGTCTTTGTAAATTGACGAATCACTGCATTTGCCGTATGCTCCAATGTCTACGTAAAGAAATTTATAATTTGCATCACATATTGCAAGTAACACGATTGAAAAATAATTCTTGTAATTGTAATAAAGAGATCCCGAATGTTGTGGTTTGATAACTCTAATGTGCTTGCCGTCGATGGCTCCGATGCAATTAGGAAATTGGGCGTATTTTTTAAAACCTTCAGCCGTTTGAATCGACTTATCTCTGGTCAATTGTGGCATCACAATTGGTTTTAATGTCTCCCGTATTGCTTCACAAACATCAAATACTATTTCCGATGCTGTAGGAAGCCCTATACGGTATTCATGACTTATATGAGATAAAGAACATCCAGTAGCAAAATACCTGAAAATGAAATTCACATTAATAAACATAATATTAGTTTTGTAATACGTACTACATTTATTTATTTATTTACAGGCATGCCTCTCCAAAAAAGATGGAAAAACCTTAGAGACTGTTTCACAAGAGAACTGCGCCGTCTTAAAGATGTCAAAAGTGGTTCTGCTGCAAAACGTAAAAGTCAATACACCTATTTCAACCAATTACTGTTTTTGAGATCAGTGCTGGACACAAACGCAACAGAAAATAGTCTTGAAGAGGCAAGTCAAGAAAATGAAAGTGCAAGATCTTCTGATCTTGAGACTCAACAGTCTGCCTCAAAGTCGCTTAGAACAAAAAGGAAGAAAAAAATACCAAACGAAGAATCCGATACAGACCCTTTAATTTCAGTTCTGCATAAGACCATAGCGACAATAGAGACGACAGATACACAGAATGATTCAAATTGTGACAGACTGTTTCTTTTATCCCTCCTCGACAGATTTCAAAATATCCCTGCTGTAATGAAGACCAAAGCGAAAATGGAAATCATGGAAATTATAGAAAAATATCAACCGAACTACGAGTATGAACCAACAGCGCGCATAAACTATTCAAGAAATTTCAATACTCTTTACGACCAAGAATATGACCCGCATCGACCGAATTATTCAGGTTATTCTACTACCAACAGGATATCAGATGATTCAAATTACAGCGATACTCATACTCATTATTCTGATATTTCCCAAAATTCAGAAATGATAGACCTATTTCCCAATTTGAATGATTAATTGTTCACAATTGCCATTTTTTAAGTTACGAAAATACAAATAATTTGATTATCTACTTCAGTTTTTTATTATTTAAAAACATAGTTATAAGCAAGCCCTTTTCCTCTCCTTTTCAAAGTCGTAAAGTAGTATTGTTCATAAATTATTTAAAGTGGCAAAACCATGGTCAATGAATTATACAGGTTGTTGTGAAAAACACAATAGTGGTGATTCAGAATCGAGTCTTGTATAATTCAAATTTACAAAAAAATCCATTAAGCAGTTTAAGTAAAAAAAAAGGCCCTATCACATTATTTTTATTTTCCCTGTACACAATACTCCATTCCGAATCACCCTTTAAAATAAATCACGTATTTTTTAAACATTGTTTTTAAAAAAGAAAAAGCTTACCTTATTGTTATCACTAATTTTTCTTCTGCTGTAATGCATTTCCGATAGTTGTTACCAGTTCCAGTAATTTTTGGTTTTATTGTATCCAGTAACAGGTTAAAAGTATCCGTTGACATTCTCATGTAATTAAAGAATCTCTTCTCATACATTTTTAAATCCAAAAAATAAGTATAATATAATCCTTTAGTCTTTCTCTCGCAAAGTAATGGATGCACCCAAAACTGTCTTTTACGTGAAATCTTCCGTTTTCGTTTTCGTAGTAAATACACAAGCACAGTTAGCGTGATTATCTTCTGCACGTCCTATCTTGACACACCCTTGGAAGCCGACTGCAATTTTTCGGCCGTCCGCATGTCGCGCTTGCCTACGCACCGGCGACCATGGCCGCGGCGGCCTGGCCGCGTCTATGGTCGCCAGTGCGTAGGCAGCCTAAGGCTGCTGGCTGCATATTCTTTGCGCAACTGAAGCGCACCGCAACTACATCGGCTATCTACGATGTTAAAGAACTTCTGTTCATGCCGGGAATTCGCATCGAATCCTGGCGTGGAAAGAAAGGCCCCGCACAATGCCACAGATGCCAGCAGTTTAGGCATTCATCGCACTGCTGCCACCGCCCCTTAGCCTGTGTAAGGTGTGGCGGCGAACACACCGCCCGAGACTGCCCACGCTCCTACCCTATCTTTTTCTTTAATTTCTCTTTCGTCTCGTTATAAAAGTAAAATTCAATTAAAATGAAAGCTAATAAAGCTAATGAAATTACCTTTCGAATGATACCCTCAAACCACAACATTGCCATTGGCCTGTTGTGTTAAAATAGTATTTAAATTATTTTTTTCGGATGTGCGATTTTTTTGACGCAGAGTGTATTTGCACAACACCTAGAACGCCAATTCACACCCAATCCTGTTTCAGATGCTAGCCACTCCGCAGTAGTCGAGGAACATCTAAGAGCCTACTTCGCCTCGCCAATAGCGGCGGAAGAAGAGGCAATCGTCGTCACACCGGGTCAAGTGAAGCGGTTGCTCCGCTACACAAACACCCGAAAGGCCCCCGGCGCAGATGGCATAACCAATACCACTCTGCGTAACCTGCCACCGAGAGCCGTTGCGGCGCTAACGCGCCTATACAACGGTATCCTCCGCACCGGCCACTATCCATCCGAGTGGAAAGTCGGACGAGTGATTATGCTGCCTAAACCCGGTAAAAACATTCTAAAACCGGAGAGCCATCGTCCTATAACGTTGCTCTCCGGCATTTCCAAGGTGTTCGAGAAGCTGCTGCTGCGCCATCTCACACCGCACATCTGCCCGCGACCCGAACAATTCGGTTTCAGAGCGGCGCATTCTACAACGCTGCAACTATCCAGAGTGCTGCACCACGTCGCGACCCTCCGTAAAAAGAAGGAGCACGCGGTAGCGGTATTCTTGGATATGGAAAAGGCGTTCGACCGTGTCTGGCACGATGGCTTGATATACAAGCTATCAACCTCACCGACGATCCCGCGACGAATAGTCAAAGTGATTCACTCCTTTTTACAGGACCGTCGCTTTCGAGTAACCGTCGAAAACTCCCTCTCAGCAGAGCACAGAGCCGCAGCCGGCGTCCCGCAAGGAAGCTGCCTGTCGCCCGCCTGTTATTCCCGTTTCACAGACGATATCCCTGAAGAGGGCGGTGCCCTCTTAGCTCTCTATGCCGACGACACGGCATTAATCACTTTCTTTTTTAAAAAGGATTTCGCTGTAGTAAAAATGCAGCGAGCTCTCGACGCCCTTCCCGCTCGGCTCTCCAAATGGAGGCTTTCAGTCAATGTCAGGAAGACCCAAGCGATCATCTTTGGCAGAGTGCAACCACCTGCCAACCTAAAGATGAACGACACTCCCATAGCGTGGTCCCCCACGGTTAAATACGAGGGATTGAAAAGTACTCGGCCTAACACAGATCCATTCAATTCTAAAAATCAAATCTACCCACATTATTTAGTTCAGTTCAGACTAGTTCATTGTGTGAAGTTCGAAACGTGTGCGATAATTAGTTGTGATTTTATAAATTTATATAGCAAATCGAGCAGCGTGCCGTCATTAAGTAACTCCATAAGAAGGGGCTATCATCAAAAGCCATCCATGATGACATGGTCAGTTCATTAGGCGATTGTGCTCTGTCATATTCATCCGTCAAAAAATGGATAGCAGAATTTAGGCGTGGTAGAGAGTGTGAAAGATGAACCCCGCTCTGGAAGGCCTTCGACGTCAACTACTGACGAAAATATTAAAAAAGTACTTGATTTAATAATGGGAGACCGCAGATTAAAAATTAGAGAGATAGCCGAGATTATAGGCATCTCTTATGAACGAACTCAAAACATCATTGTCAACGAGTTGGGTTTCCACAAGGTGTCTGCGAGGTGGGTTCCGCGACTGCTTTCAGTTGAACAAAAAAGGACGCGATTGACTATTTCACGCGACTGTTTGGAGTTATTTGAAGCCGATGCAGATGATTTTTTGAATCGTTTTGTTACTATGGACGAAACATGGGTTCATTACTGTACACCGGAAACAAAACAACAATCAAAACAGTGGAGAAGACCTGGTTCACCACCCCCCTAAAAAGGCTAAGTCGATTTTGTCGGCAAATAAGGTGATGGCTTCAGTATTCTGGGACTCGAAAGGTGTGATTATGATTGATTATCTTGAAAGGGGTCAGACTATAAACTCTGATTACTACTGCACCTTACTACGTCGTTTACGAGAGGAAGTAAAAGAAAAACGTCGAGGAATGCTCAGAAGAAAAGTCCTGTTTCATCAAGATAACGCCCGTGTTCACACGTCAGTACAGTCAATGGCTGGAATTCACAACTGTGGCTTTGAACTGTTACCGCATCCGCCGTATTCACCTGATCTGGCACCATCAGACTTCTTTCTGTTCCCTAACCTAAAAAAGCACTTGGGAGGTCAAAGATTTTCGACAAACGACGAGGTCAAAGCAGCTGTAGACGCATATTTTGACTCTAAGGAAGAATCATTTTTTTTTAACGGTCTAAATGCTTGGAAGGGGAGGTGGCAAAAGTGTATTGAACTTGATGGTGATTATGTAGAAAAATAAAAATATAACTGATTTAGTATGTGTTTATTTTCTTGGTTAGGCCGAGTACTTTTCAATCCAAGGGATTACACTATCGACCGCGCTTTGACTATGAAACCTCACATCAAAATTATTGTTACAGGAACACGCGCCGCCAGAGCCCAGCTGCAGCCAGTGCTTCGTTCATCCCTCCCGCTACGAGTGAAGATCGGCATCTTCAAGATTTACCTCCGATCCCGCCTCACATACGCCGCGCCAGCGTGGTACGCAGTCACAGGGGCTGGAAGCAGGAGAACCCTGCAAACCCAGCAAAACCTGTGTCTACGAACCATAGTCGACGCGCCGCGTTACGTGAGGAACTCCACCATCCATCGAGACCTCGAAATAGAGAGAATCCAGGATTTCATCGGTCTACTCGCCAGGAACATGTTCCAGCGAGCCGACGACTCGGAGCTACCGCACATAAAGGGCATAGCGCCTCTTCATGCGCGCCCACCAGACGCCTTAGGGGTCCCTAAGGACCTCCTAGGGATCCTAGGGAACAGCAGTGAAGCCTAAGTCGCCGCCTATTCGCTGGTCGTTAGCTGGGCCTCCCCGCAAGGGGTCCCACCCGGCTGGCTAGTACCGGCGTCCGGGCGGCGTGAAAAAGCGACGCCTCAAGAAAGAAGAAAGAAGAAGCCACATTACCCGGCCACCCAAATGGCCGCATACCACTCCGGCCTCAAAAACCGGACTCCAGATACCCGTTTGTAGTAGCAAACGGCGTTGAAAGCCACAGTCAGGGGGCCCCGAGCCCCGAAACTGTCTCTCCGTGCTCCGTTAGGAGCAACGCGGGATCAACCACGGTAAAATAATTAGAACTTACAAACTAAACACCGTCAATGTATTTATTTACAAAAATTAACTTTGTTGGCAACAGTGTATAATAGAATAGTGAAAGAAATAACAGTAATAAAAATATTTATACTATGCTAAAGTGCAAATTCCTGGACAATGGTGTACATCATTGACCAATATTTAAGCTATGAAATTTTTTATCTGTGCAAACTGCGTCAACTCTTGTACACGTCATCTATTTAAATTTCAAAGAAAGTAAAATAATGAAAACTGTACTTTTTTACCGTACTTCATTCTGTAATACATAGGGAACCATCAAAAATTTAAATAATAAAAACGAAAACCTATCTAGTGTGTCAGCCTTAACCAGTCCTTACTTCGTATTTTCTTTGATATCTAGAAGGTATAATTTATATCGCATTTTGAAATTAACCTTGGATTGAATTTTACGAAAGGGGGGTGGGATATTATTGCAACACTTAGTTGCTAGGTGCCGCGAATAGCAGCCGTGGCGTGTCCACCGCTTCCATGCGTGCGTACCACTCTGCGTAACCTGCCACCGAAAGCCGTTGCGGCGCTAACGCGCCTATACATCGGTATCCTCCGCACCGGCCACTATACATCCGAGTGGAAAGTCGGACGAGTGATTATGCTGCCTAAACCCGGTAAAAACATTCTAAAACCAGAGAGCTATCGTCTTATAACGTTGCTCTCCGGCATTTCCAAGGTGTTCGAAAAGGTGTTGCTGCGCCATCTCACACCGCACATCTGCCCGCGACCCGAACAATTCGGTTTCAGAGCGGCGCATTCTTCAACGCTACAACTATCCAGAGTGCTGCACCACGTCGCGACCCTCCGTAACAAGAGGGAGCACGCAGTAGCTTCTTGGATATGGATAAGGCGTTCGACCGTGTCTGGCACGATGGCTTGATATACAAGCTATCAACCTCACCGACGATCCCGCGACGAATAGTCAAAGTGATTCACTCCTTTTTACAGGACCGTCGCTTTCGAGTAACCGTCGAAAACTCCCTCTCAGCAGAGCACAGAGCCGCAGCCGGCGTCCCGCAAGGAAGCTGCCTGTCGCCCGCCTGTTATTCCCGTTTCACAGACGATATCATTGAAGAGGGCGGTGCCCTCTTAGCTCTCTATGCCGACGACACGGCATTAATCACTTTCTTCTTTAAAAAGGATTTCGCTGTAGTAAAAATGCAGCGAGCTCTCGACGCCCTTCCCGCTTGGCTCTCCAAATGGAGGCTTTCAGTCAATGTCGGTAAGACCCAAGCGATCATCTTTGGCAGAGTGCAACCACTTGCCAACTTTAAGATGAACGACACTCCCATAGCGTGGTCCCCGACGGTTAAATACCTAGGGGTTTGAAAAAAATAATATTTACAAATATCTCTACCACGTTTAGAATTGTGTTGGGCAGTTCTATTGTCGAAACTAATCCAACGTGTCAAAATTAGCTAATGTATGTCTGACGAGCACTTTTTTTGTTGGACCGATTCCACCATCGTTCTGGCTTGGCTCCAGAAACATCCAAGTTCTTGGAAAACTTTTGTAGGGAATCGTATCGCAGAGATATTGTGTGTTACCCCCGGCAATGGCATCATATCGATTTAAAAGACAATCCTGCTGATTGTGCCTCACGTAGACTTCCGGCTACAGAGGTTTCGCGGCACGAACTATGGTGGAATGGCCCTAGGTGGTTGAAATCTTCTACTGTTTCATGTGATGTCCTTGATGTACCTGAGACTGATTTAGAAATTAAATTAAGTCATAATTTAAATGGGTTATGGGTTTATGGGTAACCTACCTTTGTCAAGGGTGTCTATTTCTAAATCTTTTTCCAACAGCGGAGTTGACTTCGCTGGTCCAGTATTTTTGAAAGCCTCTAAACTTAAAAATACCCCTATTTACAAGGCACATATTGCCCTATTTGTCTGTACAGCTACTAAAGCAATACACTTAGAATTAGTGACAGAACTCACTACGTCTGCCTTTATTGCAGCCTTCAAAAGGTTGACGGCACGGAGAGGACACTGTGCCCATTTATATTCAGATTGCGGTAGTAATTTCATTGCGAGCCAATTTCGAATTGAAAAGATTAATCCAGCAAACTCAATCCGCGCTGTCTGCTGAAATTGAACAATTGTTAGCTTCTGATGCAACCGAATGGCATTTTAATCCACCTAGCTCCCCTCACTATGGAGGTTTGTGGGAAGCCGGAGTACGATCTCTCAAACATCACCTCAAACGTGTACTTGGAGAATGCAAGCTTACCTTCGAGGAATATAATACCCTCTTAAACCAAATAGAGTGCTGTTTGAATTCTCGTCCGATTTCCGCCATTAGCGACTCAGTTGACGATTTAACTGCGCTGACCCCTGGTCACTTTTTGGTATTTGGACCACCTATAATAATCCCTCATGAAAATTTGCTCCATGTCCCGATTAATAGACTTAATCGTTGGCAACACATCAAGCACATTCTTCAATCATTTTGGCAGCGCTGGAATCAAGAATACCTCACAACGCTCCAACATCGATACAAATGGGCTCTCCAACAACCTCCTGTAAAATTAAATGATTTAGTTTTAGTAAAAGACGAACGTGTACCTCCGTCGAAGTGGCTATTAAGCAGAATTATAGCAACTCACCCTGGAACTGACGGTAATGTCAGAGTTGTCAGTATAAAATGTCAAATTTGTGTTCTTAACCCTAGAACCGTACCCAGGGGTACAAATCGAATTTTTTTTAATCGTTTTTAACTTTTTTTCTATTCGACTGTTTGCTTCGCGCGCCGGGGTATTTACGCGAGGCGGGGAGAAGCGTGGATGTTTCAGTTGGACAGCGGTTCTGCTAGGGACAAGTCGTCGGACGCTTCTTGTGGGGTACACCAGTACCCCAGAACCCCAGAGTACTGTCAACGTAAGTATTTTATTATATATATATTTTTATAATTTTGTTTATTTTTATGATTTTGTATTGTTTTGGATATGAATTAGTGTTAAAAAAAATCACATCGTAATGTAGATACTTTATATATGCTAAAAGTTGCTGTTTTTTTTGTTTTACATCGATATTTTCTTTCTTTCTTAGTTACAAATTTTTTTCGCTTTGCTGTTGTTATTATTTTTTCAGATGGCATCACGGCGTATTCTAAATGAAAACCAAATTGAAAATATCTTATTGGCGACGGAAGATGGGGAACGTATTGTTCTAGGCGAGGTGCTAGAAGATGAACCATATGAAATTATTCAAGATTTTCGCTTGGAGCAGAAGCACTTATCAGCATCTGATAAACCTGATGTTTTAGTCTGGATCGGATGAAGACCTTGAAGAATCTTCGCAGTTGCGCTCCAATGTCGCACCGGTTACCGTTCTCAGTGTTCCAGAGGTTTTGCGTGGTAAAGGCAACAAAAAGCAGAAAAGTAGCGAAAAGTTTGTGTGGTATGGATGTCATTCTCGTTCGTCACGCATACCACAAAGAAATATCATCTTCCATCCTCCAGGTAACGAAGGCCCTGCTAAATTTATTAGTACTGCATTAGATAGCTGGCAATTATTTCTTACCGATAAAGTTTTGGAGAATATAGTATCTAATACGAACCAAGAGATTTCTGTGCAACGCCTAAAATATAAGTCAGACAGACAAACTTCCCCTGAAGATGATGACTTTGCTTCTTCGAGCATAAGACTTTCGTTTGTTCGAGATACCACCATAACAGAGTTAAAAGCCCTTTTTGGATTATACACTCAGCGTCACAAAAATCGCACCTCTCTGAGTTTGCGCGAAAAATGGCTGTAATGGCTAGAAACGAATTATATTTATATAAATATTGGTATGTTTGAAATGGGTATTTGAATAGCTTTACATTATTAATAAAAAAATCATGAAATCATTAAAACATTTATCATTATAGAGCGTCAAAAATAAACACTGTCAAATGCTCGTTAGTAAGGACGCTAGTTACACCACCTAAAAAGGGTATAAAAGGGTCGATCTGGATGAAATATGGGCCAGTCGTAATTTAGACTTTGCAGTGAACACACGTGAACAAGTAACCCAAGTAAGAACAAGTAAAGATGGACACCAGCTCTGAAGAAGCCGCTCAAGTGATTGCCCTATTGCAGTCGGGGATGCGGCAGTGTGACGTTGCTCGACAGTTGAACCTGTCCCGTTTTTCAGTTCGACGGGTGTTCCAAAGTTTTCAGCAGACTGGTGGTTATGTTAGAAAACCGGGATCTGGAAGAAAACCGTGCACATCAGAAAGAGATGACCGTTTCATCTTTACGAAACCGTTTTACAAATGCTGTTGAGTTGCAACAACAGCTTCGATCAACTCGGAGAACATCTGTGAGTGTTTCTACGATAAGAAGAAGGTTACACGAAAAGAGTTTAACAGCTCATAGACCTGCTAAAGTTCCAAAACTTACTGCACAGCATCGCAGAGATCGCCTAGAGTTTGATCGCAATCATTGCGAGTGGACTCTAGAACAGTGGCGGACCGTACTCTTCTCTGATGAGACGAGGGTCTGTCTCTTCTGCAATGACAGACGTAGAAGGGTCTACAGAAGACAGGGGGAGAGGTTCACACAACCCTGCTTCGAAGAATCCGTCGAATACGGGGGTGGCTCGTGTATGTTTTGGGGCGGCATTTCCGTCGACGGGAAAACTGAACTTGTGTGCGTTTCCCGGACTCGGGGTGGCCGTGGGCAAGGGTCATTTAATGCTGGTCGGTACATTACTGAAATCCTGGAGGAACATGTAGTCCCGTATGCTGGTTATGTCGGCGATGGATTCATGTTAATGCATGGTAATGCTCGTTGCCACACCGCGGCTATTGTACAGGATTATTTACAGGAGTTCGATATCCCTGTTATGCATTGGCCAGCACGAAGTCCAGACCTTAACCCAATAGAACATCTCTGGGATGAATAAAAGTAAGTTACTTTGCTAAGATCCGCATGCAAAATACCGCCGCCGACTCACTCACTCGGCGGCCGTCTGTCGTAGAGTCTATTACGCTTGATAATGCCTCGTTTTGGGGCGAAACACGTGTCGTGTTCTCGACTTCAGTGGTGTATATTATCTAGTGGTGGTATTGTAGTGGTTGGTGGAGGGTACCTGGTGGCGGTGTTAGTTTGCTTGTGCACGCTACTGAGGGAGGGCGGGTGGTGCACTTCAAAAAACTAGGTAATATACACCATTTTTATATTTTGCATGCGGATCTTAGCAAAGTAACTTACTTTTATTCATTATAATGGATTTCCGCAAAGTAACGCCTGATTCTATTAACTATCTCTGGGATGACCTAAAACGGCGCGTGCGAGCTCGAGGTCCAGCTCCAGTCACTCTTCAAGAGCTCCAAGATGCGGTACTTGAAGAGTGGGAACAAATACCCCAAGAGGCTGTTGCGATCCTTGTAAGGTCCATTAAAGATCGCATGGAAGCCGTTATCAAGGCAAGGGGGGGTAACACTAGGTTTTAAGAACTTTTTTTGTATTTATTAAGTTTTTTTTAAATTATTAATTTGCAAATTTGTACATACCCTGTCTTTTTCTTTAATTTCTCTTTCGTCTCGTTATAAAAGTAAAATTCAATTAAAATTCCTGAAAGCTAATGAAATTACCTTTCGAATGATACCCTCAAACCACAACATTGCCATTGGCATTGTTGTGTTAAAATAGTATTTAAATTATTTTTTTCGGAGGTGCGATTTTTTTGACGCCGAGTGTACTATTTGGCGGGTGTACTAAAGATAAATCATCTTACTGTAAAAGAAATCTTTGATAAAAATACGGCAATAAGTTACTTTCGGTCGACAATGAGTGAGAAAATTACTCTATTAGAAAGGATTAGATTCATGTTTAAATAAAATAATAAAACAACATCAAATTCAATGATTCTGTTGCGAACCTCGACTTGTTCTCGCCGAATAAAGTAACATACTTTAAAACTTCCTGTACCCGCGCACTTGTTTGTGAGACCGACGAAACCCTTTTTCGTCGATTTTTTTTCCGTAACGTTGCAAGTTCGCGTCTTTTGCTAGCTAGCTTTATGGCACGCGGACGTGACAGTAGCACTTGAGAGCGTACTTCGCGCAGATCGGTCCATGACACCGACGCGGGTATATGTGCAACTTTTCACGTAAGTATGTATTTAAAATTTTATTTATGATGGATTGTTTGTTTAGATTAATTATTTATGAAATGTTTAGATTATTATTTGCAATAAAATGGATGAAGATTAAATTAGATTCATGTTGGAGGACGACGGTTCCGACTCCAATTATGGTGACAAATATTACAGCGAAGTAGAAAATTTTATTGAAGCCCAAGAAGAATGATAAAGTTCTCAAAAGAAGATCAGTTAATGGACCAAGAGGATGACTCTCAATTAGAGTTAGAAGACCGTGAAAGTAAGATGGCGTATTACTTAGGGAAAGACATACGCGATGGAATAAAACTCTTGGCCCACTCAAGTTAGACGCCGTGCGATGAAGCTAGTGACAGGTGAAGCAAGAAACACGAAAGAGCCGCTAGAAATTTAGAGAGAAATATGGATTGTTCAGAGTACTAACTCATTTGTATTGTCTGATTATAAATGGTCTTCCCCTGATTATTAAAGTATGAACAATACATTTCACGAACTTGATAACCATCGTTACTAGAATGTTGTGTTTCTATAATATCACCAACTGATAATAATGATTGCTCCATGTTATTTTCAATATTGTTTATATAATTAGGTTGTCTTTGAATTAAATAATTGTGCAAAACACATGTTGCTTTTATTACCTTGTCAACTGTTTCTATTTTGCATTCAAAATCTTTATGATACACGTACCACTTTCTCGTCAATACACCGAAAGTTGCCTCAACAATACGACGTGCTCTTGATAATCGGTAATTAAAAATTTTTTTTTCTGCGTTAAGTCCATCACGTGGGTAAGGCCTCATAAAATTTTCCATTAATGGAAAAGCTTCGTCTCCTATAAATACGAACGGCATTTTTGCTCCACCTTGATAAAATGGTACCGGCTGAGGTAAATTCAATCTCTTTTCTTTTAGACTCTTTCCGAAAATGCTGTTATCAAAAATTCCTGCATCAGAAAATCTTCCCATAGATCCCACATCAGCCATTATGATTTTCCTTTTGGCATCAGCTAAACACATCAATACTACAGAAAATCTCTTTTTGTAGTTGAAAAACGAGGACCCGGTTTTCGAGGGAGCCTTGATATATACGTGCTTGCCATCAAGAGCACCTATACAATTTTTAAATTGCCATAGTTCATCAAAATCTTTTGCGATTTCTTTCCAGTCGTTTTCTGTTGGTTGTGACATGACAAGAGGTTGCAATATATTCCATAAAGCATCACAAACCTCCTCAACAATTCTTGATACACTTTTCAATCCAATTCTAAAATTCTCTCCCATCGTTGTAAATGACTGGCCGGTTGCTAAATACCTAAAAAAAAACGTATTTAATTGTACTTCGCGTAAGTGATGTAATATTTTTGTCATAAATAGACCATGTAATACATTTTTGTGTTTGTTGATTGTTTCAGTTACAACTGCCAAGTCGCGATGGAAACAACTGAGAGATAACCATCGGGATGCCTTAAAAAGACAAAATGCAACAAGGAGTGGACAGGCTAGAAAACAACGAAAAGAATGGAAATATCAAAAAGCCATGTCATTTTTATTGCCTTACATGAGTAACAGAGACCGGTCAACAAATTTTACGCCCCTGGACCACTCAGTAAGCGAAACTTCAAATCCGCCAAATACCATTGAAGAGAGTTCACGGGAATCATGCAATTTTTTGCCATCAAATTCAAATAATCTTCCTTCTGCCGATGATCCTAAGAATCCAACAGCTTCGGAATCTCTTCCATCAACATCCAAAAAAAGAAAGAACGATGAAATTCTAGATTATTTAAAAAAAAATCAAGAACGCCGCGAAGTGTTGGAACGAGAACGGATAGAACTTAAAAACATGATGTCAGCCAGTGATAAATACGATGAAATAGACTTATTTTTTTTAAATTTGGCTGCATCGACAAAAAAGCTGCCGTATTATTTTCAACTTCAAATTAAAAAAACCTGCTTTAATGCGGTAATGTCAGCTGAAGAAAGTAATCTTCAACATAGTTGGTATTCTCCGAATAATTATGGTTATTCTACAGGCTCAACACCTACATCAGATAACATCAACACTAGTATCGATACTCCTAGTGCTTCAGATAATATCAACACTAGTATCAATATTCCTAGTGCTTCAGATAATATCAACACTAGTCTTAATATTCCTAGTGCTTCAGATAATACCAACACTAGTATCAATATTCCTAGTGCTTCAGATAATATCAACACTAGTCTTAATATTCCTAGTGCTTCAGATAATACCAACACTAGTGTCAATATTCCTAGTGCTTCAGATAATATTAACACTAGTATCATTAATCCTAGCGCTTTACAAATTCCAACAACCCAGGATATTGAAACATCTGCAGCAGAGCCAACAGAACCCAATGAAAATGCGGTCAATTTTGAGACAGATTACGATTTTTAAATTAATATAACATGGCTTCTATAACTGTATGCAAAAATAAAAGTTACTTTGATTTAAAATGTGTACTTACTTTAAACACACCGCTAATCTTTCACGGCTACTAATTGAATTTCTGTAATTTGTGTCTTGTTTCCGAATATATGGTTCAATCAGGGAGTGAAGTTCATAAAAAGTACATCTTGAAACTCTATAAGAATTTTCGAAAGTTTCTTCATCAGCTGTTTGGAAAAAAGTAAAATATTCACTGTGTTCTGAACGATGTTTGATATGATTTCTTAACCAAAATCTATGTTTCCTCATAGAATTGTTCAAATGGTATATGGTAAGTATTTCGGCTTCTTCTGACTCCAACTCTTCTTCCTCAAGCAATGTAAGGTAATAATGTATCAACTTTTTCGATGGCATGTCTGCTATCACTGACATTTCGCGTAGAACTAAACCAATCGCCCCACGCCGGGAGCTCGAAATCACTCGTCGCGTACTTGCTGCCTAGCTCCGCATATTGAAAAACACAGCAACTCCGCTCCGCATTACTTCCTCACTCCGCTCCGCAGCCTCGCTCCGCTCCGGTGGACAGTCACAGTACGCAACTCCACTCCGCATTAGTCCGTTTCTCGGCTCCGCTGCCTCGCTCCGCTCTGGTGGACTGGCAGCCTAAGAAGGGGCTATCATCAAAAGCCATCCATGATGACATGGTCAGTACATTAGGCGATTGTGCTCTGTCATATTCATCCGTCAAAAAATGGATAGCAGAATTTAAGCGTGGTAGAGAGAGTGTGAAAGATGAACCCCGCTCTGGAAGGCCTTCGACGTCAACTACTGACGAAAATATTAAAAAAGTACTTGATTTAATAATGGGAGACCGCAGATTAAAAATTAGAGAGATAGACGAGATTATAGGCATCTCTTATGAACGAACTCAAAACATCATTGTCAACGAGTTGGGTTTCCACAAGGTGTCTGCGAGGTGGGTTCCGCGACTGCTTTCAGTTGAACAAAAAAGGACGCGATTGACTATTTCACGCGACTGTTTGGAGTTATTTGAACCCGATGCAGATGATTTTTTGAATCGTTTTGTTACTATGGACGAAACATGGGATCATTACTGTACACCGGAAACAAAACAACAATCAAAACAGTGGAGAAGACCTGGTTCACCACCCCCTAAAAAGGCTAAGTCGATTTTGTCGGCAAATAAGGTGATGGCTTCAGTATTCTGGGACTCGAAAGGTGTGATTATGATTGATTATCTTGAAAGGGAGACTGATCAGACTATAAACTCTGATTACTACTGCACCTTACTACGTCGTTTACGAGAGGAAGTAAAAGAAAAACGTCGAGGAATGCTCAGAAGAAAAGTCCTGTTTCATCAAGATAACGCCCGTGTTCACACGTCAGTACAGTCAATGGCTGGAATTCACAACTGTGGCTTTGAACTGTTACCGCATCCGCCGCCGCCGTATTCACCTGATCTGGCACCATCAGACTTCTTTCTGTTCCCTAACCTAAAAAAGCACTTGGGAGGTCAAAGATTTTCGACAAACGACGAGGTCAAAGCAGCTGTAGACGCATATTTTGACTCTAAGGAAGAATCATTTTTTTTTAACGATCTAAATGCTTGGAAGGGGAGTTGGCAAAAGTGTATTGAACTTGATGGTGATTATGTAGAAAAATAAAAATATAACTGATTTAGTATGTGTTTATTTTCTTGGTTAGGCCGAGTACTTTCCAATCCACTCTTCTCCCACGCCCTTCTCCAAGTGGAGAAGGGCGTGGGAGAGGCCAAGTTCGTGTGCGAGGACGGGGTGTACAGGCGTGTGTCTTATCTTTTTATCAAAATATTATCGTAATTTTATTGCAGCTGTGTAATAGTGCTAAGATGTATTTTTTTTTTTACCAGGGGCGTTCTGGGAGACACTCTCACCAAGATCAGGGCTGCGAGGCTTGCGACGCAGCGTCGGGTATCCGCGCTGTCGGCAGGCGTCAAGCGTGAGCTCCTGGCTCGAAAGCGGGATGCTCACCTTGAGCGTATGCTTTTGCCCGGCGCTCCATCGCGCAAACGACAAACAAGGTATATTTTTATTCAGTAGTCACTGACTTTGAAAATTATTTATATTATCGTCGTCGTTGTTTCAGCATATCACAAGTCCACTGCTGAACATAGGCCTCCCCCATAGGTAGCCACAAAAGTTTGTAGCTCTCATATTGGAGGAATTTTGCCATAGTTGCCACGCTTGGCAGGCAGGTTGGCAACCGCAGTTTATTTATTGAGATGTTCCAGGAACATGCCGCTGTATGTTAATAATTTTAATGATGAATACTTTATTTTACAGGAGGGTGTCTCCAGAACGTTTACCATGTATTATGGCGGAACGACGCCCCGAACCCGAACCTTCAACTTCTGTCACGCCTTCCACATCAGCCGAAACTTTCATGGAATTAGATAAGTTATCGTTTTTTTTCTCTTCTAAAGTGACTAGACGAGAAATATGTTCACCTGATGATAAGTGCAGCGTCTGCCCATAACAAACGCTGTGTCACCCAGAACATTTGTGTGACACCACACTGCGCCCGTCACCATGAGACATGAGTTCTTAAGTCTCATATGCCCAGTGATTACGCTAGCTCTCAGGGCCCTTCAGGTCGAAACACAGTAATGTTTGCACACTACTGCTTCACGGCAAAACAACTGGTCCTGGGGTGGTACCTACCTAGACGGATTCCTGCATAGGAATCCTACCACCAGTAATCTATTATAAATAAAACTTTTAAATCATGCTTTGGTTTTTTTTTCCAGACGTCGGTGCAGATGTCGTCGATGCAGAGGTGGTCGTCGCTTCGTCCTCGCGCGTAAACGTGGGACCAGCAGCAATTGGTAAATAATAAATAACTGATGTATTAATTCCCGTACACTGGTGTTCAAACAGAATTTAATTATTAATAAATTTATAATTAATTCCAATTAAAATTTATAATTAATTCTTTGTTCCAGGTGTGACTGACGATGACTTCGCCACAGTGGTAGACGACTGGCTAAGACTGACTGAAAGCGATGACGATGACTACTTTGACTGTGACGACGACATTACACTGACTTTTCGGGGGCGGAACGCTGCCTCTGAACCCGCTTGCGACAATGACATGACGGAACTCCAATCAGAAGTGTTGCGGAAAGAGGATGACGCCAATGACCAAGCAATTCGGGACATTGCGTCAGACGACTGCTTCACTTTTAATTGGAATAGGGACCGAACGACTTTTCACGGACAGCGGGAGACTTTTTCTGAACCATCGGGCCCGACTTTTGATATTACGGACGAGACCCGACCCATCGACGTATTTGACCGAATGATCGACACTGACTTCGTCGAGTCACTAGTCCGCGAGACGAATCGGAATGCACAACAGAAGATCGCTGCTCTGAAAGAGCAGGATAAGCTGTCGGTTCATTCCCGATTCTCACGGTGGACTCCGACCGACAGAAACGAAATGCTAAGTTTTTTAGCAATCATCCTGGTGCAAGGCCTCTTCTCTTTAAACAGAAGAACAGTCTTACTTCGGGTTCAACGGTTTTGGGACATTAACTTACTTCTGTAGGATAATGTCCTACAACCGTTTCTTGTTGTTAAAACGCTTTTTACATTTCGTCGACAGCCAGTCTGTACAGGACCAGAGTCGACTATTTAAAATTCAACCGATATCGGACTATTTGAACGCCAAGTTTTCCAGCCTATACATGCCCTCTCAAGAGATAGCCATTAATGAATCCCTCCTGAAGTGGCACGGAAGACTTTCTTTTGCCCAAAAGATTTCTTCCAAGGCCGCTCAGGTGGGAGTAAAAACGTACGAGTTGTGCGAATCATCAAGTGGCTATCTCTGGAGGTTCTTTGTGTATGCTGGAAAAGATAGGCAGACAACTGTCATTACAGAGACCCAGCCCGAGGAACAGCCAGACGAACAGACAGACAGACAGACACCATGCCAGTCGTCGACGACGCCACAGCGGACTACAACCGACCTACCAACGCGACGGCCAAGATTGTGTACGACTTGTTAGAGCCCCTGTCCATTATTATTGCATAGTCTGAAAAGACAAAAGACTGACTGTTACGGGACACTAAGGCTGAATCGTGAATTCGTTCCCGATTCTGTAGTGTTTTCATCTACTTTCATTTCTAATTTCAGGTCTGAAAGCCAAACTCATTGTGCTGGCCGTGATGGAGACCGGGAAGGAGACCGTGAAGGAGCTGGAGCGCCGCTTGACCAGCAGTGAGTTTGCAAAATTTACATAATTTTTTCTTAAAAAAATATTTAAATGTGTAAATTTAATTTACAATGTATATATTTTCATTTTATAGACCCAGTACCAGTCAAGGTGGCTACCGGCGAGGTAGTGGAGAAGGGCGTGGGAGAGGCAGAGGACGTGGGAGAGGACGAGATGTGCAGGCGTATGGGTCTTATCTTTTTATTAAAATATTATTCCCGTAATTTTATTATGGTTTGGTTTTACATCTGTGTAATAGTGCTGTGTAAGACGTATTATTTTACGGTGTGGGTGTGAGTGAGGGCGCAGAGGCTTGCGACGCAGCGCCGGGTATCCGGGCTACCGGCGGACGCCAAGCGTGAGCTACTGGCGCGAAAGCGAGAGGCTCACCTTGAGCGTATGCTTTTACCCGGCGCTCCATCACGCAAACGACAAGCAAGGTATATTTTTTTTTCAGTAGTCACGTTTGAAAATTATTTATATTATCGTCGTCGTCGTTTCAGCCTATCACTAGTCCACTGCTGAACATAGCACTCCCCCATAAGTAGCCACGAAAGTGTGTAGCTCTCATATTGGAGGAATTTTGCCATAGTTGCCACGCATGGCAGGCGGATTGGCAACCGCAGTTTATTTATTGAGATGTTCCAGGAAGATGCTGCTGTATGTTAATAATTTTAATGCTGAAAAGTTTTTTTATTTTACAGGAGTCTCCAGAACGCTCTCCGTGCATATTCGTCGACCCTTCAACTTCTGCCACGCCATCCACATCAGCCGCCACGCCATCCTCATCAACTGCAAGCGAAGTTCTCGAATTAGGTAATTTATCGTTTTTTTTAGAGCAATACGTTCACCTGATGATAACACTGTGTCACCCAGAACATTTCTGTGTTCCACAGTTCCACACTGCGCCCGTCACCCTGAGACATGAGTTCTTAAGTCTCATATGCCCAGTGATTATACTATCTTTCAGTGCCCTTCAAACCAAAACACAGTAATGTTTATACACTACTGCTTCACAACAGAATGATTGGCCCTGGGGTGGTACCTACTTAGATTAGGAATCCTACCACCAGTAATCTATTATAAATAAAACTTTTAAATCATGGTTTGGTTTTTTTTCCAGAAGTCAGTGCAGAGGTGTTCGTCGGTGCAGAGGTGCTCGTCGATGCAGAAGGGGTCGTCGCATCATCCTCTCATCAAAACACGGGACCATAAGCAATCGGTAAAAAATAACTGATGTATTAATTCCGTACACTTGTGTTCAAACAATTAATTCCAATTAAAATTTATAATTAATTCCAATTAAAATTTATAATTAATTCTTTGTTCCAGGTGTGACTGACGACAACTTTTCTGCTGCGGTGGATGACTGGCTGAGGCACACCGAAAGTGACGACGACTTCGACTGTGAAGACGACAGCGACAGTATAGTATCATCTGTTCAGGGGCGGAACGCTGCCTCTGAATCGGCATGTCAAAGTGACATGACGCTACTCCAATCACAAGTGTTGGAGAGGGAGGATGACGCCAATGACCGAGCAGTTCGGGACATTGTGTCAGAAGACTGCTTCACTTTTGATTCGAGTAGAGACAGAATGACATTTCAGGGAAAGCGGGAGACGTTTACTGAACCGTCTGGCCCGACTTTCCACATAACTGACGAGACCCGACCCATCGTTTTCGACAAAATGTTCGATAATGACTTCGTCGACTTACTCGTAATCGAGACCAATCGGAATGCACAGCAGAAGATCGATGCTCTGCAAGAGCAGCATAAGCTGTCTGCACATTCCCGTTTCACTCGATGGACTCCGACTGACAGAAACGAAATGTTGAGTTTTTTGGCAATTACGAGGGGTGATCCAAAAGTAATGATAATCAGTTATTTCTAGTGCACACAAAAATACAAAAAAATTTCAGTCACTTACTCAGTTAACCACTAGTTCAGGGAAAAAAAATCATATAAATAGGCCACGATTCCCGGGAGCTACATTCATTTGAATACGGACTGTCAAGGAGTGAACATCAAAATGGAAAAACACGAAATCAGAGCTGTCATTAAATACCTCTGCTTGAAAAAAATGTCTACCAAAGACATACACAGCGACTTGGTGGAAACATTAGGGGACTCTTCTCCTCCATATTCCACAGTTGCACGCTGGGCTAAGGAGTTTAAGTTGGGAAGAACATCGACGGAAGACGAACACCGCGAAGGACGCCCATCGACGTCCCTCACTGAAGAAAATGTGAAAAAAGTTGAAGAAGTTGTATTGGAAGATCGAAGAGTGACTATCAGGCATGTAGCTGAGGTCACAGGGATCTCATATGGCAGCATTCAAAGAATCCTTGCGAACGAATTGCATATGAGAAAGGTCTCCGCGCGTTGGGTACCGAAAATGTTAAACGACGAGCAAAAGAAGAAACGAGTCGACATGTCAAGAGCAAATCTCGAAAAGTTCCAGGCAGACAAGGATAATTTTTTGTCACGTTTTGTGACCATGGACGAGACCTGGATCCACCATTTTGATCCTGAAACAAAACAACAATCGATGACATGGAAACGATCCGATGAACCGACGCCGAAGAAATTCAAAGTGTCAAGCTCAGCAGGGAAGGTTATGGCGTCTGTTTTTTGGGACGCTGAAGGAATAATCATGGTGGACTACTTGGAAAAGGGGGCCACTATTACAGGCTCCTACTATGCAGAACAAATAAGAAGATTGCGGGAGGCTATTAAGGAGAAAAGGCGAGGCAAACTGCGGGCTGGAGTGCTGTTCCATCAAGACAACGCACCGGTTCACAAAGCTGCAATTGCCATGGCTGCCATTCAGGAAGCGGGCTTTGAGCTGGTGGAACACCCCCCCTATTCACCAGATCTAGCCCCCAGCGACTTCTATCTCTTTCCACGACTCAAGGAACACCTCCGAGGCAAGAAATTTGACGATGATAGCGACGTGATGGCCGCGGTTGAGGACTTTTTTGAGAGTCAAGATAAAGATTTTTTTTCTAAGGGAATTTTAGGATTAGAAAAGAGATGGACTAAATGTATAGACTTGCTAGGAGACTATGTTGAGAAATAAATTTATTTATTTATTTTATTCATTGTGTTTATTATTGATTATCATTACTTTTGGATCACCCCTCGTATCATATTGCAAGGCCTCTACCCCTTACCGGAGGAAGAGTCTTACTTTGGGTTCAACGGTTTTGGGACGTTAACCTACTTCAGTAGGATAATGTCGTACAACCGCTACCTGTTGTTAAAACGCTTTTTACATTTCGTCGACAGCCAGTCTGTACAGGACCAGAGTCGACTATTTAAAATTCAACCGATATCGGACTATTTGAACGCCAAGTTTTCCAGCCTATACATGCCCTCTCAAGAGATAGCCATTAATGAATCCCTCCTGAAGTGGCACGGAAGACTTTCTTTTGCCCAAAAGATTTCTTCCAAGGCCGCTCAGGTGGGAGTAAAAACGTACGAGTTGTGCGAATCATCAAGTGGCTATCTCTGGAGGTTCTTTGTGTATGCTGGAAAAGATAGGCAGATTCAGATTCCAGAAACGCAGCCAGTCGTCGACGAAGTCATACCCGACAATGACCGACCCACCAACGCTACGGCGAAAATAGTCTTCGACCTTATCGAGCCTCTGCTTCACCGTGGCCACACAGTAATAATGGACAATTTTTACAATAGTCCATTATTAGTGCGTAGTCTGAAAAGACAGAAAACCGACTGTTACGGCACACTCAGGCTGAATCGTGAATTCGTTCCCGATTCAGTCAAGACACTGGCCAAAATCAGTTTTGTTCAATCAAGTTCAGACTTCGTAAAGGTAAAGTAGTCGCCACGTATTGTTCCGATTTGTCGGTTCTGGTATGGCGGGATGCTAACTTAGTTAGTATGATCTCGACGTTCCATAACCTACAAATCGGGACTCACGACAAATACAATCGAGTTACGTACAAGCCCAACATCGTACTCGATTTCAACAAGAGGATGGGAGGAGTTGACAGGAAAGACCAATTCCTGTCAGCTCAACCCATTGAACGACATAGGAACCGAGTTTGGCACAAGAAACTCTTCCGTCGTTTGTACAATGCGGCTCTTTTCAACTGCTTTGTGATATTTTCTAATTTTAACCGGAAATTTTTAAATCGTCAGTTTAGGACCGCATTGGCGGAAGAATTGCTTAAACGACACCGACAGATTGATTTATCGACTGAGACACGACTCAAACTCGGTTCCAACACTGCTGGACAAACTACTGTAACTAAACGTATAGCTCGACGGACGCAAGCCAGACCTGATGTTCCAACTAATCATTTTCCTATCCGCACAGGCTCCAAATACACAATTTGCTGCATGTGTGTCAAGAAGTCCAGGACGAGCTGGAAATGCGAGGAGTGCAACGTGAACCTCTGCATCGACGTGTGCTTCAAGAATTACCACAAACCGTAACCTGGTCTGTAACCTCGATTTTTTAAATTTTTTCCATGTTTTATATCTTTATTATATCTTTTTTATTCTATTTAATTCTTGTTTTATGTAATAAATTAAATATTAATCCTTGTATGGAATTTTTATGAAGAAAAGTAAGTTACTTTGCTAAGATCCGCATGCAAAATGCCACTCGGCGGCCGTCTGTCGTAGAGTCTATTACGCTTGATAATGCCTCGTTTTGGGGCGAAACACGTGTCGTGTTTCGCCCCAATTGTCATTGTAGTGGTTGGTGGAGGGTACCTGGTGCCGGTTCCTGGTGGCAGTGTTAGTTTGCTTGTGCACGCTACTGAGGGAGGGCGGGTGGTGCACTTCAAAAAACTAGGTAATATACACCATTTTTATATTTTGCATGCGGATCTTAGCAAAGTAACTTACTTTTCTTCATTATAATGGATTTCCGCAAAGTAACGCCTGATTCTATTAACTATATGGAATTTTTATTTCATAGGAGTGCGGCGTGAACCTCTGCATCGACATCGGCTTCAAGATCTGCTCCACCTATTTTTGATTGTAAAATATTGTTTTGTTTTTTTTATAAAATGTTCTATATCTTTTTTATTCTTTTTTTCTTTGTTATTTAATAAATTAAATTTTAATCCTTTTATGCAATTTCTTTTCCATTTTTGTTTGTAAAAAATGTTTTATATCTTTATTATTATATCTTTTTAATTCTTTTTTTTTATTTATTATTTAAATTTTAATCCTTGTATGCAATTTTTTTTCCCTGTTTTATGTAATAAATTAAATATTAATCCTTGTATGCAATTTTTATTTCATACACTTACAGTACTTCTGCTGAGTAGTAGAAAATGCCCCTATTAGAAGTATTAATTAGGTTCGCAACTTGTACCAATTTCTTATTTATATACATAAATATTCCAATAAATGCCATAATTACAAATATAATATCGTCATTGATAATAATATCAATATAGTAAAATAAAAAATAAAACCCCGTTTGTATGGAACCTTAAATTGAGCGTCTGTTTACTTTCGGAGCTCGCCTCTCGTAAGTGGTTGAAGTGGTTTATGTTTTGATTTATTGTGCTACACAAAACATTTGTAGTAATAACATACGGGTATCAAAAAGGTTACACGATCTAGTTTCATTATCAATAAGCTGATTTTGATATAAACGGCAAATTTTTTTGTAAAAGTAAGATGAATAAATATTTTACTCAAATTCAACCGTAATTTTGATTTATATAATTTTAGATACTATACATTAATTCCTGCTGTTTATTTTTTACGTATAATAATTCTCTATAGTTCTGGCTATACACACATATTTTTTATGACGGTGTAGTGATAGTAGATAAAACGTTTAAATTAGGAAGGGTAAGCGTCGCTCGGCGCGGACAAACGACGATTCGGAGGGTGGACGTAAAACGCAACTTCAGCTGTCAGATTCGGACGTTTGAGTTAGTATTAACGTACTGGTATAAAAAAAAGGTTATATTATGTAGTTAAATAATGAATAAGCTGACTTTGATATGCAGAGGCAAAATGTTTCTTAAAATTAATAAGAAAAAAAATGTTACTCAAATTTCAACTGTAATTGTGATTTATATATTTTTTTATATAATATACATTAGTTGCTGTTGTTTAGTTTTTACGTATCATCATTTAGTTCATGTTCACTCCCTATCGGACGAGAGGAGCTTGAAAATAGCTATCCGCGGCCTACCGGTGGGCACTGAACCAGAGATTATAGCAGAAGAGCTACGACGCCTGGGATTCAATCTAGAGTACGTGCGCGCGATAGAGACGTGAGCACACAGAGCGCTTTATTTCGCGCAATTGCGAGAGATTGCAAGCGCACACCCGAAACTATCCCGCGCATTTATAGGATCACAGAAATGCTATACAGGGTCTGTCGTAAATAATGGATAACCCGTAAACTGGAGATGGTCCGGATGTGAAACTGTAAGAAAATCGTATCTTCTTGCCAGGCTTTCTAACCATATCAAAATGGCGTAGCCTTTTATACTTTTTTATAAATTTCGCTACTTTTTTCATTCATTCCGTTGCCATTTCATTAAATTTAGGTATTTCAGTGTGATTTTTTTAGTATTATACTCCTGAAGACGTGTATTATTTAATTTTAGTACAACTTTAGGTGTTTTTAACGTTTTCAAAATCGTCATTTTAAGTTCTTTTTTAAACAATTTTTTTCTTAATGTCAACTTTTGATAATTTACTGTGAAAAAAAAAAGTACTGCGCTATAGCTGCCCATGATCTTAATAAATTGTCTAGTATGTCTAGATTCTAAAAAGATATTACAATGTGTACTTTACAAGCAATATTAAGTTGTTACTAGGCAGATGCACACTGTCCCTTTCACACTCACGGTGTGTGAAAGGTTAGCATGTTTTTGCCGTTAGAGCGCGCGCTCCTGATTGTAGAGTGTACAAATCTCAGTGTCATTTTGACTATCGCATGTGCTTTTGTTTTCATTACTTTCGTCAATTTGTTACTGCTTTCTAATATCGGACTTTGATTTGCCTTGTGATTTGGACTTGTGAACCTGGTGATACTGACGACTTAGCTCTCATTTACGGACATTATTTTGTGCTATCGATTGGACTTGTCGATTTGGAAAAGTTTGTGTATCATGCCTCAACATTACACGCCGGCCGAATACGCAAACATGCATTACATTTATGGTTTATGTAATGGCAACGCTAACAGAGCAGCAAGTGCTTATCGTGAAAAATATCCAAATCTTCGACATCCTGATTACCGTGTCTTCATTAGAGTGCACAATGCATTTATGGAAGGCCGATTTCCTGGGACCGGCATAGGCGGGGCCAGTGAAGGACGACCTCTACGACACAATGCAGCGGAAGTACTAGAAATAGTCGCGGAAGACCCTGGTACGTCCATAAGTGTTATTTCACGGCGTACCGGTATACCTCAAAAATCCGTTCACAGAATTTTAAAAAGACATGAATTATATCCCTATCATTATCAAAGAGTTCAGACATTAATGCCAAGGGACGCTGCTGCGAGAGTAACATTTTGTCGCACAATCCTGCGAAAGATGAGGGAAGACCAAACTTATTTTGATAAAATTTTATGGAGCGACGAGTCAACGTGTCGAAAAGATGGTTTTTTGAACCTCCACAATTTACACAGCTGGCAACCTGAAAACCCAAGATTGATACGCGAAGACCGATCGCAGTATCAGTTAAAAATAAATTTGTGGACTGGAATTATTAACGGACAAATCATTGGTCCATTTGAGTTGCCGGCAATATTAAATGCGGATATTTATTTGGATTTTTTAGTAAATACTTTACCTGGATTACTGGAAGACGTTCCACAGGAGATAAGAAACGAGATGTGGCTACAAAATGATGGGTGTCCAGCACATTACGCTGTTCGTGTAAGGGAACATTTAAATACCACATATCCAGATAGATGGATTGGGCGATTGGGTCCAATTTTATGGCCTCCACGTTCGCCAGACCTTAACCCGTTGGACTTTTTTTACTGGGGCTGTATTAAGGAAAAAGTGTACAGCGAAGCAATAAGTTCTGTGGAAGAGTTGCGTGCGCGCATTCAAGTAGCAGCAAGTAAAATTGAAGAAGCCGGTTATGCGCGTCGGATTAAAAGATCTTTTATTAGGCGATGTAGAGCATGTATTGCTGCCGGCGGAGGGCACTTCGAGCATTTAGTTTAAGTTATTGATAAATATTTTTTTACTAAAATTAACCTGGTTTTCTTCTGAATATCCTTAATAGTGGCCCGATATTGTTTGTGTAAAGAATCTTGGTAGAATAAAATCATTATGACAAAGTTTTATAACCATTTATAAAAATACTTGGAATATCAAAATTCTGACCTTAATATTGATCTCGCTCCTGTAACTTAATATTGCTTGTAAAGTACACATTGTAATATCTTTTTAGAATCTAGACATACTAGACAATTTATTAAGATCATGGGCAGCTATAGCGCAGTACTTTTTTTTTTCACAGTAAATTATCAAAAGTTGACATTAAGAAAAAAACTGTTTAAAAAAGAACTTAAAATGACGATTTTGAAAATGTTTAACGTTAAAAACACCTAAAGTTGTACTAAAATTAAATAATACACGTCTTCAGGAGTATAATACTAAAAAAATCACACTGAAATACCTAAATTTTATGAAATGGCAACGGAATGAATGAAAAAAGTAGCGAAATTTATAAAAAAGTATAAAAGGCTACGCCATTTTGATATGGTTAGAAAGCCTGGCAAGAAGATACGATTTTCTTACAGTTTCACATCCGGACCAACTCCAGTTTACGGGTTATCCATTATTTACGACAGACCCTGTATAAGTTCAGGCCAGAACAAAACTGGCGACACGTCAGGTTTGGTAAGAATTGTGTCCGTTGAACGTAGATCAGCCCCAGAATCGTACCCCTGTAAGTAAGAAGGTCGAATGTAAAGCGTCAGACGGGGTAGAGAAGATTAGAGCCTCCTCCCCACTTGATTTAAACAAATACCATATTAAATTAATCAATATCAATATTTTATAGGTTAGGATAGATTTTTTAATATATTTCAGAAACTATACGTTTCCGCATCCCCCCTTATAGGGGGGGGGGGGGCTCACCCCCCCCCCCCCTGTGTGTTGTTGTTGTGAGTTGTGTGGCTTGGAAAGATAATAAGATAGTACCCTGTTATCTTCTTATTCTGGAGCATTGCCTTTAACTAAAGTCAATAGATTTGACAGGATAACAAAAGGAAAAATTGATATTACTTGCCCGTTTATTGTCCAAGAGTACAATAAACATATGGGAGGAGTAGATCTCATGGAGCTTTTTGGGCAGAAATCATATAAAAATGAGGTCTAAAAAGTGGTATTTGCGTATTTTTTTTCATTTTTTTGATCTAGCTATTATAAACTCTTGGATTGTTCATAAAAAAAATGCTCAAGAAAGAGGTGAACCCAAAAAGAGTCTGCTTACAATGAGCCAATTCAGAAATGAATTGGCCTTTGTGCTATGCAACAGAGGAACCACCAAAGAAGCTAAAAGAGGGCGTCCTATTACAATCAAAAAAAAGAAAAGGTTCTCCAGCTCCACCACCTCCAAAAGACATAAGAAAAGATGGTGCTGAACATTGGCCAAAAGTAGGTGGGTCACTCCGGTGCAAACTTCCCAAATGTAAAGGCTATTCCACAATTTCGCGTAATAAATGTGGCGTCAATTTGTGCTTAAATAAAAATAATAATTGTTTTTTAAATTATCATAAAGAATAAAGAAGATTGAGGAAACAATTTTTTTTTTATTTAGTACTTAGCTAAATACTCGTATGTGACAATGCATGATGATGTAAATTTCCATCATATTGTTTTTTACATAATACATATTTTTATTTACACTAAGAATTTTTTTAAATATTTTTCCTTTAATCTAGAGCATTAATTACATCACCCTGATATATTTTAAAAAAAATAGAAAAAATCATGCAAAGAAGGGTTAAACTTTATTCCTTCTACTGCATTATATTCTGTGTCCACCATAATGTTCTTTGTAAAACCAAAGTATTAGTTTGCGTAGACTTCCTTACTCAAAAACTTTTTTTTTATTACTTAACAGATTCTTAACAACTCTGCCAAACCGCCTGCCAAGCGTGGCAACTATAGCAAATCCCCCCAACCAAAATGGGAGGTACAAATGATGATGACATTCCTAAGGTTGTCAATGAAGACCACTTACCCAACTTTTCTTGGAGTACATTAAGAAATGTTATGTAACATTTAAATTTCAATATGTCACAAAATCAAGACAAAGCATTTTAATTGACCGAGAGGGCATTATTTTATGGCGCCAGCGATACCTTCGAAAAATTAAACAGTATCGAAGGGAAGGAAGGTATATTTATTACCAAGATGAAACCTGGATCAACGAAGGTAATTACAATTTTCTGTTTTCTTGACATTACATGGTACTTTCAATAATTAATTGATATTTTTCACTATCTTGAAGGTCATGCACCGAAGAAGGCATGGATTGACCAGACAGTGTTATCGTCCCGCCCGGCCTTCCTAAATGGCTTGACCACTGGCTTAAAACAGCCTTCAAGAAAGGGCAAACGATTAATTATCGGCCATATAGGCGGGGAAGAAGGATTCGTAGAAGGCAGCTTATTAATATTTGAAGCCAAAAAACAATAAAGAGGATTAATCATCAAGAGATGAATGCCGATTCCTTTGAGACATGGTTTAGGGGGTCTTGCCAAAACTAAAACCAAATTCCGTAGTAGTGATGGATAATGCCCCCTACCACTCCAGGCAACTAGAATCGCTGCCTAAAATGTCTTGGACTAAACCTAGAATACAAGAGTGGCTAACAAGCAAAAATATTTCATTCAAAGTAACAATGGTTACAGCTACTCTTATAGACATTGTAAGGCAGCACAAACAAGAACATTGCGATAAGTATGTTGTGGACGAGATGGCAGCGCAGCATGGGATAATTGTTTTACGTCTGCCCCCATACCACTGTGAAATCAACCCCATTTTTTTTTGTTTTTAATTTCTTTATTCAATTTAGGCTTGTTTAAAGCTCTTATGAACGTCAAAATCAACACCGGTTCAAAATATGACCTTCTCCAAGAAGAACGAGTAAGAAACTCTGGGGTCTTCCTTTTTTCAATGCCATATTACATAATGTCATTTACAGATTACAATAAATTTAGTAGCCTCTATTTGCCCATACATTGAGTTGATATGGGCGCAGGCTAAAGGATATGTTGCAAGAAATAACAAAACCTTCAAAATGACAGAAGTACAAAAACTTTTTGAAGAAGGACTTCAACATATCACACCTGAAAAATGTAGTAGCTGCGTGTCCCATATAATTAAAGACGAAGACAAAATTTATGGTCTCGACCACATGATCGACAATGTTTCAGACAGATTTTTAATTAATGTCACCGAAAGCGATAGTGATGATTTTTTATCTGATGATGAATAAAAACAAATTATGTAATAAGCGATGTTTTTTATTTTCATTACCTACCTATAATTGTTATATTTTATACATCTATAGTTTCAACTACATGATGTATTGAAAATAGGACAGTCTTACAAGTTTCCTTGCAATGTTTTCCTTAATGTTTAAAACACTCGGTATTCAGTATAGATAGATACTATAGGAACATAGTCATCGAAAACTCATTGGTATGTACAAATCACGACTAAAATTCGAACCCCGTACCCAATATGAGCAGTTCGGCACACTAACTATTCACTAGACAATCGAGGCAATTTCATTAATTCGGGAGTTTTTTCAATCATTCACTTTGTCACAACACTATTTTTATTTCATCAAAAACTGACAACACAGTAAACGTCAGTTGACTTTGTCTAATTATAAATGTTCTTATAACTGTAATCATGTAATTTCACCCATAACTAAATCGGTACCGGAGTACTGAAACCACAAAAAGAGTGACAACCCTGGCAAACTTTTCTAGTAATAGTTTCTATTGACATTAAAAACAGCCCTATAAAATATTTAATGGACTTTGGGATATATAACAAAAAGTCTAGAATTGTGTCTATTCACTCACTTTTAAATTATGTTTCACAATTTATTCCCAAGAAATAGCTATCAGACAGATAACACATTGTATGTACGTTCAATTATTTCTAAATCAATTAGATCACCAGAACAGTAAATTATGTATTAAAATTGTCATGTAAACAAATAACGTTAACTTTTTATAACATTATTCTCAATGTTGTATTGCATAAGATCAGTGAGAGATTGCAGTAACAATTAAAAAAAAAAAATTATTTTGCAAGACAACTGCAAAATTTCCTCAAAGTGAGAGCTACAAACTTTTGTCGCCATTGACAATTCATTAGTGAAGAACTCAAATTTCCATGAAATTAACAATAATTCACATATTATATGAAAATGCCATAACAACAAAAAAGTGTATAACATGAAACAAGATTTATTGTTGTTTATTTATTAATGGAAACAGTCATAAACTATATTCCAGTCTCAAGTTACATATCCAAGTTCACAATCTTCAAGCAGCAAGACTTCAAAATTTTGATCGACAGTAAATTGATAGTAGACTTTTACTTATGATTTGCTGGACTGATAGAGACAAAACGAAAAGCACAATTTTGGCCTTGAATTGAATTTTCCAATCACTGTACACTTTCAGGAGCACTTGCTGCATAATTAACTATCATTATTAAACATCAAAACTCCAAATATACACAGAAATTACAAAATTTTAAATTAAAACACTACAGCCATTTTTCGAGTTGGCGCCAAAAGTCAAAATCGAGATTTAGGTAAGATTATGTAAAGTTCAAAATGGCTGCCCCGCGATTTCACATTTGAGAGATGTGAAACACCGTGTATAGAGATATATATGAAATTTAAAGATTACTGGTTGGAGGAGACATTCTCTGCAGATCAGACCACCCAATATTGCCATCTGCAATACTCACTGTAGCTGAATTAACCAAAAAAATTAGCTACTCAAACATTATTCTTCCACCACACTGTGTTTTACACCACAAAAACTATTTGAGAAGACAGCGCCATCAATTACTAACAAAATAAAGAATAAATTTGAGAACTACAACAAAAAATTAAATAGGAGATTGAAAGCTTGTCAATTTGTTCCTATAAATCCACACTATCACAAAAATCGAAATGAAAGACATGACAAGACCAATAAAACATTAAGAAGTCTTGTAAAGAGACGCGTGTAAGAAAAAAATTACAAAATTAGCAAGAGGCAAGCAAGACATAGTGTACGACCATATTATTTCGAGAAAAGCTAATTTTTATTTTAAAAGACCAATTGTAAAAGTAACCATAACACTTCAAATGGTAAAACAAGGATAGAACCAGAACAATGTTTGCATACTAGAGAACATATACTAAAGAGAACATCAAGCTCAGAATCTTCGTTTTTGCAAACTGTGTACAAGCCATATACATTAACTCTTATTATCAAACTGAGTAACAAATTAATGGAACAGTATGCCTGAAAATGTCCCTTCTGAACACTTTTAAAATACACAGCACTGGACAATCGTTTCAAATTTTCTTACGACTAAAAATAACACGAGGGTTGCGAAAGTAAAGGCATTCGCAGAACATCTTCATACACTTTAAATTATAATTAATTACAAACTCTCTAACACGAGACCATACCATGAAAATTTTATATTTTACAAATATATACCAATCATTAAAATTAGCTATGAAGCGAAAACGAATAAAATAATTACGGTTACGAGGATTAAAACATATTGTTAAAAATAGATAATCTAAACAACAGATTATTAAGTAAAACAAAAGTCAAAGAGAATAAAAACACTGGTAACTACAATATGGGGTGAATAGGGACGAAATTGAAGTTAAATAATTATTATTCTATTATGAGCGCGTCTTATATCTCTATTCTTAAGATTACAGAAAGACTCCGAAAGGCAACTTCAGCGAAAGTTTTATACAAATTACAAACTTTTAATAGACGGCGTCGTAGCTCGGAATTGTAATAAATATAATATATTTCTTACAATTCCGAACATCGACTAATAAACTACAGTATTATTTTAGTCGTATTAGTCGTAGCTAATTATATTCATTATTTATTATGTTTTTTATTCATATCAATCAATTTACCGATAAAAAGCGTTCATCTTTTTAATTTAGTTTTTTTAAAAAAAAAAGGCAGGAATATTAAAATTTTAATAATGCAGAAATGTGTATAACAATTGGCAACTCTCAAGAAGACCTTTCCTCGAAATTTCTCTATTTTTCAAATTCAAATTGCCCCAAAGAGTATCTATGTAAGAGTCGGCACTTAGTAAATTGAAACGTATCTCACTCACACATACTCATTTCGAATTCCCTATACATTCTCATACCAACATAATAAGGATTGTATGTGTACCAACCTTTTAGATAATCTTTATTTTGACAGATAGCGAGGTGAGTGTTCGATGGAATACATATCGATAGACTAGTGTTGTGCACATATCGACATTTTTATCGAGATTGGGTATATGAATATGGTAAATATTTTCAATAAATTTGTTTGCTTATAGGAAAAACCTATTTTATTTTCTTTAAAAGAGCTTTATTTAACACCACAACAAATATAATATTAAATCATATTATTATTTACAAACTTTCCTACCTTTGTCAAAGAAAATACCTATTATAATAAAATCAAAATAAAATGAAAATGTTATTTAAGTACTAGTTTAAATACTGAGGCATATGATACATAGACGTGCATTATTGTTTAAAACTCTTATAAACGTGAAAAAATACACCAGTTTGCAAAAACAAGACTGTCTCAGAGAAAAACAAGCAAGAAACTCTGGGTATATTATTTTCTTTTTTATAACTCTATTTTACAATGTTATTTACATTTTTCAATAGAATCAATATATGTCACATGTTATTTCTATTCTTATTTTATAAAAGTTATTTTATCAAACATGCTTTAAGCGTTATAATATCTGAAATATTAAAGATAATGTCTTGGAATAGTGAAAGAGCAAAAGAAAACTTTTATATAGCCTATGTCATTTAAGAAATTGAGAAACTTATTGATATCACTAATGGGCCAGCATTAGCAAAAGATATTTAAAAAAAGGGTATTCGGGAATATATATATTTTGTAGAAAAAGTAAATTATTTATCTTTGTTATTCTGCTACACCTATTTTCTTTTGTCAGCAGTATCAATTTCTAAGTGAGCAAAATCAGCATTTATAATTTTACAGGATTTTCTTATAAATAATTTACATATTATACAAAACATATATTCCGCCACATCTTTAGAAAAGACCAAACATTTAAACCATTGCATACTGCATTGGGTACTTAGCTGTAAGCAAAACCATCTACCAATATTGAGCTCATGTAAATGTGGAACAATGGTGGCTTTTAACAATATCTTATCTTGCCACCATTCTCTTAATGACAGGACTATCAGGACTATCTTCTTTTAAATAACATTGGCACATGTTACATTTAAGTTTTTTACATAACTTAGCAGCTAAAAACCCACTGACATACATAATAGGTTGTTCCTCAAAATTATAAAATAAATCATCTACAATGTCGATCTCTTCTTCTTCTGGCAGTGATAGCACAGGATAACAGATTCAATATGAAATAAATAATTTTCTTTAGTTTCAGGCTCTGAATTGTCAAGTGATCTCTTGTCTTTAATTTCCTGGAAGGAAACAAATAATTTATTATCATACAAGTCAAAAAACAAAATAATATGAATGGTTTATGGGTATTTATTTATGTACATACATATATACCCTATACTACACTAATAGCCTATAGGTACTGTCCATTGCAGGAAATAGGCCTCTCCTAAAAGGTTTCCATAAATGCTGTCCTAAACAAGTCGATTTATAATTGCAGTACCAGAAATATCTCACCTTAGATACTTTCAAGGCTTTCCCCTTTTCCTTCTTCCAGGTTTACAATAAGAAATTATAAAATGATTAAAAACTTACAAATTTTGTTTTGTTGTTGAGAAGCTATTGATTTATAAATGTCTGGGACATCATCACCAGGGATTATAACTGGTTCACCTGGAAATTATTAAAACATTCCCTCTATAATTTTATATATTTAGAAATTTATATTTTGCATAGATAGTACCAGTGGCTTAAGTCATTCAATTTAATATAAAACTTACTATATTTTCTTTTATATGTTTCTATTATTGGTACATATTCAATGATGTCAGCTATTGTCTCCTTATTACCAACCGTCTCTGATTCACCTGCAATATAATAATAAATTAAGTAAGCTAGATACATTATATAAATTTTTCTATTACTATAAAAACAGCTGTAGATTATTATACAAAGTCATTTAATTTGATATATATATTTAACTGACACCAACATGGCTTAGTGTTTAACATATAAAAGCTAATCTGATCAGAATTGTATGATATCAATATTTAATATAATATATATAACAAATTTGAAATTGATGTACATACCGGGGTTAACATTTTGCTTTGTGTAATATGATTCCGTATATAATGGAAACTCGGCAAAAAGATGATCCGGTAAAGGTTGATTTGGTAAATTTAATGATGGGACTGCTGATTTCAGCAAGCGATTTCTCTTATCGTTAAAACATTCCTGAGAAATGAGCCGCAGACGTATTTTAGCTCATGCAGCTTTTATCCACAATCTGCATCTAAAATTAATAAAAATAGAAATGTCTTTACTATAATACTCGTATAGTATAAAGAATGAATATGATTGTAGTAAGCAGTGGTATTATACTAGTTTCACTTACCGGTATGGATCAAGGGGAAAACTAGACTGAAAAACGTTAGACTTGGGCAACCTGCGAATACCACAAATCGAACACTTCTGATAACGTACAAATTTTTTATTTTATTTGGTTGGCTATGCAAGGTATAGGGAATTTACGTTTATCTATTCAAACAAAAATAAACCTTATGACCTAAAGTCTAAGGATTGAATTACATTGAAAGATCACGTATACGGATTTTTGTATCGAAGTGTCGACCCACTGAATTGCCCCGTCTAATCTCCCTTATTATTTACGTCTCTATTACTTTTAAGTGATTTTTTGTAAAGATTTGGTATTATTTACGGACCCTGGATTCTGCTAATGTATCGACTGACTTGGCACATTACGGTTTTTGTATTTTACTTCGACATTCCCACGGATTTTCACTTTTCCAAAATAAAAAACCAGGAGGATCTTACATACGAATATGCCCGCAAAATACCGTTATTTTGGTTGTAACTTAGATGGTAAGTCATGGTGTTAGAATATTATATTTTTTAATTAAAAAAACAGACTTACGAACCTATTTTACTTGCAGTGCCTATGTATCATTTTCCTAAAGCTGGTTATCTTAACGAAGCCAGATCATATTATGTTTTCCGTTTTTGTCTGAGGAAACTAAAATGAGAGGATCTCATATATATATATATCTAAACTAATATTATAAAGAGGAAAGATGTGATTTTTTGTATGTTTGGTTGTAATGATTTAACTGAAAAACTGCTGAACCGATTTTAAAAATTCTTCCACCTATATACAACTACATTATCACCAACTAATATGAGTTGTATTTTATTTAAAAAAGAAACCGTAATTCCTACCAAAATTGCTATGATGTAACTCAAGGTATCAAAAATTTACTAACTAAAGTCATTATTTGGCGCGCGCTGCAAAAACTATTAATGATAAAGAAAATAATGTACTACATTTTCATAATACTCATCATTACGCACAAAAAAGTCCGCGAGGCTCTATGTCTAACTATTGTAGTTAAGTCACAATAACCACTTTTTGTTCAAATTAGTCAAACAAAACTCGGGTAGAATTGAAAGATGATGACATTCGTATCACGATATTAATCCTTATCCTACAAAATAGTTTTTTAATCAAGGTTGATTATGTACATGTAAATTCCTCTTTAAATTATTTGAATCGGACCTATCGCTTAGAAGTTACGACGGGTCTAAAATGCTAAAAGTAAGATAAATGCTGCGATGTAAGCGAACAGCCATACGCTGGCCTGCGCAACTCGCGATTAGACTAAGTTCTATAGATTACCTATCTACTCATTTTATTTTTTGTAAAGTATAAACAATTGAATAGTGGTTGGTAATTTTAATTACATAATTTTTAAATAAAAACTTTGAAACACTCTATAATAAATACAACGGCCGTAGCTTCGAACGGCGCGCCGCCCGGTTCTATGCGACTTGGGCATCATGAAAGTGCGCGGCTCCCTTTGCGCAGCGATCAAGAATGGTCGTTTTATTTTGCTAACTCGACATCAAATATTGTTTACAAGGAAGCTCTGAGCCACTTAACTTTCATGGCTTATGTTCCCATAAATAAAACATTGTTTTGGCAACTTAATCTTACCTGTCCAGCTGCAGATTCGCCAAAGAGGTGCACCCAGGGCCAGTTATTCTGCTGTGAAGCAGTAGTGTGCAAGCATTACTGTGTTTCGGTTTGAAGGGCACTGTGAGCTAGCGTAATCTCTGGGCATTTGAGACTTAAGAGCTGATGTCTCAGGGTGAAAGGTGCAGTGTGTCACACAGAATGTACTGGGTGACACAGCATTGTTGCATCAATGTTGTGGGCGGACGTTGCACTTACCATAAGGTGAACGTTTTGCTTGTTTCGTCACTTCATACATTAAAAAAAAATGTTAGTGAAGGGATTATTGTTGTTCTGTTTGTCCAAATAAAGTACTAATTTATCTTTCTAACATCTATCTACCCGTGCGAAGCCAGGACGGATTGCTAGTATATAAATATATTACAGACACTGAACCAAAGTTTGGCAATGTTGTGGAAGAAGGCTTACTTCTAACAGCTATCCCACCTTAAAACTATGTTAGTATATTATATTAAACTTGCTCCATACTTTTCAAAGTAAATCAAGTCAGTGTTAATCTAATTTGCTACCAATGTAAACATTGGTAATGAACTCTTATTTGGTAATTTATTATCCATACTAATTATTCATATATTTTAATGTATAAAAAAAAACTTAAATATTCCAAAATAATGTAAAATACGAATTAATATCACAGAATTAGTAATTTTAAGATATTTTACATGTTAGTTTTCTAAATTTAATAGATTACCTAAATATTGTTGACATACTCATACTATGAAAACTGGATTTTTACAAAATGCCTTGTCAAGGTCAAGTCAAGGTTTTAGTCTAAAACAATAGAGTGACAAATGCTGGAAATTCTGAAATTGCTGCTGAAGGTAATTTTTAAATTTAAGGATTCTTAGCATTACTCATTTATAATGTTATAGTATGTTATTGTATTCCTAGGGTACCCTAAAGTAATAAAATTAACAGCCTATAAATGTCCCTCTGCTGAGCACATTGAGAGAGCAGTAAAGAAGCGGGCCTATAAATGTCAAACTGCTGAGCACAGGCCTCCTCTCATTTCCATCCGCCACGCTGCTCTGATGTGGGTTGGAGGCCTTCACATGTCTTCAAAATTTTTTTTTATATCATACATGGTAAATTAGGTGGTAGGATTCCTATGCAGGAGTCTGTGTAGGTAGGTACCACCCCAGGGCCAGTTATTCTGCTGTGGAGCAGTAGTGTGCAAACGTTACTGTGTTTCGGCTTGAAGGGCAGTTTTTTTTTCATATAATTTCGGTGATGTAATTGCTGTTAGCCTTTTTGGCTTTTACAGTTTCATCGGATACTGTGCTCACGGGCCAGGGGCCCCCGTTGCAAGGTTTGGTTTGACCCAAACATAAATACTTAAATAAACTCCTACAAACAAATCGAAATTCGGACTGTGTCGCGTTCGCTGCGTGCTTGCGCGACTTCGAATACGAATATCTCAAATGATTTTAAGTCGTCTAATGACCGTCCGAGGGAGGCTGCGGGCCTCCATTCGGACTGTCGACTTGTGTGTCGGTAACTCTGGGCGGTGAGAACCGCCCTGGAACACGGGTGTATCGTGTGTACGCGGTGTGACTGTCGACTGCTGCGCGCCGCTCTCTACGGCGGTCGCGCGTCGTGGTGCGTATTATATTAAAGCTATTAACTGTGTGTACAGTGTAGCCTGGATCGTGACTGACCGTGTCGTGGTCAGGGAGTGCTGAGACGTCCGTGTCGTCTAGCACATTTCGCGGGCGAAGTTTGCGTTCGGTCGCGTTTCTATCTGGTCGGTAATTTGCTGCTTTAACCACCAGCGGGTTTGGATGGACCGCAGCTTTTTCGAAAAACCGCCGTGATAATGCTCTGAAGCGTTCAGAGATTAAGGGCATTTCACAGTCGCTGTGAACGTTGCGTTGATACCAACCGGCTCCGGTGGCAGTTCGCAAGAATCGATTTTGAACGCTCTGTAACACCTTTAATTGATTGCCCGTCGCGTGAGCGAAAGCGACGCAAGCATAGGCCATTACGGGTCTTATAGAGGCGAAGTTTGTGTCTTAAGCACATTTTGAATATAGTCGGCTTGAGATAAAAGCCGCTCTATTTCGAACGTTTTTTATATGTGCAGCGAACGACATAGCTGCGTCTAAAGTGACCCCGAGGTATTTGACGCTCTTTTCTCAGGGAATAGGGCGTCCGAACAGGGTGATCGTGCCTAGCTGATTGTTGCCGATTGTGTGAATTCGTTTAGTGGGCTTTGGCGTGCCCCTCGAGAAGTATATCGCTACGCTTTTCTCGGGGTTTACCTCTATTCTCCATTTGCGGAACCATTCGCCTAGGCGATCGGCTGCGGCTTAGAGATGAATCGTTATGCGGCCCTTGTGCTTGTCGGAATAGTACAGGGCCGTGTCATCTGCGAAAAGCGCAAGATTGACTTTCGGGTCTCTAGGAATATTGCTAGTGTATAGCGAGAAAAGTAGTGGGGAGAGGCAGGAGCCCTGAGGGACACCCGCTCGGAGAGGGCGGCTTGAGAAGAGCGTTCCCTCCACCGGAAGCGAAATAGGCGGTTAGACAAGAAGGCTCGTATGATGTTCACGAGTCTGTCCAGCACTTTAGTGTGATACAACTTGTAATACAAGCCGTCGTGCCAGACTTTGTCAAATGCCTTTGCGACATCGAAAAATAAGGCCCCTGTGCCTACAGGCTTAGGGCGGTCGTTTAAATTCTCTAAGATGTGCTCCGTTAAGCGGTGCACTTGATGAGTACACGAGTGTTCGGGGCGAAAGCCGAACTGCTCGTCTGGAAGAATATTATTGGTAAGGACATAGTCTTTTAAACGACTGAGTATAATGCGCTCGCGTCCGTGAGAAACACTTGAATCTTGACTCTCACACGTATCCCCTGGGTAGTGCTAAACGAGCAGCACTACTTTCCGGTGGTAGGCTTCGGTCGCAGGCTTTAAGTTACCACCCACCTAAGCAAAGCCATGCCGCCAAATGACGTCGGTCGTGTTCCGGCAAGATGCTAGGTGAAGCCTTATGGAGGTTGGGTCTGAACAGTTGCGTTGCATATGTGAACCGGGTACGACGCGTCAACTTTTGCTGTTTAGGGTGCTTGGTTGAGGAGGGTAGCGGGATCCGAAGCACGGTGCTCCGCTGGCCGACCGCAGGTAGTAGGGGGCCTAATTAGTGAACTAGCTACTCATGAAAGGCTGCCCCGCCAACTAGCGAAAAATCCCAGGGTGGCTCCATCGTGCCGGTAAGCGACCGGGTGAGAGGACCCGATGGCGATCTCTGGGGGGGTTTGGGCGTCCCCGCAGTCTCCAAATCAAGCTCCCACTTTTCACACACAAATTTTTTCGTGTCGTTGGGTCATCAACGCAACGCCTCGTTCAACTGCCATCTTCCTTCCCTATTCACTTCTTATCATTTATGAAAAGCACCAAAAAGAAAAGTAAGGTTAAACAGCGGTTGCACGTCCTCTCCTTGAAAGTGCACCTCTCTAACATCCGAGGATTGCACTCAAATCTCAACGCAGTCCATCACCATCTTGAGACTGAGAAGCCGCACCTACTTTTTCTAACGGAAACGCAAATTGGATGTCCGTTAGATGTGGCGTACCTTGACTACCCTGGGTTCTCGCTGGAGCACAACTTTTACCTTCGTGCCGGAGTCTGTGTGTACGTCAGCAATGACATCTGCTGCCAGCGTCTCCGTCACCTTGAAGACCCCACTTTTTCAACCATTTGGGTGTTGGTAGACACAGGTGACGATAAGATCGTTTATGCATGTGTTTACCGATCGCACAGCGGTGACCAGGAGACAACTCGGTTATTCGAATATCTAAGTGAGGCCGCTGATATGGCCCAGCATCGGTACCCCTCTGCACAACTAGTCTTTCTGGGAGACTTTAATGCCTCTCACTAGGATTGGCTGTTCCCATACCAGAAGACTGACCATGCTGGGAGGGAAATGAGGAATTTCGCCTTATCGCTAAACCTCTCCTAGCTGGTAAAGCAAGCAACTAGGGTGCCAGATGTTGAAGGTCATACAGCCAATTGTCTAGACCTCCTGCTGACCACTGATCCTGACAGATATGAGGTAGAGGTGGCTTCTCCAGTAGGAACCTCTGATCACTGTCTGGTGAAATCTGTATCGTCGTACACGCCAACAGACCTCGACCCACATGGTACAAGGCGAGTGTGGCGATACAAGTCAGCAGATTGGGATGAGATGCGACACTTCTTTGCATCTTATCCTTGGCGGCAGGTCTGCTTCTCTTCCGGAGATCCATCGAGATGCGCGGATGCTATAACTGAGCTTTAGCTACGGAATATTTTATTCCTTTTGCTTATGTACCCGTTGGTGGCAAAGCTCGCCCATGGTTTAGCGCCGAATGTTCCCAAGCCGAAAAGCTTAAACATTTGGCGTACCTCTCATGGGTCATCATGACGCTCGAAACCGTAAAACTCCGGATGTCAGATCCAAGAAGAGAGCCTTTAATCTAGCCGCCAAGTCTTGCAAAAAAGTGTTACGGAAGGCTCGTTTCGAACGCATTAGGCATATTGGCGCGAAGCTCTCTGCTCAACCATCTGGCAGTAGAGCTTTTTGGTCTCTTGCCAAGGCGGTCGAGACGAGTTTTTGTAAACCTGCACTGCCTCCGCTGGTTAAGCCCGACGGGACATTGGCTCATGCGGCAAAAGAGAAGGCAGAACTGTTCGCGAATCTCTTTGCCAGCAACTCACGTCTGGACACAAGCAACACAGTTCCAACTTCCCTACCTCCCTGTGGCACTTCCATGTCAGAGGTCCACATTACTAACAAAGAGGTCCTCAAAACGTTGCGACATCTGGACGTGAACAAAGCCAGTGGACCTGATGCCAGCCATAGTGCTTAAGACCTGTGCACCCGAGTTGTCTCCTGTTCTGACACGCTTGTATCGCCTCTCCTTGAAGACTGAAATAGTGCCCAAACCCTGGAAGCTTGCTAGCCGTAGCTAGGTAGCCGTGTTGACCCTGTCAATTATCGACCTATTTCGATTACCTCCATACTCTGTAAGATTATGGAGCGCATATTGAACTCGCACCTCTTGGCATACCTAGAACATAACGATCTCCTTAGCGATCGACAGTACGGGTTTCACCGAAATCGGTCGACTGGGGACCTTCTAGTGTATGCCACACATCTATGGGGTGAGGCCGTCGAGAACAGTGGTGAAGCACTCGCGGTTTCGCTCGATGTCTCGAAGGCTTTTGACAGGGTCTCGCATGCTAGCCTTATTAATAAGCTTCCTTCATATGGTATATCCCCTGGACTGATAGCCTGGATAGAAGACTTTTTGCGGGAACGGTCTTTGCGAGTCGTTATTGACGGCTGCTCGTCGGAGGCTATGGCGATTAATGCCGGAGGTCCTCAAGGGTCTGTTCTGTCCGCAACTCTCTTTCTGCTGCACATAAACGACCTGCTCGAGCCCGGTATCTTTGGGTATGCAGATGACAGCACAGTTGTGGAGAGATATCTGGCGCGTGTTCAGGCCAGACGGGATCAAGTACAGTCTGCTCGGAAGGCCATGGTAGAGCGTATGAATCTTACATTGCAGGCAGTCTCCAACTGGGGCAATACCAATCTTGTGAGATTCAATGCCACCAAAACACAAGCGTGTCTGTTCTCCGCCAAAAGGAGCCCGTTCACCTTGGCTCCTACATTTCAGAATGTATCTCTGGGATACACCGACCGCCTTCAGTTATTAGGAGTCGAGATCACGTCGAACCTTAACTTTGGGCGGTTCATTGAGTCTAAGGCTAAAGCAGCTGCAAGGAAATTGGGAGTTCTTGCAAAAGTGCGGCGTTACTTTACTCCGGGACAGCTTCTGACCCTATATAAAGCTCAGGTCCGGTCGGCTGTAGAGTACTGCTGCCACATATGGGCTGGAGCTCCTAAATATCAACTGGCAGCCTTGGACTCGGTGGAGAGACGGGCCAAGCGGCTAATCGGTGATCCTGACTTGGTTACTACCAATTTGTACAGTCTCGAACACAGACGTCGGGTGGCCAGTCTCTCGGTGTTCTACAGGTTACATTTTGGAGAGTGTGCGAAGGAATTACACGAGTTAATTCCCCCTTCCCCTTTCCATCATCGGACAACAAGACGCACGGCGGGTTTCCATCCTTTTGTTGTGGATATACCCTGCATTCGGACGAAGCGTTTTGCTTCGTCGTTCATAATGCGTACAGCAAAGGACTGGAATAATTTGCCTGCATCAGTCTTTCCGTCCGATTACAATTAATATCGAATTAATACCGAATACAATTGTGGGTGTCTTCAAGAGAAGAGTGAATAGGCTTTTTCTTAGCTAGTGTGCCTACCAACTAAAACTACATCGCCACTTACCATCAGGTGGGGTTGCAGTTAAACCCTAGCTTATAATGTTAAAAAAAAAAAAATCTTTGCCCTCGAGTTGAGGAGACTTACTGGGCGGTAATTTGACGGGATGTTCCTAGGCTTGTTAGGCTTCGGAATGCCTATAACGTCGGCTTCCTTCCAGGCGTCCGGGAAGGAGCAGCTGGAGAGGAGCGCGTTAAAAATACTAACTAATAGACACAATAGCGGCGTAGTTAGAGCTTTCATCACCCTATAGTTTATGCCGTCGAGGCCGGGCGCGAATCGGTTTTTAAGATTTTTGACTATCTTAGTGACTTCGTCGAGAGTCACTAGAGGCAGTGGTTCGCCCACTGGTGGTATGGCAGCCCTGCGTTCGAGTTCCGCGGCCACCTGCTTTAGGTGGTCGGGATCCGCAAGCGCGAGTGACGGGAGTGCATTGGCTCTCTAAACTGTCTGCGAGGCATTCTGCTTTTTCGCTGTCGTCGAAGGCGAGCAAGTTATTGTTAGATCTAATAAGCGGCGACATGGGTGAGACCGGCTCTGCTTTGAGAGATCGTGCCAACTGCCAGTAGGCAGTGTGAGACGGCTCGATTTCTCCAAGCATAGTGTCCCAGCTGTCTTGATTGTACTCAGATAAGCGCTCTTTAACATCCCTTTGTAGGAGGCGCAGTCTGAGTCTATTTGCGTCGGTTCTATATCTATCGTGCGCTTTGGCTATGCGATTCTTTTCTCTAATCAGGCGTCGGAGGTCCGCTATTTTTTTCAGTAGATTTACCAAAACCTTCTTCATCAATGAACAAAAATCATATTAGTGAACAGTCTGCACACACATGTAGGTTAGTGAATATATATTCTATAATTTAATAATGTATAATGAACTAGTCGTCTCTTAGATATAAATTTAAAGAAATGAATATCTTAACCTTGGCCTCTCAATATGTATATGAATATGTTATGTATCTACGTACGAATATTAATCACTTTAATAAAAAAAAGTAATGTTCATGTAAATACCAGGAACAAGCGGAAATTAATAATGCCAGTTACTCGACTTGTCAGAGTCAGTAACTCATTCATGGGGCACTGTATACGTTTTTACAAAACCCCAGAAACAAAATCCCAGAAAGTGCACAAAGTCCTTTAATCAAAAAGTTCAAAACTATTTGTTAAACAAAGACTTTTAAGAAGGGTTTATTATAATATTGAGTAATATGTGGATGACTATAACCCCTGGGTATGATCTGATCACTGCCAAGCTACTTCTACATCTTTATAATACTGCTGTAATTGTATATTACTTTTAAATTTTAAAATTAAACATACATACATAAATATACACACAAATATTGACAGGTTCTGAAATTAAACTATGTATAAGGATCATATATAACAGAAGTAATATAAAAAGGAAGGAAGGAAGAAGCAGTACGCAGAAATATTAGAAATTACTATTTAATTGTTAAGTAATGCTCCCAGAGTAGGCGTTTGAAATAAGCCTTCGATTTAGCCAACCTTATGTTGGTTGGTAACTGATTCCACAGTCTTACAGCGTGTGAAGCAAAAGAATTATGAAGAAAGCCGGTACGGCAGAAAGGGACGTGAACTTTCTAGAACTATTCTAGAACAGAGTTGGGCGATGATGTCAAACTATTCTCAAATCAATCTGCAGTTAATGAGAGCAAGTGTGAAAGTAAGAGATCGTCATCATTTCCGCCTGCCACTAGTCCATTGCTGAAGAAAGGACTCCCCTATAGATTACCAGAAGAGTGTTTGACGACCGCGTGGCCTAGTGGTCAGAGTACCTGATTCTTAGCCGCGGGTCCTGGGTTCGAATGCCAGCCGGAGCCAACATTTGTCCTAAAACATAAATTGTTGGTTTTCGGGTCTGGTTGTGTTGTGATTGTCCCCGTGTTTCTGACACTGCATTCAAGCCTACCTCCGATCTTATCACATCAGCATTACATCGGGCGCGGGTAGGTTGGGACGAGTGAGTGCCTCTGTGTTTGCGCGTACACTTGTGGCACTATAATATCTCCTGCGCAGTTGATGGCAGTTGTCGCCGTGGTCGAAATTGGCTAGGATATTATATTTTATACCACAAAAGTGAGTAGCTCTCATTTTGGGTTATTTTGTTCTAGTTGCCCCGCTTGGCAGGCAGGTTGGCAACCGCAATTTATTTATTCAGATGTTCCGGGTAGACGCTGCTGCCCATGTTCTGGTTCAAATTTTCCCTCTGACGATTTCTATGTCGTCATATGGCGGAAGATTCTCTCAAACTGCCACAACATGCCAGAAGAGCACTGCCCACCCTCTCACTATACTGTGCTCAAGCAAACTAACACCACTACCTGGAACCCCCACCAGATACCCTTCTACAACATTACCACAAGGCAATATACATATTTCACCTCAGAACAAGACATCAATGGTATTGACTCTACGATAGACAGCCACAGAGAACATGTGTATGTGAGAGGCTAACTGCCATGGATCCACGGGTTGAAATTCATATAAAAATTAAAGTAAAGTTTCAGCCTATAAATGTCCCACTACTGAGTACCGGCCTCCTCTCATTTCTGAGAGGGTTTTGGAGCTAGGAAGAATCCGCCACGCTGCTCCAATGCGGGTTGGCGGACTTCACATGTCTTCGAAATATTTTTTATTCCTCGGACATGCAGTTTTCCTTCACCGCCGAGCACGTGGTAAATCATCACTTAAAATTGCAACTAACAATTTTAGTGGCGCCGCACAGGCGCATTTGAGTCGGAAGTGGAATGAGTTTTGCATCTTCTTCTTATTAGGTTCGTTGGTTGGTGGCAAGCCCTGGTAAGGGCTGCTCTCTACAAGCGGTTCTCTAGAGTCCAAGGTTGCGCTGTGCTCCGTGACCGATACGCCCTTTTCAAGGCGTAGAAAAAGGCGGCAACGAAACAGGGCGTCAAGCGATGTTGGGGTGATGGGTGCTACGCCGTGTCTTCAAAAGGCACGGATGGCAGTACCGAGACATTTACCAGCGAAATGCCGGGTACTGGCCTGAGCGAAAGCGGTCTGAACGTTGTGTCACAGGCGGAGGTGTTGTAACACTGAGGCACAGCGGGCTAATCCGTAGCTCTGTACATTCTGGCCCGTCTTTTATATGATTTTGCCGCTGCTGGACAGCGTACCCTTGCCTCACTCCCGCACCTCCCTTTTATCGTTTATTTCTTATACTGTAACAATTTACAATAAAAATATGTTCTTCTTGCAGCTATCTACACTAGGAATAAATTTACATTTGTGTCATTTGTCTGTTATAGAGACTTATAGGCTAATTTTAACAATTTAGTGCCGAGAACCCTGCACCCCGCCTCAGCACTTTAAATATAAAACGCTGTGGCGCGCGTTTGACATTGGCTCGCTCGTCAATGCCAAGAAGCATTGACGAGCGAGCCGATGGCAAACGTCTCTACAAGAGACGCAACTGCAAATCGTCAATTGCCATCGCCAAGTGCCACAAGCCGACAAATACCAATCGCCGCTGACACTTCATGTGAAGCCCCAAAAACCAAAAAAGTGAGATATCTCCCTCTGGTCGTGGAGCAATTTCCAAACTGGGCAGACACTTTAAGACCATGGCCCAGGAATTGGGACATCGACCAAGCGCACGGCCATATGGGAAGGGTGTAAGATTTGTACCGGAGACTGAACAGGAGTACCGGTACTTACAAAGATATCTCACCAAACTCGAAGCCGAAGAGAACATTAGCTGGTTCTCATACTCACTGCCAGCAGAGAGGAGCATCAAAGTGGCGATTAGAGGTCTGCCACTTGATACCTCCCCCGATGACATCGCAGACTCCTTCCGGGACCAAGGCTATGAACCGGAATACGTACGGTAGATCCAGGCACGGCAAGAGCGCCCTGGTAGTATTTTCTTCGCAAAATTGAAGAGAACTGGTGATGTCGTACCGAAAATCTACCAAATTGACGAGATCCCATTAATGCCTGGAATCAAAATCGATGCCTGGCGCGGCAAGAAGTGCCGAGCGCAGTGCCACAGGTGCCAGAAGTTCCGGCACTCCTCGCACTGCTGCCACCGCCCGATGGCCTACGTACGCTGCGGGGGCGAACACCCCGCACGAGAATGTCCACGTCCTCTTGAGGACCCTCCCACCTGTGCCAACTGTGGGCAGGAGCACACGGAGAACAATACCGGGTGCTCTGTCTACAGGAGAGAGGCCAGAAACACCAAGGCAGGCACAGCAGCAACAACGAGACCGCAGCGTGCGCAGCTGGCCACAGTGGAGGCTGTTCCAGAACAGTCCAACCTGATTGCACAGGCAAGCGCACCACGCCCCAGAGGGGCTCCCCCGTCAGGGGGGCAGCAGAAGAAAAAAGAGAAAGAAGAGGAATCGAAAGAAGAAAACTTCCGACGTACCCGGCAAGGACAAGGGTATTGGTGAGGAAACAGCAGCACCAGCAGCTGTCATCACCCCAGCCCAGGATCCTGCGACAGAACAAACAGAAAACCACCAACCAACCAACCGTGATAGTTGGCGACCTGAACTGCAAGCACACGGCGTGGAATAGCAACTTCATCTGCCCCAATCCTCTTTGACGACGCGGAGGCGAGGGTGTACTTAGTAACTGGACCATAGCACATCGTCGTCGTCGTCATAGCACATCGTGTCGCCAGTCCCATAGCACAAGAGGTGCTTTTCGAGGTCATGGGCTCAGATCACCTGTCTGTCCTGGTTGTGTTGAGAGACGCGATATCGGACGCACCGCCAGCTGCACCACGTCGGCGCACTGGAACATCTTCTCGGAGAAAAGGGAACTGCACACGCTTTCCAACCCCGTGACATCCCCTGAAGAGGTGGACACGTTGTGCAGTCATTTAAATGAAACAGCGCGGAATGCGATTGCGATTCTGGACTATCGAACCGAGAGCTGGGACCTACATTTGGACGCGATCGAGGACGACTAGACCTCCATCCACAAACTTTGTTGCCAGCTCTCCGGAACCAAGAATCCGAGGAGGCCACGTAGGCACAGCGACGGCTCACTCCGTCACAGTGAGTCCGACAGGGCAGAGATCTTCGGGGCACACCTGGAGCAACAATTCCGGCCCTTCCCAGTAACCAACCACGAGCATGTCGCGACAGTCGAGAGGCACCTTCGAGACTACTTCACCCGAGAAGCGGATGAGGAAGAGACCGAAGAGGGCAGGATGATTTTCTTTTCCCCAGCCGAGACTTGGCGCATGATACGCAAAATGAAGCCGAAGAGGCCCCTGGTCTCGACGGGTTCACAAATGAAGCAGTTCGACACCTGACGCCAAGGGCCATAGCAGCCATCACCAGACTGTGCAATGGCATACTGAGAACTGGCCACTTCCTCGTCGAGTGGAAGACCGGCAAAGTTATCATGCTGCCAAAGCCTGGAAAAAACATCCTTCTGCCGGGGAGTTACCGCCCCATCACGCTGCTGTCAAGTATCTCGAAGATGATTGAGAAACTTCTGTTGCGATACATTACACCAAATGCAAATCTGAGACCAGAGCAATTCGGGTTTAGGGCCGGACACTCAACAACGTTGCAGCTATCGAGGGTACTCAACCATGCGGCCACATTCCGGATTCCGGAAATAAGAAGGAAACCATGGTTGCAGTATTTCTCGATATGGAAAGTGTCTTCGACAGAGTATGGCACGCAGGACTCCTGTACAAGCTGTCGCTGCTGCCTATCCACAGGGCCATAGTGAAGGTGGTGGCATCATTCCTGGAGGACCGCCGGTTCGTGGTGGCAGTCGAGAGAACCCTGTCATTAGCACGAGTGGCCACAACGGGAGTACCGCAGGGGAGCTGTCTCTCCCCTATGTGCTACTCGATATTCACCGACGACATCCCAAGCAGCGAGCGGATCAAGCTCGCGCTGTTCGCAGATGATGCGGCAAGAATGCCGTAATGTATAGAAATACAACATCGAAGACCGCCGCATACGCAATCAAGATGCTGCAGAGGATGCTCAACAGTGTGAAGACCTGGACCACCGACTGGAGGTTGTCGGTGAATGTCAGTAACAGCAACAGGCCATCGTGCTGGGACAAGCGAAGAGGCTGCCACCAAAATTGAAACTTGGAGACGAAACCATTGACTGGTCCCGAACGGTCAAATACCTTGGTATTATCATCGACCGGAGACTTATCTATGCATCCCCATGTATTGATGACAGTGGCTAAAACTCGGACGGCCTGAACACTTTTGCGTCCGGTGTTGACCTCCCGCCTTCCGACGAGGGTGAAGATCAACATATATAGAACCTATATCAGGAGTAAGATGACCTATGCTGCGCCGGCGTGGTACGCTATGACGATCTAGGAAGATGCTAGAGACCCAGGAGCACCTCTGTCTGCGTGCCATTGTCGTCGCCCCTCGCGGAGTGCGAAACAATACCATCCAGAGGGACCTCAAGTTGGAGAACCTGGACGCATTTGTGCGGCGGCTCGCGACGAACATGTTCGAGCGTGCAGATGCCACCCCACTGCATGACCTCCCGAGGGGAAACGCCTCCCTCGCGAGCTGCGCAGCCGTCCCGAGGAGGACTAAACAGGAAGACCAGCACCAAAGCACAGTCTCCAGTGCACAGTAAGATGCACCAAGTCACCGCCTGCCCACTGGTAAGCTGGCCGGGCTTCCCCTACGGAGTTCCACCCGGCTGGCCGGTCTTCCCCTACGGAGTTCCACCCGGCTGGCCGGTCCGCGGAGGGTGGTTTGAAGATCAGCACCCCACCAGGGTACTGACCGTCGTGGCCAGCTAAATGGACCAGGATATCCATAGCCTAGAAGGCAAACCCAGAGACCCGTGCGTATTTGCGTGCGGCGTAGAACACTGCTGAGGGCGGCAAGAAGCCCCGAACAGTTTCCCTCAAGAGAAGACCAGTGATCGGCGCGCGTAGCCTTAGTTGCTCCGCGGCCGCGGAACGGTAACATGCTCCACGGAGCGTCTTAATTCTTTATTCATTCGCTAACTTAAGGTTTTTATGCCGTAAGGGCTTAATTTATATGTTATCAACAAAGGTAAGGTAAAAACAATATATAGGGATTAACAATACCCTTAAATCTAGTTAAAACCTTTTAAAACTGTGCTAACTCTCGTCAGATATATGACGTCTTTATTTACGGGAGTTATTGCACAGTTTTTCTACAATATTCATACTTTAATTTACATTTTAATTGGTTTAATCGTTCTTACAATTTTCATAGTATGGAGATTATAACTCCTCCTATTTATACGTCGCTTTTTATAACCATCGCTAGTTGTTGCACCCTGTTCACTCACAGGCGCGGCTCAGCTGAAGTAACGTCCACTAACCCCCGCGCATTGCTCTTCGGTTGCTCAACTAGCGACGGTTACGACAATCCTATATATCTTTCGTCGTATCACGCGGCTCTGGTTTACGTCATGCACAGTAATGCATGGACAATATCCTAAAAAAAGCATATTTTATCATCTTAGTCACATTACAGTTTTTACGACCCTAAACCTAAAATTACTAAAAGTTTATTCCATTTCTTCAAATGTGCCGAGTTTTTCTTAAAACATCCTTTTAAAGGTTTTGCATCACCTTATATTTAACCCATTGAATGAGTCAAACTCTGGTCAAAAAAAGCTGGTCAGTAACTTTAACAGTGCTTTAAACGATATATTATCTATAATAACGTATTTTTACGTTTGATAAAAATTTAAAATAAAAAAAATGGTGGTCCAAAAAAGTTGGAAAAATATATGAGGACCAATCCCAGTATTGAAATTTTACAAATTTCATTCTTCACCTTTTTGTTAAATAAAAATGTTGGGGGAGCGATAGCTTGTAGCGGGTTATTAATAATTTAATGTAAATCTTATACAAGTGCGGAATACAAAACTCCTTGTATAAGATATTTTGATAGATAAACATTGTGAACCCCTTACAAGAGTTTACGGCTTAGTAATTCATTAGTATTCGTACACTGTCTTACACTTGCAGCTTCTCTAGTGAATAAACATCTATCCATGATACACCTAAAAGAACAAGTTACTAAAATACACACAACATAGATAAAAGGGTCCTACCTATGGCATTCACAATTTATAAAAATATATAATTCAAACAGCCTAGAATGATATAACCTTAGAAAGTAACTTGAAAAAGATTAAGCATATTTTCTATATATAAGTTGTATGCGCTATGTCTTCAACCATGTTTGTGATATCAATACAATGTACACAATCATTTCAGCCTATCGCTAGTCCACTGCTGAACGTAGACCTCCCCCATAGATTATCTCATATGGGGGGATTTTGCCATAATTGCCACTGTTGACAAGCGGGTTGGCAAGCGCAGTTTATTTGGTTTTGATGTTCCAGGAAGATGCTGCTGCCAATCTCCTGGTTTTCATCTTCCCTCTGTCGGCTTTTACGACACCCACGGGATGAGATGGGGTGGTATATTCTCTTACGCCGCTACCACATTTCTGCTGCAAATTTCACCTTTATTTGAAAGAAAAACTCGGCACATTTGAAGAAATGGAATAAACTTTTAGTAATTTTAGGTTTAGGGTCGTAAAAACTGTAATGTGACTAAGATGATAAAATATGCTTTTTTTAGGATATTGTCCATGCATTACTGTGCATGACGTAAACCAGAGCCGCGTGATACGACGAAAGATATATAGGATTGTCGTAACCGTCGCTAGTTGAGCAACCGAAGAGCAATGCGCGGGGGTTAGTGGACGTTACTTCAGCTGAGCCGCGCCTGTGAGTGAACAGGGTGCAACAACTAGCGATGGTTATAAAAAGCGACGTATAAATAGGAGGAGTTATAATCTCCATACTATGAAAATTGTAAGAACGATTAAACCAATTAAAATGTAAATTAAAGTATGAATATTGTAGAAAAACTGTGCAATAACTCCCGTAAATAAAGACGTCATATATCTGACGAGAGTTACATTACATTATCGAGTAGCACATAGGGGAGAGACAGCTCCCCTGCGGTACTCCCGTTGTGGCCACTCGTGCTAATGACAGGGTTCTCTCGACTGCCACCACGAACCGGCGGTCCTCCAGGAATGATGCCACCACCTTCACTATGGCCCTGTGGATAGGCAGCAGCGACAGCTTGTACAGGAGTCCTGCGTGCCATACTCTGTCGAAGACACTTTCCATATCGAGAAATACTGCAACCATGGTTTCCTTCTTATTTCCGGAATCCGGAATGTGGCCGCATGGTTGAGTACCCTCGATAGCTGCAACGTTGTTGAGTGTCCGGCCCTAAACCCGAATTGCTCTGGTCTCAGATTTGCATTTGGTGTAATGTATCGCAACAGAAGTTTCTCAATCATCTTCGAGATACTTGACAGCAGCGTGATGGGGCGGTAACTCCCCGGCAGAAGGATGTTTTTTCCAGGCTTTGGCAGCATGATAACTTTGCCGGTCTTCCACTCGACGAGGAAGTGGCCAGTTCTCAGTATGCCATTGCACAGTCTGGTGATGGCTGCTATGGCCCTTGGCGTCAGGTGTCGAACTGCTTCATTTGTGAACCCGTCGAGACCAGGGGCCTCTTCGGCTTCATTTTGCGTATCATGCGCCAAGTCTCGGCTGGGGAAAAGAAAATCATCCTGCCCTCTTCGGTCTCTTCCTCATCCGCTTCTCGGGTGAAGTAGTCTCGAAGGTGCCTCTCGACTGTCGCGACATGCTCGTGGTTGGTTACTGGGAAGGGCCGGAATTGTTGCTCCAGGTGTGCCCCGAAGATCTCTGCCCTGTCGGACTCACTGTGACGGAGTGAGCCGTCGCTGTGCCTACGTGGCCTCCTCGGATTCTTGGTTCCGGAGAGCTGGCAACAAAGTTTGTGGATGGAGGTCTAGTCGTCCTCGATCGCGTCCAAATGTAGGTCCCAGCTCTCGGTTCGATAGTCCAGAATCGCAATCGCATTCCGCGCTGTTTCATTTAAATGACTGCACAACGTGTCCACCTCTTCAGGGGATGTCACGGGGTTGGAACGCGTGTGCAGTTCCCTTTTCTCCGAGAAGATGTTCCAGTGCGCCGACGTGGTGCAGCTGGCGGTGCGTCCGATATCGCGTCTCTCAACACAACCAGGACAGACAGGTGATCTGAGCCCATGACCTCGAAAAGCACCTCTTGTGCTATGGGACTGGCGACACGATGTGCTATGACGACGACGACGATGTGCTATGGTCCAGTTACTAAGTACACCCTCGCCTCCGCGTCGTCAAAGAGGATTCTTCCGTTGGGGCAGATGAAGTTGCTATTCCACGCCGTGTGCTTGCAGTTCAGGTCGCCAACTATCACGGTTGGTTGGTTGGTGGTTTTCTGTTTGTTCTGTCGCAGGATCCTGGGCTGGGGTGATGACAGCTGCTGGTGCTGCTGTTTCCTCACCAATACCCTTGTCCTTGCCGGGTACGTCGGAAGTTTTCTTCTTTCGATTCCTCTTCTTTCTCTTTTTTCTTCTGCTGCCCCCCTGACGGGGGAGCCCCTCTGGGGCGTGGTGCGCTTGCCTGTGCAATCAGGTTGGACTGTTCTGGAACAGCCTCCACTGTGGCCAGCTGCGCACGCTGCGGTCTCGTTGTTGCTGCTGTGCCTGCCTTGGTGTTTCTGGCCTCTCTCCTGTAGACAGAGCACCCGGTATTGTTCTCCGTGTGCTCCTGCCCACAGTTGGCACAGGTGGGAGGGTCCTCAAGAGGACGTGGACATTCTCGTGCGGGGTGTTCGCCCCCGCAGCGTACGTAGGCCATCGGGCGGTGGCAGCAGTGCGAGGAGTGCCGGAACTTCTGGCACCTGTGGCACTGCGCTCGGCACTTCTTGCCGCGCCAGGCTTCGATTTTGATTCCAGGCATTAATGGGATCTCGTCAATTTGGTAGATTTTCGGTACGACATCACCAGTTCTCTTCAATTTTGCGAAGAAAATACTACCAGGGCGCTCTTGCCGTGCCTGGATCTACCGTACGTATTCCGGTTCATAGCCTTGGTCCCGAAGGAGTCTGCGATGTCATCGGGGGAGGTATCAAGTGGCAGACCTCTAATCGCCACTTTGATGCTCCTCTCTGCTGGCAGTGAGTATGAGAACCAGCTAATGTTCTCTTCGGCCTCGAGTTTGGTGAGATATCTTTGTAAGTACCGGTACTCCTGTTCAGTCTCCGGTACAAATCTTACACCCTTCCCATATGGCCGTGCGCTTGGTCGATGTCCCAATTCCTGGGCCATGGTCTTAAAGTGTCTGCCCAGTTTGGAAACTGCTCCACGACCAGAGGGAGATATCTCACTATTTTGGTTTTTGGGGCTTCACATGAAGTGTCAGCGGCGATTGGTATTTGTCGGCTTGTGGCACTTGGCGATGGCAATTGACGATTTGCAGTTGCGTCTCTTGTAGAGACGTTTGCCATCGGCTCGCTCGTCAATGCTTCTTGGCATTGACGAGCGAGCCAATGTCAAACGCGCGCCACAGCGTTTTATATTTAAAGTGCTGAGGCGGGGTGCAGGGTTCTCGGCACTAAATTGTTAAAATTAGCCTATAAGTCTCTATAACAGACAAATGACACAAATGTAAATTTATTCCTAGTGTAGATAGCTGCAAGAAGAACATATTTTTATTGTAAATTGTTACAGTATAAGAAATAAACGATAAAAGGGAGGTGCGGGAGTGAGGCAAGGGTACGCTGTCCAGCAGCGGCAAAATCATATAAAAGACGGGCCAGAATGTACAGAGCTACGGATTAGCCCGCTGTGCCTCAGTGTTACAACACCTCCGCCTGTGACACAACGTTCAGACCGCTTTCGCTCAGGCCAGTACCCGGCATTTCGCTGGTAAATGTCTCGGTACTGCCATCCGTGCCTTTTGAAGACACGGCGTAGCACCCATCACCCCAACATCGCTTGACGCCCTGTTTCGTTGCCGCCTTTTTCTACGCCTTGAAAAGGGCGTATCGGTCACGGAGCACAGCGCAACCTTGGACTCTAGAGAACCGCTTGTAGAGAGCAGCCCTTACCAGGGCTTGCCACCAACCAACGAACCTAATAAGAAGAAGATGCAAAACTCATTCCACTTCCGACTCAATGAATTCTCGCCTATGGCTCGACTTCATTTTCAGTTCGCAGTGGTACAGAGACTGCTGGAAACTGAGCAGCTACCACTCTCGTGTATAAGATCTATACACGAGATTCAAAGATGAATTATACGACCAAGAGGAAGCAGTAGAAGAAGCCGGATACAAACTATCACCAGATGACGCGGCCGAATAAACCTAGAGTTTCTGCACCTTGAGGCAAAAACAAAACCACAGAACAAAACAACCAGAAGCTAGAGGAAGAAGGCGACGTAATAAAAATGACACCTACTTTCTCTGTGCAATGCAGGCCGTCACCGGAATTAAAACACCGGCCCCCAATATCACGAATCTCTCCCCATTGACTCCACCCGGGACGGTTGGAACCTCACGGGAAAAAGAAGAAAGAAAAGAAGACAGAAGAGCCAAAACCAACTAGCTGCTATGCGGCTGCACTGTTAAGCCAAGCAGGAACCACTGCCTACGCCAAGGCAAGTGCACCGCAAATACCAAGCAAACCAACAACCAATAAGCAGCCAAGATTCCCAGCACTAGTGGTGGAACATTTTCCGAACTGGGCACTGCATTTCCAAAACATTGCCCATGGACTCGGAAGGCGTCCAAACGCACGACCCTTTGGGAAAGGAGTGCGCTTTTTCCAGCATCCGAAGAGGAACATAGGTACCTCACAAAATACCTCTCACAATCGGAAAAGTCAGAGAAGATATCCTGGTTCTCTTACTCCAGGCGGGTCGAGAAGAGTTTAAAAGTGGCAATTCGAGGCTTGCCGACGGGGACAGAACCAGCGTTTATTGCAAAAGAACTCTTAAATAGAAACTTTATTCCAGAGTTTGTGCTAGCGATTGAAACGCGCGCACAACGGACTATCTACTTTGTGCAGCTCAAACGCACCAAAGATACTATCCCGCATATATACAATGTAGAAGAACTTCTGTATATGTTGGGAATCCACATAGAAGCATGGCGAGGAAAAAGGGGCCCACTCAATGTCACAGGTGCCAGCAATTCCGCCATTCGTCCTTTTGCTGCCACCGACAACAGGCATGTGTATGTTGCGGTGGGAATCATCCAGCCAAGGAATGCCCAAGTCCGAGGGAGAAACCACCTACCTGCGCAAACTGCGGGCAGGCACACACCGCCAACAAAAAATCGTGTCCTGCCTACAGACGAGAGGTGCGCAATCGTCACGCAGGGACAGTGGCAAAAACCTTCGTAAAGAAAAACGTAGGGAAAACTCTACACCAACCCCAAGTAGAAGCGAATCCGAGCCAGAGTAATCTCATGGCTCCTGCAAACCCCCCTCAACAACGTACAGCTGTCAAGCCGAAGCGTGGGAAGAGGAGACGGAGAACTAGCAGCAACAAGTCTAATGAAGTCAAGGAATCCAGTCAGTCCAGTGAATCCAGTGATGAGAGCACTACAATTAGTACACTACCATCACAAGTACCAAAGGAGCCGGAAGCAGCACCGCAACTGGAATACGAATAACTACCAACAAACCAGAACACCAGCATCTAGTTTCATCGTCGCCCTCCCACAGAACGGCTGGCGGGGCTTCCCCGAATGGGTTTACCCTGCTGCCCGGGCCGCGACGACGGTAACATGAAGACTGAATATACCATCGTACTAAATGTGCACCCCAGTGCCCCATATGTAGTCACATATGGCGATATGAAGCCACTGAAGGGGGCCATTGCCCCGAACAGTTTCCCGGCGCCCCTTACGGGGCGCTTGTGAAGACCTGATCGACGGCAGAGCTACACTGCCACCAAAACTCAGGATCGGAGATGAAGTGGTCGAATGGACCAATACGGTCAAATACCTAGGCGTTACCATCGACCGAAGGCTGAGCATGAAACCACACGTAAAGGAGACTATCACCAAGACCCGTGCTTCTAGATCACTTCAGCGTACAGTGTTAAGATCTCGACTCCTAGAAAGGGTGAAAATCGGGATCTACAAAGGGAACATAAGGCCAATCATCACATATGCTGCGCCGGCATGGTACGTACTGGCGAGCACAACAACCAGGAAACAGCTACAAGCTCTGGAACACCTCTGCTTGCGTACCATTGTCGGCGCCCCGAGAATGAAGCGAAACAGCACAATATGTAGGAACCTCAAGCATGAAACCCTGGACGCATTTGTGAGGCGGCTCGCGACGAGTATGTTCGAGCGTGCAGATGCGTCCACATACGAACAACTCATGAACATAGCGCCACTGCAAGCTCGGCCTCCCGACGGGAAACGCCTCCCGCGCGAGCTGCAAAACCGCACAAGGAACTCGCAAACATATCACAGAAGAACCACACCGTAGCTTTGTCTTCGGTGAAAACATGAATCGCAGTCATCGCCCGCTCGCTGGTAAGCTAGCTGGGCCTCCCCTAAAGGGGTCTCACCCGACTGGCCGGTCCGTGCGGAGGGCGGTGTGAAGAACAGCACCCACCTGGGTATTGACTGTATGGTCCAAACAACCATACAAACCCCCTGGAGTGAGAATGCCAAAGCAGACACATCAGATTCACAGCTGAGTCACACGGCCGAGCTCAGCCTCGAAAGGCCCGAAAGGCCGACGCATTCCCAGCACCACCGGAAAAAGTAAGTGCACGGCCATTTATACCAACGCAATGTCGCAGAAATGACGCCCGCGTCGGTGTCACGAGCCACACCAGCCGCATCTCAGCTTCCACGCTCAACTACCCTGCCCCGGGCTGTATCTACACCCGGGAGAGCACAGGCGCCCGCGGCGCTGTTTCTTAGTGCACTACATCACCCGTCGCCGGAGCCATTCCAACGGTGGGCAAGAAGCAAGACAAACCAACTAAGGCCGCTTAGAGCAGAATTGACACTGCTCCTCAGCAGGCAGCGCCTACCCCTGGGCCGTCATATGCAGTAGCTGCAGCATCTGCCGGACTCGGGGGCGAAGCCTCGACAGCCGAACCGCAGGCAGGAGGTTTCTCGCAGGCAGCTGCCAGCGAGCCCCATCCCAAAAAGAAGGTCAGATACCCACCTTTGTTGGTGGAACTCTTTCCAAACTGGGCCAAGCACTTCCATCCATGCTATGGCCCAAGAGTTGAGACACAGACACAACGCCCGTCGTTATCAGAAGGGGGTGAGGTTCATCCCAGAATCGGAGGATGAATACCGATACCTTCAAAGGTACTTCGCGAGGATGGATAGCGAAGAGAAGATCTTTTGGTTCTCCTACTCACTGCCTGCGGAAAGGAGCGTTAAGGTAGCCATCAGAGGCCTGCCCTCGAACACCACGCAGGACGAAATCGCGGAATCTTTCCGCGAACAGGGATTCGAACCAGAGTACGTCTGGCAAATAAAAGCACGCCAGGTTGGCCTGGGGTGCATTTTTTTTCGCACAATTCAAGCGAACAGGCGAAGTTATCCCCAGCATCTACAAAATAGATGAGTTGCTGTACATGCCGGGGATTAAAATTGAAGCATGGCGGGGCAAAAAGGGCACAGTGTCACCGCTGCCAAAAATTCCGGCACTCCCCTCCCACGCTGCAATAGGCCTATGGCATGCGTGCGTTGCGGTGGCGATCATCCCGCAAGGGACTGTCCCCGCCCGAGAGAAGACCTGCGGACAGGAGCAGACGGCCAACAACACGTCGTGCCCTGTCTTCAGAAGGGAGGCGAGGAACCTATGAAGGCGGGAACAGTTACACTACTGAGACCGCAGCGTACGCAGATGGCAGCTGTGGAGACAATGCCGGGTCAATCAACCTTGAAGGCTCCGGCTAATAATACTTTTTTTAATTATTAGCTGTATTGTAAGCTTGCTAATAAACAGTTGGTGTACAAACGTTAATAGAATATTAAAAGGAAAAATTTTGTTTTCTGATAACATGACTTTGTAAAGATACAGGCGCAGAAATATTTTAATGCACATAATAAATACAATAAATAATATTTTCTTGTTTTATTTCGTTTAAAAACTAATTATATACATATTTAGTTCTGCCATCTAGTGGTTCACTTTCGGAACGAATTAGCGCCATCTCTAACGCCGGGTTGCTATATTCACAAAACGAGACGTTTTACTTACGATTCGTTAAATAAGCAACAAATACTAAGTCAGAATCGTTCCTGTAACTAACGGACGCAGGAATCCGTCTAGATAGGTACCACTACAGGGCCAGTTATTCTGCCGTAAAGCAGTAGCGTGCAAACGTTACTGCGTTTCGGTCTGACGGGCACTGAGAGCTAGCGTGGGCTAGCTGGGCATATGAGACTAAAGAACGTTGTGTCAGGGTGACAGGCGCATTGTGGTGATTGGTGTGAGTAACAAAGCATCTGTTGGACAGACGTTGCACTAACCATAAAAAAAAGCTCATACAGTAAGTGAAAAAAGGTGTGAAGCGGTACGTAACGTTACTCGTATCAAAGAAACGAATAGTTACTGTTACTAATAACTTGAACCTCGTCGTTTGAACCTCATTCATTGGCTAATGGGATCAAATAAATCCGGCTAAGTGACGATAAAAACTTTTGAAGCGCTGAGTACCGCCTCGTTATCTATGGTCATCGTACAAACCAGGGACTGAATGGGATCGAAGAACGGTTACCGTTCGTTTTGGACTTCGGAACTAGCAATTATTATTTCATATTTTTACTGAATCAACCATTTTATACATATTTCGGGATCCCACTGCTCAATCCTCGACAAGTGAACATCAGCGCTATCTGTTGTACACATGATAGGTATCTAATTTCATGTAATTATCTTTATTAAATCCAATCCGACAGACAGGCAGGTGGAGATGGGCAGCAGCATTTTCCTGGAACTTCTGAATAAATAAACTGCGGTTGCCAACCCGCCTGCCAAGCGTGGCAACTATGCCCCCCCCCCCCCCCCATAACGGCTACAAACTGTTGCGGCAATCTGTGTATGTATGAATTTTTTGTAATCATTGAATATTCAATAGAAAAATGAATATGCAAAGAACAACTATTGAATCCATACTAATATTATAAATGCGAATGTAACTCTCTCTTTCCCTCTGTCTGTTTGTTACATTTTTACAGTTCAACCGATTGACCGATCTTGACGAAATTTGGCACAGAGATAGCTTGCATCCTGGAGCCGGAGATAGGATACTTATAATCTAAGAAAATCAAATAATTCCCACGGGGTATTAAAAAAACGTATATCCACGCAGACGAAGTCGCGGGCATCAGCTACTATGCTATATGATGTTATAATAGGTAAACAAAATATGTCGGTATTGAAAAAATGTACAACTTTATATTGATTTATTAAAACCAAATTTTAATTGATATATATTTACGTGTTAGTACAGTTTTATGGAACATTCAAATTTATATATTTTAGTATGTTAGTGTTTCTTGTATATTTCTTCACAAAGTATTAATAAACAAGTGTCCTATAGTTCTGAGCGGGAAAACCTACAGACATTTGATAAGTGACATACAATATCATTGTCTGTGGCAGCGTAACAGACTTTCAAATTCTTTTCTTCGTTCTACACGCCGTAATCTCTCTTTTCAACTTTGATACAAGACTAACACGGATACGTCTTAGCAATTAGCTCAGCAAAAATGTTACTGCAAGCACTAACACTACATTATAACAACAATAAAAAAATTATCAAAATATAAGTAGTAAAGTAACAAAATACGTTCAAAAATTTTTTTTTTTTTAATTCAACAAGAGTGACGGAACGAGCAAAACGTTCACCTCATGGTAAGTGCAACGTCTGCCCATAACAAATGCTGTGTCGCCCAGAACATTTCTGAGTGACACCACACTGCGCCCGTCACTCTGAGACATCAATCTGCTCTTAAGTCTCATATGCCCAGTGATTACGCTAGCTCTCAGTGTCCTTCAAACCGAAACACAGTAATGTTTGCACACTACTGTTTCACGGCCGAATTACTGGCCCTGGGGTGGTACCTACCTAGACGGATTCCTGCATAGGAATCCTACCACCAGTGTTATATCAATGTTAAACATTTAATAAAATATTATTTTCATTTATTAGAATACTAAATGCTAGAACGACTTAGCATACAAATATATCAAAATACATATTTAGTAATTTCGATCTTACCTTAATTTTTGTCATCACTGATATAAAGCGAGTTTGAAATATTTATTATGACTTAATCCATACTTATATTATAAATGCGTAAGTAACTCTCTCTGTCCCTCTGTCTGTTTGTTATTTTTTCACGGTTCAACTTCTTTTTTTTTTTAAAAAAAAACGAAGCCCCGCAGTAGGATTTTCTCCTGTATCGTGTTTTACAAACATACATTTCACATGCACAACACAACCAGACCCGAAAAGCAACAATTTATGATTTTGCACAAATGTTGCCTCCGGCTGGGACTCGAACCCAGGACCGGTGGCGCAGAAGTCAGGTACGCTAACCACTACGCCACGCTGTCGACAAACGGTTCAACTTCTTATCCGATCTTGACGAAATTTAGCAAAGAGATAGCTTGCACCCTGGAGACGGACATAAGATAATTTTTATTCCGGAAAATCAATTAGATCCCATGGGATATTAAAAAAAAACGTGTATCCACGCAGACGAAGTCGCGGGCACCAGTTCATTTATAACAAAAAACTTATCTATGGATTAAAACACAACATGGAAAAAGAAAAAAATATAAATGTTAAATTAACATAAAATTAAAAAATATATTTTTATTATTATGAAAAGTAATTGATTATTCGGAAAAAAAATCCGATTAAATAAAAACTATTTAACTTAAAAAAAATGGAAACATCAACAGAGTACTAGAAAAAAAAAACTATATTGCGCGGGAAAAGTCCGGCGGTGTGGCGCGAACTGGCGGTGTATCACTTTGTGAAACACACACGCCATGTTACAAATCGTGTGGCGGTTTTAGCGATCCGACACGATCCCACACAAATTAAAGTGAATCTTACTGTAACGTTGGGAGATACACAGCAATGTATTACTGGCTGTACCAGCAACATGAACTGTTTGGTATTTTTATTGACAGGCCATGGTGTAACTGACCTAGTCCGGCGAATACGGCAGAGTACAGGGTAAGCGACCCCGGCCTCCTGAGCTACTGCTGTCTCGTCCCGCTCCTTCCGAGATAGTAGTAGCCGATACCTTATGGTTCTCTAATGATTTCTTTTATTTACGCGAATACTACACATTTAAATAAAACCGATTTTTACGGGTTTTATCGCGTTTAATTTTGTAACTATTTCTAAACCGACGTTTCGAGTTCTTTACAGCACCCATTGTCACGGGAGGACTGAGGTGACAGATGTCCTGATGTCATATCTCTCTCTCTCTCTCTCTCTCTCATAGACTCGGGGTATTTTTGGTCCGATCTACGCAGAAAGAGCTGTCTTGAAGCCTTGCAGTGTGGTATGCTTGGTTTTGATTTAATTTTATTGATTATTAGATCGGACCAAAAATAATAATTAAAAGCTGAAGGTACCCCGAGTTAACTATGACATCAGGACATCTGTCACCTCAGTCCTCCCGTGACCATGGGTGCTGTAAAGCATTCGAAATGTCGGGTTAGAAATAGTTCAAAATTAAACGCGATAAAATCCGTAAAAATTAGTTTTATTTAAATTATGGTTCCTTTTCCAACTTCCTATACCCTACCCCAAGTCCATTTCCTACTTAATCCTTTTCCCTTCTCCGCAAAGCCATTGATGCCGTGCCGTCCAACTACTCGTGGGAACGCAATAGGGAGCAAGAATTTCAACTTTTATCAAAATAGCGGCGAAGTGGTTCGCCACGGATGTGGTGTCTGCCTACCCCTTATATGGGAATGGTGTGACTATATGTATTATAAAAGTCTTAGTGAAATCTAAACGCAATTATAAGTTAATCAACGAAAATGGTGCTCTATAAAATCTAACTCAAAAGCAACTAAGTCCGATGGTCGATCAACCGTGGTCTTTTTCATTATAGATCAATAGTAGCGGGTAGGTGATAAAGCATTTAATGGTGAAGGGTTTTACTTATATACCAGAGATGAGGTTCTGTAGGATATTATCGAAAATATGTTCATAACTTCTGAACGAGTAAAACAGACACTATGTTATATAGTCTATTATGATCGCAGTGTTGTTATAAAAGCTGTGTAAAACTCATGTCAAGAGTTTTAGTGGTTCTCTAACTGGTCCTGGCCCTTACGTACATACATACTAGGTAAAATTACTTCGTCGGTGAAAATGTACAGAGAAGCACGCGACCGTCTCTCTCCAGGATGACGCATGAACCGTTCGCACTCTCGAACCTCACACTCCGAGCGTCTCCATCCTGAGTGAGGGTCACGGAGTATCGGTCCGATGAGGTACGAATGGTCTCGTTGGCGCGTGTTATGTACACATCAAGCGGCTCTGTCGGGTGTTTGAAGATGTGGTAAGCGGCGGAGACTTTGCTAGCGAATTTGATTTTCTTCGTCCTCACCGCCGCGACTAAATCCGTATCGTTCAAATTTTTCGTCACTTCTTGTATTCCGACCATGTCGTTATTTGTTACGACTGACATCATTTCATTAAACTTTTGCAGCATTGCTTCGGGATTTCTGAACACGGCCTCACTGGCTTTCTGTCCTGAAATAAAAATAATAAAAATCGTATTATATATACAATGCCAATAAATAAAATCGGCCGTGTGGTAGCGCATTAAGAGAATCTACCACCCCATCTCGTCCCGTGGGTGTCGTAAAAGTCGACAAAAAGGGGAAATGAAAAGGAGGAGATAGGCAGCAGCATCTTCCTGGAACATCTCAATAAATAAACTGCGGTTGCCAGGCGTGGCAACTACGGCAAAATCCCCCCGAAACGAGAGCTACTTTTGTGGCAGTGTATGTGAGTGGCCTATGTTCAGCTGTGGACTAGTGATAGGCTGAAACGACGACGACGAAAATTGAAGTGTCTGTTTGTAATAACAAAATAACAGATTTTTACTCAATGCTTATGAAAGTATATACGGTACGTATAAGAATAAAACAATTTCTAAAATGTTTGTCTGTGTGTCTGTCCGTTTGTTCCGGCTAATCTCCGAAACGACTGGACCGATTTTGACGGGACTTTCACTGACGGATAGCTGATACTATAGCGGGAAACTTCGGCTACTTTAATAATTAACCTAATTAGGTTGCATTTATTGCAGATTTTTCTACAGATCTTCAACTTTTTTTTTTGAATTGAACTCTACCACCCCATCTCATCCCGTGGGTGTCGTAAAAGTCGACAGAGGGAAAATGAAATCCAAAGGATGGGCAGCAGCATCTTGCTGGAACATCTGAATAAATAAACTGCGGTTGCCAACCCGTCTGCCAAGCGTGGCAACTACGGCAAAATCCCCCCAAAACGAGAGCTACAAACTTTGGTGGCAATCTATGGGGGAGGCCTATGTTCAGCAGTGGACTATTGATAGGCTGAAACGACGACGACGACGACGACGACGACGACTGGGGTCATTTACATCCCAGGAGCACGACGAACAAAACAAAATAGAATCAATCAAATATGTCGTTCCCATCGTTTTATAGTTATAATCGAGAGTAAATAAGTTTTTGATTTTTTGCAAACTTTCCTTTGTAAATTTCCAGTTATTTTTTCCATGAAAACTTTTTCTGGACCATAATGAACATATCAATCGTTCGTATCGTGACTTATGGTCTTGAGTTGACTTACGTCCCATAGAAAAAGCTATTTAAAATTTTACCGAATTTTCCAATTTTCGGGGCAACATTTCCAAGTAATCTTTCACTAAAAACTTTATTAGGACCATTTCTTTAGGACTGCTACCAAAATTAAAAATGTTTTCTACAAACTCGATCCAGCCGTCATCAAGAAGCGTTCTTACCAACGAAAAGCGTTTAATTTTTATTTATATAGATTTATTTAGACATTAAGACTACCTACTATACTTTTGACCCCGACTGATTATACACAACACAACGACACTATTTACTAACCTACCTCCTATCTTTCGCATGCCTGGTGGTAGGATTCCTATGCAGGAATCCGTCTAGATAAGTGCCACCACAGTGCCCGCTATTCAGCCGTGAAGCAGTAGTGTATTACTGCCTTATATGCATATGAAACTTAAGAACTGATGTCTCAGGATGGCCAGAGCATCGTGGTGCTCTATGGGACACAGAATTGTTCTATGTGACACACAGCATTTTTTATGGGCAGACGTTATACGTATCATAAGCTGAACGGTTTGCTAAACTCGTATAAATAAAAGAATATGCATGTCCATGTGTATCTGAAACTGCATTCTTGGTCACAGGTGGATCAGGATAAATGAGCGTGTGTTTGCGCGTACACATATAGCACTATAATATCTCATGCGCAGTTGATAGCTGCCAGTATTCTAAAGTTATCCCCGAAGGTAGTAGTAGACTTTTACTTTATTTAGGCTCTCGCTGTCTCGGTCTTCCTACGTTATCGGACGGTATAGTCGGCAGGGACGAGTTAACTTTGTTTCTATCTTATTATAATTGACACTTGCATCGTGACTAGCCATGGTATCGAAGCTAAAAAACTCAATGCCCAATAACCGTAAAGAAAACAAACTTACTCAACCAGACAGATTTCTTTACATTGGGCGGCACAGTTAGGGTTCCGTCCCGCAGCTTCTGCTCGAGATACAGTTTTTCCGTTTCGACATATTTAACCACAAATTCACAGTACGCGACCATTTCGCCGACGCTTGTTGGATTCCTTTTAGCTACAAAAGCCATCATTTCTTGCATGTACGGTGAAGCCTTGAACGTGTCTACAGTACTCTTAAATGTATACAGTCTATCTTTCTCAAAGCTTTGCAAATTCGAGCCGATTCGTTGGTGCAGCGTTTTGAAGTTCTCAACACACGTCTTCATCCACTTCACGCTGTCCGCCCTGTGACATTCTAATCGCAACCTATACCTTTGAACGCACAGCTTTACAACCTCGGGGGGTAGATTCGAACTGGACAAAGGCGACGGCAATCGACTTATCATTTCAAATATTCTCCTGCAGTCTTCAGCTGAGATCGAGTTCAATTTGTAAATGCTGATTTGCAGTTGGTTATTCAAGGAGATTACAGCATGACCGCCGTCAATTATCCTCGAGACCGGGCACACGGTAAACATGCCGTTATTCTCCAGATTAAGCAGAACAGGGATAGACGTTGTCCATTGGCGACTTGTTGCTATATCCATACGACTCAAGTGTTCTCCAATAAAACGGACCATCGGAGTCGACAAGCGCGGGAGTTGGACAATTTTGATCGGTGGAGCCGTTCCTATAACTAATGTGCCGTCAGCAATTTTGACATCCATTCCGCCGGGCAAATTCATTTGAGTATATGTTCGCCAAAACTTAATGACGCCTTCGGTCGCTTCCCGAGCGTTAACGTTGTAATGCACGGCCACTCTATTGAGACCAGTTATCAGATTCATGTCGTCGTTCAGAAAATGTCGAAAATTTTCAAATACTTCTGTTTGGTCCGGATTTAAATTTGTAATAATTTCGAAGTAGTGCTGCCGGACATTTTGCGGGAGACTATTAAGGAACTCGAAAGAGTAACTCTGACCACCGGGCAATATCAAATTCCCTGCACCATCGAAATTGACTTGTCCGTGGGCATTGGCGTCCAGCAGAATCTGAGAAAATTGTTTTATGGGTATTCTTGACTCGGTAGCTCTATGGAACTCTCGCAAAAGTTGGGCGTCATTCTGGAATTGATTGCGGAGTGCGTTCAATTCGGACGCTTGTTCCGGGCTCAGTTCTTGGTTAATGTGCAAGAACGCGAAGTTCTGAGCATCTTTGATGATTGTGCCGGCAGTTTTGTAAGTGAAAAGGCCCTTGGTCCAGAATGCGATGGATGCGACATGCATCAGTATATCCGCACCGGTCAAATCTTCGTGGTGGTTACATAGGTAAATCGTTGTGTCTAAAATTGCTATTCCACTTAATGCCACGTTCGTACCATTGGCTACGTTAACGAAGATTCGGAAGGCATTTGATATATCCCGACCACGTACAGCGAGTGTTGTCAGCCGCATTGAGGCGCCCATTGCACCGAAACTGACCACATTCGCTGCAATACCGAGCCACAACATGCGTGACTCTGCATTTGAGAACGGATTGACACTTTCTCCGTGAAGTGCTCTGTCTGCCAATTGTACTGTGGACCTGCCTGTACCCCAAACGGCAGTTGCAACACCAGTTATCACCAGGGGAGCCGCCAAACCGCCGGTAGCAAACAACAAACCAACACCTGAACTGATACCCGCAATAGCCGCGACTTTATCTACTACTTGGACAACTTGCGGGCCAGTCCTAGCGGAGGGAGTATCGTCTGCAGTTACGCGAGAGTAATCGTATCCAGGTCGTAGTGTAAGACGTAATCTATAAGGGAATGCCATTTTACAGGGCGGTAGCTTACTATTCTCATACCAGTCCTCATATGAGCTATAACTACGACCGATGTTGTCCACGTAATACATCTTACTGTCTTTGTAACGTTGGACTCTGAATAGCGGTAGCTCGTACATCTTCCCCTTGTAGTACAATTCGATCGGTAAAACAGTAACATAGTTTTTACTGTCTCCATCGCAGCAGTGTATAATTTGCTCAGCTATGACGTCTATGGCCTCGCGTGATTTGCCTTCGAAATAAACCAGTTCATTGTTTAGAGCCCTACGCAGCTCATGCTCTGACCATTTGCCAGGGTCCCGCATTGGAAGCGCCATCGCCATCCCAATTGTGTTCAATAGGTCTGTTCCTCCGATAAATTGTGATTCATCACCCTTGCATTTTCCTCCCCGGTGCAAATATTTGTCAATGTTGTCTATGGCCTTACTTATCCATTCTGATTCGGCAACGTCCATTTTGTTAATATTCAAAATACAAATAAAAGATAGTTATTCTGTTATTGAGAATCGGTGTTGCATTTATTTATAAAAAATCAATTAAAACCACCACCAATGAGATGAGGGTATGCCTTCAAGTTTGTCTCCAGAGAAGAATTCAGGCCGATGTCCGGTTTCCACCCAAATTTTTAGGTGGCTGTCGAATTCGTCCAGCTCACCAAACTCTTCCAAATCCTTTAAAACTTTATTGAAACTCGAATTTATATTAACAAAGCCGCGCAGCAAAAACTCTAATCCCGAACGAACCCTGCAAATGTTGACAGCTGGAAAACCACCATCTAAATCTATTCTGATATTGGGATAGGTAGTGACGAAACTCTGCAACCAATTTTGATTTTTCGTAACTCGAGTAATAATTTCCGGTACTTCAGGTTTATCTTTAATCTCAGAGGATTTCCACGCAGTATTTATGCTCAGTTTGTAAAATTCATCAAAAAGCTGTTCTCCTACTTTGAACCATTCTGTTATTTGCCTGCCCGTAATTTCCTTTGGTGCCCTTTCAAACGCTGTTAGATGTTGAACGATATTCTTCAAGTTCTGCTTGTACATATCAGATCCCATTACCTGAAGCAAAAATAAGTAAAGTTAAAGCCTATAATTTGCCGTGCTGTGGCCGCTTAAGAGAGTCTACCAGTCAATCTCGTCTCGTGAGTGTCGTAAAAGTCGACATAGGGAGAATGAAAACCAGCAGATGGCCAGCAGCATCCTCATGGAACATTAAGATAATCAAACTGCGGTTGTCTACCCACCAATGGTGGCAACTATAGCAAAATCTTCCCATCTGTAGAGAAGACCTATTTTCAGCTGTGGACTTGTGACGAGCTTAAATGATGATGATATAAACAATTGTTAATCAATCCATAAAAGTTAATTATATTAGAATTAAACATACGATGTAAATTAAATTATACTTTCACAGCGCCTAAAGAAGTTTCTCTTAAAAAACACACTTAAAATGAAACAGGTTAAAAAGACTGGAGCCAAAAGTAAAGTAAGACGTAATGGATTCCATTTAGCATAGGATTCTTCTGAAAGACCGTAGCGCAAGTTTTCAGAGCCATTACATAAAAAAAAACGATCAAACATTGCAAATGATTTAGTCTTGATCATTTAAAACTTATATTTAAAAAATGTCTGTGCTCCAAAGCTTATTATAATTTCAATGACTATTTTAAAGATAAGGATGCATGGAAAGTATCTATCCAGGGAGACATCATATGACTGTTATTTTGTAAGCAGCTACGTAATATGCCTAAAAAGGTAAGGATAGGTAATGAAAAGATGTATCATTTTTACTAACAAAAAATTGCAAATGGTCTTGTGAAACATTATAAATGCGCTCTGTAAAGTACATACATACATACATACATAAGATCACGACTTTATCCCATAAGGGGTAGTCAGAGACTGGGCACTCACTGCAAAAACAGATGACTGCCACAATCCACGTTTCACCAAAACAATATAATGCACTTGGTGTGATAGGTGGTGAGCCCATCGCCACCATGCGCTGTTGGGTGCACAGTGCAGTTTAATTCCATTACTCGCCTTTTACGAGATCCATTGGATGGGATGGAGTGGTAGTATTCTTTTAACGAGCCGCCACCACACGGTTCTCTGTAAAGTAATGGACAATAATCTTAGTAATGTAAATTCGTTTGGTAGACTTGAGTATGTCGTGCTCGTTTTAATATCTCTGCTTGCGGCGGCGTCGTGTGACGAGTCGTCCACTTCATTTTGAAAAGATTGAAGACGGCGATGGTGTTCACAAGAATGACGCATGTGGTCATTCTTGTGAACACCATTTTATTAGTGGAAGCCAGTATGCTCGAGTTTACAATATACTTATATAGTTATTCAATTAATCTTGTCTAAAACTTCAACATGGAGCTTGCTTTGGTTTTCCTTGAGACTATTCTTTATAAATTGATTTTTAATGTATTTTTGACTAAGATAAAAAATGATTTACAAAAAAGAGCATACCTACGCTGTTTCTTTCTGAGTCTTGTTGAATTAGCTCATTACGGAACGGCGGTAGATTGTAAAGAAATAACGTTCTTCGATGTAAGAAATAATGTATTTCTTACATCGAAGAATAAAGTATTTTCATTTCACTTCATTACTACCTAAGGTAAGGTAAGTATTCGATATACTACAAATTACTGATAAAAAATATCGCGAAATCTCATTGAGCAATTCAAAATTGATCGCCAGGCCTTCCGCCAATATGTCACGAGTAGTAGCCAACACAGCCGTCGAAGTGAGAAATTCAATTGGCGCCCGAATTAATATGCCACAGTTATAGCGCCTCAAAGTTAGTCGAACAGGAAGACACAAAGTGACATTTAAAATATGTCGTGAGAAATCCCATTACGCTTTTTTGAAAGCTTCACTCGATTCAGTCCAAAAGAGTTCTATCCTACTCCAAGGACCACTAAAGGAGACCCTACTAAGCGCGGAGCATCCTGGACGGATCGCTAAGACGCCCTACGTGTCCTACGCACGGACCTATTCCTAGGCGGGGGAAATCTAACGAGGTTCTGCTATGTATGTCGCTATAATCACCTATCTAACTATTCCCCGTGCGCAGGTACTAAAACTTGGTTAAGTGTCGCGGCGTCTTTCCAACTAGCAATGTGCTCTATTGACACGTTCTGTTTCCAAGACAGAGTTTTGTTTTGTTAATATCGGAAACAGCACATTCCCTACGAAAGGTGAAGCCCACAGGACGCTGGTGGGAATCAGACCATGGTACTGCGATCCAAGAAGTTTATAGCTTATCTCAGAAACAATATGTAAACAGAAATGACGTTTCTTTATAACACAATACAATTCACTATAATGCACCAGTACTATTACTTTTCACTTCTTCTCTTCGGCCGCCAGATTTGATTGGACGATTTTTATAGCCCCGCTGATCGCGCTGTCCCGCTAGGAGCAGCTTTAGAACAGCTTACTGTCGCTTTCTTGACGTAAGAGGCAACATAAACAAATACAAAATCACAAATTTACCTACCTCATTCAAAGAATAATTCACATTAAAAAATAACTTATATACAATAGGAACTAAAACCTAATTTAAACAATAGCAAAATCTAAATAATACACAGCAAAACGAGCATTTAAAAGTATTCGTCGTCGCGAAGCCCGCGCAGGTTTGCTGCAGTTATCCCTCGCTAGTTGTCGCACCCCTGTTAAATATAGTTATTCTCGCGACGCGAGGGCGTTGCCTATTTTCTTACGTCGCTGACAAAGTCCGTTAAATTTACAAAATATATTTTTTTTGGATTTGTTAAAAACAAAATATCAATAATTATTCAATTTTCATACGTACTGTATATAATTCAAAATTTCTTACTACTTATTTACACGTTTTACAAATACGCATATACGGCATGGCATAGGACGCCTGTATTTCTATACAAGAATCCTATACCGTGATGTGGTAGCAAATATTAACTGTTTAAGCTAAGCCTAGTAGTTAGTACTGGGCATATTAAGAAAGCTGTGGCGTAGTAGACTAGCACCTAGTCTCTCTCCTACAAAGGTGTCGTAAGAGGCGAATATGGTATTTTACGGACAGCCTTTATTCATGCAGATGAGACCATAATATGCAATGTTACGTGTATACTGCTCGTGGGAACGCAATGGGAAGTAAGATTTTTTTTGACTCGAAACAAAATGGCGGCACCAAGGTTTGTCAACCGTCACGTCTCGTTTCCCGCGGGGACGAGAAGTGGGCTGCGGTTTTGGACTCTGCCTACCCCTTATATGAGAAAAAGGCTTGACTGTATGACGGGACGGTAACATTGTGGTGCCACAAAGAAATGTTCTTAGTGACACGGCATTTGTTATGGACAGACGTTGGACTTACCATCAGGTGAAGGTTTTGCTAGTATCGCCACTAATTCTGATAAAAAAAAATTATTGTACCGTACCATAACCGTGCAAATGAAAAATTCTACAATATACTATAATCGTAACTTCAAAATGCCTACTAATATTATAAATGCGAAAGTAACTCTCTCTGTCACTCTGTATGTTTGTATTGGATAGAGAGACGAAACGAGCAAAACGTTCACCTGATGTAAAGTGCAACGTTTCTCATCATCCATAACATTTCTGTGTGACACTACACTGCGCCCGTCGCCCTGAGACGTCAGTTCTTAAGTCTCATATGCCCAGTGATTACGCTAGCTCACAGTGCCCTTCAAACCGAAACACATTAATGTTTGCACACTACTGCTTCACGGCAGAATAACTGGCCCTGGAGTGGTACCTGCCTAGACGGATTCCTGCATAGGAATCCTACCACCAGTAAAGTGATCACCGCCGCCCATGAAAAATACCAGAGGAATAGCGAATGCGTTGCCGGCAAAAGAGACAGCAGATTCCATAAAGCGGTTTTGCGTGGCAGAAAATTTCGCGAGAAACACATTCTGGATTCAAACACAGTACACGGTAGTCTTCATACATTGATGATGATGATGTTCTCCTAGCCGATTTCGACCACGGCGACAACTTCCGACTACTGCGCAGAGCCATCAACTGCGCAGGAGATATTATAGTGCCACAAGTGTACGCGCAAACACAGAGGCACTCACTCGTCCCAACCTACCCGCGCGCGATGTAACGCTGATGCGATAACATCGGAGGTATGCTAGGATGCAGTGTCAGAAACACGGGGACAATTACAACACAACCACACCCGAAAACCAACAATTTATATTTAGCCCAAATGTTGGCTCCGGCTGGGATTCGAACCCAGGACCCGCGGCTTAGAAGTCAGGTACTCTGACCACTGAGCCACGCGGTCGTCATACATTAGAAAACTAACGAAAGAACTATTCAAACGTGAGAAAACAAAACGATATCCCGTATTTGCGCATGTCCCGACGCGGAGCTTTAGTCCATTCTTATCGCATACCACGTTATTCCTGATATGATTAACCTTCGGTATGTCGTGATTCGCCGAACGACGTTGCCGCTACATATCGCGAAATATTTACATTGCAACGTTTGCTCAACTGGTTTATCTATATAAATAAAATGAAAGAGTTCTGATGGCGTGAGCTTATCACGCTAAAATTACTGAATAAATTTCGATCAAGTTCGATCAATTTTAAAAAGATCTTATCTAAAAAAAATCACGATATTTTCATCAATACTAATATTGTTAATAGAATCAGGCGTTACTTTGCGGAAATCCATTATAATGAAGGAAAGTGAGTTACTTTGCTAAGATCCGCATGCAAAATATAAAAATGGTGTATATTACCTAGTTTTTTGAAGAGCACCGCCCGCCCTCCCACCAGGAACCGCCACCAGGTACCCTCCTCCACCCACTACAATACTACCACTAGATAATGTACACCACTGAAGCCTAAAGTCGGTGAAAACCGGTGTTTCACCGCCTACATGCTAATACCAACTCTGTTTCTTCTGCATATCAATGATATGTTGCAAATTATTAACATTAATTGCTGTGCGAATGACATTACTGGTGATGCCTTATCAACCGGCCGTGCCTATGTTTCTCGGGAACACGTCATATCCCCTCGCTTTAAGAATACTCCCCTTGCTGCTTCGGCTAGTATCGGAATTCTTGGCGTTGACATATCGAGTGACGATCATTTCTCGAGTCAGGCGGTCACCTAGAAGGGAAGGCCAAACTCAGTAGAGGGAGTCAATATACAACGACGGCCCATCGCTGGCACTTGACACGACTTTACAAGGCGCATGTTCGGCCTCACATGGAATACTATAATTGTCTCTGGACAGAAAGCCGGTAGGATAGAATAGCACCCACCTCTTTCCTACCGAGGTGTCGTAAGAGGCGACTAAGGTATTGCACGGACAGCCTTTACTCGTGTAATAACACTATAATATGAAATGCTGTCACTATGCCGCTCGTGGGAACACGATGGGGAGTAAGAATTTGTTTTCTCGTACAAAAATAGCGGCGACGTGATTCGCCACCTGTTACATCACGTTTCCCAAAATGGTGAAAAGTGTAAGCCTACTTTTCACCCTAGTGGGATAATAAATGGCCTCTCCCTAAACCTTGTATAGAGAAAAGGCGTAACACAGTATGTATCTCTGAGCGCGGGTATCCCAGTGACAGATCCTTCCATTTGTCCGAATCCAACAAAGAGTAGATAGTAAGTGGTCACAGTTGACCCTCGACACCTGCATCCATGATAATCAAGAGGATCCAGGTTCGTTGTCACCTTGAGAACTGCGATGATTGCGCGGACTTTTAGTCATGCTGGTGCGTAATCCCCGCGTTGTTTGCCGGTCCATTGAACCAACTAAACATGTTCAATTAACAATTAGGATAGACAATCAGACTATAGCTCTAGTGTACTCGTAAATCGTACGATTCATATAATTTTTAGGTGGTAGGATTCTTGTGCAGGAATCCGTCTAGGTAGGTACCACCCCAGTGCACATTTATTCTGCCGTGAAGCAGTAGTGTGCAAACATTACTATAGCTATCCTAATCACTGGGCATATGAGACTTAAGGACTGACATCTCAGGGTGACGGGCGCAATGTAGTGTCACACAGAAATGTTCTGGGTGACACAGCATTCGTTATGGGCAGACGTTGCACTCACCATCTGGTGAACGTTTTGCTGGTTTCGTCAGTTTATCAAATTAAAAAAAAAAACAACCTCATACCATGTCTCTCTAAGTACGTCCGCCGTGTGCTTCTAAGAGCACGTGCATAGATTGAGAGTTGTTTTTTTCAAAAGTTCATTCAATTCTTAAGAAACGAAAGGAGAATTTGTTTCACAAGAATTGGATTGGGGGTAGGATTCCTAAGCAGGAATCCGTCAAGGTAAGTACCACCCCAGGGCTAGTTAGTCTCCCGAGAAGCAGGACTGAACTGAAGAGCGCTGAGAACTAGTGTAATCACTAGGCACATAAGCCTTAAGAACTGATGTCTCACAGTCAAGGGCGCAGTGTGGTGCTGCACAGAAATGTTATGAGTGACACAGCATTTGTTATAGGCGGACGTTGCACTAAAAACGTGAACGTTAGGCACGTCCCGTCACTGTATCCAATAAAAACAATACTGGTGGTAGGATGCATTCAGGATGTATGCAGGAATCCGTCTAGGTAGGTACCACCCCAGGGCCAGTTATTCTGCCGTGAAGCAGTAGTGTGCAAACATTACTGTGTTTCGGTTTGAAGGGCACTGAGAGCTAGCGTAATCACAGGGCATATGAGACTTATGGACTGATGTCTCAGGGTGATGGGCACGGTGAGCTGTCACACAGAAATGTTCTGGGTGACACAGTATTTGTTATCATTTATGTTATTATTATATAATCGTTAACTTTATGGTGAAGTAAAAATATTGTAAAATCTATGCTAGCAGTAATCGTAACTAGGCCCCTTGAATTGTTGTCCGGTTGCTTGAAGAAAATGCCATAACACATATCTCGAATTATACAAAAATTTGTGAAGAATTTGTAAAATCATATTAATTTCAACGACATGTTCCATATTTACGACGGTGTATTTGGATCTCTCAGTTCTCACGCGCAGACCGAGTGATCTTTACTCACCGACTCATACTTTAAAAATACGTAATATTCGTTTTTGTAAATTATAAAGAAAGATGTGTGTCAGGATCGTAGCAAGTGGAAAGATGTGGTCTCTGCCAAACCCTATGGGGGAAAGAGGCGTGACTTTATGTATGTATGTATATTATAATTAAACTTCGGAGAGAATTCGTAAAACAAAAATCGTGATTGAAATTTAATAGAGAAAAAAATAGTCAAAAATCCCTTATTTTTATCATCATCATTATCATCATTTCAGCATAAATCTAGGCCACTGCAGACCATAAACCTTCCCCATAGAGTACCACAACAGTTTGCAGCTCTCATTTTGGGGGGGATTTTGCCATAGTTGCCACGTTTGGCAGGCGGGTTGGCAACTGTAGTTTATTTATTCGGATGTTCCAGGAAGATGCTGCTGCCCATCTGGTTTTTATTTTCCCTCTGTCGACTTTTACGACACCCACGGGCTGAGATGGGGTGGTAGATTCTCTTAGGCCGCTACCGCATCCTATACTTATTTTAGCCTATACTTATTCCGAATTCGCAGACGCTACACGAGGCCGCTACATCAAAAAAATTATTACAAAAACTTAACACATTTTCTGTTCTTGCGCGTGTTATATTTTAAGAGATCCCACATGTTTAACAATTCATTGAAGTATTCGATTTGTTTATAGATTCAAAATTTATTAGTCCGGTGCAAATTTATAAGGATAACAGATCTGTTTTAAAGAATTTGTATAATCTGCAGTTATCTAAAATTATTTATGATACGATGGCAATCCTTTGAGGATTAGGATCGATATGATACGATTGCCGTCGTATTATATCTAATGTTTCGGGATTCGTGTGGTGGTGGCTTAAGAGAATCAAGACCCATCTCATACCGTGGGCGTCGTGAAAGTCGACAGAGGGGGAATAAAAACCAGGAGATGGGCAGCAGCATCTTCCTGGAACATCTGTATAAATAAACTGCGGTTGCCAACCCGCCCGCCAAGCGAGGCAACTATGCCAAAATCCCCCCCAAAACGAGAGCTACTTACTCTTGTAGCAATCTTTTTTGGGGCCATGTTCGGCAGTGGACTAGTGATAGGCTGAAGCGAAAGTAAAAAATAGACACATCAGTCGCAGTTGATTTTAGAACTACTCGTATTTCCTGACGAACCAAGACAGCTGACTTATATTTTAAATGTTCGGTCGAAATCAATCAAAAATCAAGTGTAGTTATTTATGAGTGGTCAGTGGTCTATTTGTAGTGTAAACTTCTTTGGAAACGTGATCCGATACTGGATGAAACGAAAAAGACACTAAAAAGAGACAAACGAATACATCTATAGGATTTAACCTGCGAGAGAATGAGATAGAATGCAGTATACAAGGTTTGATATTTTTATTTGTTTTCCTTCCTTTACATGTACAGCTACTAGATTCAAACATGCACCAAACTAGGCAAAGCCCGTCCTGTGGGAGTAATTTATTTTATAATTTCCATTTTCGGCTGTTACTACGGCTAGAGTAATATACATAAGATCACGACTGTATCCCATAAGGGGTAGTCAGAGACTGGGCACTCACTGCAAAAACAGATGACTGCCACAATTCACGTTTCACCAAAACAATATAATGCACTTGGTGTGATAGGTGGTGAGCCCATCGCCACCATGCGCTGTTGCGTGCACAGTGCAGTTTAATTCCTTACTCGCCTTTTACGAGATCCATTGGATAAGATGGAGTGGTAGTATTCTTTTAACGAGCCGCCACCACACGGCTAAGTGTAACGAGGTAAACATTTTTTTTTTTATTCTATAAAGTGACGAAACGAGCAAAACGTTCACCTGATGGTAAATGCAACGTCCGCCCACAACAAATGCCGTGTCACCCAGAACATTCCTGTGTGACACCACACTGCGCCCGTCACCCAGTGACATCAGCTCTTAAGTCTGAAACGCCCAGTGATTACGCTAGTTCACAGTGCCCTTCAAACCGAAACACAGTAATGTTTGAACACTACTGCTTCACGGCAGGATAACTGGCCCTGGGGTGGTACCTATCTAGACGGATTCCTGCATAGGAATTCTACCACGTCGCGTGTGTGTGATTGTGTGTGCGTGCGTTTGTGCGAGCGTGTGTGAGTGCGTGCAGTGTTTGCTATTATATTTATACTTTTGAATTTGTCCAAATCTTCGCCTTCTTCGTAGATTTTTCTCTCATTAGTTCGACAACACGATCAAAAATGTCTAATAAAATATGGAAACAATAAACTTGCGCGTTAACGTTACAAGCTTAGCTTAGTGTGACAGCCGAAGGTAAAACTTCTCAATTCATTAAAGTAAAAAGAAAAGTAAAGTTTCAGCCTATAAATGTCCCACTGCTGAGCACAGGCCTCCTCTCATTTCTGAGAGGGTTTTGGAGCTAGGAACAATACGCCACGCTGCTCCAATGCGGGTTGGCGGACTTCACATATCTTCGAAATATTTTTTATTCCTCAGACATGCAGGTTTCCTCACGATGTTTTCCTTCACCGCCGAGCACGTGGTAAATCGGCACTTAAAATTGCAATTAACAATTTTAGTGGTGCCGGCACCGGGAATCGAACACAGGTCACTCGCGTACTATGAAATTTAAAGCGAGCGCCTAGCCCCTGAGCTACCACGGCTCAATTCATTACGGAAACACAACTGCATGATTATTAATTATATTTAATCACTGGTAAGTGTGTATTAGTTATGGACTTGTGGCCCTTCATAGCGCTTTGAAACCATGAATAGTGCTCTTTCACTAAAGACTTCTGTTTTACTGGTGGTAGGATTCCTATGCAGGAATCCGTCTAGGCAGGTACCACCTCAGGCCAGTTATTCTATCGAGACCAGGTCACGAAAATTGTTAATTGCTCTTTTAAGTGCTAATTTTCCACGTGTTGGGCGGTGAATGAAAACATCGTGAGGAAACCTGCATGTCTGAGAAATAAAAAAAACATTTCGAAGACATGTGCAGTCCGCCAACCCGCACGGAGCAGCATGGCGGATTCTTCCCAGCTCCAATACCCCCTCAGAAATGAGGGGTGGCCTGTGCTCAGCAGTGGGACATTTAAAGGCTGTAACTTTACTTTTCTTTTTACTAAAATAAGTCGCATACATATATGGCTGTGGCATATGTTAAGGGGGAACGTTACTGCTAATTTAGCGTAATATATATTCACGTCAGAATAGAAACAGTGATAAGCATCCATTGTTTTTTTTGGGTGCATATTTAAAGATGCGACTTGTTTTGAATCGTAAACACTAAAATGGAATGAAAATATTTTGTAGTCGCATTCGAGAAATTTTTCTGGTGGACGGATTCCTATGCAGGAATCCATCTAGGCATCACCCCAGGGCCAGTTATTCTGTCGTGAAGCAGTAGTGTGCGAACATCACCGTTTCGGATGGAGGGCGCTGAGAGTTAGCATAATCACTGGGCATATGAGACTCGAGAGCCGATGTCTCGGGGTGACGGGCGCGGTGTGGTGTCACACAGAAATGTTCTGGGTGACGCAGCATTTGTTATGAGCAGACGCTTCACTTACCAGCAGGTGAACGTTTTGCTCGTTCCATCACTTTATGCAATAAAAAAAATGATTGTTCTTAATGTGAATCCTTGAAATCAAAAATCAAAAGTGATACTTTGAAAGACATTGTAAAGAAGTTAGTACATGTAGACTTTGCAGGGCTGCCTGCTATCTTATGTATGCAGGTTGTATAGCAGAATTCCTGTTATAGTTGCATACAAAATATGAAGCGAAATGTAAATGTTTATTTTATTGTGTATGTACAAAATGTATTTATGATTATCAAGCGTGAACGTCCGTACGTCCCTCGCCGCTCGGGCTCACTGATACATAATTTTGGTGAAGTAATCGCTGATAGCCTTTTGGCTTTTCCAGCTTCATCGGATGCTGTGCTCGCGGGCCCGGGTCCCGCGTGCCAGGTTTGGTTTGACCCAAACATAAATACATAAATATAAACTCCTACTAAACATCTAAATTCGGACCGTTGCGTTCGCTAGCGTGCTTGCGCTACTGTGAATATCTCCATAAAATTATTATCTGAAGTCATCTAATGACCGTCCGAGGGAGGCTGCGGGCCTCCGTTCGGACTGTCGACTTGTGTGTCGGTAACTCTGGGCGGTGAGAACCGCCCTGGAACACAGGTGTATCTTGTGTACGCGGTGTTATTTACGATAGCTGCGCGTCGCTCTCTACGGCGGTCGCGCGACGTTGTGCGTGTGATGTTAAAGCTATTGACTGTGTGTACAGTGTTGCTCGGATTGTGACTGACCGTATCGTGGTCAGGGAGTGCTGAGACGTCCGTGTCGTCTAGCATATTTCGCGGGCGACGTTTGCGTTCGGTCGCGTTTTTGTCGGATCGATAATTCGCTGCTTTAACCACCAGCGGGTTTGGATGAACCGCGGCTTTTTCGAAAAACCGCCGTGATACTTCTCTGAAGTGTTCAGAGAGTAAGGGCATTTCACAGTCGCTGTGAAGGTCTACATTGCGTTGGTACCAGCCGGCTCCGGTGGCACCTCGCAAGAGTCTATTTTGCACGGTCTGCAATTTCTTTATATGGTTGCCCGACGCGTGTGCGAACGCGACGCAAGCATAGTCCATTACGGGTCTTATGCAAGTCTTATAGAGGCGAAGTTTGTGCCTAAGGCACATTTTGCTTGAGGAGCAAGTTAATGGATATAGTCGGCTTGAGATAAAAGCCGATCTATTTCGAACGTTTTTATGTGTGCAGCGAACGACATCGCTGCGTCTAAAGTGACCCCGAGGTATTTGACGCTCTTTTCCCAGGGAATAGGGCGTCCGAACAGGGTGATCGTGCCTAGTTGATTGGGGCTCACTGAAAACCAGCGCTGTAGTCTCGACTGCGGCATTAAGCCGAGTGAGACCCGTTTGCTCAATGCGCAATATTATCTGCAGTATGTAAACTTTGAATTTAGGGAAGCTGTTTGAGAAAATGTCTATTGCAGGCAATTTTTGATCATTATCCCAACAGCTTCCATTTTTAAAGAGATCATTTGCATGATGATCATGTCGACATCGACACTGAAGTTGTGAACAACATTATAGTTTCTCATTAATCTATTTAATGGCGATCCCATATCTACCAGCCCATCTCATCCCGTGGGTGTCTTAAAAGTCGACAGAGGGAAATTAAAACCAGGAGATGGGCAGCAGCATCTTCCTGGAACATCCGAATAAATAAACTGCGGTTGCCAACCCGCCTGCCAAGCGTGGCAACTACCAAAATATCCCCAAACAGAGAGCTACAAACGTTAGTGGCAATCTATGCGGGAGGCCCATGTAATTATAAATTTATATAACATTAGATTTTGTATAATTTCAGGGTACCACCGGTATAAAAGTCGGCACTACTGGCAGCCATGAGCCGTGGTAGCTCAGGGGCTAGGCGCTCGCTTTAAATTTCATAGTACGCGAGTGACCTGGGTTCGATTCCCGGTGCCGGCACCACTAAAATTGTTAATTGCAATTTTAAGTGCTGATTTACCACGTGCTCGGCGGTGAAGGAAAACATCGTGAGGAAACCTGCATGTCTGAGGAATAAAAAATATTTCGAAGACATGTGAAGTCCGCCAACCCGCATTGGAGCAGCGTGGCGGATTGTTCCTAGCTCCAAAACCCTCTCAGAAATGAGAGGAGGCCTGTGCTCAGTAGTGGGACATTTATAGGCTGAAACTTTTACTTTTACTTTTACTACTGGCAACCCTGAGATTAGTGCAATGAAAATTTTGAAATTTCGAAGATATGCAAAAAGTTCTACGTTCCACTAAAACAGCAAAGCTCTGGCAAGATGAAATGTAAAATATATTTTCGTTTTCAAATATATGGCTATGCTAAATCTGTCTTGAATTCCAGTACAAGTTTATTATTACAGATGGCATAGTGTAAACACATTTGGAATACACGGCACTGTGAACGTCATGGTAAGTTTAACGTGAAGGATAGATACCAGATCACGTTTGTTCCTTTTCGATCCATTATTTAAATAACTTCGTTGGGTCTAATGCAGAATAACATTCATTATACCGTAATAGGACCATACCATAATATACCATAATAGGACAATACCATAGTAGGATTCCTATGCAGGAATCCGTCTAGGTAGGTACCACCCCAGGGCCAGTTATTCTGCCGTGAAGCAGCAGTGTGCAAGCATTACTGTGTTTCGCTTTGAAGGGCACTGTGAGCTAACGTAATCACTGGGCATATGAGACTTAAGAACTGATTGATTGAGCATATTAGACTTAGGAACTGATGTCTCAGGGTGACGGGCGCATTGTGGTGTCACACAGTAATTTTGACCGTGTGGTGGCGGCTTAAGAGAACCTACCACCCCATTTCATCCCGTGGGTGTCGTAAAAGTCGACAGAGGGAAAAGGAAAACCAAAAGATGAGCAGCAGCATCATTCTGGAACATCTGAAAAAATAAACTGCGGTTGCCAACCCGCCTGCCAAGCGTGGCAACTACGGCAAATCCCCCCCAAAATGAGAGCTACAAACTTTTGTGGCGATCTATGGGGGAGGCCTATGTTCAGCAGTGGACTAGTGATAGGCTGAAAAGATGAGATGAAGAAGACAGTAATTTTCGGGGTGACACAGCATTTGTTATGGGCAGCCGGTACACTTACCATCAGGTGAACGTTTTGCTCGTTCCCTCACTTTTGTGAAATAAAAAAAAAAAACAAAAAAATGGCTCAGGCCAAAATGAAATTCATGCCAATCAAGTCAATTAAATTAAACTAATTTTACGGATTTTATCATAAATCTTACGGGACATCTGTCACCTCAGTCCTTCCCGTGACCATGGGCGCTGTAAAGCACTCGAAACGTCAGGTTATAAAAAGTAAAATTAAACGCAATAAAATCCGTAAAATTAGATTAATTTTACCATGCATGTTTTTTTTATTGGACAAAGCGACGAGAGTACTGTTGGTAGTAACTGGTGGTAGGATTTCTATGCAGGAATCCGTCTAGGTAGGTACCGCCCCAGGGCCAGTTTTTCTGCCGTAAAGCAGTAGTGTGCAAACATTACTATGTTTCGGTTTGAAGGGCACTGAGAGCTAGCGTAATCACTAGGCATATGAGACTTAAGAGCTGATGTCTCAGGGTGACGGGAGCAGTGTGGTGTCACGCAGAAACGTTCTGCGTGGCGCAGCATTTGTTATGAGTGGACGTTGCACTTACCATCAGGTGAAGGTTTTGTTTTTATTGTATAAAGTGACGAAACGAGCATAACGTTCACCTGATGGTCTCACAAAACATTTCTATGGCACTGTATTGCGCTCGTCAGCCTGAGACATTAGTCTTTCATAATTTAAATTTATTTAGTATCATTCGTAATTTACGAACTTCATAAATGTTAATTATTTGGTGACCTATCTACATCTATCTATTATTCATCTATATATATCTATCTTTTTTGGAGGCCGTATGGTGGCGGCTCGTTAAAAGAATACTACCACTCCATCTCATCCAATGGATCTCGTAAAAGGCGAGTAAGGAATTAAACTGCACTGTGCACCCAACAGCGCGTGGTGGCGATGCGCTCACCACCTATCACACAAAGTGCATTATATTGTTTTGGTGAAACGTGGATTGTGGCAGTAATCTGTTTTTGCAGTGAGTGCCCAGACTCTGACTACCCCTTATGGGATACAGTCGTGACCTTATGTATGTATGTATCTACACAAAAGTCCCGATCAATTCAAATCCGACCCTCCAATCAATTGCATGGTCGCATTTATCTAAAAAAAATATGATTACCGTTTAAAAATAAATAGTTTTATCAAACAAGATTGCGAATTTCAAGTAGTTTGCAGTTATGTTGTATTAAACGCAAGCGTCTCGTACAGATAAGAACGATGATGACGCAATGTTCACATTTATTCTATTAACTAACTACACACCCGACTTCGCTCGCGGTGAGTATTGAATTAATGGAGGAAAGTAAGTTACTTTGCTTAGATCCGCATGCAAAATATAAAAATGGTGTATCTTACCTAGCATTTTGTAGAGCATATCGAGTGGGCCACTCGGCGGCCGTCTGTCGTAGTCTATGACGCTTGATAATGCCTCGTTTTGGGGCGAAACACGTGTCGTGTTCTCGACTTCAGTGGTGTATATTGTCTAGTGGTAGTATTGTAGTGGTTGGTGGAGAGTACCTGGTGGCGGTGTTAGTTTGCTTGTGCACGCTACTGAGGGAGGGCGGGCGGTGCTCTTCAAAAAACTAGGTAATATACACCATTTTTATATTTTGCATGCGGATCTTAGCAAAGTAACTTACTTTCCTTCATTATAATGGATTTCCGCAAAGTAACGCCTGATTCTATTAACAATATTGAATTAGTATAGCAAGGTTATTAAAAAATCTAAGTGAAATATAATATATAGTTTTTTTTTAAACGATGCCCCACAGTAGTTTTTCTCCTGTGTCGTGGGTACGTTTTACAGGCATAAACTCCACATGCACAAACCCAGACCCGGAACAACTCTGTAGGTCATACAAATATTTGTCCCGTGCGGGAATCTCACCCGCGGCCCGCGACGCAGAAGCCAAGGGCTTAGCCACTGCGCCATCCGAGCCGAAGGGTTCCTATGCAGAAATCTAGGTAGGTACTACCGCCGGACCTTTGGTTTTTTTTTCTTTATTCTGCCGTGAAGAAGTGTCCAAACATGACCACGGTAGAAATACAGTAGTCGGACGCCTTTGATGTCTCGGTAATGCCGATGTTTATAGAATGTCTACCGATATATGTAGTATTTCTGATTAACATTATAAACGGGAATACTACACATTTATATAAAACTAATTTTACGGATTTTATCGCGTTTAATTTAAACCATTTATAACCCGACTTTTCGAGAGGTTTACAGCACCCATGGTCCCGGGACTGAGGTGTCCTGTTGCAATAGTTAACCCGGGGTACCTTCGGCTTTTAATTATAAATTTTAGTCCGATCTACGCAGGTTATAAATAGTTTAAAGTAAACGCGATATAATTAGTAAAATTACGATTTATTTTTATTATTATTATAACAATAACTAATAATATAAATGTAAAGTTTTCTTTTTTTTAAAAAAAAAACGAAGCCCACAGTAGGATTTCTCCTGTGTCGTGGGTGCGTTTTACAGACATAAATTCCACGCACGCACAAACACCCAGACCCGGAACAATTATATGTACAAATATTTGTCCCGTGCGGGAATCGAACCCGCGACCCACGGCGCAGAAGCCAAGGGCTTAGCCACTGCGCCAACCGAGCCGACAAAGTGACAATAAATTTGAAATGAAAAGTATTCGCTGAATCATTCAATAAGTTAAATGGTATTTAAAGAAGTAGACTGGTGGTAGGATACCTATACAGGAATCCGTGTAAGTAGGTACCACCGCAGGGCCAGTTATTCTGCCAAGAAGCAGTAGTGTGTTTCGGTTTGAAGGGCACTGTCAGCTAGCGTAATCACTAGGCATTTGAGACTTAAAAACTGATGTCTCAGGGTGAAGGGCGCAATGTGGTGTCACACAGAAATATTCTGTCTTTTTTTATGGAATAGGGGGCAAACGAGGAAGCGGCTCACCGGATGGTAAGTGATCACCGCCGCCAATGAACATCCGCAATACCAGGGGTACTCCGAATGCGTTGGCGGCCTTTGAGGAAGGAGTAGGCTCGTTTCTTTACGTGACACAGCATTTTGTTTTGGGCGGACGGTGCACTTACCATCAGGTTTTTTGCTCGTTTCGTCACTTTATACAATAAAAAAAAAGCCCTTCAAAATCCGTTACATAGACTTCACGGATATAAGAAGATTCAGTACGAACATGAGACTAAATTTAAAACGTATATTAAAAAAAGTCTGTGCTCTAAAGCTCATAACAATGTGAATGACTTTTACTGTTCAAGCTGCACTCCTCTGGAACGCCCTCCCTGATAAGATCAAAACAGCCCCTAATAGAAACATGTTCAAGAAATTAATTCGTGAACATTGTAAGGACCATTGACGTCATTCGGCTTATCTTATTTTCGGTTTTTATTATTTTACATATATGTATGTATATATTTGTATAAATATATAGTAAAGTAAAGTAAAGTTTCAGCCTATAAATATCCCACTGCTGAGCACAGGCCTCCTCTCATTTCTGAGAGGGTTTTGGAGCTGGGAAGAATCCGCCACGCTGCTCCAATGCGGGTTGGCAGGACTTCACATGTCTTCGAAATATTACTATTCCTCGGACATGCAGGTTTCCTCACTATGTTTTCCTTCACCGCTAAGCACGTGGTAAATCAGCACTTAAAATTGTAGAACAATTGTAGAGGTGCTGGCACCGGGGATCGAACCCAGGTTACTCGCTTACTATGAAATTAAAGGCGAGCACCAGGCCCCTGAGCTACCACGGCTTTCAAATAATTATAACACTACATACATAAATAAATATATATATATTTATATATTTATTTATGTATTTAGTGTTATAATGATTTGGTTCTTATTTAATTATATATACATACATACATAAGATCACGACTGTATCCCATAAGGGGTAGTCAGAGACTGGGCACTCACTGCAAAAACAGATGACTGCCACAATCCCCGTTTCACCAAAACAATATAATGCAGTTGGTGTGATAGGCGGTGAGCGCAACGCCACCATGCCCTGTTGGGTGCACAGTGCAGTTTAGTTCCTTACTCGCCTTTTACGAGATCCATTGGATGAGATGGAGTGGTAGTATTCTTTTAACCAGCCGCAACCACACGGCTCTTATTTCTATTCAATTTTAATTTAAAAAAAGCAAGTTCAAATTCAGTTTAGCTGCTGAACAAGAGAATCGAGACTAATTTACTGGTGGTAGGATTCCTATGCAGGAGTCCGTCTAGGTAGGTACAACCCCAGGGCCAGTTATTCTGCCGTGAAGCAGTAGTGTGCAAGCATCACTGTGTTTCGGTTTGAAGGGCACTGTGAGCTAGCGTAATCACTGGCCATATGAGACTTAAGAACTGACATCTCAGGGGGACGGGCGCAGTGTGGTGCCACATAGAAATTCTCTGCGTGACACGGCATTTGTTATGGGCGGACGTTGCACTTACCATCAGGTGAACGTTTTGCACGTTCCGTCACTTTTATAAAAAAAAAATAATAACTTAAAAAAAATCACGTGATCACTGAATTATTGTAAATAAAAGCCATTTGGAAGCGGATGCCCAATTCTTAATTTATTCTGGAAGACGACACTCAATCTGTATTAGCGGACGAATGTAACGAGACGAACAAAACGTTCACATGATGGTAAGTGCAACGTCCGCCCATAACAAATGCCGTGTCACCCAGAACATTTCTGTGTGGCACCACACTGCGCCCGTCACCCTGAGACATCACTTCTAAGTCTCATATGGCCAGTGATAACGATAGCTCTGAATGCCCTTCAAACCGAAACACAGTAATGTTTGCACACTACTGCCTCACGGCAGAATAACTGGGGTACCATGTTCAGTTAATAATAACAACATTTATTACATTTCATAAAATAATAATGAATGTACTTCGATAATTAAATGGCTTAACGTTATTTGTTGACTTTACCAGAGCGTGACGCAACAACACTTCAACGTAGGACCCATACTGGTGAGGACAGTATGGGTCGCTACATTATCTTAGTCAAAAATACATTACAAATAAATTAAAGAATAGTCTCACATAGAAAACAGAAGCACAGTCCATGACAAATTTTTAGACTTCGATACTAAATGTATAAGCACCAACAGAACCTGTTCACAAGTATGATGCATGTCTCAGCGTTTATATAAAGTAACTTACATCATGTTTTCTTTTATTTACGCGAATATTACACATTTAAATAAAACTACTTTTTTACGGATTTTATCGCGTTTAATTTATAACTATTTTTAACCCGACGTTTCGGACGCTTTACAGCACCCATGGTCACGGGGGGACTTACATCGTTAACAATTATTACATAATATATTATTTAATTGTTTTTTTAAAAAAATCCTTTTGGCGCACTAAGATTTCTTCTGAACAATGGGTGCAATGTGATGTTCTTATGATAGGATGATAGGATCTATGAAAAAGGCTGCTCTGTGAGTAATTTATTTATTAAATTATTATGTTATAGTGAAAATTATTTACGTAATACTAATTAAATAATTATATTCAGTGTAAACCATTTACATCGGTGATACCCAAAGTGGTCTATATCGGTTTGATGATGATCTGCAAGGGGTCCATGTTAACCAAAAAAATTAGGGGTCCATGAGATGTTAATGGGGGTCCACAACAGTTGATTTCAATTAGGCAGGTTGTGACTTTAATTTTGGCTTTCCATTAACGGATTAATTCACATACACAGATAGCTACCTATCTGCTTACATAATACTTTTTTACAAGATTGAAGATTTTGTTTAATAAAGTGAATGTTCACTTGATGGTAAGTGCAACATCTGCCCATAACAAATACCATGTCACCGGGAATGTTTCTGTATGGCACCACATTGCACCCGTAACCCCGAGATATCAGTTCTTAAATTTCGTATGCCCCATGGTTTTTTTATTCGAAATTTGATGAAAAGAGCAAAACCTGGTGGTAAGTGCAACGTCTGCCCTGGGGTGGTACCTACCTAGACGGATTCCAGCATAGGAATCCTACCACCATATTTTTCAACTAGGTTCAGGGGTTCTGGAGATTATCATCGACATATAAACAAACTCACAAAATTGCCACTCTCTCCTTATAATATTAGTATAGATATTATATCATTATAATGGTTGTGTTGCCAGTTATGTCCGTATATTGTACTAAAATCAATAAGTATATACACACACTCTCACATACACACACATGAACATATTTTATTATCATTGTAAATAAACATCGCAAATTACTGGTGGTAGGTTCCCTACCACCCCAGGGCCAGTTATTCTGCTGTGAAGCAGTAGTGTGCAATCATTGCTGTGTTTCAGTTTGAAGGGCACTGTGAGCTAGCGTAATCACTGGGCTTCATCATATGAGACTTAAGAGCTGATGTCTAAGGGTGATGGACACAGTTAGGTGTCACACAGAAATGTTCTAGGTGACACTGCATTTGTTATGGGCAGACGTTGCACTTTACATCAGGTGAATGTTTTGCTAGTTTTGTCACTTTAAACAATTAAAAAAAAAATGCATAACACAATCACTTTATTTAATAAAGTGCATCCTTACCTACTTTAAAACATGTAAAAATTCTGATATTTAATTTCAACATAAATTTTAAAATTATTCAGAACATCTGAATTATATTATAATGATGGTTGCATCGCTCCTAGACCCACAATTTGTAAAGTCACTCTACCTAATACCTATAATAGGCTAGTGTTAAGATTATACAATTGTTATTTTTAAAAAATGCTGTTCGTTTTCTAAATCAATAAATAAATAATCATTTTTATGTGATAATAGCTTGGCAAGAATTACCTCATTCTCAGGTGTTACCATACCTTAATAATATTTGAGCTGTGTGGTGGCGGCATAAGAGAATCTACCTCCTGATATCATCCCATGGGTGTGGTAAAAGTCGACAGAGGGAAAATAAAAACCAGGAGATGGGCAGCAGCAACCTCCTGGAAGAACAACTGCAGTTGACAAGCCACCTGCCAAGTGTGGCAAGTATAGTGAAATCCCACCAAAATGAGTGCTACAATTTTTATATGCCTATGTTCAGCAGTGGACTAGTGATAGGCTGAAATGATGATGATGACGATGAATATTTGAGCTCTTTGATAGGAAGATTTAGTGACCGGTCTGGGTTTATTGATGTAAAAACATAATCATTAATGACTTACTAACTCAGTAATATATAATAACTAGTTTTGATATACACCTGAATATTCTACTCAACACTGACAGACAAATGATAATAACTGTCGCCACAAATATAAAAAAGTTTTTATTTTGTTTCAGAAAACTAAAAATGTAATCAAACTATATTGCGAACAGTACACACCATTGTTGGGAGCAGACTCCATGAGGAATCGAGACTTATTACACCTATAGCGCACCCTGAAAACTCTAGATGTAATATAAAATTCGATGTTGGCCCACCCTCTATTTAAGCCATTTTTTTTCTCAACACCACTAACTAACACTGAGTAAACTCTGAAATGCTGTGACCAGCATTTCAGAGGCTGTGCCGCCACCAGACCATATATTTTCAAATAAATCTACATTTTTTTTTTATTTATAACCAACCTTTTAACTATTTCAGCCATTTTATAAACCAACCTTGAACATTGGTATCTATTTTTAGAAATGATGTACAATCAAACAATGATGTAAATTATGTTCTGTTATTGTTATATTTATTTTTTATTTATAAATAATATAAGTTCATATTAGTTGTAAAAACTAGAAACAAACTAGAGGCCATATAAAAAAATAATTAATAATAACATCAAATGTACTGAGATTTGAGTAAATAATATTTAAGCAGTGGTTAAATTTCTATTCTCTGCTATTTCAAGAATAAAAAGTGTTTTACTTACATATAGGGATGCCTTTACGGTAAATTATGGAGGTATCTATATATTCAATTATGAAACTTGTGAAGTGTTTGAAAAGTTCAACTCAACTGAAATGGAAATAGATTACGGAAGACTCACAAGTAAGGATACGTATAATCGTTACTATGTATATGTAGGGGTGTTCATGACTCTTATGATAAAAATATATTAAAAAAATTCGCTTGAGTTTGACGAGTAGAATTTAAATTACAGTGGTTTTATTGGTTAATGGGAAATTCCCAACAACAGATTGTTCCTGTAATATAGATAATAAAAGGTATATTTGACTCATGAAACAATACACATAGATTATAGAATGTTTTATGTAAAACAATATTTTAGATGTCCTCCTATATTTCGGATTCATATATATATTTTATTTGTGACGTTTGCTTCTAAATAACCAGTATCAGTGAGATCAGTAAAATGCAAACAAAATATTTCACGATACTCTATTGCAGCTAAAGCTATCGTTACAACAAGATAATATCAATTGGATAGACAGTATTTTAAACCACAAAATAAAGTGTGAGTCAGTCATGTATTTTTTTTTTACTTCATAAAAGTGACGAAACGAGGAAAACGTTCACCTGATGGTAAGTACAACGTCTGCTCATAACAAATGATGTGTCTCGCAGAGAATATCTGTATGTCACCACACTGCGCCTGTCACCCAGAGACATCAGTTCTTAAGTACTAAAGTAACTCTCTGTCACTCCCATGACTGACATGACACTTGCAGAATTCTAATAAGAGAGGCCAAAACTAAATGAAGAAGAAAAACTCTCTCTGTCTGTTTGTTATCATGTCAAGATTCAACCGCTGAACTGATGTTTACGAAATTTGGGACAGAGATAGCTTGCATCCTGGAGACGGACATTGGGTATTTTTTACTCCGGAAAATCAATCATGGGATAATTTAAAAAAAAACATGTATCAACGCGGATGAAGTCGCAGGCATCAGCTATTATGATATATATTACAAATTATAGCAATGTTTCTTTAATAAAACATATTCTATAAATTAATGAAACGTTTAATGTCCACAAGACACATAAAAGAAACATTTAACAATAAGTTTATTTAAAATTAAAAAGAACAATAAAATATGATCAAATATAATTGGAGTAAAGCGGGAATCAGCTACCTCTTATTAAAATTGCGCGCATTGCTGTCTCCACTAATTGCAGCGGCACCTAGCGGTCGATAAGTGAAAACTAACACGAAAGGGTCTTTTAAGTTAACTAATCTGAATAAGATTTATGATAGGAGCAACACCAGAAACTGTTCGTCTCTTTAAAAATAACTCCACCAGCTTATTCTGGCCGATTTTCGACCGCGGGGAAAACTTGTCGGGGGCTATCAACTGCGCCACGAGTATCGACCACCGGTGGTAGGCTTTCTATGCAAGAGTACATGTAGGTAGGAACCACCGCTGTGCCAGTTACTTTGCCGTCAAGCAGACAATTGCAAACATTAGTGTTTCGGTTTGAAGAGTACTGATAGCTTGTGTAATTAAGAGGCATATGTGATTTAAGAAATGAGTGTTCAGTGTGGCGCAACACAGAACTTTGGAATTGAATGAACTGGTCGACACAGTATTCACAGAGTGGTAAGTGTATTGTCTACCATGTAACACTTACCACCCGGTGATCTATTTGCCCGAATTGTCACTTAATTCCATATATATATATATGTGTGTGTGTGTGTGTGTATATTATAGTCACGTAAACACTCTCATTCGTCCTACCCGCGCCCGATCTAACCAAAGAATCGAAAAGACCCACTTAATTAACGAATGAGATAAATGTTATAGTGGAATTAGTAATATTCCATTAACGCGTTGATAATGATGAGTTGATATTTCAGATAATAATTAGAGCTTAAGGAAATTTGAGTTTACTTTACATAATTAACCTATTACTTAATAATCTCATTTACGTTATAGCTAGCACTATGCAGTCTTTTTATTACCTCCAATGGTTTGAGTCACCTAAACGACCATTCCTTCGAAAAGCCATAGCATGCCACTGCTTTGTCAAGTACAAAATCAAACGTTGTAATTTCATAGACAAATAAAAACAATGGAGATGCGTTAATTAAGGCAAAATAATACGCACTTGAATGGAATTTTACATACATACATACAGTCACGCCTCTTTCCCATAGGGGTAGGCAGAGACCACATCTTTCCACTTGCTACGATCCTGACACACATCTTTAGCTTCTTCTACTTTCATTAGCGTTTTCACACACGCTCGTCGGTTGCAGGGTACTTTTAACGTGACCTTTCCTCAAAAGTTCACCGATCTGATTGTGATACGTACGCCTAGGTCGACCCTTACCGGCTTTTCCATTCACACTTGCCTCATAAATCTGTTTCGTCAATCTCCTTTCTTTCATCCTCTCTACGTGTCCAAACCATCTAAGCATGCCTTTCTGTATCTTTTTCACTACATCTTCAACCACACCGCAACGTTCCCTTATCACGCTGTTTCTCACTTTGTCAATCAGAGTTACTCCAGCTATACTTCTCAAACTTCTCATTTCCATCAGCGTTAATCCTACTTTCATGCTTCTTCTGTCCTTTTAACGTTATTAATGTGAAGCCATAGTGCCCGAAGACTTCAAAAGAACTAAATAAACAGGAATATCCAACATATCAAAAGACTTGACTTTCTCAAAAAGACGATGTTGGCAATCAGCAAATAACTTGTTATTTTTTTTTCGTTTATTTTATTTCTGCCTCGTCGCCGTGTGGTGGCGGCTTAAAGGAGTCTACCGCCGCATCTCATCCCGTGGGTGTCGTATAAATCGACAGGGGTAAAATGAAAACCTGGAGATGACAGCAGCATTTTTCTGGAATATCTCAATAAATAAACTGCCATGCGTGGCAAACACGGCAAAATCCCCTAAAATGAGAGCTATAAACTTTTGTTACAATCTATGAGGGAGGCCAGTATGTTCAGCAGTGGACTAGTGATGGGCTGAAATGATGATGACGATGCCTAGTCTAGTTAAAAGTTAAGGAACATTTTCCTTTAATTATAGTTATGAAATTCCGTATTTGAGATACTTATAGTTTTTCAAGCTGTTTTTTTATTCACTTTCCGAATTCAAATTTTCGGATAAGATTGCCAAATTAAGTAATAATAATGAAGAACCGTACAACTCTGGGGTTCGTTTCTTTATAACACAAGATGGTTATGTACTTATTGTGACATGCATATTACATATTTTATAGAAATATATATTTTCGCTTTGCTGTTATTGAATTTATATTTACGGTTTAATATTTTTGCATGCAACGATTCCTATATCGATGTTATTATATTGATTAAGAGGATGCTATACGTCCTTATAATAATGTACTCTTGTTTTTTTGGCGCCAACTATAAAAGCGCCAGTGCCTAGTGTTTTTATTTAATTTTGTAATTTCTGTGTATATTTTGAGTTTGATGTTTAGTGGAAATAGTATATGGAACAGTCGAATTATAAATATTAAACATAAAAACTAAAAATATTCATAGAAATTACAAAATAAAATTTTACAAAAAAAAATAGTTCAAGATCTAAATTGTACTTTTCGTTTTGTCTAAGTCCAGTAAATCTTTACTTTAAGTGGATCTATAATTTTATAGTCGATCGAATGTTTCAAGAAGAAGTTGTCTTGCTGCTTACTACGTCACTAAAAATTGTATATTTGTATTATTATTATACTACTTTTATACTTTTGGCACCAATTCGAATAGTGACTGTCGTATTTATAGTATTGATAGTTTATAATAAGCACTCGTGGAAGTAACTGGAAAATTAACTTCAAGCCCTAAATTCATTTCATCAATAAATTCAATTCATTAAATTCGAGCTTTCAAATTGTTTCCATCACTCCAACACATCTTCAGTAAAAGTGAACTATTATTCTACGATTGATGTTCTTAGAAATTTTAAAGTTTCGCGACAAATTTTTATAGATTTCCTACTTTGACACTTTCAAAAAGTTTAAGATTGTTGCCATAAATAAATAATTTACTCTGTGTTTAAAATTTAATACAGGTAACTCATATACACTTTCCCGTATAGTCAGTTTTTCAGATGCATTGTAATTACAGTAGATTTACTGTATTTTAGCTCTATTTACTGTGCACTATATTGCTGTTAATACAGTGTACGGAGAGCACTGTAATTTTCGTATAACATAAAATATTTAAAATGATGACAAAACATGATCATACACGGAACTTAAAAAAAATTATACGATCGAAACGTTTTGTGTAAATGCTTACCATTAGTAATTTAGGCTATGACCACGCAGGGTATTCCCTGCGTGCTTAATGGCTAACATGCATAGTATCATGAAAGTTATTGTCCATGTTGTTACAGTATATTGTGGGGTTTTATCTAGAGTATAGCGTTTTTTAGTTAACCATGGCTATCTAGTACGTTGTTTGATTTTAAGTTGTAAGATATTTTGTTTATCTTAAAATTAGCTATTGTCAACGTATTCTTCCTTTTTTCAACGATAACAGTTTTAGAATGTCAAATAGAATGCCTTTTTTTTGACTTTTAACAAGCCTTATTATCAATGGTGGTTTGGCTATAATATAGTTATTATTATATATATATAATAATTTTTGCATTAGTTGAAATATTAATACTGTATATACTGTAATTTTCATTTTCCAATCTGGACACACTGCATAGTTGTCGGACATCATCTGCCACATATTGCAATACATATTACATCCCTAATTGTCATTGTCAGTGCTTTCTGTGGTACACACACACATTCTATTTTTCAAGCTGTCAAAAAATGTACGAAATTTTATTTTGGCGGGATAACTAGATATGTTGTCTATTTTCCTATATTCGGTGCAAGATAGCAAGAAACTATCGATTTAAGTGTACCTTAAAATATCGTGTGTGAGAAAAACATGTGTTCTAACTGCGGAAAAGTTTATTTGATCTCTAGTGATTGTGTCTGAAAGAGGCAGACATGGTTGCAAAGTTTTTTGTGTATGCTGGGGGTCGTTGGCGTGAGTTAGAAATGGACAGCGGCCGTTTGTCAGGCTGGGACCGCGCCAAGTTCGTGTTCTTTCGAAGAGGTCGGCTGGTTATGGCGCGACGTGGCGCTGTTCTTCGCGCGCTGCAGGCTTTGTCTAGCGGACGCGGAAGCGCCGCAAGGGACGGCTTACCGCTGAGGTACGCTGCTTGAGGTGAAAATAAATTTTCACTGATTACAGCGGTGGTGTTAATTGTGTTTCAAAGTCGCAGGGGCGGATTTGATACCGTGGCTGCCCTAGCCGTATAGAAGATGTCCGAAGCCTTACTCCCCGTAAAGCACAAAAAAACTATTGACATATAAGAATTTAAGTAAAAACAACGTAAGCTTAAATTATTACATTATCTCAATCGGTGCCCTTAGATACTGATACTCACTGCTAGTAACACTAAATAACAATAATAAAAATCTTACTAAGTTTCGCCGCCCTACGCCATGGCATACCGGCCTATTGGGAAATCCGTCTCTGAAACGTTGTATCTCCAATATACTTACTTGTTGTTTGTCATGACTCAAGTTTGCGCATTTACCACTAAGAAGAAACCGTTGTATCACCTCATTTCGAGAGCACTCCCCTTGTTGCCTCAGCCAGTATCAGAATCCTTGGCATTGATATATCGAGTTATGTTTTGCGGTCACTTGGAAGGCGGGGCTATATTGGCCTCTAAAAAGCTTGGCAAGCTCAGAAGAGCGCTGATAATCCTTCAGCCTTGCCCACTGCTTGCAACTATATTAGGCGCAGGTTCGACCGCATATGGAGTACTGTTCTCATCAAGGGGCAGGGGCACCGTAGGTCTGCAAGGTGGAAGGTGTGATCTCCTTCCATATGACCGCATTCAATGAAGGGTGGCTTGAATTGTCGACAACCATGTTCTATCATGACAGTTTCATCATGTATCACATACCATCAGATCAGTAGCACATGATTAGTTTGATCCATTGGCTTTGCTAAGAGATGTTGTATCTCTGCTGTTTTTACAGGATCCACCACGGGGAGTGTTCCGAAGAATTGTTTGAATTAATTCCAGCTGGTGAATTTCACCCTCACACCAGCTACCCTTGGGTGGGTAGCTCAGAGTCCTGGTGCTCGCATCGGGCTGGTAGATTCTCTTAAGCCACACAGAACCACATCTATTTTTTTTTATTTCCTTTTTATTTTATTAATTTCACATACAAACTGCATATAGGCGGACTTAATGCCTGAGGCATTCTCTACCAGTCAACCTCAAGGGTGGTGCAGAGATTGGAATAGGTAGGTGCAGTTACAAGAAATAGAACAAGAGAGAAATGTATACATACATATATAAATTCTAACACATACACATATTTATAAATATATACATAAATACACATACTTATACATACTAACATAATATAACTGAGATGATTCTGCCAACATATTATGAAGTAGAAGAAGTTCGCGAACTTTAAATTTGAACAACCAACAATTCTTCAATTTACTAGTTTCTATTGCTGCAATTCCAGCAAATACGAGCCGTTACCTGCGCCCGTTGAGAGAAGGAAGCGCAGGAGTCCCGTCTCATGTCGCGAGTGTCAACGCCACCACGGGCATGTTTTCACTTCGCAGAGCTGTATGCAGTGAGTTTCTGTAATCTTACTTCTTACTATCACAATAAATCTGGAGAGTTAGTTAGTTTGAATGCGTAAATCTCAGGAAATACATATCATCGTTTCAGGCTATCACTTAATACATATCATCATTTCAGGCTATCACTTAATACATATCATCATTTCAGGCTATCACTTAATACATATCATCATTTCAGGCTATCACTTGTTCACTGCTGAACGTAGGCCACCCCCATAGATTGCCACAAAATAATGTAACTCTCATTTTGCGTGGACTCTGCCATTGTTACCACGCTTGGCAGGCTGGTTTGCAACCGCAGTTTATCTATTCACATGTTCCAGGAAGACGCTGTGCATCTCCTGGTTTCAATTCTCCCTCTGTCGACTTTTACGACACCCGAAATACGAGATGGTGTGGTAGATTCTCATTGGCACAAATAGTTATCCGATATGAAAAAAAAATAGTGCCGTGTGGTGGCGGCTCGTTAAAAGAATACTACCACTCCCATCTCATCCGATGGATCTCGTAAAAGGCGAGTAGGGAATGAAACTGCACTGTGCACCCAACAGCGCATGGTGGCGATGGGCTCACCACCTATCACACCAAGTGCATTATATTGTTTTGGTGAAACGTGGATTGTGGCAGTCATCTACTTTTGCAGTGTGTGCCCAGTCTCTGACTACCCCTTATGGGATACAGTAGTGATCTTATGTATGTCTGTATGAAAAAATATTTCTGCGTTAATTGAGAAAAGTTGTTGGATATAAAACAACCCACGTCCGTAGATCGGAGGATACGATGCAATTATTCGGTGAAGTAGTCAAATTCTCTGACCGCTACGTCATGTGGTTATAAATCGCGATCCAGCATCATCATCATCATCATCGTTTCAGCCTGTCACTGGTCCACTGCTGAACATAGGCCTCCCCCATAGATTGCTACGAAAGTTTGTAGCTCTCATTTTGGGGGGACTTTTGCCATAGTTGCCACGCTTGGCGGGCGGGTTGGCAACCGCAGTTTATTAAATCAGATGTTCCAGGAAGATGCTGCTGCCCATCTTCTGGTTTTAATATTCCCTCTGTCGACTTTTACGACACCCATGGGATGAGATGGAGTCGTAGATTCTCTTAAGCCTCTACCACACGGCAATCTTATATCAGATTTGATAAACAACAAATCCTCGCAAAAGAACACCAATCTCTACCAAGGATGATTTGCGAGGCTGTTGAAATTAAAAAACATCCTAATTTTAATAGACAAGATGGTTGGGTATTACCACCGGCTTGGGATCCTATAATTAATAAAATTAAATAAAAAACCAAGCATACCACTGCAAGACTTCAAGACACAGTTAGCTGTTTCTGCGTAGATCGGACCACAAATAATAATTAAAAGCTGAAGGTACTCCGGGTTAATTATGACATCGGGACATCTGTCACCTCAGTCCTCCCGTGACCATGGGTGCTATAAAGCACTCGAAACGTCGGGTTATAAATAGTAAAATAAAACCCATAAGGGGTAGTCAGAGACTGGGCACTCACTGCAAAAGCAGATGACTGCCACAATCCACGTTTCACCAAAACAATACTCGTATAATGCACTTGGTGTGATAGGTCGTGAGCCCATCGCCACCATGCGCTATTGGGTACACAGTGCAGTTTCATTCCTTACTCGCCTTTTACGAGATCCATTGGTAGCTCTGGGGCTAGGCGCTCGCTTTAATTTTCATAGTACGCGAGTGACCTGGGTTCGCTAATTGCAATTTTAAGTGCTGACTTACCACGTGCTCGGCGGTGAAGGAAAACATCGCGAGGAAACCCGCATGTCTGAGAAATTAAATATATTTCGAAGACATGTGAAGTCCGCCATTTGTTGAAGTTCCGCATTGGAGCAGCGTGGCGGATTCTTCCTAGCTCCAAAACCCTCCCAGAAATGAGAGGAGGCCTGTGCTCGGCAGTGGGACATTTATAGGCTGAAACTTTACTTTTACTTTACTTTTGGATGACATGGAGTGGTAGTATTCTTTTAACGAGCCGCCACCACACGGCACCGCACGGACTATAATAAGAAACACATTTTACCTTACAGATGCACCAACAACGCAAGATTCGACAGGCTACTGAACCTCAACACGAGCACAGTCGCGGTACAGTGTGTTCCCACAGCAAACGCCAGCGTGCAGGTCACCCAGACGATCAACAAACCGACGCCGCACAGCAGCGACGACAATTTGCACACTATCCCAAATAGCATCGACCCCGCTAAGAAACAAAAAGGGGAAAATTCATTAAAACCAAACGTCACGCGTTCCAAAATCAACGTGAAGTCGAGACTCAAAATACTGAGACCACAATAACGAAGACTATAGAAGCGCGAACGCCTGATAATAACGAAAAGCAAAACAAGCAGCCTATAGATATCTTCCGAAAGAAAACAGTTGAGAAATCTCTTAATAGAAAGCGCAGGCGTTCGCAAAGTTCACAAAGCACTTCCGCTGACAATCGAAGATCAGCCGAAGATGTCAAAGAGCTTGTCATAGAGGAGAAGGACGTAGAGCTGTTACGTAAATTCCTTCTCAAAAACGATTTGGGCGTGGATGTGGGACGATTTGACAGAGATGATGTGTATAAAGAGAAAGTGTTTTATAGCATCAATCCGTTGGTGACTATAGAACGCTGTCCTCGCATCACGATGATGCTCAGGAAGCAGCAGAACGAAGCAAACGGAATCTCCCTCAAACACTTCATCACAGTCCTCGGCCTGCAGACTGTTGAAGAGCGATCCTCGCAGGAGAGGAGGTACAAGACCCGCGCGAGAACCTCACAGATAATAAATTCGAGGTCACACAAAGATGTGTACATGTATGAAAACGACAAGGAAAATGAGTCTACCCCGAAGACAGTTGATCATAAATCTGAGAAGAGACCAGCGAAGGTGCTAAGGGAGGATAATGTTAGGTTAAATAACGTTAAGTCAGGGCCAAAGGGAACGGAGAGAAAAACATCTCTGAAGAAGGCTCAAAAGTCAAGTCCACAACGTCCTGGACCGCATGTGCTCGTGGATAAAGTTGTGGAACTTAGCAGCAGCAGTTCCGAGACACAAGAGTTCCAGGCGCCCCAAACCGTTGCGCCTAGCCAGGTAAGTCTCTAGTGAGTATTCCCATTCCGACTCTTTCTCCACTCAATTGTTGCATGTCAGTGTTCGCACTGGATCAGTGAAGACACTATGACCTAGTGGTTAGAGCGCCTGACTACTTCGCCCCGGGCCTTGGGCTCGAATCTCTGTTGAAGCCAACAATTGTGCTCAAGTATAGTTAATAGAATCAGGCAGTTACTTTGCGGAAATCCATTATTATAGGAAAATAATGTTAATTTGCTAAGATCCACATGCAAAACCTGCTCATGTGAGGTGAAACACTTATGTTCCCAACTTCAGTGGTGTGTATTGCCAAGTGGTAGTGTTTTTGTGGTGGAAGGTATCTGGTGGCGGTGTTTGTGTTTTCAAATACTAAGTTATATACACCATTTTATATATTGCATGTAGATCTCAGTAAATTAACTTTCTTTTCCTTATTAGATTGTGGTCACTTGGAAGGCAGGGCTATATTGGCCTCTGAAAAGCTTGGCGAGCTCGGAAGAGCGCGACAATCCCTAAGCTGGGCCCACTGATTGCAACTCTATTAGGCGCAGGTTCGACCGCATATGGAGCACTGTTCTCATCGAGGGGCAGGGGCACCGCAGGTCCGCAGGTGGAAGGAGTCAGCTCCTACCATATGACCGCATTCAATGAAGGGTGGCTTGAATTTTCGATCATGTAATGATTTCTTATATTTACGCGAACACTACACATTTAAATGAAACTAATTTTACGGATTTTATTGCGTTTAATTTTTGTTATTTATAACTCGTCGTTTCGAGTGCTTTACAGCACCCATGGTCACGGGAGGACTGAGGTGACAGATGTCCTGATGTCATAGTTAACCCGGAGTACCTTCAGCTTTTAATTATTATTTGTGGTCCGATCTACGCAGAAAGAGCTAACTGTGTCTTGAAGTCTTGCAGTGGTATGCTTGGTTTTTGACTTAATTTTATTAATTATAGGATCCCAAGCTGGTGGTAATACCCAACCATCTTCTCTATTAAAATTAGGATGTTTTTTAATTTCAATAGCCTCACGAATCATCCTTGATAGGAATCGGTGTACTTTTGCGAGGATTTGTGGTCTATCAAATCTGATGTAATTGTTGGGATGATCCAGAACATGGTCACAGACTGCAGACTTCCTTAACTATGACATCAGGACATCTGTCACCTCAGTCCCCCCGTGACCATGGGTGCTGTAAAGCACTCGAAACGTCGGGTTATAAATAACAAAAATTGTCGATCATGGTTGTTCTATCATGACAGTTCCATCATGTATCACATACCATCAGATCAGTAGCACATGATTAGTTTGATCCATTGGCTTTGCTAAGAGATGTTGCATCTCTGCAGTTTTTACAGGATCCACCACGGAGTGTGTTCCGAACAATTGGTTAGGTAAAAGTTTCAGCCTATAAATGTCCCACTACTGAGCACAGGCCTCCTCTCATTTCTGAGAGGGTTTTGGAGCTAGGAAGAATCCGCCACGCCTGCTCCAATGCGGGTTGGCGCACTTCACATGTCTTCGAAATATTTTTTATTCCTCAGACATGCAGGTTTCCTCACGATGTTTTCCTTAGCTCCTTTAGCACGTGGTAAATCAGCACTTTAAATTGCAATTAACAATTTTAGTGGTGCCGGCACCGGGAATCGAACCCAGGTCACTCGCGTACTATGAAATTTAAAGCGAGCGCCTAGGCCCTGAGCTATACTCTCTTCAAATACTAAGTTATATATTGCATGTAGATCTCAGTAAATTAACTTTCTTTTCCTACCTAAGATTTGGTTTCCGGTACTAAGAGCATTCATCATCATATCAGCCAATCACTAGTCCACTACTGAACATAAGCCTCCCCCATGGATTGCCACAAAAGTGTGGAACTCTCATTTTGCCATTTTGCCATAGTTGCCACGTTTGGCAGGCGGGATGGCAACCGTTTATTTATTCAGATGGGTCAGGAAGATCTCCTGGTTTTTATTATCCCTCTGTCGACTTTTACTACACCCACGGGATGAGATGGGGTGGCAGATTCTCTTAAGCCGCCACCACACCGCTAGTAATATTAGTATGGATAGATAATTCTTCATTAATGCATTAGTCCTTTCAGTCATGTGAATGTTTGCATGTTTTTTTGTCTGTCATTGTATCACACTCAAACGGCTTCAGAGATTTTATTAAATTTGGCATAGTTACATTTTGGCACGCAAAATGCTAGGACACTTTAAACTGTATGTAAATAACTATAAAATCAATGCTTCCTAAATTACACTCTCAAGTCAAGCCCATGGGGAACCGCTAGTATCTGATAATTTGGAGTAAAGAATCTTAGATAGATTCTATTCACAGCGATGAAACGTGTCTGTACGTCGTCTTAACGACATTGCTTTAAATCGACTAACGCTACCGAGAAGCTTACAGGACATCACGTCACAATCCGCGCAGCTTATGGGTTTAAAATGACATGATAAAAATGGAAGCCAACCCATAGGAGTCATCTGTTTGAAGACGTTATCTTTGACCCTAATGACTAGAGAAATTAACATTACATACATAAGATCGCGACTGTATCCCATAATGGGTAGTCAGAGACTGGGCACTCACTGCAAAAACAGATGACTGCCACAATCCACGTTTCACTAAAACAATATAATGCACTTGGTGTGATAGGTGGTGAGCCCATCGACACCATGCGCTGTTGGGTGCACAGTGCAGTTTAATTCCTTAGTCGCCTTTTACGAGATCCATTGGATGAGATGGAGTGGTAGTATTCTTTTAACGAGCCACCACACGGCTAATAAATTAACAATTCATTCAAAATTTGTACCACAAGCATTGTAATACTTGTATAATTTTAATTGATTGAAATAAAAGATTAATGTACCACCGTGTGGTAGCGGCTTGAGGGAACCTACACATCTCATCCCGTGGGTGTTGTAAAAGTCGACAGAGGGAAAATTGAAACCAGGAGATGGGCAGCAGCATCTTCCTGGAACATCTGAATAAAAAACCTATGACAAACTCCCCCTCAAAATTGAGAGCTACAAATTTTTGTGGTAATCAATGGGGGAGGCCTATGTTCAGCAGTGGACTAGTGATAGGCTTAAATGATGATTAATGTAATGCAAAAATCCTTGTCATACATTCTTCGCAAGGATACTGAATATCTATATTATGTATATTATTGTTTTTTATTTTTCGTATGAAATATCAAATTAGATTTGATACAGTGCTGTGGGTGATGTTTGATACGCCATTTTTAAGATTATTTTTCCTTCTATAAATTTATAAACTTTCGCAAAGCCTCTCTGGCCATCTTCCTAACTTACAAATAGAACTAACAAAGTGGCTATCGACGGTGTTATGTCATTAGGTTGTGCAGTAAAAATGGGTGTTCCTCAGGGATCGGTCCTTGGTCCATTTCTGTTCTTGGTTTACATTAATGATCTACCATATTTGGTACAAAAAATGTCTGATATAGTTGTAATTAATAGAATCAGGCGTTACTTTGCGGAAATCCATTATAGTAAAGGAGAGAAAGTTAATTTGTTAAGATCCGCATGCAAAATGGTGTGTATTACCTAGTTTTGAAGAGCACCGCCCGCCCTCCCTCAACAGCGTGCACAAGAAAACCAATACCGCCACCGGGAGCCGCCACCAGATACCCTCCACCACTACAACGCTAAAATAAAGCTACTGCTAAATGAGTGTATTTTGCATACTTCCACAGTATTATGTCATATGGGCGTATTACTGTGGGGATCCGCAGCTGGATTGGAAACAAGTTTTCAAAAACAAGCATTTCGTGCAATCTTTAAATTGGGAATCTCGCGAGTCGCTACGAGAACTATTCAGGGAGACTAATATTTTGACACTTCCGTCATTGTTTATTTTTGAAAATATTACGTACGTACGGAAATACATTAATTTATTTAACAAAAAATTGACTGTATCCTGTAGAATGGGTCGCGAATGCGACACGCTAGAGGTTCCTATGTTTAGGTTGGCAAAAAGTAGAAAGTCTTTTCTTAGTAGATGTATAAAATTTTATGATAAAAATCCTAAAAGTGTAACACAAAAATCGGACATGGATTTTAAAAAACTTATCAAGAAGACATTATAGATAAAGCGTATTATAAAATAGATCATTATAGTAGAGGACAAAGATGTGTGGAAATAACTCATACTCTGCACTTGCAAACCCCCTGCCTACTAAATTTACTGATGTAATAAGTAAAGTTTCAGCCTATAAATGTCCCACTGCTGAGCACAGGCCCTCCTCTTATTTCTGAGAGGGTTTTGGAGCTAGGAAGAATCCGCCACGCTGCTCCAATGCGGGATGGCGGACTTCACATGTCTTCGAAATATTTTTAATTTCTCAGACATGCAGGTTTCCTCACGATGTTTTCCTTCACCGCCGAGCACGTGGTAAGTCAGCACTTAAAATTGCAATTAACAATCTTAGTGGTGCCGGCACCGGGAATCGTACCCAGGTCACTCGCGTACTATGAAATCAAAAGCGAGCGCCTAGCCCCTGAGCTACCACGGCTCTGATGTAATATTGTATTGTAATTAATAAATGACATTATGTAATATGGCGTTGAAAAAAGAAAGACTCCAGAGTTTCCTACGGGTTCTTCTCTGAGAAGGATTATTTTTTGAACCGGTGTACATTTTGTCGTTCGTAGAGCTTTAAAAAAGCGTAAATTGAATAAAGTAACTTTGACTTTGAAAAATAAGTACATTTTTTCGCTAGAATAATAATTGAAAGGATTTCGGTCTGAAGGGTACTGAGAGTTGGCGACTTAAGAGAACTGTTGTCTCAGGGTGACGGGCGCAGTGCCCACAATTGTTCTAGACACATTTGTAATAGGTGGACGTTGCACATCCCGTCACATGGTCTCATAAAAAAAAAACCTGTTTCCAGGTCCGCGCGTGGTGGTGGGGCGTTAGACGCCAAGGCCGGCCCCGGTGGCGGCAAGGCGGTGGCTCGCGGCGGTGGGGCCCGCGAGTACTCGTCGCTGGAGGACGCGGCCATCGTGTCGTGGCTGCGCGTGGGCGACCGCGCGCGGCTCGTCAACGGCAACCGGCTGTGGCGGGAGCTGCAGACGGTGCACACTGCGCGCACCGGCACCAGTACGTCGCCGCACTCGTTCATATTCCGCTTCACCTCTCTCTCTCTCTCTCTCTCTCTCTCTCTCTGTGTGTGTGTGTGTGTGTGTGTGTGTGTGTCACCTGTGTGTGTGGGTCACCTGTGTGTGTGTGTGTGAGAGACGGTGTCTGCCCGTGTGTGTCTGTGTCTGCATGTGTGTGTGTCTGTGTCTGCCTGTGTGTATGTGTGTGTGTGTGTCTGGGTGTGTGTGAAATGAAATAGATATTTCAAAATGTCATTGACTTAAAAAACATTTAGTGTTCTCATGAGGTTTATTTGAACTGTTAATTTTTGGTATTTACATAAAAACTACTCCACACCAGTAGTGAGTGCGTTTAGCAGTCATAAATTTCAACCAGACCCGAAAACCAACTGTGTTCCCACCGGCTGGGATTTGAACGCAGGACCCGCGGCTTTAAAGTCAGGAAACTCAGGTAATCTGACTTATTGAAACAGCCTCCTAAACTGTATTTGTGAACTATTGCAGCGCGCTCGTGGCACTCGCTGCGCAACCGCTACCTGCGCTACATACTGCCGGCGCTCTCCGGCCTCGCGACGCCGGGAGACGCCTCGCGGCTTCGCGCCGCCGCTGCCACTGGCGAGTACAACGCATTGCACTACATCACGTGCGGCATCATACTGCACTATACTGTAGCACCACATGCGGCATCATATTGCATTATAGTATAGCACCACGTGCGGCATCGTATTGCATTATACTATAGCACCACGTGCGGCATCGTATTGCATTATACTATAGCACCACGTGGGCATCGTATTGCATTATACTATAGCACCACGTGGGCATCGTATTGCATAATACTATAGCACCACGTGCAGCATCGTATTGCATTATACTATAGCACCACGTGGGCATCGTATTGCATTATACTATAGCACCACGTGGGCATCGTATTGCATTATACTATAGCACCACGTGCGGCATCATATTGCATTATACTACAGCACCACGTGCGGCATCATATAGCACTATACTATAGCACCACGTGCAGCAACATATTGCATTATACTACAGCACCACGTGCGGCATCATATAGCACTATACTATAGCACCACGTGCGGCATCGTATTGCATTATACTACAGCACCACGTGGGGCATCATATAGCACTATACTATAGCACCACGTGCAGCATCGTATTGCATTATACTATAGCACCACGTGCGGCAACATATTGCATTATACTACAGCACCACGTGCGGCATCATATAGCACTATACTATAGCACCACGTGCGGCATCATATTGCACTATACTATAGCACCACGTGCGGCATCATATTGCATTATACTACAGCACCACGTGCGACATCATTTTACACAAAGAACAGTATGTGGCAGTCTCATATCTAACAGTGAAGGTGTCCCGCAGGCGAGCTGAAGGGCCGCGCGGCGCCGCGCCGCAACTCGCTGCTCGTGCTGCCGCGCGTGCGCAGCGCCTGGGCGCGTCGCCGCCGCACGCCCGCGCCCACGCCCACGCGCAGTCCCACTGCCGACCAACAGCCCACGCGCGCACTCCGCCCGCACCCGCCCTCCGCACCGACAGGTGGGCTGCCTCGCTGTGCTACACAGTGACTGTGCCACGTGACTCGTGTCTCCAGCATTTATTTATGGAGGAACACCGTCCGCCACAAGCCCTAAGGGTCAGCAAGCTGAAGCGGCAATAGATGATGTAACTAATAAGGGCTCGTCCTTAAAAAAGGTGACGTTCGAACAGGGGTGTAGGGAGTCAAAAAAAATCTCGTATAATTAAGATGGGGGGAGGGGGAGGAGGGGGAGGAAGAATGTAACAATCGCGTAATGTCAAATGAAATCGAATGTCAAGTGAAATTTAATTTTTAGCAATGATATAAATTGTGCGGCACAGTGATAATACACATAATGCTGGGAGGTGTGGCCTTAAACCTCTCCAAGAGGGAGGGGTGTCTTGTGGCTTATGTGGTGGGCTTGTGTTGGTCTGTAATGATGATGAATTGCAATTTGCAGGAGTGATGAATGCTGGAGCTGCTTGCCCGTTTCCGGTCTGTCTATTTCAGGAGGTGGCTGTACAGTCACGTTGCGCGAGACTGATTGATTTAGTGCACGTATCTCCCTCGGTCGACTCTGGAGGAGTAAGCGATATCGTAATGAGAGATATGTAAATATGCTAGCTGCTCCCGCCCGCTTTGCTCTCATCATCAGTTCAGCCTATTACTATTTCACTGTTGAACATAGGCCTCTCCCCATGGATTGCCACTAAAGTTTGTCGCTCTCATTTTGGGGGGGATTTTGCCATAGCTGCCACGCTTGTTGTTGGGGTTGGCAACCGCCGAAACCGAATATTTATTGAGATGTTCCAGGAGGATGCTGCTGCCCGTCTCCCAGTTTTCATATTCCCTCTGTCGACTTTTACTACATCCACGGGATGAGATGGGGTGGCAGATTCTGATAAATAATGTTATAAACATTTTTCTATAACATTTTCCATGACAAAATACCTCTGTGCCAAATTCCATTAAATCCCTTCAGCCGTTAGACGTACAATGCCTTAGTCTCATATTACACCTCGGTAGGAAAGAGGTAGGTGGTATTCTACTCTGCCGGACACCTACCAGTTCTTATTACATATTAAATATACAACGTTATTCATAATTGATATAACATCTCGGCACCTACCCATACTACTTTGATCTTAGCTTTAATGACATAATTAAATAATAAAAATGTTCATACAAAACATAGAAATTATTTGTTATGTAAAACTTTACGCGACCCTAACTCTAGAAAGTCGTTGCCCCGAACCAGACAGATTCAAAATACGTTTTCTTCTCCAATAAATATATGTTACCTTACCACACTACACATACTAACAGATTTACTTCGCAAAACATTTCCATAAGGTTCATGTTATCCTAGTACTTGCGAGCTCTTTCGATGGCAGCTCAATGGAAAAAAGCCTAATTAAATTTATGAGTTCATTGCCTCGATCAGCTGTATAACAGGGTAGTCACCTATGAGTTTTAAGCAAATTCTTTAAGTCTGCATATCTCCTACAGGTATCACGCTACGAGGCTCATTATATTTTTTGTGGCATATACACATCGTCCCTAAGCCCAGCCTGCCGGGATGTATGGGACATTACGAATGACCCTGTACATCTTAATCTAAAAATGAAAAATACATATTTTTTATGTCATCAAATTTATTGTTAAACCATTTCCAGAGAAGACAAGCACGCCGAAGAAGCAACACACGCCGACGTACTCGGAGCTGATGCGTCGCTTCACAAGCGCCGGCTCGGACAGCTCATCCGGAGACTTCGTCGTCGCCCCCCGCACTACACCGACCTCACCTCACCGTGCACGCACTCGCGGCACGCCGCAGCAAGTGCCGTCCGCAGCAGAGTCCAGGAGCGAGCGGTACAGCAGACGGTCTACTCGAAGCACACACACCGATCAAGCAGACCAGTCACCTGAGCGCAGCAAAAAAGAAGATGCACCAAAGAGGAGACGACTGTACAACCCCAAGGCGGTGCTTTGATAGTTGATATTCTGAGAGCTGACCGACATCAACTCCTAGAAGCTGGATTGGATAGCTCGGATACTCAAGTGCCTTGAACAGTGAAACTACTTATGTGAGCGCAGACATGTGCAGTGTCAGCAAGCCCGGAGCTTTGATTCTGAACTCATACTGACTTTGATTTGTTTGTGAATGTGCACATTGCGTTGTGATCAGTGCTTGTGACTTGTGTTAAATCAATCTGTCAGTAAGCAGGCATGATGGCAACTGTGTTATGACTAAAGAGGCTTGCCCTTTAACAAATGAGGTATTATCATGTCTTCACAATCTTTGATTTGATTGTATATAAATATAATTTCAACATGTAGGTAGGTTTGCATAGCGACGTCTCTCAGTTACTTGCAGAAGATGTCAACTGCACAGCATAATATATCATAGTATAAATATAGTAAGGGTTACCTTAGTTTTTTAGTTAACTCTACAACACGGGCAGTTGTCACATTCGGCATGAGCTGACAGTGCAGTGCTCTTGTACACTAGAGATTTCACTTGCGCGTGGTGGATTCAAGTGTACACACCTCTGTGCAGTGGAAGTAACGATATCCACCCAGCCAAATGCTGGTATAGAGACTCCTGCCTGTTAACGAGTGGTCCTCCGAGCAGGATTGTTATAGTGCCGTCGGTATTAGCACACACAGGGGCACTCGCTTGTACACACCCTTCCGTGTCTGACTTGATGCTTGTGCAATTAATTAGCAATATAAAGCATTGTGCATTATAAATAAGGACTTCTATAAGATTAGCCTGGAGCTGATGAGATGAATCTGTTATTGCATTGCCGAGTCTGTTCCCATCGTGTAACTGCTGCGACTAGGGTTGCCAGGCGTCCGGATAAAGCCCGCCATAGACTTTTTGGATTGGTCTCTGGCTTTTTTTATGCTTTTTAATTTTGCCAGTTAGACATTCAATTTTTTTTTATATTTGTGTTGAATTCTACCCAAAAGTCCTGTTTAACTGGCTGATCTATTCGCATGTGGTTTTAGGCCCTTGCAACCCTAGCGGAGACGCTCAGCTTTACATACACTGCGCTGTTAGTATGGCACTGTCGCAGTATGTAATAACACTTGACTATTGCTTCGTTCGATTTTCGCGTTACAATACAAGTTACAATTATGTCAGATATTTATTGAACAATTTTGTTTATATTTGAAATGGCTGTTTTATTTCAAAATCCCGTTCACTCTTGACGCTCTTTTAAACGGCATTCGGAATCGCTGATAAGGTTATGGATTGTTACGACACCCACCTGCCGTCGGCTCGGTTAGCGAAGTGGTTAAGCCCTTGACTTGTGCGCCGCGGGTTGCGGGTTCGATTTCCGCAAGGGATCAATGTTTGTATGGCCTGCAGATAATTGATCCGGGTCTGGGTGTTTGTGCATGTGGAATTTATGTATGTAAAACGCACCAGAGACTGGATAAATACTGTAGGGCATTGTTTCTTAAAAAAATTAAGTGTCTACTGCAAGATATATATTATGGTGACGTAATGGTCCTATCAATATCATCATCATTTGAGCCTATCACTAGTCCATTGCTGAATATAGGCCTTTCCCACAGATTGCCACAAGTTTGTAGCTCACATTTTGGGTGGATTTTGCCATAGTTGCCACGCCTGGCAACTGCAGTTTATTCAGATGTTCCAGGAAGACACTACTGCCCATCTGGTTTTTATTTCCCCACTGTCGACTTTTACGACACCCACCAGATGAGATGGGGTGGTAGATTCTCTTAAGCCGCCACCACACGTAACTGGCTAACTGGTTTTAAAACCACGTGATTATTCAATAAATAGACTTTTACCAATCATTGTCAATACAATAATATAATGAACAGATGTAAAAGCTTAATGACTTTTGGCGTCAACTCGTGAAGTGGCGCTGGTGTTATAATTGAATTATTTAATTTCTGTGTATATTTTGAGTTTTGATGTTTAATGTTGATAGTTTATTATGCAGCAAGTGCACGTGAAAGTGTACAGCGAATGGAAATATCAATTTAAGTCCAGGAAATTATCAGTAAAATTCAACTGTACAAAAGTACAAATAAAAGAATTCGATCGCTCACTGATGCTTTTCAATAAACATTTGAACTTTAGATATAATGCAGAAATCCGTCTAGGTAGGTACCACCCCAGGGCCAGTTATTCTGCCGTGAAGCAGTAGTGTGCAAGCATTACTGTGTTTCGGTGTGAAGGGCACTGTGAGCTAGCGTAATCACTGGGCATTTGAGACTTGAGAACTGATGTCTCAGGGTGACGGGCGCAGTGTGGTGTCACACAGAAATATTCTGGGTGAAACAGCATTTGTTGTGGGCGGACGTTGCACTTACCATCAGGTGAACGTTTTGCTCGTTTCGTCACATTGTACTCGTACAATAAAAAAAATCTGCCACAGTTCTCACCTATCGACGAACCATTAGACATTAAAAATTTTTGTATAAATAATTAATAACTTTATAGACTGTCCCTTCCTTAATAATATTATTATGGATGGCCCCGTGTTGGCAAATAAGAAAGCAACCATATTTATTAAAAGGCATGTTTTTGACGATGAATGGCTCGGTACACTGATGGATAAAAGCCTATGATCATGGGACTGGAGATATGGCTGGCTGATTCCACGAAGACGTGACTGCCCATCCGCTGGTTTTTATTTTCCCTCTGTCGACTTTTAGGACACCCACGGGATGATATGGGGTGTAACATTATTTTAAGCCACTACCACTTGCCAGTATGAAGACATTACAAATATTTATAACAAAATTCCTAAAAGTGTGACTCATAAAACTGACATAGAATTCAACAAACTTGGCAAGAAGACATTATTACAAAAAGCGTATTATAAAATAGATCATTACAGTAGAGGACAGAGATGTGTGGAAATAACTCTTACTCTGCACTTGCAATTCCCCTGGCTAATAAATTTATGATGCAATTTTCATGTAATTTATAAATGACATTATTTAATATGGCATTGAAAAAAAGAAAGACCTCAGTTTCTTGCCGGTTCTTCTCTGAGGTATTATTTTGATTTTGACATTCATAAGAGATTTATGCAAGTCTAAACTGAATAAAGAAGTGTTGACTTTGATTCAGTCGATTCATTGTATAAATAATTCAGGGAATTTGGGTCTGGGACTTAATAGGCAAGGTAACATATTTTAGACATGACTTTTAAATTAGGTTAATAATAAATAATGGCTCGGTACGCTGATGGATAAAAGCCTATGATCATGGGACTGGAGAGCTGTGGCATCAAGATATGGCTGGCTGATAACTAACGGATAGTACTATATGTGGGAAACATTTGTTAAGTATCAGTAAAATGGGTCTGCGTTCTGTGGGGAGTGATTGCAAATAAGAACGCGACCATATTTATTATAAAAAAAAAGTTTCAGCCTATAAATGTCCCACTGCTGAGCACAGGCCTCCTCTCATTTCTGAGAGGGTTTTGGAGCTAGGAAGAATCCGCCACGCCGCTCCAATGCGGGTTGGCGGACTTCACATGTCTTCGAAAATATTTTTAATTCCTCAGACATGCAGGTTTCCTCACGATGTTTTCCTTCACCGCCGAGCACGTGGTAAAGCAGCACTTAAAATTGCAATTAACAATTTTAGTGGTGCCGGCACCGGGAATCGAACCCAGGTCACTCGCGTACTGTAAAATTTATAGCGAGCGCCTAGCCCATGAGCTACCACGATGAGTAAGTTCTTATCCTGTTTGCTAACAATATACGTTCGTTGCATTTTTATAGTACCTAATCGTTTTCTTTATATTTTTCCACCTTTATTACACCATTTAATGTTTTGCATGTGGTAGCTCAGGGGCTAGGCGCTCGCTTCAATTTTCATAGTGCGCGAGTGACCTGGGTTCGATTCCCGGTGCCGGCACCACTAAAATTGTTAATTGCAATTTTAAGTGTTGATTTACCACGTGCTCGGCGGTGAAGGAAAACATCGTGAGGAAACCTGCATGTCTGAGGAATAAAAATATTTCGAAGACATGTGAAGTCCGCCAACCCGCATTGGAGCAGCGTGGCGGATTCTTCCTAGCTCCAAAACCCTCTCAGAAATGAGAGGAGGCCTGTGCTCAGCAGTGGGACATTTATAGGCTGAAACTTTACTTTACTTTATTTATGTGTATTTTAGTAAAATACGAGGGGTGATCCAAAAGTAATGATAATCAGTTATTTCTAGTGCACACAAAAATACAAAAAAATTTCAGTCACTTACTCAGTTAACCACTAGTTCAGGGAAAAAAAATCATATAAATAGGCCACGATTCCCGGGAGCTACATTCATTTGAATACGGACTGTCAAGGAGTGAACATCAAAATGGAAAAACACGAAATCAGAGCTGTCATTAAATACCTCTGCTTGAAAAAAATGTCTACCAAAGACATACACAGCGACTTGGTGGAAACATTAGGGGACTCTTCTCCTCCATATTCCACAGTTGCACGCTGGGCTAAGGAGTTTAAGTTGGGAAGAACATCGACGGAAGACGAACACCGCGAAGGACGCCCATCGACGTCCCTCACTGAAGAAAATGTGAAAAAAGTTGAAGAAGTTGTATTGGAAGATCGAAGAGTGACTATCAGGCATGTAGCTGAGGTCACAGGGATCTCATATGGCAGCATTCAAAGAATCCTTGCGAACGAATTGCATATGAGAAAGGTCTCCGCGCGTTGGGTACCGAAAATGTTAAACGACGAGCAAAAGAAGAAACGAGTCGACATGTCAAGAGCAAATCTCGAAAAGTTCCAGGCAGACAAGGATAATTTTTTGTCACGTTTTGTGACCATGGACGAGACCTGGATCCACCATTTTGATCCTGAAACAAAACAACAATCGATGACATGGAAACGATCCGATGAACCGACGCCGAAGAAATTCAAAGTGTCAAGCTCAGCAGGGAAGGTTATGGCGTCTGTTTTTTGGGACGCTGAAGGAATAATCATGGTGGACTACTTGGAAAAGGGGGCCACTATTACAGGCTCCTACTATGCAGAACAAATAAGAAGATTGCGGGAGGCTATTAAGGAGAAAAGGCGAGGCAAACTGCGGGCTGGAGTGCTGTTCCATCAAGACAACGCACCGGTTCACAAAGCTGCAATTGCCATGGCTGCCATTCAGGAAGCGGGCTTTGAGCTGGTGGAACACCCCCCCTATTCACCAGATCTAGCCCCCAGCGACTTCTATCTCTTTCCACGACTCAAGGAACACCTCCGAGGCAAGAAATTTGACGATGATAGCGACGTGATGGCCGCGGTTGAGGACTTTTTTGAGAGTCAAGATAAAGATTTTTTTTCTAAGGGAATTTTAGGATTAGAAAAGAGATGGACTAAATGTATAGACTTGCTAGGAGACTATGTTGAGAAATAAATTTATTTATTTATTTTATTCATTGTGTTTATTATTGATTATCATTACTTTTGGATCACCCCTCGTAACTTCTTTTACAGGTCAAATTATAAATGTTAAGACTATGAACTATTTCTGATTCTGTGTGGATAAATTGTTGATTTTTTGTGTCTGCTTCTCATCATCATCATCATCATCATTTTGGCCTATGACAAGTCCACCGTTGAACATAGGCCTTCACCATGGACTGTCACAAAAGTTTGTAGCACTCATTTTGGAGGGATTTTGCTATAGTTAACACGCGCGGCAGGCAGGTTGGCAACCGCAGTATATTTATTCAGGTGTTTCAGGAAGATGCCGCTGCCCACCTCCTGGTTTCCATTTTCCCTCTGTCGACTGTCTGTCTGTCGGGGTGGTAGATTCTCTTAAGCCGCTGTAGTAGTTGTTAGGTGGGACTAGATAGGCCAATCCTAAGAAAGCGGGTAAGAAATGAAAGGCTCGTCGGTTCGGGATCAATTTACTGGGGTGACATAAACGGGACGGGATAGAGCGAGAGGTCACAGTTTAGCCAACATTCACATTGGTCACGTCACAGTTTCGCGAGCGTCTCTGTCGCCGGGGTGCGAGCGGACACGATCCGGTGCTGCAGCAGTCGAGGAGTTCGGACCAGCTCGGGCAACTGGCTGTGGGCGGCGAGCAGCAAGTCCGGTCGGGGCTCAGACCAGCTCGAGCACCTTGATGGTGCCCTGGCTGTTGGCGGCGAGCAGCAGGTCCGGTCGGGGCTCAGACCAGCTCGAGCACCTTGATGGTGCCCTGGCTGTTGGCGGCGAGCAGCACGGGGCGGTCGGGCGAGCTGCGCCAGCAGACGGCGGACACGAACTCGGAGGGCTCCTCGTCCCTGCGCTCGCGCTCCAGGAAGCCGCGCACCGCCTCGAAGCGGTAGGTGAGCAGCGGCCGCGACAGCCCCGAGTAGTACACGTAGAGCGCGTTGTTCTCCGAGCCGCAGGCCACGTAGCGGCCGTCGGTGGCCAGCCCCACGAAGTTCTTCTCGTTGGCGTGGCCCGTGAAGGAGCGCACGCAGCGCGGGGACTCCACGCGCCACAGCTTCAGCTGCGAGTCCGTGGAGGCGGAGACCAGCGTGCGCGAGTCCAGGAACTTGACGTAGGAGACCGCCTTGCGGTGGTCGCGGAACACCGCCAGCGGGGCCCGCGGCGCGCGCAGGTCGTAGTAGTGCACGCAGTGGTCCGCCGAGCCGAAGGCCAGGTGGCACGAGGACTTGGGGTTGAAGCGCACGCAGCACACGTTGAACTTGGCCTCCAGCGTGGCCACGGAGCGCTCCGCGTTGAGCGCCCACAGCTTGACGCGCGCGTCGTCGGAGCCCGAGGCCAGCAGGCGCACGTCGGCGCGGTTGAAGTGCACGGACCAGCAGCGCTTGTCGTGCTCCTGCAGCGCCCGCGTGCGCGCGCCGGTGCAGGCGTCCCACACTGCCACCGTGCCCTCGTAGTCGGACGACGCGAGCACGTTCTTGTGGTAGGCGTTCCACGACACGCACGAGATCTTGTGCGCGCACTGCATCTCCGCGCACGGGTAGTGCACGTCCACCGCGTCGCGCACCACCGCCGCGAACTCGAACACCTGCGGGCGACACCCCACTTGTCAGCCATTACTGCTGCGGTAGGAATCCGTCTTGAGACAGTTGTTCTGCCATGAAGCAGTACGCCAACATTACCGTCTTTCATATGCCGTTAATCTTACTTTCATGCTTCTTCTGCCAGACCCAGCATTCACTACCATACACAAGTGTGGGAACCAAGACCCCCCCCTTATGCAGACAAGTTCTTAAAATTGTAATCAGGAGATCATCCTCCCCAGATCAAACCACTCGACCTGAGAGAAAACAACCTATTTCCATCTTTTTTTTTATTGCATGAAGTGAGAAACGATTAAAACGTTCAATGGTAAGTGCAACGTCTGCCCATAACAAATGCTGTGCCACCCAGAAAATTTCTGTGTGACACTACACTGTGCCCATCACCCTCAGACATCGGTTCTTAAGTCTCATATGCCCAGTGATTACGCTAGCTCACAGTGCCCTTCAAACCGAAACACAGTAACGTTTGCACACTACTGCTTCACGGCAGAATAACTGGTCCTGGGATGGTACCTACCTAGACGGACTCCTGCATAGGAATCCTACCACCAGTCTTATATCATCTGCCAATCACTCAAAATATTTAAAGTAACAGCCTACAAATGTCCCGTTGCTCTGAGCACAGGCGTCTACTCATTTTCGAGAAGGCTTCGGAGAGCCAGGAAGAGTTCGTCACGTTGCTCCAATGCTGGTTGGCGGACTACACAACTAGGTCGCCATTTCGTTTTATTGTTCAGATATGCAGGTTTCCTCACGATATTTTTCTTCGCCACCGGGCTTAGAATTGCAACTAACAATTTCAGCGGTACAGGCACAGGGGATCGGACCTACGTCACTCATCATCATCGTTATTTCAGCCTATCACTAGTCCACTGCTGAACATAGGCCTCCCCCATAGATTGCGACAAAAGTTTGTAGCTCTCAATTTTGGGGGGAATTTTGCCAGTTAAAACCTGCAGCATAGTTGCTGCAGGTTTTTTTATGAGATGTTGCAGAAAGATGCCGCTGCCAATCTTTCGGTTTTAATTTTTCCTATGTCCTTTAGCCACCACGGCCGCCACCGCGAAAATACTGAGAAAGTATCATCTACTATAAATGAGAGTTAACCTTGATCCGCTTGGTGACTCCGGCGATGGCGAAGAACTCGTCGTCCTTGTCGAACTCGATGGTGGAGACGATGGTGGAGTAGTTGATGGCGTCGCTGCAGTAGGACAGCGTGGCCAGCGGCCGCAGCGCCCGGAACCGCGTGAAGGCGGCCAGGTCGCCGCGGAACGCCTCCAGCCCGCCCGCCGCGCTCATGCCCGACATGCTCGCCGCCTCCGCTCCGCTCGTGGCCCCACCGCCCGCCGCCTCCGCCCCACTCGTGGCCGCACCGCCCCCACCCCCCGCACCCCCCGCCGGCGGCTCGCCCTCCGGCGCGCGCTGGTCGCCCCCTGCACAGAACTGTAATATGGACTTTGGCGCCTACTGCTGGTAGGATTCCTATGCAGGAATCCGTCTAGGCAGGCACCACCCCAGGGCCAGTTATTCTGTCGTGAAGCAGTAGTGTGCAAACATTACTGTGTTTCGGTTTGAAGGGCACTGTGAGCTAGCGTAATCACTGGGCATATGAGACTTAAAGACTGATGTCTCAGGGTGACGGGCGCAGTGAGGTGTCACACAGAAATGTTCTGGGTGACACAGGATTTGTTATGGGCAGACGTTGCACTTACCATCAGTTGAACGTTTTGCTCGTTTCATCACTTTATGCTATAAAAAAATATCTCTAGTCCACTGCTGAACATAGGCCTCCCCCATAGATTGCCTCTAAAGTTAGTATCTCTCGTTTTGGGGGGATTTTGCCTTAGTTGCCACGCTTGGCAGGCGGGTTGGCAACGCCAGTTTATTTATTGAGATGCTCCAGGATGATACTGCTGCCCATCTCCTGGTTTTCATTTTCCCTCTGTCGACTTTTACGACACCCACGGGATGAGACGGGGTGGTAGATTCTCTCATCACTTTATAATTAAATCCATTATAATGAAGGAAAGTAAGTAAATTTGCTAAGATACGCATGCGAAATATAAAAATGGTTTATATTGCCTAGTTTTTTGAAGAGCACCGCCCGCCCTCCCTCAGTAGGCACTATCATGCCTCGTTTTGGGGCGAAACACGTGTCGTGTTCTCGACTTCAGTTGTGTATATTATCTAGTGGTAAAAGTATTGTAGTGGTTGGTTGTGGGTATCTGTTGGCGGTTCCTGGTGGCGGTGTTAGTTTGCTTGTGCACGCTACTGAGGGCGGGCGGGCGGTACTCTTCAAAAAACTAGGTAATATACACTATTTTTATATTTTATATTTTAACATATTTGTTAGTACACAGTAGCAGATTTCGACATCCAACATTTATTTCTTCACATCCTCCACTCTTGCATCTTCCATTTGCTTTTTTCCTACCTAAATAATCATTTCTGTATATCTCAAACCTTTTTACTAGCCCTAAGTCTTTATAAAAAATGTTCTTACTTTTTGTTAGCTCTTGGATATGTATTTTATATTCTTTATGTATGTATTGTGAAAAAAAAGTAACAGCCTATAAATGTCTCACTGTTGGACACAGGCCTCCTTTCATTTCCGAGAGGGTTTTGGAGCTAGGAAGAATCTGCTTCACTGCTCCAATGTGGGTTGGCGGACTTCCCATGTCTTCGGAATATTTTTTATATCTCAGTCAAGCAGGTTTCCTCACGATGTTTTCCTTCACCGCCGAGCACGTGGTAAATCAGCACTTAAAGTTGCAATTAACAATTTTGGTGGTGCCGGCACCGGGAATCGAACCCGGGTCACTCGCGTACAATGAAATTTAAAGCTAGCGCCTAGCCCCTGAGCTACCACGGCTCGTATTGTGTATGTATGTATAATTATTATAATTAATTTTCTTACATCCCAACCCTTTCTCACTGGTCATAATATCCTTTGTAATGTGGTTGCCTGGTAGAGATCGCTTGTAAACGATAAGGCCGCCAATTGTATCTTCAATTTCTTAGGATTACCTGGGTTTTTTTGTATTTATCTTTTTTTCTTTATCAATGAACAATGAAGTATATCTCATTCATTCATTCTACCTACAATTATCTCATCACATCTTGCATTAAACTCCTGGCATCCTACATTCTCCTCACATCTTGCATTTAACCCCTCACATCCGACACGTAGCTTCACACATTTTGCATTCGCCTTCTCACATCTTGCATTTAACTACTGACATCCTACAGTAATTATTAACGTCTTACAATTAACTCCCCACATCTTGCATTTAACTCCTCACATCCTACAGTAATTATTAACGTCTTACAATTAACTCCCCACATCTTGCATTTAACTCCTCACACCCTACAGTAATTATTAACGTCTTACAATTAACTCCCCACATTTTGCATTTAACTCCTCACATCCTACAGTACTTATTAACGTCTTACAATTAACTCCCCACATCTTGCATTTAGCTCCTCACATTCTACAGTACTTATTAACGTCTTACAATTAACTCCCCGCATCTTGCATTTAGCTCCTCACATCCTACAGTAATTATTAACCTCTTACAATTAACTCCCCACATCTTGCATTTAATTCCTCACATCCTACAGTAATTATTAAGGTCTTACAATTAACGCCCCACATCTTACATTTAGCTCCTCACATCCTACAGTAATTATTAACGTCTTACAATTAACTCCTCACATCTTGCATTTAACTCCTCACATCCTGCATTTAACTCCTTATTTCCTAAACTTAACTCCTCGCGTTTTGCATTTAACTTCCATTATTGAAGCTCCGTATTGAATGAGATATTGTTGAAATAATAACATTACATGCGGAGACTGTCGCGATTTTGGTACCAGCGAGTGAACGTTGTAGTGAGGTGGCGGCTTTAAAGAATCTATCACCCTATATCGTCGCGTGGGTGTCGTAACAGTCAACAGAGGAAAAATTAAAATCAGGAGGTGGGCAGCAGCAACTCCTTGGAACATCTGAATAAATAAACTGCGGTTGCCAAGCGTGGCAACCATGGCAAAATCCCCCCAAAATGAGAGCCATAAACTTACGTGTTTTGAGGCAATCTGTGGGAGAGGTTTACGTTCAGTAGTGCACTGGCTATGCGGGAATCCGTGTGGGGTGGCCCAGGGCCAGTTATTCTGCCGTGAAGCAGTAGTGTGCAAACATTACTGTGTTTCGGTTTGAAGGGCACTGAGAGCTAGTGTTATCACTGGGCATGTGAGACTTAAGAACTTATGTCTCTGGGTGACGGGCGCAGTGTAATGCCACACAGAAATATTCTCGGTGACACAGCATTTGTTATGGGCGGACGTTGTACTTTCCATCAGGTGAACTTTCTGCTAGTCTTGTCATATGGTCCAATAAAAAAAAAAGATTAAGTTGCAGTAAAGCATACCGGCAGCGCTCGCAGCGCGGAAGTCGAACGAGGTCTGCTGCGGCACCGGGTCGGCCTCGTTGGACACCGCGGGAGTCGCCGTGCCGGGGGGCGCGCCGAGGGGCGCCGCCGGGGCTACGGAGGGCGCGCTGGAGGGCGCCGCGGGGGGCACGGGCGGCAGCGCGCCCGGCGTCGGTGTCCCGGAGCTCGAGCCCGGGAAGTACAGCTCGTCGGCGCGGTGCGCGAAGTAGCACTGCGGACAAAAGCGTGCTCAGCTCTTCGGAGCCTCTGGGATTTAACCCAAACCCAAGCGTCGTCGACGCTTCAGCCTATCACAAGTTCACTGCTGAACACAGGCCTCCCCCATAGACAGCCGCAAAAGTTTGTAATTCTCGTTTTGGGAAGGATTATGCCGTAGTTGCCACGCTTGGCAGGCGGGTTGGCAACCTCAGTTTATTTATCCAGATGTTCCAGGAAGATGCTGCTGCTGGAAATTCAATTCGAGATCGAAATTGCGCTTTTCGTTCAGTCTCCATCAGTCCAGCAAATGTTCAGCAAAAGTCAACTATCATTTTACTGTCGATCGAAATGACGTCTCTGTTATAATTACATTAATACTGAACGTTGGTAAAACCGGCTCGATTTGGTAGCAGATTGCCAGGATCCAAAAAGAAGAAAAACCTGATGATCTCATGGTTTACATTGACATATAACAGCGACCTCTCCCGGTTAGTTTTAGTAGACGACTAAAATCCGTAACGATGATATCCGCAGCAGAACTAAAGTAACCGACACAGCCCTAAGGATTAGCAAGCTGAAGTGGCAATGGGCCGGCCATATAGCCCGTAGAACCGTTGAGAAGAACCCCCACCACTAGATGGAGCGACGACCTTTTTTTTTTTATTTGATAAAAGTGACGGAACTAGCAAAACTAACAAATGCTATGTCACAAAGAACATTTCTGTGTGACACCACACCACGCCCGTCACTGAGACACCAGTTCTTAAGTCCCATATGCCCAATGATTACGCTAGCTCACAGTGCCCTTCAAAACCGAAACACAGAAATGTTTGCACACTACAGCTTCACGGCAGAATAACTGGCCCTGGGGTGGTACCTACCTAGACGGATTCCTGCATAGGAATCCTACCACCAGTGAAAACCTGCGCCGATTTTGCGGGAAGTGGATGGATGCAGGTGGCTCATGACCGTACAATATCACTTGACAATGCCTCGTTTCGAGATCGTGAAACTTGTTTGAAACACGTGTCGTGTTCTCGACTTCAGTGGTGTGAATTGCCTTGTGATAGTGTTGTAGTGGTGGAGGGTATCTGGTGTGGGTGTTCTTCTGCACGCTACTGAGGGGGGGGGGGGGGGGGTGCGTGCTCTTCAAACAATATGTAATATACACCATTTTATGTTTTGCATGCGGATCTTAGCAATTAACATTCTTCCCTTCAAATGCGTATTAGTAGTTAATTCAAACCCGACTTCACAGAGTCAGTAACTCTTTCATGGGGCAATGTATACGTTTTTGCAACAAAATCCCAGAAAGTGCACAAAGTCTTTCAATAAAAAAGTTCAAACTATTTGTTAAACAAAGACTTTTTAAGAAGGGTTATTATAATATTAAGGAATACATGGATGATGATAACCCCTGGGAATGAGGTGATCGCTGCCAAGCTATTTCTACATCTTCATAAAACTGCTATAATTGTCTCGTATATATAAAATGACTGAAAAAAAAATCCCGCTGGGTATCTTACTGGTTCTTCCCAGGACAGAGGCATTTCTTTACGAACCACTACTACGTCTAGTTACTACGTGTAGTTTAAAAAAAAATGACGTTCAGTATTATGTAAATGATCTATAGTTGAAGAAAAAATATTCTCTTCAATTCTATGTGAAAGTGGAGGTAGACGCACTTGTACAAAGTCGTCGAAGTGCGCGGTGAGACGCCGCCAGCGGGCAGCGAGTGCGTCGCCGCCCGCCGCGCCCGGGCCCGTCGCGAAGCTCTCTTCTTCTTCTGGACGGTCTTCCCCACCTAGAGGAGTAAACACAATAGAAAATATATAGTATTATATCACATGCAAACATACACACCTACAATCACGCCATTGCTCATAAGGGGTAGGCAAAGACCACACACGACGGGTGGCGAGCCACGTCGCCGCCACCTTTGGTATGAGTCAAAAAATTCTTACTCACCATTGCGTTACCACGAGCAGTATAGTGACAGCATTGCATATTATGGTGTTATTCTGCAGGAATAAAAGCTATCCGTACAATAGCTTAGTCGCCTCTTACGACACCTCGGTAGGAAAGACGTGCTATTCTACTCCTGCCGGGCACCTATCGATACCTATATACACATGATCACGAAGAAAGGTCCATATCATCACCATTTTGTACCATAGATGTCGTCAATAAACAGATATAATTAGGTCCATCAGCGGAACTATCTCAATGCTTCATCATTCACTTGATGGTTATTGCAATATGACAGACATAACAAATACTGTACCCAGAATATTTCCGTGTGGCAATACACTGCACACGTCACCTTGAGACGTCAGGTCAAGTCTCATGCTCAGTAATTACACTAGCTCAGTGCCTTTCAGACCGAAACACAGTAATGTTTGCGCGCTACCGCTTCACGGCAGAATAACTGTCCTTTAAGTTGTGCGTTGGTATTATCTCTTATTTCTATGGTAAATGCCGACATCTGCGACACATGTGTACACATTTGTAACGTGCAGACGTTGCACTTACCATGTTGAACGTTTTGCTCGTCTCGTTACTTTATCCAATAAAGAAAAAGTGTCTAGTTACTACTCTGACAAGCACACTTCTGCACTATTTGCGGCGAACATTAGCGTAAATGATGAACAAAAACGGACCTAACATCGACCCCTGCGGAACACCTATCGACACAATACGAGTATCATTGACAAGAGATAGTACGTATCTCTACGCGCGGAGTTTACTTATTTATTCAATTACACTCCACTGCTGTAGCGGTTTAAGAGAATCTACCATCCCATCTCATCCCATGGGTGTCGTAAAAGTCGAACATCCAACAGCCTGGAACATCTTAATAAAAAACTTACCAACCCGCCTGCTAAACGTGGAAAGTATGGCAAAATCCCCCAAATCGAGAGCTTCAATTTTTTTTGTAATCTACGGGGGAGACCTATGTTCAGCAGTGGACTAGTGATAGGCAAAATGATGATGATGATGTACTTAAAGAAAAATGTCATTCTGTACCAGCCAACCGGAGAGTCACTGAAGCGTGTACAGAGGTGGGTACCGCAATAGTGGTTCTGCACTATTGCGGACAAATCATCAACGTAATCGATCAACAAAAACGGACCTAACATCGACCCCTGTGGAACACCTATCGACAGAATACGATTAACAAGAGATACGTACTGCGCGCGGAGATTTCAGGCGCAGCTTCGGTAGCGTTCGGGGACAGCGGGCGAGCCAGCTCGGCGGCGCCGGCGCGCAGCTCGCGGAGCACCGCGCCCACGTGCTCCATGTCCTGTCAGCATTGCTTAGTAAAGAACCCTAACGGTGTGCGGGATTAAACAAGTCTCCGGTCACTGGTAGACTTGATAGCCACTACTTCTTACTCTGTCAAAAATGTCATATTGGACAGAGATTCACATAAACTCTAGATTTCAGTAACACTTTCACTGGTCTTTTGGCGTCAACTCAAAAAGTGGCGGTAGTGTTTCAATTGAATTTTGTAATTTCTGTATATATTTTGAGTTTTGATGTTTAATATTGATAGTTTATTGTGCAGCAAGTGCTTGTGAAAGTGTACAGTGTTAGGAAAATTCAATTCAAGACCAGAATTGTGCTTTTCGTTTTGTCTCCATCATCATTCATCAGTCCAGCAATTTTCAGTAAAATTCAACCATAATTTTACTGCTGATCGAAATTTTGAATTATCTATTGTCACTTCCGTGACATACTTGACATTGGCGAATTATGTTGAAAGAGTGCAGAATCTCGCGCTAGTGTGTGATATGGCGCCAACTTTAAGATACCAATAGAATTGTGTAGATAATTGTCTCAGTAGCCAGTCACGCGTTTGCGTTGCAAAGTTGCGGCTCTTTTTTTTTATTTTTTTTATTGGATAAAGTGATGAAACGAGCAAAACGTTCACGTGATGGTAAGTGCAACGTCTGTCCATAACAAATGCTGTGTCACCCAGAACATTTCTGTGTGACACCACACTGTGTCCATCACCCTGAGACATAAGTTCTTAAGTCTCATATGCCCAGTGATTACGCTAGCTCACAGTGCCCTTCAAACCGAAACACAGTAATGTTTGCACACTACTTCTTCACGGCAGAATAACTGGCCCTGGGGTGGTAACTACCTAGACGGATTCCTGCATAGCAATCCTACCCCCAGAAAATGACTTATTCTCCACTTTATTACTTTATTCCTCACGTGACACAGCTTTCTCGAAATAGATTCTGACTTATTTCCTTTCTGACAATAGATACCGACATATTAGACAGCAGGCAGGCGTTAGAGGCAGGCTATCTTTTCACCCGAATTAATGGTTTTTTTTTTAAATAGTTTGGTAATGTATATTGATATACTATCAATTGAATATTGTGATTTCTTATATTTACGCGAACACTGCACACTTAAATGACTCTAATTTTACGGATTTAGTCGCGTTTTATTGTACTATTTATAACCAGACGTTTCGAGTGCTTTACAGCGTTCATGGTCACGGGAGGACTGAGGTGACAGATGTCCTGATGTCATAGTTAACCCGGAGTACCTTCAGCGTTTACGCAGTAACTAACTGTATCTTGAAGTCTTGCAGTGGTATGTTTGGTTTTTGATTTAATTTTATTGATTATAGGACCCCAAGCTGGTGGTAGTACCCAAACATATTCTCTATTAAAATTGGATGTTTCTTTAATTTCAATAGCCTCGCGAATCATCGTTGGTTCCCCCACCGGTGTTCTTTTGCTAGGATTTGTGGTTTATCAAATCTGATGTAATAGTTGGGATGGTCCAAGTACTCCGGGTTGACTGTGACATCAGAACATCTGTCACCTCAGTCCTCCCGTGACCATAAATGCTGTAAAGCACTCCAAATATCGGGCTATAAATTGTACAATAAAACGCTATAAAATCCGTAAAATTACTTTTACGACACCCACGGAATGAGATGGGGTGGTAGATTCCGTTAAGCCGCCACGACAGTAGCGAGATAAGATAATATTAAGTACCTTCCTAACGAGCGCAGCCTCCCGCGCCAGCTGATCGAGCTGATGATGCCGCAGTCGCAACAAATGCGCCAAGAACTCGTACAGAAGCCGATGCTGAGCCGCTGCGGACTCCGCCTCGAGCAGCCTCTTGCGTCGCGTCAGAACATCGAGCATTCCATCAACATCCGCCAGCGCCAAGTGCCTCGCTTCCGCAGCCAGCAACGCCCTCAGCCTCTCCGCGTCCCCCGCCGCAACAGCGCCGGCACTCTGCTGAGGCGCCGGCGGTCGCACCCTGAGCCTCCGCCTCGCCACCAGCTCGTTGAGAAGGAAATTGGGGAAGATGTGGTCGCGGGAAGCGAGCGCCGCCCCGCATTTCGGGCAGCGGCGGTGCAGGTCGACCGACTTAGCGATACAGGCGAAGCAGAAGGAGTGCCCGCAGCGCGTGACGTACGCCTCGTCGATGAGCTCGAAGCAAACCGGACAGAGTAAGTCGCAGTCTTTCTCTTCTAAGGATCCACCCAGCCCGCCCAGTGCGACCGGCCCGCCCGCCGGCCCGGGCCCCGGCCCGCCCGTCACCGTGCCCGACATCACCACGCCTCTGCAGACAAGGAATCGAAATACTTGATGGCACCCGACAACATTATTGGCGACGCATAATTTTAATTGTAAAAGAACGTGAGGAAGTAGGCGCAGTCTTCAAAAACCAGACACCATCATTATCTTCTCTATCGAATAAAGTGACAAAACGAGCAAAACATTCACCTGATGGTAAGTGCCACGTCTGCCCATAACAAATGCTGTACCACCCGGAAAATTTCTGTGTGACACCACACTGCGCCCGTCACCCTGAGACATAGGTTCTTAAATCTCATATGCCCTCAATGCCCTTGAAACAAATACAGTAATGTTTGCAGAATAACTGGCCCTGGGATTGTACCTACCTAGACCTTCCTGCATAGGAATCCTAACACCATTAAGTGGACATAATGTCCTAAACTAGTTATAATTTTATAAGTATATTTAGTATCTTGCAACACAGTTGAGCGATGGGAAGGCAGTTTAAGGGAGCTCAACTATGAAGGAGGGAAGCCCTCTGTTTTTAATATACTTTAGTTTTTAGACATTATAAGTATTTCACCGTCATCATTTCAACCTATGACTAGTCCACTGCTGAAAATAGGCCTACCCCCAGATTGCCACAAAAGTTACTAGCTCTCATTTTGGAGGATTTTACCATAGTCGCCACGCTTGGCAGGCGGGTTGGCAACCGCAGTTTATTTATTCAGATGTTCCAGGAAGATGCTACTGCCCATCTCCTGGTAGCTGTCTGGTGAGTCTTAAATTACTGCTAATTTCTAAAAAAAAAATATAAAGTACAGCACACAAACCATTTGTCTATTGTCATAAACCATTTTCTTTCTTTAAAGACTTGTGGTGGTGGCTTAAGAGAATCTACCACCCTATTTCATCCCGTGGGTGTCGTAAAAGTCGACAAAGGGAAAATAAAACCGAGATGTGGAGCAGCATCTTCCTGGAACATCTGGATAAATAAACTGCGGTAACCAACCTGCCTGCGAAGCGGGGCAACTATGGCAAAATCCCCCCAGAATGAAAGCTACAAACTTTCGTGGCAATTCATGGTGGAGACGTATGTTTAGCAGTGGACTAGTGATAGGCTGAATTGATGATGATGACGATGAAGCTTAGTTTTAGTTATTAAGAGGAATAGTAGTAATTTATTTATTTTAACTTTATTTGCACAAAAGTGTACAAAAAGGCGGACTTATTGTCTAGAAGCATTCTCTATGAGTCTACCTTTGGGTTGAGCAGAGAACATATTAGGGTGCTTAATAAGACAACAATCTGACACAATCAATCCACAGTAACTAAATAGATACATATCCATACACATACACACATATATATATATATATATATTTAAACATCCATACACACATAAAAATTGACAGGTTCCGAAACGATGTATAAAGATCATACATAAAAGAAGTAATATAAAATTTAATGGATGAAGCAGCACGCAGAAATATTAGAAATTACTAATTAATTGTTAAGTAATTCTCCCAGAGTAGGCATTTGAAACAGGCCTTGGATTTAGCCAACCGTATGTTGGTTGGTAACTTTAAAATTCCACAGTCTTACAGCGTGTGAAGTAATGCTTCTAAAATTCTAATATGCATTCCTGGTAATTTAATAATTGTGTAATTTATTTAGTTCTAATAATAGCACATTCGTCTCTAGATAGCGTAACTAGGCAGTTAAATAACGCATATGTTGCGTTTTGCAAGAAACAGTAGCAGCAAAATGTAACATGTACATTTATGACTCTCTTTCACTTATCACTAAAAGGCGCTAGTAAAATTTAAATTGTAAATTTATATCCAGCTAACAAATAGTTAGGTTGAAGGTGCTAAGTTGATTTATTATTTTGTTAATGTTTTCTTGACGACTGCTTGGCCTAGTGGTTTACCTGACTTCTAAGCTGCGGGTCCTGGGTTCGAATCCCAGCCAGAGCCAACATTTGTGCTAAAACATAAATTGTTGGTTTTCGGGTCTGGCTGTGTTGTGATTGTCCCCATGTTTCTGACACTGCATCCTAGCCTACCTCCGATCTTATCGCATCAGCGTTACATCGAGCGCGGGTAGGTTGGGATGAGTGAGTGCCTCTGTGTTTGCGCATACACTTGTGGCACTATAATATCTCCTGCGCAGTTGATGTCTCTCGACAGTAGTCGGCAGTCGTCGCCGTGGTCGAAATCGGCTAGGAGAACATCATCATCATCATCATAATGTTTTCTTTTATTTTCGCGAATACTGACTTTCTTTCACTTATCACTAGAGAGGCGCTAGTAAATTTAAATTATAAATTTATATCCAGCTAACAAATAGTTGGGTTGAAGGTGCTAAATTGATTTATTATTTTGGTAATGTTTTCTTTTATTATCGCGAATACAACACATTTAAACTAATTTTTAAGTATTTTATCGCATTTTATTTAAACTATAAAGCGCCCGAAACGTCAGGTTATAAATACTTTAATCAAAAAGTATGTTTTATTTATTATTTTGGTTTCAAATATACACATGTTAATGTGTATATTTGAAATCCACCATACATTTGGAGTTACATTAGTAAAGAACCCATCTAGTGTCATGTAGTTTTTTGAAAGTGTAGAACTGCACAAAAAGCATTGGTATCTTTAATCAGTACTTATTACAACAACACAGCAAAAGTAAAATAATATTACCTATTAACTTACGTACTTATCCAATATCAGTTCATTAGAAAAATATCTACACAGCAGTGTGTTTGTGCTGTTCTGGCGCCAATGGACAATATTTTAGTAAAAACAGAGTATACCTTTGTATGCTAAATATATGATAAGGTCACAAAATTTTGTTTTTTTGTTAAATACCAGCTGAGCTGCGCAGTTTAACCCGTCGTTAAATTTAAAAGAAATCGCTAGAAAGGTTGCAGCGTGACATTATATAGCTATTATGTACTTAATAATACTGTATTTGCAAATAAACATTTATTATGCGAGGTAGCAAGAGAAGAAGAGTTTGACATCTCATTTTATTTATCTACCTACTTTAGTTAACCTTATTTTATAACAATATAATTAAGTACCCTCAAATACATTATTATTTTATAGTCAAGACATGACTGTAGCCTATAGCTAATTCTTTGATAAATGAGCTATCAAACGCTAAAATCATTTTTCAATTCAAACCATTAGTTCATGAGATAAGTGTGTTTAACCAAACAAACTCTTCAGCTTTATAATATTAGTATCATCATCATCATCATCATCATTTCAGCCTATCACTAGTCCACTGCTGAACATAGGCCTCCCCCATAGATTTCCACAAAACTTGTAGCTCTCATTTTGGGGGGATTTTGCCATAGTTGCCACGCTTGGCAGGCGGGTTGGCAACCGCAGTTTATTTATTCAGATGTTCCTGGAGATGCTGCTGCCCATCTTCTGATTTATATTTTCCCTCTGTCGAATTTTACGACACCCACGGGATGAGATGGGGTGGTAGATGTCCTTAATTGATAACATAATTGTTGAATTGGAAATACAATGTTAATAAAATTACAGACTTGGTGTACATGGGATCTTGCAACTTACTGTATATAGGTTGCAATGCAAGCCTTGGCATGTTTTTTTACATTTTACGGGATATGTTTTTGATGGGATAATATTTATCAATAATGATTAGAAATAAATGCTCTTTACAAATAAATAAAATTGAAGTGTCTGTTTGTAATACCAAAATAACAGCTTTTTACTCAATGCATTATGAAAGTATACATTTATATTTAGCCGTGTGGTGGCGGCTCGTTAAAAGAATACTACCACTCCATCTCATCCAATGGATCTCGTAAAAGGCGAGTAAGGATTTAAACTGCACTGTGCACCCAACAGCGCATGGTGGCGATGGGCTCACCACCTTTCACACTAAGTGCATTATATTGTTTTGGTGAAACATGGATTGTGGCAGTCATATGTTTTTGCAGTGAGTGCCCAGTCTCTGACTACCCCTTATGGGATATAGTCGTGATCGTATGTATGTATGTACATTTATATTTTTTTATTTAATTTTTACAGTCTCTCTGTCTGTTTCTCCCGGCTAATCTCCAAGAAACGGATGGACCGATTTTGGCGGGACATGCACTGACCGACTGAATAAATTGTGGCAACAAATAACATTAAGATCTTCATGTACATGTATTCTAGCAAACAAATGATGTGATTGATTGATTGAGTCTTGTCACTGTTCAGTAGATAGAGCGACGGATTCCTGCAACTAACCTATAAACTTAAAATTTATTTTCCAAATATGACATTTCCACATAAAGCCACAAATGCATCAATAATGCATTGTCCATCTATTAAAATCATATTTACCAACAAACTACAGTGAGGGAAACCAGACTTATCATAAATAATTAGTTTTGTTTTTTTAATTTGATAAAAGTGATGGAAAGAGCAAAACATTCTACTGATTGTAAGTTTTCTGCCCATAACAAATGCTGTCACCCAGAACATTTCTGTGTGACACCACACTGTGACTGTCACCCTCAGACATCAGTTCTTAAGACTCATATGCCCAGTAATTACGCCAGCTCTCAGTGCCCTTCAAACCGACAACAGTAAGTAATGTTAGCACACTACTGCTTTACGGCAGAATAACTGGCCCTGGGGTGGTACCTACCTAGACGGATTTCGGCATAGGAATCCTACCACCTATCAAAAAAAAGTTGTAAATTCTTTAACAATGAACCCCTAAGTAGCTTCACAATATCTCCTATAACATTTCATAAAAATCATTCACAAGCCGCGTCTATAAGCATGAAAACAATATCATGTTATCATGGTTGACCTGTTTTTAGTGACTAGATATTTTTAGATGACAAATCAATAACTTTTATCGATTAATTTAAGGTTTGAAATAAAAAAAAACATGTAATTAAAATAGATCGATTATATTGCGTCGAAATCGCAACTAAATTATCTGGATAAGATGCATTTGGATATGGTTACAGAATACAATAAAACTTACTTTTTATTGACAGATTAAATAGAGATCTCCGCAACAGCATGCTTAGGGTCGTCGGCGGTGAGACCACGTCGAAAGTAAATCCTCGCTCCCGATTACCACCATCAGTACAAGACTCCACCCTCTTCAAATTGTAAAATATTGAATGCACAATGTAATTATTTCGTTTACAACATTGAAACCGTTTAACGTTTCACCAATGATACATAACTTTTTAAATAAACTATTTAGTTGCCGAACGTTTTTAAGAATTTGTGTTTTGCGTTTGCGACTGATAGAGTAGGTAGATAATCTCGAGGAATCTGACATTTCTAAGCAGGTGCTGCCACTGCTGGGATTATGAATATAATTATTTCATTCACAAAAAAAAGGGTTAAGCAAGATATGTAAAATATAACAATTGCGTTTAATTTTACAAGATTATTAATACATTTGTTTAAAAAATAAGCGTAGAAATATGTTGTTCACGATTCCATAATCTCCTTAATATTTTTATCAATCATTTTTATAATAATAAAAAACTCTTCTATTATAAAGCAATATTAAACATATCCATACTAATATTATAAATTCGAAAGTAACTCTCTCTGTCCCTGTGTCGTTTGTTACCTTTTCACGGTTCAAACACTGAACGAATCTTGACAAAATTCGACACAGAGATAGTTTGCGTCCTGAAGACGGACCTAGGATACTTTTTATCCCGGAAAACCAAATATTTTCCAAACGATATTTAAGAATCTCCTTATTAAGCAAGATCGTAGCAAGTGGAAAGATGTGATCTCTATCTACCCCAATGGGAAGAGTGACTCTATGTACGTATGTATATTTAGATTTTAATGACCACGAAAATAACTAATTTTTTGGAAAAAAATCTTTAATTTTCTGGTATAATATTAAGCTATGTGCTTTGTATTACTCATTGAGGTATTTTCTTTTATAGCTTTCTTGCAATATTTTAAGAAAAACTTGCAATACTTACACAACTTCTACAAATACTTTTATGAGGTGGACTGGTAATATTTCCTCACAGAATCCCAATTAATTCGAAATATTTCATCCATTTCTCACCGACTGCGGCCTAGTCTTTGTCTAATGAAAAAATATCAGCTGTTAGAAGTGAGGTAGGCAGTAGTCTTTACTGTGGGTGTTTTGAGCTAGACAATGTCTGCGACAAACGAATGTAATGCAACTAATTTTAAGCCTTTTGGAGTGATACTAGAACTATCATAAGTCGAGGATAGACAATCTAACTTTCGTAGCGTTAATAATTCGTACATGCGGACTTGATTTGGGAAGTATATCGGTGTCATGACTAAACGGGTCAATATATTATATATGAATTAATACTTTAATATAAAGTCTTATGTTTTTAACGTTCTCAGAGCTGAGTGGTCATCTTCGTACCAAGTCTCTTTCGATTGCAATTCAGCATCATTTTTCAATTCGAATCGATCGTTATGTTCACACAAGTGAGACTAGATACCAATACTCTTTGCTAGATACCTACAAAAATATGAAAATATTCATAAGTTAGTTAATTTACCGGGAGATGTCACTGTAAGCAAACTCATGCAAGAAAACTTGAGAAGAGAAGAACAATGGCAGAAAATGTAACTTAAAATACATATAAATTAATTTTGCAAAATTATTTATGTTACATTTGTGTGTGAAATACAATAAAAAACAACCGACTAATATTTATATGTGTATTATTGGAAGTTTTTTTTAAATATTTAAAGGAGATTGGACTTGACCTTTTAAAAATCAGATTTAATTGTTGTCGTATTTACCAAAACAATTGGTGATAATTTACCAGACTATATTTTATTATATATTTTAGTATAAATAAATGTACTCTCCTTTTGCAGTGAGTGAACAAAATATTATAGAGAAATAAAAATAATCATTACGAAAACGCCATCTATAATATTAAAGTGACATTTAACAAAAATGGCTGACACAACCTTTACCGACTGCTTTACCAACGTAGCAAACGCCATTTTGCTATTATTACAGTACTTGCATTATCTTTCGTCAACAATGTAATGTTCACAGTGAAATGTTTGCGAGATTTTTTCAGTGTTTGTGATATGTAAGGTCATAATTGACCCCATATATAAAAACTAGGATTATGGAGGAGTCTAATAAGGAGGTCAACGTCGTTCCCGGTGAGTCTAGTGCTTCAAAAATAAGCTAGATATAGCAAGTGTCCTATGTGCGAGGTCGTGTAACGTAAGCCTTCCCGGTTTCAGAACTCTACTTTCTGATAGCGAAATTTCTCTCCGGCGGCCCTCTGAAAGAGACTGCAAAGGTAAATTAGCTTCTAATACACATGATTTCAATAAATTAAGCGTTAAAAAAGCTAACCAAGGCCTTTTCTTTCACAGACTTTGCTAAAAGAGCTCGAGAGTGCTGAGGTAAGTTTGAGCTTTTCCTAGTGCCGGGTTTAGAGCTTATTTTTGTTTTGGTCGCGAACGCACGTGGGTACGGCTGTCAAACTCGCTGAAAGTTTACTGAAAAGTTTTTTAAGCTTTCGGCACTGTTGTAGGTGCTGCCGAGACGGCTCGACTGGGAGGGCAATGAACACGCACAGTCATATGATGAATTGGTGAGTGTTGTGAACTTTTAAACGTAAAAACAGCTGTTTGTTATTATTTTGAACTTAGATATGCGACGATAAATGCTAAATTGTAAGAAAAATGTGAAATTTCCTATATTGAGCCGTATACGAAAACGGTCGTGAAAATGTGGTGGGAAATCGTGAAAAATATGTTTGTGATGTTTCATTGAGTTTTATTAAGTTTTTCGGAAATTTTTGGGAAAACTGATATATCATTCATTTTGATGCATACATCTCGTAATGTTCGACGCAGTTTTCCCTTTCTTTCATACAGTAAAATAGCCATTCGTAGTCTTCGTTCTCGCTCTAACCCACGAGTGTATTCGTTTGCTCCCGTTATTGGCTCGAAGCGTTGTCGTTATTTCGTAATGACCGTCGATAATATGGCGCCAGTTTTTGAATTTCAATCGCATCAATAACCTGTAATAAATTTTTTAACTATAAACCCTGTGCTTTTATTTATTTACTTTAGGAAGACTTACAGACAAATATTACAGATAATATCAAAATATATATAAGTAGTACAAGTTGCTAATTACAAGCCTTTGTGTATTAATATAAAGTTTTTAACAAATTTTATATAAAGGAAAAAATAAAATAATTAATGTATCCCAACCACAACACATAAAGACGGACCCATAAATAAAAATTATTGGTTTGTGGCAGTCATCTGTTTTTGCAGTGAGTGCCCAGTCTCTGACTACCCCTTATGGGATACAGTCGTGATCTTATGTATGTCATTGACATGTCAGCCTATCACTAGTCCACTGCTGAACATAGGCCTCCTCCATAGATTGCCACGAAGTTAGTAGCCCTCATTTTGGGGGTATTATGTATGTATGTATGTATAAACAAAAATAAACAGTAAACATAACATTGGGAACTTACAGTTAGTTTCGTTGGTCCCTGTCATCTTTAAAGAAGTCCTTATTCATAAGTCTCCTTACTGCCTTAGAGCTAGTACAGAATAATTCGATTACCAGTTGCAGTGAAAGCTTACGAAAAGATATTGCAATAAGCAGGGAGAAAGCATTTCATCTTTAATTAGTAGTTAAAAAACGGTATATATGTCTGAGAAATTAAAAATATTTGGAAGACATGTGAAGTCCGCCAACTCGCATTGGAGCAGCGTGGCGGATTCTTCCTAGCTCCAAAACCCTCTCAGAAATGAGAGGAGGCCTGTGCTCAGTAGTGGGACATTTATAGGCTGAAACTTTACTTTTTTAATGGTATAGCTAACAGCTAGCCTGAATCAAATTTGATTGGTACAGTCCACAGAAACATTAGCGATGTTAATTAAAAAAACTGATGTCATTAAGATCACGCTTTGCAATGATCAAAATAATAAGGTGAACATTGATGTTCCTTCGTATACTAAACTCATAAAAAAATATATTATGTTCAGATCATTATCTCATATATATATTCCACATGGTTTTGTGAAGCTGGACCGTGAAATCACCAAATGGCCTCAGTGGAAGACCAGCGACAGTTGCGTATGGCTGGCATATGCAGAGTTGGGACCGATATGTGACAACATGTTTTTGTAACATTTTTTGAGTATTGTCGTGTAAATGGGTTGTCCTTACAAATAAATGTATTCTCTTTCTTTTTTCCTCTCTTTCTTCTTTGTTTAAATTCTCAATAATGTGGATGCTCCATTAATATGTTTTGACTTTCGGGGCAAGAACTAAAGATGAAGTTAAATAATTTAGTTTTAGTTTTGTTCATAACATTGGACGATTGCATAGTCTAGTATTTAGAGTACCTGACTTCTGCTCTGCAGGTGTTGGGTTCGAATCCAAGCCAGAGCCAATAATTGTGCAGACGTTGTAGGTTTTCGGGTACATGATGCACCCTTGACATAGAACCAATACTAGTTCAGGGGTATTAATAATTAACATACATTCATTAATACAGTCACGCCTTTTTCCCATATAAGGGGGTAGACAGAGACCACACCATAGCCCATTTTTCTCTATCACCCTAAATGAGATGTGACGAGACAAAATATTATTGCTCCCCTTTGCTATTCCACAAGCAGTATAGTGACAGTATTGCATATTCTGGTGTTATTCTGCACAAATAAAGGCTGTCAGCACAATACCTTAGTCACCTCTTACACCTCTTACACCTCTTACACCTCAGTAGGAAAAAGGTAGGTGCTATTCTACTCTACCAGACACCTATTTACACAATTTTGTTTGCAGGCAGCACAGTACGGTGACGTGTCATGGCGGAGACTCGCAGCAGTGTGCGAGCGGGCACTGCAGCTCGCGAGCAAAGGCACCGCCGACAGTAACACCAGCACCAACAGTACCAACAACACTGGCAACAATGGTAGCAGCACAAGCAATATCCCAAACAACATTGTCAGCGTCATCACCGGCAGCAGTACCGTTACCAGCAACGATCAGCAACGGCTGAAGCTCCGGGCAAGGCTCTCCCTGCTCAGCGAGTCGCTGGTCCGGCCCAAGCCAAAATATTCCGCATACAAGCAAGATCAGACACTTGGTAAGGATTAAATCATCTAATCATAAGATACATACATACACGCCTTTTTCCCATATAAGAGGTAGGCAGAGACCACATTCGTAACCCACTTTTACTGGTTGTAGGATTCCTATGCAGGAATCCGTCTAGGTAGGTACCACATCGCAGGGTCAGTTATTCTGCCGTGAAGCAGTAGTGTGCAAACATTACTGTGTTTCGGTTTGAAGCGCACTGAGAGCAAGCGTGATCACTGGGCATATGAGACTTAAGAGACTTTTTACATGAATTATAATGTCTTCATGGATCCTGTTCTGTGTATCGCCATTGACAAATTGAAACTTCTGGACACCTCTTTGTTACAGTACGAAGATTAGCATGCAGGGAGTTGGGGGGGTTAGTTCGGCCGCCAGGCAGGCCGTTCCCGGCTCGTCTGCTGTCTGGACTCCAGCTGCAGCGCCGCACCCTGGGTCATCTTTCCGCCGTCTACTGCCTCGTGTTCGACTGCACCGGACGTTATGTTGTAACTGTAAGTTTCGTTTAGTTTTACTCTGTTTAATTGGTCTCCCAATATGGAGATCACTTATTAACTGGTGGTAGGATTCCTACACAGGAATCCGTCTAGGTAGGCACCACCCCAGTGCCAGTTATTCTGCCGTGAAGCAGTAGTGTGCAAACATTACTGTGTTTCGGTTTGAAGGGCTCTGAAGCTAGCGTAATCACAGGGCATATGAGATTTGGTCTCCCAATATGGAGATCACTTATTAACTGGTGGTAGGATTCTTACGCATGAATCCGTCTAGGTAGGCACCACCCCGGGGCCAGTTATTCTGCCGTGAAGCAGTAGTGTGCAAACATTACTGTGTTTAGGTTTGAAGGGCACTGAGACCTAGCGTAATCACTGGCCATATGAGACTTAAGAACTTATGTCTCAGAGGGACGGGCGGATCTGTTATGGACAGACATTGCACTTACCATCAGGTGAATGTTGCGCTCGTGTCATCCCTTTCTACAATAAAAAAATGATTACTTATTTACTGGTGGTAGGATTCCCAGGAATTTGTCTAGGTAGTTTTTTTGCCGTCCAGCAGTTTGGAAACATTATAATTTGGTCCTAAGGGCACAGATCATCATCATCAGCCTATTAGTAGTCCACTGCTGAACATAGGCCTCCTCCACAGATTGCCACAACAGTTTGCAGCTCACATTTGGGGGGTATTTTGCCATAGTTGCCACGCTTGGCAGGCGGGTTGGCAACCGCAGCTGTTCCAGGACGATGCTGCTGCCCATCTGGTTTTTATTTTCCTCTCTCGACTTTTACGACACTCACTGGATGAGGTAGGGTGGGAGAAGGGCCCTGGTAGCTAATGAAATTACTGGGTGTCCGAGACTTGAGAACTGATGTCTCAGGGTGACGATCGCAATGTCAAGCACAGAATTTCTCTCATTTCATTCACATGGACATTGCACTTATGATAAGGGAAAGGAATTGTTAATTTCATCCGCACAAGAAAACTTATTTACTGATAACTCAATTTTGACCATCGCTGTTGGATTTTTGTATGTAAGGGTGGTAACCACATCTACTTTATCATGAGTCTGGCAATAGCCCACTGCTGGACATTGGTCTCACTCAGGCAAGGAGGATTTTTCATTGTCACTACCACCAATCGGCCTGCCACCATTGTAATTCATCATTTAACCCAGAGATTTCCAAACTGTTTGGGGCAACAGACCTGTTTTCCAAAATGAACTGATACCTCAGCCATAGCCAAATTACTATCTTATCAGTCCTATATTACCGCACGCTTATCGACTTGTTGAGTTTTTTAAAAGAACAGAGCAATGTTATTTCCTACTAAAATATTATTCATTCTTTTAACAAGTTGGTACACATGACAGAACTTATACAGTATCATGAAAGTTTCAAATAAGGTGGTAGGTTTCCTATGCAGGAATCTGTCTAGGTAGGTACCACCCCAGAGCTAGTTATTCTGCCGTGAAGCAGTAGTGTGCAAACATTACTGTGTTTTGGTTTGAAGGGTACTGAGAGCTAGAGTAATCACTGGGCATATGAGACTTAACAACTTCTGTCTCAGGGTGATGGGTTTCTGGGTGACACAGCATTTGTTATGGGCAGACGTTGCACTTACCATCAGGTGAATGTTTTGCTTGTTTCATCACTTTATCTAATAAAAAATAAAAGTACTTGTGTTCAATAATAGGGGTCGATTTTTAGACCTCGTCGACCCCCCAACATCAGTTTTCGTTTGTGTCGACCCCTGCGAAACCGATTTCGACCCCAAGGGGCTGATATCAACCACTTTGGGAATTCCTGATTTAACCGGTTTGGGGACTGCATTCACTTGTGGTCTTCTCTGAAAATCAGCTTTGACAATATGCTGAGTGATGATCCTTTTGGGATGACCCGCGATGTACTTGTTATGGTCACACGTACAGCTTACTTGTAAGATTAGTTGTATGGATAAACTTTTTTTTGTGGTTACATTTATGTTAATTCTTGTTTTTTACTTCTTATTTTAATACATGTTTTGTAAGTCAGCGGTTTTTTCCCAAATAAACTTTCTGCTTCTTCTTTTTGCCTTATTTCTTTCTGTCTTTCTTACTATCTTTCTTTTTTCTTCTTTCTTTCTTACCAGACCTCGGACCTTAAATACCCAACACCAGCCTGAAATTTTTCGCGATGATTCATCCGTCAAATGTCAGAAGTAATTAGGCATTGGAGACAGATTCTCATACGTTTACATTCTTAACTACCTCACTAGCACATGATTATCTATATCCATGTATGATGAAGATTTAATATTGAAGAACGCATCTGTAAAATTGATATATTTTTTTATTGGATAAAGTGGTAAGATGGCAAGTGCAATGTCTGCCCACAACAAACCCAGAACATCTCCGTGTGGCACCACATTGCGCCATACAGAGATATCAGTTCTCACACATTCTTTTAGTTGTGAATTCATATGTTGCAACACCTGTGGTGGTAGGCTTCAGAACATTTCTGTGTGAAACCACCCTGAGACATTAGTTCTTAAGTCTCATATGCCCAGTGATTACGCTAGCTCACAGTGCCCTTCAAACCGAAACACAGCAATGTTTGCACACTACTGCTTCACGACAGAATAACTGGCAGTGGGGTGGTCTCTAGATACCTAGACGTATTCCTGCGTAGGAATCCTACTACCAGTAAAAGTTTGCAAGTTTAGTCATATTTTTTCATAACATTTTGAATAACTGGTCGTTGTGTCAGGGCGCAGACGACCTGCTGGTGAAGGTGTGGTGCGCGCTGGACGGGCGGCTGCTGAGCACGCTGCGCGGCGCCGGCGCCGAGATCACGGACGTCTGCGTGTCGGCGGACGGAGCGCTGCTGGCCTGCGGCTCGGTGGAGCGGCTGGTGCGCGTGTGGTGCCTGGCCACCGGCGCGCCGCGCGCCGTGCTGCACGCGCACGCCGGCACCATCACCTCCGTGAGTCCCCGCGCTGCGGCACTGCTGCAGCTGCACTGCGGCACTGCGGCACTGCGGCTCGGTGGAGCGGCTGGTGCGCGTGTGGTGCCTGGCCACCGGCGCGCCGCGCGCCGTGCTGCACGCGCACGCCGGCACCATCACCTCCGTGAGTCCCCCGCGCTGCGGCACTGCTGCAGCTGCACTGCGGCACTGCGGCTCGGTGGAGCGGCTGGTGCGCGTGTGGTGCCTGGCCACCGGCGCGCCGCGCGCCGTGCTGCACGCGCACGCCGGCACCATCACCTCCGTGAGTCCCCCGCGCTGCGGCACTGCTGCAGCTGCACTGCGGCACTGCGGCTCGGTGGAGCGGTGGTGCGCGTGTGGTGCCTGGCCACCGGCGCGCCGCGCGCCGTGCTGCACGCGCACGCCGGCACCATCACCTCCGTGAGTCCCCCGCGCTGCGGCACTGCTGCAGCTGCACTGCGGCACTGCGGCTCGGTGGAGCGGCTGGTGCGCGTGTGGTGCCTGGCCACCGGCGCGCCTGGCCATACCCTTTGTCTTGCTTGACTGCTTCTGCTGTATCGGCGATGTGTCTGAGATGCGGTGCGGGATATTAAAAAAAATATGCGGTCTTTTCGCGCTCCAAATACATCCTGGCAGGATCGCCATGGGGTGTGGTGCAGGGTGTTAATTAAAGCGATGAGTCTGGACACCGGTTCGTTACTAACTCCATTAAGCTTATCGATGTCGAGATTAGAATCCGTACTACACCATCCATATTTAATTATATAAAATTTAGTTACCTTCGCACGGCTCAACCGCCGATCCGATCTTGACGAAATTCGGCACAGAGGCAGCTTGCATCCCGGAGACGGAAGTAGGATACTTTTTTCTATTTTTATCTCTGACTGACACTTGGATGTCGACAAACGATGTATGTGACTCATGCTGTGTTGTGGTGCGCAGGTGCACTGGTCGCCCCCGGCGCACGGCGACGTCCGCTGGCTGGCCTCCACGTCGACGGACGGCTCGGTGGCGTTCTGGACGTGCGCGGCGGACGGACAGTTCCTGTCGCAGCCCGTGCAGTTCGTGGAGCGCATGCGGCCCGGCGCCTGCCACATGATCTGCGCCGCCTGGTCTGCCGGCGGCGCCTTCCTGGCGGCCGGCAGCGCCGATCACCACGTGCGCGTGTACGCCGTGGAGCCGGCCGGGCCGCGCCGGGTGAGTGCCCCTCACACCCCCCGCACCGTCCGCGCGCCTCCTGGCGGCCGGCAGCGCCGACCACCACGTGCGCGTGTACGCCGTGGAGCCGGCCGGGCCGCGCCGGGTGAGTGCCCCTCACACCCCCCGCACCGTCCGCGCGCCTCCTGGCGGCCGGCAGCGCCGACCACCACGTGCGCGTGTACGCCGTGGAGCCGGCCGGGCCGCGCCGGGTGAGTGCCCCCCGCGCCCCTCACACCCCCCGCACCGTCCGCGCGCCTCCTGGCGGCCGGCAGCGCCGACCACCACGTGCGCGTGTACGCCGTGGAGCCGGCCGGGCCGCGCCGGGTGAGTGCCCCCCGCGCCCCTCACACCCCCCGCACCGCCCGCGCGCCTCCTGGCGGCCGGCAGCGCCGACCACCACGTGCGCGTGTACGCCGTGGAGCCGGCCGGGCCGCGCCGGGTGAGTGCCCCCCGCGCCCCCCACACCCCCCGCACCTGCCCGCGCGCCTCCTGGCGGCCGGTAGCGCCGACCACCACGAGCGCGTGTACATCAGATTGAGTTGACAGAGAAACCGACCTGAAAGTAACCCCCGCCGTCCGCAGGTGCTGGAGCAGGCGGTGCACGGCGACGCGGTGGACTCGATCGCGTGGGCGCACCGCGGGCTGCGGCTGGTGTCGGGCAGCAAGGACGGCAGCGCGGCGCTGTGGACGCTGCACGCCACGCAGTGGCGGCACGTGCTGCTGCAGGACCACACCAAGCGGCTCAAGGTGCGCCTCTCTCCTTCTCTCTCTCGGGACACGGTTAACACACAAGGGTTACACGACTGAGGGACACGACAGTGTTTAGAATAAAAGGGCAGTGGTAGGGGATACGAGATGGATAACAACACACAAGGGTAACACGCGGAGTGGGTCAACCTTTAATCACTTGAGGTTTTAGGCCATTTTAAAAGACATTAAAGACATTTATTCCGACACTTCTATCTACACACATAATACATGGTACACATAACATAAGGTATACATAATACAAAAAAAATTAAGAAAAATAACAATGTAAAGAGGAAAAAAAAATAATAATAAAAAAAAATATATGTGTTTGTATTTATAACCCTCCCCGTTTGTGATTGATCTTTAGGTGGAGGCCCCCCTACCAGCTGCACGCGTTTTTTTTTATTGATTTTTTTTATAATAATTTCTTATATTTACGCGAACACTACACATTTAAATGAAACTAAGTTTACGGATTTTATCGCGTTTAATTTTTTGTTCACGCTTTTTTGGTCACGTGACCATGGGTGCTGTAAAGCACTCGAAACGTCGGGTTATAAATAGTAAAAAATTAAACGCGATAAAATCCGTAAACTTAGTTTCATTTAAATGATTTTTTTTAGACAAATTTGTTCTCAAAATTGCTCGATTGTCATATTAACCCTCGCCCCCCTCGTGATTAATCTTGAATTTTCTTCTCTTAATCTTGAACCTCGAAGCGAAACGACAGTTTTTAGAATGTCAGTGCAGTGGTAGGGGACACGGGAAGGATATCCCGTGTCCCCTACCACTGCACTGCGTGACAAGTGAGGGACACGAGCATAGGAATCCTACCACCACTAAAATGATTACATCATACATTCGGTAGGCAGGGGGTTCGGCAAGTGAGTTATTGCCAATGCGTGTTGTTGCAGGTGACGATGGTGTGCTGGGACCGCAGCGACGCTTACGTCATGACGGCCGTCTCCGACAACACGGTCCGGGTGAGGACATTTGCATCGCTCAATTTATCTGAAAACATCAAGTGTTTTTTTTTTTTAAGAAAACGATGCCGGAACATATCTTAAGCCATATATATTTGTCCCGTGCGGAAATCGAACCCGCGGCCCGCGGCGCAGAAGCCCGGGATTAGCACCGCGCCAACCGAGCCGACGTGTTTGTGACGGCTTTTTCGAATCAACGACTGCGTTAGTGGTATCTGACGATCCAAATATTGTCGGTCTTCGGGTCTGTGTGTCTCTGACATTGCGGCCTAGCCGACCTCCGATCTTTTCGCATGAGCTTTACATCACTTGCAGTTTTTAGGATTCCGATTCTTTCTGGTCGGGTCTGGGGACCCCCCACTGGACGGAGCGACGACCTGCAAAGTTTTGCGGGAAGTCGATGGATGCAGGTGCTTTAAGGCAGTGTTTGCGTGAGGCCTGTGCAGTGGGCTTGTGATGGGCTGAAACGAGAATGATGGTGAGCAGCTGGTGGTGTCGTGTCGCAGGTGTGGTGCTCCCGGAGCTGCACTGCAGGTGCGAGTGCTGAGCGGGCACCGCGACGAGGCCTACGTGCTGGAGGCGCACCCCTTCCTGCCACACGTGCTGCTCTCCGCTGGCCACGATGGCCAGCTGTTCGTGTGGGACGCTGAGGCAGGAGAGGTACCTACATCTATACAGATAAATAAAATTATAAGTGTCTGTCTGTGATTTCGCAATAAATACCTTTTCCTTGTCTCATATGGTAATCTGCAGGATACACAAAACTGAAACACACGTTCTTAAAATTTTTGTCTGTCTGTAACTCTATTTGTTGGGGCTTATCTTCGAATTGGCTTAATTGATTTTGACGCGTCCTTCATCGCCAGGTAGACCAGCTTATGATCCTTTTTTTACCCGGTGCGCAGGTGCTGGCCCAATTCCAGAACCGCATCGAGGGTCAGGGCGACGGCGCGATCTTCGATGCGAAGTGGGGCAGCGGCTGCAGTGTCGCGGCGTCCGACTCGCACGGACACCTGCTGCTGCTCGGCCTCGGTCTCGGACACCGTCTGCTGCGCCAGCTGCCCGCCGAGCTGTTCTTCCACACCGACTACCGACCGCTCGGTGCGTACTAACTGGGGAAGGGGGGGTCGGAGGGTGTGTTACGACCGCCTGACGGCGGGTACAATTAAACACAACAAAAATGTTACAATTATTTATTATATAATAAAGAAATGAATATCTCAAATCAAAGAAAATAAATTAAATAATTAAAATGATCTCTAAGTTTCTAGATATAACTACACCGGGGTGTGGATTCTAAGCACAGGGGAATCTTCTGTCTTTAACAACCTATGTGCGCTGGGAACTTATCTTGGGACTGTCCGATCTGTGCAGCTCGTAGTTCACAATCTGTGCGGTGGACATGCAACCCGTAGTTTACAATCCGTACAGTGAACGCGCAACTTGTAGTTCACTATCCGGCCAACCCGTAGTTCTCAATCCGTACGGTGGGCGAGCAGCCTGTAGTTTGCTATCCGTACGGTGGACCCCCAGTCTCCAAGGGGGTTGAAAATTGATGCTATCTGCTTTATATTTTCTTCTTGTTTTAGTATAGCATTGATTTTGCTGCTTTTCAAAATGAGAACAAAATAATTACGAATATGGATTACGTACAGTTGTCGTGCGAACTCTCTGGCGTCGAAAAGTGTTTCTACCTGCGCGAATTCGTTTTTATATCGGGACGGCCTACCTCCTCCCTGAGGCGCAAATAGGTACTCTCAGATTTCTAGAACCTTCGAATGAGACGAGATGGATATATGGAAGGAACGGTTCAACCGAAGGAAGTCACGCCCTAAACTATTGTTTATTTTCTAGAACTTTCTTGTGCTACTGAGATAGCAATAATCGAACCGAGCGAAATGGAATCATTTTCGAGTAGTTTACCCGTTGTTCGCTATTGTATTTCTTCTAGATCTTTCCATGTTGTGGGCGTTTGTTATTAGATGTTCTAGAAAGAATCCGACTTCCGGTACCAAAGAATACCTTATATGGACATTACGATGCTATCACTAGTTAAAGCGCGCGGTTTCCATTCGTTGTAACAACTAGTTATTTTGTTTGTTTGTAGTAATGAATTTATGTTTTTATTTTATATTTTAGAACCTTGTTACAACGTAACAGGTGTTGCTGCTCGCATTAATGGCATGACTATTGACTTGCGTCTGTTACTCTCTATCTCTCTTTCCCATGATTTCACTTTCCCCCTTTCCCCCTCTATCTTCTTTCTCCCTTTAGATGATCATCGTTTTCCCCAGGATCGCGTTACTAGGCTTTTGGGAGCCCCATCTCGTTTGCCTTCGACTTACGTTTGTGGTAGGTGAACACTATTGTTAATAAGAGAGCCGTGAGGAGACCAAGCGACACCTCGACGGCGTCGTTTCCGACATGGATCTGTCCTCTTTTGATCCCTTTCGCAGCCACCTGGACCATCATGTCCTCACAGACTTTTCTTATTCGATAAGGCGACGAAACGAGCACAGCATTCACCAGATGGTAAGTGCAACATCTGCCCATAAGAAATGCTGTGTAATTCAGACCACACTGCGCCCAACACTCTGAGACATCGGTTCTTCAGTCAGTGATTGCACTAGCTCTGAGTGTAATTCAGACCGAAACACTGTAATGTTCGCACACTACTGCTTCAGCAGAATAACAGGCGCTGCTTTTGTTTGGTAAAGTGACGAAACGAGCAAAACGTTCACCTGATGGTAAGTGCTACGTCTGCCCATAACAAATGCTTTGTCACCCAGAACATATCTGTGTGGCATCAAACTGTGCCCATCACTTAGAAACATCAGTTATTAAGTCTCATGTGCCCAGTGATGACGCTTCCTCTCAGTGTCATTTGTTTGCGCCTACTTAGACGGATTCCCGCATAGGAATCCCACCACCTGGGATGATGCTAAGTGGAAGTTGGCCGTGTGTTGCAGTCCGCGACGCGCTGGGCGGCGCGCTGGACGAGCAGACGGAGACCCCCCCGCACCTGATGCCGCCGCCCTTCCTCGTGGACGTGGAGGGGGCGCCGCACGCGCCCGCGCTGCAGCGCCTCGTGCCGGGCCGCTCTCGCCTCGCGCTTCGCCCCCTGCTGCCCCCCGCGCCGCCCGCCCCCCCGGCGCCCCCCGCGCCCCCCGCGCCGCACGCGCCCCCCGCGGGCCCGTGGCGCGGCGAGGGCGTGCGCCACACGGCCGGCTCGTGGCAGCGCGAGGACGAGCTGCCCTGCGCGCGCCCGCTGCTGCAGCCGCTGCCGGACTGCGCCCGCCGCCGCATCGAGCAGGCCAGGTGCGGCACACACACAAACATACCTACAATCACGACGTTTTACAAATATCGGGCGGGCAGAGTGGCGGACCACGTCGCCGCCATTCTGGTACGAGCACATACGATTTAAAAGTCATTCTCCCAAAATGAGTGCAAAATGAGCAGAACAAATCCCAAGCAATCTATCTTATGCTGATGTTATTCACGAGGGTAAGCCTGGAACTGATTCATCTACACTTGATTCTTTTATACCTGCAACAGTTAATGAAATTTCAAAAATAATAAATAACTTAAAAGCTAATACGAGCACGGGACTAAATGGCGTTAACACAAAATCAATTAAATGCGTCAAAAATATAATCATTGATGAACTAACAAGATGTGTCAACAAATGCTTACGAGTAGGAATATTTTAGATATTTTAAAAATAGCCAAAGTCACTCCCATATACAATTCTGGTTTCAAAACAGACCCCGGAAACTATCGCCCGATCTCAGTGCTCCCAATATTGTCAAAAAATTTTGAAAGGGTGCTTTATAATCGCCTTAAGGCCTATTTAAATTTGACTAACTTTATTTATGATAAACAATACGGTTTCAGGCGATGATCAAGTACACTTTCTGCAACTGTAGATCTTGTAACGAACATAAAGCTTAACATTGACAAAAAAAATAGTCCTTGGTGTATTTATAGACCTTGAAAAGGCTTTTGACACTGTAAGTCATAAGTTGTTATTAGAGAAACTCGATGCAATTGGTCCTACTGAAACTACACATGCTATGTTCAAGTCGTACTTATCTAATAGAAGGCAAGTAGTAAAAATGAGGGAAACACAAAGCTGTTCTAAAACTATAACATTTGGTGTACCTCAAGGTTCGATTATGGGGCCTTTGCTGTTTCTGATATACATAAACGGTATTAATCAAATTGGTCTAAAAGGAGACATTATGCTGTACGCCGACGATACTGGCCATTTCAATTTCGACACTCAATAGATACTATTGTAGCTGATGCACAAACAGATTTAAACTTGCTAAATGTGTGGTTTCAACGTAACTTGTTGACCATAAATACTACTAAAACTAATTATATGTTACTGGCGCTCAAAAATAAAATTATCGGAAATATAACTGCTTTAATAATAAATAATAAATTAATAAATAAAGTAAAACATCAAAATTACCTAGTTATTACTTTGGACAGACAACTAACTTGGCGACCTGGCATATTAATAAAATTGAAACTAAATTAACGTCTTTGACGAGGATGTTACGCAGTGTTGTTCGATTCCTACCGCGGTTGTGTGTTCGTTACACGATCTATAACTCTCTGATAAAACATCATATTGAACGCTTAATTGAAATGTGGGGCACAGCAGCTAAAGCAAACCCGGGCATATTGCAAACTGCAAAATTATTAAAAGTATTATTTAACACCTACACATAAAATTTACAAGGAAAAAAAAATGAACATATGCCACACCTACAAATATTTAAATGAGTGTAAATGCTTATCCGGAAAATATTAAATAAAGATATCCACACAAAAATTACATTCACGAGGAAAACTCAACAACCTAAAATGAAACTTAGGCGAAGTAATGACAATAAACTGTACACACCACGCACAAATTATGGAAAAAAATCAAATCAAATTTATAACAGATTACCTTAAAAATATACGAGATGCAAAATCTATAACTACTTTTAACATATACATACATAAGATCACGACTGTATCCCATAAGGGGTAGTCAGAGACTGAGCACTCACTGCAAAAACAGATGACTGCCACAATCCACGTTTCACCAAAACAATATAATGCACTTGGTGTGATAAGTGGTGAGCCCATCGCCACCATGCGCTGTTGGGTGCACAGTGCAGTTTAATTCCTTACTCGCCTTTTACGAGATCCATTGGATGAGATGGAGTGGTAGTATTCTTTTAAAACGCCACCAACTACTTTTTAGAGATTACTTAAACATTATTTAATAAATTCAGAACTGAACATTAGTATGAGTCAGTTCCAGATAAGTTTATCTCATGTTACAGCTGGTTGATATTTACTAAACTCGTAATATGAACCAACGCTGTTTGCAATTATTGATGTACCCTAAATGTAACTTTTTTTTAAAAATATTGTTATAAATAGTATTGTTACTACTATTTATAGTTTCTGTTTGTTATTTGAGTTTGTTGTAAGTCATCAGTAACTGTTGTACGAGTAGCCCAAAATATTTATACATATTCTATTAATAGTTATAATTTAATTCTTATGAGAAATAAAATATTCTTAAATCCGAACCCGAATAGTTCCTCTGGCCATACGATCCAGTGGATAGCTATCCTTTTTCTTGGCAACATTATCTGCCTTATACTAAAGAAACGGCCGTAAATGTCCGGTTTATACATGCTTTTAGAAATATAAAAACGAACATTTAGATTTTGTGCATTCTTCATCAATGGTCCTTCGTGCCGGATTTTATTACAATGTTAAAGTTAATTTCAGTGAAGCAGTAGTGTGCAAAAATTACTGTGTTTCGGTCTAAAGGGCACTGAGAGCTAGTGTAATAACCTAAAAGTTATGTCTGAGGGTGTCGGGCTCAGTGTGGTGCTACACAGAAATATAAGGTGAACGTTTTGGTCGTCTCGTTACTTTGTCAAATAAAAAAAAAGTTAAAAAAACCGCACTCATACTACTCAAGTACTGAGAAACTGCTATCGTCTCACATAAGATTCGGTTTTCGTTCAGCGCGGAGATGAACGAGTGGGAAAATGCGTGGTACCGGCGCGAGATGCGGCGGCGCCCCGTCATGATCAGCACGGCCACCGACGGACCCGCGCGCCGCCCCGGCCGCCGCCCGCGCAACGCGCCGCGCCCCGCACCGCGCCCACAGCCGCGCCCCCAGCCGGTCAGTATAGTGTCGCTCCCAGCCGGTCAGTATAGTGTCGCCCCCAGCCGGTCAGTGTAGTGTCGCCCCCAGCCGGTCAGTATAGTGTCGCCCCCAGCCGGTCAGTATAGTGTCGCCCCCAGCCGGGCAGTGTAGTGTCCTCTCCAGCCGGTCAGTATAGTGTCGCCCCCAGGTGGCTAGTATAGTGTCGCCCCCAGCCAGTCAGTATATTGTCGCCCCCAGCCGGTCAGTATAGTATCCTCACCAGCCGGTCAGTATAGTATCCTCACCAGCCGGTCAGTATAGTATCCTCACCAGCCGGTCAGTATAGTGTCGCCCCCAGCCAGTCAGTGTAGTGTCGCCCCCAGCCGGTCAGTATAGTGTCCTCTCCAGCCGGTCAGTATAGTATCCTCTCCAGCCGGTCAGTATAGTGTCGCCTCCAGCCGGTCAGAATATGACCGCTCCCAGGCGGTCAGTATAGTTTCGCCCCTAGCCGGCCAGCACAGTGTAATTCCCTTTAATGTAGCAAATCTTTTCGCTTGTGACACCTTAATTTGAAGTAACATCAGAAGTGTCCGCCCGGTGTTCAGATGGTGCGCATGGAGGAGGAGCCCCCGGAGGAGAGCTCCAGCGACACGTCGGACGAGTCGGTGCGGCTGTCGGGCTCGGCGCACTCGCCGCACTCCGACCGCAGCTCGCGCTCCTCCCGCACGGACCGCTCCGACCGCTCCGACCGCTCCTACGGCACCGAGCGCACGCGCCGCTCCAGCGACGACCTCACCGACTCGGACAGGTCAGCCTCGTCACAATGCACGCCGTCACCCACGAGTGGGCTAATATCCCACTAGTGGGCAAGTATCCCACGAGTGGGCAAACAGTCCACCGCTGTTCATACGCCTCCCTAGTACAGTTTTACAGAATTAGAAATCCTACCACCAGGAATGATATGACGTATGATGTCTGGATTTTGAATTTATAGACTTGACGAGACAAACAGACAAGCAGCTATATCAATTAATTATTTCTTTGGTCTTTTAGTATTGAATACATAAGAATTGAACCGTGATAGCTCAGGGGCCGGGTGCTCGCCTTTTTATTTCATAGTACGCGAGTAACCAGCGTTCGATCCCCGGTGCCAGCACCTCTAAAATTGTTCTATAATTTTAAGTGCCGATTCACCACGTGCTCAGCGGTGAAGGAAAACATCGTGAGGAAACCCGCATCTCCGAGGAATAGAAATATTACGAGGACATGCGAAGTCGGCCAAACCGCATTGGAGCAGCGTGACGGACTATTCCCCGCTCCAAAACCCTCTCAGAAATGAGAGGAGGCCTGTGCTCAGCAGTGGGACATTTATAGGCCGTTACTGAGAAATCTACGAGAACTGGTTATTTTAAGATAATTATTAAAACACAGTGTTTACGTCAAGGCACATATTTATTGACTGGCGAGCCAAGATGGCGCGCCTGCCTTCATTACAAAATATCGAAACTTAGTCTAATTGTTATAATATATTTAATATTACATACATAAGATCACGACTGTATCCCATAAGGGGTAGTCAGAGACTGGGCACTCACTGCAAAAACAGATTGACTGCCACAATCCACGTTTCACTAAAACATTATAATGCACTAGGTGTGATAGGTGGTGAGCCCATCGCCACCATGCGCTGTTGGGTGCACAGTGCAGTTTAATTCCTTACTCGCCATTTACGAGATCCATTGGATGAGATGGAGTGGTAGTGTTCTTTTAACGAGCCGCCACCACACGGCACTGTTTATATTATACCCGCATACATCACAACTTTACTTTTACGGAAGAATTAGTTGATAATGTCGGCAGCCGACGGACTATATTAACGCGATATGTATATTTTCTTAGCTCGCATTCAGTCAGGAGTAACAAGTGAGTAATGAGATTAGTATTAGGATACATACATACAGTCACGCCTCTTTCCCATAGGGGTAGGCAGAGACCACATCTTTCCACTCGCTACGATCCTCACATCTTTAGCTTCTTCTACTTTCATTAGCGTTTTCACACACGCTCGTCGGTTGCGGGTACTTTTAACGTGACCTTTCCTCAAAAGTTCACCGATCTGATTGTGATACGTACGCCTAGGTCGATCCTTACCGGCTTTTCCATTCACACTCGCCTCATAAATCTGTTTCGTCAATCTCCTTTCATTCATCCTCTCTACGTGTCCAAACCATCTAAGCATGCCGTTCTCTATCTTTTTCACTACATCTTCAACCACACCGCAACGTTCCCTTATCACGCTGTTTCTCACTTTGTCAATCATAGTTACTCCAGCTATACTTCTCAAACTTCTCATTTCCACAGCGTTAATTCTACTTTCATGCTTCTTCTGCCAGACCCAGCATTCACTACCATACATAAGTGTGGGGACCAGAACTCCCCCATGTACAGCCAGTCGTGCCTTTTTACATACGTTCTGGCTACACATAAAGTTATGCAGAGCCCCATTCACTTGATTTCCTGCCACTACTCTTCTCTCAATATCACAGTCATACTTTCCGTCTCTCGTAAATTTAGATTCTAGGGTTCCCTACAACCGAATTAAAAAACGGAACCGCAATAGGAAAAATGATGATGTTCTCACTCGTCCCAGCCTACCCGCGCCCGATGTAACGCTGATGAGATAAGATCGGAGGTAGGCTAGGATGCAGTGTCATAAACACGGGGACAATCACAACACAACCAGACCCGAAAACCAACAATTTATGTTTTAGCACAAATGTTGGCTCCGGCTGGTATTCGAACCCAGGACCCGCGGCTTAGAAGTCAGATACTCTGACCACTGAGCCACGCGGTCATCAACCGCAATAGGATAACTTGTGTGTATGTCGGTCCGTCTGTCACAGCCAAATTGCATTGAATTTGCTCGACCGATTAAGTTGAAGTTTGGTACACATGTGTATATGTACCAAAGGTCCAAACCAGAGGTCAGAAAAATTACGGGGCAGGGCCCCCTGTTCTTTCTTTACGTGAGTAAAGGACGACCTCAGAGAAGCTGTAGTAGCAGTAAGATTGTGTTTGGTTCGCAGCTCGGCCTCGTCGCAGTACTCGGACTGGCAGGCCGGGCCCGCGCTGGCGCCGCCCGCCCGCGCGCGCCGCCGCCCGCAGCCCGCGCTCAGGTACCCCTCCACACGCACACCCCTTCATACACACACACACCCCAACATACACACACCCCAACATACACTCGCACTATCCCACACGCACACATACCTACACACACATACACGCTCTTACTAACACGCACACACGCACGCACACCTACACTCCTACACACACCTACACACACTCATACCCCAACAAACACTCGCACCTTCATACACGCACATACATACCTACACAAACATACACACGCACCTACTAACACGCACACACTCCTACACACATGCACACACACAACGGACACACGCCTTCACGCACACACGTTCATGCACAAACACGCACACACACAAACACGCACACACACACCTACAAACTTTCACACGCACATACCTCCAGACACGCTCCTACACACACCTACACACACGCACCTACACTCACGCACCTAAAAGCAGACATACCCACCCCTACACACAGACTGGGAATTATTTTGTACCAAACAGAGAAGATCGTCAATGTAAACCAAGAATAGAAATGGACCTAAAACGTATGCCCTAGGAACACCCATTTTTATAATCTAACCTGTAGTTATAACACCGTCGGTGGTTATTGTTGTTCTCGGTTTGTCAGGTATGATGACAAAAGATCCAGTGCGATTTCACGCATGCTTTAGTATTTAGCTTAGAGAATTAAATTCTAATGCTCTACACAGTCAAGTGCCTTTGAGAGCTCACAAAACACACCAAATCTATCATCATACGTCGTTCAACTTCCATTTCTATTGCTTGTCATTAAACATCTATTTTTATCAAAATGAACAAGCGTCTGTTCTAGCTTTCTTACTGTTAATAATTTACAAATCGAGTACAATTGTGTAGTAGGGAACCTGTATGTTTTGAAATTAATAACTTTTAATCGGTATCGCTGTGCCCGTTCTGCTTCTAGTAATTTTGTTTTAGCGGCCCCTCCCCAAATTGGAATGCAATATGTTTTAACGGATTGTGCCAAAGCGACATACATTTTATTAATTAGTTCTGTTGTAGCTACATGTCTTAAGGTTTTAAAGATCCAAGTTAACTTTCTAACGTTATTGGCTACAAGGTCAATGTGAGAGTTCCAAGAAAGACACTGATCTATCATGTATCATTTTTAAATTAAAATCGCTGTTTGGCTGAGTCCTTTTATTAATTGAGAAACAGATGTAGTTGGTCTTGTTAGTATTTAATGTAAGAAGATTATTCTTTAGCCAGCTAGAAACCTTAGGCAGTCCTATTTCCGCTGCTTGCTGTACAGCTACATACATACACATACCTAAATTCTATATGATTTAATAGACGAACACGTTACTACTAATACAATATAAATAATATATATTATTATAAACAAGGACAATACATACTAATGATGATGATGATCATTATTCAGGTAAGACTGTACAATAAAAAACGTGAGCTAAGATTTGTTGTTTCAGTTAAAGCTGGCAACAAAGAGACGGAGTGATACTTGGTAGGAATGTCTCAAGTATCCGATTTAAATATCGATATAATAGGTTACACCCATCCCATTTCATTTTAAATATCGATATTATAGGTTACACTTATCCCATTACATTTCAAATATCGATATAATAGGTTACACCCATCCCATTACATTTTAAATATCGATATAATAGGTTACACCCATCCCATTACATTTTAAATATCGATATTATAGGTTACACCCATCCCATTCCATTTTAAATATCGATATTATAGGTTACACTTATCCCATTACATTTCAAATATCGATATAATACGTTACACCCATCCCATTACATTTTAAATATCGATATTATAGGTTACACCCATCCCATTTCATTTTAAATATCGATATTATAGGTTACACTTATCCCATTACATTTCAAATATCGATATAATAGGTTACACTCATCCCATTACATTTTAAATATCGATATAATAGATTACACCCATCCCATTACATTTTAAATATCGATATAATAGGTTACACCCATCCCATTACATTTTAAATATCGATATTATAGGTTACACCTATCCCATAAATTTTAAAATCTATAAACGATTTAACCACAATCGGTATACGCGACTACCTGCCCCTACCCCTTGGGGTAAAATTGATATCTCCTCATCACCATTACTGAACTTGGCCTCTCCCATAGATTGCCACAAAGGTTTGTGGCTCTCACTTTGTGGGATTTAGCCATAGTTGCCACCCTTGGCAGGCGGGTTGGCAACCGCAGTTTAATTATTCAGGTGTCTCTGCTCTATCTCCTGCTTGCTCAAGCGCACATCTCTCCCGAATCTGTTTTAATAGCAATCAATTTTGACTTCCCCATTTGTTTCTTTCTGATTATTGCTGTCCTTTTCTTGCGATTATAGCGGCTACAATTACAGTGATTTTTGCTATGTACTCAGCAGTTAATAATGTATTAAAATAAAACTATGTAAAATCATCCACCACCACACCCACACAAATAAACACAAACTCGATTTTCCAAGTTTCATTCAGTGTTGACAAAATTTGACAAACTTTTAGATACAGCCCCAGTACAACAACGACTTCAAAGCGCGGTGCTGCGAGCGCCGTGACGAACGGGGCGGGCGGCGGAGCGGGGAGCGGGGCGGCCAGCGAAGCGGCGAGCGGAACGGCGAGCGCAGCGGCGAGCGGAGCAGGCGGCGAGCTCCCCGAGGCGTACCGCGTGGGCGAGTGGCTGACGGCCGTGTCGCCGCGCAAGGCGCCCTACCAGCCGCAGATGGGCGACCACTGCCTCTACTTCCGACTGGTCAGTGCTAGCGGGGCGGCGAGCGGAGCGGGCGGCGAGCTCCCCTAGGCGTGCCGTGTGGGCGAGTGCTTGACGGCGTCATACGTCAAATATATTGATAATGCCTCGTTTTGGGGCGAAACACGTGTCGTGTTCTCGACTTCAGTGGTGTATATTATCTAGTGGTGGTATTGTAGTGGTCGGTGGAGGGTAACTGGTGGCGGTTCCTGGTGGCGGTGTTAGTTTTCTTGTGCACGCTACTGAGGGAGGGCGGGCGGTGCTCTTCAAAAAACTAGGTAATATACACCATTTTTATATTTTGCATGCGGATTTTAGCAAAGTAACTTACCTTCCTTCATTACATTTCATTAGGTTAAACCGCCGCGTGGTGGCTGCCTGAGAGAATCTACTATCCCATCTCATCCCGTGGGTGACGTAAAAGTCGACAGAGGGAAAATAAAAACCAGCAGATGGATCCCAATATGAGAGCTACTAATTTTTGTGGAAATAGGCTGAAATGATGATGATGAAAACGAGACTGGCGAATATTCGGATTCGCCGAACCCTCATGTCCTTGACTGATCATGTGTGGCAACAGAGATGATCTTCAAATGGCTTGTGATCATGCCGACAACGATGTTATGCATGAGTATATTTCCATAAAATTACATCGATAATGTCTTGGGTTTGAAATTAATAATAAAATATCTTCCCTTAGTTTACAACCCCAGTTGTGTAGAATGTAACATTTGCAGGGTCACCAGCGGTACTTCGAAGCCGTGGCGGAGAAGGACCTGTATAAAATCAACCCAAGGGATAAGCCGTGGGAAAGAATGCACATTTATGTAAGTAACTATCTACATCATAGATATTTCTAAGCCTTGACAAAGATGTGTGGAAGTTACTCTTACCCTGCACTTGTAAAGCCCCTGGCTACTATGACCCCGGAATTTCTTGGCGGTTCTTCTCTTAGAAGGTCTCATTGTAACCGGTGCCGATTTCTACATTCATAAGAGCTTTATGCAAGCCTAAACCGAATAAAGAAATTTTGACTTTGACCGGCTCGGAGGACCAATGTGGGTCAATATCCCATTTCGTTGTTTTACAGGAGTGCGAGGCCGTGAAGGTGGTGGGCATCAAATACGTGATCAAGCCGCCGCGCGTGGTGTGCCTGAAGCTGGCGAGCACGTTGGCGAGCACGCTGGCGAGCGCGCTTGACAGCTCGCGTTCGCGAACCTTCACAGTGCGCTACCACGACATGCCCGACGTCATCGACTTCCTCGTGCTGAAGCAGCAGTACGACGCCGCAGTGGAGCGGCGCTGGGGGCCCGGCGACCGGTACGTCTCCCGCAACATCTCACATACATGTCAGAACACTTGTCTAGGAGACATTATTAGATTTTTTTTATTGGATGATGTGACGAAACGAGCAAAACGTTCACCTGATGGTAAGTGCAACGTCTGCCCATTGCAAATGCTGTATCATCCAGAATATTTCTGTGTGACACCACACTGCGCTCGTCACCCTGAGACATGAGTTCTTAAGTCTCTCATCTCATGCCCAGTGATTACACACAAAAGTTAGTAGGACTCATTTTGGGGGATTTTGCCATAGTTGCCACGCTTGGTAGGTTGGCAATCGCAGTTTGTTTATTCAGATGTTCCAGGAAGATGCTACTGCCCATCTCCAGGTTATCATTTCCTCTCTGTGTATTTTTACGACACCCACGGGATGAGGTAGGGTGTTAGATTCTCTTAAGCCACCATACGACGATTTTGTAATAATTTGACGTAATTTATAACCCCAGAATCTCTTGCCAATTGTTCTCTGAGGTCTAGTTTTTCGAACTGGTCTAGATTTCGACATTCATACGAGCCTTCTATTAATCGAATAATGTAATGTTGACTTGATTGTGTCGCTTTAAAGTTGCTGTGAAAATCCATCTGTTCGTTAGTTTCCGGTGCATGATCGACGACTCGTGGTGGACGGGCATCGTGCTGGAGCGCACGGGCAGCGCGGAGGAGGAGGCGGGCGAGGGGGAGGGGGAGGGCTCCGCCGCGGCGCGCCGCTGGGCCAGGGAGGCGGCCGCGCACTTCCTGTCGCTGAAGGTGCGCTGGGACAACGGGGAGGTGGAGCGCCTCTCGCCCTGGGACCTGGAGCCGCTCGACCCGGACAGGTGAGCGGGGGGCGGGGAGCGGGGAGCGGGCAGGGGGCGCACTGCCCGGCGCTGCAGGTGCGCTGGGACAACGGGGAGGTGGAGACTGTTGAATGTAAATTTATTTATAATGTGCTTTTTGACTAAGATAAAAAAAATAACGAAATAGACGATTGGAGTTTCCTTCGCCTGTTTTTTCTCCGTCAGAGAAATGTCATTACGAAACGGCCGTAAAAAAAAATTGTCAAAACGAAATTTGTATTACTTACGTTGAAGAATAATTATTTTTTATTTCATTTGAAAGGTCATTGAAAATTGTTAATTTTTTTATAATCAAACTTAATCAGTTAACTAATATTTAATGTAACTTTCATTAAAAATACCCAAGAAAGCTCAGAATGAATGAAGGGGTGTACCCCAGGGCCAGTTATTCTGCCGTGAAGCAGTAGTGTGCAGAAATTTTATGGGTGATATAGCATTTGTTATGGGCCGACGTTTCACTTACCATTAGGTGAGTCTTGCTCGATTCATCACTTTATCCAATAAAAAAAAGGTATTTTTTTTATTTCATAAAAGTGACGGAACGTGCAAAAAGGTTCACCTGATGGCAAGTGCAACGTCCGCCCACAACAAATGCTGTGCCATCCAGAACAGTGTGACACCACAATGCGCCCGCCACTGTGAGACATCAGTTCTTAAGTCTCGTATGCCCAGTGATTACGCTAGCTCACAGTGCACTTCAGACCGAAGCACAGTACTGCTTCACGGCAGAACAAGTGGTCCAGGGGTGGTCCCGGGGTGGTCCCGCAAGGGAGTCCCTCAGCACCCGTAAGAACAGTGGGGGGTTTGGGTGCGCAGGCTGCCGGAGGAGCCGGGCGGCGCGGTGGGCGTGCTGGCGCGCGAGCTGGCGGCGGCGCTGCGGCGCGAGCACACGCACGAGTGGGCGGGCGGCGCGTGCCGCGGCGTGGCGCGCCACGTGGGGCTCGCCATGTCGCTGTCCGCCGCCGAGCCCTTCGTGGCGCCCGTCGACCTGCAGCTGTACCCCAGCTACGCGCGCGTCGTGCCCTACCCCATCGACCTCTCCACCATCCGCGCTCGCTTCGAAAACCTGGTGACGCTCAACACTCCTTTTTTTTTTTTTTTTTTCTCTCAACACTTCTTTATACTAACGACGCCCCACAGTAGGATTTCTACTGTGTCGTGGGTACGTTTTACAGATCATAAATTCCACATGCACAAACCACCCACACCCGGAGCACCTATCTGTAGGCCATACAAATATTTGTCCCGTGCGGGAATCGAACCCGCGACCCGCGGCGCAGAAGCCGACGGCTTAGCCACCGCGGCGACAACTTTCGAACATTGTCGAGAGCTATCGATTGCGCGGGAGATGTTATAGTGCCACAAGTGTACGCGCAAACACGGAGGCACTCACTCGTCCCGACCTACCCGCGCCCGATGTGACGCTCATGCGATAAGATCGGAGGTAGGGAAGGATGCAGTGTCAGAAACACGGGGACAATCACAACACAAGCCAGGACCCGAAAACCAACAATTTGTGTTTTAGCACAAATGTTGGCTCCGGCTGGGATTCGAACCCAGGACCCTCAGCTTAGAAGTCAGGTACTCTGACCGCTAGGCCACAGCGGTCGTCAAATTTGCCATTTCGAAATTTACCACATGCACGACGGGAAGTAGATGGATGCAGGTGGCTCGTGACCGTGCTTTGTGGCAATCTGTGGGGGAGGCTTATGTTCAACAGTGGACTAAGATAGGCTGAAATGATGATGATGACGGCGGAGAACTTACAGCCATCACGAGCCACCTCTAAAATTGTCCAACTTCCTCGTTTCCCGCGTGCACAGCGGTGAAGGAAGATATCGTGAGGAAACTGATAAAAATGTTTCGGCATAATTTTTTTTTTGACTCGTACCAAAATGGCGGCGACACGGAACGCCACCAGACACGTCTCGTTTCCAGCGGGGGCGAAAAGTGGGCTGCGTGTTCGCCCTCTGCTTACCCCTTCTACGGGAATAAGACGTGACTGTATGTATGTCATTGGAGCAACGTGACGGACTTCCCAGCTCCAAAACCTTCTCTGTAACGAGAGGAGACCAGTGCTCAGCAGTGGGACATGTATAAGCTGTTACTTTTACGTTTCTTCGTATTCCTAACCTCGCTCAATAATTAAGTTATAAAGGGCATATCATAGTAACAATCATTCATTCATTCATTCATTCATTCATTCATTCATTCTTTCATTCATTCTAACACACTCACAACATTTTCCATAGAAGGGGTAGCCCTCTTTTCCCTACCACGGGAAACGATACACTACTAGTGGATGGACTACGTCGTTTGGTACGAGTAAAAAAATTCTTACTGTCCATTGCGTTCTCACGAGCAGTATATTAACAGTATTGCATAAATCCTGTACAATAGCTCAATCGCCTCTTATGACACCTCGGTGCCATATTGCCGTATGGTGGCTTTGCAGTGTGGTGGCGGCTCGTTAAAAGAATACTACCACTCCATCTCATCCAATGGATCTCGTAAAAGGCGAGTAAGGAATTAAACTGCACTGTGCACACGACAGCGCATGGTGGCATTATATTGTTTTGGTGTAACGTGAATTGTGGCGGTCATCTGTTTTTGCAGTGAGTGCCCAGTCTCTTACTACCCCTTATGGGATACAGTCGTGATGTTATGTATGTGTGTATGACACCTCGGCGGGAAAGAGATAGCTACTATTCTACTCTGCTGGACATCGTTAATTAATCGATCAAATATTAATCGATCATAAATGTCTCGTAATCGAATTATCGTCGCCTTATTGGCAAATACAATTAATATGTTCCACCACCTGGATGGTTGGCGGTCCACCACAGTACGTTTTTCACGGAATTTTCTGCCACGCACGACCACTAACATTGCCCCCCCCCCCCAGTTCTACCGACGCCCGGCCGCGGCGCAGTTCGACGTGCGCTGCCTGGCGAGCAACGCGGAGCGGTTCAACGAGCCGCACTCGCCCATCGTGCGCCAGGCGCGCCTCATCACCGACCTGCTGCTGCACATCATCAGGTGCCTGACATTGCCCCCCACCCCAGTTTAAACATTTGCTAACACATGATTTTACTGAGCGGTAGCGGCTTAAGAGAATCTACCATTCCATCTCTTCAAGTGTTTGTCGTTAAAGGCAGAGGGAAAATTAAAACCAGGAGATGGGCAGCAGCGTCTTCCTGTAACATCTGAATAAATCAACTGCACTTGCCAAGTCGCCTGCCAAGGGTGGCGACTATAGCAATATCCATCCAAAATTATAGCCACAAACTTCTGTGGCAATGTAGCCGGAGGCCCATGTTCAGCAGTGATCCGGTGATAGGCTGAAAATGATAATGATGATAACACAAAATTTTTGTTGCATCTGATTGATATTAAAATGTAATTTATTTCTATTATTGATTGGACTGGACACACATTTAGTAATATGTAAATGGACCCACCGCAATTACGTTCTTTAAAGCGCCATCTGTTCATGATCACCATATTGTGCGAAAGATTCGCACAGATCAAGTTAGTGAAATATATCCTGTGACCAACAATAGGACATTGAAGGTTTACTATACTACTTGAACTTTAATTCGTCATTCATTGGTCTGTCACGCTGCGTTTAGCAACTGGCGCAACGTGGACGTCGTCGCGAAGTACCACGAGCTGGCAGCCGCTTACCAGTCGTCCGACGACGAACCGCTCGCCGCCACACTGCACAAGGTACCGCTCCTTCCCTCTATCAAGCACATCCTCCGTGCTTTCAGAACTTGACTAGCCCATATTTTGTAATATTTAGCTCATCCTCGTTAAGTAATAATTTCCGGTTTCCAGTTGTTGCCGTTAACATATAAATGTAATAAAAGTGGGCCCAAAAAAGAACCTTGAGGTACTCCGTTATAAATTTCAATAGCCATTACCGATTACGTCCTTTTTACACGACTGCCCACTAAAAGTGTTATGTTTTCAGAGTTCATGTATGTATGTATGTGTGAGAATATCTTTATTCCACCATAGCTTTCGAATACCTGAATCGATTTAGATATATAAGGTATCGTAAGAATCATTGCGAGTAACATAGGCTAGATTTTTGGTTATTTTTTATTTTTTAGTTAGTTTTTTTTGCATATCAGTCGTGGTTTTTAATTTCAAAAATTATCTCCGCTTTTCCGTGCGTTATTGTTGTATTTATATCAGAGTGAGACTAGATGGAGCGACGACGTGAACTTGTGAGCTGAAATTAAAATGAAATGATATAAATCACTATATCGAAAGCCTCTGTGATATTGTAATAGAGATATCATGACATTGCCCTCAGTTGATGTTAATGATACCCCCAGAATGAAATAGTGCGACAGATTTTCTTATGCATGCTCGCCTGGGTACTTTCTAATCGTTATTTAATTGAGCTGATGGATGGTAGGTGCAATATAATGAAATATATGCCATGAGTGCTGTACTGGTGGTATCTAAACGGATTCCTGCACAGGATAAAAAAAAAACTGTTTCGGTCTAAAAGACACTCAGAGTTAGTTTAACTGCGTTTGAGACAAATATCTGTGACTTAAGAATTTATGTCTCAGGGTGACAAGCGCAGTGTAGTGGAACACACAGTAGAATTTTTTAATGGGTAGATGTTGCACTTTTCTTTTCTTTTATTGTATAAAGTTACGAAACTAGCAAAACATTCACCAGATGGGAAGTGCAACGTCTGCCCATAGCAAATTGTCACAGTGTCATCCAGAAAATTTCTGTGTGACACCACAATGCGCCCGTCACCCTGAGATACGGTTCTTAAGTCTCATATGCCCAGTGATTATGCTAGCTCAGACAGTAATATTTGCACACTTCTGCTTCACGGCAGAATAACTGGCCCTGGGGTGGTACCTACCTAGACGGATTCCTGCATCAATTAGCCGGTCTCATCAGTTTCCTCTATAAAATGGAAGATAGGCCATTTCCGCTGTGTGGCGTACTATAAGCAGGCTATGTGTGTGTGTGCAGCGGCGCGGGGCGCGAGGGGCGCGGCGCGGGTGCGGGCGGGGCGCGGGGGGCGCGGCGCGGTGGCGCTCGGCCTGCACCAGCTTGCTCAACGAGCTCTCCGCCTCCGCAGACGCCGAGCCCTTCCGACAGCCCGTCTCACCGCTGCAGGCGCCAGGTCACACCTCTCTGTCTCTCCCCATATATTTCTGTCATTGAACACTTTGCTCGAGATATGAATCTTTCCTGTTGGCAGCTAATTAAGTATTAAGTTTACTACTGACCATTTAACCTTAAGAGAGAAAAATTATGAGGATGCTATTAGCCGAGATTGAAATAAATGTATTGTTTAATTTTCTAAACTTTTTATTAATTTTACTTTAACAATGGTAATGTTACAATGAATCCACCGAAATTAACATTTAGTGGTCCTTCGAGCCGGACATTCATAACGAATTGAGTACTGTTGCGAGTGTGATTTTGATTGTCGGTTGACGGGAGACTAAAATTACTAAATAAATAGTAACAATACTGTGCATTGTGTGCGTGGATAACAACTGTAGGTTACTTTTGCATCGGAGTACTCTTTGATCGCCTTTTCATGGGCGTAAGCACTCCTTGGTCCAAGTTCAGTTATGTGTTTAACCACAAAAACAAAACAATGAACAAATACATTTGCCGTGTGGTGGCGGCTTAAGAGAATCTATCACCCCAACTCATCCCGTGGGTGTCGTAAAAGTCGACAGAGAGACAATTAAAACCAGGACATGGGTAGTAGCATCTTCCTGAACCTGAATAAATAAACTGCGGTTGCCAACGCGGCTGCCAAGCGTGGCAACTATGGCAAAATCCCCCCAAAATGAGAGCTACTAATGTTTGTGACATACTATGGGGGAGGCCTATGTTCAGTAGTGGGCTAGTGATAGGCTAAAATGATGATGATGAACAGATAACAAGAATTAAACAAAATTATCTGTAAACAGCACTCTCATACCAACAAGTTGATCGATGTTATAAATGGCGGATGTAACCCGACCGATGACAAAACGTCACATTTCAATGTGAATTTTCGCACTGACGGTACTCTATAATTTGGTATTATTAAAATGAGCTCCAACTTTTTTTAAGGTTAGTTTACCTTTTGTCTCACGGCACCCCATATAGACTGTAGAAACTTTGCAATTTGTTAACGCGATGATACAACACACCAGAAACTTACGTGTTCGTTTAAGAGAAGATATAACGTTCTAGTGATCGTAACAAGTAATGTCGCCGTCCGCAGACTACCTGCGAGTGGTGACCAGCCCGATGGATCTTGGCACGGTACGCGAGCGGCTCGCCAGCGGCTCGTACTCGCGGCCCGAGCAGTTCGCCCGCGATGTCCGCCTCGTCTTCACCAACAGCCGCCTCTACAATACTAACAAGCGCAGTCGGGTGAGACTAGCACTATTGTTCATCGCGATGGCCGAATTCAACTCTGTATTCTATGTATGGTGGCAGGATTCCTATGCAGGAATCTGTCGCATAGACATACACACATAGAGTCACCCCTCTTTCCCATTGGGGTAGGAAGAGACCACATTTCTCCACTTGCTACGATCCTGACACATCTTTCGCTTCTTCTACTTTCATTTGTGTTTTCATACAAGGTTGTCCGTTAAGGATTCGGGCTGCGGAGTGGAGGCGTTTAGAGATAGTTTCTGGATTACGTCCAGACACATAGAGGCAGGTATTGTCTGCGAAGAGAGCGAGTTCGACGCCGCTGGTTTGCGGTATGTCGTTCGTAAAAAGGGTGGAAAGCACGGGACCTAGGACTGAGCCTTGTGGTACGCCGGCTAGGATGGGATGTGATTCGGATCTTACCCCCTCAACGCGGTAGCGGAAGGTTCGACTGCGTAGGAAATCTCGTATGATGAGTACGAGGCGATCTGAAACACCGAGTCCATATAACTTGTGTATGAGCCCGTTGTGCCAGACCGCGTCAAACGCTTTGGCCACATCGAAGAAGAGCGCTCCGGTATGAAGCCCGCGTATGAAGCGGGATAGAATGTGGTCCTTTATGTAGTGCACCTGCTAGGTACATGAGTGTTTGGCTCGAAATCCAAACTGCTCGTGGATGCTCCATCGTGATTGCATGAAGTCTCTTAAGCGGGCGAGAAGGAGGCGTTCGAAAAACTTGCCTAGAACCTTGAGAAGGCTGATAGGCGGTGGGATCGGACGGGAGTTTTGCTCCTATCGTCATTTTGTCCTATGTCCAAATATGACCGAAAGAGGAAGGAATCTTAATCACTGATCATCTTTTTCTTTATATCTATTATTATTGTATACGCGATCACTCTTAACGAATAAAACAAATTTCAAATTTCAAAATACAAATGATTAGCGACATCTAGTGAGTAAAAAATAACAAACAATTAGTAATTAAACAAATATAATAGATATTATTCGTTTAAAAAGGTTGGAGTAAATATGGTGGAGGCTTAAGTAAATCTACCACCCCATCTCATCCCGTGGGTGTCGCAAAAGTCGACAGAGGGAAAATATAAACCAGCAGATAGGCATCAGCATGCTTCCTAGAACATTTAAATAAACTCCGGTTGCCAAGCGTGGCCACTATGGCGAAATCCCCCCAAAATGAAAGCTACAATTTTTGTGGCAATCTATGGGAGAGTCCTATGTTGAACAGTGGACTATGATAGGCTGAATTGATGATGATGATGATGGGGGAGTCCTATGTTCTGCAGTGGACTACTGATAGTCTGAAATGATGATGATGATGAAGATGAAATATGAGTTTATTATCACAGATCTATTCGATGACGGTCCGTCTGTCTTCGCTGTTCGAGGCGCTGTGGGCGCGCGTGGGGCGGGTGGGCGGCTCCTCCCCCGCGGGACGTGGCCCCTCCCCGTGCTCGCGCGGCTCCGCCCCCCGCGGCCCCGCCCGCTCCCGCAGCGCGCGCCGCACGCGGCGGGCGGCTCGCCGTACGAGGCGCGCTGCACGAGCTGCCAGGAACGGTCAGTATGCACTGTACCAACTACAGACATACATGTTTTTTAGGATATAACTTAAATGTCGAGCCGTTAAAGGGCCATCCTTTAATCACTAGAGATTTTATGACCACTTTTATGAACCACCCCCCTCCCAGCGTCATGTCGTTTTTTTATTATTGTGTTACACATTAAATTACATTTTTTCGTTGCACGAAAACATATTCACGTGATTGTCACATTGTATCCTAACGTCGGGTTATAATGTAATGTTATAAATAGTTAAAAAAATTAAACGCTATAGATCCGTAAAATTAGTTTTATTAAATGTTATTTTTATTTCTATTAAGTAAATATTCTCAGTAATTTTGTTTAATCATGTAAATGGTCCCTCGAGCCGGATTATTTTAACTCAAACCGTTTCCTAGGATATTTAATATCGCTGTAGCTAGCAACTTGATGAAAAGTTGAAACACCAGCATTGCTTAGGTTAGGTTTCTCTGATTGTCCACCAGTGTGGTTGTCACTGCTATTTTTTCACTGCAAACTAAAGTTATCGTAGTAACATTGTGGCGTAAAGTAGTACCTCTTTGTATGATTGTGTCTGCACCTAGTTACTTATAAAATCGTTTTACATGAAGTAGCATTGTTTCAACAGAGACGCGCAAGACCGTCCAGGAGGAGGGTCCCGCGGAGCGCAGCAGCAGCTCGGAGTCGGAGCCGCTCGCCGCCACCTCGCGCCGCGTCCACGCCGCGCGTGCAGACTCCTGGGACAGCGACGCGCCGCTGCACGCGCACCGCAAGGGTGAGTCGCGGGGGGAACAGAGGGGCAACTGGCAGTGGAGCCGCGCGTGAGACTTCTGGGACAGCGACGCGCCGCTGCACGCGCACCGCAAGGGTGAGTCGCGGGGGGAACAGAGGGGCAACTGGCAGTGGAGCCGCGCGTGAGACTTCTGGGACAGCGACGCGCCGCTGCACGCGCACCGCAAGGGTGAGTCGCGGGGGGAACAGAGGGGCAACTGGCAGTGGAGCCGCGCGTGAGACTTCTGGGACAGCGACGCGCCGCTGCACGCGCACCGCAAGGGTGAGTCGCGGGGGGAACAGAGGGGCAACTGGCAGTGGAGCCGCGCGTGAGACTTCTGGGACAGCGACGCGCCGCTGCACGCGCACCGCAAGGGTGAGTCGCGGGGGGAACAGAGGGGCAACTGGCAGTGGAGCCGCGCGTGAGACTTCTGGGACAGCGACGCGCCGCTGCACGCGCACCGCAAGGGTGAGTCGCGGGGGGAACAGGGGGGCAACTGGCAGTGGAGCCGCGCGTGGAGACTTCTGGGACAGCTACGCGCCGTTGCACGCGCACCGCAAGGGCGAGTCGCGGAGGGGACAGGGGGGCAACTGGCAGTGGAGCCGCGCGTGAGACTTCTGGGACAGCTACGCGCCGCTGCACGCGCACCGCAAGGGTGAGTCGCGGAGGGAACAGGGGGGCAACTGGCAGTGGAGCCGCGCGTGAGACTTCTGGGACAGCTACGCGCCGTTGCACGCGCACCGCAAGGGCGAGTCGCGGGGGGAACAGGGGGGCAACTGGCAGTGGACCCGCGCGTGAGACTTCTGGGACAGCGACGCGCCGCTGCACGCGCACCGCAAGGGTGAGTCACGGAGGGAACAGGGGGGCAACTGGCAGTGGACCGCGCGTGAGACTTCTGGGACAGCTACGCGCCGTTGCACGCCGCACCGCAAGGGGCTAGTCGCGGGGGGAACATGGGGCAAACTGGCAGTGGAGCCGCGCGTGAGACTTCTGGGACAGCGACGCGCCGCTGCACGCGCACCGCAAGGGTGAGTCGCGGGGGGAACAGGGGGGCAACTGGCAGTGGAGCCCGCGCGTGAGACTTCTGGGACAGCTACGCGCCGTTGCACGCGCACCGCAAGGGTGAGTCGCGGGGGGAACAGAGGGGGCAACTGGCAGTGGAGCCGCGCGTGAGACTTCTGGAATAGCGACGCGCCGCATAAAAGGGGGGGGGGAGGGGATTTCATACTTACAACAATGGCTGTGTACTTAGTCCTATATACATGAACCACCGTTATACATAAATATCCGCTACCTCCTCAGTGTGCACCAGTGCTTCAACAAACTGACCTGTGGTCCAGGAGTTCATATGACATCTAACGCACTGGTCTTTTTCAAAACTTATCGTTCTTATTTCACTTTCTAGGTAAGGGGGTGGGTAAAAAGAGCAAAACCAGCAGCGCAGAGCCGACGCCCTCCACCAGCCATGCGGTCTGTTCACAAGGTTAGTCTGCTTTGTTTCTTTCTTTTATGAACGCGTGCATCGCTTCGCGAAATTATTTGACCGTTAGCGACGTTTAGCGACTATTGGCGACTTGACTATTAGCGACGGGGACCGCATTCTTTTAGTCTATTTCGAACATACTCTCAATGGGTTACGCTGGCTCCATACAGCCATCATTTAAAACAGTGTATTTTAATCCGGCTCGAAGGACCAAGATGAATTACCTGATAAACGTGGGACATGTGTTTTCGCATACCCGTTGATCACTGCATTGTCTTAAAATTGATGCCACCATTCCGTGATAGCAGTCAGTAGGCCGTCTTTGTTTAAAGTAATTGCGAGTTTTCGCAACGCAGGTGCAGATGAGCTAACTTTCTTCCTTAAAGCAGCTTTCCAATTAAGTTTTTTGTCAATTATTAACCCTAGAAATGTAGTTGTGTCTACTTCGTATAGCCGTGGTAGCTCAGGAGCTAGGCGCTCGCTTTAAATTTCATAGCACGCGAGTGACCTGGGTTCGATTCCCGGTGCCGGCACCACTAAAATTGTTAATTGCAATTTTAAGTGCTGATTTACCACGTGCTCGGCGGTGAAGGAAAACATCGTGAGGAAACCTGCATGTCTGAGGAATAAAAAATATTTCGAAGACATGTGAAGTCCGCCAACCCGCATTGGAGCAGCGTGGCGGATTCTTCATAGCTCCAAAACCCTCTCAGAAATGAGAGGAGGCCTGTGCTCAGCAGTGGGACATTTATAGGCTGAAACTTTACTTTTTTTACTACTTCGTCAATTTTTTTGTTCTGATATTTAATGTCACATTTTAAGAAATGACCAGCAGATTTGCTTAGTTACATAATATGGTGACGTACGGCACAGCGTGTTGCTAGTGATGACCTACGGTACAGACACGTGGTCGCAAACTGGAGACGGACACAAGATACTTTTCATTCCGTAAAATCAAAATCCGAATTCACGCAAAGGTCGCGATGTCACAGGCTTCATCGTCATCATCATTTCAGCCTATCACTAGTCCACTGCTGAACATAGGCCTCCCCCATAGATTGCTACAACAGTTTGTAGCTCTAATTTTCGGGGGAATTTTGCCATAGTTTCCACGCTTGGCAGGCGGGTTGGCAACCGCAATTTATTTATTCAGATGTTCCAGGAAAATGCTGCTGCCCATCTTCTGGTTTCAATTTTCCCTCTGTCGCCTTTTATGACACCCACGGGATGAGATGGGGTGGTAGATTCTCTTTAGCGGCTACCATACGCAGGCTTCAGCTAGTGTTAAATATTTCGATTTTCTTTGCTAACTGATCTATACTGATCGCGCGCGGATTGTATCACTGGTCATCTATGATTGTGTGCTCCTTAATAATCAGATAAAAAAAGGTTCACCATTTGTATCGTAATATGGTGATGGCAATTTGCAGACGAATCGGTGACGGCGAACGGTACGTTGTCGGAGGGGGGCTCGGCGCGCGGCTCGGAGAGAGGCTCGGAGCACTCGCAGATCAGAGTCCTGGAGGAGGAGCTGGCCGACGACGAGGTGGAGCTCACGTACGAGCCCGCACACGTACACGTACGTACGCCTCACTAGCGCGCACGTGTTCATGTGTGTTCAATCTTTGCGTTGTGAGAATGCATCGATATCGATAGCTCGTGTCCCCTCACTGTTGCAGAAGACGAGGAAGAAACGTCGGCGGGCGCGCAGCTCCGCCAGCAGCGCGGCGCACCGCACCCGACGCCCGCACAAAAGGTAACCCGCTGCCACACGATACACTACCTTATTGCTTCACTATAAAGTCCAAATTGATTTAACTCTCTGTGGAACTCTTGAAGTGTAACCTTCTCTAGAATCGTGATTTGAAACTCGACGAAACGAAATAGCGACAGCAAGAAAGGGACAAACATATGCATCGGTTGAAACGTGGGCTTCGTGTTTGGTCTCTGCCTGCCCCTTATATGGAAAAAGGGGCGTGATTGTATTGTATTCAATCGAACGCCACTGCCACTTTTAGTTTTGGCGCCAAAAGCCCACGTGTGTTCATTTGTGCGCAGGGTACGGGAGCGTTTCACCTCCGCGTCGTGCTCCTCGTCGTCTGGCTCGGGCTCGTCGTGCTCGTCGGCTCGCCGCTACGAGTCCGACCGCTCCTACCGCCCGCGCTACTCTACAGACGACGACGCGCCGCTACTGCTCTACCGGTACGTACCGAATAATATGTACCAGATCTTAACAAACTACCGGTGCGTACCAAATAATAGGCACCGGATCTTTAAAATCTACCGGTAGGTACCAAATAAGATGTGCCCGATCTAAACAATCCAGTGTCACGCAACAACGTCTAATCGGGGCGCCTGGGACTGATTAGAAAACCAAAACATGATCATTATCAGTCTATCACTGGTCATAGAGCATAGTAAACTTTTTACATCAGCGGTCATTGAAAATTTAGAAGGCCTAAGATAGGTGTAGATATGAAATAAATAAGTATTGTAGGGGATGGGACCCAAATGGGTCACCTTGGGGTACTCCAGATTTTAATGTTATAAATACTCCTCTCGTTCCAACTACAACTGTTGCTAGTGTTCTGTTAGAAATATACAATTTTAACAAACAGTGTAAAACTCAGTGAATTCTGAGTGCTTGTAAGTTGTGCATCTGATAACGTGATTCATCTTATCGAAAACCTTTTCCAGATCAGTGTAGATCACGTCAACTCACCTTTATCTGAAATTTTATTCGACTCTCTCTCTCTCTCCGTTTTTTATCATATTTTCAAAGCAAAAATCTAAAATAGACATTTAAATCAATAAATTTCTTTTAATATTTTAGATAAATATGCATTCATAAAAAAATTGCTCGTCTTGTGATAGCGGCTTAAGAGAATCTACCAACCCAATTCATCCCGTGGGTGTAGGAAAAGTTGACAGAGGGTAAATTGAAACCAGAAGATGGGCAGCAGCATCTTCCTGGCACATCTGAATAGTCTGCTAAGCGTGGCAACTATGGCAATATCCCCGCAAAATGATAGCTACAAAATTTTGTGTAAATCTATGGGGAAGGCCTACGGTCAGCAGTGGACTAGTTATACAATGAAATGATGATGATGATGATGAGTCATTCATTAAAAATTAAATATAATAAAGTTAATTCTAATTACATATAAATAAAATTTGCACGTGTTTAGAATTGAGGTTATACAGCTGACTGCGTACAATGCTCGCTGCTCGATTGTCGATACTCGCACGCACGCACACACACGCGCACGCACACACACACACACACACACACACACACACACACACACACACACACACACACACACACGCACGCACGCACACGCACCCATACAACCGTATATAATAGAAAGAGACAGACAAAATGAAAGAGAGGGAAAGGTCGCCTGGAGGGGGCATAACGCTTTTCCTTTACGTGACGATTTTTGCCAGTTCACTCCATTGTAAGCCGCGTAAAAGAACTTCAAATTTGTTTCTTTTTGTTTCCAGGCAAAGACAAGAGGGGGAAGAGAGGGCCGGGCCGTCGCGGCGGGGACACGCCAGGGTCAGTACCATTGTACTCTGTTCCGGAGCCAGTGATCAATATCGGTTGTTAAATGAGTAGAATACGATATATAGACCTACAAATGTCCCACTGCTGGGCACATGGCTCTCTAATTTTTGAGAGGTATACCGCTATCGCCGCATCTAGGTAGCGCCACGGGAACACTGACGCCCACATTCGCGATCCCTCCTCGGGAGAGATGTCCTCCTTTTTCTCCATGAAAGTAATTCGGGACGCGTCATTTTTATTTCTTTATTTGAGAAAGTGACGAGACGAGCACGTTCACCTGATGGTAAGTGCAGCGTCTGCCCATAACAAAGGCTGTGTCACCCAGAACATTACTGCGTGGCACCACACTGCACCCGTCACCCTGAGACATGAGTTCTTAAGTCTGATATGCCCAGTGATTACGCTAGCTCACAGTGCCCTTCAGACCGAAACACAGTAATGCTTGCACACTACTGCTTCACGGCAGAATAACTGTCCCTGCGGTGGTACGTACCTAGACGGATTCCTGCATAGGAATCCTACCACCAGTAAACTGCTCTAACCCGATTCCTTTAAGTAATCAGCTTATATCCATTAGATATAACCATGAATGTATTTGTATAAGTGAATATGAACTGTCTCGCAGAGCGTGTCGCTGCGGACGCGGCGCAGTCCCCGGCGCTACAACGAGGACAGCGAGGAGGACTCCATCGCCGCCATCAGCAAGCGCCTGCCGCACCACCACCAGCACCAGCACCAGCAGCACCAGCTGGCGCGCCGCCGGCAGCACCACGCGCGGCAGGTGCGCACACACGCAACACACACACACACTCACAAAAAGACACTGACACACACTCACTCTCTCTCTCACACACACACACACACACACACACACACACACACACACACACACACACACACACACACACACACACACACACACACATTTACATATTCACACACACACGCGCAGTCATTCATAGACATACACTCACTCGCAAACTCAGTCATTTACAAACACACACACGTACACTCACACACGCATACTCTATCTCACACAAGCACGCGCACACACTTACACACACACAGAAAATACCATCCGCATTGATATTCTCCTGCCCGATTTTTGACAACGGCGACAACCACTGAATACTGTCGGATCAACTGCGTAAGAGATATCATAGTGCTTGTGGCACTGACTCATGTAGTGTACAGTCATGCATAATGAACTTTCGACGAATAGGCAGGTATAAACACATATCTATGTAGGTATAGTTCTGTCGTCTCAAGCAATGACTACGCGGTCCGCGGTGTGAGAGAGGCATTCGTAATCGAGCCGGTGCGGAGTGAAGACGTAGTGCTTGTGCTGTGAGCCGATATCTAATTAGTGTTATAAATATATATTGTATATTATCTATCTATAATATACCAACTAAGTGTATACTACAAGTGGCGACGAGGAAAATTGTGAGTAATAAAATATATTTTTTATTAAAATTAGAAAAAGGCTACAAAAACTGATATATATTAATAAACTGCTTCTCTGCTATCTATCTATTCGCTTATTGTCATGTGACTTGGTCTAGATACTTGAACTGAATACTTTAGATTTGAATTCGAAAAAAAAGAAATGAAAGTAGGTTTCAAATTATATTACGGATTATCCCTTAACGGATTTATAATACTTTTATATGTATACAAGAGGGTAGACTGGATATGAAGTATTAATCAATATTATAGTAATATAAATGTCATGGCTATACGATGTATTATATACGACTGAAGGAAAACTGAATCAAATGAAAATATGCAATAGCTCTATATATTATTTTGACTGTTTAACTTAAATTGAATGCTTTTCACCCTACTTACACTTAAATAAACACAAAAAAGGCTAAATATACACCTAATGTAATTATTGGGGTCGATTCATTCTCCAACATAGGTATAGGCTATATGCATTATATTGCGGAAAAGTGTGCTATATGCATTAAATTGCGAAATAGCGGTTGAGATGCATTAAATTGCGGAAAAGTGTGCTATATGCATTAAATTGCGAAATAGCGGTTGAGATGCATTAAATTGCGGAAAAGTGTGCTATATGCATTAAATTGCGAAATAGCGGTTGAGATGCATTAAATTGCGGAAAAGTGTGCTATATGCATTAAATTGCGAAATAGCGGTTGAGATGCATTAAATTGCGGGAAAGTGTGCTATATGCATTAAATTGCGAAATAGCGGTTGAGATGCATTAAATTGCGGAAAAGTGTGCTATATGCATTAAATTGCGAAATAGCGGTTGAGATGCATTAAATTGCGGAAAAGTGTGCTATATGCATTAAATTGCTAAATAGCAAGGTAACGGGTGAAAACTCAATAATATTCAACATAAAGTTGAGTATTAGGTATTGAGTTATAAAACAATGTCAGTTAAGTAGTATACTGACACAAGAAACTAATTATTATAAAGGAGCTACAAATGGCAATGTACACATTGGAATAGTTTGAATGCGAAGGAGAAGTAGTCCGTCTCTGTTAGATGGGAAAGGTGGAAATATCCCTGGAGCCAACGCAAATGAAGGGGCAGTGTTCGCAATAGCAGTTCAGAAGTTAGACGAGTAACCCGCTCCTAAACAGAGTAAAGTATATGAACGACATTTGTTCAGGCTGTTAAAACAAGAACAGAATTAAAAGTTTGAAAAGTTTCTAGTACGACTGAAAATTTACGAATCTAGAGGAACACCTTGTAGATCAAATAACTGAGAGCAAGTCAGATAAATTAAGAAAGAAGATTTTGAAAACTGGCGACCAGATTACTTTGGAGGAAATAATAGCAGAAGCTATTGCGCTAGAAGCTTTAGAAAGGCAAACAGGGAATTTCGGAAACAAAGCAGTCGACTCAGTCAATCCATCAATCAACAGAGTTAGTACAGAATCAATACGAAAGACCAAACATCAAAACTGATATTAGGACAATGTAGTAGATGTGGGAGTATGCGACATTTAGTCCGTGATATAATTTGTCCTCCTAGAGGGAAGGCATGTTTAAAATTAGAAATTTTGGGGCATTTTAGAAATCAATATCGGTCGAAAAGAATACAAAAGAACTAGAACGAGAAAGAACAGACGATTACGGAATTAAGAGTAGGACAGCAAACAACGTGTAAGAACGGCTAATATAACAAGTAATAAGAAACAGATTTATCACATATAAATTTTTAATAGGAAATTATGGTAAGGTTACATGTAAAATTGGTGTGACGAACGGCGCCATGTTGATAGACTCGGTGCATAAAAGCACAATTTAATCATTGATCAAACCTGTAAAATGATGAAAAAGGATAATAATATAATAATAACGCACCAAAACTCGAATCCTGATAAAACTTTTGTAGCTTACGGTAGTCCAATGCCACTTAAGCTGTTAGGATCATTCGAAGCTGACATAAAATCAGGTGGAGCGTCAATGAACACCACTTTCTACGTTATAGGAAATGGAACTCGTGATTTGTTGGGGCGTATCACTGCTACGTCATTAGGAGTGCTTCAAATAAACCTGGACGTTAACCGAATTGAAATGGAAGAATTTCCTAAGTTTAAAGGTGTATTAGTCGTCATTACTATCGACGATTCAATAAAACCTATTGCACAATCGTGTTGCAGAATTCCTATCCCGTTAGAAGAAAAAGTTACTTAAAAAAGAGGAGTTACTTAAAAAAGATATAATAGAAGAAGTAAAAGAAACTGGAAATAATCGTTTTAGGATGCGAAGGTGTAATTAATTTTATAGACGACATCTTGGTGTTTGGAAAAAAAATAGTAGAACACAGCGAGCGAATGAAAAAGGTTATGGGAGTATTGAAAGAGCATAACGTTGTTCTACGCCAGGAGAAATGTATTTTCGGAATAACAAAGGTCCAATTTTTAGGGCATGAACTTTCAGAGCATGGAGTTAGACCACTTGAGAAGTACATTTGAGCAATAAAAGAATTCAGAGCTCCAGTGACTATTGCTGAACTACAGAGCTCTCTATCAGAGCTTACTATGCCCATAGTGAATTTCGAAGGCCCCACCTAGCAACTGTAACGGAACAATTAAAAGAATTGCTACGGAATAAATTAGGAGTGCAGAAATTCAAGAAAATTGGGAGTTGGCTCAATAGAAATAATTTCAAGATCTTAAAGCTACACTTATTACTGTACCCAAGTTAGGATACTATAATCCGCACGATAAGACCATAGGTATAGCCGATGCAAGTCCGGTAGGTTTAGGAGCAGTACTTGTACTAATTAAAACAGAAGGAACAAGAGTAATAACTCTAAAAATAGACTAATAAAACTCTTGGTAACTGTGAGCGTCGATTTTGCCAGACGGAAAAAGAGGGTCTAGCAATGGTATGGTCAGTTGAACATTTCGATATGTTCCTGTATGGCAAAGACCTCTGGAGATGATATTTGGTCGAAAATCAAAACCTTGTGCGCGTATCGTAAGGTAACCCACCTTTCGATAAAACTGCAGTCCTATGACTTTAAAGTAAAATATAGTCCAGCTAAATCTAATATAGTAGATCCACTTTCAAGACTTTGCAAATTGGCAACAATGTGATCTGCGATATATGACGACTAGGTTTAAAGTGTTACTGAAATGGCCAGGCCAGTTGCAATTTGTCTGCAAGAAATTGCAGAATATTGGAGACAAGACTCTGAAATACAAGGGGTTAAAGAAGGATTATACAGAAACAATTGGGATGACACTGTAAATACCTTTAAGATTTTTCAGAAGCTATTTTACTAAGAGGAACGAAGATAGTAATTACAACCGAGTTACGAGAAAGAGTGTTAAAAAAACTGCACACGAAGGCCATCCAGGCATTGTTGCAATGAAAAACAGATTAAAAACCAAAGTTTGGTGGCCTAAATGTGACAAGGATGCTGAGAAAATATGTCAGGTCTGCAAGGGTTGTATCTTAGTCTCTGCGCCGAATCCACCTAATCCATTAAAGAGGAGAGAATTGCCATCAGAACCGTGGGTTGATACAGCAATCGATTTAATGGGCCCATTGCCAAGTGGCGACTTTATTCTAGTCGTGGTAGACTACTATTCCAGATACAAAGAGGTGAAAACGTGCCGGACTATAACAAGTGCAGAAATAATTAGGCAATTAAAAGACATATTTAGCAGGCTTGGAAATCCATTCTCTATCACTGCAGATAACGGAAAACAGTTCACAAGCGACGAATTTAAAACATTTCTCAAACTGAAAGGCAGGATTGGGAAGAAGCTCTGTGCGAGTATATGGTAATGTATAATGGTACTTCATACACGGTTACAGGGAAAACGCCCGCAAAGTTATTCTTCCGGCGGCAATTCCGTGATAAATTACCGACGATCCAGGATATAACATAGCATTCGGAAGACCACGAAATGAGACAGAGATAAAGAACAGAAAGAAAAAGGAAAAAAATATGCAGATAGGACTAGACACGCAACAAACTGTTAACTAGAAGTTGGAGACAAAGTTTATGTGAAGAACATGGTTAAAAATGATAAACTGAGTTTAAGTAATGAACCTGCTTCACAGAGAGTCGAGTCGAACAAGGATGGAGACATAACAGTACGAAATGGTGAAACTGGCCAACAGATGTGAGGCAACGTGGTTCATCTCAAAATAGTAGAAGGGCAATGGCAGGCGCAAAAGAACCACGACACAGATTCCAGTAGAAATCAAAGTCACTGAGAATCAAAGAAGCAAACAATTATTGTTAGTCCCTTAATTAATTAATGGAAAAAAATATGGGATTAATAAAGTGATTATGACATGAGTTCGTACTATTAATATCAATTAATATTAAAACAACAAGGAAGGGATGTAGTGTACAGTCATGCATAATGAACTTTCGACGAATAGGCAGGTATAAACACATATCTATGTAGGTATAGTTCTGTCGTCTCAAGCAATGACTACGCGGTCCGCGGTGTGAGAGAGGCATTCGTAATCGAGCCGGTGCGGAGTGAAGACGTAGTGCTTGTGCTGTGAGCCGATATCTAATTAGTGTTATAAATATATATTGTATATTATCTATCTATAATATACCAACTAAGTGTATACTACAACTCACACATACACTATCTCACTCACACAGTTTCATATTCACACACACACACACAGTCATTCATAGACATACACTCACTCGCAAACTCAGTCATTTACCAACACTCACTCACACACGCCTACACCCACTCACACACTCACTCGTACACACATACTCTATCTCACACATACATGCACACACACACAAACACACACACACACACACAAACACACACACAGAGAGAGAGAGAATACCATCAGCTTTGATGTTCTCCTGTCCGATTTTCGACAACCACTGAATACTGTCGGATCAACTGCGCAGGAGATATCATAGTGCCACAAGACCTATCTTCTACCTTATTATTGATGTCGAGTAATTTTTCTGTTTTTAGTAATCCAGCGTCTCCAACCATTTTGAGACATTCCTTTTACAGCTGTAATTTTAGTACCTTCTGTCTGTCCTAACAATGAAAGCGCTTTGCTATATCGTTTCAATGGTAGGATTCCCATGCAGGAATCCGTCTAGGTAGGTACCACCCCAGGGCCAGTTATTCTGCCGTGAAGCAGTAGTGTGCAAACATTATTGTGTTTCGGTTTGAAGGGCACTGTGAGCTAGCGTAATCACTGGGCATATGAGACTTAAGAACTGATGTCTCAGGGCGACGGGCGCAGTTTTTTTTTATTGCATAAAGTGATGAAACGAGCAAAACGTTCACCTGACGGTAAGTGCAACGTCTGCCCATAACAGTTGCCCGTAACGTTGTGGGCAGACGTGTCGGGTGAACTTTTCTTCACCGTCCAATGGATAGAGATAGACAATGTCAATTTTTTTTCCCCAGGGTGCGAGCACGAACGCGACGCACACAAGCGACCACAACTACTTCAACGGACACGCGCACACGCACGCACACGCGCACGCACACGCACACACGCACGACGCACACGAGCCGCACGCCGCGCACAACGGACACGGTGAGTCAAGATATCATACATATACATTCATCATCATCTCAGCCCGTCACTAGTCCACTGCTGAACATAAGCCTCCCCCACAGATAGCCACGAAACACGAAAGTTCGTGGCTCTGATTTTGGGGGGATTTTGCCATGGTTGCCACGCTTGGCAAGCCGGTTGGCGACGGCAGTTTATTTCTCGTCGCAACCTACCCGCCCGATGTTACGCTAATGCGATAAGATCGGAGATAGGCTAGGATGCAGTGTCAGAAACACGGGGACAATCACAACACCACCGGACCCGAAAACCAACAATTTGTGTTCTAGCACAAATGTTGGCTCCGGCTGGGATTCGAACCCAGGACCTGCGGCGTAGAAGTCAAGTATGGGTAAGCATACTTATGTAGCCCAAATAAGAGCTACAAACTTTTGTGGCAATCTATGGGGAGGCCAATGTTCAGCAGTGGTCTGGTGATGGGCTGAACTGATGATGACACTTACTATGAGGTGAACGATTTGCCCGTCAGTTTCCAAAGTAAAAGTGAACGTTATTCCAGCAAGCACAGCGTCGGGCGGGTCGGGGAGGTCGGGCGGGTCTGCAGGGTCGGGCGGGCCCGTGTCGATCTCGTCGCGCGGCAGAGTGCGCAAGCTCACGGCCAAGGCGCGCGGCCTGCTGCGCCCCTGAGCGCGCACACTGCCGACACTCGCCGAACTGACACTGCAGCCACCAGTGAACACTCATTTCTGTACAAGTTTTCACTGCGGAGAAGAGTTGCTCCGGTTAACAGAAGAATTTGAAGGAGAGACGAAGATAGTCGGCTGTCTATAGAAAAAAATCCAAATGATAGTGTACATTGCGGACTCCGATGGACCAACCTACAGAGATGAAGATATTTGGCTCTCTGAAGAAAACGATTCATGTGATAATGTACATTACGTGTAAGTGTTGATTCAGTTAACTGAAGACAGCGAGGGACCTGTCGCGGACCCTAGTAGGACTCCGATGGACCAACCAACAGAGATGAAGATATTTGGCTGTCTGAAGAAAACGATTCATGTGATAATGTACATTATGTGTAAGTGTTGATTCAGTTAACTGAAGACAGTGAGGGACCTGTTGCGGACCCTAGTGGGACTCCGATGGACCAACCAACAGAGATGAAGATATTTGGCTGTCTGAAGAAAACGATTCATGTGATAATGTACATTATGTGTAAGTGTTAATTCAGTTAACTGAAGACAGTAAGGGACCTGTCGCGGACCCTAGTGACACCCTGATGGATTTTTGTTGTTGATGTTAGGAGTGTTGTGAATGTTGTGTTGATTGCAGGAGTAAGTTAACCAATGGTAAGCTTTATTCCCTTTAGCAATTTTCGTAAATGTTAATTTAACAGCCATGGATTCTGAACTGACAGCGATCAGCGGTATACTTATTGAAACTTTGGAGACTGTTGACAATCTTTCCTTTATCAATTCATTTTTCTAAGGACAATGTGATATACAGTATGTTTGATATTAATAATTTATTAATAACCAACACTGTCAAAACGATTTTATATTTTGAAATAATAGTGAATTAGCGTATGTAGTTAAATCTGGAATTGGACGCGATCGGCTAGCATAAATATTTCTTAATGGGAATTGTACAAAATTAGTCATTGTTTATCAATTAAGTCTCGAAATGAAGTTAAGAACAAATTTAGGCAAATTACCACCACCACCATTTGTAGTGGGAGTGTCATCTAGTGTATGTACAGTCGCAACTGCAGTTTTATACAATTCTGTCCCTTAGAAATTCCCATTTGCGAACCCTATATAAAAAACATTAAAAAAAAATTCTATTTAAAGAAAGTTGGATGATAGATTATCCCGGTACATATTCAGCTAAAGTCCAATAAGGTCATTATGGAAGTGGAATTTCAGACCATCAGTATTTTTTTTATTTGATAAAAGTGATGGAACGAGCAAAACGTCCACGTCTGCCCATAACAAATGCTGTGTCACCTGGAACATTTCTGTGTGACATCAAACTGCGCCCGTCAACCCTGAGACATCAGTTCTTAAGTCACATATGACCAGTGATAACGCTAGCTCTCAGTGCCCTTCAGACTAAAACACAGTAATGTTTGCACACTACTGCTTCACGGGAGAATAACTGGTCCTGGGGTGGTACCTACCTAGACGGATTTCTGCGTAGGAATCCTACCATCAGTAAAGTCACTAAATTCAGCTGCTTTCATCACAGACAAATAATCAACAAACCCAAAAATTACAAAGAATATTCCTGGGTTTGTGATAAAAGACAGTAGTAGAAAAGATGTGTTCTCCAATTGTCTCCTATCAAATGAACTGTCATCCATTTTTATGTAACTTGATGGTAAGTGCAACGTCTGCCCATAACAATTGCTGTGTCACCCAGAACATTTCTGTGCGTCCGTCACCCCGAGACAGTTCTTAAGTCTCCTATGCCCACTGACTGCACTAGCTCTCAGTGCCCTTCACACATAGACAGTAATGTTTGCACACTGCTGCTTCATGGCAGAATAACTGAACTTGGACTGAATATGTAATACCGAGCATAGGAATCCCACCACCATTGCTAAAATTGTTGACTACGAGACCACTTCCAAAATCGATCGGTTCGTTAGAGTTGTCCGGAGTACCTGGATATTAAATTATTATTTTAGTTACATTTAGTTAAGTTTAGTGTATCTGACTAATAAACGTGACGTTTGAAACCTCTTCATTGCTCACTTGCTCATGTGATACATTTTGTTTTGTAGAAACGATTTTGATATAATTTTTTCTGTTAATGTAACAGCTTTGGACACACTACCATAGAGCCAACTGAGTGTGAGGATTGTAAATAAAAATTAAGAATCGCTTTAGTACTTATTTTCCCCCGACATCTATTTTATTATGGGGCATATCGAATTGTACGAACCGTTGCATGAATTTGACTGTCAAAGTTAGTGTTGTAAGTTATTGTGGACCTTATGGGTACCGGATAAGTGTTATTTCCAGGTGTATGGGCGGTGTGTGATGTATATTGCGTGTATATATAGGTATTTATGTGTGTGTCGCGCGCTGGCGGTGTGCGTGTGCGGCGAAGTTACGTTGAAACCAAAATAAATAAATCGAATATTTTGTAAAGTATTCCCTGTGTTTTACTCCATTTTAATAACTACGTAATTGAAAGCAGTCATCGGCGTCTTACTAATAATTAATATAACGACGACCGCGCGTCCCAGTGGTCAGTGTACCTGAACTTCTACTCCGCAGGTCCTGGGTTCGAATCCCAGTCAAAGCACACATTTGTGCTAAAAAACAAATTGTTGGTTTTCGGGTCTGGTTTTGTTGTGATTGTCCCCGTGTTTCTGACACTGCATCCTAACCGATACAGTGATCCGATTACAAAAGTTATTTCTGAAATAGAAAGCACATTTATTATTGAAGATTCTAAGCAATAAAACTTTTTTTTTATTGTATAAAGTGATGTAACGAGCAAAACGTTCACCTGATGGTAAGTGCAACGTCTGCCCATAACAAATGCTGTGTCACTCAGAAAATTTCTGTGTGACACTACAGTGTGACCATCACCCTAAAACATAAGTTCTTAAGTCTCATATGCCCGAAACACAGCAATGTTTGCACACTACTGCTTCACGGCAGAATAACTGGCCCTGGGGTGGTGCCTACCTAGACGGATTCCTGCGTAGGAATCCTACCACCAGTAAACTTATGTATACTATATAAATATAACGCCATAAGTTTTCCTACAATGAGCACAGTAAGCCTTCAAAAAGAGATAATAACTTCTTTTAATAATAAAAAGTAACGAGATAGCAAATCGTTCACCTGATGGCAGGAGCAACGTCTGATTACAAATGTGTCGTCCAGAACGTTTCTGTGTGACACAACACTGCGCCTGAAACAAATCTTACGTCTTGTATGCCCAGTACTTACACTAGCTCAGTCCCCTTCCAACCGACCTGATGAGTGCGCACTACTGTTTCGTTGCAGAATAACGGTCACTGTCGTACCTATCTAGACGGATTCATGCATCCTACTACAATTTTTTTTTTATTTGGTTGTCCAAAAATGAAAATTACCTACCTGCCTACAAGAAAAAAAAATCATTCACTAACACATTCTCTCTTAACCTCTACTTACGCTATAATAAACCCTTCTCTACTTACTTGAACAAATTATTAAGACTACCGAGTAAGACTGCAATACCAAACGAAATAATTACTGGTGGTAGGATTCCTATGCAGGAATCCGTCTAGGTAGGTACCACCCCTGTGCCAGTTATTCTGCCGTGAAGCAGTAGTGTGCAAACATTACTGTGTTTCGGTTTGAAGGGCACTGTGAGCTAGCGTCATCACTGGGCGTATGAGACTTAAGAACTTATGTCTACTGGGTGACGGGCGCATTGTGGTGTCACACAGAAATGTTCTGGACGACACAGCATTTGTTATGAGCAGACGTTGCGCTCACCGTCTGGTGAACGTTTTGCTGGTCTCGTCACTACATCCGAAAAAATAAAAGTCGTATGGACTTTTGGCGCCAACTCGAAAAATAGCGGTGGTATTTCTATTGAGTTTTGTAACTTCGGTGTATTTTTGAGTTTTGATGTTTAATATTGGTAGTTTATTACGCAGCAAGGGCTCGTGAAGGTGTACAGTGATTGGAAAATTCAATTCAAGACCAAAATTGTACTTTTCGTTTAGTCTCCATCGGTACAGCAAATCTTCGTCTTCAACGCCATCTTTCTGTCCAAGAAATCTTCAGTCGATCGAAACGAAGTCCTTAATACGAATTAAATTATTGCTCGAAATTGGCTTACATGGCTCGACTTGGTAGCCGATTGCCAGGATCAAAAAAGAAGAAAAGTCATGTTTTTGTTACAAGCATTGAACAATTACATTCGTGAGCAAAAATTTAAAAGTAAAACCTATTTACGGCTAGTGGTAGGATTCCTATGCAGGAATCCGTCTAGGTAGCTACCACCTCAGGGCCAGTTATTCTGCCGTGAAGCAGCAGTGTCCCAAATGCCCAATGATTATGCTAGCTCACAGTGCCCTTCAAACCGAAACACAGTAATGCTTGCACACTGCAACACTGCACACTTTAAGAACTGATGTCTCAGGGTGACGGGCGCAGTGTGGTGTCACACAGAAATATTCTGGGTGAACAGCATTTGTTGTGAGCGGGCGTTGCACTTACCATCAGGTGAACGTTTTGCTCGTTTCGTCACTTTATACAATAAAAAAAAAGTGTGCAAACATCACTGTGTTTCGGATTGAAGGGCACTGAGAGCTAGCGTAATCACTGGGCATTTGAGACTTAAGAACTGATGTCTCAGGGTGACGGGCGCAGTGTGGTGTCACACGGAAATGTTCTGGGTGACGCAGCATGTGTTGTGGGCAGACGTTGCACTTACCGTCAGGTGAAAGTTTTGCTCGTTTCATCACTTTAGCAAATGAAAAGAAAGGCAGCCACAAAATACTCATATAAAAGAATGAAGGAAAGTAAGTGGCATTATGAAGCGAAACGCTTGATAATGCCTCGTTTTGGGGCGAAACACGTGTCGTGTTTTCGACTTGAGTGGTGTATATTATCTAGTGGTAGTATTGTAGTGGTTGGTGGAGGGTACCTGGTGGCGGTGTTAGTTTGCTTGTGCACGCTACTGAGGGAGGGCGGGCGGTGCTCTTCAAAACACTAGGTAATAAACTCCATTTTTATATTTTGCATGCGGATCTTAGCAAAGTAACTTACTTTCCTTCATTCTTTTATATGAGTATTTTGTGGCTGCCTTTCTTTTCATTTGCTAAAGTGATGAAACGAGCAAAACTTTCACCTGACGGTAAGTGCAACGTCTGCCCACAACACATGCTGCGTCACCCAGAACATTTCCGTGTGACACCACACTGCGCCCGTCACCCTGAGACATCAGTTCTTAAGTCTCAAATGCCCAGTGATTACGCTAGCTCTCAGTGCCCTTCAATCCGAAACACAGTGATGTTTGCACACTTTTTTTTTATTGTATAAAGTGACGAAACGAGCAAAACGTTCACCTGATGGTAAGTGCAACGCCCGCTCACAACAAATGCTGTTCACCCAGAATATTTCTGTGTGACACCACACTGCGCCCGTCACCCTGAGACATCAGTTCTTAAAGTGTGCAGTGTTGCAGTGTGCAAGCATTACTGTGTTTCGGTTTGAAGGGCACTGTGAGCTAGCATAATCATTGGGCATTTGGGACACAGCTGCTTCACGGCAGAATAACTGGCCCTGAGGTGGTAGCTACCTAGACGGATTCCTGCATAGGAATCCTACCACTAGCCGTAAATAGGTTTTACTTTTAAATTTTTGCTCACGAATGTAATTGTTCAATGCTTGTAACAAAAACATGACTTTTCTTCTTCTTTTTTGATCCTGGCAATCGGCTACCAAGTCGAGCCATGTAAGCCAATTTCGAGCAATAATTTAATTCGTATTAAGGACTTCGTTTCGATCGACTGAAGATTTCTTGGACAGAAAGATGGCGTTGAAGACGAAGATTTGCTGTACCGATGGAGACTAAACGAAAAGTACAATTTTGGTCTTGAATTGAATTTTCCAATCACTGTACACCTTCACGAGCCCTTGCTGCGTAATAAACTACCAATATTAAACATCAAAACTCAAAAATACACCGAAGTTACAAAACTCAATAGAAATACCACCGCTATTTTTCCTTATTTATTGCCCATGACAAATGCTGTGTCACCCAGAAAACTACTGTGTGACACCACACTGTGCCCATCACCCTGAGACATCAGTTCTTAAGTCTCAAATGCCCAGTGATTAATTCACTTTTTTCTTAAATAAACTATTAATTCGTCCTTGGAACTCAGCCGCAAAGAATTTTTATTTTTATTGGATTGAGTGACGAAACGAGCAAAACGTTCACCTGATGTTAAGTGCAACGTCCACCCATAACACAACTGCTATGACACCACCCAGAACATTTCTGTGTGACAAAACACTGCGCCCGTCACCCTGAGACATTAGTTCTTAAGTCTCATATGCCCAGTGATTACATCAGTTCACAGTGCCCTTCAAACCGAAACACAGTAATGTTTGTACACTACTGCTTCACGGCGGAATAACTGGCCCCGGGGTGGTACCTACCTAGACGGATTCTTGCATAGGAATCCTACCACCAGTAAATTCCATAGTTAGATCTAATCTTCACATCTTTTGTCGAGTTTTGGGAATATGGTAGAAATGTAGCTGCAGGGGGTCCACGGGTACCAGCCAAATCTTGAAAGTGGTCTATGAGAAAAAAAGTCTGGGAATCTCTTGCCTAAAGGAAAACTAAAAACTTAAATACTAAAAAAAATTACAATTATTTCTTAATATTAGGAATATACTCATCTCTCAGATTACGTAATGTAATTTTGATAACGATTGAGATAATTATTATTACAGTATATTATCATTTACAGATTTTCATAGTGTTGTAGGTTCAACGTGCCCCAACAACTACAAGAAATACTAAGAGCTTATTATTTATTTTACAGACCACCATTCATTTTATCGTGCTTTGCAGGGAGTAGGGAGGCAATCTTCCGTATGCCTAGAACAGCCAGGGTATCAAATCCGCCCGTGATTCGAACCCAGGACCGGCACTTGGCGGTAAAGGACTCTCATGAGCAAACCTTCATTTTTGAGTAGCGAAAAATACTTGTAATAAAAAATACTTACTAAAATAAAAAGCAGTGGTGGCGGCTCGTTAAAAGAATACTACCACTCCATCTCATCCAATGGACCTCGTAAAAGGCGAGTAAGGAATTAAACTGCACTGTGCACCCAACAGCGCATGGTGGCGATGGGCTCACCACCTATCACACCAAGTTTATTATATTGTTTTGGTGAAACGTGGATTGTGGCAGTCATCTGTTTTTGCAGTGAGTGCCTAGTCTGACTACCCCTTATGGGATACAGTCGTGATCTTATGTATGTATGTTTGTAAAAACACTGACATGTGAAGTCTGTTAATCCGTACTGGATTATCGTGGAATGCATACGCACAGTCATGCCTCCTAAGACTTAAGACAATTTCAAATAACCACAACTAGGCCAAGCCCACTTCCAGCGGACATCCCTTTCATTACGTACATCAGTGAGTATCCTGGCCGATTTCCGAACACGGCGACGTCTTCCGATTACTGTCTGAATCAACTGCGCAGGAGATATTATAGTGCCACAAGTGTACTTGCGCGTACACATGCACTCACTTATCCTAAGCTACCAGCACCCAATATAACGCACATGCGGTCCGATCGAATGTAGGCTAGGATGCAATTTCAGGGATACGGCAACTATTTGTGACTGTACAAATTTTGGCTCCGGCTGGGATTCGAACCCAGGACCTGCGGTGAGAAGTCAGGTACTCTAACCACTAGGTCGCGCGGTCGACAAACATACACGAGTCGTTTTCACCACGGCTGCTTCTAAATTCGGACCTTAACATCCCTCATCGACGATGTAAGCCGAGACTTTGACTTCCTTTGGGCTTTTGGATCGCTGCGAGCTCCTCCTTGTTAGTTGGGTACAGTGTTGCCAGTCCAGTGTACGCGGGACGGAAGGTAAAAATAAACTACAATTACGTTGTTACATTAAAGTAAAGATATATATAGTGAAGTTTCACAAGACGCATCACTGTAAGAAGAGAGGTACATATCTCAGGCTCAGAGACATGTCTTTTCGGTTCAGAGACATACCTCTACCAAGCTTATGCCCGTGACTTCGAAATTAGTTCTCTTCTGGTTGGGATATAAATATATAAATGCATAAATAATTATATAAGATACGATACAAAAAATTTGATACAATAAGATATATACTAAGCTCTATAATTTATAATAGAATACTATAAAACCCCAACCAGACGGAGCCCTCGGCAGGGGAGACCAAACGGCCGAGGGTTAGGGGGAAAGGGAAAGAAACCGACGAACGATGCGGGCCGTATCGAGGAGCACCGCCTTCTGCATCTGAGCACGGAGCAGCCCGTCACGGAGTCGCAGTCGCCTCAGATGTCCCGAGAGACTGACCGGGATTGACCTGTTTGCAGACACGACCACCGGAATAGTGCGGTCGGCATACAACCCCACATGTCGGTAACTCAGTGAGCCAGATCCGGATATTTTGTCTTCTTATCTGTTTTGGCTTTCACGAGGTTCCCATCATATGTAATGGTAATGTCGACCAAAAATATCTTCGATTGCCCGGTCCATCAGCACGATGTCAGGCTTATTCGCAAGAATAGTCCTGTCCGTGATCACGGACCGGTCCCAATGGAGCCTCCGACAAGTACTTAACTAGTACTTAGTACCGGAGATGACATGCCGATGTGACTCGCCGGGATGCTGGCAAGCTCGACAGATGTCGACTCCGCCGTCCTTTAGAATGTATCTCCAATAATTGTTGATTTTAATAACCTGATCCTGATCACAGATAAAACTCGTTTTCCCCAAAAAGGTCACCGAAATGTAGCCAGTGTAGGGAGGCGAAAAGGCTCAAGGTTACAAGCTACAAGCTTGGTAGAACCTTCCATGGAGTTATTTCTCCTTCCACACGGTCTCCCGGTCGAAAACGCTCTGCACTGCCTGGTCCTGTCATTGCTCGTTACCTAAGGATGGAGGGGTAAGTCCTTTATCACATTTAAAGACGTCCGCGCAGAACCATTCACTGAATCTCGTCAGAAAGTAATTGCGGAGACTGCTAAAAGCGAAGCCCACCGCGATTCCGCGGCAAGTACAGCCTCATCACTGACGATCTCGTTTGATACATCCTGTGGGACGTCATAATAGTGCGGACTTTTTTATTTAGAACCGCCGATTCTTATTCCGCCGATTATATTGTTTAGTATTTATTCAAAGATTGATGACAAGCACATGACTGACTCAATGATAAATAAGTTTTAATCAGTAGCTCGGAATATATTACGAATAAGAACGATACATTTAAATAAAACTAATTTTACGGATTTTATCGCGTTTAATTTTTGTTATTTATAACCCGACGTTTCGAGTGCTTTACAGCACCCATGGTCACGGGGGGACTGAGGTGACAGATGTCCTGATGTCATAGTTAACCCGGAGTACCTTCAGCTTTTAATTATTATTTGTGGTCCGATCTACGCAGAAAGAGCTAACTGTGTCTTGAAGTCTTGCAGTGGTATGCTTGGTTTTTGACTTAATTTTATTAATTATAGGATCCCAAGCTGGTGGTAATACCCAACCATCTTCTCTATTAAAATTAGGATGTTTTTTTTAATTTCAATAGCCTCGCGAATCATCCTTGGTAGGAATCGGTGTCCTTTTGCGAGGATTTGTGATTTATCAAATCTGATGTAATGGTTGGGATGATCCAGAACATGGTCACAGACTGCAGACTTCCTGGAGCGACGATGCTTCACATCAGCCTTATGTTCTTTTACGCGTGTTTTTACTGATCTTTTTGTTTGCCCTATGTAAGAGAGACCACATTCACAATCCAGCTTGTATACTCCTGCATCTTGTAGAGGGATGTGACTTACTTATCTGTGAAACTGACTTATCTTCTTCGGCGGCTTGAAAAATGTTCTTATAGAAGCTCGCTTCAAGATATAGCCAATCTTGTCCGTGACTCCTCTGACATATGGAAGAACAGCAGGTACACGCTCGACTGTGGCCGGCTTCACTCGGTCACTGCGACGAAGGCGCGGAACCCGAAGCTTGTTGTCTTGCAAAACTTGCTTGACATGCTGAAGCTCGGCGGCCAGGTGTTTACTGTCACAGATCCCTTGTGCTCTCTGAAACAAAGATTTGCCCACGGTAGCTAGCTGTAAAGGATGGTGGTGAGATTCACCGTTTGAATACCTGTTAGTATGGATCTTTTTCCTATACACAGTGTGACTCAAGGTGTTATTAGGATTTCTAATTATTAAAACATCTAGAAAAGCTAAAGAGTTATTTGTCTCTAACTGAAAAGTGACAGTATCATCTACGTACCGCTTGTAGAACCTTGGATTTACTGGAGAAGTACGGAGGGCTTTCTCCTCAAAGTCTTCCATGAAAATGTCAGCAACAATGGGAGATACTGGGGAGCCCATCGCCACACCATCTACTTGCCGGTAGTATTGTTCCTTCCACAATAGATAGCCAGATGTTAGGCAATGTCTCAGTAATTCTGCATATTCTACTGGCATGTTGTTCTCTGTTAGCTTTCTAGTTACAATTGAGATGCAGTCTTCCACAGGTAGACATGTAAATAACGACTGAACATCAAAACTGACCATAGTTTCATTGTCAGTAAGATGTAGGTCTTTTATCTCACTGACAAAATGGTAGGAATCCTTTGAATGTGCTCTTGTAAGTCCTCTTAGTGGGGAGAATATTTTAGCCACATGTTGAGCCAATCTGTAAGTTGGTGAATCGATCTGACTCACTATTGGACGTAGCGGAGCATTGAGTTTGTGTATTTTGGGTAACCCATACAGCTAAGGTACTTAAAAGCTGAAGGTACTCCGGGTTAACTATGACATCAGGACATCTGTCACCTCAGTCCCCCCGTGACCATGGGTGCTGTAAAGCACTCGAAACGTCGGGTTATAAATAACAAAAATTAAACGCGATAAAATCCGTAAAATTAGTTTCATTTAAATGTGTAGTGTTAGCGTAAATATAAGAAATCATTATAAGAACGATACAGACATACTATAATGTCCGGAAATAAACTTTAGGCTATAACATATGTTATCAATTTAAACAATTAACTGATATCACTTTTGATTTCGTTTCATTGGAAATCAAATATTTATATCACTTTGATTTTTTTACTCCGCCGTTATTCATTTAGCTTTCGTTTTATTTCTTTGGCAAAGTAACATGATTTGAGCTTTTTAATATATACTATGACTGAAAGCAAGTGAGCTAGAGATATATTATTCAACCGTGAAAAGGTAACAAACAGAAAGAGGGATAGAGAGAGTTACTTTCGCATTTATAATATTAATATGGATTATCCATTTTAAAATGCGGTGTTCGTAGACATTGGGTAGAAAATGGTTTTAGTTAGTAGGATTTGGTCAATTTTTGCTGCTCTGTTTAGTAGAATTGTCAAATAAAATTTGTTCACACTGCCCATTATACTGTCAATGTCAGATGTGAATTACCCCTATAATAAGTTACTCTATGGATGTGAACTTGATGTGAACTTTTGTTTTATTATTTACAATATGAGAATGTATAAGGAATTCGTAAATGAGTATGTGTGAGTGAGACACGTTTCAATGTACTAAGTGCCGACTCTTACTTTATAATCTTTATATACTCTTTTTTAATTAACACGTCACGGTTTTGGTCGTTTTGGTGTTTATGTTGTGAAATATTATTTCACTCTAGAGAACTTTTTGACTAAGTACCGTACAATTTTTGCAATACTTAAAGAATAATATTTTTTAACTGTAGTGATCATATTTTTGATGATAGAAACAATATTACGTTACAGAATCGAACTACTCACGGCTTCAAGTTAAAATAATATTTTAATTGCAATGGCCGTTCACGAGGAAAAGAGGCTAACGACGATGTTTAACCCTGTAACTTTCGGTAAGTCAACAATCGTTTCGTTACTGACTCGCTTTTCTTTGCATTTCAATGTTATATCACTAAGTAATACGCCGTTGTGGCGGCGTTAGAGAATCCGCCGCTTTATCTCATCCCGTGGGTGTTACATGAGTCATGACATGAGTCATAAGTAGGGTGACAGGTGCAGTGTGGTGTCACACAGAAATGCTCTCGGTGACACAGCATTTATTATGGGCAGACGTTTGCACTTACCATCAGGTGAATGTTTTGCTCGTTTCATCACTTTATCAAATAAATTAAAAAACAAAATAACATAACTAAATTCCATGAGAAGTTGCATTAATAAATGTGTCATTATGGCTAGGCAATCCACTAGGCAATGAACGCATTAGATAGAGTATGCAATTTCTACGCATTCGGCCCTGGGTTTGAATAGGTTGGAGCAATAGTGGGTGTCTTGTGGGTGTGCAATTGACATACATACAGTCACATTTATTACCATTGGGGTAGATGGAGACCAAATTTATTTACCAAAATTATTATTGGATTGGAGCCGTGGTAGCTCGGGGGCTAGGCGCTCGCTTTTAATTTCATAGTACACGAGTGACCTGGGTTCGATTCCCGGTGCCGGCACCACTAAAATTGTTAATTGCAATTTTAAGTGCTGACTTACCATGTGCTCGGCGATGAAGGAAAACATCGTGAGGAAACCTGCATGTCTGAGAAATTAAAAATATTTCGAGGACATGTGAAGTCCGCCAACCCGCATTGGAGCAGCGTGGCGGATTCTTCCTAGCTCCAAAAACCCTCTCAGAAATGAGAGGAGGCCTGTGCTCAGTAGTGGGACATTTATAGGCTGAAACTTTATTATTGGATAAAGTGATGAAACTAGCAAAACTTTGACCTGATTGTCAGTGTAACATCTGCCCATAGCAAATGCTGTGTCACTCAGAAAATTTCTGTGTTCCACTGCGCCCATAACCCTGAGATATTAGTTCTTAAGTCTCATATGCCCAGTGATTACTCTAGCTCACAGTGCCCTTAAAATCGAAACACAGTAATGTTTGCACACTACTGCTTTACACCAGAATAACTGGTCCTTGAGTGGTACCTACCTAGACAGATTCCACTTTATGATCCTGACACACTTCTACGCATCTTCTACTTTCATTAGCTTTTTTATACAAGCTTGTCAGTTGCAGGTACATTTAATGTGGCCTTTCCTTTAAAAGACAATGTGCAATTTATGTCTGTAAAATGCATCAAGCATTTAAATCGTGGTGTCTATATTTATTTTAAAAAGGAAAAATAATCTTATTTCAAACCATAAACTGGCTTTCTCTTAAAAACTACTGAGCGTCTAAAATTTTGAAGCAATTTCAGATGCTTAAAAATAACATATACAATTTATATACTCTATGGAATGTTCTTTGAAATTATAATAATAATAATAAAGCCCTTTTATTCCTAGTTTTGATACAAGTTTGGCAATACATATTTTCCAGTCCTGTTTACTATATTATGTCTGGCAACTCGGCGTGCCTCCTGGCATAGGCCTCCTCCAGCTCTCTCCACTGAGCTCTGTCTTCTGCAACTCTGATCCAGTAAGGCCCCAAGGTTAGGCGGATATCGTCCCTCCATCTTGTTTTCGAGCCCCCCTTACTTCTGGTGTCCTCTCTTGGGTACCATAAGGTTACTTGTTTGCTCCATTTATTTATTTTGCAGTGTAGCATATGTCCAGTCCAACCCCATTTTAAAAGCTCTATATGAGTTATTATATCTGCAACTTTGGTTTTTCTTCTTATTTCAGAGTTTTTGATTTTGTCACTTAGTTTAATACCCAGCATGCTCCTTTCCATTGCCCTTTGTGTACTAGCTAATCTTTCCCTATGCTTGTCTGAAATTTGTTCTTTGAAATTACTGGTATAATATTTATGTTATACCAGTAATTTACTGTTGTTAGGATTCCTAAGCAGGAAGTCTAGGCAGGTACCACCCCAGGGCCAGCTATCCTGCCGAGAAGCAGAAGTGTGCAAACATCACTGTGAGCTAGTGTACATAAGAATGAATAAGCGCCATTTTAAATTTTGCATGCGGATCTTAGCAAATTAACTTTCTTCCCTTTAACATATATTAATATTACTATATGCTGATACTAATAGATTATCTGTCTATTATTCGTATATGTGACTATTTTATTGTATATTTATTTAGCTGTTCCCTGCGGTTTCACCCGCGTAATAAAGCCGACCCCGATCGATGATATATACATATACTTCCTGTATGAAAATTATAAGCGGAGACACCATTTAACACTTCATTCATAATTCTAATTTAATGTTTAACAGCGATGTGCACGTTGCAACGGTTGATACAGGAAGGAAAGAAGTTAACTTTTTAATATTTACAGTGTAAATAGTGTTGACATTTAAATTATTATGTTTCCCAAACACTTCCCTGTTTGAAACGAATTTTGGAAAAGAAATCCCTAATTATTTTTCTATAAATAAAGTAGCCTAAGTTACCCGCTATATTATCAGCTATGTGTCAGTGAAAGTGCCCTTTAAAATTGGTCCAGCCGTTTCGGAGACTAGCTGGAACAAACGAAAAGACAGACAGACAAAAATTTAAAAACTTGTTTTTTCTTACGAGTACCGTGTATACTTTTTTTTTGTGTAATGTGACGAAACGAGCAAAACGTTCACCTGGTGGTAAGTGCAACGTCCGCCTACAACAAATGCTGTGTCACCCAGAATATTTCTGTGTGACCCCACACTGCGCCCGTCACCCTGAGACATTAGTTCTTAAGTCGCAAATGCCCAGTGATTACGCTAGCTCACAATGCCCTTCAAACCGAAATACAGTAATGCTTTCACACTACTGCTTCACGGCAGAACAACTGGCCCTGGGGTGGTACCTACCTAGACGGATTCCTGCATAGGAATCCTACCACCGTTACCGCGTTGTGTATGAAGCTGTTATTTTGTTATTACAAACAGACACTTCAATTTTATATATTTGTATAGATGTTTTGTGACTTAACATATAGAAATAATTATGAAAAGGAGTATTTCTTAGAATTTTCTTTCGCATTTATAGCCGTGTGGTGGCGGCTCGTTAAAAGAATACTACCACTCCGTCTCATCCAATGGATCTCGTAAAAGGCGAGTAAGGAATTAAACTGCACTGTGCACCCAACAGCGCGTGGTGGCGATGGGCTCACCACCTATCACACCAAGTGCATTATATTGTTTTGGTGAACTGTGGATTGTGGCAGTCATCTGTTTTTGCAGTGAGTGCCCAGTCTCTGACTACCCCTTATGGGATACAGTCGTGATCTTATGTATGTATGTATGTATATATACCCCACAAATAATTCTTTACTGTCACAGCTGTGCGCTTATGGAATTCCTTACCTTTGCACATACGACGTGCTAAGTCCCTCTTTTCCTTCAAAAACCTGCTTAGAGCTCATTACTTGAATATTTAACTCATGTTTTCACTTATCCGTTTGTTCTTAATCCTTTACCTTACTCTGTCGCTTTTTATATGAGATGCTATCATCTAGTGTTTTTTTATAGATTTATATGGTTTAGTGTACACCACCCTCTTTTTGTTCTTCTGGTTTTTCATTTTGCTGTATTAGTTCTCTGCGCTAAGGTTGTCTGGAAGAAATCGCTTTCAGTGATAAGACCGCCTTTTGTACCTTAACTTAAATATAGTACTTAGTCTTTATTTTTGTATTGGTGTACAATAAAGAGTAAAATAAATAAATAAATAAATAAATAATTGATCATAATTTCCAGTTCTGCAATTCCTGGCGTCCTACGGCTGGTATCTGATAGGGGCGGCCGCTGCCTCATTGTATCTGATGGCCAAGCTCCGCCCACGGCTGGACCAGTGGCGGCAGGCTAGAGAGGATGCAGAATATCACAAAGGTCACTGGTGTTAGCTGCTAGATTCATTAAGCAGCAGAAGAAGGGAAGAAGTCTATTCCATCAGCTCTACAGCGACATCTATGTTCATCCAACATCGCTATTAGAGTTTCTGACATGCGAACCAGATATACAACGTCTAAGGATTGGTGGGCCTCTCCAGATCCGCCAAAGCACCATCGTCAGGTCATCATCATCATCATCATTTCAGTCTATCACTAGTCCACTGCTGAACATAGACATACCCCAAAGATTGCCACAAAAGTTTGTAGCTCTCATTTTGGGGTGATTTTGCCATAGTTGCCACGGCAACCACAGTATTTATTCAGATTTTCCAGGAAGAAGCTGCCGCCCATCTCGTGGTTTTCGTTTTCCCTCTGTCGACTTTTACGACACTCACGGGATGAGATGAGGTGGTAGATTCTTAAGCCGCGAATGGGGAGAACAGCAATAGTAAGTAGTTTAACTGGTGATAGGATTCCTATGCAGGAGTCCGTCTGTGTAGGTACAGCACCATGGGCTGATGATGTCCTCCTGGCCGATTTCGACCACGGCGATAGCTTCGGCAGCTATCAACTGCGCAGGAGATATCATAGTGCCACAAGTGTACGCGCAAACACAGAGGCACTCACTTATCTCAATCTACCCGCGCACGATTACGCTGACGCGATCGTAGGTAGGCTAGGATGCAGTGTCAGAGACACGGATACGATGACAACACATCCAAACCCGGAAACCAACAATTTGTTTTGGCTGTGGCTCTGGTTCGCTCAGGACCCGCAGTGTATAATTCACGTACTAGGATAAATAGACCACGCGCTCACGGGTAGGTACCACCCCAGTGCCAGTTATTCTGCCGTGAAGCAGTAGTGTGCAAACATTACTGTGTTTCGGTCTGAAGGGCACTGAGAGCTAGCGTAATCACTGAGCATATGAGACCTCAGAAATGACGTCTCAGGGTGACGGGCGCATTGTAGTGCCACATAGGAAGGTCCTGGGTGACACAGCATTTGTTATGGGTAAACGTCGCACTTATCATCATCATCGTCTACGCCGCGGGTCCTGGGTTCGAATCCCAGCCGGAGCCAACATTTCTGCTAAAACACAAATTGTTGGTTTTCGGGTCTGGTTGTGTTGTGTTTGTCCCCGTGTTTCTGACACTGCATCCTAGCCTACCTCCGATCTTATCGCATAAGCGTTACACCGGGCGCGGGTAGGTTGGGACGAGTGAGTGGCTCTGTGTTTGCGCGTACACTTGTTGCACTATAATATCTCCTGCGCAGTTGATGGCTCTTGACAGTATTCGGAAGTTGTCGCCGTGGACGAAATCGGCTAGCAGAACATCATCATCATCATCATCATCTTCTTAGCTGTTATCCCGGCTATAGCCAGGGTCGGCTTTCCTGCACAATCTGCTCCATTTTGCCCGTGCTTGAGCATCCTCCTCAGACATTTTGTTGGATGTCATGTCGTTTTTTTCGTCATCTAGCCAACGCAGTTTAGGCCTGCCACGCGGCTGCGAACCCGGAACTTTAAAGGCCAGACCACATATTCCCTACGCACCCCCGTGGTCTGCGGAGTACGTGCCCGTACCCCCTTAAACGACTTTCCTGAAGCTTATCAGAAATATAATGTACTCCAAGGCTGCCGCGGATGTAGGTATTACATATTCTAACACACCACACATTCAACGGATCAACAGATCAGCATCTGGAGAGCTGCTGGACATGCCACTTCAGGACAGGCCACGTCTCTCTTCCATATACAAGTACGGGTCAGTCAGTTAAGTTCATGAAAAGGTGGAGCAGGGTCATACATTTGCTGAAGCTGTTTACTTTATATGGGAACTGCCTATCCACAGATCCCGACACGGCTTTGGCTCGTATGCAAGCTGTGCAGGCAGCTCGTGACAAACAGCAGAGGCTTCTAGAGGAAGCTTCCGCCAGAGCAGTGGAGGAAAAGAGGGAGGTAAGATGCCTTGTAATGAAATCTTTGTACAGGTTGTATTTGAAGTAACACATCTTTGGACGCGATGAGAGAGTAAAATTCCTAGGTTGAATGCAGCGTTTCCGTGCAACGTTTCTGTCATTTTTTCAGCCTATCACTAGTCCATACATACTACATAGGCCCCACACATAGATTGCCTCAAAAGTTTGTACATGCAATCTAGAAGGGGAGATTCAGTGCAGGACAATGGTGAGGCATATGCAATCTAGAATGAGGGAGATTCAGTCTTCGGTAATGAGGGGCATGTGCAATCTAGAAGGGAGATATTCCGTGTAGGGTAATGGTGAGACATATGCAATCTACCCAGGGGAGATTTTGTATAGGGTAATGATGAGGCAGACGCAATCTAGAAGGGGAGATTCAGTCTAGGGTAATGGTGAGGCATATGCGATCTAGAAGGGGAAATTCAGTCTAGGGTAATGGTGAGGAAATGCATCTAGAAGGGGGAGATTCATGTTTGGATAATGGTGAGACATATGCAATCTAGAAAGGGGGAGATTTTGTCTAGGGTAATGGTGAGGCATATGCGATCTAGAAGGGGAGATTCAGTCTAGGGTAATGGTGAGGAAATGCAACAAGAAGGGGGGGATCATGTTGGGTAATGGTGAGACACATGCAATCTAGAAAGGGGAAGATTTTGTCTAGGGTAATGCTGAGACATATGTGATCTAAAAGGGGGAGATTCAGTCTTGGGTAATGGTGAGGCATATGCGATCTAGAAGGGGTGAGAGCAGGGTAATGGTGAGGCATATGCGCTCTAGAAGTGCAGATTCAGTCTAGGGTAATGGTAATGCATATGCAATCTAGAAGGGGTCAGAGCAGCGTAATGGTGAGTTATATGCGATCTAGAAGGGGAGATTCAGTCTAGGGTAATGGTGAGGCATATGCGCTCTAGAAGGGGAGATTCAGTCTAGGGTAATGGTAATGCATATGCAATCTAGAAGGGGTCAGAGCAGCGTAATGGTGAGGTATATGCGATCTAGAAGGGGGGATTCAGTCTAGGGTAATGGTGAGGCATATGCAATCTAGAAGGGGTCAGAGCAGGATAATGGTGAGGCATATGCGCTCTAGAAGGGAAGATTCAGTCTAGGGTAATGGTGAGGCATATGCAATCTAGAAGGGGTCAGAGCAGGGTAATGGTCAGGCATATACAATCTAGAAGGGGAAAATTTAATCTACTTGACAAGCACAGTGAACCTCGCAATACAAAATTGACCTCATTTTCCAGCGTGAGGAGCGCAAGCGGGCGGAAGTGATGGAGAAGCTAAGGAATCTAGAAGAGAACGGAGGACACCGGCTCGGCACAGACGATGGTGAGGATTTCATGTTATTGATGATTTTTAATGTTGGGGAACCAGGAGATGGGCAGCAGCGTCTTCCCGGAACATCTATATATGGAAGCTGCAGTTGCCAACCCGCCTGCTAAGCGTGGCAACTATGGCAAAATCCCCTCAAAACGAGAGCTACAAACAATTGTGGCAATCTATGGGGGAGGCCTACGTTCAGCAGTGAACTAGTGATATGCTGAGATCATGATGACAATGATGGTAAATGTTAGTATCAAACCAATATGGTATCCGTCTAGGTAGGCACCACCCCAGGGCCAGTTATACTGCCGTGAAGCAGTAGTGTGCAAACATTACTGTGTTTCGGTTTGAAGGGCACTGTGAGCTAGCGTAATCACTGGGCATATGAAACTAAAGAACTGACTGTCTCAGGGTGACGATCGCAGTGTGGTGCTACTGCAGAAATATTCTGAGTAACACAGCATCTGTTATGGGCCGACATCAGGTGAACGTTTTGCTCGTCTCGACACTTTATCAAATAAAAAAAAAATCTAGTTTCATTTTTAGTTTGTTTAACATAATAGAATTATGCTCAAGAAAGAATTTTAGACCGTGTGGTGGCAGCTTGAGAGAATCTACCACCCCATCTCATCCTGTGGGGGCCCCTAAAAGTAGACTGAAGGGAAAATTAAAACCAGGAGATGGGAACCAACATCTCCCTGGAACATTTTCGACGCGGTTCGCCGTGTGGTGGCGGCTCGTTAAAAGAATACTACCACTCCATCTCATCCAATGGATCACGTAAAAGGCGAGTAAGGAATTAAACTGCACTGTGCACCCAACAGCGCATGGTGGCGATGGGCTCACCACCTATCACACCAAGTGCATTATATTGTTTTATTATATTGTTTGGTGAAACGTGGATTGTGGCAGTCATCTGCTTTTGCAGTGAGTGTCGACCCAATCTCTGACTACCCCTTATGGGATGAAAGTCGTGATCTTATGTTCGCCACTAGTCACTTCTCGTTTCTCGCGGAGGCGTAAAGTGGGCTAAGGGTGTGGGTCTCTGCCTACTCGATATACGGGGAGAAGACGTGACGTAATGTATGTAGGAACAAAAACGAACCCGGCAACGTATACAGCATATTTCTCTCTCTTTCTCTCTCTTGCCAAGTTCCTATTCTCTGTCCTTTCTACTTCAGAAACATACAGAAATCATCATCATTATTTCAGCCCGTCACTAGTTCACTACAGAACAGGCCTCCCCCATAGATTGTCACAGAAGTTAGTCATTTTTGGGAGGATTTTGCCGCAGTTGCCAAGCTTGGCAGGCGGGTTGGCAACTGCAGTTTGTTTATTTAGACGTTCCAGCAAGATGCTGCTGCCCATCTCCTGGGTTTTCATTTCCCTCTGTCGACTATTACACCAGCAACGGGATGAGATGGGGTGGTAGATTCTCTTAAGACTGCGAGGTACCATGCCGTACGTATAATATACCTAATATTACCATTCCAGATTTCCTGCCGCTGAGTGGCGGGGCCTCGACGTCGTCGTACCGACCGCCGAAGCGCTCGGCCTGCTCGCGAGGTGGCTGTGGCAGATAGATCACTGCCACCACCACCATTACCACCACGAATTTCCGTCATATATTACCATTCGCTTTTATTGCCAGAGGATTAGATGAAAAAATGGCGTAAATTTTTTTTTAAACTTTGAATATTGTGAAATTGATAATTTGGCAAGTAACAGACTCTTACACATTAATTGGATGTGCGAAAAAAATCTTTGTCAGAATATTAAAAAAAAAGCTTACGGCGGGAACATTTATTCCTAGAAAAACAATCAAACGTAAAAGAAACTTCTGGGCAATATTTTGTTAGGTATTTGTAAAAATATATTTTAAACAACAATTATATATCAATAGTTTTGTCACAAACTTTTATTTGCTGGGCCTATATCCAGCAGTGGACTTAACGTTAAAAACAAATGGTGGTGGAGCTGTAGTACTTGTCAAAACAAATCCAACGAGCTCAAAACTGTCTTGCTTAGTTGAGGGGTTCCTAATACCGCCTTCCGGCTCCATCATCAGACCAGCTCCACGGTGCCATAATACTACTACGACCTACATTTGTCTGTATTGACACAGGCGCATTTTGAATTGATCCGACTCGAAGGACCAATGCTCGAATTGGCCTGTGATTAAAAAAAATAGTGGGGGGTTGTTACGCTAATCAGATGTTTTATGGGTTAGCGCTCCACGCAACACTCACCATTTATTTTTGGAATGGTTTATGGAGTACAGTCCGTCATGTTGCTCCAAGTTTCTTCGAAATAAAGCAGGCATTACTTTGTTCTTGACTGACAAAATGAGCGTGTGATGAGAAAGAGTGTTTGCCCGTTACATTTTACGATGGGAGCTTCGAAGGATGAGGGGGGGGGGGGGGTTCTAAACTAGACTTAATGTCCCAGTATTTTGTATAGATAACAGGCGGTAGTGCGTACATAGGAGAACACATTTTTGTTAATGTTAACAATACTCAGCTCTGAATAAACACTGACCAACTGCTCTGGGTTTTATTTTAATACTGGCTTCGCCCCGCGTTTTCACTCGCGTAAAAAAGCCGACCCCGCTCGATGACACGCGTATGTACTTCCTCCTATTTGAGTCCGATTTTGGGGTTTTAAATTTATTGCGCGGAACCCTAAGTAATTATTTTTCTAGAATTAACGTAGCCTAAGTTACCCCAAATGATATCAGCTATCTGTCAGTGAAAGTCTCGTCGAAGTCGATCCAGATGTTTTGGAGATTACCCGGCACAAAAAGACAGACAGACAAGAAATTTAAATATTTGTTTTTCTCTGTTGAGTGATGTGTGTGTGTGTGTGTTCTCTTAGCCGATTTCGACCACGGCGACAACTTCCGAATCCGAATGTCGTGAGCCATCAACTGCGCAGGAGATCTTATAGTGCCACAAGTGTACGCGCAAACACAGAGGCACTCACTCGTCCCAACCTACCCGCGCCCGATGTAACGCTGATGCGATAAGATCGGAGGTAGGCTAGGATGCAGTGTCAGAAACACGGGGACAATCACAACACAACCAGACCCGAAAACCAACAATTTGTATTTTAGCACAAATATTGGCTCCGGCTGGGATTCGAACCCAGGACCCGCGGCGTAGAAGTCAGGTACTCTGACCACTAGGCCACGCGGTCGTCAAAGTCTGTTAATTACCGTATATACTTTCATATGCACCATCTCATCCCGTGGATGTCGTAAAAGTCGACAGAGTGAAAATTAAAACCAGAAGATGGGCAGCAGCATCTTCCTGGAACATCAGAATAAATTAACTGCGGTTGCCAACCCGCCTGCCAAGCGTGGCAACTATAGCAAAATCACCCCAAAATGAGGGCTACAAAGTTTTGTGGCAGTCTATGGCGGAGGCCTATGTTCAGCAGTGGACTTGTGATAGGCTGAAACGACGACGAGCAGAAAGCTGTTATTTTGTTATTACAAACAGACACTCCAATTTTATTTATTCGTATAGACTACCTTTTTCCCGCGGCTCCGCTTGAGTGTAGTTGTTACAGAAAGAATGCATCCTTCTGGTGGCTGTAGACTTGCGTCACATCTCAAAGTCAAAGTCAAAATTTTGACTTTTAATTCTCTTATTTAATGCTCTTATCCCGTGCTGTGTGGTAGAGCCTTTAGAGTATCTGCCACCCCATCTCATCCCGCGGTTGTCGTAAAAGCCGGACAGACGTAAAATTAAAACCAGGAGATGTGCAGCAGCATTTTCCTGGAACATCTGTATAGATGAACTGCAGTTGCCAACGCGCCAAAATCCCTCAAAAATGAGATGAAGGATGGTAAGTTACTTTGCTAAGATCCGTATGCAAAATATAAAAATGGTGTATATTACCTAGTTTTTTGAAGAGCACCGCCCGCCCTCCCTCAGTAGCGTGCACAAGCAAACTAACACCGCCACCAGGTACCCTCCACCAACCACTACAATACCACCACAAGATAATATACACCACTGAAGTCGAGAACACGACACGTGTTTCGCCCCAAAACGAGGCATTATCAAGCGTCATAGACTCTACGACAGACGGCCGCCGTCACATTACCTAATATCATCCTAGGCGATTTTAAACCATGTCGACAACTTCCAAACGCTGTCGGAACCCATATTTTTTTATATTTGCATAAAGTGATGAAACGAGCAAAACATTCACCTGATGGTAAGTGCAACGTCCGCCCATAACAACTGCTGTGCCACCCATAAAATTTCTGTGTGACACTACACTTCAGTTCTTAAGTCTGCAACGAATGACTTTGTATAAGTCCGGAAAAGAACTGATGTCTCTGGGTGACGGGGCGCAGTGACAGCATTTGTTATGGGCAGACGTTGCACTTACGAGTACCATGAGTTGAGCGGTTTTTTTTTATTTATTTATTTGGGATTTAAGGAAATAACAAATTCATAATAAAAACATACTTCAGTTAAGTTTCCACTAAATTACTAATACATATGTAAAGAAATTGTATTTCTTTAATAATTATTTTTATGTGAAAACTTCCCCGTAAACAGTTTGGTTTACTTTAGTTTTTCTATACAACCTACTTTGTGAATAGTAACCTTAATATTAATTGTTTTTTGAAAGATGTCAGAGCAGAACTGGCCGTAATATAATTCGAAAATAATAATACTGGAATTGACGAAATAATAAACTTTAAATGTCGTTTCTTTCAGGTGAGATAGTGATCGTTTAATAAGTTAAGTTAATAATAAGTAAAGTTACGTGCGAGTACTTAAAAAAATTATCCTCTATCAGAGCAAGCAACGCAATTTGTTTATTTGAACAATTCCTAAAAAGTACGAGAAATTGTCTTATACTTAAAGAAAGAAAAGAGCAGCATTTACTGGATTCCAAAGAGTATATAAGTACTGGATTCAGCTATGGTAGCTTATGACAGCTCTTGACTATTTCAAAGTTTGCCATGTAAAATTAATGTAAAAAGTTCTTATATATTAAATAATTTTCTTTAACTTTATTTATTTTTTTAATTACCTGTTGTATATTTTATTTATCTATGGAAACAGTCGTAAACTATGTATTTTCCAGTGTCAATTATCATATCCAATTATACAATGTTCATGCAGCGAGACTTCTAAATTTCGATCTTCAGTACAATGATAGATGTCTTTTGTTGAACATTGCTGGATTGATGGAGAAAAAACGAAAAGTACAATTTAATCTTGAATTGAATTTTCCAATCGCTGTACACTTTCACGAGCACTTGCTGCATAATAAACTATCAACATTAAACATCAAAACTCAATATATATTTTGAAGAGATTACAAAATTCAATTAAAAAAACTACCGCCACTTTTCGAATTGGCGCCAAAAGTGACTTGGTGTATATAATATAAAAGATTTTTTTTATTGTATAAAGTGACGAAACGAGCAAAACGTTCACCTGATGGTAAGTGCAACGTTCGCCCACAACAAATGCTATGTCACCCAGAACATTTCCGTGTGACACCACACTGCGCCCTTCACCCTGAGACATCAGTTCTTAAGCCTCAAATGCCCAGTGATTACGCTAGCTCACAGTGCCCTTCAACCCGAAGCACAGTAATGCTTGCACACTACTGCTTCACGGTAGAATAACTGGCCCTGGGGTGGTACCTACCTAGACTGATTTCTGCATAGGAATCCTACACCACCAATGAAATTAAAGATTGTTATATACATCAGAAAAAAGTCTGCATATAATATTAAAGAATGCATGGATGATGTTAAACCCTGGGAATGAGGCGATTTCAACATTTATGGTATAAAAAAAAGTAAAGTTTCAGCCTTTAACTGTCCCACTGCTGAGCACAGGCCTCCTCTCATTTCTGAGAGGGTTTCGGAGCTAGGAAGAATCCGCCACGCTGCTCCAATGCGGGTTGGCGGACTGCACATGTCTTTGAAATATTTTTAATTTCTCAGACATGCGGGTTTCCTCACGATGTTTTCCTTCACCGTCGAGCACGTTGTAAATCAGCACTTTAAATTGCAATTAACAATTTTAGTGGTGCCGGCACCGGGAATCGAACACAGGTCACTCGCGTACTATGAAATTTAAAGCGAGCACCTAGCCCCTGAGCTACCACGGCTCTTTTATAGTATATAACATTGTTATTAAACCGACTCAAAATATACACAGAAATTGCAAATTTCGATAAAAACACTACCGCCACCAAGTTGGCGCCTAGTCTAGGATAGTATAAGCTTAATTGTAATATATTTTTAATTTATTGGCTTAAGGTTTTTTTGCATTCGTTCTCTTTAATTACGATTTATAGTTCATGTGTTAACCAAAAATGTTTATTGTTATTTATATACTCACTAATAAACATTTTTATTTCACTGGCACGTGATTTACTAGTAAATTTTAAACCATGTGCCCCGGTGTGATCACACCTTAACACGATAACGGGAGAAACTCGCCATCGCAACATCGATTTTGTTGTGCTTTTTGTAAAAAAACCGATTAGATTTGTTTGCAGATTGATTAAAGTCGATTCGCTATCGTTCGAGGGACTGCTGAAAGTGGAAAGTGAAAGAGAAAACCGTTATAGTGTTAGAGACAGCGTTGCTTTATTTTGTTTAGTTTGCATAATATGTATGTTACGTACGGAAGTGGTCTCAAAAGGGCAGCCTATAGAATAAGTAACTGTCCGTCATCCTCATCATACTGACAAGAGTCTGATTTCAACTGCTGGACATATGCCTCTCCCAAGTAAGGAGGTTTTGCCGTAATCAATTAAAAAAAGGGACTTGGTGAAGGTAATGCCAGGGCAGTAGCGTGCAAACATTACTGTGTTTCGGTCTGAATGGCACTGATAGCTAGTGTTAACTGGGCATATAGGACTTAAGAACTGATGTCTCGGGGTGACGAGCGCTGCAGCATTCGTTATGGGCAGACGTTGCACTCGCCATCAATTGAACGATTTGCTAGTCTCGTAACTTTATTGCATTAAGAAAAACACCCTTCGCACCTAGACGTTGTTGTTCGTAAGTGATCTGTGCAGTTTAGTTCTTGCATTTTTAAAGTTTTTTTTTCTACTAGAGACGGTTGTCTCGCTTGTCTGCACTCCGAGTGGTTTGTCCACAGGTGTGCGTGTTGCGTTGGTTTCTAGTGCGGTTGCAGACTACCGAGCGGGGGCGCGCGACTACCTGAGGGGAAGTGGGAGAACTGGCTCTGGTCCCACGGTACACTGCTTGGAACCCCCCCGAGCAAGGCCGTCCGCCGCATCGTTGTCTGTAGAACCGCTGTGTCCCTTAATCCATTGTACATTATTACATGTAGGTTATTGTTAATTTGATTGCTACCAGCGACTAATTAGCCTTCGTATAAAAAAAAAAGTAAAGTTTCAGCCTATAAATGTCCCACTGCTGAGCACAGCTCTTCTCTCATTTCTGAGGGTTTTGGAGCTAGGAAGAATCCGCCACGCTGCTCCAATGCGGGTTGGCGGACTTCACATGTCTTCGAAATATTTTTAATTTCTCAGACATGCAGGTTTCCTCACGATGTCTTCCTTCACCGCGGAGAAAGTGGTAAGGAGGTAAGTCAGCACTTAAAATTGCAATTAACAACTTTATTGGTGCCGGCACCGGGAATCGAACCCAGGTCACTCGCGTACTATGACATATAAAGCGAGCGCCTAGCCCCTGAGCTACCACGGCTCGCATTCGTATATGAGCTCTGAATTCATGACATTGTTGTCGAGGGCTTTCAGTACCGCCATGTCGTAGAAGAATATTGTTATAGAATAGTCTTTTGCTTTGCTCGCAGCTATGGCCGATGCAGCTTGGATAATGCTGATACCTTTTATTTACATGGGGTAATGCCTAACGCATACACGCCTTCAGGGGGGGAAGGACGGGTTATGTCGGACTTGCACCGACTAAAACCCCATGGTGTTCCACCTTCGCCGCATGTTGGCAGGGCCACTGGACGCTGGCCGCTTACTATCGGCGGCCCCTCCTCGAGTGTTTTGTGCTTTGTGTGAATTCATCATCACGTCTTATCGTCAGTGTCGGCTTGGTTGGCGCAGTGGCTACGCCAAGCTTCTGCGCTGCGGGTCGCGGGTCCGATTCCCGCACGGAACAAATATTTGTATGGTTTTGTTCCGGGTCTGGGTGTTTGTGCCTGTGGAATTTATCACTTTAAAACGTACCCACGACGCTGGAGAAACGCTTTTTTTTATTTGGTAAAGTGACGTCACGAGCTAAACGTTCACCTGATGGTAAGTGCAACGTTTGCCCATAACAAATGCGGTGTCACCCAGAACATTCTGTGTGACACCACACTGCGCCCGTCACCCTGAGACATCAGTTCTTAAGTCTTATATAGTAACTGGCCCTGGGGTGGTACCTACCTAGACGGATTCCCGCATAGAAATCCTACCACCAGCTTTCGGTTGTAATGTACACAAATAGACCTATCACAACAATTTTGTTTGGGTCTGAATGACATCGGAGTTTTCACGGGGATTAGCACTGTAACCCAGTGCTGGGGGGCTTTGTATCTGGTTGGTTTCGTGATCGGTTTCATTTGGTCCCATTAACCAATGCTTTATTTTGGCGTGTGTCACAAGTCCACTGTGTGTGTGTTAGTAGCTCTCGTTTTGGGGGTATTTTGCCATAGTTGCCACGCTTGGCAGGCGGGTTGGCAACCGCAGTTTATTTATTCAGATGTTCCAGGAAGATGCTGCTGCCCATCTCCTGGTTTTTATTTTCCCTCTGTCGACCTTTACGACACCCACGGGATGAGATGGGGTGGTAGATTCTCGTAAGCGGCCTCCACACGGCGAAGCGTAACTTAGCGTAACTTATTCCACTTTTTTGAAAAAAAGAGAATCCCCACAGCAGGATTTCTCCAGTATCATGGGTGCGTTTTGCAGACATACATTTCACGTGCACACGAAAACATAACTAAAAGGAAATAACTAACAACCCCAGCGCCAGTTATTCTGCCGTGAAGCAGTAGTGTGCGAACATTACTGTGTTTCGGTTCGAAGGGCACTGTGAGCTAGCGTAATCACTGGGCATATGAGACTTTAGAACCGATGCCCCAGGGAGACAGGCGCAGTGTGGTGTCACACAGAAATATTCTGGGTGACACAGCATTTGTTGTGGGCCGACGTTGCACTTACCATCGGGTGAACGTTTTGCTCGTTTCGTCATCTTATACAATAAGAAAAAAATACTTGCACTGTAGAGGTAGGAGTTGTTAGTGACACTCCAATGAACAACGTAACAACTTTACATTTTTTTTTACCTTTCTCTGGTTATGAACGTCAGTGGTACGGAACGACGGAACTGACGGTGAATGCAGTGTCCGCAATGTCATTCAGAATTAGTAGTTCAATTACTGGGCATATGAGCCTTAAGAACTGATGTTTCAGGGCGACGAGTGCTTACTTACAAAATACACTACACTTTTTCGGAATAATTTAAAATACAAAATATTTTAAAGTCGTTTTTTTTGGATAAGGTGACGAAACGAGCAAAACGGTCTCCAGACGGTAAGTGCAACATCTACCCATAACAAATGCTGCTTCAAACCGAAACACAGTAATGTTTGCACATTAATGCTTCACGGCAGAATAACTAGCCCTGGGATGGTACCTACCTAGACGGATTCCTGCATAGGAATCCTACCACCAGTACATTTAAATACCTAGGAGACTCTCATGACTGTTCTCTCCGTTCCTCGGGTAATCTCAAGTTGCTCACGCCTTTACACCGTCCTGGTTACATATCTTACTCTTTTGCCCTAACGGCTATAAGGCTCTGGAGCGATATACCTCTTGACATTAAAAAAACTCCCAATAGCCTTCAAAAATAAAGTCAGGGAATACTTCAAAAATTCGCTGCAAGTATGAGTTAATTCCATTGCATATAAATCTTCGTTTTAATGACGTAAATATTTTCATTCTGTTCGTCTATGATAATAATTATCTAGTAGTATATTTATATCTATATTTATGTAGTAGTTATAAGCACTTATGTATATGTAGATATGTATTTTTTAGTTGTACATATGGCGGACTTAATGCCTGAAGACATTATCTCCCAGTCAACCATAAGGCTAAGCTGAGATAAACATAATATGATAGGCGGTGCAGCAATCCAAAAGGAAAAAAAACAACTTAAGAAGAAAATATACAAAGATTGCAATAAAATATACATAATTATATCAATACATACACCTATGCAGGAATCGGTCTAGGTAGGTACACCCCAGTGCCAGTTATTCTGCCGCGAAGTAGTAGTGTGCAAACATTACTGTGATTCGGTACGAAGGGCACTGAGAGCTAGCGTAATCACTCGGCATATGAGAATTAAGAACTGATGTCTCTGGGTGACGAGCGCTGTGTGGTGTCACACAGAAATGTTCTGGATGACACGGAATTTGTTATGGTGCTGGGTATCTGGTGGCGGCTCCCGGTGGCGTAATTGGTTTGCTTGTGCACGCTGTTGAGGGAGGGCGGGCGGTGCTGTTCAAAAACTACGTAATACACACCGTTTTAAACTTTGCATGCGGATCTTAGCAACTTAACTTTCACTCCTTTTGATCATATAGATGTCAGAATAACCCTCTGATACCATCCGGATCGGCAACGGGCAATAACGTTTAAGCTTAAGGTGTCTGATACAGCGTACGCCAACCTACCTGCCAAACGCGGCAATTACGACTACTCCTCTCAAATTGTTAGAGGCCTACGTCCAGCAGTGGCCTATTGGCGACAATTACCATCATGATTTACGTGAGTTTTGGTTCAGTATCATGATTATTCCAGCAAGATTGCTTTAATTTAGGTCGTTCACGTTATATTGTTCATAATCATCATAATTTCAGACCATCAGAAGTCCATTGCTGTACGCCATAGATTGCCACAAAACATGGTCTTTCCGCGAAAACGTGCAAGTCACCGGTCGAGTACGAGGTTGCCACTCGAGAACCTTTCTTCCCCAACGGTTATCGGTTCTTCTAGCTATATGTCCAATACAAAGTAAAAAATTGTTTATTCAACTTTTTTAAATTGTTTCTGAAGGTCAAAATCTACATCGGCTCGAAAAAGAAAACCTCAGAACAAGAGGAACCGTTAAGAAACTCTGGGGCCTTTCTTTTTTTCTTATAGTGTTATTTATAAAAAAAAAGTAAAGTAAAGTAACAGCCTGTAAATGTCCCACAGCTGAGCACAGGCCTCCTCTCATTTCTTAGAGGGTTTTTGGAGCTGGGAATAGTCCGCCCCGCTGCTCCAGTGCGGGTTGGCAGACTTCACATCTCCTCGAAATATTTCTATTCCTCGGACATGCAAGTTTCCTCACGATGTTTTCCTTCACCGCTACGCACGTGGTAAATCAGCACTTATAATTGTGGAATAATTTTAGAGGTGCTGGCACCGGGGATAGAACCCAGGTTCCAGGAGCAACTGGCCTCTGAGCTATCACGGCTTCGTTATTTTTTACATAAAAATTACATAGATTAATTAAGAAGCTAGGGTTTTGCAAATGCTGAGTATGAGTTATTTTCTCACATCTTTGTCCTCTATGTAATGATCTATTTTATAATACGCATTATCTAATAATGTATTATAAAATCCTCTTCACTCTCTGCCATTCTAACTGAATTCATCGATATATTGTTAGTAACCTAGAATTATACTATAATACTAAAACGAATTTACCTCCCCATCTCTAGCCGCGGGTGTCGTAAAAGTCGTAAGAAGGAAAATAACACAAACAAAATGAGGGCTATAAATGTTTGTGGCAATCTGTGGGGTAGGCCTATGTTCAGCGGTAGATTATGATGAACGGTGGAAGGATATTGATAATTAACTGGTTTTACGTCTTCGTGTAAAATAGGAGTAATAGTGGACCGAGCCTACCGCCTTGGGGTACTCTGTTTTTTAATCTAGCTGAAACAGCCCATTTGATACATGAGGCGAGAAAAGTTAGTGTCTGTTTGTGCGAAAATTCATGTACAATATATCTTGTATAACCATTTTGTTCCACTTGATGTAATATGTCAAGTGAGACGAGTCACCGAGGTCGAAGTCGGTCAATTAATGTCTGATGTTCTGTTCAATGTTAGTATGAGAGCCGCGGTAGTTCGGAGACGGCAAAGAAATTCATAGTTCGATTAAGTTGGAAACCACTACCACTAAACCTGCAAATTGAAAAAAAAAAAGAAACTTAATAATTACAAATCAAATAAGTTTTCATTGAAATCAAATGTTGCCATCGCGTGACGACCGGCCGATGTGAAACATATAAATTGATGGTTTTTGAAAAAAAAAAAATAACGAATGAATAAATATGGAGGAAAATAAAAAAACGACGATATTTGTTTGTAAACTAAATATATTATTCTTATATACAAGCGTGGCAACTATGGCAAAATCCCCCCAAAACGAGAGCTACAAACTTTTGTGGCAATCTATGGGGGAGGCCTATGTTCAGCACGAAATGAAATAAAAAATTTTTTTGTATATTATACGCGCCTCGCCCCAAGGGACTAAAGTGCAGCGGCGGAGAGGGGGCATAAGGGCATCAGAGAGCGTCCCACTAAACGAGTCGGTCTTACTCCTAAGTCGCGCCAATAAATTTACATCAAATACTTAACAAAATGATTTTTTTTATATGTATAAAGTGACGAAACGAGAAAAACGTTCACCTGATGGTAAGTGCAACATCTGCCCACACAAATGCTGTGTCACGCAGAACATTTCTGTGTGACACCACACTGCGCCCATCACCCTGAGACATCAGTACTTAAGTCTCAAATGCCCAGTGATTACGCTAGCTCACAGTGCCCTTCAAACCGAAACACAGTAATGTTTGCACACTACTGCTTCACGGCAGAATAACTGGCCCTAGGGTGGTACCTACCTAGACGGATTCCTGCATCGAAATATTACCACCACCAGTAAAAAAAGAAGCTAAAAATTTATAAAAGTTCTATATTCCTGTATATTCATACACACGAATAATTATTTATAAATCTACATTACCGTATCACGCAACAAAAGGGTATGCGATCAAGATAAGTTGCAGGTACCACGATTCTAATGTTGTTAAGTCAGAGGACGAGCTGAGGCTGTCGATGCTTATGGAGATATTGATGAAACTGCATAAGGAGAGATGGTCGCCGTTGATAATCCTCAGTGGCTGTGAGACTTGGAAGCACGCGTTGTGCCGACAGTAGTCCGGAGCTTCGACTGCGAAATGAAATATGACAGTACTAGAAACTTAGCACTGTTCACACTGTACGTCAGAGGTACAGTACCGTCGAACTGTCGGTAGGATTCCTATGTAGGAATCCGTCAAGGTAGGCACCACCCCAGGGCCAGTTATTCGACCGTGAAGCAGTAGTAAGCAAACATTATTGTCATTGTCTCGGTCTGAAGGGCACTGAGAGCTAGCGTAATCACTGGGCATATGAGACTTAAGGACTGATGTCTCAGGGCGACGGGCGCAGTGTGGTGTCACACAGAAATGTTCTGGGTGACACATCATTTGTTATGGGCAGACGTTGCACTTGCAATCAAGTGAACGTATTGCACGTTTCGTCACTTTATCAAATAAAAATTTAAAAAAAGTGTCGCCAGTGTGGATATACGGAACCGAGATGCGGCCCTTCACTGCAGGCCGAGGAAGCCTTGCAGTATCTACCTACCTAGACGGATTCCTGCATAGCCCTAACAACATTTGTAGTCCACTGCTGGACATCGGCCTCACAAATAAAAGCTTATTAAAACCTATTTTCAAGAGTGTTTCCATGAAGGCCGTGTGGTGGCGGCTCGTTAAAAGAATACCACCACTCCATCTCATCCAAAGGATCTCGTAAAAGGCGAGTAAGGAATTAAACTGCACTGTGCACCCAACAGCGCATGGTGGCGATGGGCTCACCACCTATCACACCAAGTGCATAATATTGTTTTGGTGAAAAGTGGATTGCGGCAGTCATCTGTTTTTGCAGTGAGTGCCCAGTCTCTGACTACCCCTTATGGGATACAGTCGTGATCTTATGTATGTATGTATGTTTCCATGAAATTATTTGGCGTAAACGAATTTGATTTGTCAGTTTTTATGATTTGGCAACACGCTTTGTTGCGGACACAATGTTATGGTGTAAGCTGTTGAGAAATGTTAAGCTGCTGTCACACTGCGGCGCTCGGATCGCAATTGCTAGAGAAAATAATTTTCCGTAAATTGCGGTTTATGTAACGTCACTTTTGAAACCACATCCCGTTGCGAAAATTATTTTTCTTTCATGTGGTCCGATAAAATTTTAGACAATTTAAACTATCGCATCGAATAAATTTTTGTTCACACCATAAAATATACATTAACGCCTCTTTCCCATTGGGGTAGACAGAGACATTAGTAGCCCGCTTTTCGCCCTCTCGGGAAAAGAGACCGGTGTCGAACCACGTCGCCGCCCGAGTTCCCACAATTAGCTGGGCATCGCCACGACAACCACTGGCTTGCGGGAGAGAAAGGAAAAAGGATTACGTAGGAAATGGACTTGGGGTAGGGAATGGGAAGTTGGGGAAGGGACTATATGGCGTAGGACTCGTCGTCGTCAAACTGAACATATTTACCTATGACTTAGGTGTTGCGCTCCTCTTTTTACACGCTTTATATTAGCTTCATTTGTATGATTGTATGTTTGCGACCGACTCCTTAGGGCGCGATTTTTTCCTACTTTGAACGATCCGATTTAATTCGAATTATGCACACCTGTCAAAGACCGATGACAATGCAATAATTCGACAAAAAAATTAAAAATAATAGTTTAAAAAAACTAAAAAAACACGCTTTAATAGAAGATCCAACTAAATTACTCAATAGATGGCGCTAATATATTCCTGTTATACAACCTCTATAACAGGAATATATTAGCGCCCTCTATTGATAAATAAGAAAAAAAAATGTTTTATTTAAAAAAAGGGTGGGGTGCTTTTTGAGATATCATCGAAATGATAATGCTTCTTCTCATATCTGTCAATGAAGTATTTATAACTATTGACACCATGCACCCCACGCTTTTTTTAAAATAAAACATTTTTTTCTTATTTACACTATTATTCATTTATATTTATTAGAATTTTTTCCACTATTCTTAATTCAAATTTATTAAAATTTATTTTCGATTTTTTAGTTTGGTTTTCTATATAAAGCGTATTTTTTAGTTCTTGCAAACTATTATGTATATACTTAACCTCAAAATTGGATAATCGAGTAATTAATGTTATTATGACATATTGATTCATGACTTATTTTAACTGGTGGTAGGATTCCTTGTCAGGAATCAGTCTAGGTAGTTACTACCGCAGGGACAGTTATTCTGCCGTGGACAATAGCAGTGCGCAAACATTACGAGAGGAGCAAAACGCTTGTATCGTTACTTAAACCTTTAAAAAAAACTTCATGAAGTTTGAACTGTTCAGGTGTGTTTCTTTAAGTTTTTTACACATAATGTTATTTTATACTGGCTACGCCCCGCGGTATTATCCACTTTGAAAGCCGAATCCAATCGATGATATGAATTTTTTGAGCTGGAACCCTAATTATTTTTCTAAAATTAAAATAGCCTAAGTTACCCGCTATATTATCACCTATCTTTCAGTGAAAGTACCGTCAAAATCGGTGCAGCCGTTTCAAAAATTAGCCGGAAAAAACAGACAGACAAACAGACGGACAGACAGATGGACAGACAAACATTTTAAACATTGTTTTTTTCTTGTAAGTACCGTATATACTTTCATAAGCATTGCGTAAAAGGCTTATTTTGTTATTACAAACAGACACTACAATTTTAATTATTTGTATAGATGCGATGAAGAAAATATATATTTATTTACTGTCATTTTGATACTATATACATCAAAGTAACATTAGTCAAAATGAAGCTATTTGATTCAGACTGATTGACTCCAGCTTGTAAGCAGCCCACTGCTAGACAGTGAGTAGGGAGGGAGGAGGGGCCGAGGCCGAGGGCAGCCAGGGTATCAAATCAGCCACTGTTGTATCGCACAACAAAGATTCTTGTAAACGGGTAGTGATATCCTTATTTAAAAATATTGAAATTGGTCAAACGTTGACGAGCAAAACGTTGAACACCCGATGGTAAGGCAACATCTGCCCATAACAAATGCTGGGCCACCCAGAACATTTCTGTCTGGCAAAACACTGCGCCCGTCACCTTGAGACATCAGCTCATCATCTCAAGTCTCATATGCCCAGTGAATACACTAACTCTCAGTGCCCTTCTCATCGAAACACAGTTACATATGTTTGCACATTAGGTGTGTTGGTGATACCTACCTAGACAAATTCCTGCATAGAAATCCTACCATCAGAAAAATATATTATCTATGGTCATCACGTGTTTTTCTGCAGAATACATTTCCATCTAAAAATTAGAGCGTTCTCCACTCGCCATAGAGCTGTTGGTTACTAATTTTATATTAAATATTCAAATTCCCACGAAATAAATCTGCGAAATCATTATCAAATTTGAAAATGTAAAAACCAAGCGCGTTTAAAATTTGTCGCTGACTACTCATAAATAAATTTCTACATCATAAATTATATTTATCAAACACTGAACATGTTGCCGGTCAATGTTATTTAAAATAGACACTGTTTAAAATTCAAATAAACACTGGCGTAGCCGCCATTTTTATAGGTTGTCTAAAATGCCTGTACTTCAGTGACATCTATCTAAAACGACCGGAAGCTGACTTTTGTATAAAATTTATTATTATTGTAATACAAATGCACAATTTATCGAAGTGCAAATTTAAATGAAATATTATATAGGCAAGGGAAAGATGACCAGAGAACTTTTCGTACAAGCATCGTCCACCATGAAATTGCATGCACTATTTTTTTACATTTATGATTACGTCAAAATATTTCGATTTATTACATGATGTATGGTAATGAATTTAAAATTAATAATGGTTAACGTCAAACATGACATCATCTATAATAAAAATAAGAAGTTTTTGTAAATAAATGCAGATTACATATTAAAAAGAAGAAAAAAAATATCAACCGAACTTTCAAAGTCATGCTAAAATGTCAAAGTTATGAAATCTTCGTAAAGAGAATCGCGGTCTTAATTAGTTATAGTTATATTAAAGATACGTATGATTTATGTATATTCAACTGCAAGTCATGTTTAATAAACATTGGTTTTGACTTTTGGGTTTTTTTTACATATTTCACAAGGCGACATATATTACATACATTACAGCCCTGTTGTGCAGTTATGTTTTTCTTACCGAATATAAAAAAAAAAATGTTAAATAGAAATAATTGTATTTAAATAGACTATACTTTTTTCTCATCGGATCGCCAACAATTGATATCTATAAAACTTAAATAAACTGTCGTAAAAATCGACAGAGCGAATATTAAAACCAGGAGATGGGCAGCAGCATCTTACTGGAGCATCTGAATAAATAAACTGCGGTTGCCCACCCGCCTGCTATGCGTGGTAACTATGGCAAAATCCCTCCAAAATGAGAGCTTTGTGGCAATCTATGGGGGAGGCCTATGTTCAGCAGTGGACTAGTGATAGGCTGAAATGATGATGATGATGAACTGGTTGACAGTTAAAGGCAACCACAACTGACTCCAAGTACTTATTCCGTACATTAAATAAAAAAGATATATAAATGTTTGTGTGATGTTTTATGCGATGAAAATAACACAGTGTCTGTACCGTTTTGGATACATAAAAATCTCTTAAACATAATAAATTATTATTTAATATGAAGATCTTAATATGCTATAATATAATCTGATAATTCTGATTAAAATTGAGTTCAGACTCAAGTTATCTGCCTACGTACATTGAAAAGCTTATAGACACGAGCATGGCAATGTATTCGGACTTATACGATATAAGTTACATACAATCCCAAAAGCACAGCGGAATACAAAGGAAAATATTTCCTTCAGAGATATTGTTTGGTTAGGGTACCACATACACCGACGTCTTAATTAGTTTACATGAGCAGCAACCCTTAAATAGGTTAATAATAATAATTAATTATTTTATATAGCAACTTCTTTACGAAGTGTAAATAATAATAGTCATAGAGACTTTTGGCGCCAAATCGAAAAACGGCAGTAGTGTTTTTATTTAATGTTGTAATTTCTGTGTATATTTGGAGTTTTGATGTTTAATATTGATAGTTTATTATGCAGCAAGTGCTCCTTAAAGTGTACAGTGATTGGAAAATTCAATTCAAAACCGAAATTGTGATTTTCGTTTTGTCTCCATCAGTCCAGCAAATCTTCAGTAAAAGTCAACTATCAATTTACTGTCGATCAAAATTTTGAAGTTTTGCTGCTTGAAGATTGTGTACTTGGATACGTAACTTGACACTGGACTATAGTTTATGACTGTTTCCATTAATAAATAAATAAATAAATGCTAATCATGGTATACAAAAACGTCGAAATAACTCATACTTATAAAAGTGAAATCGGTAAAAAAAATTGCATAGACCATTTTGTTTAATTATTAAATACCTAATAAATTAACTTGTAGTTGTCTTTAAATCTTTTGTAACGAAAACATTACCTTTTTTATTTCTTTTTTTTTAATTATGTCAGAGATATTATGAAGATTCCAATCTCTACTTAAGGATTCTTTGTTTTTGGAGATAGTCTAATGTTCAGTTTAATATAATATTTAGTCAATTAAAAGCTGGAAGCTGTTTATGAATTTAAAAACCTGTTATATATTATATAATCTAAAATGGAACCCGGCGAAACGGGATAATAATAAATAGATACTCAATTGATTTATTTCGGCACCTCGATGCCTATTAACAGGGCAATATTTAATAAAGTATTAATTACAGTTGTCGGAAAAGAATATGGCGGGAACGTCTTATTTTTATAATTTTTAAAAAGCATCTTTTTGTGTTGTTTTTAGTTGAATTGCACATAGAAGAAAAATAATAAAGATGCAAATGAAATAAAGCTACTTATAGTTGTCTCTTCGTCTTCCGTCTAGTGTTCATTAAAATACTGAAATAGCCTTAATTTGTTATGACGGGGTATGTTAGACGATGCACTGTGGTGTTTTTTTTTATTTTACCGACCTATTTGTTATTATTTAATTCATTATATTTTAAGAAATATTTCTGTTAGTGTTGTCTGTGGCTTTAGTAAGTACTTGTAATTTGCTTGACCTTGACGAAGAATGGCCGTAAACCAATGCAAATGTATCCTTCTAAATGTGTTGTTGCTTTATATCCTTCCTTAAGGATATAAGTAGGTAAGTTAAGTTAAGAAGTCTTTTATATTTTTTTCTTTATGGAATACTTCTTTTGTACTTTAACTTATTTCATGTTGCAAATTTACTGTAATCAATTTAACCTATTCAACTCACGGTCATCGAATTCGTTTAATTAGTTTTATTTCCCTTGATTTGAATGGGATTGGGATTTTTTATTACTTTTTCGCGAGATACTGAGATTATTATGTAAATATGTATACTTTATTTATTCTTAATTGTAACACCTTAATCTAAGGATCAGTGTGGGCGGACTAAATGCCTATTGTCTGTCAGTCAACCCTGGGAGACTTGACTTTACACAAATAATACGAAAATAACAGGTGAAATTAAAGAATCAGTTTGCTTCCAAATAATATTGTGCAAGAATTGTTTTGAAGACATTTTTGTTGGGTGCATTCCCGATATCATCAGGGAGAGCGTTCCAGAGGAGTGTAGCCTGAACTTTGAAAGAAGAGCTGAAGAATGCAGTACGTTGCTGTGGAATATTTATCTTTACACTATTTGAAGAGCGAGGATCATAAGTCGAATAAAGAAATTGGAAGTTATCTAGTTTTTGATCACTAAAATGTCACGATTATTATAGTAAACGTTATATGATAATTCCACAACGACATGATTTGTGGACGAAAGATATTCATGTCATGTCATTTATTATAAGAGCATACAGTTTATTTAATGATGTTTGCAAGGAAAACCGAATTGATTTGTTTACCAGAAGTGTTAATTTCGTTAGGCGTGTCCTTGACAATCCGGCGAAACTGAGAAAGTGTTGGTAGGATTCCTATGCAGGAATCCGTCTAGGTAGGTACCACACCAGGGCCAGTTATTCTGCCGTGAAGCAGTAGTGTGCAAACATTACTCTGTTTCGGTCTGAAGAGCACTGTCAGCTAGCGTAATCACTGAGCATATGAGACTTAAGACCTTGTGTCTCAGGGTGACGGGCGCAGTGTGTTGCTACACAGAAATGTTCTGAGTAACACAGCATCTGTTATGGGCAGACGTTGCACTTACCATCAGGTAAATGTTTTGCTCGTCTCGTCAGTTTATCAAATGAAAAAAAGCCGTGGGGCTAACAGTGACCATCAGTCATAAAAAAGAGGCTCCTTATTAATCAATTTACCGCCTATTGTTTTATGTCATGAGCTCATAAAGTGACAAAACTAGCAAAATGTTCACCTGATAGTAAGTGCAACGTCTGTCCATAACAAATGCTGTGTCACCCAGAAAATTTCTGTGTGACACCGCACTGCGCCCGTCACCCTGAGACATCAGTTCTTAAGTCTCATATGCCCAGTGATTACGCTAGGTCGCAGTGCCCTTCAAACTGAAACACAGTAATGTTTGCACACTACTGCTTCACGGCAGAATAACTGGCCCTGCGGTGGCACCTACCCAGACAGATTTCTGCATAGGAATCCTATCACCAGTCAACCACTCAACTCATTTCTTCTTCTTTGTATAACTGTGGCATCTTTTTAATAGCTCTTCTGTATTAAATTTTTTACCAATGAGTACTTTTGTATAGCTATAAGCTTACCAAAGAATAGAATGAAATAAAAAATGTCGATTTGCAATACTGTTACATACAATAAGCAAAACATAACATTCTAAAATGCTAAAATTGCTATTATGGTGATAAAGTGTTTCTTGTGTAATCCACACTAATATTACAAATGCGAAATTAACTCTCTCTGTCCCTCTGTCTGTTTGATACCTTTCCACGGCTCAACCGATCTCAACGAAATTTCGCAAAGATATTGCTCGCATCCTGGAGACGGATTTTTTATCCCGAATAATCAAATAGTTCCCACGGGATATTTAACAATCCAAGCGAACGAAGTCTCGGGCATCGGCTAGTTACATTATGACGTGTAAATCTGTACCACTGTGAAAACGAAAACTGATATAGGATGTTGAGCCAACTACGCTGACATTCGAAACGCATGAATAGTAACAACAGCCTTTTTTGACCGTTTGATATAGATTTGTTGATTTTTTTTTTTTTTTTAAATTGATAAAAGTGTCGAGACGAGCAAAACGTTTACCTGATGGTAAGTGCAACGTTTGCCCATAACAGATGCTGTGTCACTCAGAATATTTCTGTGTAGCACCACACCTGCGCCCGTCACCCTGAGACGTAAGTTCTTAAGTCTCATATTCCCAGCGATTACGCTAGCTCTCAGTGCCCTTCAGACCGAAACACAGTAATGTTTGCACACTACTGCTTCACGGCGGAATAACTGGCCCTGGGGTGGTGCCTACCTAGACGGTTTCCTGCATAGGAATCCTACCACCAGGCAAAATTAACTCAAGTGCCATTCATTAGTCACATAAAACTAATTATAGTAAGTCATTTGTGCTAGGTATGGCCAACATTGGTGACAAACATTAAGTCATTTGTGGAACATTTTTATGGAATAACTTGCGTTGTGGCCGAAGTTGGGTTATGTTTGGAAACGTTGGCTCTAAATGCAAAGACAGAGGGGACATAGCGAGTTCACGCACAAGCGACAGGCAACGCGGCTGAACGAAGCCCTACAAGCTACAACATAAGAGGGGCTCAACTATACAATACGCGTCGCCACTACTGCAGTCTTAACTTCGGCCGTCTCAGCCCAACGTGCCGAGTCAGAGCGAGATGCCATTCATCCTGTCAGCCGGTGACGTCACAAACTTGAGGGACGAGGGGCAGCACCCCGCAGCACACCGGCAGTGTTCGGCCGGCCGCCACACCGAGTGGACGGGTACACAATGCGCGCGCGGTGAAAAAAACAATCGCGATGCTGTTCGAGAGTCCCAACGCGAAATTGTTCCCGGCGTTCAACATCCCACCGCCTGTTAGGCTCAGGTGAGCGAGCCACCGCCTTCTTGGCGTGCCCCTTCCAGTGTCCAGTGATAGTGTGCAGTTTTGCGATGGCGTAAAAAAAAATGCCAATAAAGTGATTTTACATTGGTTCAGCGCTCGGGCCGCGACATTGCGCGTCTGTCAGTGACGCCCGAGCGGCCGGACGAAACGTCAATACGAGATGACTGCTCTCATTTTTTGTCTTTACCACGCCGGTTTGTTCCACAAAAACCTCTCACAACCGCAATTCGTTGTTTAAACGTAACATTAATTCAAAAAAAAAACAACAGCAGGGACCGTTGAATCGTTTTGAATCGATGTTTTGTATCGATTGCGAGTAGAAAACGCACCGGCCATTCCTGTTCTGCCCTGTTACCGGTTTTATAATCGGCTTAGACGTATCCTTAGGTGGTATTACGTGCGGGTAGCGTAGTGATGTGATCAGATATTCGACGTTAAGAGCGACGGGGCAATGCCGGCCGGTAAACAAAAGGGGTGTGAAACACTATTTGAAACTCTACTAGTATCTAGAACGTGTGCATATGCACTGCACACGACGAACGCCTGCAACAGTACGGCTTGGTTTTATGCAATGCGCAGTAGGAAGCTATTTTGTGTTGCAGCCGTACCTCAATATTGCTTACGTACACGTTTTTAATTCATGGCGTATTAATTGTAGGCAGTTTTGTTAGCCTGGTTACCTATGGTTAGTTTACCCTAAACCCGAATCAAAATTGTTGCATCTTATAAATATATTATGCAGAGATATGACAACATCACTAAACGAAAACTATGTGTAGTTTTAACAGAACTGATCCATTTGAAATCGGCTAGAACGAACCTTATTCATTTCGCTTTAATGTTACTTCGTGTAACGTCAAAGTGGTTTAATTTTTTTTTTAATTACAAACTTTGCGCAGACAAAGAAAGTTTTTTTTATGAGCGCCCGTTGTTTTTTTTATTAGAGAACCAATATAATCATTTCCATGCGTAGATATTTTATTGAAGGACTAGATGAAGTCGCATGGTTAGAGTTTTGCCCGTATAACTCTTGTTTTTAATCTGTATAATTCTGTATATCTATGCAGGAATCCGTTTAGGTACCACCCCAGGGCCAGTTATTCCGCCGTGAAGCAGTAGTGTGCAAACATTACTGTGTTTCTGTTTGAAGGGACTGTGAGCTAGCGTAACTACTGGGCATAACAGACTTAGGAACTGATGTCTCAGGGTGACGAGCGCAGTGTGTTTCAATACAGAAATGTTCTAAGTGACACATGATTTTTATGGTACGTTGCACTTACCATCAGGAAGATACCTGTCTCGACAGTTTCTTCAATAAAAAAATTGTAATAACTTGGGTCTGTTAATGGAGAATTTCTCTAAATAAATTTATGAATTATTGTCTGTAAATGTTTTGAAAGTTTCCCTTGTTGCGGCGGCGTAAGGACTTATCCCCGGGTGTTGTAAGTCTTTTTTTATTAGATAAAGTGATGAAACGAGCAAAACGTTCATCTGATGGTTAGTGCAACGTCTGCCCATAACAAATGCTATATCAACCAAAAAAATTCTGTGTGACACCACAATGTGCCCATCACCCTGAGACATAAGTCCTTAAGTCTCATATGCCCTAGTAATTACGCTAGATCACAGTGCACTTCAAACCGAAACACAGTAACGTTTGCACACTACTGCTTCACGGCAGAATAACTGGCCCTGGGGTGGTACCTACCTAGACGGATTCCTGCATGGGAATCCTACCACCTAAAAAACTCTGTCTACTGAGAGATTAACCTAAAAAAATCTAGAAAGATCTTCAATCCCCACACCGAATGTACATAGACCAGGGACAAGCAGCAGCGTCTAATGTGCCAGGCGCCTGTTACTGCGATTGCCATTTAGCAAGCGTGGTGATTTATTACAAATCTATTTTCGGAGAGGGATACCTCCAGGGACTATTAAGAGGCCGAAGAAGAAGAAAAGTTTCCAATCTTTCCCCTGGTTTCGATTGAAGGCGGTGAAAGGTAAGGAATCGAAAGCAAAAAAGATAAGAAATATCATCAACTTTTGATAAGTAATGGCAGATTCTTTTATCGAAGATACAGAACATTTCCGATTTTGCACCACATTGAGCTCGCCACCCTGTGAAATAAGATCTTAAGTCTCATCAAGATCAAACAGTAATGTTTGTACACTACAGACAGAATAACTGGCACTGCGGTGGTACTCGTAAGATATCTTAGTCGAAATTGTCTGAAGGCAAGTATATAAGTATGACCATGTCCTCCCGTGAGTGTCGAATAATATAGAGAACAAATATGTGTGGAAATAACTTTTATCCTGCAGTTGCAAATCCCCTTGCTATCGAATGTTATGATATTGTAATTTTTTTTAATTTTTATTGTATAAAGTGATGAAACGGGCGAAACGTTCACCTGATGGTAAGTGCAAGTCTGCCCATGACCACACAAATGCTGTGTCACCAGAAACATTTTCTGTGTGACACCTCTTGTATGCCCATCACCCTAAGACCACCAGTTCTTTAAATAATGTATTTTTCATGACATTATTTATTTAAAAACTTTATTGTTAACCTTAAAACATAGGTAACAATGGGCGGACTCAATGCCTTTAGGCATTCTCTGCCAGTCAACCTATGGCGTGGTGAAAAAGCGTGGCAGGTGTATTATTTATTATGTAGTAAGTTAAAAAAAAAGAAAGAATCGAGAGTTTCTTGCCGGTTTTTTTCTGAGTAGGTTTAATTTTGTGAACCGGTGTAGATTTTGACATTCATAAGTGGTTTATACAAGCCTAAACTGTATAAAGAAATTTTGACAAAGATTCCTTTCAGCCATCACAAGTCCAATACTGAACGTAGGCCTCCCCATAGATTCCGGGGAATTTGCCATAAGCTGCCACGCTTGGCCGGCGGGTTGGCAGCCACAGTTCATTTGTTTGGATGTTCTAGGAAGATGCTGCTGCCCATCTCCATTTTCCCCTCTGTCGATTTTTCACGACACCCGCGGCACTGGATGGGGTGGTAGATAATCTTAAGCCGCCACCGCGAGTACGTTCTCTTAAAAACCTCTTAATAAGCATGCGTCGTGAGATTGCAAGTGTCAACACGGTAAATCGCCCGGCATTTTGTGTATGTTATTGTGTTTTACGACGAAGCTATCGTCAGCGTGAGAAAGAATGTTCAGATCGCGGAGAGCGTCAATTAGTTGCAATTATAGCGATTTCTTCTGCGTTATTAATTAAGAGTTGGTGTTTTTCGAACGATTCGTTTGGCCGTGGCTTTAACTTTATGGATAAAATATTTAAAATACGGTAAAATAAATATCAACGGTCCACTATAACAAATTTATGTCATTCTTCAGGCAACAATACTAACGAATAAAGATTTACTATATTACCTAGTTTTTAAAGAGCAACGCTCGCTCTCTCGCAATAGCTTGCTCAAGCAAACCGATACCGCCACCGGGAACCACTACAGCGCTACCTTAGGCAATACACACCACTAAACTCGAAAACACGACAGAGTTTATTTGCTTAGATCCGAATGCAAAATATGAAGTGGTGTATATTACCTGGTGTTTAAAGAGCACCGCTCGCTCTGTCACAATAGCTTGCTCAATGTAAACCGATACCGCCACCGGGAACCACTACCTTAGGCAATACACACCACTGACCTCGAGAACAAGACGTCGAGGTTTGGCGGCAGTCTGGAAAGACAATATCCAATATAAATAGACGTACTGGTTTTTAACTGATTTCAATATAAGAGGGGCCTTGTTTCCGTGTCGTCATGACCACTAAAATTCCGCCAACTCCTCGCTTCCCCTGGGTGTCGTAGAAACCGACAGAGTTAAAGTTCTTATAAGGATCTCTGGCAACCGATAGAAGGAGGAACAATCATCTCAATAATGTCTGACGACATGCGGCGTAGAACTAGTCACAATGACCACTACGTCTACGCGACTGTCGTTCGGACCCCCGGTGCAGGTAAATTGTTAGTTCCAAGTTACCACATGCTTCACGGTAGAGAAAACATGATGAGGAAACCCAAATATCTGAGGAATATAACTATTTCGAGGACAGTCATTCGTCTGCCCTTACCCGAACAATTCTATTGGAAAAAGTTTTGGATGAAATGTCAGAGACTCTGTTCTCATAATATTTGTTTTTTGGACGAAACCGGCGAAATCGTTCACCTGATGGTAAATGCGAAATCTGCCCATAAGAAATGTGTTACTGAGAACACTCTGTGTGACACCACACTGCGCGCTTCGCCCTGTAAGTCTTATATGCTCAATCACATTTGACGACGGACTGGCACTGCGCTGGTTTTCACCACGACAGGGATCCTCTACACAGGTTACACGTTATAGATATTATCAGAGTACAATATCTAGAACTCGTTTGAATCTATACTACGACCCAGAGGATGCAGGAATCCGTCTAGGCAGGTACCACCCCAGGGCCAGTTATTCCGCCGTGAAGCAGTAGTAGTGCAAACATAACTGTGTTTCGGTTTGAAGGGCACTGTGAGCTAGCGTAATCACTCGGCATATGAGACTTAAGAACTGATGTCTCAGGCTGAGGGGCACAGTGATGTGTCGCACAGAAATGTTCTGGGTGACACAGCATTTGTTATGGGCAGACGTTGCACTTACCATCAGGTGAACGTTTTGCTCGTTTCATCATTTTATACAATAAAAAAAAACAGGAACTACACGGAAGTTAAATGGTTATTCAAGAACAAGCACATAAAATCAACCTCAGACGCGAGGTATCCGTACAGGCTCGCAGCTATATGTCGCCGGAAACGGCCTGTTTACCTGCGTACAGTTGTAAACTGCGTGGGGTTCGGAGACCTGCTGTAGATAAATCTACCTCTTTTCGTCAGTCCTTTGTAAAGATCACGTTCGTTTAAAAAAAACTTTATTTTTGAAGAGGTGTTTTGTGGTTTTAATATGCGAATGCTAGTATTTGATTATGTGACGAAACGAGCAAAACGTTCACCTGGTCGTAAGCGTTTTCAAGTCTTATATGCCCAGTGATTAAGCTAGCTCTCAGTGCCGTTCGATCCGAAACAGTAATGCTTGCACTACTGCTTCACGGCAGAATAACGCCCAGGGGTGTTACCCGCCTATACGGATTCCTACATAGGAATTTTACCACCAGTACACAAAAGTGAAAGTCAAAATTTCTTTATTCAGTTTAGACTTCTATAAAGCTCTTATGAATGTCAAAATCTACACCGCTTTAAAAACAAGGACCTCAAAGACGATCCGGCGCGATACTCTGGTAGCAAGGGTATTTGCAACTGCACAGTAAACGTTATTTCTACACATATTTATCCTCTATATTACTCAAGACTCACGAGAAGATGTGGTCATACTTTATATACTTGCCTTCAGAGAATTCGACTAAGATATCTTACGGGTAGGTACCACCGCAGTGCCAGTTATTCTGTCTGCAGTGTACAAACATTACTGTTTGATCTTGATGAGACTTAAGATCTTTGTCCTCTATGCAATTATCTATTTTATAATACGCTTTTTCTAATAACATCTTCTTCATAAGTTTGTTGAATTCTACGTCAGTTTTTTGAGTCGCAGTTTTTGGAATCTTCTTATAAAATTACATACATACATACATAAGATCACGACTGTATCCCATAAGGGGTAGTCTGAGACTGGGCACTCACTGCAAAAACAGATGACTGCCACAATCCACGTTTCACCAAAACAATATAATGCACTTGGTGTGATAGGTGGTGAGCCCATCGCCACCATGCGCTGTTGGGTGCACAGTGCAGTTTAATTCCTTACTCGCCTTCTACGAGATCCATTGGATGAGATGGAGTGGTAGTATTCTTTTAACGAGCCGCCACCACACGGCTAATAAAATTAGTTGGATCTAATAAGAAAAGACTTTCAAGTTTTGGCCAACCTGAACACTGGAACCTCTAGCGTGCCTCCTCGGCCCATTCTACAGGATTCAGACACTTTTTTATGAAATAAATTCATGTGTCTCCGTACGTATATTATGTTTTTATAATTATACACCGACAGAAGTTCCAATGATCATGTCATGTCATAAACCTTCCAGCTTTTGAACCTAATCCTCCTGGCTAAATTTCGACCACAGCATCCAATTCCGAATAGTGTCAGAAGCTATCTACTGGTACGATATACATTAGTGGTGGTAGGACTCCTATGCAAGAATCCGTCTAGGTTGGTACCCTAGGCCAGTTATTCTGTCGTGACGCAGTAGTGTGTTTCGGTTTTAAGGGCATTGAGAGCTAGTACAATCGCTGAGTATGAGATGAGAAAACTGATTTCCCAGGGTGACGGCGCAGTGTGGTGTCACACTAATAATGTTCTGAGTGACACAGCATTTGTTATAGGCAGCTTTATACAATGAAAAAAATGTCTGAAGTGAATGAAGCCAATACAGAAGCACTTGCCCGACTAATTTACCCAAGCCCTAGATGTTTTTTTATTGGATAAAGTGACGAAACGAGCCAAAACGTCCACCTGATGGTAAGTGACAGCCCATAACAAAAGCTGTGACATCCAGAACATTCCGTGCAGTGTTAGAGAAACGGGGACAATTACATAAACAATCATTACATTTATTCATCAGCATCATCATCATTTCAGCCTATCCCTAGTCCACTGCTGAACACAAGCCTCCTCCATAGATTACTACAAAAGTTTGTAGCTCTCATTTTGCGGGGAATTTTGCCATAGTTGCCACGCTTGGCTTGGCAACCGCAGTTTATTTATTCTGATGTTCCAGGAAGATGCTGCTGCCCATCGTCTGGTTTTAATTTCCCCCCTGTCGACCTTTACGACACTCGCGGGATGAGATGGGGTGGTAGATTCTCTTAAGCCGCTACCACATTCATTGTCTATGTTTTTTTTTTGAATAAAGAAAACTAAACAGTCACTTAACGATAAACATGGCGTCGTATAACGTTCCACGTTTACACGAAAATCGATATGAGCTATTCGTATGTCCGGAGTGTTCTAAAAACATGAATCGTTCTCTCTGATTGAAATGTAAACACAAAAATTTATTTCACACTGGCGAGCGTCCACTTAACATAACATTGCAATATTTATGAGTAAAATGTCCGAGTGCAGACTCGATACATTAGTATAATTTAGGTTGTCCGTACGTTTAGTATTAATAATGTTACTTTTTGCTGAAGGTTAAGAAGGGACGCGATAGCTCGGTGGCCATGGGGCTTACTTAACAGGACATTTCTTTTTATTGTATAAAGTGATGAAACGAGCAGAACGTTCACCTGATGGTAAGTGCAACGTTTGCCCATAACAATTGCTGTGTCACCGAGGATATTTCTGTGTGACACCTCACTGTGCCCATCACCCTGAGACATCAGTTCTTAAGTCTCATATGCCCTGTGATTACGCTAGCTCACAGTGCCCTTCCAACCGAAACACAGTAATGTTTGAAACACTACTGCTTCACGGCAGAATAACTGGTCCTGGGGTGGTGCCTACCTAGACGGATTCCTGCATAGGAATCCCACCACCAGTAAATAGTAAATAAGTTTCAGCCTATAAATGTCCCTACTGCTGAGCACAGGCCTCCTCTCATTTCTGAGAGGGTTATGGAGGTAGGAAGAATCCGCCACGCTGCTCCAATGCGGGTTGGCGGACTTCACATGTCTTCGAAATATATTTTATTTCTCAGACATGCAGGTTTCCTCACCGATGTTTTCCTTCACCGCCGAGCACGTGGTAAGTCAGCACTTAAAATAACAGTTTTAGAGGTCCCGGCACCGGGGATCGAAACCCAGGATCACTCGCGTACTATGAAATTTATTGCGAGCGCCTACCCCCTGTGCTACCACGGCTGTAGGCCTTCCCCATAGATTGCGACAAAACACGTAAGTTTGTGGCTCTCTTTTTTGGGAGTTTACCGTAGTTGCTACGCTTGGCAGGCGGGTTGGCAACCGCAGTTTATTTATTCAGATGTTTCGGGAAGATGCTGTCTATCTCCTGGTTTTCATTTTCCCTCTACACCTTCCCACGACTTTTACAAATTCCACGGGATGAGATGGGGTGATAGATTCCCTTAAGCCGCCAACACGGTATCTTGGAAACACTAAAATTATAAAATAAACTGGTAGGATTCCTATGCAGAAATCCGTCTAGGTCCCACCGCAGGGCCAGTTATTCTGCTTTGAAGCAGTAGTGTGTCGACGTGACTGTGTTTCAGTCTGTAGAGCACTGGGTGTCACCCTGAGACATCAGTTCTTAAGTCTCATTTCATCACGCCCAGCATTATAAGCATAGCGCCTTTGATGGTTACTGGTGTAGGTGGGGTAAGCAGTATTCTGAGCAGTTGTATGGACACAGAGCTGGTGTAATTACTGGGCATAGGAAACTTAAGAACCGATGTGTCAGGGTGGCGACCGCAGTGCGGTTATTATCAAAAGTTCACACTTATTATCGCGTGAACGTTTTCCTCGTTAGGTCACTTTCACCTCTAAAAGAACAGAGCCTTAAACCAACAATTTGCCACGGGATCTCACGGGATAATACCAGCTGACGCCCGCGACCTCCTTCACGTGGATATAGATTTTTAAATGTCCCGTGCAATTTAAATGAAACTAATTTTACGGATTTTATCGCGTTTAATTTTACTACTCGTATTTATAACCCGACGTTTCGAATGCTTTACAGCGCCCATGGTCACGGGAGGACTGAGGTGACTTTTACTGGTGGTCGGATTCCTCTAGGTCAGGCAGGAATCCGTCTAGGTAGGTACCCACCTCAGGGTCAGTTATTCTGCCGTGAAGCAGTAGTGTGCAAACAGTTACTGTGTTTCGGTCTGAAGGGCACTGTGAGCCAGCGTTATCACTGGGCATATGAGACCTAAGAACTGATGTCTCAGGGTGATGGGCACAGTGACGGTGTCACACAGAAATATTCTGAGTAACACAGTATCTGTTATGGGCAGACGTTTCACTTACCATCAGGTGAACGTTTTGCTCGTCTCGTCACTTTATCCAATAAAAAAAAATAGGTGACAGATGTCCTGTAGTCATAGGTAACCCGGAGTACCTTCAGCTTTTAATTACTATTTTTGGTCCGATCTACGCAGACCTACTGTCCCGTGCAAACGAATTAAGTCTCCAAGATGCACGCTATCGTCGTCGTCGTCGTTACAGCCTATCACAAGTCCACTGCTGAACATAGGCCTCCGCAATAGATGGCTACAAAAGTTTGTAGCTCTCATATTGGAGGGATTTTGCCATAGTTGCCACGCTTGGCGGACGGGTTGGCAACCGCAGTTTATTTATTCAGATGCTCTAGGAAGATGCTGCTGCCCATCTCCTAGTTTTTATTTCCCTCTGTCGACTTTTACGACACCCACGGGATGTGATGGGGTGGTAGATTCTCTTAGGCCGCTACCACATGGCGGTTTTAGGCCGCTACCACATGGCGGTCTTAGGCCGCTACCACACGCTATATCTGTGCCTAATTTCGTCAAGATCGGTCCAACGGTTGAGGCGCGAAAAGTTAACAAACATACAGAGCGACAGAGAGAGTTATTTTCGCATAAGCTGTAGATTTTGACAAGCCTAAAGAAATTTTGACTCTTGACATTTATAATATAAGTAAGGATAATAGTTTGTTTGTTTGAACGCGCTAATCTCCGGAACTACCGGTCGGATTCGAAAAATTCTTTTCGTATTTGATAGCCCAATCCTTTAGGAAGATTATAGGATATTATAGGACTATTCAACATCACTCTGCGATCCTAAGAATTATTCTAAATTAAACGGCGGGTGATACCGCGGGGCACAGAAACACTTGTTTGCAGGTTACAATCACGTGCAATATTTGTATACTTTACAAAGATTTGAATTTTTACGTTTTAATTACATTGAAAAGTTTCGTAACGGTAAACATTTTAGTGCACGTGAGTGTACAACGCGCGGAATGGATTGTAGTGTACATAAACTAACCGCTGGCATCAATAAAAAGATTATTTGGGAATGAACGGCTTGTTAGTGTTTACAACGAGAAAATGGTTCATTGGGATCGTGTGTGGGGAATTTATTGCGCTCTGCTCATACGGTAGGGAAAGTTTACGCGGTACGTGCGTATTTTTATATGATCATCATCACTTTAGCTTATCAAGAGTACGCCGCTGGAGGACGGCAACACACCCGTGCGTTGGTATTGGGCGGTGATCACGCGGTGATTCGCACACACAAGAAAATATGTGTAAAAAAGGCGAATTTAACGCTAGATAGATCGAAGTCGTTTTAAGGAAAGGCCACGTCAAAAGTACCCGCAACCGACGAGCTTGTATGAGAACACTAATGAAAGTAGAAGGAGCGAAAGATGTGTGTCAGGATGCGTAGCAAGTGGAAATATGTGGTCTCTGCCTACCCCGATGGGAAAGAGGCGTGACTCTACGTATGTATGTACGTAATGCTGGAAGGCATTCTGCAGGAATCCGTCTAGGTAGGTAGTGTGCAAACACTACTGTGTTTCGGTTTATAAGACTTAAGAACTGACGTCTCAGGGTGATGGGCGCAGTGTAGTGTCACACCGATGTACAATGTTCTGCGTGACACAGCATTTGCTTAGGGCAGACGTTGCACTTGCCATCAGTTGAACGTTTTGCTAGTTTCACTTGTTGAAAAAAAAAGTTTACCTTCGGGTCGAGCAGATGGGATGTAGTGGGTGACAAATCAAAATATAAAAAAAAAAATAGGACAAAAATTTACTAAAAATATAATTACTAAACACTAGAAAAAGAAACGAATCTATGATAATGTTAATAATAATCTTCAGGTGAGCCGTGTGGTGGCGGCTCTTTAAAAGAATACTGCCACTCCATCTCATCCAATGGATCTCGTAAAAGGCGAGTAAGGAATTAAACTGCACTGTGCACCCAACAGCGCATGGTGGCGATGGGCTCTCCACCTAACACACCAAGTGCATTATATTGTTTTGGTGAAACGTGGATTGTGGCAGTCATCTGTTTTTGAAGTGAGTGCCCAGTCTCTGACTACCCCTTATGGGATACAGTCGTGATCTTATGTATGTATGTATGTAATCTTCAGGTGAGCTGATTGATCGTTTGTCCCCTCGCCCACAAAAACAAAAGCCCCAATAGAGATAGACTCTCCTCTACTTACTACAAGAAATAAATTAAGACTAATTAATATTATATATAATATAAGTAATCAATTCCAAAAGAAAAACGAAAACAGAAACTACAAAACTACTGCTGTCTTATCGACTTTTTTTTATTCTATTCTTAGAAATTACTGCTAAGTCGATCTCGTTATTGCTTCCCCAACGGTTAGTGATTCTACATGGCGGGCCCATTGCGTCCCTGAGACATCAGTTCTTAAGTCTCATATGCAAGTGATTTCACCAGCTGTCAGTGCCCATCATACCGAAACAGTAATGTTTGCACACACACACGACCGCGTGGCCTAGTGGTCAGAGTACCTGACTTCTAAGCCGCGGGTCCCGGGTCCGAATTCCAGCCGGAGCCAACATTTGTGCTTAAACACAAATTGTTGGTTTTCGGGTCTGGCTGTGTTGTTTGTCCCCGTGTTTCTGTCACTGCATCCTAGCCTACCTCCGATCTTATCGCATCAGCGTTAGACGGGGCGCGGGTAGGTTGGGACGAGTGAGTGCCTCTGTGTTAGCGCGTACACTTGTTGCACTATAATATCTCCTGCGCAGTTGATGGCTCTCGACAGTATTCGGAAGTTGTCGTGGTCGAAATCGGCTAGGAGAACATCATCACATCATCAATGTTTGCACACTACTGCTTCTCAGGGACAAGGCGCTCGCTTTAGATTTCATGTTAATTGCAATTTTAAGTGCTGATTTACCACGTGCTCGGCGGTGAAGGAAAACGTCGTGAGGAAACCTCCATGTATAAGGAATAGAAAATCGAAGACACATGTCTTCCGCCAAACCACAATTGTTTTATTAACTTCACGACAATGACTGGCCCTGGGGCGGTACCTACCCAGACGGATACCTGCAAAGGAATCCTACCACCAGTAAACTTCAGTCACTTGTTGTAAGTTCCACGTGATCTTTTCTTTGAAAGTGACGAGACGAGCTAGTTATACCTCTGATAGTAATGCCACGCCTGTCCATAATGAATGGTGTAATTCACTTCGTACTTCGTAATTCACTTTCCCAGACGTATTTCTGCAAAGAAATCCTACCACAAGTTAAATGATTGTAGTAAGATGTAAATAAGTTTTAAAACATCTTAAAACGTACAAGGTATGGTACTCTAAGCCGGTACGGTGAACGTGTTGAGGTAATTGTTCACGCGTCTTCGATTTTTTGCGAGTCGCAGAACGATTTAAAGAATCATTAACCGCTCCAAGGTTCCGTGTCTTACATGCAACGTCGCCGTACGATCGTTCACTGTGCTACCGCATTGCACAGTGGTAAGCGCACCTGTTTAATCTTGGGTATGCGGTAGACCTGTGTCGATCGATCATTGCTTGAGATCCGGGTCGATCGTGACCCATTGGCACGGTGATCGGGTCAAAAGATTCGACCGTTCGGGTCGCAGCTCGGTCGAATGACCGACTGGACTGATGGATCCGCAGTACTGTGCAAGTCATCGATCAACAAATCCAAACAGGTTTTTTAAGTTGTAAAACGAAAAAAAGGGGACTGAAATTAAATAAAAACATATAAATAACAATTGTGGTTAAGAAAAATAATAGTTCACACTCGCGGGCCTCTCACTCGCGGGCCTTCTCACTCGCGGGCCTTCTACTCGCGAGTCGCTATCTATGACGCAGCCAAAGCCATAAGGCTATTTGCATATACAAATTCAAAAAAAAATAGTTTGAAGTTCTGTTTCGGCTCGAAGGGCACTGTGAGCTAGCGTAATCAATGGGCATTTGAGACTTAAGAACTGATGTCTCAGGGCGACGGGCGCGGTGTGGTGTCACATAGAAGTATTCTGGGTGACACAGCATTGTTGTGGGCAGGACGTTGCACTTACCATCGGGTGAACGTTTTGCTCGTTTCGTCACTTTATACAATAAAAAAAAAATGATTTTAGGAACTTCGTTTGTTTTTTATTGTCATCAGTACCCAAATGATCTAATCTTTTAGCGATTCAAGTCTCGATCGACCCGGGTCTAGTATGCAGGAACCGTGTGGTGGCTTAAGAGAACCTGCCACCCCATCTCATCCCGTTGGTGTCGTAAAAGTCGACAGAGGCGAAATTAAAAACACGAAATGGGCAGCAGCATCTTCCTGGAATTTAATAAATGAACTGCGCTTGCCAACCGTGGCGACTATGGCAAAATCTCCCCCCGAAATGAGAGCCACGAACTATTGTGGCAATCTGTGGGGAGGTCTCCGTTCAGCAGTGGACTAGTGATATGCTGAAATGATGATGCGGAACTATAATTTGGCGATGGAACAAAATTGTTAGTTTTCGATCCTCGCACAAGACAGTCGCAATACATCCTGACCAGAGTACATAGAGACTAGAGCTCGTCCCGTTGGAAAATCAGTTTAAGTCTCATATGCCCAGTGATTACGCTAGCTCTCAGTGCCCTTCAGACCGAAACACAGTAATGTTTGCACACTACTGCTTCACGGCAGAATAACTGTATAGGAATTCTGCCACCAATGCAAATACAGTATACATTTTCTTAACCAACCAACAATTTGTGGTTTGCACGAATGTTGATTCCGGCTGCGATTCGAACCCAGGACCTGCGTAGGAGTGAGTGTACTCTAACCACTGGGCCATGCGGTCGTCGCGTTTATTAACATCCGCGTAACAGTTTTTATAATATCTTTGTTGAGTAAAAAAAAGAGAACGTCAAACATAGTTAGACGTGACAGAAGAGAAATTTTTTTTCTATTATTGTTAGAAACTAGCCAAAGCCTGTGACGACGTCCGCGTGGATAAGGATTTCTTAAATATCCCGTGGGACTATTTAATGACCGCCTCCAGGGTACATCATCATCATCATTTCAGCCTATCACTAGTCCACTGCTGAACATAGGCCTCCCCCATAGATTACTACAAAAGTTTGTAGCTCTCATTTTGAGGTGAATTTTGCCATAGTTGCCACGCTTCGCAGGCGGGTTGGCAACCGCAGTTTATTTATTCTGATCTTCCAGGAAGACGCTGCTGCCCATCTTCTGGTTTTAATTTTCCCTCCGTCGAATTTTACGACACCCACGGGATGAGATGGGGTGGTAGATTCTCTTAAGCCGCTACCACACGGCAACCATTCCAGGGTACAAGCTATCCCTATGTCGAATTTCGTCAAGATCGGTTCAACGTTCGTATCGTGAGAAGGTAACAAACAGACAAATAGGGACAGGGAGAGTTACTTTCGCATTTATGGTATAAGTATGGATAAGTATTGAGTATAAAGCTGTTATTTTGTAATTACAAACAGCTACAATTTTACTTATTTATATAGACTAAAGATTCAGCTTGTAATCTACGTGTATGAAGCCTAATCATAGATTATCTGGCGTATCAGACTATAGGTCTCAATATGTTGGGTTAACAGATTTCATTAATAACGCTCTCGCGGAACAGTGAATTAACAGTTGCTACAAAGCGCTGTCACCGGTAGCAGGGATTAATATAACACGTATGAAAGTAGGGCAGCGATATACTTTTATATTTAATAGCCTAGCTTTACTTTTTTATTGGATAAAGTGATGAAACAAGCAAAACGTTAACCTGATTGTAAGTGCAACGTCTGCCTATAGCAAATGCTGTGTCACCCATAACATTTCTGTGTAACACCACACTGTGCCCGTTACGCTAGCTCACAGTGCCCTTGAAACCGAAACACAGTAATGTTTGTACACGACTGTTCCACGGCAGAATAATTGGCCCTAGATACCGGCATAGGCAAAAATACGACTCCTAAACCAATGTTATTTTTATCAAATTTATATTTTTACGCAAATGTTTATGGATCAGGATTTGGTCATGTCCCGCTTCGTAATAATCAGGTAGGTACTCTGACCACACCGGGACCGTTACAGAAGTTATATTGACTTCAGCTGGCTATCGAATCCTAGCCTCTCAACTCAGTGGACAGGTACGACATGCGCAGTGCACTTAGTGGCCGTATCTCGTTAGTCATTGTCTTGTTATCCAGGCACGCGGGAACAATTGTTTGCTCAAGGGAGCGAGGTGTGGCGGTGTTGCTCGGGGAGGGCGTTACCATGTGTAGTCGATAGGAACTCGCGTTTGAGCTCGAAAGTTTTCGACTGAGGTCCATTTTAAAAACTCTCATTTTAAATAGTGTTTTCTCGTATGTCATCTTTTAACTTCTTATGTTTTTATTTTCAATTTTGCATCGTATTTAGCGTTATTTGCATAAAATAAGTAGTTTGTTAGCATTGTGACGTAAACACATAAAAATACATAATGGTGGATTGCAACGGGGGTTGCCAACCGCACTCTAAAACAGAGTATTGTACCCTATTTCTAGTAGAACTCTTTTTACCTAAACTATTTTAAAAAAAAATCAATTTACAAAAACTAAACATAGTTATGGACGGTGTACGAGTATAATCAGAAGTTACAATTTTTAAAAAGAACTGCAAGGCGAATTATTGAACAACGCAGATTTTATGAAAAAACCACTGGCAGAAACCGTGCAGTTTATTTTAAAAACTTAAATTAATTTTACTCTTTTTTATTAATCTGTACTCTTTATTTACCCTCTCTGAAATCAGATATACTCTATTTCTTCTTAAAGTTGGCAACGCTAATTGTAACGCCATCTTGTCTAATATTTATTTTGAGTAAGCGTCCATTTTGACTGCTTACGTATATTTTTGATTAAATTTAAGAGTCGTGGTGGCGGGACGCTTGTCTTAAATTACATATAATCCCCGACGCCGGCATCATTCAAATCGTTAATTTGGAATTTTATGTGTAAACATTGTGAGGAAACGAAATGTGTAGTCTCTCAAAACGCATTGGAGCAGCGTGGCGGATGATGATTCCGCAACTTTACACCTTCCTCGGCTGCGTTTATGTAATATAACTCATCATAGAGTAACGAAAACGGTAAGTCTAATTAACGACGGGACTCATTTGATTCTTAACACTAGATTTACGAAACCCGTCATTCGTCGTTTGACAGGTTTTCAATTTTATGCTTTAAATTCTGAACAAAGAAATATAATTCTTTAGCGATTATATATTGGTTTTTAATTATGCAGCGAATATATATATATCTAGTTGTTTTAGCCTACTTATTCGTAATATACCCGCCACGTTCCGTCCCATCCGTCAATGCCCGTAAATCTAGTGTTATGGTTGTTATTTACTGTCTTGAACATTTTGATGAGTGTTTGTTTTCACTGGTGGTAGGATTCCTATACAGGAATCCATCTAGGTTGGTACCACCCCAGGGCCAGTTATTCTGCCGTGAAGCAGTGGTGTGCAAACATTACCGTGTTTCGGTTTAAAGTACTGTGAGCTAACGTAATCACTGGGCATATGAGACATAAGAACTTATGTCTCAGGGTGATGGGCGCAGTGTGGTGTCACACTGAAATTTTGACGTTGCACTTACCATCAGGTGAACGTTTTGCTTGTTTCATCACTTTATCCAATAAAAAAAGCAAGCTGTGTGCGCGTATGTTATCCATTCGGAGATAGTAAAATAAGCTTCGTAACGTTATACAAAAAACACTCTTTGCCTTTAAATCAGCGAAGCTCTAACGTTGCAAATTTCAAACCTCATTTCAGTTAAAATGCTCGCGTGATAAATTCTGTTACGTTATTACAGCGCAGTTAATGGTTTTTTAATTATAATGGAATAATTGAATTCTGTGAATTCGCTCAATTTTCATAGCATCGATGTCTCTGACACTGTGTGCGATCCTTCCCGTTCTAACAAGACTACGTCAAATAACTAAATCTATAAGTTGATCATTTTTATTTACTACTATCTGCGCTCCGCGGTTTCGCCCGTCTTATTTAAAAGAAATCGCTCTAGGGGTCGTAGAGTGATGTTATATAGCTTGTAGCCTTCCTTAATAAATAGGCCACTAAAATAATTTCACTTCGACCCAGCAGTTCCTGAGATGAGCGCGTTCAAACAAACAAACTCTTCAGCTTTCGTTGCAACATCGCAACATCTTAATTCCATAATAGCGATAGCTGATCAAATCCAGGGTTAATAAGATTACGATCGCAGTGCAGGGTCGCAGGACTTCACTTTGAAATTCTGGGTTACACTCGGTTATTAGATGAATGGTGTGCTTGTCTCTTCACTAAGAACCATAAAGAAATAAACATAAAAAGGGCTCGAAAACAGACGTACGTACATATAAGTCTATCATTATCAAACTATTTACTACAAAATATTAGATATGAAACACATTACATTTACAGGAATCCGTCTAGGTAGGTACCATCGCAGAGACAGTGTCAAGTAGCAGTGAGCAAACATTGCTGTATTTCGGTCTGAAGGGCACTGATAGCTAGTTGTAATAACTAGGCATATAAAACTTAAGACATGATTTCACAGGGGGGAGGGCGCAGTGTGGTGACACATACGATACAGTCCGACTTCATATCATATAACGTAACAAACTTGACTGTTAGCTAAGAAACATATGTTCTTACGAACAAAAAATCTAAATGGTCGCGTGGGAGATTATAAGTGCGCTCTGTAAAGTACTATACAGTGTAAATGTTGTTTGGTAAACTTGAGTATATCATGATTACTTGCGGCGGCGTTGTATGTCGGGTAGTCCACTTCTATTTAATATGGTTGCGGAAGGCAATGGCTGCCCCACGCGCAATACTTGTGAACAGATGCTGTTGGAGGAGACGGTTCTGCTCGAGTTTGTAATATTTATTATTCATACGCATGTTAATGTGTTCTTTTATTTACGCGAATATTACACATTTAAATAAAACTATTTTTAAACATACGCATGTTTCTTCTCTGTCAGAAGAACCGTATTACGAAACAATGTAAGAAATTACGCTTGACAAATGAAATTTATATTTCTTATGACGAAAAATACTGAATTTTCATTAAATTTCATTTCACAGATATATTATGGGTGACACGGCATTTGTTATGGGCAGACTTTGCAATTACCAGGTAAACTTTTTGCTGGTCTCGCAACTTTCTCTTATAAAAATACGTCGTGACAGCATTAACACTAATCGTGTACACAACCTAAACAGATTCGAGTTACGATCGAGTTGATAGTGACCCGTGGTAACTCACCGCAGCCCTAAGCGCCCGCGCAGGACATCTGTCTCGCTCGGAGCGGCAACCTCGCGCCCGGCCCCGGCTCGGGTTACCGACGACAATGGACGATTTGCTTGCTCGTATTTCTTTGGTTTCACACTCAAGGACAGATGCTTTGTCTTTAGTCGTAACCAGTTCGCAATGGACGCGACACCGTCCGTGGTAATCTAGATAAATTAAACGGAAATGATTTTAAGTCGAAGATAGAAGTTACAGAAATGATGCATAAATCCCTTGATACTTGTAGTTGTTATTTCCTGTCGTCTAGTTAGGCAAAGGCCTTAACAACGTACAGCCACTTCATAGAATAGAATTTCACTTCATATGTTTTGGTTCATCTGGTTGTGTTGTGATCGTATGAGCTTAATATCGGGCGTGGGTACACATTAACACGAATCGTGGCAGAATAACATGCACTGCGGTGGTAACCTACCTACATAGGAATCTTACAACTAGTAATACTTGGGCATAAATATATCCTGCGAAAATGACATTATCTATTCTTAACCGGTAGATTTTTTTTTATTGGATAAAGTGACGAGACAAGCAAAACGTTCATCTGATGGTAAGTGCAACGTCTGCCCATAACAAATGCTGTGTCACCCAGAACAACGAGTGGCACCACACTGCGTCACCTTGAGAAATCAGTTCTTAAGTTTCATATGCCCAGAGATAACACTAGCTCTCAGTGCCCTTCAGACCGAAACACAGTAATATTACACACTACGGCAGAATAGCTGGCCCTGGGGTGGTACCTACCTAGACGGATTCCTGCATAGGAATCCTACCACGAGTAAAATGTTGCAGTGGTCGAAATCTGAAGGTCGTTGTCATCACATAAGACAATTGGAAGTTCTTGTCGGACTGCGAATGCAAAACAAAGAATTCGAACAGTTAAATGTTTTGGAATGCGATCGTTTGCAATGACAATATTGCGTAATGTTAAACTATACAATAAATATTCATACTAAATGTGCCCCGCGGTTTCTCTCGTTTATAATACCACGTAATTGCGCCGTACGGTATGCTGACCTGGAGGTCTACTTTGTAACTCTGGTTGGTTTCGTGATCGGTTTCATTTTGGCGTATGAAGCCCATTCATTGCTTAATGGGATCAAATGAAACCGATCGAGAAACCAAACAGAGTTACACAGAATACCCCCTGATTCCTATGCAGGAATCTAGGTAGGTAACACCACAGTGTCAGTTATTCTGCCGTGAAGCAGGAGTGTGCAAGCATTACTGTGTTCCGGTTTGAAGGGCACTGTGAGCCAGTGTAATCACTGGGCATATGAGACTTAAGAACTGATGTCTCAGGGTGATGGGCACAGTGAGGTGTCACACAGAAATATTCGGAGTAACACAGCATCTGTTATGGGCAGACGTTTCACTTACCATCAGGTGAACGTTTTGCTCGTTTCGTCACTTGATCCAATGAATAAAATTCATCAATGGACTTCCCGCAAAACCGTGTAGGACATCGATCTATCTAGTTAGAGGTCGTCCTACATTGCGTTTGGTACGAGTTTACCACTCGAGAACCTTTCTTAATCAACGGTTATCGATTCTACGAGATATATTGCCGGCGAATCGCCACTTGAGATTGATGAAAGAGAATCTCACTACTACAATGAAGCTATAGAGTTTGTCTGTTTGTATTCGCTAATCTCAGATAATACTTATTCGATTTGAAAAAAAAAATTGCATTAGACAGCCAGTTTATTGAGAAAAGTTTTAGGATATAAAACTTTATGCGACAGCCTTAAGAAGCTGCTGAAAATCGAACAGTACCGACGCAGGCCGAACTGTGAGTGCTCAGGTCAACGAGGTACAATGCCATACGGGGCAGAGAACGATCTGCTTATTTTACGCGGGCGAAACCGCGGGGAACAGCTATTAATATATTTAGTGAAACCTCAGAGTTTGAGAGGCGTTATCAAAAGAAAAAAAAAAACGTAAAATATTTACCAGTTCGAAATGAGCAAAAAAAAGTTTTTAAAATGTCTACTTAAAAATACTGCGTAATGCCGTAAAATGTTGTCCAACAAAAAGTTTATAACATTTAATTTAGTTTAACGGCTAAGCAAACTCGGGAATTTCGGTCGCGCGAAGGGTTTTCAGTTGGCGGTTTGTTATAAAAGTACTAGGGTCGCCATGTTGAAGGGATAAAATTTGAGGACTAAAAGTTCTTAACGCGCGCACAATGTCCAGTCGGAAGGAGATTTAATTATTTTCTCTTTGAAGACTTTGGGCGCGACGAGATCATAATTTCAAGATCGAATTTGAATGCAACGTTTCGTTATGCCTTATTAATATTTATGGATTAATGAACAATCTATGCAAATCAATAAAATTGAAGTGTCTGTTTGTAATAAATTTTTGAATAATTTTTGAATCCGTCTAGCTATCCTGCCGTGAAGTAGCAGTGTGCAAACATAATTGTGTTTCAGTTCGAAGGGCACTGAGAGCTAGCGTAATCACTGGGCACATGAGACTTAGGAACTGATGTCTCAGGGTGATGGGCGCATTGTGGTGTCACACTGTTTTGGGTGATACAGCATTTGTTATGGGCAGACGTTGCACTTACCATCAGGTGAACGGTTTGCTCGTTCCGTCACTTTTATCAAATAAAAAAAAAATACTCATGAAAGTATATATGGTATTAACAAGAAAAAACCATTTTTTATTTTTTTCTGTCATCTGTTTGTTCCAGCTAATCTCCGAAACGGCTGGACCGATTTTGACGGGACTTTCACTGACAGATACCGGATATCATAGCGGGTAACTTAGGCTACTTTAATTTCAGAAAAAATAATTAGGATTACGCGCAAATAAATAAAAACCCCAAAATCCGATTCGTATAGGGAAGTATATATGTATATCATCGATCGGGTTTGGCTTTTTTACACGGGTAAAACCGCGAGGCATAGCTAGTTCATAAACTGTTCAGTTATTTTACATTACGAGTAACATTTTTGTTAATTTATGTTTATATATTTGTATCATATTTAATGTTACATACATAAGTTAGACTCCTGTCACGTGTATTTTGCCATACACTAGGATTTTTCCTGGGTCATAGGTGCGTTTGCAATCAAATTTCTACTTGCACAAGGGCACAGCTCCGGATATCTCCTAGGTAGCTACCGCAGTGCCAGTTATTCTGCCCTTGTGACATGGGTTCCTAAGTCTGAATTGCCCAGGGATTACGCTAGCTCTCAGTGCCCCATTTAAATCAGAAGATGGGCAGCATCTTCCTGTAACATCTGAATAAATAAACTGCGGTTGCCAACCCGCCTTAAGAGCAACTATGGCAATATCTGAGAGGCGTGTGTTCAGCAGTGGTGGTGATGGGCTGAAACAATGATGATATATTTTGTGGCAATCTGTGGGCGAGGCCTATATTCAGCAGTGCCTCATGACGTCGGGTAATAAATAGTAAAATCAAACCTGATAAAATTCGTCAACATATTTTTTATACATTTAATTTAATATCAGGACAAATCCTTCATTATCTATCAACGTGTGGAACGGAATGAAGGTCTTTCAATAGCCATTTGTTATTTCTCTCTCGCAAATGGACAACTCAATTGCGTTAGGAGTGTGCAAGCGAGACGGAGAACAATAACGCAACACCGTGTCAATGTCAGACCTATCTCGACAAACAATGGAAGCTCGATCGAACCCAAGACTGGCTCTCCCGCGAGGTGGTTTTATAAGAATAATAAAAAAATACAAAAGGCAAATACTTAAAAAAGGGTTTAAATAAAAATTTTGTTAATATATTTTTACTAGCTGAAGCTCGCGACTACGTCGGATGTCCGTCTTCAGGATGCAAGTTATCTCTGTGCCAGATTTCGTCGAAATCGGTTCAGCGGTTGAACCGTAAAAAGGTAACAAACAGACAGAGTTACTTTCAGCCTATCACTAGTCCACTGCTGAAAATAGGCGTCCCCCATATGTTACTACAAAAGTTTGTAGCTCTCATTTTGAGGGGAATTTTGCCATAGTTGCCACGCTTGGCAGGCGGGTTGGCAGCCGCAGTTTATTTATTCTGATCTTCCAGGAAGATGCTGCTGCCCATCTTCTGGTTTTAATTTTCCCTCTGACTGACTTTTACGACACCCACGGGATGAGATGGGGTGGTAGATTCTCTTAAGCCGCTACCACACGTTACTTTCGCATTTATAATATTAGTATGGAATAGACTGCTGTTTGTGAATAGCTTCTGAACGCTTATGATAGTAAATATTTCTCTTTATATATATGTAAAATTACTGTCAATGAATTGGTAACACGCGCTTACTACATACATACATACATAAGATCACGACTGTATCCCATAAGGGGTAGTCAGAGACTGGGCACTCACTGCAAAAACAGATGACTGCCACAATCCACGTTTCACCAAAACAATATAATGCACTTGGTGTGATAGGTGGTGAGCCCATCGCCCCCATCGGCCACGGCACGCTCTTACTATGCATTCGTAAATTGTATTTGTTTGTATAATCTTTTGCTATGTCATGTAATTGTCCTGAAATAATGTTACACTAGAGGCGAGTGAAGCGCTGCTGCTCCTCTGCTTTCGGGTTACATTTTTTGATCCGAAATCCGGTTTCACCGAAAATCAGTGCTGGAGCGAATGCTTCAGTTTTTTGCTGAGTGTCTATATTTTGGCATCACGCAGTACATTCTTCGATGCACATTGCGACCCCAATATTTGAAGGAAGTTGATGTGTAAAGTAATACCAAAATGATAATTAGTAATTTTTTTTATTTGTATTTTGTTTTGCTTTATCGTAGTTTTTATTTATTTCGCTTTTTTAATTTGCTTATGTATTTTTTTGTGTGCTCATTTGATTTATCATTGTTATATATGTGTTGCCAAATAAATCCATTCTATTCTTATTCTATTTGAAAACGTCAAACTCGCAAGAGTAATTTCTTTACTCTATGGTATCGCCATATTAATGGTAGAAAACTATTACGTTGATTTTTGGCGCCAACTCGAAAAGTGGCGGTAGTGTTTTTATTTAATGTTGTAATTTCTGTGTATATTTGGAGTTTTGATGTTTAATATTGATAGTTTATTATGCAGCGAGTGCTCCTGAAAGTGTACAGTCATTGGAAAATCCAAATCAAGACCAATATTGTGCTTTTCGTTTTGTCGCCATCAGTCCAGCAGATCTTCAGTAAAAGTCAACTATCATTTTGCTGTTGATCGAAATCGAAATTTTAACGAAGATTCGAAGATTGTATGCTTGAATATATGGCTGACGCACAAACCGTGCAGGTCAAGAAATGGGGAAATAAATAAATAAAGTGAAAGGATCATCTATTTAAAGTCTAATGTTAAAGATCAGCAATCGTCAATGTAAATGCATATATGCGAGTGATTAATAATTTGTATTACTAACTAAATAGTTTGTCAGTGGCATATGCGCAAACCGCGCGATGCCAAATATTTACTGGTGGTAGGATTCCTATGCAGGAATCCGTCTAGATAGGTACCACCGCAGGGCCAGTTATTCTGCCGTGAAGCAGTCGCATGCAAGCATTACTGTGTTTCGGTTTGAAGGGCACTGTGAGCTAGCGTAATCACTGGGCATTTGAGACTTAAGATCTGATGTCTCAGGGTGACGGGCGCAGTGTGGTGCCACACAGAAATGTTCTGAGTGACACAGCATTTGTTGTGGTCGGACGTCGCACTTACCATCAGGTGAACGTTTTGCTCGTTTCGTCACTTTATGCAATAAAAAAAATAAAATAAAAAAATAATAATAATTATCACGTTGTGAAATTATTTTTAATTTATGACACTTTTCTGATTTACCGACGATGTAGCTTATAAATCACAGCTCGCTAAAACATAAATCAATACGATTAAAGTCTGCTAATTGTGCTACAATAAAAAAAAACAACACTGATCGGTGATCGTTTACCGCCTCTAGAAAGTGAACTCGCGGTCACGCGTTACCAATTTTCCAGCGATCGATAGGGATGCGCGCATGGTAGTCTCGGTCTCCGTACCAATCTTTTTGTAACATATCTTACTATAATTAAACTGGAGAGCGTGTGAGTTTGAACACTAATCTCGAAAAATACTAATACGAATTAAAAAAATATACGAGTACTTACGTTACATAGCCCGTTATTGAAGAAGGTTCTAGGCTAAAAAACTTTTTGCTGCGACCTTCAAGGCGCCTCCCACTGATAATCCAACATTATACATTTTTACTGGTGGTAGGATTCCTATGCGGGAATCCGACCACCAGTCCGACAACCGTCTGGGTAGGTACCAACCCAGGGCCAGTGGTTCTGACGTGAAGCAGAAGTGTGCAAAGATTACTGTGTTTCGATATGACTGGGCATATGAGACTTAAGAACTAATGTCTCAGGGTGACGGACGCATTGAGGTGTCGCACTGTTCTGGGTGATATAGCATTTGTTACGGTCAGACGTTGCACTTACCATCAGCTGAACGTTTTGCTCGTTCCGTCACTTTTATCAAATAAAAAAAAAGAAAACAGCCGAACTGTAAATGCTCAGGTCATCGGCGTACGATGCAGTTATAGTTATATCGTCGACTTATTTTACACGAGCAAAACCGCAGGGCACAGCCTAGTTTAGGATATAAGCTAAGTATTAGCTGTCTTTGTAAATGTAGTGCCGTGTGGTGACGGTTCGTTAAAAGAATACTACCACTCCATCTCATCCAATGGATCTCGTAAAAGGCGAGTAAGGAATTTAACTGCACTGTGCACCCAACAGCGCATGGTGGCGATGGGCTCACCACCTATCACACCAAGTGCATTATATTGTTTTGGTGAAACGTGGATTGTGGCAGTCATCTGTTTTTGCAGTGAGGGCCCAGTCTGTGACTACCCCTTATGGGATACAGTCGTGATCGTAAGTATGTATGTATGTAAATGTATCCATAATTGTTGGTGCATTTACTGAGTTTCTGATTTAAGTTATTAAAAACTGAAGTACCTTAATGAATAAATACCAGTATTAGTATTCAGCCGTGTGGTGGCGGCTTAAGAGAATCTACCACCTAATCTAATCCCGTGGGTGTCGAAAGAGAAACCAGAAGATGGGCAGCAGCATCTTCCTGGAAAATCTGGATAAACAAACTGCGGTTGCCAACCAAAGCGGGGCAATTATGAAAAAATCCCCCGAAAATGAGAGCTACAAACTTTTGTGGCAATCTATGGGCAGGCCTATGTTCAGCAGTGGACTAGTGATAGGCTGAGATGATGACGATGAATCAAGATCAGATTCAGAATAGAGATATTGATCAAATATTTATTTTGTACATGTCGATGTAGAATGATAGAAAGCTTATGTTTAGCAGAAGGATTTGTTTGTTAAGAAAACATACTCTCAACTGAGTTTTTCCCTGTACCGTGGGAGCACAAGCACAAACCCAGATCCTAGGCAACTATCTGCAGGTAATTTAATATTTACTTCGTGCGGGATCTAACCTATTTACCTTTTACTGTTCCTGTGCAGGAATCTGTCTAGGTACCACCGCAAGATCAGCTGTTCCGCCGTAAACAGTAGCGTCCAAACATTCCTATGTTTTGGTCTGAGGGGCGCTGAGAGCTAGTGTAATTACTGAGACTTAAGAACTGATGCCTCATGATGACGGGCGCAGTGCGGCGTAGGTCAGATGTTCTGGGTAACGCGGCATTTGTTATGGGCAGACGTTGTACTTACCATCAGGTGAACGTTTTGCTCGTCACTATTATCAAATTAAAAAAAAAAACTCTTTGTAATTTAATTTATAATGACTTTTTGGCTAAAAAATAATATTTACAAAAAAGGGGATACTTACGGAGTTGCTTTCGCCTGTTTCTTCTCTGTCAGAGGAACCTCGTTACGAAACCGCGGTAGATTGTAAAGAAATGGCGTTCGACAAACGTAATTTATTTTTCTCACGACGAAAATTAAAGAATTTTCATTTCACATACCAATCGTATGCGAAAATCTTGATTTTTTAAAGAAATCAAATGTTAAGATATTGATTGTCTGAGGTTTAGTCACGTTCAGGGCACGTAATCAAGCTCACGTTCAAAAGCCGCGGTAGCTCAGGGGCCGGGTGCACGCCTTTAATTTCATAGGTACCCGGGTACGACCCCGGTTCCAGCGCCTCAAACGTGCAAAACGGTCACCTGGTGGTAAGTGCAACGTCTGCCCATAACAAATGCTGTGGCATACATACATACATAAGATCAAGACTGTATCCCATAAGGGGTAGTCAGAGACTGGGCACTCACTGCAAAAAACAGATGACTGCCACAATCGAAGTTTCAGCAAAACAATATAATGCACTTGGTGTGATAGGTGGTGAGCCCATCGCCACCATGCGCTGTTGGGTGCACAGTGCAGTTTATTCCTTACTCGCCTTTTACGAGATCCATTGGATGAGATGGAGTGGTAGTATTCTTTTAACGAGCCGCCACCACACGGTTGCAATGCTGTGTCACCCAGAATATTTCTGTGCGACACCACACTGCACCGTCACCCTGCGACATCAGTTCTTAAGTCTCATATGCCCAGTGATTACGCTAGCTCTCAGTGCCCTTCAAACCGAAACACAGTAATGTTGTAATGTTTGCAACTTCTGCTTCACGGCAGATTAACTGGCCCTGGCCTACAATTTTAAGTGCTGATTTACCACGTGCTCAACGGTGGTCGAAATCATCGTGAGGAAACCTGCATATCCGAGGAATAGAAATATTTCGAGGTCATGCGAAGTCCGCCAACGCATTGGAGCAGTGCGGCGGACTGTTCCCCGCTCCAAAACCCTGTTAGAAATGAGAGGAGGCCTGTGCTCAGGAGTGGGACATTTATAGGCTGATACTTTACTTTTTTTTTCACGTTCAAACGTAGTTTTGAACTGGAAATATTTCTTTCAAAGATATTTCAAAGGTTCTAACTACGTAAGGTTGTCGATCGCTTTTGTTCGTCACGGCTTCGTAATCGCTCTTGAATAACTTTTTAACAGCTCTAATTATACTAAAAGGAGTTCATTTTACAATGCATTAACGTTATTTACTACATTTAATGTTTTGTTCAATGTTTAACTTGTAAGTGTAACCGTAAAGATAAAGTAACATCCTATATATGTCCCAATGTTGAGCAAAGGCCGTATCCATTGCGGGTAGGCGCACGTTTTTTTTTATGGAAGAAAGTGACGAGATGAACGAATCTGCCAATAACAAATGTTGTGTCACCATCTTTGTGGCACCACACTGCATCTTGAGACATCAGCTCTTAAGTCTCATGTGATCTATAATTACGTTAGCTACCAATGCCAGTAGACAAAAAACGGAAATGTTTGCATATTACTGGTGGACGGCCAAACAATCTAGACGGATTTCCCCCTAAGGAATCCGACAACATGTAGACATGGGTGTCGAAATAGTTCTACGAATTGAGCAGGTTTCCTCAAAATTCACCTTGTCCTTCCAAGTGCGAGGTAATGCACTGAAAATGTATTTTTTTAAAAGGCAGATGGTGGTAGGATTCCTATGCAGAAATCCGTCTGGGTAGCTACCACCCCAGGGCCAGTTATTCTGCCGTGAAGCATTAGTGTGTAAACATTACTGTGTTTCGGTTTGAAGGGCTCTGTGAGCTAGGGTAATCACTGGGCATTTGAGACTTAAGAACTAATGTTTCAGGGTGATGGGCGCAGTGTAGTGTCACACAGAAATGTTCTGGGTGCCACAGCATTTGCTATAGGCAGACGTTGCACTTACTATCAGGTGAACGTTTTGCTCGTTTCATCACTTGAACCAATAAAAAAAAGACATGGTTGTCGAAATCATTCTACGAGTTGAATAGGTTTTGTCAAAATGCACCGTGCACGGAAAATTTTATAAAGGCAGATGAAGTCTGCCAATACACATTCGAGCCGTGTGGAGGACTCTTCCCGGCTATAAAACTCTATGTAAAAAGATGATTGACCCGTGCCCGACAGTGGGACATTTACAGGTTGCTACCATTAACAAATAAAAAATTACAAAAAACATAACGTATTTCCAGTAAGTAATGTTGTCTATAGTGCGTCTATGGTGAGGAGCTGTTGTCTATGGTATGCCGAAGACCTATACATATCATAATATGTTAGTATAACAAAATATAATTTATTTAAAAGTGACCAGATTGTCGAAAATACGACGATTTCGGTAAGCGTTTGCTTTCATAATAACATTACACATTTTGATAATATAAGTAATATTTTTTTGTTCTCCAACGTAATATAGTTTACATAATCTATGTGCCTTTCACTTTGACTTCCTATGTCTATTCTAATATGAACGCAGTCGCAGATTTATGGAAATCCATACAAATAAATAGAATTTAACTTTCTGTTTGTAATAACGAAATAACAGCTTTTTACTCAATGCCTATGAAAGTATATACGGTACTTATTAGAATAAAATGTTTGTCCGTCTGTCTGTCTGTTTGTTCCGGCTAATCTCCGAAACGGCTGGACAGATTTTGACGGGACTTTCACTGACAGATAGCTGATATTATAGCGGGTAACTTAAGCTACGGGTAACTTTAATTGTAGAAAAAATTGAAACCCCAAAATCCGTTTTAAATATGAAAGTACATATGTATATCATCGATCAGGGTCGGCTTATTTATGCGGGTAAAACCTCAGAGCACAGCTAGTTGCGAAATAAAACTACACGCGATCTTAGTAAATGCTATTAAACATTTAAAAATTACTCAACGGATGATATAATTATGTAATAACGATTTAATAAAAAAACCGACTTTAACGCAACAGCTTCAAACATGTTTCAGCGATTTTTTTTATTGGATAAAGTGACGAAACGAGCGAAACGTTCACATGATGGTGAGTGCAACGTCTTCCCATAAAAAATGCTGTGTCACTCAGAACTTATTTGTGTGGCACCACACTGCGCTCGTCGACCTGAGACAACAGTTCTTAAGTCTCATATGCATAATGATTACACTAGCTCTCAGTGCCCTTCAGACCGAAACACAGTAATGTTTGCACACTACTGCTTCACGGAATAACTGGGGTGGTACCTACCTAGACGGAATCCTGTCACCAGTAAAATCTCAATTTTATCTTAACTCATTATAAAGACACAAATATAAAGACCGGCACATAACATCACTAGCGAAGGTATCGGTACGATCAAGAAGCGCTGATAAACTAATGGAATTTACCTTTTTTTTTACTTTTTTCGAGTGTTTTGTTCTTGTGCAATAAAGAATTTCTCGACTGAATAGTTTCAAGAAACAAGTGGCTGTTTCTGGGCACATGAGACTAAAGAGCTGATGTCTCAGGGTTACGGACGCAGCATATGCCACACAGAAATGTTCTGGATGACACAGCATTTGTTATGGACAGACGTTGCACTTACCATTAGGTACACATTTTGGTCGTCTCGTCAGATTCGCCTATAAAAATAGTTTTTCTATTTACTTAGTAATGTCAGTCCTAAACACTTTTCAGTTTCTAGGAACAATTTCAGATGTAAATGTTTAATTTTAAGAGATGTAGTAAACTTTCAAAATTTCGGTCGACAGTAAAATGACTTTTGACTGACGTAAACTACAATTTTGGTCTTGAATTTTCCAATCGCTGTACACTTTCACGAGCACTTGCAGCTTAATAAACTGTCAACATTAAACGTCAAAGTCAAAACTCAAAATACTCGTATACACAGATATTACAAAAATCAATAAAGATTCGAGTTGGCGCCAAATTGTTTTCTTTGGATTCTTTGGTATTTATGGCAACAGTAGTAATTTTTCTGCCCAATTCATATAGGTAAGTAGGTAATTATTTATACGATTGTTGGAATTATAATTGCTTGTAAATTTGTGAATATGTCATTAAAATGAAAATTAACATTTAATTGAATATCATTTGCACGGATGGAAACAAAGCAAATGAAAATCAATTTTTCAACCACTGTACACAGGAACCGGAACAGACAGTCAAAAATTTTATAAGCATTGAGTAATAAGCTGTTATTTTGTTACTACAAACAAACACTTCAATTTTATGTATTGGTATATCTATACCATTATATATTTATTAAATATCTTAATTATAGGTATTATTGTAGGTAGCCAGGGGGTTTGTAAGTGCAGAGTTAATTCAAATTCAAATTCAAATTCTTTATTTGCTATAAATAGATAGACTACAGAAGAAGATCTAGTGTGAGGCAACCATTTTTATTTAAGAAAAAATCATCTGTAATGCCTTTCCCTATTAGGCCTTCCCAAAATAGAGCCGTTCTCCAGCAGTGGATTTAAAAAGTCTCTGTAGTCAAACACCCAATAGCGCATGGTGGCGATGGGCTCACCACCTATCACACCAAGTGCATTATATTGTTTTGGTGAAACGTGGATTGTGGCAGTCATCTGCTTTTGAAGTGAGTGCCCAGTCTCTGACTACCCCTTGTGGGATACAGTCGTGATTTTAGGTATGTATGTATGTATGTGCCGCGCTGTTTTACCCGCCGTTTAATTTGAAAAGAAATTGCTCAAGTGTCGTAGCGTTACGTTATATAGCCTTCCTCGATAAATGGCCTATGTTCAGCAGTGGACTAGTGATGGAGGCTGAAATGAGGATGATGAATGTATTGTGTGCCGATGTCACCGTGTTCGACCACGAGGACGATCTACCAGGAGTACATTGTCTATGATTTTTATAAATATTGTAAAAGGTTATGATTGTGAAGACAATTACGTTTGTAACGCAATCGACTCGCAGACAGATGGCCGCTTTGTTTATTAAAGTCGTGCGGTGGCCATGCGTTTGATCCTCGATGGAATGTACGGATGAATCTGGCTTTTTAAGTTGAGCTTCTCAACCAATCGACGACCACGGGTACACCAGTGTGCCATGTATGCGTGTTCTATGTAAAGTTTACCTATGCTATACCAATGATAGGAATTGTTTCGCTAATTACCATAACTAATAAATAACTGGTGGTGGGATTCCTATGCAGGAATCCGTCTAGGTAGGTACCACCCCAGGGCCGGTTATTCTGCCGTGAAGCTGTAGTGTGCAAGCATTACTGTGTTTTGGTTTGAAGGGCACTGTGAGCTAGCGTTATCAGTAATCTCTGGGCATATGAGACTTAAGAGCTGATGTCTCAAGGTAATGGGCGCAGTGTGGGGTCACACAGAAATTTTCTGGGTGACACAGTATTTGTTATGGGCAGACGTTGCACTTACCATTGGGTGAACGTTTTGCTAGTTTTGTCATGCTCTCAAATAAAAAAGAAATCAGTATGGCCACCCTACTAACAGCGCTGCGTTCAACGCTTTGTTTATTATTTAACAACTTTTTATTTGCTCCCGCCGAAAATTCAAGTGAATAAAAAAGATCCGTTGGCTTATTTGCTCTCGCTAAATCATGTAAACGTATTGACATTATTTATATTCTATTTTATTTATATTCTATTTTATTTACGGCATCTTTCTTCAAAGTTTAAGGTTTTTTTTAACGTCGACAGTAAAATGTTAGTTCACTATCACGGAAGTTTTCGCTGCAGGAAAGTAAGTTAATTTGCTAAGATCCGCGTGCCCGGTTCCACCCGTCGTTTAATTTAAAAGAAATCGCTCTAAGGGTCGCAGCGTGATGTTATATAGCCTATAGCTTTCCTCGATAAATGGGCTATCCGACACTAAAACAATCTTTCAATTCGAACCAGTAGTTCCTGTGATTAGCGCGCAAACAAACTCTTCAGCTTTATAATTTTATATTACCTCGGTTTCCAACACAATGGTTGTCTAAAATAAGTCCTTTTCTGAAAGTAGAGACCGCCTGTTCTACATATTGTAACACTGTTTATTTGGTAGCCCAGGGGCTAGGCGCTCGCGTAAAATTTCATTATACGCGAGTGACCTGGGTTCGATTTACGGTGCCGACACCACTAAAATTGTTAATCGCAACTTTAATTGTTTATTTACCACGTGCTCGGCAGTGAACTAGACATCGTGAGGAAACCTGCATGTCTGAGAAATAAAAAAATATTTCAAAGACATGTGCAGGCCGCCAACACACTTTGGGGCAGCGTGGCGGATTCTTCCTAGCTTCAAAACTCAGAAATGAGAGGAGGCCTGTGCTCAGCAGTGGGACATTTATAGGTTGAAACTTTAGTTTTTAGTTTTTGTCTTGCAGTATTTGGTGTACAATAAAAATATATTTATCCATTCGTTCGTTTGCTGACCTGATGTAGACAAAGCGGAAGCCGTTTGGTGTATTGTGCACAGTGCCGATTCCTCGCTCTAGTGATGCTAATTATAAACGAAATTAATATCGCCTCTATTTACGGGTGACATCTCCGACGCTCATACATCCCTAGCCATCTAACTTCTGGTATACGCCGGAAGATGGCGCTTTTCAATATATATGTGTATGATAAAACGCATTAGTTATTCCTACAAACTAATACACACTACTAATTCTTTCACGAACACCTAACCGATACAAAATTCCTTAATTTTACTGGTAGTAGGATTCTTCAGGAATCTGTTTAGGTTCCAGCGCAATGTCAGTTTTTTTTTTATTAGATAAAGTGATGAAACGAGCAAAACGTTCACCTACCCATAACAAATGCTGTGTCACCCAGAAGTTTTCTGTGTGACATCACACTGCCCATCACCTTGAGACAAAAGTTCTTAAGTCTCATATGCCCAGTGATTACGCTAGCTCACAGTGCCCTTCAAACCGAAACACAGTAATGTTTGCACACTACTGCTCCACGGCAGAATGACTGGCCCTGGGGTGGTACCTACCTAGACGGATTCCTGCATAGGAATCTTACCACCAGTCAGTACTTCCGTCAGTCAGTAGTGTGCAAACATTACTGTGTTGCGCATAGAAGACTTAAGGATGAGTGCGGTGCCACACATAAATGTTGTGGGTGACGTAAGGCCATGAGTTGAAGAATGAGTTTTTTTTACACAAATTACGAATCTGTGAGTGGGATCCGTATGAAAACACAACGGGACAACTAAACAAGTGTTTTTTTTTTTATTTGTTAAAGGTGACGTATCGAGCAAAACGTTCACCTGATGTTAAGTGCAACGTCTGCCCATAACAAATCCTGTGTCACCCAGAACATTTCTGTGTGACACCACACTGTGCCCGTCACACTGAGACATCAGTTCTTAAGTCTCGTATGCCCAGTGATTACGCTAGCTCTCAGTGCCCTTCAAACCGAAACACAGTAACGTTTGCACACTACTGCTTCACGGCAGTTTACTAGTAAATAGACCTAATATCATACCTCTCGAGTGCGCCTGCCAGCACGGCGGGGCGTTACAGTTCCTAGAGATTAGAATAGAATAGAATAATTTTTAATTCAACATAGATTATTTAGTTTTTTCCCGGTGCCGGCACCACTAACATTGTTAATTGCAATTTTAAGTGCTGATTTACCACGTGCTCGGCAGTGAAGGAAAACATCGTGAGGAAACCTGCATGTCTGAGAAATAAAAAATATTTCGAAGACATGTGAAGTCCGCCAACACGCATTGGAGCAGCGTGGCGGATTCTTCCTAACTCCAGAACCCTCTCAGAAATGAGAGGAGGCCTGTGCTCAGCAGTGGGACATTTATAGGCTGAAACTTTACTTTTCTCTAAAGTAAGTACTTTAGATTATTTAGATAATAATTATTGAACGTCATTTTTTTAAACTACATTGGTTTGCAAAAAAGTCGCTGGTAGGAACCAGTAAGAAACTTTTTCTTTAAGTCATTATGTACATTAACAGTATTATAAAGATGTAGAACTAGCTTGGCGCCGATCACCCCATTCCCAGGGGCTATCATCATCCATGTATTCTTTAATATTATAATAACCCTTTTTATGAAGTCTTTGTTTAATAAAAAAATTAACTTTTTGATTGAAAGACTTTGTGCACGTCTGTCTGACCGGATCAATAGACAAATAGGTTACTGTACTTTTGATAAATTTATTTAGTTTAGGAAAGTAGAAAAGGGGAAACGGGCCACGAGACTAAAATTCCTTGGGGCCTCTAAAATATCTATATAGTTATCGAAATGAAATAAAAAATAAAATTCCTGTACTTCCTGTATTTGAATTAAAATGTACTATATCCAATAAATATTCAATAAAACGCAAATAAGGCTTCGAAATAAAAGTCCCGGAATTCCGTTTTCCAGGTTTAACGGTGACCGAACGCGAGTCGGGTCAGGGTCGGGAATTAAAAATTCAGCGCACAAACCGCCGCCATGTTAATTTGGACCGCGACCGCCATCTTGTGATATAGATTTCGCGGGTATATTTTAAAGCTTCAACCTTGAGGATTGTACGATGAATGCAACAACGTATTTATTTAAACCATCAGTGATCGATATTCGACCGTAATTCATATATTTTTGTAATTGTATTCACGTTGGATTGGATTAATAATTTGTTGACCAAATTCTAAGTACTCTGTGCGATTGTTTGACTCTATTACGTATTTGACATTGGCAGTATGAATGTAAACAAACGACAGACCATTTTGTGATTGACATTGTCAGTACAATGTATAATTATGTAATGTAAAATATAGAATGTTTTATTTAATTTAATTTAATGTATTTGTAACACATATCCATACTAATATTATAAATGCGAAAGTAACTCTCACTGTCCCTCTGTCTGTTTGTTACCTTTTCACGGTTTAACCGCTTAACCGATCTTGACGAAATTTGGCACGGAGATAGGTTGCATCCAGACAGAGACAACAGACAGAGGGACAGAGAGTTACTTTCGCATTTATAATATTAGTATGGATGTACTTTTGACAAAGATAAAATAAAGAGAATACCAACGGAGTTGCTTTCGTCTCTTTCTTCTCCGTCAGAGGAACCTCGTTACGAAACGGTGCTAGATTGTAAAAAAAATGACGTTCGACAAACGAAATTTATATTTCTTACGTTGAAGAATAAATAATTTTCATTTCATTTCATTAATGCTTGTACGATTCCTATGCAGGAATCGGACTATGTAACATCGCAGTGCCAGTTATTCTGCGAATTTGTCAAAGATTGTATATAGTAACCTTGGAACTGTGTTACTAAATAAAATAGGTACGTTATTACAACAATTATCTCTAATTTCACTGGTAGTAACACACCAACCAACCCAGGCGAGTTATTTTGCCTCGAAGCCAGTAGTGTGCAAACATTGCTGTTTCGGTCTGAAGGGCACTGAGAGCTAGTGTAATCACTGGGCATATGAGACTTAAGAACTAATGTCTCAGGGTGACGGGCGCAATGTGGTGCTACATAGAATTAGTTCTGGGTGACACAGCATTTTTTATGTGCATACGTTTCATGTTTAGCTGTGTGGTGGCGGCTCGTTAAAAGAATACTACCACTCCATCTCATCCATTGGATCTCGTAAAAGGCGAGTAAAGAATTAAACTGCACTATGCACCCAACAGCGCATGGTGGCGATGGGCTCACCACCTATCACACCAAGTGCATTATATTGCTTTGGTGAAACGTGGATTGTGGCAGTCATCTGTTTTTGCAGTGAGTGCCCAGTCTCTGACTACCCCTTATGGGATACAGTCGTGATCTTATGTATGTATGTATACGTTTCACTTTTTGACGTAATCGCAATTTTTTTTTTCGATTAATCCTTCCATGTTGGAAGAGGCCATTACAGTGAACTGTATCAATTCTTTTGATAACCACAGTTAATGCTGCAGTCGTTTAAAATGTCGACAACTAGATCTACTCTTTGATACATCTAATTATAGATACTTAATTGAACGCATGACGAGATCGCTGCAAGCGCATACTGTTGCATTAAGAATGGCGGGAAAATTGCCTGTATATCCGCGTCTGAACGCCCGCCAAACACAACAAAATGGCGGGGTAAAGAGACAGTTATGACGTCGAGAATTATTATTGTAGTTAATGGGTGCAGTATAGTACTTTTTATCGAGAACGATCTGAACTCGAGACTTTCTTGCGAAACTGCTAAGGTGTCCAAGATATTAAAATTAAACAAAAAATTAAGAATTACCATCTTTCATGATTCAGTAGTTTTTATATTGAATGATAGCGTAAATACGAATTTACTTTTTTCAGTCCGATTTTGTTAAGGACAAAAGTAAAAAAAAGCATTTCAAATAAAACAGCCATAGACAAACATTTCTATTTAATTAATGTGTGTTTTTTAAAAACTCAATTTTTTTTTAAAGGAAGTGAAAATGTCTTTCTTAATAAAATTTAAGAACGTTCAAATCTTCATCGGTTCGAAAAATAAAACCACGAAGACGAACCGACAACAAACTCCTGGGTCTATTTATCAATGCAATTTTACAATATATATTAATAATAAAAATAAATAAAATGTTAGCGTCTGTTTGTAATAAGAAAATTTGTAATGTGAAAGTTTATATGTATATAAAATTTTTAATTTTGTGTCTGTCTGTCTGTTTGTTCTCCGATCCCCAAAACGGCTGGAAGAATTTTTAACGGGACTTTCACTGACAGATAGCTGTTATTATAGCGGGTAACTTAGGCTACTTTAATTTAAGAAAAATAATAAGGGTTCCGCGCAAAAAAATTAAAAACCACCAAAATCCCATTCAAATCCCTATTTATATTTCTATACTTCCCTAGTATATATGTATATCATTGATCAGGGTCGGCTTCTTTACGCGGGTGACACCGCGGGGCACAGTTAGTGTCATATATGTATGGAGACGTTAGTTCTTAAGTCCCATATGATTAGTAAATATAGTAAATATTGAACGTACAAGTAGCTCTGCCTTTAGCTTTTTACCGGCGGTAGGTTTACTATGCAATTACCCATCTAGGTCTATATACCTACATGGTATACCACCGCGATTGCAGTTATTCTGACGAGAAGCAGTAGTGTGCTATCATTACTGTGTTTCGGTTTGAAGGGCACTGTGAGCCAGCGTAATCACTGGGCATATGAGACTTAAGGACCGATGTCTCAAGATGACGGCGCGGTATGGTGCCACAGAAGAAAATATCTAGGTGACACAGCATTGGTTATGGGCAGACTTTTCACTTACAATTAGTTGAACGTTTTGTTCGTCTTGTTACTTTATCCAATAAAAAAAAAACTCATATTTATACATCATACATCCTTATACATTTTTTAAACAACACTAGTAATACTGTTAACCCTCCAACTAAATTTAAAAATCTGTATTATTGTTCACGGCAATTTTCGAATGGCGGGCACGTTCCTGCGACGCCATGTTACGCAGTCCGCAGCCTAAACCATTAGGCCTCCCCCACAATGAAAGCACGGGACTATACGTCTTGTTAAGAAGACATCATTAGAAAAAGCGTATTATAAAATAGATCATTACACAGAGGACAGAGATGTGTGGAAATAACTCTGCACTTGCAAACCACCTGCCTACTAAATTTATGATGTAATTTTTATGTAACTTATAAATGACATGTAATATGGCTTTGAAAAAAAGAAAGATAGGTGTATATTTTGACATTGATAAGACCTTTAAACAAGCCTAAACTGAATAAAGAAATTTTGACTTTGACCTTGACTTCACAAAACGACGTAAGACTATTAACCTAAAAAAAAAACAAAATCGCCGGCTTTGCTTCTTAATAATTACCGCGTTCGTTCTCCCCCTAAAGTTTATATTAACCTATTTTCTTTCACAACCCCTTATTTAATACAGTTTAATGTGACATCTGACACCTAGTGTCTTCATTTCACCGTTTTGTACTCGCTCAATTTGATTAACGTTTTTGTCGCGTATTTCTCTGACAATTTGATTTTGCGACGCGTGACTTTCCAAGATGGCGTCGCGTCATTTCAAATTATTTTCTACGTACTAATGAAATAACATCCAAAACGTACATGTTTATTTGTGTAATGTTATAATTATATTTTTCGTACAAATGTTATTTTTTAAACTTGGAATATTTAAAGAAGTTTATATTATATATTTATTTAGCTTCACATACATGACAAAATGTATGTAGGCGGACTTAATGCCTGATACATTCTCGACCAGTGTACTGCCAGAGTGGTGCACGTAGAATGAGGTAGGTGTAGTAATTTGAAAAAGAAAAAAAACATAAAAAAATATACCCGCGCAAAAGAGCCGACAATGATCGATGATTTGCATATTTACTTCGGTTTTTGATTTTGGGGTTTTAATTTGTTAGCGCGGAACCCTATTTTTTTTTAAATTAAAGTAGCCTAAGTCACCCGATACAATATCAGCTATCTGTCAGTGAAAGTCCCGTCCAAATCGGTCCAGCCGTTTCGGAGATTAGCCGGAGCAAACAGACAGACAGACAGACAAAAATTTTCAAAATTGTTTTTCTTATAAGTACCGTATATACTTTCATTAGCATTGCGTAAAAAGCTGTTATTCTGTTATTACAAACAAACACGTCAATTTAATTTATTTGTGTAGATGTGTATCCGTAACCCAATTTTAATTGACAAATTAATTTCATATAACGTCTGTTTTGTTAATCAGGGCCGGTATGGAAACAGTTGTTTGAGAGATATTCGTAAAGTCGTACGTTAAATCACGCCATTACAAAATTTAAAATGCCGGTTTACGTGAGTTTGTGTGTGCATGCGTACGTGATTGCGTGTGTGTGTGCATGTTATTTTACTTTTATAAAACAGACTAATTCAATTTTTGACTTTTGGCGCCAACTCGAAAGGTGGCGGTAGTGTTTTTATTTAATTTTGTAATTTAAGTGTATATTTGGTGTTTTTATGTTTAATATTGATAGTTTATTATGCAACAAGTGCTCCTGAAAGTGTACAGCAATTCAAGATCAATATTGTGCTTTTCGTTTTGTCGCCATCAGTCCACCAATCTTCAGTAAAAGTCATCTATCATTTTACTGTTGATCGAAATCGAAATTTTAACGGAGATTCGAAGACTGTATACTTGGATATATGGCTGACGCACAAACCGTGCAGGTCAAGAAATGTGGAAATAAATAAATATAAGCTGAAAAGCGCGGGAAACGTCGAAAGAGCTGTTGTGATATGTGAAGCTATGAAGTCACAATTTTTCAGTGGCATATGCGCAAACCGCGCGATGCCACATTTAAAAAAAAAGTTCACCTTTCTCTTTCTTTCATTGTAATCGGTAGCGCGCTGTTTTGATGCGGGTACTTTCTTATCGAATAATTGGTAGTAATTCAAATAACAAATTGCAGACAATAAATATCATTAGTAATACGCGTTGATTTTCTTTTTTATAAATAATTATAGACTGCCAGTTGCAATTTATTTTCGTTATCATTCAGATTTCAAAAACAAATCATTTTATTTTTTGTTGTTACACAAAGATCCAAACGTTCCTTCGATGTTGGACTTTAACTTTATTTATTATTTTATTATTACTTCCCCAACGGTATTGGTTCTCGATAAATGGCCGGATCATCGCCGTTACGTCGGTCGGAAAGGTAGGTGCTATTCTACTCTGCTGGACATCTATCGGCCACCTTTGTGAAAAGTCGGAACATTTATAGTCCTGATCAAGGGTGAATAGGGACGTGTTGGCGAACACGTCCCTATTCACCCATTAGACGCATTAAGCTCATTCTGCGTAGATCGGACTTCAGGTTAACTATCCTATCATATTCATTTATGGAAACAGTCGTAAACTATTTTCCAGTGTCAAGTAACATATCCAAGTAACAATCTTCGTGCAGCGAGCTTTCTAAATTTCGATCGACAGTAAAATGATAGTTTGTCTTTCACTGAAGATCTGCTGGACTGATGGATACAAAACGAAAATAACAATTTTAGTCTTGAATTGAATTTTCCAATGACTGTACACTTTCAGGAGCACTTGCTGAAGAATAAACTATCAACATTAAACATCAAAACTATATATATATATATATATATATATAGAAATTACAATATTCAATAAAAAAACTGCCGTCATTTTTTCGAGTTGGCGCCAAAAGTACTAGGTTAAATATTTCATTACGACGTCAAAAACTTTTGTCCTCCCGTGACCATGGCCGTTGTGAAGCGCTCGAAACGTCGGGATATCTATACAAATAAATAAAATCGAAGTGTCTGTTTGTAAAAACAAAATAACAGCTTTTCACTCAATGCCTATGAAAGTATAAAAGTAAAAGTAAAGTTTCGGCCTATAAATGTCCCACTGCTGAGCACAGGCCTCCTCTCATTTCTGAGAGGGTTTCTGAGGGAATGTGGGTTGGCGGACTGCACATGTCTTCGAAATATTTTTATTCCTCAGACATGCAGGTTTCCTCACGATGTTTTCCTTCACCGCCGAGCCCGTGGTAAATCAGCACTTAAAATTGCAATTAACATTTTAGTGGTGCCAGCACCGGGAATCGAACCCAGGTCACTCGCTACTATAAAATTTAAAGCGATCGCCTAGCCCCTTAGCCCACGGCTCTATGAAAGTATATAAGGTATTTTAAGAAAAACCATTTTGCATTTTTTTGTCTGTCTGTCTGTTTGTTCCGGCTTATCTCTGAAACGGCTGGACCGATTTTAACGGAACTTTCACGGACAGACAGCTGATATTATAGCGAGTATTGCCGTGTGGTGGCGGCTTAAGAGAATCTACCACCCCATCTCGTCCCCTGGGTGTCGTAAAGGTCGACAGAGGAAAAATGAAAACCAGGAGATGGGCAGCAGCATCTCCCTGAAACATCTCAATAAATAAATTGCGGTTGCCAACTCGCAAGCGTGGCGACTATGACAAAATCCCCCAAAATGAGAGCTACAATCTTTTGTGGTAGTCTATGAGGGAGGCCTACGTTCAGCAGTGGACTAGTGATAGGCTGTAATTATGATGATGATGATAGCGGGTAACTTAAGCTATTTAAACCACTAAATTCGATTTAAATAGGGATGTATATATGTATATCATTGATTGGGGTTGGCTATTTTACGCGTGGAATAGCTGGTAACACAAAACCGCATGAATGCACACTACTGATTCACGGCAGAACAACTGGCACTGCATGATAGATTTTTTTAATTTTTTTTATTCAATATGGATCATTTACATAATACTAATTGAACGTCATTTTTATAAGCAACACTAGTTCGCAAAGAAATGCCTCTATCCTGGGAAGAACCAGTAAGGAACCCTTTTATCGGGATTTTTTTTTCCAGTCATATTAGATATACAATTACAGCAGTATTATAAAGATGTAGAATAGAATAGAATAGATTTTTTTTATTCGTGGCTGCAAAAAACTGGTGGTAGGATTCCTACGCAGGAATCCGTCTAGGTAGGCCACCCCAGGGCCAGTTATTCCGCCGTGAAGCAGTAGTGTGCAAACATTACTGTGTTTCGGTTTGAAGGGCACTGTGAGCTAGCGTAATCACTGCGTATATGAGACTTAAGAACTGATGTCTCAGGGCGACGGGCGCATTGTGGTGTCACACTGTTCTAGGTGACACAGCATTTGTTATGGACAGACGTTGCACTTACCATCAGGTGAACGTTTTGCTCGTTTTGTCACCTTTATCAAATAAAAAAAAAACTGTTAACAATTATTAATTACAAACAGTAGCATTTTACCCTACGAAAGTACACAATAAAAGCGAAAAAAAAGAAGATATATATATGTAGATAATATATATATATTACACGTGGATGCAGATAGGCGTACACACACACGCATCCACATGCGTACATACACGGACATATACGAGATGTAGCTAAAATTATCACAGAGTATAGAAGGCCATTGGATTGCAGCAACGAAAAAACAACCGACTCAGCATATTGCTGCAGCAACAATTGTTACTGCAGCGCTGATATTCTGTCGGAGCTAGAAAAAATATAATAAGTTAGAATAGAGAATATCAAAATACCTAGATACCAAGAGCGTCGCCAGCCAATACTAAATGCTGTTGTAAGTTGGTTTGGCATTAGATGAACAAATCGAATCTCATTGGCAGCTGCCCTGTCCTGCTCTCCCTTGACGAGGCCTTTGATACCTAGGTGGTTGACATAGTGGCAGGATTCCTGCGTAGGAATCCTACCACAGTCTTACCCTGCCTTGCGCATTTAATTGCGTTTGTAATCGTAACTGAAAGATCTAGATATTGACAAATTATCACGGCTTATAAAAACTGGACTCTGGCTATTGTTCGATAAGCGCTCTTTCGCAATGGACCTCGATTATCGATTTGTAATTGTGTCATTCTTTTGTTCCAGGTATAAACTTCGACATTGTCACGCGAGGATCTGTCCCGACCAGATTACTGAAGAATTACGATGCGTCATGAAGCCGAGGCAGCTCCGGTTGTGATACTACGCGAGTGACCTGACGGCACCTCTAAAGTTTTTACTTTGAGTGCTGATTTCTCACGTGCTTATCGGTGAAGGAAAACATCGCGAGGTAACCTGCATGTCTGAGGAATGGAAATATTTCGAAGACATGTGAAGTCCGCCAACCCGCATTGGAGCGGACATTACCCGGCTCCAAAACCCTTTCAGAATTGAGAGGAGGCCTGTGCTCAGCGGTGGGACATTTATCGGCTGTTACTTTTTACGTCTGCATTTTTTAATCACATTCAACACGGGGAATGTTTGGCGCATTATATTGCCAAGAAAAGGGTAGGTAGCTACCCGCCAGATCCAGTGGTCTGATCTGGGTAGGACGTCTCCTCCTACTAGTAATATTTAGATATTATATATATAGTTCGCATCACAGAAAACTTTCATAGCGCGATTATGGAATGTATGATATATTTTCTCATGAGGCGTCGTAGATGTCGCTACGAGTGTTTCGGGGAATCGTTCGGTGTTATTCCAGCAGCACCACTGTGCGGTTTTCCGGAACTTTTCAGCCACGCACACCCACTTTGTGGAACTTGCTGGCGCCAGCGGCTTTTCTGGGCCGATACCGACTTAGGGATCTTCAAGAAAAGACCCTACTACTTTCACTAAGACCGCCAACGCACCCGCGATTCCTCTGGTATTGTGGTTATTCCTGGTCGGACAGTCATCATCATTTTATCATTAGTCCACTTACTAGTGTTGCGTCACACAGAAATGTTCTGGGTGACGCAGCGTATGTTATGGTTGCTGCCGGTCTTCTGCTACGACGTTGAAGCGTCGTGCAGGTACGGGCCTCGAGGCGAACCTCTTTCCCGTATGTTATGGGCGGACGTTGCACTTACCAAAAGGTGAACGTTTTGCTCGTTTCGTCGCTTTATCAATTAAAAAAAAAAGAGTTTTTCAGTGTCAAACCCCGTTTCACTCCGATGTCGTTTAAAAAAAAAACATTAGTATGTTATATATAAATAACTAGCTGATGCCCGCGACTTCGTCCGCGTGGATATAAGTTTTTTAATTATCCCGTGGGAACTCTGCGTGCGTACGTCTCCAGCGTGCAAGCTATCTCTGCGCCAAATTTCGTCAATATCGGTCAAGCCGTTGAACTGTGAAAAGGTAACAAACAGACAGAGTGAGTTACTTTCGCATTTATATATTGGTATGGATTATAATATTACTGTAATAATTTATTATAATATTGAAATCATGATAACGTCACTGTGTAATCATCCATGAATACACTGTCATCGTAAATAATTATGACCGAACAGCGCAGTTCGTTTTTTGCTTCATTGTTCCATAAAAAAAAAAAACAATAATGGGGCGGTAGTTCGCGCCATTTATACGACTTTAAATATATATATACCGAGGTAAAATAAATTTTTCATATCTATACAAATAAATTTATTTATTAGGAAAAAGGTTGTGGAACGCTGTAAAATCTTACAAACTCTGCTAATTTAAGTCGTATATTATTGTGGTTGGTTTTCCTAATAAATAAATAAAGTTGAAGTGTCTGTTTGTAATGACAAAATAACAGCTTTTTACTCAATGCTTATGAAAGTAGATACGGCACAAAAGCTAGCTCTCGTTTTGGGGGGACTTTGCCATAGTTGCCACGCTCGGCAGGCGGGTTGGCAACCGCAGTTTTTTTATTCAGATGTTCCAGAATGCTTTGCTTTTCTTTGAAGATGCTGCTGCCCATCTCCTGGTTTTCATTACCGTCTGTCGACTTTTACGTCGCCCACGGGATGAGATGGGGTGGTAGATTCTCTTAAGCCGCCACCACACGGTATGTATGTATGTATGTTCGCCTAATGTAAGACTCGTTAAGGTTTCGGTTGAAATCCCGAGTAGAGCTTACAACCGCTGACTCCGAAGTCTTTAACAGTTTGTGATGAGGCGATGTGGAGGACTGAGCGCGAAACTGTTCCATCGACTATGTAATTTAAAAAAAAAAACACGATACTTCTAGGCTCTGTCATCACTAACGGATACCACGGAGACCGAACGGAGAAAGTTCCTTAGTCGAACTTATATGACACTAGTTTTGCGCCGCCGTTTTACTCGCGGAAAATGTTGAGGCATAAAGTTTTATAGCTTATAACCTAATCTCCTTAAACGTGCTATGTAATAAAAAAATATATTTATAAATCTGATTTGTATTTCCTGAGATTAGAGAGTTCAAACATACAAACTATCCAACTTCATTATAGTAGTAAGATGCAGGAATCCGTCTAGGCAGGTACCACCCCAGGGCCAGTTATTCTGCCGTGAAGCAGTAGTGTGCAAGCATTACTGTGTTTCGGTTTGAAGGGCACTGTGAGCTAGCGTAATCACTGGGCATTTGAGGCTTAAGAACTGATGTCTCAGGGTGACAGGCGCAGTGTGGTGTCATACAGAAATATTCTGGGTGACACAGCATTTGTTGTGGGCGGACGTTGCACTTACCATCAGGTGAACGTTTTGCTCGTTTCGTCACTTTATAATATATAAAAAAAATTATTAATCATAATCAAAAAAACGGACTTTAACTTAAGAATTTCGTAATTTTCTTATCAGTCCCATCATCAGAACATGACAAAAGTTATTTCAAACCATTTTTTTAAATTGATCCTTATTTGACGAAAAATGTCGGTGATTATACGTTAAAAAAAATACAGACACCATTTCTGAATTCAGTTAAAAAAAAACAATTTCTAACGCTTGCAACGGAGTATCAATACGTTTAGTTTAAATAACAAAAAGACATCACAAAGCGATGGGTGAACGAACGCGGCGCACGACTGCCTGCACTGACACCGTCGAGTGAGACCGCGGCTGTATAATTCGTTTTTTTTTAAAAAAAAAAACTAAAACATTATCATTCACGGCGCAGCAATTTATGACATTCGGACTGTTTGACAGCCTGCTGTCATAAGTACTTTTGAAATCAAATTGTACTGATATTAGTGGCTCTTGCCGATGTTTCGCGAGGCTTTTAAAATTAAAAAACCTAATGTCAATAGAGAAGTAAGTTGCAATTTGTGAAATTAATTCACCGCCGAAATAAGAATGAAAAAAAACCACTACACCAAATCAAGGCAGTGTAAGCTCGTTTTGCGTAATAAAACTAATAATAATTAAAGTCTAAATGTGGCTCGGATTAACTGCCATCAGGACGTCCACGACTTCAGAAAATAAACGCGGCAAAATCCGTGAAATTTTGTTTTGTTACACTTCTCTCTCTAAAAGAGAGCCGTCAAGCAGTAGTGTGCAAACATTATACTGTGTTTCGGGCAATGAGGGCTATGTTAGAGCCAGTAATTACACACTGGGCATATGAGACTTAAGAACTGTCTCTTGGTGACTAGCGCAGTGTGGTTCCCCACAGAAACGTTCTACGTGACACGGCATTTATTATGGGCAGACGTTGCACTTATCATCGGGTGAACGATACATCTTGTGACTACTAGGTACCCATTAAAAAAAATCAAAAGTGTAAATACTCGTATTACAAAGAGGTGAACTACCGCTGCATACTAATGCAACATTTCTGCATACCGTAGGAGTTTGTATATTTAAGTGAAACATAGTTGTTTTGGTGCCAACTCAAAAAGAGGCGGTAGTGTTTTTATTGTTTTTTTTTTCGTGTTTATTTTGAGTTTAGATGTTTAATATTGATAGTTTATTATGCAACAAGTGCTTGTGAAAGTGTACAGCGATTGGAAAATTCAATTAAACACCAAAATTGTACTTTTCGTTTTGTCTCCATCGTTCCAGCAAACCTTCGACTCCATCACCATTCATCGGTTTTACAAATCTTGTGTAAAAGTCAACGATCAGTTTCACTGTCGATCGAAAACAAAGATTGTTTTAATCTTGTTTGAATTAACTGATTACTCGTCAATAGCAGAAATGGCTCGTTTTGGTAGCTAATTGCCAGTAACAAAAAAGAAAAAGAAAGGCATGCATCCAGAAACGTCAAAATAACTCACATTTTTAAAAGTCGTATATTCACATTTTTATAAACATATGTTGCTAGTACTGACATTATTTTATACGCAATTACAAGACTAGCAAGTCGTTCTCCACATGATAAGTGTCCCGTCTGTCCACGTCATTGTGGACAGACATTTCACCGCACTGCTCTCAGCTCTCTGTGCCCTTCAGACCGAAACACAGTAATGTTTTCGCGCTACTGTTTAATAACTGAATAACTGGCACTGCTGTGGTGCCTACCTAGGCTGGGCTAGGAACAATACAACCAGTAAATATTTTGCGTAAAGCAGCTTTCACCAGTGAGTGTAATGTATCTATCTCAATGTGTCCATTATTTACGCGACGGCCGCGTGGCCTACGGTAATGGAATCGAGTCCCAGTCGGTGACATTTGTCATCATCGTCATCATTTCAGCCTATCACTAATCCACTACCATATGCCTCATCTCATCATGCATAGGCCTCCCCCATAGATTGCCACAAAAGTTTGTAGTTCCCTTTTTCGGGGGGATTTTGCCACAGTTGCCATGTTTAGCAGACGGGTTGGCAACCGCAGTTTATTTATTCTGATGTTCCAGGAAGATGCTGCTGCCCATCTCCTGGTTTTTTTCCCCTCTGTCGACTTTTACGACACCCACGGGATGAGATGGGGTGGTAGATTTTTGTATCGAGTCTGTTTAAATGAAAAGAATTTTACAGATTTTATTGCGTTTAATTTTAATATTTTATAACCCGACGTTTCGAGTGCTTTACAGCACCCATGGTCACGGGAGGACTGAGGTGACAGATGTCCTGATGTCATAGTTAACCCGGAGTACCTTCAGCTTTTAATTATTATTTTTGGTCCGATCTACGCAGAAAGAGTTAACTGTGTCTTGAAGTCTTGCAGTGGTATGCTTGGTTTTTGATTTAATTTCATTAATTATAGGATCCCAAGCTGGTGGTAGTACCCAACCATCTTCTCTATTAATATTAGGATGTTTTTTTTAATTTCAATAGTCTCGCGAAACATCCTTGGTAGGGATCGGTGTACTTTCGCGAGGATTTGTGGATTATCAAATCTGATGTAATGGTTGGGATGATCCAGAAGATGGTCGCAGACTGGAGCGACGATGCTTCACATAGGGTCGTAAAACACACCCACAATGCAGGAGAAACCGTACTGTGGGTGTGTGTAAACAAGAACTCGGTTAGCAGTACGTATTCATCTTAGTCGCGAGATGTCACGCCGGTCTGACAGGGAGGCTGCGAGACGGTCAACGACCCGTGTACGATCGGCCAAGGTCGTGTTGGACTTCGGGCCGAACAAGTACTCTCAAGCTAGACATATAGGAAGTTGATTTTGTATGTATTTTATCTATAGGAGGTATACCTACACACAGTCACGCCTTTTTCCTTTATAAGGGTTAGGCAGACACCACACCGGTAGCTCACGTTTGGCCCCGAAGGAAACTGGTAGCGAAGCACGTCGACGCTATTTGGTACGAGTCAAAACATTCTTACTTCCCCTTGCGTTCCCACGAGCAGTATGGTGACAGCATTGTGTAGTCTTACGACCCCTCGGTAGGAAAAAGGTAGGTGCCATACTACTCTGCCGGACACCTATCGGTGAATTGTGAAATTGTTCAACAGATTTCACTGGTGTTAAGATTCCTATGCAGGACTCCGTCTACGTCAACAACAGTCGTAAACTTTCTTCCCGTGTCAAAGTCACGTAGGTTCATTGTTCATATTTCTTATTTCTTGACCCTTACAATTAGCTACCAAATTGAGTCATTATTGCCAATCTCAAGTAATAAATTTGTTATAATTTCATTTCGATCGACAGTAAAACGATAGTGACATTTACTGAAGATTTACTGGATTGACTTTGTATTTGGGAACGTTCCGCCACCCCACCCCAATGCGGATTGACGGACTTCACATGTGCTAAATATTAAATATTTTAATTCCTCAGATTTCCTGCAGGCTTCCTCACGAATGTTTTCCTTCACCGCTAAGCACGTTTTTCGCACAATAACACTCGCGTACTATATACATTGTGGCAGTGCGGCTGGCCGATGAATTACCACAGACATTTATTAGTTGCATAATAAACGATTCAAAACTCTAAAATATAAAGCAATAATAACCCGTAAAGATGCAAACGTCACTTTTACTAAGATAAAAGTTGGCGCCAATTGTAACCTAAAAAGTCGCTACAGTTATTGACATCACTTTTTTATGGATGGTAAAAAAGTTCCAGGACCAACTTAATCTTTGGCTAGTCGTAATATTACAAAACGATCAGGAATCATATGAATTATTGTAAATTCTGTGGACAGTATCGCGGGCGCAGCTATTTAATATAAAATACATAATTTCGTAACGCTAACGTGTTTTTAATCTGTTCTTATTTATGTACAAAGAGCTCTGATTGGGTGGCCACATGAAACTTTTTTAACGATCCCATTACGGCATTCGGTGGTATTGGCCGCAAACGCGTCGTATGGTTTTGTTAAGGAAAAATAAACGGCATGAATTGTTCAAGTAACGTTCCGAAATAAATTTAAAAAACTGTGTAATTAAGGAGCAATTCGTTTAAAGGTTTCAAATCGTTATAAAATCTAAACGTAGAATTAAAATGCGGTAGCTTAACGGTTGAGGTACCTGTCTACAGCGTCCTGTAACGGAATTATTGCTGCTGGTAACTTGTAATTTTTCTTTAGTATCTGTGTCTTCTAACTTTACACTATTTATTTAACTTTTTAGTATTGTAGTTAGACGAGTTCAGCCAAAAAGTCAGCCAGTAAATAGGTAATATATTATGTAACATTTCCGATCGCTTGAAAGTTTGTTAGAATACGACAGTAAATTCATAGTTCACTTTAACTGAAGATTCATTGGACAGATAGAGACAAAATATGCTAGATGTCCGATCTTGAATTGAATTATCCAATCACTGTACACTTTCACGGCCATTTCTAGCATAATCATCATCGCCATCATTTCAGCCACCAGTCCTCTGCTGAACATAGGCCTACCCCAATTATTGCTACAAAAGTTTGTAGCTCCCATTTCGGGGGGAATTTTCTTGTTGCCACGCTTGGAAGGCAGGTTGGCAAGCGCAGTTTATTTATTCTGATTTTCCAGGAAGACGCTGCTGCCCATCTTCTGGTTTTAATTTCCTCTCTGTCGACTTCCACGACACCCACGGGATGAGATGGGGTGGTAGATTTCCTTAAACCGCTACCACACGACACTCTGCATAATAAATATTGATAATAAATTGCATAAATAATACACTATCAATATTGATCATCTGAATTCTAAATATGTACAGAGATAATAACATACAATAAGGATAACTGTCAATTATTATATATTCGGGTTGGCGCCAAAAGTACTAACACAATGCTTTAGTTTTTATTAGTCTTTTCGAAATAGTTACACTTGTAGACCCTTCAATGTTGCCATATTTTTTCGAATGGGTTGGAAAATTACCCATTAAATTTCCTTTCTTCCCGAGCTCCTGAGCTTACCTGGCCGCCATCTTGAAAACTATCGATTCGATTTTTGTGAGATATCTATTTAAAATATAATAAAGAGATAATCAACAACGTCTTCAACGAGACAAACTGCGCGTATATCAGAAATGCTGTGTTCATCTGCGGCCCCATTATGAGTATAATTTCTGAAACGGTACTACTGAGTAATAACCGATATATTATCGAAGTACCGGCGTAATAGTTTGTGGAACGGACAACGCCGCAATGCAAGCCTTGGCTCGGTACCGGGCGGCCGTGAGCGCGGGTCATCGCCCGCCGCGGTTCATTGCCGCTACAGAGTACGCAAGCAGTAGAGATGTTTTAAATACTCTTCATTTTTAAAACATTAGTCTATAGATATATTGTTGAGCGTAAGGATGTAAGAGGATCAACTTGGGAGAGTGCTGTGACGCATGTAGGAACAAACAGAAGTTGTTTCTGGTGGTGGGATTCCTATCCAGGAATCCGTAGGTAGGTGCCACCCCAGGGCCAGTTATTCTGCCGTGAAACAGTAGTATGCAGATACTAATGTGTTTCGGTCTTAAGGGCACTGAGAGCTAGCGCAATCACTGGGCATATGAGACTTAAGAACTGATGTCTCAGGATGACGGGCGTAGTGCTGTGTCACAGAGAGACGTTCTGAGTGACCCAGTATTTGTTATGAGCAGACGTTGCACTTACCAGCAGGTGAACGTTTTGCTCGTCTCGTCACTTTATAGCATTAAAAAAACTCACGGCTTGAATATGAATTATATTTCCTATAACTAAGCTGAACCGTCATTTCTATTCAAAAGTATTTAGTAATGAATACACATTTTTTTTTGAACAGAAACAAATTACATACATACATACATAAGATCACGATTGTATCCCACAAAGGGTTGTCGGAAACTGGGCACTCACTGCAAAAGCAGATGACTGCCACAATCCACGTTTCACCGGAACAATATAATGCACTTGGTGTGATAGGTGGTGAGCCCATCGCCACCATGCGCTGTTGGGTGCACAGTGCAGTTAAATTCCTTACTCGCCTTTTACGAGATCCATTGGATGAGATGGAGTGGTAGTATTCTTTATCGATCAATATTAGTTTAAATTCGAAAACTCTTAAGAGAAGTATTTGAAATATTTGTTTTACCCATAGTAATTAATATATTAATAAATTTTAATGGACGGTTACTACGCAGGCGGTGCCGCTGGCATATGTAGAAGATAAGGAAAACTGTACACGGAAGTCTCTATTGCGGCATTAACCTATATATTCCAGTCCTTTGTGGCGTTCGAGCGGATCTTACACTGGCAATGTAACGCGCTTACGAGAACCTCACCGTAATTTTTTTGTTCAAATTAGATTATTAGAAGAATATAATCATTTTAAATACATCAACGATTTATGCGCACGTTTAATGTTGAAGGTCGTTCATGACGCCAGATTATTACAGCATAAAATTTGTTATATATATTTTTTTAATTGGAATTAAAGGTTGCAAATGTGGACCATACTCTGTTAAATGCTGTTATAGGTCAAGTAACAATAAGAACACACTTTCATACCAAATTTCCGTAATACATAATTATTTAATACTAATGTAAACAAATACAAATAATTTATTTTAACGGAGTGTGTGCTTTCAGAATCTACCAAAAATTTTAGAATATTTACGCATGCAACACTAATCTATATTTACGAAAATTAAAAAAGTCTTCTCCTCAATATGTAGAGAAGCACAACATCATCATATTACCTGGCTTTATTTCGAGACTAATACAAATATTACTTAAAGTTTGCATTTTTTAAATTCACCGTTATTATTCCACTAATGTGTAATTTAGGTTAGAAAAAACTTTTTATACTTTGTCTATTGTGTTGTATTTTCATTAAACGCACAATAAATGCTTCCGTAAAATATTGAATACGTAAAACGTGAAAAGGAATTCCTGTATAATTACAATGTAAAAACGGAAATTGACGTACCTACCTAGTATATTTACCGTGCGTGTTGGAAACTGTCTAATTATTATAACACGTGTTGTAGTTACTGACTACATGAATTTTAATAACTAATAAATATTTGTAACATTTCAGTTTTAGTGCTGTAACTTATGAACCTTTATCGAAAGACATATTTTAAAATACACAACCAAAAAGAATTGGCGCTAAATATGACATTGACAGGTTGCGTTAACAGATATTAAATGTATCTATGCCTTTTGGCGCCAACTCGAAAAGTGACGGAAGTGTTTTAATTGAACTTTGTAATTTCTGTATAAATTTTGAGTTTTGATGTTTGATACTGATAGTTTATTATGCAGGAAGTGCTCGTTGAAGTTCAGTAAAAGTCGTCGACATTTTGAATTATCTATTGTCACTCTCGTGACTGACTTGACATTGGCTTTACGAAACGTCGGGTTAAAAATAGTTATAAATTAAACGCGATAAAATCCATAAAAATAGTTTTATTTAAATCATCTATACATTTTTTTTAAACATACGGACATTAGAATCTATGGAAGTATGCAAAATATACTAATTTAGCAGTAGCTTCATCAGTCTGCTGTCTAATCTTTCTTATTGCAAAAATGTCAGAACTTAATTTCGGAGCTTTTTTTTAAATGTGTGTAGCGAATCAAAGGAATACAGTTGAATTTTCAAACGTAAGATTAGAATTCTGTAAATTAATATTAATAATATGCGCCGGCTTAGACATTTTAAAGTGTAAACATTTTGTTTTGCCTGCATTTAAAACTATATTGTTTGCCGCAAATCATTTGGAAACAATATCTGCCAGTTTCTAAATTAATTACATTCCATGTGGCTTTAGTTTTATCAGAAGAAAACTTAATTTTATTGCTTAACAAATCAGATTTTGCTTTCAAACAAACATTTACTACAATTGAATACTGTTTAACATACTGATAAAAATTGTACTTTGGATATAAGAGATCTTTTACCATAGAGATCATATAGGTTGTCTCTACTCCTTTTAATTCGTTTTGTTGCCCACTCACTGAAGCATATTTTTTTACGAATATTAACGTTTTTTTTTTAGTTTTTATTGCATAAAGTGATGAAACGAGCAAAACGTTCACCTGATGGTAAGTGCAACGTCTGCCCATAACAAATGCTGTGTCACCCAGAATATTTCTGTGTGACACCACACTGCGCCCATCACCCTGAGACATCAGTTCTTAAGTCTCATATGTCCAGTGATTACGCTAGCTCACAGTGCCCTTCAAACCGAAACACAGTAATGTTTGCACACTACTGCTTCACGGTAGAATAACTAGCCCTGGGGTGGTACCTACCTAGACGGACTCCTGTATAGGAATCCTTCCACCAGTAAGTATGATGATGTAGTGAATATATTTTCATATAAGTTTTGAACAAAAATCATATTTTTGTTACAAGCTTTCATTTGTGAGGCCTAGGTCCAGCTGTGGTCAAATTGGCTATAGTACTTGAGAATAAAATTCAATGAGACCATCCATCAATGAGATCCATTTGACCGCAACCAACGAAGAGCGGCTCGAATCGTCGACGACCATGTTCTGTCTGATCGGCTTGATCCCCTGGCTTTGCGAAGAGATGTTGCATGTCTTTTTGGGAGTGTTCCGAGAAATTGTTCGGATTAATTCCAGCCGCTGCATTTCACCATCGCACCTTACGGCATAACTTAAAATAACATCGTCACCACCTTGATGGTTGGCATTCCATCACAGTGCGTATTTCGCGTAATTTTCTGCCACGCACTTGAATTTTATGGAATGTGCTGCCGTCAGCGGTTTTTGCGGACCGATACGACTTAGGGACCTTCAAGAAAAGAGCCTATTCCTTCCTCAAAGGCCGGCAAGCATCTGCTATTCCTCTGGTATTGTAGATGTTCATGGGCGGCGGTGTTCACTTACCATCACGTGAGCAACCTCCTCTTTTGCTCCCTATTCTACATAAAAAAAACATGACTCCTCAGTAGAAGAGGTTCCTATGGCCAACTTCCGGCTCTATCATCAGACCAGCTCCATTATATCATATTATTGCATTGTCACAAGGTATTGTTCAGTGTCGAATCGCTGACGGTGTCGAGTCGGTATTGCCAAGCGTGGCAACTATGGCAAAATCCCCCCAAAGTGAGAGCATCAAATTTTCGTGGATTTCTATGCTTTAACGTCACTTTTTTTTTAAAGTAAAAAGTAAAGTTTCAGCCTATAAATGTCCCACTGCTAAGCACAGACCTCCTCCCATTTCTGAGAGAGTTTTTGGAGCTGGGAAGAATTCGCGACGCTGCTCCAACGCGGGTTGGCGGACTGCACATGTTTTCGAAATATTTTGTTATTCCTCAGACATGCAGGTTTCCTCACGATGTTTTCCTTCACCGCCGAGCGCGTGGTAAATCAGCACTTAAAATTGCAATTAACAATTTTCAGTGGTGCCGGCACCGGGTATCGAACCCAGGTGACTCGCGTACTATGAAACTTAAAGCGAGCGCCCAGCCCCTGCGCTACCACGGCTCACTTTTTTAAAGTCCTAACTTATTCCGAAACCAACACAACCCCTCGTAAATTGTCTCCCCCGCTTACGAGCGACTGAATGCCGCGTCGAAGGTCAACGAGCAATCGAATGCGTTGCACAAGGGCGTATGTTCCATTTAACAAGCTCCGTGCTTCCATATCATCAATCTAATTAAGCGGCAATAGCCTAATGGTTCAGGGTACGGACTGCAAAACATACGTCGCAGGATCGAGCCCGCCATTCGACCATTGTCGTGAACCATCTCCTAGCACAAGCTTTTGGAGTGGTTAACAGGAATATTAGTAATGTTAATATAGCATTGCTAGAATTATTTAAAAAAAATTAAGAGAATACCGTCACTCTTGTCGCTGGAGTGGCGAATCTGCTAAAATTTCATTACTGGCAACATTTTCGTTTGTAACTTCTTTGTAATTATTACTAGGGAATGAGGTGATCGCTGCCAGGTTTCTAAATATGATCTCCTCGTGCTGGAATCGTACAGCAATCCGCCACCACCCCAGGGCCAGTTATTCTGCCGTGAAGCAGTAGTGTGCAAACATTACTGTGTTTCGGTTTGAAGGGCACTGAGAGCTAGCGTAAACACTTGGCATATGCGACTTAAGAACTTATGCCTCAGGGTGACGGGCGCAGAACACACATAATTGTTCTGTGTGACACAGCATTTGATATAGACAGACGTTGCACTTCCCATCAGTTGAACGTTTTCCTCGTTTCGTCACTATCTCAACAAACAAGGAACTGCAGTCGACTGTATTTGGTGTCTTATCTTTGACTGTTGTTTGTTTTTATTTAATAAAGTGACGTAACGAGCAAAACGTTCACCTGATGGTAATTGCAACGTGTACCCATAACATGTGCTGTGTCATCCAAAACCTTTCTGTGTGACTCCACAATGCGCTAGTCACCCAGAGACATCAGTTCTTAAGTCCCATATGCCCAGTTATTACGCTTAACTCTCAGTGCCCTCCGAACCGAAACACAGTAATGCTTGCACACTACTGCTTCACGGCAGAATAACTGACCCTGGGGTGGTACCTACCTAGACGGATTCCTGCATAGGAATCCTACTAATCCAGATATCTATCGAACTCGCTGAAAATCGTACACACCAATATTTACTTCGAAACTAAGACGCTTTATCGGTTGAACGAGGTCGTTATTTATTTCAAACCAGACAGGCGCCTTTAGCAATTAGTAATTTGTAAAAAAAAATGGCGGGAATCGTTTGGCATCAGGTCCAGTCTCGCGAATCTAAGTGGTTTTTTTTCTCTTGTCTATCTGTTCCTGGCCGATTTCTAACCACGACAACTTCCGAATACGGAACTGGGCAGGAGATAGTGCCATTTTTGAGGATACAATCAAATTTATTCTAAACTAACTGGGCCTCGCTGTTTCACCCGCGTATAAAATCCGACCGCGATCGACGATGTGCATATTCGTATCAGATTTTGGGGTTGTAATTTTATTGTCCGATATCCTAATTATTAGGTCAGAGTACCTGACTTCTAAGCCTGCGGGTCCTGGGTTCGAATCCCAGCCGGAGCCAACATTTGTGCTAAAACATAAATTGTTGGTTTTCGGGTCTGGTTGTGTTGTGATTGTCCCCGTGTTTCTGACACTGCATCCTAGCCTACCTCCGATCTTATCGCATCAGCGTTACATCGGGCGCGGGTAGGTTGGGACGAGTGAGTGCCTCTGTGTTTGCAGCGTACACTAGTGGCACTATAATATCTTCTGCGCAGTTGATGGCTCTCGACTGTAGTCGAAAGTTGTTGCCGTGGTCGAAATCCGCTAGGAGAACATCACATCATCATCATATTTCTAAAATTAAAGTAGCCAATATCAGCTATCTGTCAGTGAAAGTCCCGTCAAAATCGCTTCAGCCGTTTCGGAGATTCATCATCATCATCATCATTTCAGCCTATCACTAGTCCACTGCTGAACATAGGCCTCCCCCATAGATTACTATAAAAGTGTGTAGCTCTCATTTTGAGGGGAATTTTGCCATAGTTACCACGCTTGGCGGGCGGTTTCGCCAACCGCAGTTTATTTATTCAGATGTTCCAGGAAGATGCTGCTGCCCATCTTCTGGCTTTCATTTTCCCTCTGTCGACTTTTACGACACCCACGGGATGAGATGGAGTGGTAGATTCTCTTAAGCCGCTACCACACCGCAGAGATTATCCGGATTTTCGGAGATTAGCCGGAACAAACGGACAGACAAAAATTTATTTTTAAATTTGTTGTTTTCTAATAAGTACCGTATATACTTTCATGAGAATTGAGTAAAAAGCTGTTATTTTGTTGTTACAAATAAATAAAATAGAAATGTCTGTTACATTTCTATTTTATTTATTTTTATAGACCGATGTAAAGCCCATTGCGATAAAATCGGAGATAGGATAGGATTCAGTGTCAAAGATACAGAATCAACTACTTGTTTTTCCACAAAATTTGGCACCGTTTGTGTTTCGAATCCTGGCCCTGCGGCGCTGTAGTCGGGCATTCCGACTACTAGACTATGCGACTTCCACCTTTCCTTATTACGCTGACCCAGCGCTCCGTTAGCACCCCTGTCGGGAAGATAAAATGGCCGCCCCAGACATCGCCTCTACAAGGGTCAACCAATCAACCGGACTCGAGTGTTACATCAATTTGAGCCCTTCATATACAGTCAGCGAAAGTTCGGTTAAGAAATAGGGAAAATATATATGAAATCATCATCATCGTCATCATCATTTCAGTATATAGTCCACTGTTGAACATACGCCTCCCCCATAGATTGCCACAAGTTTGTTGCCACGTGTGGCAGGCGGGTTAGCAAGCGCAGTTTATGTATTCAGATGTTCCAGGAAGACGCTGCTGCCAATATTTTGTATATATGTAAAGAAACATAAAATATAGAGCTTAAAATAAAGTCAATGGTTGTGCTATGTCTAACGGGATCTCGACTCATTGATTTTTTTTTAATTGGATAAAGTTATGAAACTAGCAAAACGTTGTCATGATGGTAAGTGCAACGTTTGTCCATAACAAATGCTGTGTCACCCACAAAATTTCTGTGACACCACACTGTGCCCATCCCTGAGACATAAGTTCTTAAGTCTCAAATGCCCAGTGATTACGCTAGCTCACAGCGCCCTTCAAACCGAAACACCTACTTAGACGGATTCCTGCATCTTCGTCTACTGTTTTGAGCCTGGCAATTAGCTACGAAATGGAGCCATTTTTGCCAATATCGAGTAATAATTTAATAACAACTCCATTTCGATCGACAGTAAGATGATAGTTGGCTTTTAGCGAAGATTTGCTGGATTGATGAGTGATGATGGAAATGGCGTCAAAACGAAAAGTACAATTATGGTTATGAATTGAATTTTCCAATGACTGCACACTTTCACGAGCACTCACTGCATAATAAGCTAGCAATATTAAACATAAAAACTCAAATTATACACAGAAATTACAAAATTCAATAAAAACCCCACCCGCCACTTTTCGTGTTGGCGCCAAAAGTCTATGGTTACCGATTTTACGAACCGGGCGTAGACAAAGTACAACGATATTAAAGATATAGCTAAAAATGTTTAGTAAAATCAAAGTCAAAGTCAACATTTCTTTATTCAGTTTAGGCTTGTATAAAGCTCTTACGAATGTCAAAATCTACACCGGTTCAAAAAATAAGACCTTCTCAGAGAAGAACCGGCAAGAAACTCTGAAGTCTTTCTTTTTTTCAATGCCATATTACATGTTATTTGAAAGTTACATACAAATTACATCATAAAATCAGTAGCCAGGAGGTTTGCAAGTGCAGAGTAAGAGTTATTTCTCTATGTAATGATCTACTTTATAATACGGTTTTTCCAATAATGTCTTCTTGACAAGTTTATTGAATTCTATGTCAGTTTTTTGAGTCACACTTTTAAATAATCATTCAACAACAAAATTTCGTACAAACAAAACTAAACAAAAGGAAAAACGTTTATATTAAAAATTAAAGTTCAAAAAAGAACAACGTGGGAGACGTGTCATTTTAAATCGTCATGTTATTTATGGTCATACGCAATTTAAAAAAAAGAAGAGCAAATTTTTTAATACCTATTCTTTTACCAGCTGTGCCCGCGGTTTTAAAAGCGTAAAGTAGCCGACACCGATCGATGATATACATATACAATTCCCTATTTGAATCGAATTTTAATGTTTTTTTTTTTATGGAATAGGAGGCAAACGAGCAAGCGGCTCACCTGATGGTAAGTGACCGCCCATGAACATCTACAATACCAGAGGAATTGCAGATGCGTTGTCGGCCTTTGAGAAAGGAATAGGCTCTTTTCTTGAAGGTCCCTAAGTCGTATCGGTCCGGAAAAACCTGCCTTGTGCGTGGCAAAAAATTGCGCAAAAAACCCACGGTGCTGGAACGCCAACCATCAAGGTGGTGACGATGGAATTTCGCGCTGTGCCGCAATGTGCGATGGTGAAAATCAGCGGCTGGAATTAATCCGAACAATTCCTCGTGTTTTTGTGCGCGGAATCCTAATTATTTTTCTGAAATTAAAGTAGCTTAGGTTACCCGCTATAATATCACCTATTTGTCAGTGAAAGACAGATAGCTGATAGACATATGACCACTTTATTTATGGTCATACGCAATTTAAAAAAAGAAGAGCAAATTTTTTAATACCTATTCTTTTACCAGCTGTGCCCGCGGTTGTTAAAGCGTTTAGTATATAATATATACTCGTATTATATAGTATAATAGAGTTATTATATAAGAGAGATATTATATATAGAGTTCGATTCAAAAAGGAAATTGTATACATATACAATTCCCTATTTGAATCTAATTTTAGTGTTTTAATTTTTTTGCGCGGAGTCCTAATTACTTTTCTGTGATAGTAGCCTAAGTTACCCGCTATAATATCAGCTATCTGTCAGTGAGAGTACCGTCAAAATTATTTAGCCGGAAGAATCAGACAGACAGACAGATTTATTTAAATAGTTTTTTTATTATTTTAAGTTCTGTATATATTTTTATATACGGAACGGAAAATATAAAGTGTTTATTGTGACAAATATAATAGTTAGACATACAGCCTCGCGGACTTTTTTGTGAGTAATGATGAGTACTATGAAAATGTAGTACATTATTTTCTTTATCAATAATAGTTTTTGCAGCGCACGCCAAATAATGACTTGAATCAGTAAATTTTTGATACCTTAAGTTACATCATAGCAATTTTCGTAGGAATCTCGTTTTTTTTTTAAATTAAATACAACTCATGGTATTCGGTGATAATGTAGTTGTATATAGTTGAAAGAATTTTTAAAATCGGTTCAGTAGTTTTTGAGTTAAATCATTACAACCAAACATACAAAAAATCAAATCTTTCCTCTTTATAATATTAGTTTACATAAGCCTAACTATTTAAGAGATCTGACATTGGCAAAAAGCTCACGACAGTTTACATAAATAAATACTATGTTACTTAATGCAATAGCAGACTTTTGGACTTTTGGCGCCAACCTGAAAAGTGGCACTAGTGTTTTTATTTAATTTTGTATATTCTGTGTATATTTGTAGTTTTGATGTTTAATATTGATAGTTTATTACGAGTATGCAGCGAGTGCTCCTGAAAGCTTACATACATACATAAGGTCACGACTTTATCCCATAAGGGGTAGTCAGAGACTGGGCACTCAGTGCCGAAACAGATGATTGCCACAATCCAAGTTTCACCAAACAATATAATGCACTTGGTGTGATAGGTGGTGAGCCCATCGCCACCATGCGCTGTTGGGTGTACAGTGCAGTTTAATTCCTCACTCGCCTATTACGAGATCCAATGGATGAGATGGAGTGGTAGTATTCTTTTAACGAGCCGCCGCCACAGGGCTCAATGTAATTTAAACTTATTCAATAAACAATAATGGTATAAGGCTTTCGTGATAATTTGCATATTATTTTTATTAGTTGTAGCGGGCTATGTTCGGTTTTTGCGAGATTTTTGGTCGGTCATATAGCTCGTGGAACCGATAACCGATGGGGAAGAAAGCTTCTCGAGTGGTAACCTCGTACCGGCAAATGCAGGTGATTTGAAAATCCAATTCAAGACCAAAAATGTGCTTTTCGTTTTGTCTCCACCAGTCCAGCAAATCTTCAGTAAAAGTCAACTATCAATTTACTGTCGATCGAAATTTTGAAGACTTGCTGCTTGAAGATTGTATACTTGGATATGTTACTTGACACTGGGAAATAGTTTATGACTGTTTCCATTAATAAATAAATAATAATAACACTTAAAAACGCAGTACATTTTTAGTGGTGGCGGTACCGGGATGGAACTCAGCTCACTCGTGTTTTTTTTATTTCATTGCATAAAGTGAGGAAACGAGCAAAACGTTCGCTTGATGGTATGTGCTACGTCTCCCCATAACAATAGATGTATCTCTGTGACACCACACTGTGCCCATCACCCTGAGACATAGGTTCTTATGTCTCATATGCCCAGTGATTACGCTAGCTCACAGTGCCCTTCAAACCGAAGCACAGTACCTAATGCTTGCACACTACTGCTTCACGGCAGAATAACTGGCCCTGGGGTGGTACCTACCTAGACCGATTCCTGCATAGGAATCCTCCCATCAGTAAACTTACAACGAGCGTCAAGCCCCACGGGCCGAAAGTCGTATCGGACCGAAAAACCGTCGGCGGCATCTGACTCCATATAGTGACAGAGTGAAAACATGTCGCGCATGCCATTGATAAAAGTCATGCTGATGGAACCGTGAGAGCCGCCGCAATGTGCGATGTTGAAGTTGAAAAACGGCATATGGAATTAATAACACCCGAGGCAATTTTTTTTCGTAAAAAAAAAACGTTCAAACAATCGTGGCGGCTCGTTAAAAGAATACTACCACTCCATCTCATCCAATGGATCTCGTAAAAGGCGAGTAAGGAATTAAACTGCACTGTGCACCCAACAGCGTATGGTGGCGATGGGCTCACCACCTATCACACCAAGTGCATTATATTGTTTTGGTGAAACGTGGACTGTGGCAGTGATCTGCTTTTGCAGTGAGAGCCCAGTCTCTAACTACCCCTTATGGGATACAGTCGTGATCTTATGTATGTATGTATGTATGTAAAAAAAACGATAAAACTTCTCTCGAAATCAGAACAGCTAAGAATCGTTGGTTGTTCAAATTTAAAGTTCGCGAACTACTTCATAATACGTTGGCAGAATCATCTCAGTTAAAGTTTATCCACACTTTTTATTATTTATTTATATGTATTTATATACTATGTTTTTATGTTATATGTGTATAAGTATGTGTATGTGTTAGAATTTATATATGTATGTATACATTTCTCTCTTGTTCTATTTCTTGTAACTGCACCTACCTATTCCAATCTCTGCACCAGCCTTGAGGTTGACTGGTAGATAATGCCTCAGGCATTAAGTCTGCCTATATACATCATGTATGTGAAGTTATATAAATAAATAAATAAAACTTCGCGCAACTTTTATTTAACAACTAAGTACTGACAGCCCTAGGTCATCTAGAACCAGTTAGTGCTTTCACGACTGCAGTCGGGTCGAAACTGGGTTAGTTCCGGCGCGGTACGACAGAGGTCGCGCAACTTTGTGTTCGACCATTTAACATTGCGGGTATGTATAGAGATTGTTTAGAAGTTCAGAACTGAAATAAGCAAATAAGGTTGGTTGTACTATTTAATAATACAACATACATACATACATAAGATCACGACTGTATCCCATAAGGGGTAGTCAGAGACTGGGCACTCACTGCAAAAACAGATGACTGCCACAATCCACGTTTCACCAAAACAATATAATGCACTTGGTGTGATAGGTGGTGAGAGGTGAGTCTATCGCCACCATGCGCTGTTGGGTGCACAGTGCAGTTTAACTCCTTACTGGCCTTTTACGAGATCCATTGGATGACATGGAGTGGTAGTATTCTTTTAACGAGCCGCCACCACACGGCTGAATAATAATACAACGTTATTCATAATTGGTATAACATCCCGGCACCTGCCCACGCTACTTTGATCTGATAAACACAACGGTGAAGCTTTAATGACAGAATTGAATACTAAAAATGTCCATACAAATTTTTCAAATTATTTGTAACGTAAATCTTTGCGCGGCCCTAACTCAGAAAGTCGTTGCCCCGAACCAGACAAATTCAAAATACGTTTTCTTCTCCGTTTAATTTGTTACCTTACTACGGCGTCATACTAACAGATTTACTTCGCAACAGATTTCCTTAAGCTTCATGTTATCCTAGTACTTGCGAGTTCTTTCGATGGCAGCTCAATAGAAAAACGCCCAATTAAATTTATGAGTTCATTGCCTCGATCAGCTGTATACCAGGGTAGTCACCTGTGAGTTTTAAGCAAATTCTTTAAATCGACATATCTCCTACAGATATCACGCTACGAGGCTCATTACATTTTTTGGGGCGTATACACATCGTCCCTAAGCCCAACCTGCCGGGATGTATAGGACATTACGAATGACCCTGAAAAAGAATTTGACCCATTCTCATTATTAAATAGTAGTTAGTCCTGTCTGCGAAGTCGTAGAGACTCAGATTTATTAAAGTTAATAGAATCTGGCGTTACATTGTGAAAATCCATTACAGTAAAGGAGAGAAAGTTTATTTGCTAACAGCCGCATGCAAAATATAAAATGGTGTATATTACCTAGTTTTTAAGAGCACCGTCCGCCCACCCTCAGTAGCGTGCACAAGCAAACTAACACCGCCACCGGGAACTGCCACAAGATACCCTCCACCACTACAACACTACCACTAGGCAAAACACATCACTGAAGTCGAGACCACGACGCGTGTTTCACCTCAAAACAAGGCATTATCAAGTGACATTGATCCTACGACAGTCCGCCGTTGATAAAGCCTCGTAATACACACCATGTGCTATACTTTGCTTGCGGATCTTAGCAAATTAACTTTCTTTCCTTTCTTATATTTAAATCTAAAGTCAAAAGCAGATACTAATTTTCTTGCTGGCTTGATTGAAACTCTTTATAAACGTCAAAATGATATCCAAAAACCGGCAAGAAACTTTGGGTTTTTATTTCAATGTACATATCACATAATATGATTTATCTTTATACGAGTATATATAATTCTTCTGTGCGTGTGTAAACTCCCACATAGATAGCCACAAAAATTAGTAGCTCTAATGCTTGACAGGCGAGTTGGCAACCGCAGTATATATTCAGATGTTCCAGGAAGATTCTACCCATCTCCTGGTTTTTACTGTCCCTCTGTCGACTTTTACGGCACCCACGGGATGAGATGGGGTGGTAGATTCTCTTAAGACGCTACGACCCGGTAATATCTTTATGTATATAATTCTTCTGTGCGTGTGTATGTCACCGAACTCCTCAAAACGTCGCCCACGAAACGTGCTAGACGACACGGACGTCTCAGCTCTTCCTGACCACGATACTGTCAGTCACGATCCAGGCCACACTGTACATAGAGTCAAAGCTATAATATAACACGCACCACGACGCGCGACCGCCGTTGAGAGCGGCGCGCAATAGTCAATAATCACACCGCGTACACACGATTCACCCGGTTTCACACCGCCCAGAGTTACCGACACACAAGTCGACCAGCCTCCCTCGGACGGTCATTAGACGACTTAAAATATTTAAGATATTCTAAATCGCGAAAGCACGCAGCGAAAGCGAACGGTTTTTGTAGGAGTTTATAATTATTGTAACGTGCAACAGAAACATGGTACTTAACTATGAAATATGACAAAAGAATAAAAAAAAATTAGAATAATAATTGGTGGGATTCCGTTGAAACTTTGAAGCAGTGAGAGAGAAATAAATTTTACTTTGCCACATTTTTTTGCACACGTTAGCCAAATTACTATTTCCGCCCGAAAAACACGAAGTACTAGTGTGATGAGGAGATATGAGACTTTTTTTTTATTTGATAAAGTGACGAGACGAGCAAAACGTTCACCTGATGGTAAGTGCAACATTTGCCCATAACAGATGCTGTGTTATTCAGAATATTTCTGTGCAGCACACTGCGCCCGTCACCCTGAGACATCAGTTCTTAAGTCTCATATGCCCAGTGATTACGCTAGCTCACAGTGCCCTTCAAACCGAAACACAGTAATGTTTGCACACTACCGCTTCACGGCGGAATAACTGGCCCTGGGGTGGTACCTGCCTAGACGGATTCCTGCATAGGAATCCAACCACCAGTTTATCAAATGGGTCAAAACTGTTTTGTGGTCAGTTCCCAGTTGTTTAGCTGAGTCGTAACACCACTTTTTCATAAATTCATGCATTCCCGGATTGAAAACGCTTAAACCAACTCTCTGCTACTCTTACTGACACTGCATCACGAAATTTTTTCGCGGCTTGCGTTTGCTTTTTATCTTTGCCCTAATAAAATTTTAAAATGTTTCGAATATCTTCATTGGATTCGCTCATTTTGACAGAAAGAGAAATAAATGAAAAATACCTGGAAACAACATTTTACTAATTTGTTTCTTATTTCGAAATTGTTGTTAATGTTATTAAAAACCGGCCAGATACAAATAGTGCAGCCAAAGAGATTTTATTACCAGTTTATACTTAGTACTAGCGATCCGACCCCGGCTTCGCACGGGTAGATAGATATTAGAAAGATAATTTTAGTACTTTATTTGGACAAACAGAAACGGAAATTGGTTAAGTAGTTTTTGAGTTAAATCATTACAACCATACATACAAAAAATCAAAGCTTTCCTCTTTAGTTTGGACCTAATATTTCTAAATACAAAACGACGGTCTCGGATTCAGAAACCGAGGTTACAGTAAGCTCCGCTGACCGGTGAGCGTTTCTCGTAAATAATCAATTTCAGATTAAATTGGCAAATGTCTGCGAAGCTGTTGTGAATTAATTTGCAAACCATTCCGACAAATGAGCTCATTGGGATACCCTGGCACACACGCGACACTCGACTGTACAGCGTAAGGAGCAAGGATCGTTTAACAACGACGACGCGTTCTCGGCCTGCTAATTCTCCAATTCGACGACTTGTTTAAAGTTTCTCTCATGATTTGTATGAGACATTGTAATATGTTCTATTGAAACGTATTGGTGAGCTGTTTGTTTGGTTTTTTTTATTGTATAAAGTGACGAAACTAGCAAAACGTTCACCTGATGGTAAGTGCAACGTCTGCCCACAACAAATGCTGTGTCACCCAGAAAACCGCACCACTGCGCCCGTCACCCCGAGACATTAGTTCTTAAGTCTCATATGCCCAGTGATTACGCTAGCTCACAGTGCCCTTCAAACCGAAACACAGTAATGCTTGCACGCTACTGCTTCATGGCAGAATAAGTAGCCTTGGGGTGGTACCTACCTAGACGGATTCCTGCATAGGCTGTGCGACAACACACTGTGCCCATCACCCTGAGACATAAGTTCTTAAGTCTCATATGTGCCCTTTAAACCGAAACACAGTAATGTTTGCACACTACTGCTTCACGGCAGAACAACTGGCCCTGGGGTGGTTCCTACCTAGACGAATTCCTGCACAGGAATCCTACCACCAGAAAAAAGTTATGTTATGTGGGGTAGGCAGGGAGTTGACATACATACATACAGTCACGCCTTTTTTCCATATAATAGGTAGGCCGAGGCCGACACGTAGCCCACTCTTCGCCCTCGCGGCAATTAAGACGTTACGGGTGGCGAACCACGTCGCCGCCATTTTGGTAACTGCATTACAGTGACAGCATTGCATCATTCATCATTTCGGCCTATCACTAGTCCACAGCTGAACATAGGCCTACCCTATAAATTATCTCATCTGGAGGGATTCAGTCATAGTTGCCACGCTTGGCAGGCGGGTTGGCAATCGCTGTTATTTATTCAGATGCCCCAGGAAGACGCTGCTGCCCTCTTCTCCCTATCTTCTGGTTTAAACCCCTCTACCGACTTTTACGACACCCACGGGATGAGATGGGGTGGTAGATTCTCTTAGGTCGCCACCACACGGCACCTACCTAGACAGATTTAGGCGTGGTAATTGTACCACAGTTGCAATAGCTATTCAAAGTCAAAGTCAAAATTTCTTTATTCATTTTTCCGCGGCGGCGAAAAGTGGACTACGGGCGTTGTCTCTGTCCCGTTATATGGGATAAGGCGTGACTGTATGTATGTATCCAAATGCGACGTTGTGTTAAAATTTTAAAGATCAACGAAGAAGAAAGAAGATTTAAGATTTCGAACCGACGAACATTTTCATTTATAAGGATATAAGGATTAGTTCTACTTAAAGAATTATAAATTCTTTAAAAGAAAGTCAGACAGCCTGTATTAAAAACTGCATTAAAATTCTTTAAAAGGTCTTTTTTTTCTTACATGTGTAGATTTCTGCGTCCATAATGAAGACCATAGAGAAGGTGCATATGTAATTTAAAAAAAGAGCGCGTAAAACTGTCAGGGCTGGACAAAATGTATGTTTATCAAAATACAAATTACTATTTGTATTGTTCTCTTATATAAATTACTATTTGTTTGTATCTATTTGTTTATATAATAAATTTCATAAGTTCATTGCTAATGGAACTAATTATTATCCGATGATTGTGAATTATTATATATTATTATAATAATAACCATTGAATATTTTGACACTGCTTATACTGTTATGCTATACCTGCTTAATTGTTTTATTAAAACCTGACGTACGAAAACTAAATAGTTGAAAACATTGCCGGCATACTTTGTTTTTCAAATGTTCAGTTTAGGGGATTTTAGGGGTTTTGATATTCATTATGGGTGTGGTGTGTGTGTGTGTGGGGGGGGGGGGGGGGGTGGAGAGAGAAGGATTCAAGTTGCCGACAGTGTCCATTCAGAATTTCGTCAAATTGTGAACTCCTTCCCGGGCATTAATTACTTCGCTGCCGTCATCCGGCACCGTAGACGATGATGTAGAGTGAATTTGATTCATTGTGAAATTCGTATCGATTAGGTAAATCAATAAATAGAAGCTACGTGAAAATAACGAAATTAAAAATAAATAACGCCGAAGTCGCTAAACGATGGCAATTGATTATTTGATAATTGACGTACAGTGATGCCAACTTTAAAGTGTTTACAGTTTTATGTTTGAGTCAGGTTTTTTTCATTATGTCACCAATAAGATCGCTAAATGTATTTATTTGACAAACTTTTTAAATCCATAAATATTTGAAATAATTGTTACAAAATACTTCAACGTCAGGTATTTGAAATACGTATCAATAACAAATATTTTTTTACGAAGTAACTGAATTACCGTGTGGTGGCGGCTTAAGAGAATCTACCACCCCATCTCATCCCGAATCCCAATTAAAACCAGAAGATGGGCAGCAGCATCTTCTGGAACGCCTAAATAAATAAACTGTGGTCGCCAACTCGCCTGCCAAGCGTGGCAACTAAACCCCCCAAAATGAAGGCTACAAAGTTTTGTAGCAATCTATGGGGTAGTATGTTCAGTAGTGGACTAGTGATAGGCTGATATGATGAACTGAATTACAAATAGCAAATACATTTGTATTTGTATTTCAAATATGTATTTGTATTACAAGTAATTTAAATACTGCCCTGCGCTGAACTAAGTACACGTAACAGAAGTGAAGATTCTTATATTTATTAAAATTTAATGAAAATAAATAAACTTGAATTAACAATAATATAATTACTATAAAAAAAACTGCTCAGTGGACAAGCAATTTTTATTTTATTTGCTAAAAGTGACGGAACGAGAAAAACGTTCACCTGATGGTAAGTGCAACGTCTGCCCATAACAAATGCTGTGTCACTGAGAACATTTCTGTGTGACTTCACACTGCACCCGTCACCCTGAGACATCAGTTCTTAAGTCTCAAATGCCCAGTGATTACGCTAGCTCTCAGTGCCCTTCAAACCGAAACACAGTATTGTTAGCATACTACTGCTTCACGGCAGAATAACTGGCCCTGAGGTGGTACCTACCTAGATGGATTCCTGCATAGGCATTAAGAACATGAGCCCAATATTACTTATTTTTCTCTCTATGGCCAAGTACCTATTTTCCGTACTTTCAGCGTCAGAAACATTACATGTAGTAACGTAGCACTCAAATTCTACCATGGAGTTTTACTCGCAATGCGTCCAAAGAGGTTTTACTTCGAGAAAAAAGAAATGTCTTTGGTACATTTTCCAAATTCTCAGAGTGTATGATGTGACGTTTACATCCTTACCCGAGGTGGGTTTATATGTCAAGATTAAGTCGACGGCTCTAAAGAAATAACACGGAGCTTAATTTGCGGATTCAACGTCCTAAGAGGCTCTACGTTCAATGACACTCACCGCTAGATGGCGCCCGACTGCACCAGAACGGGAAAAGGGCGGGAATTTTTCCGCCCCCGGAAGGATGCCTTTCCAGCTATCGCTGTCAAATTGCAAAGTTGAAATTTACTACCGTCGGAATATTTAGAAAAGTTATCGTCTGAGAGCTGGCGTCTGAGATAGTGTCGCTTGGAAATTTTACAGAACTTTTAAGTTCGTAGGTAATTTACTGGTAGGTGGGATACTGATGCAGGAATCCGTCTACAACCACAGTGTCAGTTATTCTTCTGACAAGGCATTATCAAGTGACCTTTGGACGGACAGCTGCCGTGTGCCGAGCCATATATTTATGATCATAACCTCACACAAAACAAGTAACAGCCTGTTAATGTCCCACTGCTGAGCACAGGCCTCCTCTCCTTTTCGAGAGGGTTTTTGAAGCTTGGAAAAATCCACGCCAATGATGACGGACTGCTCGTGACTTCTAAATACTTTTTAATCATCGTTCGCTGACAAGCTGGTTTCCCACGATGTTTTCCTTCACCGCCGAGCACATGGTGAATCAGCACTTAAAATTGCAATCAACAGTTTTAGTGGTGCCGGCGTGAATCGAATCCAGGTCACTCGCGTACTATGAAATGTAAAGCGAGCGCCTTGGCCCTGAGCCACCACGGCTCTACCACACACAGCACAGGAGAAATCCTAGTGTAGGACAACGCTTGTTAAATACTAGCGTCGCACCTCAGTTTCACCCGCGTAAAATAATACAACATGATTTACAGTTCGGCCCATCTCGGTCTTGTTTGGTTCTCAGCGCGCCTTCTTAGGGCCGTAACATGAAGGTACGGTGGGAAACTGGTACCTTCGATAATCCTGCTATCTAATCGTTACTGGTGGTAGGATTCCTATGCAGGAATCCATCTAGGTAGGTACCACCCCAGGGCCAGTTATTCTGCCGTAAAGCAGTAGTGTGCAAGTATTACTGTGTTTCGGTTTGAAGGGCACTGAGAGCTAGCGTAATCACTGGGCATATAAAGACGAATGTATTAATTAAGATATTATGAGAAACATTTCAACTTCGGAGCCCAGACAAACAGACAAACACTAATATTAAAAACGCGTTACCGTACGCGATTAAGAAAAAAGTGTCTATTGCGTAATCATAGACAACCACTTCAGTTTTATTTACTTGTATAGATGGTAAGCCAAAGACAACATTAAAAGACATTAAATACATTTATTCCGACACTTACATCTACACACAATACATGGTACACATAACATGATATGATGATGATGATCTTCTCCTAGCCGATTTCGACCACGGCGACAACTTCTGAATCCGAATGTCGAGAGCCATCAACTGCTCAGGAGATATTATAGTGTCACAAGTGTACGCGCAAACACAGAGGCACACACTCGTCCCAACCTACCCGCGCCCGATGTAACGCTGATGCGATAAGATCGGAGGTAGGCTAGGATGCAGTGTCAGAAACACGGGGACAAACACAACACAACCAGACCCGAAAACCAACAATTTCTGTTTTCGTACAAATGTTGGCTCAGGCTGGGATTCGGACCCGCGGCGTAGAAGTCAGGTACTCTGACCACTAGGCCACGCGGTCGTCTATACACACACACACAACATAAGGTATACATAATAAAGGAAAAAATTTAGAAAAATAACAATGTAAAGAAAAAATATGGGACAGTATTTAAGGGAATACAGCGACAGGACAGCAAAGCGACTGCTTTAAACTAAAATAGCCCTGTTTCCTTAGCTCTGAAATACTGTTTCCTGTCGAGATGTATTTCATACCAGTTACCGCGCCTACTAAATAATAGGCAAATAAATAGTAGTGTGTAAGGCGGCCGGGCGTTCGCCTTACATTTTACTTTTTTTATAGGATAGGGGGGGCAAACGAGCAAGTGGCTCACCTGATGGTAAGTCACCGACGCCCATGAAACTTTTTTTTTTTATTGCATAAAGTGATGAAACGAGCAAAACGTTCACCCGATGGTAAGTGCAACGTCTGCCCATAACAAATGCTGTGTCACCCAGAAAATTTCTGTGTGACACTTCACTGTGCCCATCGCCCTGAGACATAAGTTCTAAAATCTCAAATGCCTAGTGACCTTCAAACCGAAACACAGTGATGTTTGCACACTACTGCTTCGCGGCAGAATAACTGGCCCTGGGTTGGTACCTACTGTCGGTGTCGGTGTTGGTGTGTCTGAAACACACGAGATACAGGGCTCTGATGGGTAGTTACTAAAATTATTTTATTGTATAAAGTGACGACACGAGCAAAACGTTCACCTGATAGTAAGTGCAACGTCTGCCCGTAACAAATCACGTCACACGCAGAACATTTCTCTTTGGCACCACACCGCGGATGTTACCCTGAGACATCTACACTTAAGTCTCGTATGCCCAGTGATTACACCAGCTCTCGGTGCCCTTCAGACCGAAACACAATGGTGTTAACGCGTCAAGTCTTTCTAGAAATGCATGGAAGACTGTTGGATCATTCTCAGAAAGGTTTATTTCTTCCTACACACAGTCACGCCTTTTCCCCATATATAAGGGGTAACTCACGCTTTTCACCCTCGCGGGAAACGAGCGTTTCGTGTGGCGAACCACTTCCCACGAGCAGAATAGTGACAGCATTGCACATTATGGTGTGGTCTGAACGAATAAGGGCTGTCCGTGCAATGCCTTGTCGCCTCTTACGACACCTCGGTAGGAAAGAGGTGTTCTACATTGCCGGACGCCTTTCGCCTCCAGATATAATAAAATCTAATGTACAATATCGATTTATTTAATTTATCAAAATAACATCAAAGCACATTTCTCTGAAACGGATAATGTCAGATGCAATCCGAACTTCGTAACATATAGAAAACATTGCGTCATACGTTCGTCCTTGACTGGCGCACGCGGTGACCCATAAGAGTGACGGAAACGGAAGATGTAAACATCGGCCGACTGGACGCTGGTCTGCCGAACGCCGCGCGTGCGAAAGAGACGCGAGACACGTGCGCGCGAGTTTATTCGTGGAAGGGGGATTTATAGATCAATGATCTATTCGCGTTAATGTGCAGAATTGTGAACTCTGTCCGTCTGTTACTTTTAACATTTAAACATCTCAAATAATCATCTAAACACAAACAACTTATTAAAATAGATTTAAGTAATTTGACAACTGAAACATCTCATAATATTAATCATATTTCAAGTTCAAGTTGAGCCGTGGTAGCGCAGGGGCTAGGCGCTCGCTTTAAATTTCATAGTACGCGAGTGACCTGGGTTCGATTCCCGGTGCCGGCACCACTAAAATTGTTACTTGCAATTTCAGAAAGAAAGAAAGAAAAAATTTTATTCAATACTACAACACAACATACATTACAATTCAAAAAAAATAAGTAAACAATAAAATACGACGTATTACATTTACAGACGTACTTTGGGTTGTAGCAACGAAAGGCTGTCGACTCAGCATAATGCTATGGCAGAGTTGCCACAGCGCTGTTATTCTGTCGATGCCTCAGGTTTAACAAGCAGTTTCCGGACATATTGTTAAACGACTTAGTTTAATTTAAAAGAAATAAATATGCGCACATGTACACGGATACACACACACGCTCACACATATACATATATATACATACATAAAACTTTACTTTTTTTACTTTAAATACAAGTTCTAGTCAAGACTATTACATGTCGCTTGTCGCGTAGATTTTGTAACAAGGAGGCAACTTCTTCATCATAATTTCAGCTCATCACAAGTCCACTCCTGAACACGACCTACCCCACCTACACACTTCTTTTACTTTGGTGGTAGGATTCCTATGCAGGAATCCGTCTAGGTAGGTACCACCCCAGGGCCAGTTGTTCTGCCGTGAAGCAGTAGTGTGCAAGCATTACTGTGTTTCGGTTTGAAGGGCACTGTGAGCTAGCGTAATCACTGGGCATTTGAGACTTAAGAACCTACGTCTCAGGGAGACGAGCGCAGTGTGGTGCCACACGGAAATGCTCTGGGTGACACAGCATTTGTTATGGGCAGACGTTGCACATAACATCAGGTGGACGTTTTGCTCGTTCCGTCACTTTTATCAAATAAAAAAAAAACTTCGATTTAAAAAAAAAAGCGATGCCCAATTACACACGCACGAAAATCAACTCCGACTGGCATTTGAAACCAGGACCCGCGGCGTAGAAGTCAGGTACGCTAACCCACTATGCCATGTGGTGGTCAAAAACTGCCACAAAACGCGACCCTGAATCACTTGCATCCATCGCCTTACCGCAATACCGTCGCTCCGTCTTCCCGCAGTACTGGGGTCCATACAGTGCCAGCCGCCTCGTATTAGCAAGAACCTATAAAGATATGGTGGTAGGATTCCGATGAAGGAATCCGTCTAGGTAGGTGCCACCCCAGGCCGTGGAGCAGAAGTGTGTAGACATAACTGTGTTTCGGTCTGAAGGGCACTGTGAGCTAGCGTAATCACTGGGCATATGAGACTTAAGAACGGATGTCTCAGGGTGACAGGTGCAATATGGTGCCACACGGAAATTATCTGGGTGTCTGTTACTTTTAGACACAGCATTTGTTATGGGCAGACGTTGCACTTACCATCAGGTGAACGCTGTGCTCGTGCTGTCACCTTCTACTATAAAAAAATGCAGGTGGCACAGGACTTGTGATGGGCTGAAATAATGATTTTAAAAAAAATACTTAAGTTACATTTTTTCCTATTAAGCGATACAGACGGGCGTCGCCGCGGGGCGCGCCTCCACTCAACCATAAAACAAAGACTGAGCGGATGTAGTCGATGGGTGTGTATTTTTGATGTATCGATTTGCTACGCGTGCGTGGCTCGCTGATAGATAATTTATATTCACGCTGTATTTTTATGGTACAGGCAGTGCCACGTAGGACATCATGATCTTCACACGAATCGCAAGTTAAATAAAAGCATGCAAAAGTGGTATTCGCAACCACATTACCAATTTTCCAGTAGTTACTGGTTGTAGTTGAACTATGCAGGAGGGGGGCGAGGGGGGAGATGAGGTAAGAAAGAGACAAAGGAATATTTTCGCAATTATAATATCCATCCATCTAGGTAGGTACCACCCCAGGGCCAGTCATTCTGCCGTGAAGCAGTAGTGTGCAAACGTTACTGTGTTTCGGTTTGAAGGGCACTGAGAGCTAGCGTAATCACTGGGCATATGAGACTTAAGAACTGATGTCTCAGGGTGACGGGCGCAGTGTGGTGTCACACAGTAATTTTCTGGGTGACACAGCATTTGTTACGGACAGACGTTGCACTTACCATCAGGTGAACGTTTTGCTCGTTCCGTCACTTTTATAAAAAAAAAATCCGTCTAGGTAGGTACCACCCCAGGGCCAGTTATTCTGCCGTGAAGCAGTAGTGTGCAAACATTACTGTGTTTCGGTAAGAAGGGCACTGTGAGCTAGCGTAATCACTGGGCATATGAGACTTAAGAACTGATGTCTCTAGGTAACGAGTGCAGTTTGGTCGGCAAGGCATTAAGTCCGCCCATTGTAGCCGTTAGCTTAAGATGTAAACAATAACGACTAAATAAATAAATATATAGTATTATAATATCTACATGAAAAGAACATTGTAAAAGTTGTTTTCTATCTTATGTATTGCGCACTATCATTACCAACGTGCAGCCGGCAGCCGCGTATCGGGTCAGTGCCCATTTCATCCTAGCCCGAAACACTGCGGCCTTATGTGGTATGAACAGACAACAAGAATGACTGGCTCGTTTCATGTAAAATTCGAACTTTCAATTCACAAGTCTCACAGCAATGGAGGTGGGGCGAGTGAGGCCAAATACGTCGATATTAATTTTATCGTTATAAAATCTGTTTCACATTTTAATTAACGACTAGGAGTGCCCCGTGTGGTAGCGGCTTAAGAGAATCTACCGCCCCATCTCATCACGTGGGCGCCGTGAAAAATAAAAACCAGGACATGGGCAGTAGTATTGTCAAAAGGTTTTTTTTTTTATTTGATAAAGTGTCGAGACGAGCAAAACGTTCACCTGATGGTAAGTGCAACGTTTGCCCATGACAGATGCTGTGTTACTCAGAATATTTCTGTGTAGCACCACACTGCGCCCGTCACCCTGAGACATAAGTTCTTAAGTCTCATATGCCCAGTGATTACGCTAGCTCTCAGTGCCCTTCAGACCGAAACACAGTAATGTTTGCACACTACTGCTTCACGGCAGAATAACTGGCCCTGGGGTGGTACCTAGAAGGATTCCTGTACAGGAATCCTACCACCAGTAAAAACCAGTAAAGTAACAAACAGATAGAGGGAGAGAGAGAGTTACTTTCGCATTTATAATATTAGCATGGATAAGCAATATTAAATTTAATACAACAACAAAGTTTGGAGGTGACGGCTTAAGAGAATCGTCTACCCCATCTCATCACGTGGGTGTCGTAAAAGTCGACGGAAAATAAAATCCAGAAGATGGACAGCATCTTCATGGAACATCTGAATAAATAAACTGCGGTTGCCAACCCTGCCAAGCGTGGCAATTACGGCAAAATCCCGTTAAAACTATAGCTACAAACTTTTGTGGCAATCTATGGGGGAGGCCTATGTTCAGCAGTGGACTAGTGATAGGCTGAAATGAGTAAAGATTTCATACGCTGAAAAACTCTTGTAAACTTTAAAAAAAAAAAGTAATTTCAACAGAATTTTGAGGTCGAGCACTCTTAGTTTGCGAATCAAATGAAAGCGTACCTAAATAAATAAAGATACGGGAGGGAAATATTTTTTATAAGTTCACAATTTAAAATGTTTTCGCTCCTGGCCTATTTCGAGACGTCAATTGATTGCCGCTAAAAATCTAATGTTTTTTTTTTCTATTTGATAAAGTGACGAAACGAGCAAAACTTTCACTTGATGATAAGTGCAACGTCTGCCCATAACAAACGATGTATCCCCAGAACATTTCTGTGTGACGCCACACTGCCCCCGGCATCCTGAGACATGAGTTCGTAAGTCTCATATGCCCAGTGATTACGCTAGCTCTCAGTGCCATTTTATTTTGTTTTTCGTTTATGGCTGAATCACATATTAATGTGCATGTGGAATTTATGTATGTAAAACGCACCCACGACACAGGAGAAATCCTACTGTGGGGCATCGTTTTTAAAAAAAAAAAAAAAAAAAATGTACGAGTAATGTTTTCTGTTTCGTTACAGGTAGGGATGTCTGACAGATATTTAGGAAAGTACGAGTAAGTGACGAGAAGTCTCGATTTTTACTGAGTCCTGTCCATTTCACACTTCAGTCTTATGCCGCTACACAGACACATTTTATATTATTTTTTCACTTTTGTTAATTTTGGGCAATATTATTTTATGTTCTGTGTAATACTATTTTGTTTTCTTGTTTTGTTTTGTATCTATTGTGATTAGACCGTGAATAAATGTGTTTTTTTTTTCTTTCTTTCTTTCAAGTGTAAGGTTTCCAACTGATGGTTACAAAGCCAGAACTGCGTGGGTAAGTTCGTCATCCAGAGACATCGGCTCTTAACGCTTTCGCCGGCGCTCGCACGCTAGCGCGTGATGTAGCGCTATTGTTTAGGGTGTAGCGACATCTATGTCGCCACATAAGAAGCTCAAGGAATATCTCATACGTTCCATAATCGCGCTATGAAAGTTTTATTAGATGCGAACTATATATACAGCGTCTAAATACTAATCGGAGATTTCCTTTCGATAGTGATACAAGCCGAGGTTTCGTATGTCCTTCAGAGGGGCCCTTGTATCACTTTGAGCCCCCCTCTCTTCCGCTCGCATTTCGCTTTCGATATCTCAGTAAAAGACATAGGGCTATACAACGTTATTCATAATTGGTATAACATCCCGGCACCTACCCATGCTACTTTGATCTGATAAACACAACGGTGAAGCTTCAGTGACAAAATTGAATACTGAAAATGTCCACGCGACACTTTAAAAATTTCTCAGAGCAGTACCAGCTTACACTTTCACCGCCGGTCAAGTTAGGATGTGTTAATATGCATTGCCTCGTCTCTATATAACGGCTACTAAAGTGGAGAATCAATTCTCAGCAACTTTGCATTGCATGCAACATGCATTTTTGGACTCGTACCAAAATGGCGGCGACGTGGTTACCCCGTCACTTATCATTTCCCGCGAGAGCGAAAAATTACCTGAGTGGCCTCTGCGTACCCCTTAAATGGGAAAAGGCGTGACTGTATGTATGATGTACATTATACGTATATTATTATCGCCTGTGGTAATTCGACGACGTTACTTTCAACACACAACTGTGTGCGGAGGTAGCTCACGCAGAATGGAAACAACGAAAAGTATATGTTTGCATAATTTTTTTGTTATATTCTCCCGTGCAGTCAGGGCAAAGGGATCTTAGCTTATACAGCCATGAATGTCATCAAAATGCTGACATCTATTTCGTAAAAGCGCTTCGTAAGGAAAAATTATGTGTGTATGTTCACTCTTTTACCTGCCTCAGCGTGAACATACAGTTTTTTTATGACCCACTACCATTCGAATCACGTAAGTTTCATTCCTTTTTATAATTTAAAAAAAAAATGTTCTTTAATTTTTGATCTTTACGTATTTAAGTATCGCGTGTCAATGAGAATTTTCCATGGCTTCCGGAAGATGGCGCTACTTTTAATCGACCTACAGGTCACCTGGAAGCCGTATATGCATCGGTCGTGAAAGACAATACGTAGAAATGTTACGGAAGTATCGAAGCTCAATGCGTGTAACAATATACATGTGACGTCCGTCGGTGTGTCACATATCAGGGTGCACGTGTAGTGTGGATAGGTTACTGGAAAAGTAATTCATTTATTTATGCAAACTCAATTTGCGCAAAAAGACTGATGAATGAACACTGGTTCGAATTGAAAAATTAGTTTAGTGTCGGATAGCCCATTTGTCGAGGAAGGCTATGGGCTATATAATACGCTAATACCCGTTGAATAGAATAGAATAGAAAAAACATTTATTCGGCACAAGAACATAATACAGTTGAATATGAAAAAAAAAGGAAACAAACAAAATTACTTAAAACAAATATAGTTCTGTGTAGAAAAGGGGTTGGCTCAGCATGTACTGTGTAAGAATGGTCACACACAGCGCTGATTTTCAGCCAAAAAACTTTTGAAATTGGCAAACGGACGAGACTCGACTGAAAAATATTTTTTTATATATTTTTTTTTTTTAATTAAATTTGAACGATTTCTTTTAAATTAAACGACGGGTAAAATCGCTGGGCAAAGCTAGTGTAACATATGCACGATAAATATATCTTTAGAGAGTCAAACACATACATTTATATTCATATACACTCACATTTACTGGTGGTAGGATTCCTATGCAGGAATCCGTCTAGGTAAGTACCACCCCAGGGCCAGGGCATTTGAGACTTAAGAACTGATGTCTCAGGGTGACGGGCGCAGTGTGGTGTAACACAGAAATATTCTGGGTGACACAGCATTTGTTGTGAGCGGACGTTGCACTTACTATCACTTGAACGTTTTGCTCGTTTCGTCACTTTATACAATAAAAAAATATATATATATATGTGCAGCCGTAGTAGCTCAGGGACCAAGCGCTCGCTTTAAATTTCATAGTACGCGAGTGACCTGGGCTCGATTCCCGGTGCCGGCACCACTAAATTTGTTAATTGCAATTTTAAGTGCTGATGTACCACGTGCTCGGCGGTGAAGGAAAACATCGTGAGGAAACCTGCATGTCTGAGAAATAAAAAAAAATATTTCGAAGACGTCTGCAGTCCGCCAACCCGCATTGGAGCAGCGTGGCGGATTCTTCCTAGCTCCAAAACCCTCTCAGAGATGAGAGGAGGCCTGTGCTCACCAGTGGGACATTTATAGGCTGAAACTTTACTTTTTTTACTTTTATGCTGCATAGTGGTGAATGCGTCTAGGTGCCAGTTATTCTGCCATCGTGTAGCAGTGTGCAAATACTGTTTCGGCTTAAAGGGTCACTAGACAATGTCTCCGGCTGGGATTCGAACGCAATATCCACGGCCGCTGCTCTTTTTCGTGTCATTGCTGTTAATTAACGAAAATTATTTATTTTTCGATTGTGAGAAATATAAATTTCGTTTCTCGAACGTCATTTTTTCACAATCTACCGCCGTTTCGTAACGAGGTTCCTCTGACGGAGAAGAAACAGGCGAAAGAAACTAAATATAAACTTTCGTTTCGTAAAGAGTTTCCTCTGACGGAGAAGAAACAGGTGAAAGAAACTAAATATAAACTTTCGTTTCGTAAAGAGTTTCCTCTGACGGAGAAGAAACAGGCGAAAGAAACTAAATATAAACTTTCGTTTCGTAAAGAGTTTCCTCTGACGGAGAAGAAACAGGCGAAAGAAACTAAATATAAACTTTCGTTTCGTAAAGAGTTTCCTCTGACGGAGAAGAAACAGGCGAAAGAAACTAAATAGGTCTCCTCTATTTGGTTATTTTGTTTATCTTAGTCAAAAGTACATTATAAATAAATTTACAAAGAACAGTCTCATAGAAAACCCAAGCACGCTCCATCACAAAATGTTATACAAGATTTAACAACCGTATGGTGGCGGCTCGTTAAAAGAATACTGCCACTCCATCTCATCCAATGGATCTCGTAAAAGGCGAGTAAGTAATTAAACTGCACTGTGCACCCAACAGCGCATGGTGGCGATGGGCCCACCACCTATCACACCAAGTGCATTATATTGTTTTGGTGAAACGTGGATTGTGGCAGTCATCAGTTTTTGCAGTGAGTGCCCAGTCTCTGGCTACCCCTTATGGGATACAGTCGTGATCTTATGTATGTATGTATGTATGTAATAACAAATGAATAAATGCATTGCAAACTCGAGCAGACCGGCCTCCATCCAACAGCACCTGTTCACAAGTGTGACGCATGTGGCAGCCATCGCCCTCCTCGACCATATTAAGAAATCACTTTCGCAATCCACACCAACGCTCAACCCCTGTCCAATATTTTCCAGGCTTATCCATAAACAGTCACGGAACGGAAGTGGGTCTGAGAGCGGAAACAGCGAACTTTTCAGATTTTTCAATCTCGCCTCACCTTTCTTCAACAGCTAGGGTTGGCGCTTTACCACAATAATTTTTTTTTTCACGAAAAAAAAATGAAGCGACTTGAAAAAAGAAAGAAACAAACAAAACATTTATTGCAATAACACGCCACAGATACAAACACATTACAATGAATACCAAACAAACAGTATACATAACTGACAGGAAAATACATCGATAACAACACAATAAAACAACATTTAAAAAAAAAATTTCATTAACATACTGTCATGTGTGTCGTGGCGCATTGGGCAAATGGGTCTCACTCAGCTTAATGCTGCAGTGGAGAGACTACAGCGCTGGTTTTCAGTGAGCCCGAGCGGCGAGAAAACGTTCCCCTAATGGCGTTCATCATACATTGCGCTCGTCACCCTGAGAAACCGTCAGCCTATCACTAGTCCACTGCTAAACATGGCCTCCCCTAGACTGCCACAACAATTTGTAGCCCTCATTTTGGGGGGATTTTGTCATAGTTGCCCGTCTCCTGGTTATCATTTTCCCTCTGTCGTCTTTTACGACACCCACGGGATTTTTTTTAATGGAGATAGTGACTAAACGAGGAAAACGTTCACCTGATGATTATTTCAACGTGCCCATAACAAATGCTGTGTCGCCCAGGACAATTCTGTGTGACATTACACTGCGACATCAGTTCTTGAGTCTCATATGCCCAGTTATTACACTAGGTCTCAGTGCCCTTCAGACCGAAACACAGTAATGTTTGCACACTACTGCGGCTGGCTGGCTGGGATGAGACGGGGTGGTAGGTTCTCTTAAGTCGCCGCCACATGGCGGATTAGACATCAGTTCTTAAGTCTCATATCTCCTCATCACACTAGTGCTTAGTGTTCTTCGGGCGGAAATAATAATGTTCAACGGCAAAGTAAAATTTATTTCTCTCTCACTGCTTCAAAGTTTCAAGGGAATCCTACCAAGTGTTGGTGTTGTTTAGTCTGACCTACAAACAAACAAAAATATCAGCGATCGATATTATTTCCACTTGACCTACAAATCGGAGTCGCTGTCAATGTTCTATGTTATTAATAAGATCCGCTCGCTTTTGTTCACATTTATACGTATGTATTAGCGGACCCGATATACGTTGGCGGCCCGAACGTTGGCTTGCCTGCTGTTAACAGATTCAGCAAACGATTTTTCGATATTCCAATTATCGATAAACTATATACTGAGTGACTTTTGTCATTTTCCTAGAACTCTATCGCAGCACCACATACCGGGTCCAATTCTGAATCCAAACCATCCAGGAAGCCACACAAACACACACAAAGTCCAGACGTTTAGGAGGAGTTCAGTGGCATACACGCGCACAGAAGAATTATATACATAAATATATTACCGAGTCGTAGCGTCTTAAGAGAATCTACCACACCATCTCATCCCGTGGGTGCCGTTAAAGTCGACAGAGGGACAGTAAAAACCAGGAGATGGGCAGCATCTTCCTGGAACATCTGAATTAATGAACTGCGATTGCCAACCCGCCTGTCAAGAATTAGAGCTACTAACTTTCGTGGCTATCTATGTGGGACTTTTAGGTTCAGCAGTGGGTTAGTGATAGGCTGAAATGATGATGACTACGAGGCCTTCCTCACAGATTAACACTAAACAAGGTCGTGAGCCATCTGCAACTAGCGACTAGTGTGTGCAGTGCAGGTCGTTTACGCAGGATGTTCTGCTCCGCTGAAAAGTACCAGGGCTGCGTGATCGGAGGTGGTTTCTCAGTAATCCAATAATAGAATCGATGCATCGACTAATCATAATCATTTCAGCCTATCTTAGTCCACTGTTGAACATAGGCCTCCGCCATTGATTCCCACAAAACACGGTCCTGAGTCACCTGCACCCAACGATTTCCCGCAAGATCGTCTAAGTCGAAGCTTCTAATGGGGTGGGCGCCCTACACCGCGTTCACCGGTACGAGGTTACTACTGTAGAACCTTTCTTCCCCAACGGTTATCGGTTCTACGGGCTATATGGCCGGCCCATTGCTAATCCTTAGGGCTATGTCGGTGACTTTAGTTCTGCTGCTGATATCATCGTTACGGATTTTATCACGCAGAGAAACTCCTAGCATAGCCCTTTCCATAGCTCGCTGAGCGACTCTGAGCTTCCTCAAGCGGCCCGCAGTCGGCGGCCACGTCTCTGTTCCCTATGTCATCACTGGCAACAGGCTGGTTGTAAGCTTTGCTTGCCGGTTCGAGGTTGCCACTCGAGAACCTTCCTTCCTAAACGATAATCTATATATAACATTGGTGGTAGGATGCCTATGCAGGAATCCGTCTAGGTAGGTACCACCCCAGGGCCAGTTATTCTGCCGTGAAGCAGTAGTGTGCAAGCATTACTGTGTTTCGGTTTGAAGGGCACTGTGAGCTAGCGTAATCACTGGGCATTTGAGACTTAAGAACTGACGTCTCAGGGTGACGGGCGCAGTGTGGTGTCACACAGAAATATTCTGGGTGTCACAGCATTTGTTGTGGGCGGACGTTGCACTTACCATCAGGTGAACGTTTTGCTCGTTTCGTCACTTTATACAATAATAAAAAAAACTATTTAGTTAACCACATTGCTATAGCTTAATTTAACATCCGTGGTTCATTTTTTTTAGTGTACAAAGTGACGAAACGAGCAAAACGTTCACCTGATGGTAAGTGCAACGTCCGCCCAACAAATGCTGAGTCACCCAGAACATTTCTGTGTGTCACCACACTGCGCCCGTCACTCTGAGACATCAGTTCTTAAGTCTCATTTGCCCAGTGATTACGCTATCTCACAGTGCCCTTCAAACCGAAACACAGTAATGCCTTCACACTACTGCTTCACGGCAGAATAACTGGCCCCGGGGTGGTACCTGCCTAGACGGATTCCTGCAGATGAGAACCAGCGTCAGACTGTAAAAGTCTGACATAAAGCTGAACTGGCAACCTGTTAGTTAAGCCGTGAGACACGCACATTACCGCCCGCGAAACGTGCTAGACGACACGGACGTCTCAGCTCTTCCTGACCACGATACTGTCAGTCACGACCCAGGCCACACTGTACACACAGTCAATAGCTTTAATATAACACGCACCACGACGCGCGACCGTCGTAGAGAGCGGCGCGCAATAGTCAATAATCACACCGCGTACACAAGATTCACCCGTGTTCCAGAGCGGTTCTCACCACCCAAAGTTACCGACACACAAATCGACAGTCCGAATGGACGCGCGCAGCCTCCTTCGGACGGTCATTAGACGACTTAAAATATTTAAGATTTTCGAAATCGCGAAAGCACGCAGCGAACGCGACACAGTCCGAACTTCGAGGTTTTTTGTAGGAGTTTTTATTTATTTATTTATGTTTGGGTCAAACCAAACCTGGCACTCGGGTCCCTGGCCCGCGAGCACAGTATCCGATGAAGCTGTAAAAGCCGAGAAGGCTAACAGCAATTACATCACCGAAAATATATATACGCACATTACGTGTGTCTGCTTTTGTATTATATTCTTTTTTCTACTGTTTTCTCTTTTCTTTCATTTCTTGTGCTTATTTTTTGATTGAGTTTTTTAATGATTGTATTTCTTTAAATAGTATGTGTTTCTATTGTGTATGAGTGCGTTGTCTTGTTTTGCTGTGCTAGTGAATACTTTTCTCTTTCTTTCTTTCTTTCGTCGAGACGAACATAGGATACTCTTTTCAGGATTTATAAAAAATCGAAATCCACGTGGACGAAGTTGCGGGTATCAGTTAGTCCATACTAATATTATCCATGCCAATGTTATAAATGCGAAAGTAACTCTCTCTGTCCCTGTCTGTTTGTTACTCTTTCGCCGCTGAACCGCTGTATCGATTTTGATGAAATTTGGCACAATGATAGTTTACATCCTGGAGACGGACGAAGGATACATTTTATCCCGGAAAATTAAAGATACTTACGGGATATTTAAAAAACCTATATCCATGACGGCGAAGTCGCGGTAACCACAGATTTTTTTTTATTGTAGTTCTTCACGGCAGAATATCTGGCCCTGGGGTGGCTTGGTCTTGTACCATTTTGTAGTTTAATATTTATTAATGACCTCCCTTTTGTAATTTTAACTTTTCGTACATCCGAATGACAAAGCGGAACTCTCATATAGAGGCCATCTGTCCGTCTGTCACTTTTCCTAGTTCATCCTTAATTAGATTTATAAAGTTATTTACAAAAATTGACCAATCGCTCCTTGTGTAAGAAACAGCTGCACTAAATTTTAAGAAAAATCGGGAATGCAATGAGAATTTCATTGGAAATTTTTTGACTCTTACCAAAATAGCGGCGACGTAGTTATCCACCCGTCACGTCACATAACGTCTCCCGCGGGGGCGAAAAGTGGGCCACTTGTGTGGCCTATGCCTACACTTATATGGGAAAATACGTGATAGAATGTATGGCTTTATGGGATAAAGGCGTGACTATATAGGTATGTAAGGAGCCGCATGCTGAGCATTACTGTGAAGGTCTGAACGCGACGACGCAGTCATGTGGTCGACTTATAATTCGCGGGGCGAAAACAATTGTTACAGATACGCGGTTATATGTTAGTCTGTATGTATTTTATACTGGTGGTAGGATTCCTGTGCAGGAATCCGTCTAGGTAGGTACCACCCCGGGGCCAGTTATTCTGCAGTGAAGCAGTAGTGTGCAATATTACTGTGTTTCGGTTCTAAAGGGCACTGAGAGCTAGCGTAATCACTGGGCATATGAGACTTAAGTGCTGATGTCTCAGGGTGACGGGCGCAGTGTGTTGGTACACAGAAATATTCTGAGCAACACAGCATCTGTTATAGGCAGACGTTGCACTTACCATCAGGTGAACGTTTAGCTCGTCTCGTCACTTTATCCAATTAAAATATATTTTTTTTAACGTATGTTCACCGATATTGTCGCCAATTGTGAACCAATTATAAGCAGATCGTTTTTTTGTTTCCCATAATATTTTCCATAGATTTTCGGACAAGTTCTGATGATGGTTTGTTTGAGATTAAGTTCGAAGTCGGTTTTTTGATTGAATATGAATGTTTTCATCGAATCCTTAAACCCGTATCGCGACAGCCAATCTCTCAATACTGTAAGATTTTGAAACAAGTTGCTCTCGCCAGCCCTGAGCTCTCGGAGGCTTTTGTTCGCCGCACTCAGCTAAGTGCGACCTCCGACGATACGGCGAGGTGCCATCGACTGCGATCACTTGCCTCGGAGGGCTGTAGCGGCTCGCGTACTCTGCTGGAGTGCTCGTTACGACGATGGCTTAGAAATCTTAAGTAGCTATTGTACGCCGCCGAGACTTTTCTTAGGACTAACTGACGAGATACAAAACGTTCAACTGATGGTATGTACACATCGGCTCGTAACAAATTTCGGCGTATGATATTGCCAAGGAAAAGGGTAGCTACCCGCCAGATCGGGTGGTATGATAATATATAGCTCAGGGGCCGAGTGCTCGTCTTTAATATTTTAGTACGCGAGTTACCTGGGTCCGATCCCCGGTGCCAGCGCCTCTAAAATTGTTCTAAAATTTTAAGTGCTGATTTACCACGTGCTCAGCTGTGAAGGAAAACATCGTGAGGAAACCTGCATGTCCGAAAAATAAAAAATATTTCGAGGACATGCGAAGTCCGCCGATCCGCATTGGAGCAGCGTGGCGGACTATTCCCCGCTCCAAAACCCTGTCAGAAATGAGAGGAGGCCTGCGCTCAGCAGTGGGACATTTATAGGCTGTTACTTGTACTTTTTACTTTTATGTATATTTCGCATCTCAGAAAACTTTCATAGCGCGATTATGGAATGTATGAAATATATTCTTGAGCTTCTCATGCGGCGACATAGATGACGCTACAGAATACTGTGTCACCCAGAGACATGAGTTCTTAAGTCTCATATGCCCAGTGATTACGCTAGCTCTCAGTGGTCTCAGTAATGTTTGCACATTACTGCTTCACGGCAGAATAACTGACCTGGGGTGGTACCTACCAAGATGGGTTCCTAAATAGTAGAGTAATTATCACTTGATAATGCCTTGTTTTTAGATGAAACACATATCTTGGTCTCGACTTGTGGCGTATATTTCCCAGTGGTAGTGTTGTAGTGGTAGTATCTGCGACATCGTTTCGTAGTCCGTCCCCTAAACCATACGGCTGTTGGTGCTTTATTTTCTTGAGTAATCAATTATTGTATAATGTCACGAGACAAGTTAAACGTTCACCTGATGGTCTCACTCAGAACATTTGTGTGGCACCACACTGCGACCAGTCACCCACAGACATTAGTTCTTAAGTCTCATATGCCCGGTGATTACACAAGCGCTCTAGCCCTGCAGATCGAAACACAGTAATGTTTGCACACTATTGCTTCGCGGCAGTGACTGGCCCTAGGGTGGTACCTACCCAGACGGATACCTGCAAAAGAATCCTACCACCAGTAAACTTCCGTCACTTGTTGTAAGTTCCACGTGATCTTTTCTTTGAAAGTGACGAGACGAGCTAGTTATTCCTCTGTTAGTAATGCCACGCCTGCCCATAATGGAAGGTGTAATTCCCTTCGGAGACAGTGATGACCAGTGAGTCCGCACAGTTTCAAGCCATAGCTGTCGATAAACCAACGAACATTTCAGTCATTGCTATATCGGCCGCGAGTCCCCGTTTCCCCAAACATTCCCCGCTACTAATACAATTTCTAAATCCGTCCGTCCGTCTGTCCAGTTCGTCATAGCGTCTGATTTATCGCCTATCAAAATCCGGCCGGGGCTGTCGAAGTTGCATACAGAATATCTAATATTTTATAGATTAATATAAGATGTTGCTTATTTTGAATGCAAACGACGAAGGAGACGGAGACGGAGTCGTCTACAATTCGTCTGCAATCGTTAATATTGTCTTACGATTGTAATCTATGTACTAATGTACTGGTATAGTTAATAGAATCAGGCGTTACTTTGCGGAAATCCATTATAATGAAGGAAGGTAAGTTACTTTGCTAAGATCCGCATGCAAAATATAAAAAAAAATATATAAAAATGGTGTATATTACCTAGTTTTTTTGAAGAGCACCGCCCGCCCTCCCTCAGTAGCGTGCACAAGCAAACTAACACCGCCACCAGGTACCCTCCACCAACCACTACAATACCACCACTAGATAATATACACCACTGAAGTCGAGAACACGACACTTGTTTCGCCCCAAAACGTGGCATTATCAAGCGTCATAGACTCTACGACAGACGGCCGCCGAGTCACTCGAGTTCACTTTGCGGCCGTCTGAGGCTACTGAGGGAGGGCGGGCGGTGCTCTTCAAAAAACTAGGTAATATACACCATTTTTATATTTTGCATGCGGATCTTAGCAAATTAACTTACTTTCCTTCATTATAATGTACTGGTGGTAGTATTCCTATGCAAGAATCCGTCTAGGTAGGTACCACCCCAGGGCCAGTTATTCTGCCGTGAAGCAGTAGTGTGCAAACATTACTGTGTTTCGGTTTGAAGGGCACTGTGAGATAGCGTTACAAACAGACAAGAGGGACAGAGAGAGTTACTTTCGCATTTATAATTATAATATTAGTATGGATTTTTTTTTATTGCATAAAGTGGTGAAACGAGCAAAACGCTCACCTGATGGTAAGCAACGTCTGTCCATAACAAATGCTGTGTCACCCAGAACATTTCTGTGTGCCCATCACACATTTTCCCCTCACCCAGAGACATAAGTTCTTAAGTCTCATATGCCCAGTGATTACTGACAGTGCCCTTCAAGCTGAATGCAGAATAACTGGCCCTGCGGTGGTACCTACCTAGACGGATATCTGCATAGTAATACCCACCACCAGTAAAACTCACCCACGGTAAAGGATTTATAGTAATTAGTAATCATCACCATCATTTCCGCCAATCACTAGTCCACTGCTAAACACAGGCTTCCCCCACAGATTGCTACGAAACACGTAAGTTTGTAGCTCTAATTTTGAGCTATTTTGCCATAGTTGCCACGCTTGGCAGGCGGGTTGGCAACCGCAGTTTATTTATTCAGATATTTTATTTTGTATAAAGTGATGAAACGAGCAAAACTTTCACCTGATGGTAAGTGCAACGTCCGCCCACAACAACTGCTGCGTCACCCAGAATACTTCTGTGAGACACCACACTGCGCCCGTCACCTTGAGACAACAGTTCTTAAGTCTCATATGCCCATTGATTACGCTAGCTCACAGTGCCAAACCGAAACACAGTAATGCTTGCACACTACTGCTTCACCACCAGTAAAAGATGTGCCTGGAAGATGCTGCTGCCCATCTCCCGGTAAAAACTTATAAAATAATTTACTATGAAACTGCATGCAACAATTCGGTGGTGGCAGCCCTGAATGACCGAATAAAATAAACTAAACACTGCACATTAATTACCCGCTTTCCGCGCTCGGTCTCGGGTTCGGGGCGCCTCCCCGGTTATTTGCGGTGCCCGAATCAGACATTCCAACGTCATATCTATCAGTTCTATCGAGGCTGTTGCGAAATTCCGAAGCGGTTATTCGAGACTGCGATGAAATATTTAGGAGACACTGCAGCGGGGATATTAAGCATCCGGCACTACGCGTTGACTGTCCAGATTAGAGAACCTCTTTATACATACAGTCACGCCTCTTTCCCATTACGATATGCTGATGTAGTGACATGATAACAGGCATTATGATAAGTTGTAGTGACAAAGATAGAGAAAGCGATGCTTAGATGGTTTGGACACGTAGAGAGGATGGATGAAAGAAGATTGACGAAACAGATTTATGAGGCGAGTGTGAATGGGCAAGCCGGTAAGGGACGACGCAGGCGAACGTATTACGATCGGATCGAAATCGTTTTAAGGAAAGGCACGTCAAAAGTACCCGCAACCGACGAGCTTGTATGAAAACACTAATGAAAGAAGAGGAAGCTAAAGATGTGTGTCAGGATCGTAGCAAGTGGAAAGATGTGGTCTCTGCCTACCCCTATGGGAAAGAGGCGTGACTCTATGTATGTATATAGCTATGGTAGTATTGTAGTAGTGAAAGGTATCTGGTGGCGGTTCCCGGTGGCGGTGTTAGTTTGCTCGTGCACGTAACCGTGGGAGGGCGGGCGGTGCTCTCCTGAACTAGGTAATATGCAACGTTTTTATATTTTGCATGCGGATCTTGGCAAATTCACTTTCTTTCCTTCATTATAATGGATTTCGGCGAAGTAACGCCTGATTCTTTTTACTAGTTTTTGACATATTCGCATTCTGGTCTATCAGCTAGGTTCTCACAGAGTCAGCTGTCGCTTCAATGAAGTTCGCGTGACCTCGATACGTCTAATAGGAACACGCGCACGCCTCGCGTGCTATTTTAGTCCAAGATTTATTTATCTAAATCATTTCTAAACTTGTCATATTGAATTATGGAATTTATATGGATTCATATGGATATTATGGAATTAGCCGTGTGGTGGCGGCTCGTTAAAATAATACTTTAATGGCTGTACCATTAGCGCATACTAAATATTAACCCGACAAAGTCTGGGCATAAATACTTAAAAACTACTTAGGGTGACGAGTGCAGTGTGTTCCCCACAGTGGAATCCCCACCGGAACCTAGCTTTCATTTTGAAAGTGGTCTATGAGGAAAAAGTTTAGGAACCTCTGCTCTAGATCGTCATAGGTCTTCGATATAGAAGTATGTGGTCTACTTTTCTACTATATTATAGATATTTGTATCTACGGATTCCCGCAAAAGAAGCAAAAGAAGTCGCTTTACAATATGTACGCCTTTTATAAAACGACAAATTTTGTTTCTTCCTGTAACATTAGCCGTGTGGTGGCGGCTCGTTAAAAGAATACTACCACTCCATCTCATCCAATTGATCTCGTAAAAGGCGAGTAAGGAATTAAACTGCACTGTGCACCCAACAGCGCATGGTGGCGATGGGCTCACCACCTATCACACAAAGTGCATTATATTGTTTTGGTGAAACGTGGATTGTGGCAGTCATCTGTATTTGCAGTGAGTGCCCAGTCTCTGACTACCCCTTATGGGATACAGTCGTGATCTTATGTATGTATGTATGTATTATGGAATTGGCATACAGACTTCATAATGTAAAGTAAGTGAAGTAACAGACTATAAACGTCCCACTTCTGAGCAGAGGCCTCCTCTCAATTCTGAGAGGGGTTACTCGTTACCCTAGAACTGGACCTACCACTGGTAGGATTCCTATGCAGGAATCCGTCTAGGTAGGTACCACCTTAGGCCAGTTAGTCTGCCGTGAAGCAGTAGTATGCAAACATTACTGTGTTTCGGTTTGAAGGGCACTGAGAGCTAGCGTCACTGGGCAACGAGACTTAAGAAGTGATGTCTCACGGTGACGGGCGCAGTGTGGTGTCACACAGAAATGTTCTTGGTGACGCAGCATTTGTTATGGGCGGACGTTACACTTACCATCAGGCGAACGTTCCGATCGTTCAGTCACTTTTATCAATTAAAAAAAAACAAAAAAAAACTACACGTTGACTTTCACGATTAGAGAACCACTTTATACATACATACAAGCAGTAGTGTGCATTACTGTGTTTCGGTTTGAAGGGCACTGAGAGCTAGCGTAATCACTGGGCATGTGAGACCAAAGAACTGAACTCTCAGGGTGGGAGCGGCAGTATCATTTGATTTGCTCGTTTCGTCACTTTATCCAAAAAAAAAGGTTGTCGGGTAGAGAATGGTTTTAGCATTAGGTCCGCCTTTCGTTCCTTTACTAATTATAAAGTTCAATAGAGAATAAATAAAGGCATCATTCGCTATTTAATAGAATCAGGCGTTACTTTGCGGAAATCCATTATAATGAAGGGAAGTAAGTTACTTTGCTAAGATCCGCATGCGAAATATGAAAATTGTGTATATTACCTAGTTTTTTGAAGAGCTAGTTGTTGAAGTGTTAGTTTGCTTGTGCACGCTACTGAGGGAGGGCGGGCGGTGCTCTTCAAAAAACTAGGCAATATACACCATTTTTATATTTTGCATGCGGATCTCAGCAAAGTAACTTACTTTCCTTCATGACATCATTCGCCTTAGTCGCCGGTCAGTGTGTTTTCCGTCTGGCATTAATCAAGATGGCTATCCCGACATTTTCATTAGCTGCTGTGCGAACATCAGTAGATAGATTAGATCTCGAGACTCGTAACTCGGCGAGCTGGTACACTGACCGCTGTGCGATGCGGTCCGATTCGGATAAGTGATTGCATTGCGTTGACACCGCGGCCATCGATCAGCTGGCTGACGGGTGGCAGCTGGCAGCTGCAACCGGCAGCACTTGACTAATTACCTCATTGGCAGCTAGATAGACAGATAGATATTTCATACAAGCTGCGTCCCGCGTCGAATGAGCCACATGACTTTCTTGGTTAAAATGACGAGACGAGCGAAACCGATAACGACCCATAACAAATGCTGTCTCGCCCGGAATATTCGTTTGACAACACACTGCGCCCGTCAGCCTGAAACATCGGTTCTTAAGTCTCATATTCCCAGTGATAATCTAGCTCTCAGTGCCCTTCACACCGAAACACAGTAATGTTTGCACACTACTGCTTCACGGCGGAAAAACTGACCTGGCGTGGTTCCCGTGGCTGTCGTAAACGTCGACAGAGGGAGAATTACGACTACAAGATGGGCAGCATCTTCCTGGAACATCTAATTAAACAATGTGATTGCCAATCCCCCTGCCAAGCGTGGCAACTATGGCGGAATCCCCAAAAAGCACAAACTTTTGTAGCTTTACTGGTGGTAGGATACCTCTGCGGGAATCCGTCTAGGTAGGTACCACCGCAGGGCCAGTTATTCCGCCGTGAAGCAGTAGTGCAAACATTACTGTGTTTCGGTCTGAAGGGTACTGTGAGCTAGCGTAATCACTGGGCATATGAGGCTTAAGAACTGATGTCTCAGGGTGACGGGGGCATTGTGGTGTCACACTGGTTCTGGGTGACACAGCATTTGTTATGGGCAGACGTTGCACTTACCATCAGGTGAACGTTTTGCTCGTTCCGTCACTGTTATCAAATAAAAAAAAATCTATGGGGGAGGATGTTCAGCAGTGGACTAGTGATAGGCTAAAATGGTGATGATAAACATTTCATAACTATATTATAAACATATGTCTACGACACGACGCCGAGCACAGCCAGTTGTAAATCGGGCTTCGAACGTTGTTCTCCTGTAATGAAACAAGCAAGCGAGGCCTCCGAGCTACCGTCCAAAAGAACTTAAGAATGAACAATCGTAATTGAACCGTGACTGTAAGAAGTTGGTCACGTGCAACCACTAAATAATGCGAATTAATGCGAATGCAGTTTGGAACACAAAACCTTATTTCCGGCGCAGGCTGCACGATAATATAACTATGCAGGTACTGCAGCTCTGCAGCGTGCCACCTAACATTTGAATTATTTACATCAACGTCTAAAGAGCCAGTTGAAACAATCAGGCGTTACTTTGCGGAAATCCATTTAATAAAGGAAAGAAAGTTAATTTGCTAAGATCCGCATGCAAAATGTAAAATGGTGTGTATTACCTAGTTTTGAAGAGCACTGTCCGCCCTCCCTCAACAGCGTGCACAAGCATAACCAATACCGCCACCAGATATCCTCCACCACTAAAACACTACCGCTAGGCAATACACACCACTGAAGTTGAGTCACACGTCACGTGTTTCATGTCAAAACGAGGCATTATCAAGTGATATTGACTCTACGACAGTCACTCGGCGGCTGACTGTCGTAGAGTCAATATCACACACACAAACACGCCATTTTGCATTCTGATCTTAGCAAATTAACTTTCTTTCGTTTATTGTCTAAAGAGGCGATAGCACAGTAATTTGCATTTACCGGAGCATTGGAGCAGTGTGGCGGACTCTTCCCGGCTCCAAAACTATCACAGTACTAAACTATATTGGTGGCAGGATTCCTATGCAGGAATCCGTCTAGGTAGGTACCACCCCAGGGCCAGTTGTTCTGTCGTGAAGCAGTAGTGTGCAAACATTACTGTGTTTCAGTTTGGAGGGCACTGTGAGCTAGCGTAATCACTGGGCATATGAGACTTAAGAACCTATGTCTCAGGTTGATGGGCACAGTGTGGTGTCGTACAAATATTTTGGGTGACACAGCATTTGTTATGGGCAGACGTTGCACTTACCATCAGATGTGCGTTTTGCTCGTTTCATCACTTTATGCAATAAAAAAAAAGTACTAAACTACAACACTAAACTGTCCCGGTATGCACGTCTCGTTATGTGATTTCATATCGCTTGCTTGCAGCACACGACCTTTTCAAATTGGAGAAGTAATGTCGGCAAGCATAGACGAATTGATTAAGTATATTAATTTGTCTATAAGCTGATAGGCGTCAGGCATCGACCTGTGTCGTAAGAAGCGGCTAAGGTATTGTACGGACAGCCATTATTAGTGCAGAATAATGCAATGCTGTCACTATACTGCTTGTGGGAACGCAATGGCGAGTAAACTGCCCACCCCTTATATGGGAAAAAGGCGTGACTGTGTATGTGGTCTGTCTGTGTTCGACGACCGTGTTCTTGTAGTCAGAGCACCTGATTTCAATGCCGCGGATCCTAGGTTCAATCAAATACGCGCTTCTAAAGTTGTAAAAAGTGTCGCCCTCATCCTATTCTAACTTTTCCATCGCGGTGGATAATTCTGAAAAAAAAAATCAAGATGTTAGAACCTGGTAAATACAGTTAACTAAAATTAGTTGGAATAAGATAGTATCATGTAGCTTCCGAGATATAGGATATTTTTCTGTGACACGCTCTTCCCCGATACGGAACTCCTTACCGTGTGTGGTCCGACACGCGCTTAGTAGGTTAGGTAGGTACCACCGCAGGGCCAGTTATTCTGCCGTGAAGCAGTAGTGTGCAAACATTACTGTGTTTCGCTCTGAAGGGCACTGACAGCTAGCGTAATCAATGGGCATATGAGACTTAAGAACTGATTCCTGAGCGTGACGAGCGTTGCGATACAAAGAACAGATCTTACCACAGCGTACTGACCAACCTACGATGTTGGATTTGAAGCTTGAACTGATGTATCAGGGTGACGGGCGCACTGTGGTGCAACACTGTAATATACTGGGTGACAGCATTTGTTATGGGCAGACGTTCCACTTACCATCAGGTGAACGTTTTGCTCGTCTCGTCACTCCATCCAATAAAAAAAAAATAAAGAAAGAAGAATCTAAAAATTCAATCACCAATAAATCCACCCAATAAACGTTAACAAGCTTGTATATATAAACTAAAGTGGAAATTCCCAATCGACGTTTAAACTACACGGGAAATAACGTTAAACGCCCGGAGCTCTTTCAGCTCGAGCCCGCTCTAAGTTACGGGCTGGCGCGTTGCCAGCCCGAAACCTATAATTCCAAGTTTATGAGCTTCGAGCGCGGGAACTAATTACTGAATATGACTTTATAGTTCCAAGGAGTCTTTAGCATTGCGCTTATGATTTAGGGGTGGACAGGGTAATTGATATTTGTTGATTTATATAATTTGGAACTTCAACGGTACACACATTTAGTCTAACCTATAAATGAAGTTACGTAATAAAGTCTGATGTGCGTACCAATTACAGACGAACACATCACTGAAAACCTAATAAGTTATACATACATACATACATAAGATCACGACTGTATCCCATAAGGGGTAGTCGGAGACTGGGCACTCACTGCAAAAGCAGACGACTGCCACAATCCACGTTTCACCAAAACAATATAATGCACTTGGTGTGATAGGTGGTGAGGTCATCGCCACCATGCGCTGTTGGGTGCACAGTGCAGTTTTATTCCTTACTCGCCTTTTACGAGATCCATTGGATGAGATGAAGTGGTAGTAACGAGCCGCAACCACACGGCACTAATAAGTTATAAAAAAAATATCCATAAAATTGTCAAAAAAAACACATATACATAAAACTAAGCGGACGCCGGGAATGTTTCCGTGATCATACGTTTCAATTCATCATAAGAATTCTGGGAGACGTCAATGTCGCGGATTTTGCTTTGTATTGAGTTATATTCCCGGCATATTGTTACGTTAGGCCAGCGATTCCCAACCTGTGGTACGCGTACCCCTGGGGGTCAGCGTGGCCCCATATATTGGTAATGGCGGAATTACTGAGAACTTAAAACAGTTAACTTATATAAACAATAATATAATTTATTACGTCTACAATATGTTAGTTTAAAATGAACCTTATCTAAACTAATCTAAACTAATATTATAAAGAGGAAAGATTTAATTTTTTGTATTTTTGGTTGTAATGATTTAACTCTACTGAACAGATTTTAAAAATTCTTTCACCTATATACAACTACATTATCACCGACTAACATGAGTTGTATTTCCTATAAAAAAACCTAGATTTCTACGAAAATTGCTATTATGTAACTCAAGGTATCAAAAATTTACTGATAAAAGTCATTATTTGGCGTGCGCTGCAAAAACTATTAATGATAATGAAAATAAAGTACTACATTTTCATAGTACTCATCGTTACTCACAAAAAAGTCCGCGAGGCTATATGTCTAACTATTATAGTTAAGTCACAGTAACCGCTTTTTGTTCAAATTAGTCTATCAAAACACGGGAAGAGTCGAAAGATGATGACATCCGTATGATATTAATCCTTATCCTTCAAAATAGTTTCATAGTCAAGGTTGATTATGTACTTGAAAAGTCCTCTTTATCAGAGCTATCGTTTAGAAGTTAAGACAGGTATACAAATGTTTGTGTTAAAATATTATTTTGGTAAAATAACGTAATCTTATCTGACCAGCTGCAGAGCCGCCGATGAGAATAGTCGCTACAAAAAATGTTAGTGTAAGGAATTGTGATTGTTCTATTTGTCCAAATGGAGTACTAATTTATCTTTATAATATCGATCTACCCGTGCGAAACCGGGGCGGATCGCTAGTGACAAGTTCATAGTCGAACATGTCTAGCCCCTTATTTCAAGGTTAAGATTAACAATAGATAGACCTGAAGGAAAACGAGACACATTTTTAGAAGTAGGTATAGAGTTGTCTGTTGTTGTAGAAAGATTGAAAGATTGTGGTGAAATATTTATTATTAACTAGCCGTGCTTCGCGTAAGACCGCGAAGCACGGCTAGTTAATAATAAATATTATATACACCGTAAAAACAATCCCTGTTTGAATCGGATTTCGGGGTTTGATTGGCGCGGAACCCTAATTATTTTTTTAAAATTAAAGTAGCCTAAGTTACCCGCTATCTGCTATCTCTATCTATACTCATAAATTAAAAGCTTAATTAAGGGGTATGGGAACGAAGAAAGGTTGGGAAGCACTGGCGTATACGATCGCGTGGCGTGTAACATACTTCTAAGCTGAAGATCTTGAGTTGCTTCTCGGGTCCGTGTCTGTTTTCATTGTTGTCGATCGGATCTACTCGCGCCCGATGTATCTGTTGAGTTGAGTGTTTATTTATGCACTATAATACCTCCTGCGGAGTCGACTGCTTCGGATAACGGACGCTGTCGTCTTCGAAAATCGACGCCAGGAGGATTTTTATAGTAAAAGTGATGAGACGAGCGAAACGTTCACCTGATGGAAAGCGCAACGTCTCATCATCATCATCATTTCAGCCTATACCTAGTCCACTGCTGAACATAAGCCTCAGTACAAAAATTTGTTGATCTCATTTTGGGGGGATTTTGCCATAGTTGCCACGCTTGGCAGGCGGGTTTGCAAGCGCAGTTTATTTATTCAGATGTTTCAAGACGATGCAGCTGCCCATATCCTGGTTTTTCATTTCCCTCTGTCGACTTTCACGACATCCACGGGATGAGATGAGGTGGTAGATTCTCTTAGGCCGATACCACACGTATGCCCATAGCAAATGATGCGTCACCTTGAGACATCAGTTCTAAAGTCTCGTTTGTAGGCATTACACTAATTCTCAGTGCCCTTCGGGCCGAAACAGTAATGGTTTCACACTACCGCTTCACGGCAGAATTACTTATACTACAGCGGTGTAGTTGTTTTTTTTTAATAAAAACTAATTTTCTTTTATAATTCTAAACGCACTGTTCATACTTTATGGACTGGTGGAATTTATTGGTTAACTTTACGATTCTTATCGGAGCCGTCCGCAGTTTTATGAGCGGCCGTGGAGGAAATTGGAATACAACAATATATTGATAATGCTTTTTCAACTTAACGACACGAAACGAGAACGATCTGTGATCGGATCACACAATGAGATCTGGGGGTCCACTGGTTGGTTAGCCAATTGTTCCTTACGTAGAACTGGGGTTGTCAATAAATTAGGTAGATTTCTTTAATTTTGTATAATAACGAAAAATCAATCTTTACAATCAATTAATTAGACACTGCGCTAGTAGCCGACGAGTTCTGTAGGCGTAATGGCGAGCTGTCGGTCCGCAGTCACTGCCGCAGGCGGCGCTTCTGTCGCATTTTGTAGTGGCGTCGTAGACACCGATGAATGAACTTCATACGCCAATATAAAACCGATCATTTATTGATTTATTTAACTCTTTATTTCTTCCTTTAAAAAAAAAGGATACAGAGGGCGGACTTAATGCCTTTAGGCATTTTCTCCCAGTCAACCCATGGAGTGGTGAGATTTTGATAAGGTGTAGCAATGAAGGAAAACAGAGAAAGAAAGAAAGACGGAGAAAAAAAAAAGAAAACCTTAATAACTCATAAATATTATACATATAGTTACATATATAAATATATACTAAATACATAAACATACACGTATATACGGTATACATACATATTATACATATAAATAAACGTAAAATAAAATAAATAAATATCATCGATTTTACTGGTGGTAGGATTCCTATGTACGAATCCGTTTAGGTAGATACCACCGCAGGGCCAGTTATTCTGCCGTGAAGTAGTAGTGTGCAAACATTACTGTGTTTCGGTTCGAAGGGCACTGAGAGCTAGCGTAATCACTGGGCATATGAGACTTAAGAACTGATGTCTCTGGGTGACGAGCGCAGTGTGGTGTCACGCAGAAATTCAATCTGCCGCCAAGCAGTTTATAAACATCATACTAGTCTTTCTTAGTCCACTATTGGACGTAGGCTTTCCTTAGAAAGTTATATACATAGACATTATTCGACGTGCACAATACAAAAACAACAGAGAGAATGCAAAAAGAAACAAGATCTATAAAACACTGGAAACAGAAGTGACGCTGTATTGTGAAGTCGAAATGAACTCCGCTCAGCAAAGAACGCTGCGGAAATCTGGGACTGCAGCGCTGTTTTTCAGTGGGGCCATTACGTAAGTAAAGAGAGATGCACGTACGTGTCTATGTGTAACAAATACAACTAAATTAACAGTATGATGAAACATATGATAATATAGGACAAATATGAGTGGTAATAATACATCGAATATAGTAACGTACTAAAAAAAAACGATAAATATCAACAAAACATACCTCGTGAAATATAATGAATGTATGAAATCCGATGCAAGAATCCGTCTAAGTAGGTACCACCCCAGGGCCGGTTATTCTGCCGTGCAACATTACTGTGTTTCGGTTTGAAGGGCACTGTGAGCTAGCGTAATCACTGGGCATATGAGACTTAAAAACTGGTGTCTCAAGGTGATGGGCAAATTGTGGTGTCACATAGAAATTATCTCGGTGACGCAGCATTTGTTATGGGCAGACGTTGCACTTACCATCAGGTGAACAAATTGCTTGTCTCGCCACATACTCCCTTAAAATAAAATAAATCATTAGACCGTTGGGTTAGATCCCAGGTTTCTATAAAATGAAATGACAACGGCCGGGTCTTCATCTGCCGCGGATTAGCTGGCTGGCTTTTAAAAAAAAAAAAAATCTAATGTTTTTAAATTAATTTGAAAAACTCTATGGTCGATACTATGAAGTATTATTTTGTATTCTTGTTGAATATAAGTACACTAAGACGTATCAATACAATAGCAATCTCATTGCCGCAGTTACGTTAAGGTCGACGCATTCGACCCATACCACATTTTTTTTTTGCGAAATATTAAAAGCCTTTTGCGGTCGATCAACCTTGTAAACTACTACCATAAATCGGTACGACTGAAGAAATCACTGCCGATTGAATGCACCACATAAAACATTTTATTGTTGTCCGCTGACCCTGTATAGTTTTCATCTTTTCTTTAGTAAATACGTTCGCTATGCAGTATTTTTTTAAAAGCTCCACACTACGATTTCTTCTAAGTCGTGGATGCGTTTTACAGATATACATTTTTAAGTAAGTAAATAATACAATAGTAATACATTCTCACGATGAAAAAACATACAGCACAAATGATGATAATGATATTCTCCTGGCCGATTTCAACCACGGCGACAACTTTCGAATATTGTCGAGAGCTATCAAATGCGCAGGAGATATTATAGTGCCACAAGTGTACGCGCAAACACAGAGGCACTCACTCGTCCCGACCTACCCGCGCCCGATGTAACGCTGATGCGATAAGATCGGAGGTAGGCAAGGATGCAGTGTCAGAAACACGGGGACAAACACAACACAACCAGACCCGAAAACCAACAATTTGTGTTTGACAAATGTTGGCTCCGGCTGGGATTCGAACCCAGGACCTGCGGCTTAGAAGTCAGGTACTCTGACCACTAGGCCACGCGGTCGTCAAAATACAAAATACAAACAAGAAATAAATAAAAAAAAGAAAACGAAAAATGTCTTAGCCACTACGAAAGAAGAAAAAATATGCCTATTACCAAAATATCTGTGCTGCAGTATATAATCGCAAAGTGGACCGGACTCAGTTAAAGCCGCGACGATGACATCGCAGCACTGGTTTCCAGTTCGGCCCAGAACAGGAGGAAACACGGACGTCTGTATGTGCACCGCCACGCTCATCTGGCACAAAATAATTTATAATTTTGTAAAATCCGTGTGGTAGCGGCTTGAGAGAACCTATCACCCCATCTCATCCCGCGGGTGTCGTAAAAGTCGACAGTGGGAAAATAAAAACCCGGAGATGGGTAGCAGCATCTTCCTGGAACATCGGAATAAACAAACTGCGGTTGCCAACCAGCCTGCCGAGCATGGCAACTGTGGCAAAATGCCCTGAGATAAAAGACATAAGCTTTTATGGCAATCTATGGAGGAGGCCTATGTTCAACAGTGATAGGCTCAAAGGATTATAAATGCGAAAATAACTCTCTCTGTCCCATTCTGTTAAAAAACCTATAACCACGAAGACGAAGTCGCGGGCATCAGCTAGTTAATAATTAAACAGTCCGTAAAGGCAAGCAGCCTCGAACTCCTAGCAAATACTTTAGTCACTCCGAAATTAGAGAAAGGCAGTGCTCTTCAGTGGGATCGTCGTCATCATCGTTTCAGCCTATCACCAGTTCACTGCTGTATATAGGCCTCCCCTATTGATTGCCACAAAGTTTGTAACTCTCATTTTGGGGGGATTTTGGCATAGTTTCCACGCTTGGCAAGCGTATTCAGATGTTCCAGGAAGGTGCTTCTGTCCATCTCCTGCTTTTTATTTTCCCACTGTCGACTTTTACGACACCCACGGGATGAGATGGGCTGGTAGATTCTCTTAAGCTGCTACCACACGGCACATTGTCTTAAGTGGGATGCTTAGACTCAGTAAGTCATCAAATAATGATTCATTACTACCCCATTGCCCGCATAGCATAAATACCAGAAACCCGAGAACAATGTCATTATAACCATTATTTATCGTGCAATTGTTTTCCAAAGTCGTAAAACTTGAGCGTCCGTACCCGGGCACAATACGAGGCGTACCGCACACTGCATCCCATTGTCCGTGCCCGCAGCGGTATGATGAATGGTCCACATAAATCTGGTAGGCAATTTGAGAGGTACTCGCTGTACGTGGAATGCATTAAACACCTTTGTACTTTCCGGTCTGCGAATTCGGCGTCGTCGTAAATTTCACACATATTAAATATGACCCACAATATTATAATTGATCTACATTTTAATGGCTTCTTATTTTTACGTTTATATTTACGCGAATATTACACATTTAATAAAACGTTTAGCTTTTAAACTATTTATGCCCCGAAGTTTCCAGCGCTTTAAACCACCCATGGTCACGGGAGGACTGAGGTGACAGATGTCCTGATGTCATAGTTAACCCGGGGTACCTTAAGCTTTTATTATTTTTGGTCCGATCTACGCAGAAAGAGCTTACTGTGTCTTCAAGACAGTAAGGTCCTTCTGTGTAGATCGGACCAAAAATAATAATTAAAAGCTGAAGGTACTACGAGTTAACTATGACATCAGGATCTAGTGGTAGGTTTCCTATGCATGAATCCGTCTAGGTAGGTCCTCCCGTGACCATCGGTGCTGTAAAGCACTCGAAACGTCGGATTAGAAATAGTTCAAAATTAAACGCGATAAAATCCGTAAAAAATAGTGTCTGTCTGTAATAACAAAATAACAGTTTTTTTACTCAATGCTTATGAAAATACGGTACTTATAAGAAATAATCAATTATAAAAATATTTGTTTTTCTATCTGTCCGTCTGTCTGTCTGTCTGTTTGTTACGGCTAATCTCCGAAACGGCTGGACCGATTTTGGCGGGACTTTCACTGGCAGATAGCTGATAATATTGCGGGTAACTTAGGCTACTTTATTTTAGACATATAATCACGAAACTCGGCGGCTTTCTGACGTAGTAATAGTATAACACTAAATAAAGCCTCGATTTGGGGCGAAAAACGTGTCGTGGTCTCTTCTTCTTCTGGTCTATATGATGATGTTCTCCTAGCCGATTTCGACCACGGCGACACCTTCCGAATACTGTCGAGAGCCATCAAATGCGCAGGAGATATTATAGTGCCACAAGTGTACGCGCAAACACAGAGGCACACACTCGTCCCAACCTACCCGCGCCCGATGTGACGCTGATGCGACAAGATCGGAGGTAGGCTAGGATGCAGTGTCAGCAACACGGAGACAATCACAACACAACCAGACCCGAAAACCAACAATTTGTATTTTAGCACAAATGTTAGCTCCGGCTGGGATTCGAACCCAGGACCCGCGGCGTAGAAGTCAGGTACTCTGACCACGAGGCCACGCGGTGGTGTATATTACCTAGTGGTGGAGGGTAGCTGGTGGCGGTGTTAGTTTGCTTGTGCACGTTACAGAGGGTATTTCGTTTAATACCAGCTGATCACCGCGACAACGTCCTCGTGGATTGTTATGTTATATAGCACTCAGTATTGTTATTATGTTACCACTACCATTATTGACAAACTATTACTGTACCTATTTAGATAATCTACATAAGATTATAATATTAAGTTAATTAGTTACCATTGTCCACTGTACAAACTCTTACTAATTATACATACATACATACATAAGATCACGACTGTATCCCATAAGGGATAGTCAGAGACTGGACACTCACTGCAAAAACAGATGACTGCCACAATCCACGTTTCACCAAAACTATAATGCACTTGATGTGATAGGTGGTGAGCCCATCGCCACCATGCGCTGTTGGATGCACAGTGCAGTTTAATTCCTTACTCGCCTTTTACGAGATCCATTGGATGAGATGGAGTGGTAGTATTCTTTTAACGAGCCGCCACCACACGGCTACTAATTATAAGTAAACAATACCATTTAAGATAAACAACTATGTTCCCCCACTCATTCCCACTTTCTATCCTATATATACCAGATCCTTCAAACCTCTAGTCGGTTCTATTTCCAAGTTCACTGTATCAACTTCTAAATGTTATGTCTGTAATTAAATAAATTTATTTTTAAAAGAGTTTATGTTCTTGCCACATAACAGGATATAGGTTTTTTAGATATCCCGTGGGGGCTGTTTGATTTTCCAGGATAAAAAGTATCCTATGTCCGTCTCCAGGATGCAAGCTATCTCTGTGCTAAATTTCATCAAGATCGGTTCAGCGGTTGAACCGTGAAAAGGTAACAAACATACAGAGGAACAGAGAGAGTTACTTTCGCATTTATATATTAGTATGGATTTTGCACGCGGATCTTAGCAAATAGAAAGTAGAAAAGAAAGAAACCACTTTATTTGACACAACATCAGCAAGAATCACAAACAATAGTTTAAAAAAAAAGACAAAATTTTTGATGTAATGTCAAAAAGAATCTCGCCTCAGTGATAATCTATGGTACCCTACAGTACTGGTTTTCAGTCGGATCCATTTTTGACCTAACGAGCAACCGGACATAGACAAAGACTTCTTTTCCTACACGACACAGCATTTTTTATGGGCAGACGTTGTCACGTAAACGATTTCGCTGTGTTGTTACTTTCTTTCATAGAAATGTAATGTGAATATACAATGTAAGAACTTTAATTACTGAAGCCCTATCGAGGTCTTATAATCATATTTCCATCTCAACAATTTTTTCATTACGACGAAGCGAAACGCTCAACTCGTCTATTGTTATCGTAATAAACCTGTCCCGACATGTCGAGCGACGAGAAATACGATCAAATAACAAGATATTTTTCGTACGAACGGGCCCCAGTAAAACTCTTTGAACTTTAATATCAAAGTATGCGGTCTAATTATAGAGTTCGTCTTTAAAGGTTTGTCGCGAAGGTCGGAGCACTCGGGGAGTGGCTGTCGAGACAAAGAAAAATTTAATTAGGGAATGTCACTAGTCTATTATCTCTAGTGTTCAGTACTTTTAACTTGAGTGTTAATGAGTAAGCGTTAGGAATATGGACGAAAGACTTTACTGTTATTTATTTCGGTGCTTGATGTCGTACCCGTATTATCCCGAGGGAGTTGTTTTTTTACACACATAGAGTCACGCCACTTTCCCACTGGGGTAGGTAGAGACCACATGTTTCCACTTGCTACGATCCTGACACACATCTTTCGCTTCTACTTTCATTCGTTTTCTTACAAGCTCGTCGGTTTCGACCTACGACTTCGATCTGATCGTGATACGTTAGCCTTTGACCCTTAGCATCTTTAAAGGCATCCAACGGGCCGGTTACCGCCACTCCACATCTAGGTCGTGTTTTGCGTGTAGTCGGAAATACTGGTCTACTCGAGCCAACCAAGCTCCTGCAGGAATCGCGGCAGACCCTTGATGTTCCCTGCGACCTCAAGGAGCGATCTCGCCGAGATGCTTGGCCCAGTCATCATAAAAATCAGGTTCTATTTTCTGACGCCGTGTGGTGGCGGCTTAATATCATCCTCATCCCGTGGGTGTCGTTAAAGTCGACAAGGGAAAATAAAAACCAGGAGATGATCAGCATCTTCCTGGAACATCTGAATAAATTAACTGCGGTTGCCAACCCGCCTGCCAAGCATGACAATGATGGCAAAATCCCCTCAATATGAGAGCTTTTTGTGGCAATCTATGGGGGAGGCCTTTCTTCTGCAGTGGACTAGTGATAGGCTGAAATGATGATGATGATGATTTATTAATTACAGTATCACTCGAACCGAACAAAATGAATAATTTCGAGGATATTACGACATTAACTCTCTTTCATTTGCTATAATGAATATCCGCTAAGTGACGCCGTATTCTATTAATTAATCTCTATTTTTGACACCTTAAAGTAAGGTCAGTCGGACTTTAGGCGCTCTGCCATTCTCTATAGTTAAAGTCTTCTCAAATATTGGTTTTAGCTTGTATTCAAAGCGACATAGATAAGAACGCTAACTAAAACGCCATCCGAAGAAATCAGAATAATGTTAAATGTTCATAAAAATATGCATCGGCAAATACATAGTCCTTAACGGGAATGCCTTCAGCTGCCCAAATAATGTCGCCGAAGACAATAGCGGTCGTTTGTATACAATTAATTAATTCGATCGCCGCCCTCGAGTGTTGGAGCCCCGTGCTGCGGACCCTATGAGTTATGGAGGAAGGTCCTGCAAAAATCAGTTCGAGGAATTCAATAATGTTAGAATGAGGCAGGTTGTGAAGCGGTTGTGCGAGGTAATTGTATTCTTTATCGAAATTAAAGTGCAAGTTCTCGTTTCACCGAACTGTATAATTGTTTAATTGATTGGGGTATTTTAAATGACCACAAACACTTTTTTTTACTAAAACAATGCATCAGAAGCACCGCGGAGGCAGTTATTCTACCGTGAAGCCGTAGTCTGCAAACATTACTGTGTTTCGGGCTGAAGGGCACTGTAGTGTAATCACTGGGCATATGAGACCTAAGAACTGATGTCTCAGGGTGACGGACCCAGTGTGTTTCACGCACACACAGAAGTGGTCTGAGTGACACAATTTCTAATTCTTTATTTTCTATTCAATAGGCTAAATACTACTAATAGGGTACAAACATGAATACGTAAATTAACTTCCGGTACACTATTTGCTTTGTCTCTCCACTTTATCGTGTAATATTTTATTTTTCACCTATCATCAGGTGAGACCACACTTAAACAATCTGGTGCTTAAGTGTGGTCCCACCTTTTTTTTTATTGTATAGAGTGACGAAACGAGCAAAACGTTCACCTGATGTAAAGTGCAACGTCTACCCATAACAAATGTTATGTCATCCAGAACATTTCTGTGTGACACTACACTGCGCCCGTCACCCTGAGACATGTCCTGAGTCTCACATGCCCAGTGATTACCTGAATAAGATCCCAACGAGATTAAGAAAAAAATCAATTAGATCTTTCGATTTTATAGTTTTCACCTACAGTTAGCTGAGCGCACTAAATCTGTCGAGTCTACATTGTATCCGTAACAAACGATATCGCACGACGCGGACTCCTCATTACAGAGGGAGGGCCTCTCATTGCGGAGGGCCCGTAAATCCCTCCGAGCATTGTTCGCGCTCTCCGTTTGCAATGTCAATAAATCTATTCGGAGGTGTCGCTGCTGAGTTCTTATTGGAATTAATCTCTCCATGTTGGATGTAATTCTGACGGGATTTACGAGTGCATTTGGGGAATAGAGCAGTCCGCCGATACTGCCAAGTCAATTTTTAAAAAGAAGTTATTCGACTAGTTATTAAAACTGTTTACAAGCTTATAAAGGTGAAGTTAAGTTTACTGGTGGTAGGATTCCTATGCAGGAATCCGTCTAGGTAGGTACCACCCCAGGGCTAGTTATTCTGCCGCGAAGCAGTAGTGTGTAAACATTACTGTGTTTCGGTTTGAAGGGCACTGTGAGCTAGCGTAATCACTGGGCAAATGAGACTTAAGAACTGATGTCTCAGGGTGATGAGCGCTGTGTGGTGTCACACAGAAATTTTCTGGGTGACACAGCATTTGCTATGGGCAGACGTTGCACTTACCATCAGGTGAACGTTTTACTCGTTTCATCACTTTATGCAATAAAAAAATGCAGCTCCTGGACATCTGAGTAAATAAACTGCGGTTGCCAACACGCCTACCGAGAGTGGTAACTGTTGCAAAATCCCACCAAAATGAGAGCTACAAACTTTTGTCGCAATCTATGGGGGACGCCTATGTTCAGCGGTGGACTAGTTATACATAACAAATGCTGTGCCACCCAGAAAATTTCTGTGTGACACTACACTGTGCTCATCACCCTGAGACATAGGTTCTTAATTCTCATATGCCCAGTGATTACGCTAGCTCACAGTGCCCTTCAAACCGAAACAGTAATGTTTGCACACTGCTGCTTCACGGCAGAATAACTGGCCCTGGGGTGGTACCTACCTAGACGGACTCCTGCATAGGAATCCTACCACCAGTAAAATGCTGCCCATCTCCTGATTTTATTTTCCCTCTGTCGACTTTTACGACAACCACGGGATGAGATGGGGTGGTAGATTGTCTTAAGCTGCCGCAAGGCACATTTCCTATATTCAAATTTTTGAATGCTGAAGGCACCTCGGATAACTATGACATCAGGGCATCTGTCACCTCAGTCCTCCCGTGATGGTCGGGTTATAAATAGTTCAAATATTAACATACATACATAAGATCACGACTGTATCCCATAAGGGGTAGTCAGAGACTGGGCACTCACTGCAAAAACAGATGACTGCCACAATCCACGTTTCACCAAAACAATATAATGCACTTGGTGTGATAAGTGGTGAGCCCATTGCCACCATGCGCTGTTGGGTGCACAGTGCAGTTTAATTCCTAACTCGCCTTTTACGAGATCCATTGGATGAGATGGAGTGGTAGTATTCTTTTAACGAGCTGCCACCACACGGTAAAATATATAATATTAAGTTTAATATTTTTAACTATTAAACGCGATAAAATCCGTAAAAATTAGTTTTATTTAAATTTGTTAATTCATGCTTATACGAGTATACTTTTTATTTTATCAAATTTCTAATATAAGGAGTTCACGTCTCTCGTCTCACGTACAATGAGTTGCGTTTTTTTTTATTTGTATGCATTAACAAATAGGCTATATTTCAAAATCGATAAATGCAACGCTAAATTTTAAAGTTCTTCAGCAAAGTATTTGAATCAATAATTTACGATCTGAAACCGAACCGAGTTCAGGTCGAATTTAGATGTAGTGTTTATTAACGGTACCCATTTCTAAAATATCAAAAGATTTCATAAAATAGTAAAATAAGCAAATGGATTCCGATAAAGTTTTTTTTTATCGATAAATAAAGCTAGCGCGTTGCTGGCGTTATGCCATCTGGGGTAAAACTGTATAATAATTTCGGTTAGGAGATTTTTATTATTGTGAATATGGCATGATTGTAATCCTTTTTTACAAAAATCAGTCGGGCTTGACCGTTTTCACCAACTATACCTAAGTCATTCCCTAAGTAGGAATCTTTTAACGAAGATAACCCCCCTAAATACAAGATTTTATAAAGTTATATATTATTCACCTATCATCAGGACATTCTAATATTTGTTTAACTTTTTGTAATAAAAAGATAACACTGTCCTTGGTTAACAAACATCTTGTAAAACGAAGAAAATACAAAATAAGGACTTGTTGTATAAGCACTTGCTAGGTTTGGGTTTTGCTTTTTATTTTTAATTTTCGATGATTCCTTACATTTTATATATGTATTTTATTGTGTATGCAATAAAGTTCTGTTTTCATTATTTTACTTTTATTGAAATTGACATAGATGACGTATACAACATCCGACGTGGTTTGCACAGATAAAAAATGCCATAGCTTAAATATTTATCAATGATGTACAGCATTGTCCATGAATTTGCACTTTAGCTATTAATATTTTTATTATTATTATTAGTTGACTATTCTATTACACTGTTGCCAACAGAGTTAAAAGTAACATATTTTTGTTATTTTTTTATTTATCGTTATTTCAGAATTTTATCTTTATTATTACCTATACGTTTTTTTATACATTATACACTCTTGTGTTATATGTCTGATACATTTAAAATATCTTTCGTCTTCTTGTTTCTCTGTTATCTTATGATATGCATTTTAATTTAAACTGTCTGACAGCTGCTCGTAGGTTCTGTATTAGTGGCGCCGACAGAATAACAGCGCTGCGGAAATTATGCTGTAGCAATGCTGAGTCGGGTCCTTTTCGTTGCTGCAATCCAAAATAAATTATAATAAGTACTTTTTAGTGTTGATTGTTTGTTTTTATGTAGTTGTTTTGAGCGTAGCAACGAATAAAGTTTTTTTTTTTAAAGTCTGTGATCATATTTTGTCAACTAGTCCAGTCCGGCTTTTCACGGTAAATTCGCGACCTAGCGAATAATCTTGGATTCGCTATTAGCTCCAATGTTACAACATCATCAAAATTCTCCAAAAAAATCACTTAATTCTCCTGTAATTTTAGCAATTTAAACAATATGTTCGTTAGAACGTTCCGTTCTACTTTGTTAGGGTCCAGGTAGGGAACGAACATTCGCGCTCATAAACTTAGGGACACGCATAGCGTTTTGGGTCTCCCTAAAAGCGGCAATAGCCTAATGGTTTAAGGTACGGACAGTGAAATATGACGTCGCAGGATCGAGCCCGCCATTCGACTATTGTCGTGAACCATCTCCTAGCACAAGCTTTTACGCTTAGTTGGAGTGGTGGAGGAATAGTAGTAATGTTAATATAGCATGCTAGTATTATTTAAAAAAATACATATATATATATAAATATAAAATATAAAAGTTGTTGAAATCGAATTTTTCGTTAGGGGTTACCTAACTTAGCTAAGGTAGTCCCCAAAATTTATGGAATGTTGGTAAAAACGGGCATTAGTCCACTATTGGACTAGGGCTTTCTTAGAAAGCGCTAATACTCGTCTAGATAGGTACCACCCAGGGCCAGTTATTCTGCCGTAAGGTAGTAGTGTGCAAATGTTTTTTTTTCATGTGGCAACCCGTTGAGCAACTTCAAAAAATTTTGCTCCCGTAAATATTTTAAATTTTAATATTGTAAATCATAACTATCCACCTCAATTTTGTGTTCTCATCACTAATATTTTGTTAATATTGTGGACTGTGAGTAAATAAACTAAAGTAGCTTATAGTTATAAACAAAATTGTGAAAGTTTACAAACCTAACTGACAGGTAACGAACATAATTTAAATTTTGTAATTCATTTGTCTCCCATTTCTATACAAATAAATAATTAATATTGTTATTCTGCTTTGGGCTTCTTTTTGAGTTGTTTATTGATAATTCAATTTGAGGTTGACTAACACAGCATATTTAGACCTTGCTCACTCTGCTACTTGTTATTATCTCTTTGGTTTCTTATATTATTTACAATAAATAATAAAATGAATACCCGCAACGCCAAGGCGCGCCAGTTGGAGAACCAACTTCAACTTGCGCTCCAGGAACTTAAGGCATCCAAGGAGCAATGTGAGCAATTACTTAAAGAAAGGGATGACAATGAAAATGAAGTTGTAGTAATAATTAATAAAAATACTCAACTTAAACATGATATGGCAAGCCTGCATAATGAGTATTTAAGTATATTAACAGAAAGGGATCAGCTACAGAGAACTGTCACTGAGCTTGAACGGTACAGCAAGGAGTATGAGGAAGCCCTCAGTCTTATTGCTGCATTGCAACTACAGCTGCATGAGGCACAGAACCAAATAGCAAAGTTAAGCAACAATTTACATAACTTAAAAGCCTCACAGGCTCAGAGTCTGTTCGATGAGCTGGTCGATTGCACATCTATACAGCAGTCTATAGAGAAGTCTCCTAGAATTTCACAAACATTTGCAACAATAGATTTAACAGAAGAGGACTCTTTAACTTCAAGATCAGCAGAAAAAATCACATGCAGTAAGAATAAACTAAAGAAGTATGTAAAAATTAACAAATTCATTAAAAAAACTCAAAAAATAATTAAAAACAGAATGAATACTAAAAACTATGTTAATTTATGTAAAGAAAAGCAGGATTTAATTAGAAAAGTAAAACAATATTCAATTGAGGTGGATAACATTAAAACATGTTATGAGGCTGACATAGAATGTCTGAATATTGAAATACAATCACTACATAGTTCGCTTGATGTTATGACTAGTAAATATAAATCTACACAAAAAGAGATTAAGGAGTACATGCTGGCCATGGATGAGCTGGTTAGCTTATGTAAATATAACGAAGACCGTTTTGAGTCATTGACAAAAACTCAATATGAGTGTCCGCAATCAATGCCAGTTCTTTCAGGGACAGTGTGTGTTAACAATGTAACAAATGATAAATACTCTTTATTGACAGCTGAACTCTGTGACAGTCCCATAACAAACACAATTGAAAAAAAAATTAAATGTAATAATAGTAAGAACAATGTTATTGTTTTTAGTGATGAATTGGGAAAAAATATAGGAACATTATTAAATAATTTTTTAAAAGGACAACAAGTTACCAATTATTGCATGCCAGGAGCATCATTTAATGACATATTAAATAAAATTTTAGTAGGTACTTATTGTCCTAATACTATATTAGTGTTATTAATAGGGAGAAGGGGCAATGTTAACAGGAAACAATTATTGCAGTACTATGAATATTTAAACAATTTAAATGTAAGCAAAATTATCTTGTTTACATTGCCTTACATTCGGGGTATGCCACATGAAAATAATATAAGATATGAATTAAATTTATTATGGAATAATATAATATGTAACAATAATTTAAATTTGACATGTAATTCTAATAATGACAAATTCCATTTAATTGACATAAATAATTTATTCAGAAATATTTTAACTAATGATAGGTATTACCTATCCAAATATATATTAAGACTGGTAGCAAATGCGCTATATTATTGTTTATTTTTGAATACAGCCAAGAATTTGGCTATAAATACATCTGCTTTTATTGAGCAGTCTCATTGTTTGACATTAAATTTGGAATCAGTTCCAAATAATTTAAATTAAGTAAGAAGACAATAGAGGAAATCTCTAGCAATAATTTTGACATTAATAAATTAAGACAGTCATATGTAAATAATTGTACCACTTTAGAAAGTCTTAATAATAAAGATTGTATCCACCTGGTGCATCAAAATATACAGGGAATTTTAGGCAAAGAATTAGAAATTGAATTATTTTTAAATAGCAATCATATTCATATTATGTGTATAACTGAACATTGGCTTAAAGATTATAATGTAATGTTTAATTTTAGTAACCACCAGGTGGTTAGTTCTTTCAATAGAGAAAAAGTTTTACGTGGTGGCTCTTTAATACTAGTAAATAAATCATTGCGATTCAAAGAACGTAAAGATATCGTGAGCCTCTCTGTTGAGAGAACTATAGAAATGGCCTGTGTTGAGCTTGAGCACCTCATAGTTGTCAGCGTTTACAGACCCCCATGTGCTTCATATGATGATTTTGAAAAAAATATGGAAGAAGTTTTAATTAAACTTAATAAACAGAACAAACCTGTTGTCATATGCGGAGACTTTAACATCAACCTCCTAGAAGCTTCTTCCATCACTGTTAAATTTATTTCTTTGTTGCAATCATTCAATTTAGTTAACATGTTTTTAGAACCAACGCGTATTACTGGATCTAGTGCAACTTGTATAGACAATATTTTTACAGATGTTAAGCCTTTGCACCGATCCATAATTCACAAAATAAGTTCTGATCATTCCGGACAGTTAATATCGTTACCTTACATATTATGTAAAAAAACAAATAATAAAAAAATTGTGTTTGTTCCTGTAAATAAGTATCGTTTGGAGAAGTTTAGAAGTAACGTTAATAAAAAACTACTATTACTTCCTTATAATAATAATACTGACTATTTATATGAAGTATTGTTTAACCTGCTGAGCAAGGAATTTGATTCTATTTTTACTTCTAAAACTATCTCCTTGAATAGTCGCAAGACGTTTAATGAATGGGCGACAGTAGGAATCCACAGAAGTAGGCAAAGATTGTATGAACTTTACAATGAAAGATCATACAATCATAGTAACACATTTAAGGAATATGTTAAAAATTATTCAAAATTATTTAAAAAAGTATGCTCTGAAGCCAAGTCATTACACTTGAGCAATAAAATAAAGAAAGCATCAGATAAAATTAAAATGACTTGGAGTATTATTAATAGTGAAACCGGGAAAGTCAAGGACCGAAACCATGATTACAAAATTAATTTTAACAATAACCTAGTGACATCTGATCAAGATGTTGCTACAGCCTTTGAAAAGTTTTTTAGTGATATTCCAATTTCCATAACCAAGCCATTAAATTCTTCTCCTACTGCCGCTGAGACATTACTCAAACAAAATGTAACTTCTTGTACAAAAGATTTTAAATTCGATATGGTAGATGGAAATGACATTCTTAATACTTTTAAAAGTATTGATTGTAAGAGAACCGCGGATCTATGGGGTATGTCCGTGGAAGTTAGTGCGTCTATTATAGATATAATTGCACCTCAATTAGCCATAATTTTTAATTCCGGTATTGCATTTGGTGTGTTTCCTGATTTGATGAAACATAGTAAAATCATACCTTTATTTAAATCTGGTAGTACATCGGACCCTGCTAACTTTAGACCTATTTCTGTACTACCAACATTAAGTAAAATTTTTGAAAAAATTATACTTAATCAAATGTTAAAACATTTCAATTTAAATAAATTGTTTCACAAAAACCAATTTGGCTTTACGAGGGGTCGTTCTACAACCGATGCAGGTGTTGAACTTATTAAGAATATATTCGAAGCCTGGGAGAGTTCGCGGGATGCCTTGGGTGTTTTCTGTGATCTTTCTAAGGCCTTCGATTGCGTTGATCATGAAACACTTATCAGGAAACTACATCACTACGGTGTAAGAAATTCTGCACTTCAACTTCTAATTTCATATTTGAGTAATAGAACGCAGACAGTAGTTATCAATAGCAGGAGTTCTTCCGGATCAGCAGTATCTATGGGTGTCCCGCAGGGTTCGATTCTCGGCCCATTTCTATTTCTTATTTACATTAATGACTTACCTTACCTAGTAGGGGACAACCATGATATAGTGTTATTTGCTGATGATACATCTTTGATTTTTAAGATAAAACGTCAACTTTTATTATATGACGAGGTGAATAATGCTATTTCAAAATTAGTACATTGGTTTAATGTTAATAATTTGCTTTTAAACGGCAATAAAACAAAATGTATTAAATTCACAACACCAAATGTTAAACAATTAGATGTAAATGTGCTTGTGAGTGGGGAAGAGTTGAGCCTTGTGGATACTGCTGTCTTTCTTGGAATAACTCTTGACGCAAAACTTCAATGGAGCCCCCATATATCTAAACTAGCAAGTAGACTTAGCTCTGCAGCTTATGCTGTAAAAAAAATTAGGAATTTGACTAACGTTGAAACTGCTAGATTGGTTTATTTTAGTTATTTTCATAGCATAATGTCTTATGGTATTTTGCTATGGGGAAATGCAACTGATGTTGAAGTGATTTTTGTTTTGCAAAAGAGGGCCGTAAGAGCTATTTATAATCTTGGCTCTAAAGTGTCTCTTAGGGATAAATTTAAAGAAATTAATATCTTAACCTTGGCCTCTCAATATATATTTGAAAACGTTTTGTATGTACACAAGAACATAAACCAGTTCACTAAAAAAAGTGATGTTCATAATGTGAATACCAGGAACAAGCACAAATTAATTATGCCAGTTACCCGACTTCACAGAGTCAGTAACTCTTTTATGGGGCAATGTATACGTTTTTACAACAAAATCCCAGAAAGTGCTAAAAGTCTTTCAATCAAAAAGTTTAAATTTTATATTAAACAAAGACTTCATAAAAAGGGTTATTATAATATTAAAGAATACATAGATGATGATAACCCCTGGGAATGAGGTGATCGCCGCCAAGCCATTTCTACATCTTTATAATACAGCTATTGTAATACAGTTATTGTACATTATTTTAAAAATGACTAAAAAAAAAGCCCGCTGGGTTTCTTACTGGTTCTTCCCAGGACAGAGGCATTTTTGCGAACCAGTGTAGATTAAAAAAAAAATGACTTTCAATAAGTACTATGTAAATAGTCTATATTGAATAAAAATTTATTCTATTCTATTCTATTCTATTCTAAAACATAACTGTGTTTCGGTCGAAAGGGCACTGAGAGCTAGCATAATCACTGGGCATATGAGACTTAAGAACTGATGTCTCAGGGTGATGGGCGCAGTGTAGTGTCACACAAAAATGTTCTGGGTGACACAGCATTTGCTGTAGGCAGACGTTGCACTTCCCATCAGGTGAACGTTTTGGTCGTTTCATCACTTGGTGGGAACCACATTGCGCCCGTCCCACTGAGACTTCATTTCAGTAATTACACTTGCTCTCGCCGCGCTTTAGACCGACAAAATAATGTTTGCAATGTCTGCTCACTACTGTTTCACGGCAAAATAACTAGCACTGCAGTAGGTACCTACTTGGACGGATTCTTGCAAAGGAATCCTACCATCAGTAAAAGACACCATCCGTACGCATAGGCAATTAGACCAATGTATATAATTAGAGCCAGCGATACATCAACAGCGGGCCAGCTGGGCTCATCGGGTACAGTCGACCACACAAAGCAATGTGAATTACAAATATATTCAAAGCTCTTTTACTTTGACTAAGTAGCTGATGCCAGTGAGTCTTTTTTTATTGTATCAAGTGACGAAACGGGGAAAACGTTCACCTGATGGTAAGCGCAACGTCCGCCCACAACGTATGCTGTGTCACCCTGAATATTTCCGTGTGACACCACACTGCGCCCGTCACCCTGAGACATGAGTTCTTAATTCTCATATGCCCAGTGATTACGCTAGCTCTCAGTGACCTTCAGACCGAAACACTGCAATGCAGGCACGGCAGAATAACTGGCCCTGCGGTGGTACCTACCTAGACGGATTCCTGCATAGGAATCCTACAACCAGTCTGCGTGGATTTAGAATTTATAAAAATCTTATTTGATTTTATGGAAAAAAAGTAACTTATGTCGTCTCCAGATGGTCTGTCAAGTACGTAAAGCGTTGTCATTAACAGCACCTGATACAATTACACCAAGTTCACCTCAGCCCATCACCAGTCCACCGCTGAACACAGGCTTCCCCCACAGAAGCTTTTAGTAGGGATCTTGTCATTGTTGCCACGCTTGGCAGGTTTGCCAACCGCAGTTTATTTATTACAGGAAGATGCTGCTGACCATCTCCTAGTTTCTAATTTAACTCTGTCAATTTTTACGACACCCACGAGATGAGAAAGGGTGGTAGATTGTCTTAAGCTGGCACCACACGGTATACCGAGTTATACAAGCGTAACAATAACAACGTCGGTTAGACAACAATGTAGCTATTGGCTTCCCACTTCCGTGAGGTAAAGTAAGGATATGACGTGTACACGATACACAACCTGCGCCTTCGTCTTTGTTCGCGTGGACTTTTAAACTTATAAGCGAACCAATTGAAATGTAGAAATGAAATGATCGACTGGTGGTAGGATTCCTATGGAGGAGTCCGTCTAGGTAGGTACTACCCCTGGGTCAGTTATTCTGCCGTGAAGCAGTAGTGTGCAAACATTATTTCTGTAGGGCACTGTGACCTAGTGTAATCACTGAGCATATGAGACTTAAGAACTGATGTCTCAGGGTGATGGGCAGTGTAGTGTCACACAGAAATGTTCTAGGTGACACAGCATTTGCCATGGGCAGACGTTGCACTTACCATCAGGTGAACGTTTTGCTCGTTTCATCACTTGATCCAATAAAAAAAACAAAAAAAAATTTATTCTCTGACGTAAGAAATACAAATTTCGTTTATCAAATGCAATTTTTTTTACAAACCACCACGGTTCCTTATGTCCGGAGAGGAAACTGGCGAAAGAAACTCGGCAGGTACCTTTTTTATAATATTATTTTTATAAATATAAAATGGTGTATATTACCAAGTTTTTGAAGAGCACCGCCCGCCTTCCCTCAGTAGCGTGCACAAGCAAACTAACACCGCCACCGGGAACCACCACCAGATACCCTCCACCACTAAAATACTACCACTACCACTAGTTAATATACAACACTGAAGTCGAGACCATGACAGACGTTTTGGGGCTCCTTTCCTCCAATTGAAATCTATACAAATAAACAAAAACAGAAGTGTCTGTTCGTAATAAAAAATAACAGCTTTTTACTCAATGCAAAAAATAATGTAAGTTTATACGTACTTATAAGGAAGTCTTTGTGTTTGTTTGTTCCGGCTAATCCCCGGAACGGCTAGACCGATTTTGTCGGGACTTTCACTGACAGATAGCTGATATTATAGCAGGTAACTTAAGCTACTTTAATTTAAGAAAAATAATTAGAGTTAGAGTTTAAAAATTAAAACCCCAAAATCTGATTCTAAAAGGGAAGTATCTATATATATCATCGATCAGGGTCGGCTTCTTTACGCGGGTATAACAGCGGCGCACAGGTAGTTATTGAATAATGAAGACTCTTTTCACTTACGCTCGCGACTGTACCATATCGCTACATCTCCTTGTATTTCTGTCCGACTATTTGTCAACACTGCCCCATGACGCATACGATGTTAGAATAACGTAAGCATATTTGATGATCTTGATTAGAGACACTATTTATAATATTAATTATCTAGCCAATTTCATTAAGGGGCAAGAAGCGGGCCAAATTCTTGTATCATTATGTTCTCTCGGTACTTTCTTATACCTACCTTTATAATTACACAGGTTTAATCTGAAAAAAATAAAAAAGAAATAAAAGCTATTTATTTCACGTCACGAAAATCCCGCCAAAAATTAAAAACAAAACGTATATTTATTAATTTATTATTGGAAACAGTCATAAACTATTTCCCAGTGTCAAGTAATATCCAAGTATACAATCTTCAAGCAGCAAGAATTCAAAATTTCGATCGACAGTAAAATGATAGTTGACTTTTACTGAAGGTTTGCTGGACTGGTGGAGACAAAAAGCAAAGCACAATATTGATATTGAATTGAATTTTCCGATGACTGTACACTTTCAGGAGCACTTGCTGCATAATAAACTATGAATATTGAACATCAAAACCCCAAATATACACAGAAATTACAAAATTGAATAAAACACCAACGCCTCTTTTCGACTTGGCGCCAAAATTCTAATCTGTGGTTACTGATTTTACGAACCGGGCGTAGACAAAATACGAAGATGTACTACTGCCACTTTTTGAGTTGGCGCCAAAAGGCAATAAAACGTATATTATTACTACTAAATTACTACAGCGTTATTTTCAAATTTATTTATTAGCCGACCACATTGCCCATTATGTGGTGGTGTTACTGGTGGTAGGATTCCTATGCAAGAATACATCTAGGTAGTTACCACCCCAGAGCCAGTTATTCTGTCGTGAAGCAGTGGTGTGCAAGCATTGCTGTGTTTCGGTTTGAAGGGCACTGTGAGCTAGCGTAATCACTGGGAATATGAGACTTAGCCAACAGCGCATGGTGGCGATGGGCTCACCACCTATCACACCAAGTGCATTATATTGTTTTGGTGAAACGTGGATTGTGGCAGTCATCTGTTTTTGAAAGTGAGTGTCCAGTCTCTGACTACCCCTTATGGGATACCGTCGTGATCTTATGTATGTATGAGACTTAGGAACTTATGTCTCAGGGTGATGGGCGCGGTGCCGTGTCGCATAGAGGTTTTCTGGGTGACACAGCATTCGTTATGGACAGACGTTGCACTTACCATCAGGTGAACGTTTTGCTCGTTTCATCACTTTATCCAATAAAATAATAAAAAAATAAATATGTTCGACCCTTCTCCATAAAGTTCGGTTCTCAGCATCATCATCATCTTCATTATTTCAGCTCATCACTAGTCCACTGCTGAGCATAGGCCTCCCCCATAGACTGCCACGAAAGTTTTTAGCTCTCATTTCGGTGGCATTGCGCCATAGCTGCCGCTCTTGGCAGGCGGCTTGACAACCGCAGTTTATTAATTCAAGTGTTGCTGCTACTCGTACATATCTCCTTTTTATTCAATTTCCCTCTGTCGACTTTTACGACACCTATGGGATGAGATGGGGGTGGTAGATTAGCCATCACACGGCACTTTCTCTGCGTGCGGTCCCTCAAAGCCGTAGCAAGAAGTTATATAGCCTATAAACTTTCTCATTTTTTTATTTGATAAAAGTGACGGAACGAGCAAAACGTTCACCTGATGATAAGAGCCACGTCTGCCCTTAACAAATATCGTGTCACCCAGTATATTTCTGTATGACACCACACTGCGCTCGTCCCCTGAGAAATCAGTTCTTAAGTCTCATTTGCAGTGATTACGCTAGCTTACAGTGCCCTTCAAACCGAAACAGTCATGTTTGCACACTACTGCTTCACGGCAGAATAACTGGCCCTGGGGCGGTACCTACCTAGATCTAGACGGATTCTTGCATAGGAATCCTACTACCTATCAAAAGCTATTTAAAACTAAATAATTTTTCAAATTAGATTAGTATTTTTTGACATTAGCACATTCGCATTCTAACGTACACACATTATATTATATAAAGTGTTAACCCTATTAAAACAATGATTGAAAGAACGAAGAAAGAAAGAGACATAAGACATTTATTTCTTACACGCACACAATTCATAGACAGATTACCCCTGTAGAAAGAAAAACTGACAACACTGGAAAAAAAAGTTGGGAAAGTCCATAAGTGCACGTCTCATGACGCTCATTTAACTCTTAAGAAAAATCGTATTGAGGTTACAACATTTCGAGTCATTTCCATTTCAGATGAAAACAATAAGAAAAAAATATTTTTCTTAATAACTAAATACAAGTGGTAGACTTTTGATATGAAATAGAAAACCAGTAGATAAAATTCTGGACACGATAAAAAAACCCGGCCTCGATACGTCAAATTTAAAACCGTGACGTCCACGTCAACTTTTTTTTAAACTGTTTTTTTTAAATAGCAATATTAGATGATTTTTCAAAATGATTTTAATGATTTAATTAAAGTGTTTTCTTGATATGAGTCTATACAAATCAGCATATAAGTGCAATATAATTGTGATAGAGGTATTTGAAGAGCGCCGAATCGCTTGACCTTGACGTGTCGGGTATAAAGCGCTACCTCACGCCGCATAGCGCCATGACACGTGCAATATATTTAAAGTTAAAGATGCATAACCCTGCCCTAATTTTCAGTGGTATCCATTAATATAATAATAAATACAATTATACTTTTGTTATATATAGAAATAGTATAATATTTCTATTTATTACAAAAGTATATAATTTATTTATTTTAGTTTTTAGTTTATTTTTACAAAAATTTATTACAATTTTTTTATTATATAGTATTATGTTTAGTGTATGACTTATAATATCTTATTTACATTATATAATTTTATATATGTAAGTATCTATATATTCAAATATTCCAACTAGGCGAGAAAACTATAAAAATACCCCAATAATAATACAATTATACTTTTGTAATAAATAGAAATAGAATAAGGTATTCACGTATATACCTATGTAGCGGCATCTATATCGCCACATGAGAAGCTCAAAAAATATTCGCATAGGTCCATAATCGCGCTATGAAAGTTTTCTGAGATGCGAACTATATATACAACATCCAAATATTACTAGTTGGAGGAGACGTCCTCCCCAGATCAGACCACTCGATCTGGCGGGTAGCTACCCTTTTCATTGGCAATATAATCTGCCAAATGGTGACCCCGACGTGCGATCATCCCGCAGCCAGCTTCCCCGAACCACAGCAACAACGTCATAGCCATCGCAGTCACAGCACCAGACTACTGTCGTCACAACGCGTGCTTCCTAGTCTCTCAGCCACTGAGGATCTACGGCGGCCCCTTCTCCTCAGGCTGACTCCTGCGGCATCAACACTTGTCTCCATACGTCTCGACGCACTGAAGACCTGGACACAGGTTCACCGCAACGCCAGACTGACTGCACGTCATCGCCTGACGTCTCAAGTTATCCGCGCTTAACTGCGACTTCCAGTCTCAGCGGGGAAGTGATGTAGCTACATCTATGTCGCCACATGAGAAGCTCAAAAAATATTCGCATACGTCCATAATCGCGCTATGAAAGTTTTCTGAGATGCGAACTATATATACAACATCTAAATATTACTAGTTGGAGGAGACGTCCTTCCCCAGATCAGACCACTCGACCTGGCGGGTAGAGCTACCCTTTTCCTTGGCAATATCATTCGCCAAACCTACATTTACATCTTTTTCATATCTTATACACAACCGATTACATAAAAAAAAATCTTGTCTTGTTACAGGTATGAATTCTTGTCTTATGTACACGATGCGACGGATGCCTGAATACTTTGGGCTTGCCAAACTAAACGGAAACACTATGTAAGTACCACATTATGTAAGTACTCATCACACTACCATCACGGAGTGTGCTTCGGTTTCCTATGAGACTGTTCTTTGTAAATTTATTATGTACGGAGTTTCTTTCGCCTGTTTCTAATTATCTAATCTAATCTAATTATTATCTAATTACGTAACGGCGGTAGATTGTAAAGAAATGACGTTCGACAAACGAAATTTATATTTCTTACGTCGAAGAATAAATAATCTTCATTTCGTTTAATTAAATTTCACTATCATTTTTACTGGTGGTAATGTTATGCATTAATCCGTCTAGGTAACTACCACCGCAGTGTCAGTTATTCTGCCGCGAAGCAGTAGCGTGCAAACATCACTATGTTCCGGTCTGAAGGGCACTGAGAGCTAGTGTAATCACTGCGCATATGAGACTTAAGTACTGATGTCTCAGGGTCACGGGCGCAGTACGGTGTCACACAGAAATGTTCTGGGTGACTATTCGTTATGGGCAGACGTTGCACTTACCATCAGGTGAACATTTTGCTCGACACTTCCTCGTATAAAACAAAATATTTTATTGCGTTAATTCTCTCTTCTCAATCCAAATCTTCTTCAATCCAAAGTGTTACAACATTAGGTTAGATCGAGCACCGCATACAGTGACCTTTCTGCTATATTTAGCGGGTCGCGGGTTTGATTCCTAACTGACAGCTTGGCACGCGCGCTGGCGAGGCGACGCGCGATCGCAAACTAATGTTATTAATACACGTCATTGTGGTTTGACAGTTTAGTATTTAGGTTCAAATTCGAGACAATATTAGGGTAACAGAAATCATTTCTTTTCGTATCTCTGCATGCAAAATTTCCGCCGAAGATTTTTTTTTATTTCATAAAGTGACGATACGAAGAAAACGTTCACCTGATGGTAAAGTGCAACGTCTGCCCATAACAAATGATGTAACTGAGAACATTTGTGTATGGCAGCACACTGCCTCCGTCCCCCTGAGATATCTTAAGTCTCATATAACCTGTAATTACACTAGCTCCCAGTGACATTCGGGCCGAAACAGTAATGCTTGCACACTACTGCTTCACGGCAGTATAACTGGCCCCGGGGTGGTGCTTACCTAGACGGATTCCTGCATAGGAATCCTACTGATGACAACAGCGCAGGAGATATTACAGTGCCAATAGTGTGCGTGTAAAATGATCGTGAGTGTGTTTATGAGTTTTAACTACACGCTTACCCTTACATTTAGAGAGTAATTTATCGGTGGAAGGATTTCTATGCAAGAATCCATCTAGTAAGGTACCACCGCAGGACCAGTTATTGTGCCGTGAAGCAGTAGCATGCAAACATTATTGTTTCTCGATTAGAAAGGCACTGAGAGCTAACGTAATCACTGGCCTATGAGACTAATGAATTGAAGTGTCAGGGTGACGGGCACAGTGTGGTGCCACACAGAAATTTTCTGGGTGACACAGCATTTGCTATGGGCAGACGTTGCACTTACCATCAGGTGAACGTTTTGCTCGTCTCGCCACTTTTTACTAAATGACTAAAATGTCCCAAAAGTTCTGTCAAAAACTTCTCCATACATTGCGATACGTCAAAAGTTTCATCGAAAGTGTTACATCCATCAACCGCTGACATTTCCGGAGCGTCAGACAGATGTAAATCTGACAAACATAAGCGTTGAGACAGTATGACAGAGACGCGAAGTTGTCACAAATTTTGACAGTCAATTAATATTTATTTTTTCGTCGATCGCGTGGCGTAGTGGTTAGCGTACCTGACTTCTGCGCCACCGGTCCTGGGTTCGATTCCCAGCCGGAGGCAACATTTGTGCAAAATCATAAATTGTTGCTTTTCGGGTCTGGTTGTGTTGTGCATGTGAAATATGTGTTTGTAAAACGCATCCACGATACAGGAGAAAATCCTACTGAGGGACTTCGTTAAAAAAAAAATTAACATTCCTACTAGGAATGCGTTTGAAGATATCTTGAGTTCCCCGGCTTCACACAGAATTATTTCAGCGTAAAGACGGAAGGGGTCATCACCCTAAGACGTCACTTCTTAAATATCATATGCCCAGTGATTACACTAGCTCTCAGTGACCTTCAGACCGAAACACAGTAATGCTTGCACACTACCACTTACTGTGTAGGATTCCTTTGCAGGAATCCGTCTTGGTAGGTACCACCCCAGGGCCAGTTATTCTGCCGTGAAGCGGTAGTGTGCAAGCATTACTGTGTTTCGGTTTGAAGGGCACTGTGAGCTAGTGCAATCACTGTGCATTTGAGACTTAAGAACTGATGTCTCAGGGTGACGGGCGCAATGTGGTGTCACACAGGAATATTCTGGGTGACACAGCAATTGTTGTGGGTGGACGTTGCACTTACCATCAGGTGAACGTTTTGCTCGTTTCGTCACTTTATAAAAAAAAAAACACTACAGCTTCGCCGCAGAATAACTAGGGCTACCCGCCCAGGGCCAGTTACCAACGAAAAATAAAATAAAACACACAATACATAATGCTCACCAATGTATTACACCGTTCCATTTGCATTACACCCCACCCCGCTCCCTCCTGCCAAATGAACCTCTGGGGGTCCATATAGACTACTTTGGGAATCTACGATGCTCGAACCGAAGTCTTTGCAATTAAGCAAAATCGCAGACGATGCTATAAATCTATTTAAACGCAGCATCAACATTTCTTCTCGGCTCAGCCAAATGAGGCCATAATTTGGTAGGAGTGATTAGATATTCCACGCCGCTACCTACACACATTTATACCAAACTCATTTATATATATTTACGTACAGACGCTTGTGTGAAAGACACCTTTGAAAGTTATGACCTGAGAGTAGTTACTATGAATTCTCGATTCAAACTCGATTGTGTGTTGTATTTTTAAATATTTTTTAATATTATAGCCAATGACGTAATTGTTTATGACACAGGGGACGGTATGGTAACATGGACCAGCCGTTAAATCGTAACAATTGTCTGATTTCTACTAAATTTATTGTTTTCTTTAATATATTCATCTCAGCGTATTGCTGACATCACACAATAATCACTGTCAGTGTATCAAGTGTCTCTAATTTGTATCTACACGATAAAATAAAAAAGTAATTTCTACTGGTGTAGTAATATTTTGACAAGAGAACTTATGCCAGTGCATTCAAGGTTAGATGATTACGAATATACACTGTTGGACGATATTACATGTACTTTACAAGTCGTTTATAGCTGCAAATTAGTATCGACAGGGACCTCACAGATTATAAAGTGACGATAGTTTTTTACGTGAGGCAGTTGTTCGACAAATCGTACCGGTACGATTTATAATACTAAAATATACTTGGAAACCCGAAGACTTGCAAAACGCATTGCTAGCTTCAAATACCAAACTAATTAGGGTTAAATGAATGTTCTCCACGTTAGGTGTTCTCCTTCTTTAAATTCTGGCCTCTTTCAATAGAATTCTACCAATGTCAAGTCAGTCACGAGAGTGACAATAGATATAGAATTCAAAATGTCGATCAACAGTAAAATTGTCGTTGACTTTTACTGAAGGTTTGCGTGACTGATGGAGACAAAAATAAATGTACAATTTTGGTCTTTAATTGAATTTTACTATCACTTGCTGCATTATAAACTATCAATATTAAAAATCAAGACTCAAAACATATACATAAATTACAAAGTTCAAATAAAACACTACCGTCACTTTTCGAGTTGACGCCTAAAGTCAGGTGTTCCAAAACCCATTTTAAAGAGACACCTGTCAAAGCAAAGTTGGTGGTAGGATTCCTATGCAGGAATCTGCCTAGGTAGGTACCACCCCAGGGCCAGTTATTCTGCCGTGAAGCAGTAGTGTGCAAGCATTACTGTGTTTCGGTTTGAAGGGCACTGTGAACTAGCGTAATCACTCGGCATTTGAGACTTAAGAACTGATGTCTCAAGGTGACGGGCGCAGTGTGGTGTCACACAGAAATATTCTGGGTGACACAGCATTTTTTGTGGGCGGACGTTGCACTTACCATCAAGTGAACGTGTTGCTCGTTTCGTCACTTTATACAATTAAAAAAAAACCACGATTATCAAAAATCTGTCAATGCAAAATAACTGTCAGTATAAGAGAACAATATAAGAGAATCTACCGCCCCATCTCATCCCGTGGGTGTCGTAACAGTCGACAGAGGGAAACGAATACCAGGAGATGGACGGCAGCATCTTCCTGGAACATCTGAATAAATAAACTGCGGTTGCCAAACCGCCTGCCAAACTTGTCGACTATCACAAAATCCTCCCAAAATGAGAACTACAAACTTTTGTGACAATCTTTGGGGGAGGCCTATGTTCAACAGTGGACAAATGATGATGTGTGATAATGATATTGCGAATCCATTTGGACAAGCGGTGACGCAAATTTTTAAACATACATATACATACATACCGATATAAGGTCACGACTTTATCCCATAAGGGGTAGTCAGGGACTGGGCACTCACTGCAAAAACAGATGATTGCCACAATCCACGTTTCACCAAAACAATATAATGCACTCGGTGTGATAGGTGGTGAGCCCATCGCCACCATGCGCTGTTGGGCGCACAGTGCAGTTTAATTCCCTTACTCGCCTTTTACGAGATCCATTGGATGAGATGGAGTGGTAGTATTCTTTTAACGAGCCGCCACCACACGGTTCAATTTTTAAATAAAATGAGTTTACCTTTTCCTTCTTCGCGTATCACTACAATAAATTAACGTCTAGAGCAAATGGTAGTGGTTCGGAGCGACACGTAAAGAAGTCCCGTAATGAGAAACTCAACAAATAATTAATTCGTAGCGCGACGCTCGAATTTCACACCAATTTTGCTTCTCTGTGCATTTTATGCTTATTCGCGAAAGGAATTTTAGTTATTTAGGAATTTTCTTACAGACCTATGTCTAAATCTATACAAATAAATAAAATAAAAGTGTATGTTTGCAATAACAAAATAACAACTTTTTACTCAATACTTATCAAAATATATACGGTTCTTATAACAAAAAACGATTTTGATCATTTTTGTCTGTTTGTTCCGGCTAATCTCCGAAACGGCTGGATTCCTATGCAGAAATCAGGAAAACCTCTAGGTAGGTACTACTAGGTAGGCCAGTTATTCTGCCGTAAAGCAGTAGTGTGCAGACATTACTGCGTTTCGGTTTGAAGGGCACTGTGAGGGAGCGTAATCACAGGGCATATGAGACTTAAGAACTGATGTTTCAGGGCGACGGCCGCAGTGTGGTGTCACACAGAAATGTTATAGGTGACATAGCATTTGTTATGGGTAGACGTTGCACTTTACATCAGGTGAACGTTTTGCTAATTTCGACGCTCTATCGAATTAATAAAAAAGCTAATTTCGACGAAACTTTTACTGACAGATAGCTCATACTCGTATTATAGCGGGTACCATAGGCGACTTTAATTTTAGATAAATAATTAGATTTCCGCGCAAAAAAAACTAGAACTCCAAAGTCTGATTCAAATAGGGAAATATATATGTATATCATCGATCGGGGTCGGTTTTTTTACAGCTAGAAAATAAATAAAAATATGATTTCTACTGGTAGTAGGATTCAAATACAGGAATTCGTCGAAGTAGTCACTCCTTCCTCAACAGTAGTGTGCAAACATTACTGTGTATCGGAAAGAAAAGCACTGTTAGGCAGTGTAATTAATAGGCATACGAGACTTAAGAACTGATACCTCAGGGTGACGGGCGCAGTGTGGTCTCACAGCATTTGTAATGGGCAGACGTTGCACTTACCATCAGGTAAACGTTACGAACGTCACTTTGTCTAATAAAAAATAATAATAATTATCTTACCTTTACAGCGTATACAATTCTTACTAAAAATTATTAATCTTTTATCTATACTAATATTACGAAGCTGAAAAGTTTGTTTGTGTGAACGCGCTAATCTCAGGAACTACTTGCTCGAAATAAAAATTTAATTTATAGTTGGATAGCCCATTTATCGAGGAAGGCTATAGGTTATGTAACATCACGCTACGACCCTTAGAGCGATTTATTTTTAAATAAACAACACACACACAGGCACAACTAGTTTAAAATAAAATATCGTCACTATTTTATAATTGTATGTGATAATTGACAAACACACATTTGTCTTTGTCCACGTCGATTCTTATTTCTTTTGCTGGTGGTGGAGGTAGGAGGGAGTGTGTCACAAGTGGTACATGGTAGCTACATTAGTAATGCTGGCGGTCAAGCGGAAAAACTCGCGAACAGGAATCTTATGAGGATCGCTTCTGTGAACGCGATACATTTTCTTTATGAAGAAATGACGACTTAAGAAATATTACTACTGTATTTTGCTGGAGTGTTTGTATGTTTGATCGCTCTAATCCCATGAAATACTTATTCGATTTTAAAAATTATTTCAGCATTATATAGCCCGTTTATGGAGAAAAGTTTTAAGTATAAAACTTTATGCTAAAGTCTTAATGAGTTGCACGCTGAAGCTAAACATTTTTTTCTATATGATAAAAGTGTCGGAACGAACAAAACGTTCACCTGATGGTAAGTGCAACGTCTGCCTATAACAAATGCTCTGTCACCCAGAACATTTCAGTGTGGCACCAAACTGCGCCCGACACCCTGAGACATCAGTTCTTCAATCTCATATGCCAAATGGTTACATTAGCTCAGTGCCCTTCGGACCGAAACACAGTAATGTTTGCACACTACTGCTTCACGGCAGTATAACTGGGGTGGTACCTACCTAAACGCACATCTGCATAGGTATCTCACCACCAGTAAATTAAGCTTTATTCACGTGTGAAACTGCGGGGCTCTGCTAGTATATATATATATAATCAATACGAGTTTTTAATTCAGTGCGCTTACGCGGTTAAAAAAAGAAATGTTTCTGCCTATAAATGTCCCACCGCTGAGCACAGGTCTCCTCTCATTTCCGAGAGGGTTTTGGAGCTGGGAAGAATCCGCCACGCTGCTCCAATGCGGGTTGGCAGTCCGCACATGTCTACGAAACATTTTTTATTTCTCAGACATGCAGCTCACGATGTTTTCCTTCACCGCCGAGCGCGTGGTAAATCAGCACTTGAAATTGCAATTAACAATTTTAGTGGTTCCGGCACTCGAACCGACTCGAACCCAGATCCTACCAACCCTAGCCCCTGAGCTACCGCGGTTTTCCGCAGTTTATAAGCGGTAAATGAATCAATATTCCAAGCGGCGCCGACAGCGCCCCAACACAATGCCACGCGAGCCGACGGAGTCCTCTCGAACACCACCTATCTCGCGATCATCCCTCTTCAGAACCGCTGAGGCGGTCTATCCCTTTTCGAAAGCCCTTGCGTTTTAAAGGACTTTCGAGGAGATTTCTTTATGAATATTAATGTAATTTTAAACCGTGCGCTATCTTGTATCTTATATTTTACCAGCTTAAGCCCGCGATGCGTTTTTTTTAATAATACCGTATGGGTTCTTTGATTTTCGCGAAAAAAAAAAACCTATGTCCGTCTCCAGAATGCAAGCTATTTCTGTGCTAGATTTGGTCGAGATCGGTGTAACGGTTGACTTGTGAAGAGGTGGCCCCACCACACGTGTCGATAGAGAAAAATGGGCTACGTGAGTGGCCTCTGCCTACTCCTTATATGGGAAAAAGGCGAGAATGTATGTATGTATGAAGACAAAACGTAATATTTCAATGGAAAATGTTCGCCCTGAATGTACTCTATAATTTGGTAGTATGAAAATGCCGAGTGGTAGCGGCTTAAGAGAATCTACCACCCCATCTCATCCCGTGGGGTGTCGTAAAAATCGACAGAGGGAAAACAAAAAACAGGAGATGGGCAGCAGCATCTTCCTGGAACATCTGAATAAATAAACTGCGGTTGCCAACCCGCCTGCCAAGCGTGGCAACTATGGCAAACTCCTCCCAAAATGGGAGCTACAAACTTTTGTGGTAATCTACAGGGGAGGCCTATGTTCAGCAGTGGGCTAGCGATAGGCTGAAATGATGATGATAATGATGTGAAGAGGTAACAAACGGACAGAAGGACAAAGAGAGTTATACATATATGATAGTAGCTGATGCCCGCGACTTTGTCCGCATGAATATAGGGTTTTTAAATATCCCGTGGGCACAATTTGATTTACCGGGACATAAAGTACCCTATGTTCGTCTCCAAGATGCAAGCTATCTCTGTGCCGAAATTCGTTAAGTTCGGTTTAATGGTTGAGCTGTGAAAAGGTAACAAACAGACAGAATGACAGAGAGAGTTACTTTCGCATATATAATCGTCGTCGTCGTCGTTTCAGCCTATCACAAGTCCAGTGCTGAATGTAGGCCTCCCCCATAGATTGCAACAAAAATTTTTAACTCCAATTTTGGAGGGATTTTGCCATAGTTGCCACGCTTGGCAGGCGGGTTGGCAACCGCAGTTTATTTATTCAGATGTACCAAGAAAATACCGCCGCCCGTTCCCTGGTTTTAATTTTCCCTCTGTCGACTTTTACGACCCACGGGATGAGATGGGGTGGTAGATACTCTCAAGCCGCCACCACACAGAGATACCTAAATAAAGTTAATATACATACATACATAAAATCACGACTGATTCCCATAAGGGGTAGTCAGAGACTGGGCACTCACTGCAAAAACAGATGACTGCCTCAATCCACGTTTCACCAAAACAATATAATGCACTTGGTGTGATAGTTGGTGAGCCCATCGCCACCATGCGCTGCTGGGTGCACAGTGCAGTTTGATTCCTTACTCGCCTTTTACGAGATCCATTGGATGAGATGGTTAACATAACATAAAGTTAATATATCATACAGTAATGTCTTGAGGTTCAAGTGTGGCTCGTGAGATAGATTTTCTTATTATTCTTTCGAATATAAGTCTATTGACCGTCCGAGAAAGGTTCGGACCTTCTATCGGGCGGATTGATTCCCTGACTATCCTAGGCGTACGGAGGACTGCCGCCCTACTGCCTGCAAAGCGCAAAAATTTAATGACGTATAGGAATTACCGGTGGTAGGATTCCTATGCAGGAATCCCTCTAGGTAAGTACCACCCCAGGGCCAGTTATTCTGCCGTGAAGCAGTAGTGTGCAAACATTACTGTGTTTCGGTTTGAAGGGCACTGTGGGCTAGCGTAATCACTGGGCATACGAGACTTAAGAACAGATATCTCAGGGTGACGGGCGCATTGTGATGTCACACAGAAATTTTCTGGGTGACACAGCATTTGTTATGGGCAGACGTTGCACTTACTATCAGGTAAGTGCAACGTTTTGCACGTTCCGTCACTTTTATGAATTAAAAAAAAGGAATTAAATTAAAGTAAAAAACAAGGAAAGTCTGTAAACGATATAATGATATTATAAACTTTACCGCCCTATGCCTACTCGGCCTATTGGTCAGACGACCGCGTGGCCTAGTGGTCAGAGTACCTGACTTCTAAGCCGCTGGTCCTGGGTTCGAATCCCAGCCGGAGCCAACATTTGTGCTTAAACACAAATTGTTGGTTTTCGGGTCTGGTTGTGTTGTGATTGTCCCCGTGTTTCCGACACTGCATCCCAGCCTACCTCCGATCTTATCGCATCAACGTTACATCGGGCGCGGGTAGGTTGGGACGAGTGAGCGCCTCTGTGTTTGCGCGTACACTTGTGGCACTATAATATCTCCTGCGCAGTTGATGGCTCTCGACAGTATTCGGAAGTTGTCGCCGTGGTCGAAATCGGCTAGGAGAACATCACTCGGCCTATTAGGAATTCCGCCCCAGTGTCGAATCCATCGTCATCATCAACATTTTTGCGAAAACGTGTAAAACGTTTTAAAGTGTCTGTAAAACGCGCCCACGACACAGTACAAATCCTAGTGAGGATGATCGTGAAATACATCAGATCAGCCTATCACTAGTCCACTGCTGAACATAGGCCTCCCCCGTAGATTGCCACATAAGTTTGTAGCTATCATTTAGGGGGATTTTGCCAACCGCAGTTTATTTATTCAGATGTTCCACAAAGACTCTGCTGCCCATATTCTGGTCTTAATTTTCCCTCTGTCGACTTTTACGACACCACTGTATGAGATGGTAGCCATAGGTAGGCTCTACCATCCATCCGTGATCTCTAGAGCGGTTGCGCGTCATAGTGTGTTAATAGAATCAGGCGTTACTTTGCGGAAATCCATTATAATGAAGGAAAGTAAGTTACTTTGCTAAGATCCGCATGCAAAATATAAAAATGGTGTAACATACCTAGTTTTTTGAAGAGCACCGCCCGCCCTCCCTCAGTAGCGTGCACAAGCAACGAAACACGACACGTGTTTCGCCCCATAACGAGGCATTATCAAGCGTCATAGACTCTACGACACTCGACTTCACTGGTTCGACTTGTTCTCGACTTCAGTGGTGTATATTATCTAGTGGTAGTATTGTAGTGGTTAGTGGAGGGTACCTGGTGGCGGTTCCTGGTGGCGGTGTTAGTTTGCTTGTGCAAGCTACTGAGGGAGGGCGGGCGGTGCTCTTCAAAAAACTAGGTAATATACACCATTTTTATATTTTGCATGCGAATCTTAGCAAAGTAACTTACTTTCCTTCATAATAGTGTGTTGCTAAGAATTGTAACTGAAGGTACAGTGTTGGAATCGTGGCTGACCGTGTTGCGGTCTGACGGTGCCGCGACTTCAGTGACTTATCTTAACGATCTGCCTACGTATGTGCCTGTCCGTAAAAGTTTTGGTTGTTCTAGAACTTTCCAGAAGGTCTGTGTATCACCACACTGCGCCCGTCACCGTGAATGAAGGAAGGAAAAACATTATTTGGCAAGAAACCGCTGACGTCCAGAACATACCGTCCGTGTCCGGCAGAGTAGAACAGCACCTACCTCTTTCCTACCGAGGTGTCATAAGAGGCGACTAAGCTATTATTCGATCAGACTTTATTCGTTTAGGATCATACCATAATATGCAATGTTCGCCACCCCACACGTTTCTTTTTCGTGAAGTAGGCTGCGTGTGTTGCCTCTGCCTACCCTTGTATAGGAGAAAGGCGTGAATGGTGTGGATGATAAATGACCTACTGGCGGCAGCTCGAAGGGATCAATACACATTATTTCTAGCTAGGAAGCCATGTAATATTAATCCTGTAAAGCCTTAGAAAATAAGGCCTCATGTCTCGTGTCACGGAATGTTTGGGGGGGGGGAGGCAATGAATATGATTCCATAGCTTCTTTGGTTCTCAGGTAGGATATAAATTTTAAAGTTACTCGACTTCACAGGGTTAATAACTCTTTCACGGGGCAATGTAAACGTTTTTACAACAAAGTCCCAGAAGGTTCAAAAAGTATTTCAATCAATAAGTTCAAATTTTTTATTAAACAAAGACTTCATTAAAAGGGTTATTATAATAAAAAAGAATGCATGGATGATGATGACCCCTGGGAATGAGGTGATCGCTGCCAAACTACATCTTTATAATCTTGTAAATGAATAGAATAGAATAGAATATTTTTTCTTCAATACAGATCTATTTACATACGAGTAATACTTATTAAACGTCATTTTTTTTAAACTACACTGGTTCGCAAAGAAATGCCTCTTTCCTGGAAAGAACCTGTAAGAAACCCAGCGGGATTTTTTTTCAGTCATTTTAAATATACAATTACAGCAGTTTTATAAAGATGTAGAAATATCTTGGCAGCGATCACCTCATTCCCAGGGGTTATCATCATCCATGCATTCCTTAATAATATAATAACCCTTCTTAAAAAGTCTTTGTTTAACAAATAGTTTGAACTTTTTGATTGAAAGACTTTTAGCACTTTCTGGGATTTTGTTATAAAAACGTATACATTGCCCCATAAAAGAGTTACTGACTCTGTGAAGTCGGGTAACTGGCATATTTAATTTGTGCTTGTTCCTGGTATTCACATTATGAACATCACTTTTTTTATTAAAGTGATTAATATTCTTATGTACATACATAACGTTTTCATATACATGTACATTATTTTCTTGCTGGTTCTTCCCAGGACAGAGGCGAACCAGTGTAGTTAAAAAAAGAAAAAAAAGACTTTCAATAAATATTATGTAAACAATATATGTTGAATAAAAATTATTCTATACTATTCTATTCAAGAGATTCAATCCTGTTCTTTTTAACATCATCATCAGCCCACAGCTGATGATGTTCTCCTAGTCGATTTCGACCACGGCGACAACTTCCGAATACTGTCGAGAGCCATCAACTGCGCAGGAGATATTATAGTGCCACAAGTGTACGGCCAAACACAGAGGCACTCACTCGTCCCAACCTACCCGCGCCCGATGTAACGCTGATGCGATAAGATCGGAGGCAGGCTAGGATGCAGTGTCAGAAACACGGGGACAAACACAACACAACCAGACCCGAAAACTAACAATTTGTGTTTTAGCACAAATGTTGGCTCCGGCTGGGATTCGAACCCAGGACCCGCGGCGTAGAAGTCAGGTACTCTGTCCACTAGGCCACGCGGTCGTCAAGCGCACAACAATTTCACTACTGAACATTAGTTTCCCCCACAGATTGCGACAAAAGTTTGTAGCTTTTGAGGAATTTCGCCACAGTTGCAACGCATGGCAGGTTGGCAACCGCAGTTCATTTATTCGAATGTTCTTGGAAGATGCTTCTGCCAATCACCTGGTTTTCATTTTCCCTCTGTCGACTTTTACGACTCCCACGGCATGAGATGGAGTGGTAGATTCTCTTAAGGCGCCACCACACGGGACGTCTTATTTTACGAACGGCCTATAAATTGTTGACGTTCATAAACCCTTAGAGTAAAAGTAATAAAAAAAACATGTGTCCAGTTCAAAAAGTAAAAGAAAAAATTAAAAGAAATTCGGTAAAAGTAAAAGAAAACTAAACTTTTTTTCTATTGTACCGAGTGACGAAACGGGTAAAACGTTCACGTGATGGTAACAACCGGACACCCACCGGACACCCAGAACATCTCTGAGCGACACCACATTGCGCCCGTCGCCCTGAGACATCACCTCTTAAGTCTCATATGGCCAGTGTTTACGCTAGCTCACAGTGCCCTTCAAACCGAAACACAGTAATGCTTAAACACTACAGCTTTACGGCAGTATAACTGACCCTGATGTGGTACATACCTAGACGGATACCTGCATAGGAATCCTACCAACAGTAAATAGCTTCGAGAGAATGAGACGAATGCAGAGTCTGTGTATCAGGAGCAGGATAATTGTAGGGTTTATTTATTATAATAATGTGACCAAGTTAAAAAAATATTTTACATTTTATTCTACATATAACATTACATATTATAAAGACTCCAAATTTTTCAATTAATAGAATCAGGCGTTACTTTGCGGAAATCCATTATAGTAAAGGAGAGAAACTCTTTACCGCTCCATATCAGGCGTGCGCAATCCCTACCAACATTTAAGAGGCTCGTTAAAGCGCACTTTTTTCCTCCCTAAATAACTGTTTCTTTATATCTCAAACCTATTTTCTCTTAGTTATTATAAAAATCCATCCCACTTATGTCCTTTCTATGTACTATAATCCTTCTCCTTGCGTCTTATGAACGTTCGTACTTTTGTTTGCTCCTTTATGGTCTTGTATATATATTTTATATTATGTATGTATGTATGTATTGTGTATGTATTTATTTATGTTTAAGTATGTATTAATATTTATGTAAATATATATATCTTCCTAAATATTACTGAGCTTCTAATTATATTTACAGCCTAACCCTTTCTCTCTGGTCGTAATATCCTTTGCAACGTGGTTGCCTGGTAGAGATCGCTTGTAAGCGATAAGGCCGCCATTTGTACCTTAATTTGTTAGCAGTTTTGTTATTTTGTATATTTCCGTTTTAATTATCGATGTACAATAAAGTATATTTCATTCATTCATTCAAAGTTAATTTGCTAAGATCCGCTTGCAAAATGTAAAATGGTGTGTATTACCTAGTTTTGAAGAGCACCGCCCGCCCTCCCTCAACAGCGTGCACAAGCAAACCAATACCGCCACCGGGAGCCGCCACCAGATACCCTCCACCACTACAGCACTGCCACTAGGCAATACACACTACTGAAGTCGAGCACACGACACGTGTTTCACCTCAAAACGAGATTATCAAGTGATCTTGACTCTACGACAGTCAGCCGCCGATTTTGAACTAATGACACGAGTGGCTTATGAATAATGGTTTGGATTTGATCAATATTACCTTTGAAATACAGCGTCAATTACTGTCTTTGATGTTGTTGTCGAGCTAATGAGAGCCAAATCTACGAAGAAATCGAAGATTTCGACGAATTGTAAAATATAAATCTAATCTGTATTCCGTCTCATTCTCTCGTAGGCTAAATCCCATGGATATATATGTTTGTCTATTTTTAGTGTCGCTTTTTCGTTTCTGAAGAAGTTTTCAGTTTAAAAACATAACCCTTTCATTTGGCTTTGCCGTAGTCGGATAAAAAGAGCGCGTGCAACTCCGAAGTGAAACTTCGATGGCGATCTACACCTCGATTTTTAAGTATTGTAAGGGGTAAACGACAGAGAAAGAGAGAGAGAGAGAGAGAGAGAAAGAAAAAATAACTAAGAGACTTATAGTATTTTTATTTAATGACCGTATTTAAATGATCAAAAACATGTCCAGCAACGTATACAGCTTAGTACTTGTCCAGAGACAGACTTTTACTGGTGGTAGGATTCCTATGCAGGAATCCGTCTAGGTAGGTACCACCCCAGGGCCAGTTATTCCACCGTGAAGCAGTAGTGTGCAAACATTACTGTGTTTCGGTTTGAAAGACACTGTGAGCTAGCGTAATCACTGGGCATTTGAGACTTAAGAACTGATATCTCAGGGTGACGTGCGCAGTGTGGTGTCACAGAGATATATTCTGGGTGACACAGCATTTGTTGTTGGCGGACGTTGCACTTACCATCAGGTGAAAGTTTTGCACGTTTCGTCACCTTCATACAATAAAAAAAAAGAGAGAAAAGGACAGAACTATTCTGTCTCTCTCTCTCTTTATAACTTGGGACCTCGCGAGTCGCTACGAGAACTATTCAGGGAGACTAATATTTTGACACTTCCGTCGTTGTTTATTTTTGAATAATTATGTACATACGGAAAAACATTAATTTATTTAACAAAAAATTGACTGTATCCTGTATAATGGGTCGAAGCAACCCGCTAGAGGTTCCCACGTTTAGGTTGGCAAAAAGTAGAAAGTGTTTTCATAGTAGATGAATAAAATTTTATAATAAAATTCCTAAAAGTGTAACTCGAAAATCGGACATGGATTTTAAAAAACTTACCAAGAAGACATTATTAGATAAAGCGTATTATAAAATAGATCATTACGTAGGGGCCGTGGTAGCTCAGGGGCCTGGGGGGCCGTGGTAGCTCAGGGGCCTGGTGCTCGCCTTTAATTTCATAGTAAGCGAGTAACCTGGGTTCGATCCCCGGTGCCAGCACCTCTAATATTGTTCTACAATTTTAAGTGCTGATTTACCACGTGCTTAGCGGTGAAGGAAAACATCGTGAGGAAACCTGCATGTCCGAGGAATAGAAATATTTCGAGGACATGTGAAGTCCGCCAACCCGCATTGGAGCAGCGTGGCGGATTCTTCCTCCAAACCCGTCTCAGAAATGAGAGGAGGCCTGTGCTCAGTAGTGGGACATTTATAGGCTGAAACTTTTTACTTTTTTACGTAGAGGACAAAGATGTGTGGAAATAACTCATACTCTGCACTTGCAAACCCCCTGTCTACTAAATTTATGACGTATTTTTTTTTGTAATTTCTAATTGACGATATGTAACATGGCATTGAAAAGAGGAATACCCCAGAGTTTCTTACCGGTTCTTCTCCGAGAAGGTCGCTGTAGATTTTGACGTTCATAAGAGCTTTAAACAATCCTAAATTGAATAAAGAAATTTTGACTTTGATATTGACTTTGCAGTGACGTGGGAGATGTTACGTATTTTACGACTCATGGCGTCCCTGATAAAATATTTAAGAATCACCTCATTTGAGCGAGATTACTACATAATAGAGCACCTCGGTAGCGGATATACGTCATAGAATATTAACACAGCTGTGACTCAAGGCTGTCGTTAAGCGCTAAGTGTTTATCTATCAAGTCTTTCTTTTCAAAATTCTGAACAACTGTGTGGATTGCCCTGAATTACTGGAGCTAATAGATATAGATCCCTCGAAAAAACGATACATTTAGCACATACGTCCCGTTTGTCAACAATGTTCGTCGCACTAATATTGGCAAGCCATCTCCCATTTGGCGCATGTGTAATAAATTCAACCAGATTCATCTTGAAGTAAATGATATATTCTGTGGTTCGTTAGTCTCTTTCAAGAGTAGACCTCTTAAGGAATATATAAAATGTAACAAATAGTTTTTTTTTCCATTTTTTGTTTTTTATTTAACTTTGGAAATATAATTTGCTTTCTTTCATTTATTTTTAACAACATTGGAATCGAATAAAAGAATACCACCACTCCATCTCATCCAATGGATCTCGTCAAAGGCGAGCAAGGTATTAAACTGCACTGTGCACCCAACAGCGCATGGTGGCGGTGGGCTCACCACCTATCACACCAAGTGCATTATATTGTCTTGGTGAAACGTGGATTGTGGCAGTCATGTTTTTGCAGTGAGTGCCCAGTCTCTGACTACCCCTTATGGGATACAGTCGTGATCTTATGTATGTATGTATGTAGAGCACCATGTGGGCAGCCATAACATTGGTTCCGGCCTTTTCATTTAGTAGTTTTTCATGACATCCAAGGGGCAATTATAGGTGGTAGATTTCACAGCGAAGCGACTTTGTTACGAAATAACAGTGCAGTTGTAGCTTACATCTCTACCTACCCCTTTTACATACAAGCTTGAAGATAGCTTGTCCGCTGTGTGCTCAAAATCGTAAATAAACCGAGCAACACCACAGCACGCGCATAGCGAATAACGTAAGATATGGCCCCGTAACTCAACGCACGTGTCGTAGCGTTTATTACGTAGCAGATGCGTAGACACGGCCGTAGAGCGTCTACGAGCTACGGCGTAGCGGCGGTGCAAATGGCTTGGACGCGTGCCGTTGCAACATCTTTATATATATAATCGTCGGTCTGTCTGTTAGTGATCGTGTAACTTCTGAACGACTTAACCGATTGAGGTCATATTCACACAGTTCCTTTTTTCGTGACGATGATTCATAGCTATGCTAGGATCCGATAGGTATCGTTGTAATCAAAAAATATTCTATGTTTATTCCCTCGTTTGCACACCACTGCTTCACAGCAGATTAACTGGCCCTGTGGTGGTACTTACCTAGCCTTAATATATCTAAACTAATATTATAAAGAGGAAAGATTTGATTTTTTGTATGTTTGGTATACAACTACATTATCACCGAATAACATGGGTTGTATTTAATTTAAAAAAAAAAACGAGATTCCTACGAAAATTGCTATGATGTAACTCAAGGTTTACTGAAAACAAAAAGTTTACTGATAAAAGTCATTATTTGGCGTGCGCTGCAAAAACTTATTAATGATGAAAATAATGTACTATATTTTCATAGTACTCATCATTACTCACAAAAAAGTCCGCGAGGCTATATGTCTAACTATTATAGTTAAGTCACAATAACCGCTTTTTGTTCAAATTAGTCTATCAAAACACGGGTAGAATCGAAAGATGATTACATTCGTATCATGATATTAATCCTTATCCTAAAAAATTGTTTCATAGTCAAGGTTGATTATGTACATGTAAAGTTCTCTTTAAATTATTCGAATCGGACCTATCGTTAAGAAGTTCCGATTAATATAAAAATGCTAAAAGTAACAAAAATGCCGCGGTGAAAGCGAACTGCCTATGCTCGCCCGCGCTACTCGCGAATAGATTAAGATCTATTAAATACTTACCTACTCATTTTATTTGTTGTAAACTAGAAACAGAGAATTTATCTTTCTAATATCTATCAACCCGTGCGAAGCCGGGGCGGATCGCTAGTTAATATATAAACTTAATTAGCGACCGCGTTAGGGGATGCCGTGTGGGGCTCGTTAAAAGAATTCTACCACTCCATCTCATCCAATGGATCTCGTAAAAGGCGAGTAAGGAATTAAACTGCACTGTGCACCCAACAGCGCATGGTGGCGATGGGCTCACCACCTATCACACCAAGTGCATTATAATCTGTTTTTGCAGTGAGTGCCCAGTCTCTGACTACCCCTTATGGGATACCGTCGTGATCTTATGTATGTATGTATGTATGTATGTTAGGGGATGTCCTCCCGGCCAATTCAACCACTACGAAAACTGTAAAACTGTCCCCATAACACATCAGTCCTTAATCTCATATGCCTAGTAGTTACACCTGCCCATAACAAATTGCGCCCGTCACTCCGAGACATCAGTTCTTAAATCTCGTATGCCCAGTGATTACGCTAGCTTGCAGTGCCCTTCAGACCGAGACACGGTAATGTTTGCACACTACTGCTTCACGGCAGAATAACTGGCACTGGGGTGCTACCTACCTAGACGGATTCCTGCATAGGACTCCTACCAACTTTCTTTGTAGAACAGGGGGCAAACGAGCAGGTGGCTCACGTGATGGTAAGTGATCACCGCCGCCCATCAACACCTACAATACCAGAGGAAAGGCAGGCAAAGGGAATAGGCACTTTTCTTGAAGGTAAAAGTAAAGTAACAGCGTATAAATGTCTCGCAGCTGAGCAAGCCTCGTATAATTCCTGAGAAGGTTTTGGAGCCGGGAAAAGTCCACCACGCTCCAATGCGGATTAGCGGACTTCACATGCCCTCGAAATATTTCTATTCAGGTTTCCTCACGATGTTTACCTTCACAGCCGAGTACGTGGTAAATCAGAACTTAAAAAACTGCAGTACAATTTCGAGGTGCCGACACCGGGCATCGGACTCAGGTCGCTCGAGTACTATGCAATTCGAAGCGAACATTTGTGCGAAAACGCAAGTGTTTCGGGCCGGGTTGGTCTGTGCAGTGTCTGTGAAATGGATCATCGTACTTAGTTGTGTGAAAATACATGATATCACCCTATCACTAGTCCACTCCTGAACATAGGCATCTTCCCTAGATTGACACAAAAGTTGTAGCTCTAATTTTGGGCGGATTTAGCCATAGTTGCCACGCCCGTCGAGTCTCCCGTGGACCCCTGGGGGTCCACTTAGACCACTTTGGGAACTAAGGGTTAAGATGTTCCAGAAAGATTTTACTGCCCATCTCCATGTTTTCATTTTCCCTCTGTCGACTTTTAAGACACCCACGGGATGAGATGGGGTGGTAGGTTCTCTTAAGCCGCCACCACACGGTTGTGAAAAAATATATTAACGCCCTGAATAAAATGTAAGATTTATTTTTTCAACAAAACCAAATCGAACGAACCGCAAAAATTCTTCGTACAGTACCCACGCAACCCTCTCATTAAAATTAATAAGTGAATCGTTTCCAGTTTTTTCTTTAAAGAATAATATTCATTTCATCTTTTCAACTCAATTCGAAATTGTGTCTGGCATTTCTAGTCAATTAGTTAAAGCGACTCTTCGGGAAATTTTAAAATATTTCAATTGGTGGTAGGATTCCTATGCAGGAATCCGTCTAGGTAGGTACCACCCCAGGGCCAGTTATTCTGCCGTGAAGCAGCAGTGTACAAACATTACTGTGTTTCGGCCTGAAGGGCACTGAGAGCTAGCGTAATCACTGGGCATATGAGACCTAAGAACTGATGTCTCAGGGTGACGGGCGCAGTGTGGTGCTACACAGAAATATTCTGAGTATCACAGCATCTGTTATGGGCAAACGTTGCACTTACCATCAGGTGAACGTTTTGCTCGTCTCGACACTTTATCAAATAAAAATTGTCTCTCGCATTTCTAGTCAATTACTTAAAGCGACTCTTCGGGAAATTTGAAAATATTTCAAACTAGCTGATGACCGCGACTTCGTCCGCGCGGATGGAGCTATTTGATTTTCCGGGATAAACAGTATCCTATGCATTTAAATGAAACTAATTTTACGGCCGTGGTAGCTCAGGGGCCTGGTGCTCGCCTTTAATTTTATAGTAAGCGAGTAACCTGAGTTCGATCCCCGGTGCCAGCACCTCTAAAATTGTTCTACAATTTCAAGTGCTGATTTTACCACGTGCTTAGCGGTGAAGGAAAACATCGTGAGGAAACCTGCATGTCCGAGGAATAGAAATATTTCGAGGACATGTGAAGTTCGCCAACCCGCATTGGAGCAGCGTGGCGTATTCTTCCTGGCTCCAGAACTCTCTCAGAAATGAGAGGAGGCCTGTGCTCAGCAGTGGGACATTTATAAGCTGAAACTTTTAAACTTTTTTTAATTTTACGGATTTTATCGTTTTTAATTTTATTATTTATAACCCGACGTTTCGAGTGCTTTACAGCACCCATGGTCACGGGGGGACTGAGGTGACAGAGGTCCCGATGTCTTAACCCGGCGTACCTTCAGCTTTTAATTATTATTCTTAGTCCGATCTACGCAGAAAGAGCTCACTGTGTCTTGAAGTCTTCCAGTGGGATGCTTGGTTTTTGATTTAATTTTATTAATTATAGGATTCCAAGCTGGTGGTAATACCCAACCATATTCTCTATTAAAATTAGGATGTTTTTTAATTTAAATAGCCTCGCGAATCATCCTTGGTAGGAATCGGTGTTCTTTTGCGAGGATTTGTGGTTTATCAAATATATTATTATTAGCTTCATTTAAATGTGTATATAATTATATATGTTTACTATACTGTATGTTACTGTATATAATTATATTGTTAATTATATATATGTTATCTCTGTGCTAAATTTCATCGATCAGTTCAGTGGTTGAAACGTGAAAAGCTAACAAGCAGACCGACGGACAGAGAGAGGTACGAGTACTTTCGTGAATTTATAATAGAAGTATGGATTCTACTTAAATTATGTATTGTATACATGACATTATGTTTGCCGGTTCTGCTCTGAGGTAAACCGGTGTAGATTTTGACAAACATAAGAGCTTTCTACAAGCCTAAGCCTGAATAAAGAAATTTTGACTTAGACTTTGACTTTGACTTTTAAATATGTCCAAATTACCAAAGTCGCAATGTTTGTTAATCAGTATCGATGGCTTTTATTAATAATGAATTTTGTCTTTATTTAGTACGCGCTAATGGCTGTACCATTAGCCGATAAATTCTGGGCATAAAGACTTTAAAAACTACTCAGCTTGACGAGTGCAGTGTGTTCTGCCGGACGCTATTCGGCTGTGTATGATCATCATAATCTATGGAAGATAAGCAAGTGTGTGTTGTGGGCAAGGCGCCACTGATGAAAAGCTATTTAAAATTATAACTCCTGAATAAGAGGGCATGTTTAGATAAGCTTCCTAATCACCTACTGGTGATAGGATCCTATGCAGGAATCCGTCTAGGTAGGTACCACCTGTGTGTTTTGGTGTTTTGGTCTGATCGACACTGAGAGCTGCTTCTCTGCTTCTCCGCCAAGCCGCATTGGAGCGCGGTATTCTCCGCCCCAAAACCCTCTCAGAAATGAGAGGAGGCCTGTGCTCAGCTATGGGACATTTACAGGCTGTCACTTTACTACTGCTTCTCGGAAGAATACAAGGCCATGCGGTGGTATCTACATAGACGGATTCCCGCAAAGGAATCCCACCAGCAGAAGTCGCTTTACAATAAGTAGGCTTTTCATAGAACGACTAATTTTGTCTCTTCCTGTAACATAAACGTCTACGCAATTATACATTAAATGTCCGCTTAGACCATTCGCACCGCCACGTGCTTGTGACATAAACACGAACAGATTTGTCTAATATATATCAGTACACGGTCGTTCCGTCTGTCCGTCCGTCATTTGTCTGGCACAATTAGTTGGGGCGTTATTAGAGGCGATCCTGCGGTTTCATCTGACAGATTGATCTAATGCGCAGTTAAATTTGAGCCGTGTTTCAACCGCAAAAGGATTGTTATACATACATAAGATCACGACTGTATCCCATAAGGGGTAGTCAGAGACTGGGCACTCACAGCAAAAACAGATGACTGCCACAATCCACGTTTCACCTAAACATTATAATGCACTTGGTGTGATAGGTGGTGAGCGCATCGCCACCATGCGCTGTTGGGTGCACAGTGCAGTTTAATTCCTTACTCGCCTTTTACGAGATCCATTATTATACATAAGCATTATTATTATTATTATTTATTGGATAAAGTGACGAAACAGAGCCGTGGTAGCTCAGGGGCTAGGCGCTCGCTTTTAATTTCATAGTACGCGTGTGACCTGCGTTCGATTCCCGGTGCCGGCACCACTGAAATAGTTAATTGCAATTTTAAGTGCAGACTTACCACGTGCTCGGCGGAGAAGGAAAACATCGTGAAGAAACCTGCATGTCTGAGAAATTACAAAATATTTCGAAGACATGTGAAGTCCGCCAACTCGCATTGGAGCAGGGTGGCGGATTCTTCCTAGCTCAAAAACCCTCTCAGAAATGAGAGGAGGCCTGTGCTCAGTAGTGGGACATTTATAGGCTGAAACTTTACTTTTTTAAAGTGACGAAACGAGCAAAACGTTCACCTGTAGATAAGTGCAACGTCTGCCCATAACAAATGTTGTGTCACCCAGAACATTTCTGTGTGACGCCACACTGCGCACGTCAAGAGACAGGCGTAGCGTAATCACTGGGCATATGAGACTTGAGAACTGATGTCTCAGGATGACGGGCGCAGTATGGTGTCTCACGGAAATGTTCTGGGTGACACAGCATTTGTTATGGGCAGACGTTGCACTTACAATCAGGTATGGCTCGTCTCCTCACTTTATACAATAAAAAGAAAAACTACTACTACAATTAAATTAATAATTTAATCTTTTTAATAAAATAACTATAATGTAGCACAACGAAAACATAGATACAATGTTAATATATACATTTAGGTATTTCATAGCGACAAGAAACATCAAGAGCCTATTCCTTTCTCAAAGGCCGTCAACGCATCTGCTATTCCTCTGGTATTGTAATGTTCATGGGCAACGGTCTTCACTTAGCCTTGCTAGCTCGTTTGCCCCCTATCCCAATAAAAAAAAAATACCTTTGAGAAATATACCATCATTAGTCCACTGCTGAACATAGACCTTCCCCGTAGATTGCCACAAAAGTTCATGATTCTCAGTATACATTATCGTGTCCAGGGCAGCAGCATCTTCCTGGAACATCTGAATAAATAAACTGCGGTTGCCAACCCGCCTACCTAGCGTGGCAACTATGGCAAAATCCCTCCAATACGAGGGCTACAAACTTTTGTGGCTTTCTATGGGGGAGACCTACGTTCAGCAGTGGACTAGTGATAGGCTGAAACGACGATTATCGTGTCCAGGCTGTCAGTCACGATCCAGGCCACACTGTACACACAGTCAATAGCTTTAATATAACACGCACCACGACGCGCGACCGTCGTAGAGAGCGGCGCGCAATAGTCAATAATCACATCGCGTACACAAGATTCACCCGTGTTCCAGGGCGGTTCTCACCGCCCAGAGTTACCGACACACAAGTCGACAGTCCGAATGGACGCGCGCAGCCTCCTTCGGACAGTCAGTAGACGACTTAAAATGTTTAAGATTTTCGAAACCGCGAAAGCACGCAGCGAACGCGACACAGTCCGAACTTCGAGGGTTTTGTAGGAGTTTTTATTTATTTATTTATTTATGTTTGGGTCACAAACCAAACCTGGCACACGGGCCCCTGGCCCGCGAGCACAGTATCCGATGAAGCTGTAAAAGCCGAGAAGGCTAACAGCAATTACATCACCGAAAATATATATCGTGTCCAGAATTCTATCTACTGATTTCCTATTTTATTACAAAAGTTATAATATCACTTGAAGTTTTATTAAGAATAACATTTTCTTCTTATTGTTCTCATCTGAAATGGAAATGACTCGAAATATTTGAACCTCAATACGATTATTTTTTCTTAAGAGTCAAACGAGCGTCATGAGACGTGCACTTTTGGATTTTCCAAACTATTTGTCGCATCTCTCTCTCTCATCTCGTCTCTGCATCGATAGATTGAACTCGGTTATGAATTACTGGTTATACATTCGCAGTCGCTGGGACCATGTGCTGTCAATGGCATTGATAAATGGACGCGTGCGAGTAGAGTCCGCGCGACCCCACCGGCTCGACGAACCGAAAGCCTGCGTGCGGCGGGTTCGAAGCCGTAACGTTGCGTATAGGTCGCGGTCAATGGCGCAGATGATTCGAGTGCAGAGAGTTACTGTATTTGATTTTGCCGACTGTTAGCTTCGGATCGTTTATTTCGGAGAGAAAGTATGGTTTTAAGGAGTTCGTTTGGCAGACAAAAATGTTATAATTGAACAAAAAAAATATGGTTCCGGTTTGGATTCCAACTTGGACAACTTGTCCAAACCATTTAAGCATTCCTTAAGAATATTATTTGTTACGATATCTTCTACCACACCGCAACGTTCCCTTATCGCGGTTTTTTTACTTTGTACATCAATATCACTCTAAATAAAACTATTTTTACGGATTTTATCGCGTTTAATTTATAATTATTTTTTTAACCCGACGTTTCGGGCGCTTTACAGCACCCATGGTCACGGGGGGATCATGCTGTAAAGCGCCCGAAACGTCGGGTTAAAAAAATAGTTATAAATTAAACGCGATAAAATCCGTAAAAATAGTTTTATTTAAATGTGTAATATTCGCGTAAATAAAAGAAAATATCACTCTAGCTATACTTCTCAAACTTTTAAGAATAATAATAATTATTAATTAATATTTCTTTTTTTTCATTTATTTTGAAATCACAGACTGACGTCGATTTCATTCAGTATTTTTTTATCGTCGTCGTTTCAGCCTATCACAAGTCCACTGCTGAATGTAGGCCTCCCCCACAGATAGCCACAAAAGTTTGTAGCTCTCATTCTGGAGGGATTTTGCCATAGTTACCACGCCTGGCAAGCGGATTGGCAACCGTAGTTAAATTATTCAGATGTTCCGGGAAGATGTCGCTGCCCATCTGCTGGTTTTCATTTACCCTCTGCCGACTTTACGACACCCACGGGATGTTATGGGGTGGTAGATTCACTTAGGCTAATGTACAAATTTAATAAATGCATCAAACCGACACAACAATCAATCTTTAATGTAATCTTTTCTTCGTTACAGGTACGAATGTCAGAAATATTTCGTATGTATTTAAGTCACGGGACGAAGAAACCGTTCATCTGATGGCAAGTGCGACTGCCCACAACGAACGTGCCGCCCAGAACATTTAATTGGGAAAGCCTTATATGGCACCCAGTTGCGCTGGTCATGATTAGACATCGATTAGTGAAGGAGAGAAAGTTAATTTGCTAAGATCCGCATGCAAAATGTAAAATGGTGTGTAGTACCTAGTTTTGAAGAGCACCGCCCGCCCTCCCTCAACAGCGAGCACAAGAAAACCAATACCGCCACCGGGAGCCGCCACCAGATACCCTCCACCACTACAGCACTGCCACTAGGCAATACACACTACTGAAGTCGAGCACACGACACGTGTTTAACCTCAAAACGAGGCATTATCAAGTGATATTGTCTCTACGACAGTCAGACGGGCGGTGCTCTTCAAAACTAGGTAATACACACCATTTTGTATGCGGATCTTAGCAAATTAACTTTCTCTCCTTTACTATAACGGCCTGATTCTATTAACTTGAGACATCGGCTCTTAAAACTAATAAGTCGTATAGTTACATTAGCTGTTTAAGACAAAACACAAAGGTGTTTGCGCTGTAAATGATGGTAGAATAACCGGCACTGCGGTGGTGGCTACCTAGACGAAATCCTGCATAGGGATCATCATCATCATTTCAGCCTATAACTAGTCCACTGCTGAACGTAGGCATCCCCCGTAGATGGCTACAAAAGTTTGTAGCTCATTTTGAGAGGAATTTTGCCATAGTTGCCACGCTTGGGAGGAGGGTTGGCAACCACAGTTTATTTATTCTGACGTTCCAGGAAGATGCTGCTGCCCATTTTCTGGTTTTTATTTTCCCTCTGTCGACTTTTACGATACAACACGGCATACGGATGCACCAGGTAATTTATGTCCTAATGGTGTCGGAATCTATAAACTGCGCAAGAGATATTATAGTGCCACAAGTGTACACCCAAACACAGGCGCACTCACTCATCGTAACCCATCCATGCCGTAACAATTTGTTTTTGCGCAAATTTTGGCTCCTTGTAATGAAATTAAATTATAACAAACTTCTTTGTGTTTTTGCTCGTACCTTAATATTACCTTAAAAAAAACTTTGGCGGATGTTAAGGCCAAGGAAAAGGGTAGCTACCCGCCAGATCGGGTTGTTTGATCTGGAGAGGACGTCTCCTTCCTACTCGTAACATTTAGATGTATATATAGTTCGCATCTCAGAAACATTCATAGCGCGATTATGAATGTTTTTCTTGAGCTTGTCGTGTGGTGACATAGATGTCGCTATAACTTTTTAATCTAAATTATAAATGACACATCTTTTTGATGTTATCACGCCGTTGTTTTCTAATTTATATATATATAATTCTTCTGTACGTGTGTATGTCACTGAACTCCTAAACGTCTGGACCGATGTTGATGAATTTTTTTGTGTGTATTTGTGTGGTTTCCTAGATGATTTAGATTCAGAATCGGACCCGGTAGGTGGCGCTGAGATAGATTTCTAGGAAAATGACGACAGTAACTAAGGCAGGGCGGTTCTCACCGCCCAGAGTTACCGACACACAAGTCGACAGTCCGAATGGAGGCCCGCAGCCTCCCTCGGACGGTCATTAGACGACTTCAAATCATTTGAGAAATTCGAAATCGCGCAAGCACGCAGCGAACGCGACACCGAATTTCGATGTTTTTGTAGGAGTTTATTTAAGTATTTATGTTTGGGTCAAACCAAACAGCGTGCCTACGCGGGCGCCTGGCTCGTGAGCACAGTATCCGATGAAGCTGTAAAAGCCAAAAAGGCTAACAGCAATTACATCACCGAAATTATATAGTAACTAAGTATATAGTTTATCGATAATTCGAATATCGAATAATGGTTTTCTGAATCTATTAACAACAGGCAAGCCAACGTTCGGGTAGGATAATGTCTGTCTGGTCCGCTAGTAAATAAATAAATTTGCCGTGTGGCGGCGGGTTTTTTTTATTGTATAAAGTGATAAAACGAGCAAAACGTCCACCTGATGGTAAGTGCAACGTCTGCCCATAACAAACGCTGTGTTACCCAGAAGGTGACGGTGAGGTGTCTCACTGTGCCCATCACCCTGAGACATCAGTTCACAGACACAGAAATGTTCTGGGTTCTTCTTAAGTCTCATATGCAGTGATTACGCTAGCTCACAGTGTCCTTCAGAACGAAACACAGTAATGTTTGCACACTACTGCTTCGCGAAATTCCCCCAGAATGAGAGCAACAAGCTTTTGTGGAGGGCCCAGTCAGTGGACTAGTGATAAGCTGAAACAATTAACGTTTCGTAATGAGGTACTGGCGAGTAAGAAAGGCGAAAAAAACTTTGTAGTTATCCTCCGGTAGGCAGTCCCGGAGGTAGTGTGACGTAGAGGTTAAGCTGACAACGTCCCATTAGTTAATAGAATCAGGCGTTACTTTGAGGAAATCCATTATAATGAAGGAAAGTAAGTTATTTTGCTAAGATCCGCATGCAAAGTATAAAAATGGTGTATATTACCTAGTTTTTTGAAGAGCACAAAATACTACCACTAGATAATATACACCACTGAAGTCGAGAACACGCGTCATAGACTCTACGACAGACGGCCGCCGAGACTCGGCGGTATCTAGTGGTAGTATTGTAGTGGTTGGTGGAGGGTACCTGGAGGCGGTTCCTGGTGGCGGTGTTAGTTTCGCTTGTGCACGCTACTGAGGGAGGGCGGGCGGTGCTCTTCAAAAAACTAGGTAATATACACCATTTTTATATTTTGCATGCGGATCTTAGCAAAGTAACTTACTTTCCTTCATTATAACGTCCCATTACTTTGAAATATTCACCGAAATCAATCCTACAAATCATCTAGTCTGCTGCATGAAGTCAGAATTGTTACGCTAAATAAAATACGTGATTTCCCTGAGGACGGTCCGCCAAGTTGGTACTAAATATTGCAGCGATCCATATCTGTTAACCGGCTATTAAATATGGATGTACGCGCCTTTTACAGCTTCCATATAAGAGTGACTTCATCGAACATTTTTTTTATACGAGTACCAACAAAAAGATTACAAAAACATTACAAAATTCTTCGCCAAACTATAATCCTCCTCTTCTTACTTTCGTAATGTAACATATTTTTACGCGGTCAGTTCTATTTGCGCAGAAAATCCACTTGCTATCAGTGCCCTTCAAACCGAAACACAGTATTGTTTGCACACTACTTCACGGCGAATTGACTGGCCCTGCGGTGGTACCACTTAGAGGAATTTCATGTTATCAAATAAAAACACACTGAGATTAGTATCACGGCAGATATTGTATAGAACCGTTAGAACGCTCAGTATCTCACCAATTATAGTTCAACTTACAAGGGAAGGATTCCTATGCCGGAATCCGTCTAGGTAGGTACCACAACAGGGCCAGTTATTCTGCCGTAAAGCAGTAGAGTGCAAACATTGCCGTGTTTCGGTTTGAAGGGCATTGTGAGCTAGCGCAATAACTGGGCATATGACCCTTAAGAACTTATGTCTCAGGGTGATGGGCACAGTGTGGTTTCACGCAGAAATTTTCTGTCTTAAGTAATTAAAAGTTATCTTAATTTCTTCCAACGTAAACTTTATGATGTAAAGGCGACCGCGTCGCCTAATCAGAACCACCGCGTAACAATTTTGGGTCAGAAGTGGGATTTGGAAGATGCCGAGGGAAAAAAACAGTGTGAAGACCAGGGCCCACTATGAAAGAGTGCAGAGAGACATAATGGTCAGAGTAATATTTCCTCCGCGGATCCTGAGTTCAAATCCGAGCCTGAGCCATTAGCGCAAATCAAATTGTTTCCTGCTCTGATTGTATTCACTGTCCTCGTGTTTCTGACACTACATTGCCTATTGCCACTTTTTACTGGTAGTAGGATTCCTATGGTAGGTCCCACCCCAGGGTCAGTTATTCTGCCGTGAAGTAGTAGTGTGCAAACATTACTGTGTTTCGGTTTGAAGGGCACTGTGAGCTAGCGTAATCACTGGGCATATGAGACTTAAGAACTTATGTCTTGTGGTGATGGGCACAGTGTGGTGTCACACTGAACTTTTCTGGGTGATACAGCATTTGTTATGGGCAAACGTTGCACTTACCATCAGGTGAACGTTTTGCTCGTTTCATCACTATCCAATAAAAAAAAAAGAAAAACCTATCTTGAGGTATATATAATTTCGGTGATGTAATTGCTGTTAGCCTTTTTGGCTTTTACAGCTTCATCGGACACTGTGCTCACGGGCCAGGGGCCCGCGTGCCAGGTTTGGTTTGACCCAAACATAAATACATAAATAAACTCCTACAAAAACCTCCAAATTCGGACTGTCGCGTTCGCTGCGTGCTTGCGCGATTTAGAATATCTCAAAATGATTTTAGAGTCGTCTAATGACCGTCCGAGGGAGGCTGCGGGCTTCCATTCGGACTGTCGACTGTCGACTGTCTTGAGGTATGAGGTCATCGGTGGCGTGTAAGTTAGAATTGTTTGTTTACGCGCTTGTTGCAATATAATTTCTCCGACGTAGCTACTATTCGGAAATCGTCGCCGCTAGTCGAAAATTTCGCAGGAGGTCACTGCGACAGGAGTTTATGTTAAAATAGTACTTTGCTTTTTTTTTTTTTAATTTCATAAAAGTGTCGGAACCAGCAAAACGTTCACCTGATCACCTCAGTTCTTAAGCCTCATATGCCCAGTGATTGCGCTAGCTCTCAGTGCCCTTCAAACCGAAACACAGTAATGTTTGCACACTACTGCTTCACGGCAGAATAACGGGCCCTGGGGTGGTACCTACCTAGACGGATTCCTGCATAGGAATCCTACCACCAGTAAAACAATATAACATGAAACTACTAAAGCCTTTGATATATCTTTTTTTTTTAATGGATAACGTGACCAAACGAGCAAAACGTTAACCTGATGAAACGTGCAACGTCCGCCCATCCCAGCACACTGCGCCCGTCCCTCTGAGACATCAGTTGTTTGAGCAGTTATTTTGCAGTAAGTAATGTTTTGTGTTCGGCAGAGTAGAACGGCAAAGGAAAGAGTAAGTTTCCTACCGAGGTGTCTTAAGAGGTATTGTGGGACTAAGGTATTGTGCGCACAACTTTTATTAGTGCGGCAACACCATAATATGCCATTCTGTCATTGTAAAACTCGTGGGAACGCAATGGGAGTAAGAATGTGCCAAAATGGCGGCGACGTGGTTCGCCACCCGTCACCTCTTGTTATCCGCGGTGGCGAAAATTTGGCCAGCGTGGTCTCTGCCTACCCCTTATGGGAAAAAGGCAAGACTGTATGTATGTATTTATTTTAATTTAGATCAATATTCATATATAAGTTTCACTTCTGTCACGAGTACTGAGTTGCACGCGCTCTTTTTTATGTTAACTGCAAGGTTAGCAAGTCTTGCGTGCGATAGTACGTGCCACGCGTGCCCATATATTGCAATGTGACATGACAATGTCATATTACATGAAGCTCGAATCAAATAAAGCGGTAGAGTCCCGCTATTCGCGACCCACTTTCAAACGAGTAACATTGTAAGAATAGGATACAATCTTAACATACAGACATACATACAATATAAGTAACAATACGAGGGATTGTGGCAAATCCGTCATCGGGGAAATATACGCCTCCATTCACATTCCGCATGAGAATGCAGGGCGGCCTAGTTGTGTAGAATTATATTTTTTAAATTGAAATGCAGAGGCTATGACGTTTTTCTTTGCAGCCGCGCAACGCCTACGTTCGCGGTTATTTTTTTTTTCTTTTTTTAACAAGTACAGTAACAGAATAAATAATGAAATTTTTTTATAAGCTATTTTATTTACTGTAAAAATAAATGGCGGGAGATTTATAACGTTCATAATAACTTAAATGAATGGGGCTAAGGCATCTTCTAAGCTAACGAGCTAGCCCTCTTCGACGTTTTCTGTGTCAAATATAATTAAAAAAGATAATTAAAAGCAAGCAACTTCAAGGCAAAATTTAATTAAATTAAATTTTCCAATTTTCTATTTTTTTATTGGATAAATTGATGAAAAGAGTATAACGTTCACCTGATGGTAAGTGCAACGTCTGTCCATAGCAAATGCTGTGTCACCTAGAACACCCAGAACATTCTGTGTGACACCACACTGCACCCATCACAATTAAAAAAGATAATTAAAAGCAAGCAACTTCAAGGCAAAATTTAATTAAATTAAATTTTCCAATTTTCTATTTTTTTATTGGATAAATTGATGAAACGAGTATAACGTTCACCTGATGGTAAGTGCAACGTCTGTCTATAGCAAATGCTGTGTCACCCAGAACATTCTGTGTGACACCACACTGCACCCATCACCCTGAGACTCATATGCCCAGTGCCCCTCAAACCGAAACCCAGTAATGGTGCACACTTACTTTAAGGCAGAATAACTGGCCCTGGGGTGGTACCTAAATAGACGGCTTCCTGCATAGGAATCCTACCACCAGTATTTGTGTACAGCTCCAGAAGCACTTGCGTCAAAGCACGAAATATAGACACAAAGTCACAAAACTCACTTATCGATTCGGCGCCAAAAGTGTGATTTGATATTAAAATTATTTGTTTTTTTTTAAACAAGCGTAAACTATTTTCCAGTGTCAAGTAACATATCCGGGTATACAATTTTTAAGCAGCAATTATTTTTCTAAAATTAAAGTAGCGTGAGTTACCCGCGAGTTATAATGTCAGCTATCTGTCAGTGAAAATTCCAATAAAATCGGTCCAGCCGTTTCGGGGAAAACAGACACTTCAATTTACTTATTTGTATAGATAATACGAGTATTCATAGTTTTTTTTTAAATCTACGATACGCGAAGAACAATAACGTTGTACAAGGTGGAACCACATTGTTGTCAGGGCTAATCTGGCCTCAAATCACACAAACAACTCTTAAGTCTCATGTTCGACACTTACGTCTCGTACACGAACACAAGCCGTTTCTATTTTCCTGTAAACCCTATTTTTTATTTAAATATAACTTTTATTGTCATGGCACATTGCATGTCGTGGCAGCTTCTCCAGTTTGTGTCATTTCATTGTTCAAGGTGTATGCTTTGTTAGTTTTCCATTTAGATAAATAAAAAATAAAAAAAATATGTGGATAAGACAATTGACAACAAAAAATCACTAAAAAAATTATATTTGAATTAATTTAATTATTAAACCATACAAATATAAAGAAATAGAGTTTGTAACATAAAAAAAATCGTAATGGCCAAATTTTTTTTTTTGTGTTATTATAAATATAAATATTTTTTATATACTAATGGCAAATCTTCTAATATATAATTGTTTTTAAGTCTCGAAATATACAAAGAAATTATTAAATTCTATATGCAGGAATCTGTCTGGGTTGGTACCACCCCAGGGCCAGTTATTCTGCCGTGAAGCAGTAGTATGCAAACATTACTGTGTTTCGGTTTGAAGGGCACTGTGAGCTAGCGTAATCACTGGGCATATGAGACTTAAGAACTTATGTCTCAGGGTGATGGGCACAGTGTGGTGTCACACAGAAATTTTCTGGGTGACACAGCATTTGTTATGGGCAGACGTTGCACTTACCATCATGTGAACGATTTTCTCGTTTCATCACTTTATCCAATAAAAAAAAAACATGACTGACACTTTTCGAGTTGGCGCCAAATGTGAAATAAAATGTTGTTTATGGTAATACGAAACATTTTTTCTTTAAAAACAAAAACTAATCACAAATATTACAATCAAAAATCCTCACGAAATATATTTCTTAATGTATTAGAAAAAAAACTAAAGATACGAAAGCATTACAGTCATGACTTTCCACATTGAAACAAAATCCAAAACAGAAATAAAAATAAGAAGTATCCACATTTATTTCGGCTTGAAATACCAGGATGGCGTGTAGAAAATTCCATCAGCATAAAGAAGGATCCTGGAAGCTGAACGTATTGTGTACTTTTAGATGTCAAAACGATTTTCCCGCCTTATTGAAAATCTGCCGAAGCTTGTTTTATCTGTTCTTGTTTTGCATTCTTCTTTTCATATGAATAAGGTCCAAATCTATTTTTATACCTCAAAGCTAGAATTTTACAACAATTTGCATTTGGAAATAATGCTGTCTTTATGATTCCAATGGAAAAACGGTCCATTGCACACATATTTTTCCTGTTTTTTATAACTTAATATATCTATATAACCTAACTTTCAACTGGTGGTAGGATTTCTAAGCAGGAATTCGTGTAGGTAGGTACCACCCCAGCGCCAGTCATTATTATTTAGTATATTTTATTCTTAACTAGCTGATGCCCGCGACTTCGTCCGCGTTGACATGGGCTTATTAAATATACCGTGGGATTTTCCGGGACAAAAAGTATGTTCGTCCCCAGGACGTAAGCTACTCGTATCTCTGTGCTAAATTTCGTGAAGATCAGTTGAGTCAGTTGAGCAGTTGAACCGTGAAAAGGTAACAGAGACAGAGAGAGTTACATTCGCATTTATAATGAAAGTATAGACTTCTCTGTCTTTTTTATTACGGTTTAAAACTGACGACTATGCATAGAGTTAAGAATGACTTTATAGTCGATGAATATTGCCATGTGTAATTATAAAAATTGGCCTAGTGCGCGGAATACGCGTGACCATGGATTCCGCTGTAACGATATAATAATTTTGTTTGGTTTAATGCTACATCATTCGTTATAAATTTAATAAAAAGTGAAATATCGATATATTTTTACAGAAACATTTTTTTTTTTTTAATTTTATTCAAAATATAAAGGAGATAATCACAGCTTAATTGCTATAAGTTGCTTTTGAAACCTCATGAATTATTCTAAAAGACCTGTCTAATGATGAATTGTCGACATGTTTAAAGTGACGAAACGAGCAAAACGTTCATCTGATGGTAAGTGCAACGTCCGCCCACAACAAATGCTGCGTCACCCATAATATTTCTGTGTGACACCACACTGCGCCCGTCAGCCTGAGACAACAGTTCTTAAGTCTCAAATGCCCAGTGATTACGCTAGCTCACAGTGCCCTTCAAACCGAAACACTGTAATGCTTGCACAACTACTGCTTCACGGCAGAATAACTGGCCCCGGGGTGGTACCTACCTAGACGGATTCCTGCATAGGAATCCTACCACCAGTAAAGTAAAGACGAAAACATTTTTTGCGTTACTAATTTAAACAGAATATGAAAAATGTGTAATATTTTGTTATCGCAACATTGAGACTTATCGGAACATCGAAAGCGTATGAAATTATCTAATTATGAGTTAATTGGATAAAATTTTGTGTAGAAGTTATGAAACTGTGTTACAATGGGACAGACAGACAGGACGAAACAGTAAGGGTTAGTACAATAGACTAGAATAAAATAAAGTCATCTTTATTTCATGTAATTTCTTTCAAACTAGACCGGTTTCGCGAAATAAAACCCTCTGTCCAGGGTAGTATTCCTATGCAGGAATCCGTCTAGGTAGGTACCACCCCAGCGCCGGTTATTCTGCCGTGAAGCAGTAGTGTGCAAACATTTCTGTGTTTCGGTCTGAAGGGCACTGAGAGTTAGTGTAATCACTGGGCATATGAGATGTAAGAATCGTGTCAGCGGACGGGCACATTGTGGTGCCACACAGAAATACACTGGGTGACACAGCATTGCTGTGTGCAGACGCTGCACTTACCATAAGATGAACGTTTTGCTCATCTCATCACTATCTCCTATATATAAAAAAACACCATTTGACAATCATTTAAAAAAGGTTAGTTCTATTATACTATTACATATATTAATTAAAACAGACACGTTACACTGAGATTCGACAATAGAGGAAAATAGACTCGCAGCGTTCACCTCATTGACACCTGAACCCTTAAAACCAATCAATACAATGCGAGAATGCGAATAATTCGCACTTAATTATTTCGAGTATTGGAATTTTCCAGAATAGGTACCGTACGCCAACTGCAGATTGTTTTTAATTACACACTTGCATTGATAAGGTTTTATTATTATTACGCTTCACTTAGTTGCGGTTTTTGTTGACCTATACTTTATTTTGTTTTATTTATTTATGGTTTATGCAGGACTAGTGATGGCTCTGCATAACTTTATGTGTAGCCAGAACGTTTAAAAGCACGACTTCTTCCCCACATTATGTGTAGTGAATGTGGGCTGCAGAAGAGCAGGTAACGCGTGAAGAATGAGTTTGAGAAGTTCTGAGACTCGATTGACAAAGTGAGAAACAGCGTGATAAGGGAACGTTGCGGTGTGGTTGAAGGTGTAGTGAAAAAGATAGAGAACGGCATGCTTAGATGGTTTGGTCACGTAGAGAGGATGAATGAAAGGAGATTGACGAAACAGATTTATGAAGCAAGTGTGAATGGAAAAGCTGGTAAGGGTTGACCTAGGCGTACGTATTACAATCAGATCGGTGAACTTTTGAGGAAAGGTCACGTTAAAAGTACCCGCAACCGACGAGCGTGTGCGAAAACGCTGATGAAAGTAGAAGAAGCTAAAGAGGTCTCTGCCTACCCCTATGGGAAAGAGGCGTGACTGTATGTATGTATGTATTTATGGAAACAGTCTTAAACTATTTTCCAGTGTCAAGTAACATATAGTAAAAATCTTCAAGCATTCTTCTAAATTCCGATCGACAGTAAAATGATAGTTGACTTTTACTGAAGATTTGCATAACTGATGGAGACAAAACGAAAAGTACAATTTTAGCCTTGAATTAAACTTTCCAATTTCTGTACACTTTCTCGAGCTTTTTCTGCATAATAAACTATTAACATTAAACATCAAATTACAAAATTCAATAAAAACACTACCGCCACTTTTCTAGTTGGCGCCAAAAGTCCAACCTATACTTTTAGATTTAAACATAATTTATAGACACAGAATAAAAATAGAAGCTTTTAATTGACATGTAAGAAAATAAACATACGCTCTTTTTTTTAATTTATTGATGGAACAAAGCTACGAGACGCAAATGTTATGCCGATGGTAAGCGCAAAATTTGCCCACTGCTTGACGTCTGAAAAACTGGCGCTGCGATGTACTTACCTAGACTACTGCATAGGACTCTAACCCACAAACTTAAATTAGCATAAGCTCTTTAAATAAAACAAAATATGTCTTCCAAACGAAAAGTAAAGTGTACACCCTAGAAATTTCCCACTGCTGAACAGGTGCGCTAATTTTTGGGAGGAGTCCACGCTGTTCCAAAAACAGGTTGACGAACTTCACGCGTCCTCGAAATATTTTAATTCCTCAGACATGGAGGTTTCCCTTGTGATGTTTCCTTCATGTGGTCAATTCCCAGAACAAATGTAGAGGTGCCGACACCTGGGTCGGACCCAGAACATATATTATGAAATGCTGATTATACCCACGACTTCGTCCGCGTGGACATAGGTTTTTTTATAAAATATCCCGTAGAAATTTTTGATTTCTATGGATAAAAAAATATCCTACGTCCGTCTCCAGACTGCAAGCTATCTCTGCGCCAAATTTCGTCAAGATCGGCTAAGCGATTGAGCCGTGAAAAGGTAACAAACAGAAAGAGAGACAGAGAGAGTTACTTTCGCATTTCTATTATTAGTTTAGATTAGCTGTCCACCGCGTTAAATATACCGACCACATGACTGCGCCGTACGGCATCCACAGTTACAACGACGACCCTAATAATGAATTAAAATCGTCCTATCCCTTTTATTGAAGGTCCAGATAATTAATAATACCTTAAGTAAAGTAAATTTTCAGCCTATAAATGTCTCACTGTCCCTTTTATAATAACAAAATTATAAAGAACCTTCTAATTCATTCAGTTACAGAATTGCTTAAGTAATTGTTTGCGTATTAAACTCGCGTAGTCTTCCTGTTTACAAAAAGTGCTAAGACGAAGGAATTTTAAGCAGGATCATTCTGCAATTATCGCCTCCCAAGTTCCGACAGATGGCGCTGTCATTAACTTTCAATTTACGACTTCGCTGCCCTGCCTCTATGTTTGCTTTTTTATTTAATCTGTATTGTAATCAAAATGCTTATATATAATAGAAATGGGACTTTTAGCGCCAAATCGAATAGTGGTAGTATTGTTTTATTGAATTTCATAATTTTCGTGTTCATTTTGAGTTTCGGTGTTTAATATTGATAGTTTAATAAGCAGCAAGTTTTGTCTCAATCAGTCCAGCACATCCTCAGTGAAAGTAAACTATAATTTTACTGTCGATCGCAATTTAAGTCTTGGTACTTGAAGATTGCTACTTAATGTTTACGACTGTTTCCACAAAAAAAAGTATTTCTGAAGTAAACATAAACTCACGCTTTATATTTTTATTTATTATTTATAATAAATAGTATTTTTTATTATTTTTTATTATTTATAATGGTAACGAATAGTCTGAACGGCTGTGACTTGAATTTTGAACTAGTGTAATAACTGGTCACATGAGACTTAAGAACTGATGTCACGGGGTGAGAAGCGCAGCGTGGAGCCACTGAGAGGTGTTCTGTGTGCTGCGAGGTGTTAGTTATGGGCAGACGTTGCACTTACCATAGGGTGAACATTTTGCAAGCATCGTCACTGCCTCCTTTAAAAAAACATAAAGTGGTACCTATCAAATTACAAGAAAATTAACGAAAATGGAAGCTGAAATAGATGTTTTGGGTAAAATATATAGTTTTGAAGTGAATTTTTTTTGGGTGCAATGGGAGTAAAATTCCGAGGTCAAATTTGTTTTTAATTGTTCAAAATTAAACGTTTCCGACGCAAAAAGGAAAGAAAATAGATACTTGACTATAGAAAGAGAAAACTACGCTATATAGTACAGGGCTCGTTTTTATGCTTAATTATTATTTATCGTATAATTAATAATTATTAATATAATCATCCTCATCATCGTCTCAGCCTATCACTAGTCCACTGCTGAACATAGTTCTCCCCCATAGATTGCCACAAAAGTTAGTAGCTCTTGTTTTGGGGGGATTTTGCCATAGTTGCCACGCTTGGCAGGCGGGTTGGCAACCGCAATTTATTTATTCAGATGGTCCAGGAAGACGCACCTGCCCATCTGGTTTTATTTTTCCCTCTGTCGACTTTTACGACACCCATGGGATGAAATGGGGTGGTAGATTCTCTTAAGCCACTACCACACGACACATTAATATAATATTAATTATACTTCATTCATTATATAATGATTTCTTATATTTACGCGAACACTACACATTTAAATTAACCATTACATCAGACTTGATAAACCACAAATCCTCGCAAAAGAACGCCGATTCCTACCAAGGATGATTCGCGAGGCTATTGAAATTAAAAAACATCCTAATCTTAATAGAGAAGATGGTTGGGTATTACCACCTGCTTGGGTTCCTATAATTAATAAAATTAAGTCAAAAACCAAGCATACCACTGCAAGACTTCAAGATACAGTTTTACTGCGTACACTCTTTCTGCGTAGATCGGACCAAAAATAATAATTAAAAGCTAAAGGTTAACTATGACATCAGGACATCTGTCACCTCAGTCCCCCCGTGACCATGGGTGCTGTAAAGCTCTCGAAACGTCGGGTTGTAAATAACAAAATTAAACGCAATAAAATCCGTAAAATTAGTTTCATTCATTCATTATAATTATGTAATGAGAAATATTTTTAATTCATGTTTTTTTTTTCGTCATATGTCTAATATACATAAGAAGTTCCACTTCTGCCTTGTGCACTGAGTTGCACGCACTCTTTTTTTCTGATTTAAATACAATATTCTTCTTGCCAGTGTATAATAATGACAGACCTCGTTAGCGCCAGCGACCCAATTTTTTTTTAGTTAAGTTCTCAACATCTAGAGACAAAGGTAAGTAGGTCATTCTGCCTAATATGGCTTTATGTTGCTCTTTTGCATTGTACACCAGTGCATTTCAGGTCACAATTTCTAAAAACCTTTTTGTGCAAGGTGGTAATGACGAAGGCGGTGTTTTAATTCAGCCGAAATAATGTAAAGTAGAGATCAGTCATTCCGTTCTCGATTATGAACTGCGCGAGTTCACATACTATTTTAATCTTAACACACGCCTTCTCATTTGCTGTCTTCGACGACCGCGTGGCCTATTGGTCAGAGTACCTGACTTCTAAGCCGCGGGTCCTCGGTTCGAATCCCAGCCGGAGACAACATTTGTTCTGAAACATAAATTGTTGGTTTTCGGGTCTGGGTGTGTTGTGATTGTCCCCGTGTTTCTGACGTCGTTGATCGTATCAACGTTACATCGGGCGCGGGTAGGTTGGGGCAGTAGTCGCCGTGGTCGAAATCGGCTAGGAGAACATCATCATTTGCTGTGTGGTAGTGGATCGCTCATGTAAGCCGTAGAACCGATAACCGCTTGCAAAGAAAGGGTACTTACACAGGGTCTTACCGGAAAACACAGTGCAGGGTGACACCCCCCCCCCCCCCCCAACATATTCAGCAGTGGACTTGCGTTCTAATGAAGTCCAACTGTAATTGTTTGTCTCTCGGAAACGGATCCGACGATTTCTAAATTTACATATTAAGACCCGATTTCACCGATTGCTTTACACCACCATGACCCAGTCTAATGAAACCGCGTTTTGCTTAACCGAGTTCATATGTATCATTTGATCTCGGTTTTCGTCTAACCGATTTCACCGATTCCATTTTGATCGCGTTAAGAAAAATGAAGTTTACATGAAATATCGTCACGATCTAAAACAAACAGACGATTTATTTCGTATTTTGCGACATCAAACAGCCTGTTTTTATGCATAGGTTACATATGTATGCAAACAATAAATAATACGAATTAAAAATCAATTTTCTGTTTACATACGAGTAGTTGTGCAATTGACAATGACAGCTCTCTAAACGCATCTATAGAGCTGAACGTCGAAAATTGGTCGTTCAGGATTTGAACCGCGTTTAGCATTGACTGCGTTGATTTGACGTTGATGAAATGTAAACTGTAGCATTGAACTCAGTTAAACGCTTAAACTTCGTTTTTCTTGAACTGATCGCGTTTAGTTTCAACGGTGAAATCCGCCCTAAATGTTAATATTACGGTAATGCTAACTGGTGGTAGGATTCCTATGCAGGAATCCGTCTACGTAGGTACCGCCGCAGTGGTATTTATTCTGCCGTGAAGCAGTAGTGTGCAAACATTACTGTGTTTCGGCCGGAGGGGCGCTGAGAGCTGGCTCGTAGTTGCACTACACACACATCTGTGCACAAACTGTGCCGGAAAAATTTAATGCGTTTTATTTAAGTTTCTGTTTTTTTGTAATTTGCATATTTTCCGTTAAGTGATTATAAATAGCTATCTAGTGATGCATATGAGACTTAAGAACTTATGTCTTAGTGTGATGTGCGCAGTGTGGTGCCACACAGAAATGTTCTGGGTTACTGGGCGATGGCCGCCACATGCGTCACACTTGTGAACCGGCGCTGTTGATGGAGGCTGGTCTGCCAGTTTGCAATGTACTTATATATTTCAACTGGTGGTACAATTCCTATGCAGTAATCCGTCTAGGTAGGTACCACCCCACGGACAGTTATCCTGCCGTGAAGCAGTATTGTGCAAACATTAGTGTTTCGGTATGGAAGGTACTGAGAGATAGTGTAATCACTGGGCTTTTGAGACTTAAGAACTTATGTCTCATGGTGACGGGCGTAATGTGGTGCTACACAGAAATACTCTGAGTAACACAGCATCTGTTATGGGCAGACGTGTCACTTACCATCAGGTTAACGTTTTGCTCGTTTGTAAGTTTATTCATAATGTACTTTTGACTAAGAAAACAAAAAAGAAAAAAGAGGACCTAGGAGGAATTTATTTCGTTCGCTTCGATCATCATTCGTCGTTTCGTTCTCCGTCAAAGAAACCTCATCACGAAACGGTAGTAGATTGTAAAAAACTAACGTTTGACAAACGAAATTTATATTTGTTATCTTAAAGCATAAATAGCTTTCATTACAATTCATTTCATTTCAACACAACATTTGTTGGTCTGACATTGCACTTACCATTAGGTGAACGTCTTGTGTCTTGTCAATTTGTTCAATTTTATCCTGTATGAAAAAAATCGATGAGTCTAGGCTGTTAATTATTATTGACGTTATAGAACCTTCGTAATGCCATCGACGGTCAATTACTCAACAATAGATGGCGCTGATGTGATAATCTGTTTCATTTGACCGCCATGTTTTTTTAATCTATTCTTCTTTTCCTTAGATCCCAAATAAACAAGGTCACACGGGTGCTTGTAAATCATAAATTATACATATAATTTAAGAGTTTGCGAAAAAATACCGCCTAGAAGCAATATTTTCCAACTTATTACATAATAATTTGAAAGCACGATGAAAGTTTTCGTTTCACAATAAAACCCTATTTGCTAATAAACATCGAGTTAACCTCCGAATTACAAGTTAGGAAGGTTGCCAATTAGGTTAACCAACTTCGAAATGGAAATATCGGTATAACAATTTGTATTATGAAATACGTCGACTATATTATAAATTTGTGGATACAGTTTATTTAATAATAATAGTTTATTGCGTTTAATATACAATAAATAATTATTTATATATTAGCTTGTTCTGATTTTCAGCCCATGAATGATTATTATTTATGATATTTTTTTTTTGGAAAAAGTGACGAGACGAGCAAAACGTATACCTGATGGTAAGTGCAACGATTGCCCATGACAAATGCTGCGTCACCAAGATCATTTCTGTACGACACCACACTGCGCCCGTCACCCTGAGACATCAGTTCATGTCTCATATGCCCAATGATTACGCTAGCTCTCAGTGCCCTTCAAACCGAAACACAGTAATGTTTGCACACTACTGCTTCACGGCAGAATAACTGGCCCTGGGGTGGTACCTACCTAGACGGATTCCTTTACAGGAATCCTACCACCAATAAATATACATATAGTTAATGGAATCAGGCGTTACTTTGTGGAAATCCATTATAATGAAGGAGAAAAGTTAATTGAGCACCTCCCGCTCTCCCTCAGCAGCGTGCACGAGAAAACCAATACCGCCACCGGGAGCCGCCACCAGATATCCTCCGACACTACAACACTACCACTAGGCAATACACGCCACTGAAGTCGAGAACACGACACTTGTTTCACCTCAAAACGAGGCATTATCAAGTGATATTGACTCTACGACAGTCAACCGCGGATTTTACATTTTGCATGCTGATCTTAGCAAATTAACTTTCTCTGCTTTACTATAATGGATTTCCGCAAAGTAACGCCTGATTCTATTAACTATACACCCTTATTGGTAGAAGCCAATAAGGGAGTATTTTCCATGGTGATTCTACTGTTGGTAGGATTCCGTCTAGCTGTTACAACGGCGTACCAGTTATCCTGCTGTCAAGTAGTAGTGTGCAAACATTAGTGTTTCGGTCTGAAAGGCACTGATACCCTGTGCAATCAATGAAGGTGACGGTAGTAGTGTAGTGTCACACAGATATTTTCTGGGTGACTCATCATTTATTATGGACAGACGTTGCACTTACCGTCAGATAAATGATTTCCTCGTCTCGTCACTTTAGCTTGGTGTATTGTACTGTTTGTCCTCTCGAAATACGAAGACCTGAGCCCAGCAGTGGGACATTCCGATACATTAGTATACTCTGCGAAACTCAAACCTTAAGGACTGTCCTATTAATCGCGAGAAATTTAGTCACACGACCATGCAAACCGCATGCCAAGCGGCGATATCTCCGTAGTATCGATCACACTGCGCCTCGCTGGTAACACGCAATCCGCCTCTAATTTATATTGTTAAAGTTTTCGGGTGCAGTGATGGCTTCGAAACCGCGACTAAGTCAAACAAAGATTATTCGAATAGCTCGTAGAGGAAACGAACAGTTTTAATTTTATATTCTCTTTAGCCCACCCAGAATATTTCTGTGTGACACCACACTGCGCCCGTCACCCTGAGACATCAGTTCTTAAGTCTCAAATGCCCAATGATTACGCTAGCTCACAGTGCCCTTCAAACCGAAACACAGTAATGCTTGCACACTACTGCTTCACGGCAGAATAACTGGCCCTGGGGTGGTACCTACCTAGATGAATTTCTTCATAGGAATTCTACCACCATAAAATATGCAATGCTGTCACTATACTGCTCGTGAAAACGCAATGGGGAGTAAGAACTTTTTGACTGTTACCAAAATGGCGGCGACGTAGTTCGCCATCCGTCACGTCTCGTTTCTCACGGGGGAGAAAAGTGCGCTTACCCCTTATATGAGAAAAAGGCGTGACTGTATGTATGTATTCCCTTCTCTAGTCTCGCGATTGGTATTAAACGTGCGGGAGACTGCTAATGTGCTCCAAGCAAGGTTAGCTATACATGACTATCGCTGCCATGGTCCATCGTAAAGTAGCAGAAGCAGTTGATAGCCGGAACACATAACACAAATACTGGTGGTAGGATTCCTATGCAGGAATCCGTCTGGGTAGGTACCACCCCAGAGCCAGTTATTCTGCACTCACACCAATTGTATTCAGAACCGACCCAGAACATTTCTGCGCGGCACCACACTACCTTTTATTTCATTTAGTTTTATTTAAATTATAATATGTCGGGGAAAACGATATCGTTAAATAATATATTGCTAATTTGATTATTGCAGTACTGAGGAGGTGGTGAACACCGTGACGTCACTTTAGCGGCACGTGCATACATACATACATACATAAGATCACGACTGTATCCCATAAGGGGTAGTCAGAGACTGGGCACTCACTGCAAAAACAGATGACTGCCACAATCCACGTTTCACCAAAACAATATAATGCATTTGGTGTGATAGGTGGTGAGCCCATCGCCACCATGCGCTGTTGGGTGCACAGTGCAGTTTAATACCTTACTCGCCTTTTACGAGATCCATTGGATGAGATGGAGTGGTAATATTCTTTTAACGAGCCGCCACCACACGGTGCAAAGAGTCTTACTTAAGAGTTCGGATAGTACAGGGGGCAGTTGAATTGGAGACACCGACCTTGTCACTCCTTCGAAACGAAACTGTCGGTTTACCTAGTTAATTGGTGGTTAAGCGTAGTAAGGTGAAATTATTACACAAGGTGCATTAGAAATTGTTATTCAGCGCTATCTACACAAGGAACCCTGTGCCGCCTAATCAAGAGGGAAGGCGGCGCTATCGCTCAGCCGTCGCTAACTCCGACATATACTTATACGTCGAAACAAATCCTTAAGTCCAAGCGACCGGCGTCGCGCGTCTAGCTAATTCATAATAAAGCACTTCGTATGCCGTTTGTTCGTATGCCGTGTGGTGGCGGCTCGATAAAAGAATACTACCACTCCATCTCATCCAATGGAACTCGTAAAATTCGAGTAAGGAATTAAACTGCACTGTGCACCCAACAGCGCATGGTGGCGATGGGCTGCACCATCTATCACACAAAGTGCATTATATTGTTTTGGTGAAACGTGGATTGTGGCAGTCATCTGTTTTTGCAGTGAGTGCCCAGTCTCTGACTACCCCTTATGGGATACAGTCGTGGTCTTATGTATTTATGTATGTATGCTGTAGTAAGACTGCGTAAACAAAGCAGTTAAGAATGAGCCAGCTAATGTTTTTCGCTCGGAGCCGCCCGGTCTGCGATTGATCTTCCGTCTCCGTCCGTAGGCGCGGTGCGGCGCCATCGCGACTGGGAACAATATCTTTACGACTGTTATGTACTAAGTTAGACAGTGAGCTGGAAAGTGGTTGTGAATAATGACATATTTGACATTAGATAAGGTCCTAATAAACGATTTTCAAATGCAAATAAATCAGTTAAATTTGCATATAAATAATTTTCTTTTTTTTATTGGAGAAAGTGATGAAACGAGCAAAACGTTCATCTGTTGGTAAGTGCAACGTCCGCCCATAACAAATGCTGTGTCACCCAGAACACCTCCGTGTGTGTGACACCACACTGCGCCCATCAACTTGAGACATAAGTTCTTAAGTCTCATATGCCCAGTGATTACGCTAGCTCACAGTGCCCTTCAAACCGAAACACAGTAATGCTTGCACACCACTGCTTCACGGCAGAATAACTGGCACTGGGGTGGTACCTACCTAGACGGATTCCTGCATAGGAATCCTACCACTAGTAAATTGAAGTGTAATAATAAAATAACAGCTTTTTACTCAACGTTTCTGAAAGTATATACGATACTGATAAGAAAAAAACAATTTGTTAAATTTTTGTCTGTCTGTCCGTCGGTTTGTTTCGGCTTATCACCGAAACGGCTGGACCGATTTTGACGGGACCTTCACTGACAGATAGCTGATATTATAGCGGGTAACTTATACATCAATTTAGAAAAATAATTATAACAAACCCTAAAATCCGATTCCAATAGGGAAGGAATATATATACATCGATCGAGGGTCGTCTTTTTACGCGGGTGAAACCGCAGGACACTGCTAGTCAATACATATATAAAGTAAAGTTACAGTCCTATAAATGTCCCACTGCTGAGTACAGGCCTCCTCTCCGGACTTCACATGTCGTCGAATTTTTTTTTTTCTTTGTCATGCAGGTGTTTTTCTTCACCGCCGAGCACGTGGTAAATCAGCACTTAAAATTGCAATTAACAATTTTAGTGGTGTCGGCACCGGGAATCGAAAGCCAGGTCACTCGCGTACTATGAAATCTAAAGCCCTAGCACCTGAGCTACCAAGGATTGAGGATAGCGTTGGAATTATCGCTAATATATTGTTAAGGGTTCGCAAATAAGTCTGCTTTATAATTGTGTACAATGCCTTATATTTATAAAAAAAATTCGAGATTAATTTGGGTTTATAATTAAGTTGGTGGATTCGCAGTGCCGGTTTTTATGCCGTGAAGCAGTAGTTGCGAACATTACTGTGCTTCGGTCTGAACGGCACTGAGAGCTAGCGTAATCACTGGAGATAAGAGACTTGAGAACTGACGTCTAAAGGGGACGAGCGCAGTGTCTCACACAAATGTTCCGGCTGACACGGCATTCGTTATGGCGCGTTGCACTTGCCGCCAGGCGAACGTTTTGCTCGTTTCGTCACTTTGATTACGTAATGATACGAGCATACCGTTCACTGCCGATAACGGTAGACACTGTTGTGTAGCGCCGCACTGCGCTTGTGTGACCTCTCAGTGACCTTCGAACCGAAACTAAGACCTAGTGTGATTACTGGGCATATGATACAGAAATGTTCGGAAGGATCATTCGTTATGTCCAGACGTTACTCTCACCATCGGGTAAACGTTTTGCTCGTCTCTTCACTTTTTTCATATAAATACCTATGACATACTCGCAATACCGCACAACCAACAATGCGCAAGTCATTTCTTCTAATGAGGTTTTATGTCTTTGTTGGTTTGGCTGCGTACTGCGGATATTTTTTTGAATTTTTTTTTATTGTTTAAAGTGACGAAACGAGCAAAACGTTCACCTGATGTAAAGTGCAACGTCCGCTCACAACAAATGCTGTGTCACCCAGAATATTTCTGTGTGACACCACACTGCCCCCGTCACCCTGAGACATCAGTTTTTAAGTCTCAAATGCCCAGTGATTACGCTAGCCGCACAGTGCCCTTCAAACCGAAACACAGTAATGCTTGCACACTACTGCTTCACGGCAGAATAACTGGCTCTGGGGTGGTAACCTACCTAGACGGACTCCTGCATAGGAATCCTACCAGTAAAATATTCCCTAGTGATAGTATTGTAGTGGTGGAGAGTATCTGGTGGCGGCGTTAGTTTGCTTGTGAACGCTTCTAAAGGGAGGGCGGACGGTGCTCTTCAAAAACTTGGTGATATACACCACCAAATAGACGGTTACTTTGCTTATCGCTAATTAATGTTACCTCTTCGATGTGCGCAGGCAGATGTAGCGATCAAATTGATAGCTCGGAGCCATCTGATGGGAGCGACACGTGTGAAAAATTAATGATCGGAGACCCATCGGGTTGATTAATGGCCATGCGGAGCCCCCGGTCGGCGCATTTCAATATTTTTGTCGTAAAGCGCACATGTGGGAAGGGACGCCCGGTGGAAAACAGCGTTATTTGCCTAATTTACTAAACCTAATTGACGATTAAAGGTGGTTTTAACATTCTAACACAACAAGTTCAATTGTTTTAAGGGCGCACCACACTAGACGACTACTCTCACTTACTTCCATAAAGAATCTTTTGTTTTTTTTTTATGGAAGAAAAAAATATTCTGCCGTGAAGCAGTAGTTTGCAAGCATTACTGTGTTTCGGTTAGAAGGGCACTGTGAGCTAGCGTAGATGTCGCAGGGTGACGGGCGCAGTGTGGTGTCACACAGAAATATTCTGGGTGACACAGCATTTGTTGTTGGCGGACGATGCACTTACCATCAGGTAAACGTCTTGCTCGTTTCGTCAATTTAGATAATGTGGTAAGACGAGCAGAGAAACAAAATGCCGTTTCACCCAGAACTCGCTTGTCACCCTGACACATCAGTTCTTTACTCTCATATGCTCAGTAATTACCCTTGCTATGAGTGACCCTTCGTACCTACCTAGACTGATTCCTGCACAGAAATCCTACCACCAGCGAAAAACGGGCGCAGCGTGGTCCCACAGGAGAACTGTTCTGGGTGACAAAGCATTTGTTATAGGCAGACGTTGCACTTACCATCAGGTAAAGTTTCGCCCGTCTCGTCACTTTCTACATACATAAGATCACGACTGTATCCCATATGGGGTAGTTAGAGACTGGGCACTCACTGCAAAAACAGATGACTGCCACAATCCACGTTTACCTAAACAGTATAATGCACTTTCTCCTGTAAAGAAATTTCCTCCTGGCAGATTTTGAACCATGACGGCAACATCCAAATATCGAAAGCCATCGACTGCACAGAACTCAACTTCAACTGGTGGTAGGATTCCTATGCAGGAATCCGTCTAGGTAGGTACCACCCTAGGGCCAGTTATTATGCCGTGAAGCAGTAGTGTGCAAGCATTGCTGTGTTTCGGTCTGAAGGGCACTGTGAGCCAGCGTAATCACTGGGCATATGAGACTTATGAACTAATGTCTCAAGGTGAAGGGCGCAGTGTGGTGCTACACAGAAATGTTCTGAGTAACACAGCATCTGTTATGGGCAGACAGTTGTACTTACCATCAGGTAAACGCTCGTCTCGTTACTTTATTAAATAAAAAGGAATTTATTTTTTCTCAAGTATGGTCAAGTAAATACAATGGTACTTACTCGACCTAACTTTAGATCGGAGGTAAGCTAGGACGCAGTGTCATAGACACGGTGATAATCACAATGATTAATTGTGATTATCACCGTGTCAAGCCCGAACACCAAACAATTATTGTCCTGCATAAATGTTCATTGTTGTGTGGTGGCGGCTTAAGAGACCAACCTATCTCACCCCGTGGGTGTCGTAAAAGTCGACAGAGGGAAAATGAAAACGAGAAGATGGGTGCCAACCTTCCTGCCAAGTTTTTTGCCAGATTTTGCCATAGTTGTCATGCTTGGCAGGCGGATCGGCAACTGCAGTTTAATTATTCATGTGTTCCAGGAAAATGTTGCCCATCTCCAGGTTTTTAATATCCCTCTTTCGTCTTCTAAGACACCCTAGCGATGTGATGGGTGGTAGATTCTCTTCAGCCGCTACCAAACGGCTTAAATGACCATTAATGTTCACTCGGCTGGTATTCAAACCTACGACCCGAGTCGGGTACTCTAATATACAATAACTAGACACATGGCCGTTGCTTCTTTTATTATGGATCCACATAAACTCTAATCCTATTGACGATCACATATCACATGATCCAATAGAGACGGTATACGAGCGGGCGTGCTCCTGCATGCCGCCCCGTGCCCCGTTTACACACGCTAACTACTCGCCCACAAACCGTTTAGTATATCGATTTAGTAGACCTAACTGAACACATTGCACGAGCTTCAATTTTTGTTTTACTTAGTTACCACTTTTTTATTTGTATATTTTATGTAAACGGCCAGAACGAATTGTATTAATTAAAGACAACTTTTGTCTCTATACTATAATGGGTCCCACGAGTACTGAAAAGGGACGCGTAGAATATAATTGAATACAATACATTAATTTTGATTCAATATAGATTATTTCGTCATCATCACTGGTCCACTGCTAAATATAGGCCACGTCCATAGACTCTCACAAAAGTTTGTAGCTCTCATTTTGGGGGAATTACGCCATAGTTGCCATGCTCTGCAGGCGACATGATACTTATTGAACATCATTTTCTTAATCAAAAAAAATGGCTCTGTCCTGAGAAGAACCAGCAAGAAACCCAGTGGGCGATTTTCTAATTTAAAGTCATTTTAAAAATAAATACCATTACAGCAGTATTATAAAAATGTAGAAATAGCTTTGCGGCGATCACGTCATTCCAAGAAGTCATCGTGTATTCTTTAATATTATAATAACCCTTTTAAAAAAAACCTAAATAAAAAAATAAACTTTATGATTAAAAGACTGTTTCTTTTAAATAAAACTATATTTACGGATTTTATAGCGTTTAATTTATAACTATTTTTAACCCGACGTTTCGGGCGCTTTACAGCACCCATGGTCACGGGGGGACTGAGGTGACAGTTGTCCCGATGTCATAGTTAACCCGGAGTACCTTCAGCTTTTAATTATTATTTTTAGTCCGATCTACGCAGAAAGAGCTTACTGTGTCTTGAAGCCTTGCAGTGGTATGCTTGGATTTGATTTAATTTTATTAATAATAGGATCCCAAGCCGGTGGTAATACCCAACCATCTTCCCTATTGAAATTAGGATGTTTTTTAATTTCAATAGCCTCGCGAATCATCCTTGGTAGGAATCGATGTTCTTTTGCAAGGATTTGTGGTCTATCAAATCTGATGTAATGGTTGGGATGATCCAGAACATGGTCACAGACTGCAGACTTCCTAGAGCGTCGAAAAAAGACTGTTTCTTTTTTGGAATTTTGTTGTCAAAGCGTATTCACTGCACCATAAAAGAGTTCCTGACTGTGTGAAGACGAGTAACCAGCGACTGTAAGTGAAGTGTAGGGTAAGTTTTACTGGTGGCTAGGATTCCTATGCAGGAATCCGTCTAGGTAGGTACCACCCCAGGGCCAGTTATTCTACCGTGAAGCAGTAGTGTGCAAACATTACTGTGTTTCGGTTTGAAGGGCACTGAGAGCTAGCGTAATCACTGGGCATATGAGACTTAAGAACTGATGTCTCAGGGTGACGGGCCGCATTGTGGTGTCACACTGTTCAGGGTGGCACAGCATTTATTATAGGCAGACGTTGCACTTACCATCAGGTGAACGTTTTGCTCGTTCCGTCACTTTTATTAAATAAAAAAAGTGAAGTGTAAGGTATAATTGTATTAAGTAATGAACTGAAGCCTTCCTAAATAATCTTCATCGTCATGATCTCTGCAGCCCAGAGCAAATTCACTGCTGCCCCTACCTATAGAGAGTCATAAAGCGCAGTTCAGAATTATTCCGCAAAAATATTCCGAATATGTCCGCGTTTGGTTTTTTAAATATCCCGTGGGAACTATTTGATTTTTAATTATATTAGATTCGGGATAAAACTGTTAACAATATACATATAATACAATTAACGTTTCAAGGATAAAAGATATCTCTGTGCCGAGTTTCGCCAACAATGGTTCAGTAGTTGAACCGTGAAACGGTAACAAACAGACAGAGGGACAGTGAGAGTTACTTTCGCGTTTATACTCGTAATATAAGTATGAATTGTTGAAATCTTAAGTTAAATGCTATGGCAATGAGCGGCCTTAATCCATAGTTGCACTTTCTACCAGTAAACCCTTTTCATGGTGAAAAGTAGATGGAAGGTAATTACCTTCATACATCGCCTTTATGCTCTGCAGCCTTTGTTCAGCAGTGGACTAATGATACGCTGAAATGATGATGATGATGATCGCCTTTAAAGTTTTACCGCTCGTTGCTTAAACTAAATAAGCACACGTCGTCGAAATAAGCGCACTATGCAAACATGTAATCTGTAATAATGAACGTAACAAAATATAAAATAACAATTGTAATCCATACATATCATTAAATTCGAATATTTGTCTTGTTCGTAAGATGCAGGTAATCGTCTAGACCTTTTGTTTTTATTTAATAAAGTGACGAAACGAGCAAAACGTTCTCCTGATGGTAAGTGCAACGTCTCATAGCAAATGCTGTGTCATCTAGACATTTCTGTGTTACACCACTCTGCGCTTGTCACCAAGATACATCAGTTCTTAAGTCTCATATGCCTAGTGGTTACGCTGGCCCTCAGTGCCCTTCGAACCGAAACACAGTAATGTTTGCACACTACTGCTACACGGCAGAATGACTGGCACTGGGGTGGTACCTACCTAGGCTAGAATTCTGCATAAATCCTACCACCAGTACAAAGAAATCTCAAGTCAAGCTCTGGTGTGCAGGAATTACTGTTTCGGTTAGTGGGGCACTGAGAGCTAGTGTAATTATTGGGCATGTGCCATTAAGACCTGACGTCTCAGGGTAACGAGCTCAGTGTGGTGCGTGGAAACCAGTATGTACGAGTATAACAAAAGTAAAACTTAATGTTTTCTTTTATTTACGCGAATATTACACATTTAAATAAATCTGTTTTTGACGGATTTTATCGCGTTTAATTTAGAACTATTTTAACGACGACTTCTCATATTTATTTAGAACAATTAAGAACAAATTCGAGCCCAGCAACGTAAATAATATAGTTCTCTATTTTTCTCTCTGGCTAAGGTACCAATTTACCGTCCTTTTTGCGTCAGAAACGCTTAACTTTAAAAAGTTTAATTACAGAAACGTCAAAAAACTATTCGCGTCCAGTGAAGATTCACTTCAAAAATACAATGGCAAGCTACTGTCAATAGTAAAGGCAAGTGACGAGAAGCGTTCAAACGGTGCTTATTACCGATTTATGTATTGTTTAGCTAAATCAGTCGAGGGCAGTTTACATATCGTTTCACATTTCACTATATATTCACGCTTGTGATTTCAAAACACGGTGGGCACGTTCGAAATGAAATTAAAATTCTTTATTTTTCGACGTAAGATATATAAATTTCGTCTGTCAAACGTCATTTCTTTACAATCTACCGCCGTTTCGCCGGTGAAGAAACAGGCGAAAGAAACTCCGTAGGTATCCCCTTTTTTTGTAAATCCTTTTTTTATCTCAGTCAAAAATACATTATAATTTAAATTACATAGAAAACCAAAGCACGCTCCGTGTTCAAATCTAAGACAAGATTAATTCAATCAATATATGGTTAAATTGTAAGCTCGAGCAGACCAAACTCCAGCAACAACACCTGTTAACAATTATGACGCATGTGCCGACCATCGTCCTTAAATAATGCAAAGACTACAGAGAATATTTCCCGCGCGCACAGGAACTTTTTGGTCCTTCGGAGCCCGGTCGGCGAAGACTCGTGACAGTGTGAATAGACGCAACGTTCTGCTGGCCGGTTTTTTACCACGACGATAACCGAAAATGTCGGAATCTATCAACTGCGTAGGAGATATGATAGTGCCACAAGTGTAGGCGCATACACGCACTCACTCGTCCTTACTAACAGGCACGATGTAACTCACATGCGTTAATAATGGAAGTAGGAACGACAATGAGGCCCGAATACTTTACTGGTGGTAGGATTCCGTCTAGGTAAGTACTTCCGCAAGGCCAGTTATTCTGCCGTGAAATAGTAGTGTGCGGACATTGCTGTGTTACGGTCTGTGTTTGGTGACGGGCGCAGAACATTTCTGTGTGACACCACACTGAGCCCGTCAGCCTGAGACATAACTTCTTAAGTCTCGTATGCCGAGTGATTACACTATAACTATCCCTGCGGTGGTACTTACCTAGACCTGCATTCCTGACTAGATTCCTGCATAGGAATCCTACCACCAGTTTGCACTGTAATGTTAGACGGCAGAATAACTGGCGCACCAGTAGTACCTAAATATGCTTATCCTTGCAAAGGAACCCTACCATCAGTGATAATTGCAAAAAGACTGTGAAGTGGCATCAGGCACAAAACAAAAGGGAAATAACTGGATGTAACCTCATTTTGAAGCTCAATTTTCCGGTTTAAAATGTCAGCAAAAACAATTAGACGTGTATAGGTGTATGACATGTTCACATCCCTTCCGGCACCCAAGAGGGGTTTTCCGGGTTTTTATTGGGTCCTCGAGGGTAACTCGCGCGCTACACAGAGTTGTAGCCGCTCGAATAGCTTCGTTTAAATGTTATTGAAAATGGAGCGTGCTTCGGTTTTCCTTGAGACTATTCTTTGTAAATACATGCATACATACAGTCACGCCTCTTTCCCATATGGGTGGGCAGAGACCACATCTTTCCACTTGCTACGATCCTGACACACATCTAGCTTCTTCTACTTTCATTAGTGTTTTCACACACGCTCGTCGGTTGCGGGTACTTTTAACGTGACCTCTCCTCAAAAGTTCACCGATCTGATTGTGATACGTACGCCTAGGTCGACCCTTACCGGCTTTTCCAATCACACTTGTCTCATAAATCTGTTTCGTCAATCTTCTTTTATTCATCCTCTCTACGTGTCTAAACCATCTAAGCATGCCTTTCTCTATCTTTTTCACTACACCTTCAACCACACCGCAACGTTCCCTTATCACGCTGTTTCTCACTTTGTCAATCAGAGTTACTCCAGCTATACTTCTCAAACTTCTCATTTCCACAGCGTTAATCTTACTTTCATGCTTCTTCTGCCAGACCCAGCATTCACTACCATACATAAGTGTGGGGACTAGAACCCCCCTATGTACATCCAGTCGTGCCTTTTTAGATACGTTCTGGCTTCACATAAAGTTATGCAGAGCCCCATTCACTTGATTTCCTGCTAATGCTCTTCTCTAAATATCACAATCATACTTTCCGTCTCTCGTAAATTTAGAACCCAGGTACACAAACTCTTTCACTTGTTCCACTCTTTCTCCTTCAATCAGAACTTTGCAATCCGACATACTTTCTCTTTCAAAAACCATTACTTTGTAAAGTTAACTATAATGTATTTTTATCTGAGATAAAAAAGGTTTTACAAAAAAGAGGATACCTACGGTGTTTCTTTAGTAGCTGCTATCCTACTCTGCCGGACACCTATCGGCTATTGACAACTTCAACTAGTTAAAAATTGGATTGTCGAAGCCATGGATTGTTCGAAAGCAAGTTGCGCAACAACTAGCCGGAGGGCCGTGGCATTTTGCCCATTCTGCCACCTTATTGTTACGCCACTGCCTGTGACATCAGTTCTTAAGTCTCATATGCCCCTAGCATACTAGCTGACAGTGCCCTTCAGACCGAAACACGGTACAGTTTGCAGACTATGCTTGATGGCAGAATAACCGGCACTTCGATCAAACCTACCTAGACGGATTCTTACAATGGAATACTTCCACCACCACAACCGATAAAAATGTGCCATCACCACGCTCGACGTCTTCACGTCTGGAATATTTAAGAATATAGTTTCGCGATCTGTCGGGGCTATGAAATTCCTATGGACGACACCAGACGGCCAAGAGTACCAAAAAAAATACCAATTTCTCTCTGAATTACTGTAAAAACCTTCTAACCTATATTTCTTTCAATACGAACATTTGAGCTCCCGTACTACAAACAAACAATTCTTTTAAATCCATTTACCAGCGTACGCAATACGCAAGTACTATCTACAACAAAGAAAAAGTAACGAGAAATCTTTTTTTTAATTTTTCTACTGTCGCTTACAAAAGCGCGCTAAGGCCTCCGTAATTACATATTGAATCGCGATCATTAAACGAGACGCGATACAGAACTCAGTAGAATAAATATAGAAATATAAATATACACGCCAATTTCTACCACTCGTCTGCTAACAACGGCGTCTCCCAACTCCCTGTCCTCATTCCACGATTTGCAAAATCAATATTTTGCAAGCAAATACCTAAATTTTGGTAAGAAACGCAACCTAGCGGCGAGTGGCAGTACTATGACAACGTATAATTTTCTTATCTAATTCCTAATTTTCGTGTATAGATGGCGCTGTATTAAACTTGCGTGTTATGTTTCAGGTATGGCCACCACGTTTATCTTGTTTCGTCTACAAAAAAGAAAATGCCTCGGTAAAGTAGTTAGATATATATTTTTTTTTATTTTAATAACAACCCCCGGTATTTTGGAATTAATAGTAAATAGTTTTCAAGTCATACGAAATAATATTTTTGAGTTTAGCTGACTTAAACTGAAACAATACGCATAATTATGACTTAACTCTCCTGTCAACGATATGTATATTTAAGATCTGGTATATTTGTTATAAGTGCCATCTATTGGAAGCAATGAGTTGTATAGTACTTACTCGCGTTTTCTCATATATCACGGGAGATGTAGACTAACAGATTACATTACTTACGTTACACTACTATTATTTTAACTACTACGATAAAATTACACTTGAAATATTTTCTTTACGTCATAATTACTACATTTAAAAAAAACCTCTATTAATGATTTCTTATATTTACACGAATATTATACATTTAGTAAAACTAGTTTTACGGATTTTGTCACGTTTAATTTTTTTTTATATATTCTACCATAGAAATGCTGCCAGTTGTGTGTATAGAGGGAAAGAGACAGAATGTAACGCTTTTTTTAGCTCAAAAATAACAGAATTCAGCTCGTAATTCAATACAGATGTCTCGATTATATCAAATAAACTACTAAAGTCAAGTTAGTATGCTTTTAACTAAAAACTTTCTACCAGTTTGTAATAAAAATGCTAAGTTTTTTTTTAAATTTTGTTACCTCTGGATTCTTATATGTGAAAACAGTTTTCTACGTGTTAAAATTTTCAAATTACTCGCAAAATAACGTTTCATGTCAATCGCCTGAGCTCAGCTCATCGGGGTCAGTTTCCGCTATTTCCCGCGCACGGCGGCCATTTCCGTGATTTTCGCGCTTATTTTTCAACTGAACAGATGCTTTGTAACGACAGATATTGTATGATCCGTCGCAGTTATGTTAAAATTATAATAATAATTGCATTATTCATAAATAAGTGTTGATTATTATTAAAAAATGTCAAATTTATCAATATAATATTGATGGACACTTTCTATTAATTAAAAAACCGGTACCTCAAAATCGTAAAAACTTACTAGACGTATCATTTTACACGACCTCAGACTAACTTTAATAAAATATGGTGGTAAGTGCAACGTCTGCTCTTAACAAATGCTGTGTCACCCGGAACATTTCTGTGCGGCACCACACAGCGTCCGGCACGCTGAAACATCAGTTCTTAAGTCTCATATGCCCAGTGATTACACCAGCTTTCAGTGCCTTTTGTGGGTCGTGTTTATCGGTTCTACAAGCTATATGGCCGGCGCATTGCCACTTCAGCTTTCTGACCCATAAAGCTATGTTGGTTACTCCAGTTTTGCTGAGAATATCATCGTTAAGTATCATACATACATACAGACTCGCATTTTCCCGTATAAGGGGTAGGCAGAGACCACACCATTCACTGGTGGTAGGATTCCTATGCAGGAGTCCGTCTAGGTAGGTACCACCCCAGGGCCAGTTATTCTACCGTGAAGCAGTAGTGTGCAAACATTACTGTGTTTCGGTTTGAAAGGCACTGTGAGCTAGTGTAATCACTGGGCATATGGGACTTAAGAACCTATGTCTCAGGGTGATGGGCACAGTGTTGTGTCACACAGAAATTTTCTGGGTGGCACAGCATTTGTTATGGGCAGTTACCATCAGGTGAATGTTTTGCTCGTTTCATCACTTTATGCAATAAAAAAAAAACACCAGTAGCCCACTTTTCGCCCCGCATCAAACTAGACGTGACTTGTGGCGAACAATCGCCGCCATTATAGTACAATTAAAAAAATTCTCGCCGTTACGTTCAAACGAGTATAGCGACATCATGGCATAATATGGTGTTATTCTGCACGAAATGAGGCTGTCCGTGCAATAGCTTAGTCGCCTCTTACGACACCTCGGTGCTATTCCACTCTGCTGCACACATATCGGCTGTATATGTTATAATAATTAATTCGTCGTCGTTCTTCGTTTCCGCCCCTCACAAGTCCACTGCTGAACATAGTTTGTAGCTCTCATTTTGGAGGGATTTTGCCATAGTTGCCACGCTTGGCAGGCGGATTGGCAACCGCAGTTTATTTATTCAGATGTTCCAGGAAAATGCTGCTGTCCATCTCCTGGTTTTAATTTACCCTCTGTCGACGTTTGCGACACCCACGGGATGAGATGGTGTGGTAGATTCTCTTATATTGTTCTCTTATACTGACAGTTATTTTGCATTGACAGATTTTTGATAATCATGTTTATTTATGTTGACTTAATCAAATTTAAAATCAACGTACACGTTTCACTTCTCACTCTGAGACGTCATTTCTCAAATCTCATATACACAGCGATAACACTAGGTAACTGTGCTATCAGGATACAATACTTTAGTCTCCTTTTACGGCACCGCGATTGGAAAGAGGTAGGTTATTCGGCTCTGCCGGAGACCTATCGGCTTTTAATAATCGGTTAAATATCTCGCTTTTAATAATCGGTTATGGTAGGATTCCTATGCAGGTATCCGTCTAGGTAGGTACCACCCCAGTTCTAGTTATTCTGCCGTGAAGCAGTGGTGCGCAAGCATTGCTGTGAGCCAGCGTAATCACTGGGCATATGATACTTAAGAACTTATGTCTCAAGGTGATGGGCGCAGTGTGGTGTCACGCACACAGAAATGTGCTTGGTGACACAGCATTTGTTATCGGCGGACGTTACTTACCATCAGGTGAACGTTTTGCTTGTTTCATCACTTTATCAAATAAAAAACAATATCTCGCTTTTAATAATCGGTTCAATATCTCGCAGAGAAATACTCGCTTAACAATCTGATGTGAGGAGCGTCGTCTCAGACCCAGTGTGTTCTCTGGCAGCAGTCTCGAGTTAACGATATTCTTAGCTATTCCATCCAAACTGAAATATTCTCAGCGAAGCGCGTAAAAATCTGCGTAGGCGTGTTCCACTCCGCAAAACCAATAACTCACGCCCGCCCTCTGTCGCGCACAAGCGTGAGACAAAAGGCATTATCCCCTCTTCACCGGAGCCCCATTCAACTGGAGTGCGTTTTACGAGGATCTGACGGTGGCAACTCATACTATAAATCATATCTGTCCCTAATAGGAGCGCTATGAGTTCGAAAGTCTGAAGGACAGTACGGGGTAACTTTTTTTTTGGTCCACTTCAGTTTCTATTAACTATGCCATAAAGATGTGGAAATATCCTGGCAGCAAACTCCTTGTTCCCATATATTCTTTAAAATTATTATAAGTATTTTTATAAATCCTTCGCTTAATAAACATTTTAAATTTATTAATAGGAAGATAGATTTACTGGTGGTAGGATTCCTATGCAGGAATCCGTCTAGATAGATACCACCACAGGGCCAGTTATTCTGCCGTGAAGCAGTGGTGTGCAAGCATTATTGTGTTTCGGTTTGAAGGACACTGTGAGCTAGCGTAATCACTGGACATATGAGACTTGAGAACTGATGTCTCTCGGTGACGGGCGCAGTGTCACACAGAAACGTTCTGGGTGATATAGCATTTGTTATGGGTAGACGTCGCACTTTGCATCAGGTGAACATTTTGCTCGTTTCGTCGCTCTATCCAATAAAAAAAAAGATAGTCTAGATAATCTACGTAGATATTTTTCTTTATGAGGCCGCGATAATGTCCGCATACCGTCGTTGATGTCTGGTAACCCTACCGCTTATCATAGCCTGCATTTGATGACCGGATTAATGGCGCAGAAACGACCCCCACAGTCGCCATTCCGAACAACAGAAATTATTCAGCGAGCGCAGAAATGGAAAATCTGTATTGGTTAAGTCAAATAGAACACCACTTCGTCCGATTGTTTGACATTCCAAATGTTTTGTTTTTGATAATTGCAACCCTATCTTTTTTATTCCCTTTATTATGAACTGACTTATTTTGATGTCATCTATTAAATTAGTTTAGAAATAATATTTCGTAGCTTCAGTATGTTTTTGAACATTTATTGCAATTTAATAAAAATGCTTTTACGGTTTTTTATCGCGTTCAATTTTTAAACTGTTTATAACGTGACCATGGGTGCTGTAAAGTACTCGAAACGTCGAGTTATAAGTAGTTTAAGAATTAAACGCGATAAAATCCGTAAAAGCAGTTCTAATAAATGTGTAATATTCGCGTAAATATAAGAAATCATTATTTATTGCAATAATGATTTCTTCTTACTAATTTTACGGATTTTTCTATTGATAATCCGTAAAACTAGTTTTATTAAACATTTATTGTAAGCTTAAAATGATCGGTGGTATGATTCCTACACAAAAATCCGTCCAATGGTACCAGTCATTCTGCCGGGAAGCTGTAGTCTTTTATATTTTTTCTCTTTTTTTTTTTACTTCATAAAAGTGACGGAACGAGCAAAACTTTCACCTGATGGTAAGTGCAACGTCTGCCCATAACAAATGCTGTGTCACCCAGAACGGTGTGACACCACAATGCGCCCGTCACCCTGAGACATCAGTTCTTGCCCAGTGATTACGCTAGCTCTCAGTGCCCTTCAAACCGAAACACAGTAATGTTTGCACACTACTGCTTCACGGCAGAATAACTGGCCCTGGGGTGGTACCTACCTAGACGGATTCCTGCATAGGAATCCTACCACCAGTAAATCTGTATTCATGTAACAAATAAATATTTCTTTCTTTCTAGTGTTCAAACATTATTGTATCGGTCTGAAGGGCACTGAGAGCTAGCGTAATCACTGGGCATATGAGACTTAACAACTGATGTCTTATAGTATCGAGACCAGTGTTTTGCCATTGAGAAGTGTTCTGTATGGGCATTTATTGGTAGACGTTCCAATTACCACCAGGTGTTATATATCCGTCAGATAGAAAAAAAAACCGTCCCAAATGCGAGACGCCCGGCACTTCGATTGCCAATTAACCTACCACCCCAGGGCCAGTTACTCTGCCGTGAAGCAGCAGTGTGCAAACATTACAGTGTTTCGGTTTGAAGGGCACTGTGAGCTAGCTGTAATCACTGGGCATTTGAGACTTAAGAACTGATGTCTCAGGGTGATGGGCACAGTGAGGTGTCACACAGAAATGTTCTGGGTGACACAGCATTTGTTGTGGGCAGACGTTGCACTTACCATCAGGTGAACGTTTTGCTCGTTTCATCACTTCAATCAATAATACGAGTAAAAAAAGCTATACCGGATAACATTCTAGCTTGGGAGAAACCTTCGTCCAGTTCAAAAGACTGATGACAATGATAAAACACCAATCATCATCATCATAATCATCATTTCCGCTTACCACTAGTTCACTGCTGAACATTGGCCTCCCCCATAGATTGCCACAAAAGTTTGTAGCTCTCGTTTTGGTGTATTTTGCAATAGTTGCCACGCTAGACAGGCCGGTTGGCAGCCGCAGTTTATTTATTGAGATGTTCCAGGAAGATACTGCTGCCGATCTCCTGGTTTTCATTTTCCCTATGTCGACTGTTACGACACCCACGGGATGAGATTGGGTGGTAGATTCTCTTAAGCCGCTACCACACGGCATAGGGATGCACCAGGTAAATTCTGTCCACAACTACCGAATAGTGTCGGTAAAACTATAAACTGCGCAAGACACAAAAGTGCCACTACACGACGAAAAAAAATACCATTAATATTCAGAGAGAAACTACTACGTTTTACGATCAGATCGATCAAAGTACCCGACTAGTACGCCGAGGGTCCTGGTTTTGAATCTCAACGAGAACCAAAGTTTATCCAGCCGTGTCATGATTGTCCCCGTGTCTGTGTAGGTACTGCATCAAAGCCTTCCTACGTCCGAACTTTTCGCACGTGTTGGGACAAGTAAGCGGCTCCGTTTAAGTCAGCGTAGTCGATAGCAGCCAAAAGTATTTGGTAATTTTCACATTTTTTTTCGGTCCAATCGGCTAGGAGTACTTTAATATTATTTCATTAGTCGCGGTCAGCATAGATTACAGTAAATCGATTGAAGAACCGTACCACAGAATATAAAAGACTCAAATCACATTCAATTACGGGTCAACTTGACAACGAATCGATAGATAAAAAATAAAAAAAAAAACATTGAGGAAAAACCGACTATTCACGGACAACGTCCGTGATTTATCGTCTACAAAAAAATCCTAACAGTACCGATTGAGATGACACAGAGTTTTCCACTAGATCCATTACGTCACTGGAATTGTTTTCGTCCCCGATAGGATGTTCATTTTTTGTTGGCGGGAAATTAGGACGCCGACATTGTAGCGTTCCTAAAGCGCGCGTTCATTGACAGTGACAGCGTTGTAAATGTGCGGTTACATTATCATGGACCATATATCATATTGTTTCATGAGTAATTATTACAAAGATATGCAGTCTTGGAATTAATAGATTTATACTTGAAACTAGCTGTGCCCTGCGGTTTTGCTCGCGTAAAAAAGCCGACCCTGATCGATGATATACATATACGCTTCCCTATTTGAATCGGATTTTGGTGTTTTAATTTTTGTAGAAAAATTGTTATGCGCAGAACCCTAATTAAATTTCTAAAGTTAAAGTAGCCTAATATAAGTAGCCTTAGTTACCCGCTATAATATCAGATATCTGTCAGTGAAAGTCCCATCAAAATCGGTCCAGCCGTTTCGGAGATTAGCTGGAACAAACAAACAGACAGACAGACAGAAAGACAGACAATTTTTTTAATATTGTTTTTTTATAAGTACCGTATATTTTTTAAAAAAAAAAACGAAGCTCCACTGTAGGATTTTCTCCTGTATCGTGGGTGCGTTTTTACAAACATACATTTGACATGCACGACACAACCAGACCCGAAAAGCAACAATTTGTGTATTTGCACAAATGTTACCTCCGGCTGGGAATCGAACCCAGGACCGATGGCGCAGAAGTCAGGTACGCTAACCACTACGCCACGCGGTCGACGATATAATTTCATAAGCATGGTAGTAAAAAGCTGTTATTTTGTTATTACAAACACACACTTCAACTTTATTTATTTGTATAGATATGTCTGTGGTGTATAAGGAATCTTTTTGTTTCTTCTATATATGTGAATGTGAATTTGAAATAATTGAAATTCTTGAATTATACATAGAAGGTAATATTTATGTTATTTTTGTATATGTTTTTATAAAAACAGTAAACTAATATTCCCGAGGGGGTTTTAGAGTCGGGAAGAGTCCGCCAGGCTGCTCCAACGCGGGTTGACGAACTTTGAATGTCCTTGAAATATGCAGGCTTCCTCGCGATGTTTCCTTTACTGGCTGTGCACGTGGTGAATCAGCACATAAAATGTACACCATTGTCCAGGAATCTGCTCTATATCATAGTACAAATATTTTTAATTATTATTATTTCTTTCATTATTCTATTATAGACTATTGCCAACATAGATAAAAGTAATATATTTATCTATTTATTTTTCATTATTTATCGTTATTTCAGAATTTTATCTTTATATTATATTATATAAACATATACATTTAAAATATCTTTAGTTTTTTTTTGCATTTAAACTGTCTGACAGCTGCTCGTAGGTTTTAGATTAGTGGTGCCGACAGAATAACAGCGCTGCGGCAATTTTGCTGTAGCATAATGCTGAGTCGGGTCCTTTTCGTTGCTGCAATCCAACATAAATTTAAATACTTTTTTATTGTTAATTTTTTTATCTTTTATGTTGTGTTAATTGTTTGTTTTTAGGTGTTTGTATTGAGCGTAGCAACGAATAAAGTTATTTTCTTTCTTTCTTTCTTTCCTTAAAATTTCAGAACATCTTTTTTTTGGAGAAAGGGACGAGACGAGCAAAACGTTCACCTGATGGTAAGTGCAACGTCCGCTCTTAGCATGTTGTATATATAGCACTGCACTGCGCACGTCCCCCGTAGACGTCAGTTCTTAAGTCTCATGCGCAGTGATTACACTAGCTCTCATTAGTATATAGAAACAAAGTAATGTTTGCACGCTACTACTATGCAGGAATCCGTCTAGGCAGGTACCATCCCGGGGCCAGTTATACTGCCGTGAAGCAGTAGTGTGCAAGCATTACTGTGTTTCGGTTTGAAGGGCACTGTGAGCTAGCGTAATCACTGGGCATGAGAGACTTACGAACTGATGTCTCAGGGTGACGGGCGCAATGTGGTGTGGCAGGAATATTCTGGGTGACACAGCATTTGTTGTGGGCGGACGTTGCACTTACCATCAGGTGAACGTTTTGCTCGTTTCGTCACTTTATACATTAAAAAAAATATTGTTACAGCAACAATATTACAATAAATATATTATTACATCTCTATATCTATCTATGACATAAATGTGACATTCGTTGTCTGCACTTAGTACCAAAAACAATGTATTATCTATGACTGTATACATCACTTGACACGTCATCTATTTTTAATACAACCGCGAACACTTTATCGAATTCACAAGTTCACGCGGGCTCGTGGGTACAGCTAAGTATATTATAAACTTACGGTCTAAAACGCTCCCGCTTCCGCTCGCTACTGTGTCCCCACCTAACCGACTTCATTAGGCCGCCACGCCTGTTCCCTATTCTTGCCGAAGGACAAAATTATACTTGTCTATAAATAGTAAGGCTTGCGAATATTTCTACGAGAAACTCCGTAGGCGCGCTTTTGCGAAACGAAATCAGCTATGACTTTTCTTTTTTATTGTCGCTTTTTAGCCCGTTTTGTGAAAAGGATAGTATTTTATCATAATTTTTTTTTTTTTTATAAAAGTGACGGAACGAGCAAAACGTTCCTTTGTGACACCACACTGCGCCCGTCACCCTGAGACATCAGTTCTTAAGTCTCATATGCCAAGTGATTACGCTAGCTCTCAGTGCCCTTCAAACCGAAACACAGTAATGTTTGCACACTACCACTAAAATAATACACCAGTCATGTCATAATTTACTGATGGTAGGATTCCTATGCAGGAATACGTCTAGGTAGGTACCACCTCAGGGCCAGTTATTCTGCCGTGAAGCAGTAGTGTGCAAACATTACTGTGTTTCGGTTTGAAGGGCACTGTGAGCTAGCGTAATCACTGGGCATATGAGACTTAAGAACTTTTGTCTCAGGGTGATGGGCACACATGGGACACAGTAATTTTCTGGGTGACACAGCATTTGTTATGGGCAGACGTTGCACTTACCATCAGGTGAAAGTTTATTCATCACTTTATCCAATAAAAAAAAAATGATTCCATACCAGTTGTTACCTTCCAACATAAAAGCATATATTAAACCTTAGTTATAATTGTTTTCTCATCATCATCATCATTTCAGCCTATCACTAGTCCACTGCTGAACATAGGTCTCCCCTATAGTTTTCCACATAGGTTTGTAGCTCTAATTTTTGGGGGATAATGCCATAGTTGCCACGCCTGGCATGCGGGTTATGCAACCGCAGTTTATTTATTAGATGTTCCAGGAAAATGCTGCTGCCCATCTTCTGGTTTTAATTTTCACTCTGTCGACTTTTACGACACCCACGGGATGGGATGGTAGATTCTCTTAAGCCGCTACTAAATAATATAATGAAAAGTATCGTATGTCCTATTCCACGACATTTAACTCTGTCCCTGCACCACCCTTGCGGTAGACTGGTAGAGAATGCCTCAGACATTAAGCCTATTTTGTTATGTGTGTGAAGTTATATAAATAAATAAATAAAATAATCGACTTCTGTGGCTAATTTTATTAGAATCCAGCAGTTCGAAATTGATTAAAGAACAAACATCCAAACAAACATAGCTTCACATTTGTAATATTTAATATTATAAGTTAAGATCGATTATTTATTGAACGTATTTTTTTTAACAACACTGGATACCAGAAATTGCCTCTGCCCTTCGAAGAACAGACAAGAAATGTTCGCGCAATTGTGTTGTTTTTTTATTGACATACATACATACATAAGATCACGACTGTATCCCATAATGGTTAGTCAGAGACTGGGCACTCACTGCAAAAACAGATGACCGCCACAATCCAGGTTTCACCAAAACAATATAATGCACTTGGTGTGATAGGTGGTGAGCCCATCGCCACCATACGCTGTTGGGTGCACAGTGCAGTTTAATTCCTTACTCGCCTTTTACGAGATTCATTGGATGAGATGGAGTGGTAGTATTCTTTTAACGAGCCGCCACCACACGACGTACATTTTAAAAATTTCGTAGCTATGTAAAAATTAAGAAATGACCGCGACCCCCACGTTTCCTAGGGTAGCATGCCATTAATGTTTTCTTTACTCCCATTCGACAAGCGCATCCCTAGTGGTTGAATTCCAGAGAGAGCTAAAATTTGTGCAAATACACAAGTTGTTGTTTTTCGGGTCTAGTTGTGTTGTGATTATCCCAGTGTCTCTGACACTGCGTTCTAGCCTACCTCCGATCTTAAAGACATTAAAGAAATTTATTCCGACACTTCCAACTACACACATAATACATAGTACACATAATATAGGGTAGGGTATACACAATACAAAGATATTTTTTAAAGAAAAATAACAATGTAAAGAAAAAAAATATCTTATAAAAAATTATCTTATCGCATGAGCGTTAATTAGGAACGCGGCTTCTGAGTTCGCGCGTGCACTTGCGGCACTATAATATCTCCTGTGCAGTTGACAGCTTCCGACAGTATTCGGAAGTTGACAGCGCAGTCGGCACTAGTCCAAGAGGACATCGGCTTTCCACCTTACATCTAAGAACACACTTCATATACCACCACATAAATTCGTCTATCGATTGACTCAGTCGATTCGATATTAATGTCAATTCCAATTTACTTTAAAGTGACATAATGATTATTTTAATGATGATACAGATCGTAAATATTATTTTATGGCGCCATTTGTAACACAAGTGCGCCATTTGCATATTTATTTAGACAGTTCATAAACAATCTGCATAGATTATAAATAAGTACAGAGTTATAGAATAAATTTATTGATGTTTTGAAATAAGTGTGTCAAGATAGAATTAGGAGCATGTTAGGTACATTTTCGTGCATAAACGAATAAGGTAATAATTTTTTGGCAGTTTATATTGCCAAGGAAAAGGGGGTAGCTACCCACCAGATCGATCGATGGTTTGATCTGGTGAGGACGTCGCCTCCTACCAGTAATCTTTAGATGATGTATATATAGTTCGCATACGTATGAGATATTTCTTAAGCTTCTCGTGTGGTGACGTTTATATCGCTACATCACTTCTCCGCTGAGACAGGAAGTCGTAGTGTGCGTGGAGATGCTGAGTCGTCCGGCGATGCTGTGTAGTCTAGCGATGCGGTGAGGCTGTGGTCCAGGTCTTCAGTGTGTCGAGACGTATGGAGACAGTGTTGATGCCGCAGGAGCCAGCTTGAGGAGAGGGTTCGCCATTGATAATCCTCAGTGGCTGAGAGACTAGGAAGCACTCGTTCTGCCAATAGTAGTCTGGTGTTGTGACTGCGATGGCTGCCGACGACGTTGTTGCTGTGGTTCATACGGGTTCACCATTTCGGCGGATGATATTGCCAATGAAAATGGGTAGCTCACCTCCAGATCGATCGGTGCTTTAATCTGGGGGGACGTCTCCTCCTGCCAGTGATCTTTAGATGATGTATATATAGTTCGCATACGTATGAGATATTTCTTAAGCTTCTCATGTGGCGTTGATGTCGCTACAATCTTTTAGCGTGTCTTATCTCAAAGTAATTGCTTACACAGGCTCGCGTAGAGTCGCTCAGAAAGTTATGGAAAGGGTTATTGTAATCAATGTTTCTCTGTCAGATATAATCCATAACTAAGATGTCGGCTGTAGAAACTGTTAAGCCATGAGGATCAAAAAGCTGAAGTACCAATGGACTGACCATTTCAACCGATTTCCCAACCGGTAAACACACAAACAATTACAGGGCGTATGAGGCCGTGGTTTAAGAGAATCTACCCCATTTACAGCATTTGTTATGGGCATACGTTGCACTTATATCAGGTGAACGTTTTGCTCGTTTCATCACACATCACAATAAAAAAAAATCATCAGAGCTTGACCAATTTTACATGAGACTTCCCCTAAAGTACATTCTTTCCAACATAAAAAGAATCATCGAAATCGATTGGCATGGTATAGAATTATTCGCTCATTTGTCATGCTTATGCCATATCTTTGATAAGAAACGAAATTGAACCTTTATTACACACATAAAGTCACGCCTCTTTCCCATAGGGGTAGGCAGAGACCACATCTTTCCACTTGCTACGATCCTGACACACATCTTTAGCTTCCTCTACTTTCATTAGTGTAACCTGTAACCCCCTCCCCCCAACCTTTATTATAGGAATTATTACTGAGTGACTGCATTTTAGGGAAATGTAAAAGTTGATCCAATTACGAGTATTAATCAACGACGCAATTCAGTGTTTATTAGGTATAACAAGACATCGCCATCTTGTCGCTTCGAAAAGTCTTTGTATATTTATGAAAATATAATGGACGTACGGAAACACATGTATTTATTTAATGAAAAAGTGACTGTATCCTCTAGAATGGGGCCGAAGTGACGCTAGATGTTCCTGTGTTATGGTTGGCCAAAACTAAAAAATCTTTTTTAGTAGATCCCTAAAATTTTATAACAAATTCCTCAAAGTGTGACTCAAAATTCAACAAACTTGTCAAGACAATATTATTAGAAAAAGCGTATTATAAAATAGATCATTACATAGAGGACAGAGATGTGTGGAAATATCTCTTACTCTGCACTTGCAAACCCCTGCCTACTAAATTTATGATGTCATTTTTATGTAACTTACAAATGACATGTAATATGGCATGGAGAAAAAGAAAGACCCAGTTTCTTGCCAGTTCTTCTCTGAGAAGGTCTTATTATTTGAACCGGTGTAGATTTTGACATTCATAAGAGCTTTATACAATACTAAACTGAATAAAGATATTTTGACTTTGACTTTGAATTCTTTTCCATTTATTTCGATAAATAATTTTTTTTATAAGAAAGGTTGTAACTTAGGAATGTTGCTATATAAATTTTGTCAAGTTCTGATGACGGGATTCATGAGAAGGTCATCAAACTCTTAAATTCGCATAAACATTTTTTTTTATTGTATAAAGTGATGAAACGAGCAAAACGTTCACCTGATGGTAAGTGTAACGTCTGCCCATAACAAATGCTGTGTCACCCAGAACATTTCTGTGTGACACCACACCGTGCCCATCACCCTGAGACATCAGTTCTTAAGTCTCATATGCCCAGTGATTACGCTAGCTCTCAGTGCCCTTCAGACTGAAACACAGTAATGTTTGCACACTTCTGCTTCACGGCAGAATAACTGGCCCTGTGGTGGTACCTACCTAGACGGATTCCTGCATAGGAATCCTACCACCAGTAGTGACAAGTGACAAAGACAAAGTGACAAATGAGCGAACAACTATACCATGCCAATCGATTTCTATGATTCTTTTTATGTTGAAAAGAAGGTACTTTAGGGGAAGTCTCGTGTAAAATTGGTCGAGGTCTGGTGATGCCAACCCGCATTGGAGCAGCGTGGAGGACTGTTGCCCGCTCCAAAACCCACTCAGAAATGAGAGGAGGCCTGTGCTCAGCAGTGGGACCATTTATAGGCTGTTACTTTACTTTACTTCACTGGTGATGCACTTCGGGAACAGTACGTTAATGGGAATATTTTGTATTTCCCACGACGTTTTTGTCCACCGTTGAGCTCGTGTAAAGGCGAATTAAACTATCCATACTAATATATAATAGCGAAAGTAACTCTCTCTGTCCCTCTGTCTGTTTGTTACCTTATCACAGTTCAACCGATGGACCGATCTTGACGAAATTTTTCATAGAGATAGCTTGCGTGCTGGGAACGGACATAGGATACTTTTTATCCCGGAAAATCAAATAGTTCCCACGGTATATTTAAAAAATCTGTTAATGAAGGAAGGTAAGTTACTTTGCTAAGATCCGCGTGCAAAATATAAAAATGGTGTACATTACCTAGTTTTTTGAAGTAGTTCTCCTAGTTCTCGGCGGCCGTCTGTCGTCGTAGAGACTATGACGCTTGATAATGCCTCGTTTTGGGGCGAAACACGTGTCGTGTTCTCGACTTCAGTGGTGTATATTATCTAGTGGTGGTATTGTAGTGGTTGGTGGAGGGTACCTGGTGGCGGTTCCTGGTGGCGGTGTTAGTTTGCTTGTGCACGCTACTGAGGGAGGGCGGGCGGTGCTCTTCAAAAAACTAGGTAATGTACACCATTTTTATATTTTTTTTTATATTTTGCATGCGGATCTTAGCAAAGTAACTTACCTTCCTTCATTATAATGGATTTCCGCAAAGTAACGCCTGATTCTATTAACTATAAAAAATCTGTTATCACGCGGACGAAGTCGCGGGCATCAGCTACCTATCGGCATATACCGATAGGTATCGAACAGAGTAGAATAGCACCTACCTCTTCCCTACCGAGGTGTCGTAAGAGGCGACTCAGCTATTGTACGGGCAGCGTTTATTCCTGCAGAATAACACCATAATATGCAATGCTGTCACTATACTGCTCGTGGGAACGCAATGGGAAGTAAGAATTATATAGGGAAGGGGCAAGAGCGAAAAGTGGGTTACGTGTGCGGTCTTTGCCCACCCCTTTTATGGGAAAAGGCAAGACTGTGTGTATGTATAAAGTATATACTAAACAATAACGTTCACAAACAAATGTAATGATGATGTCCGTATCATATTAATCATAATAATGAATAATGGGCAGGCGAGCTCGTTTGCGTCCTCTACCTACTTTCACCAAGATAAGTTTGGGATGGGAGTGTGTCGAGGGTGTGAGAGGGAAGGCGAGGGTGGGAGAGGGACGGCTGTTGAACATACATTACTCTATTTCTTTGCTCGCCATGCTATTGGGGTCGGCCACCCCGCACAAAGAAACTGCGAGATTTCGCCACATCGAAATATTAAATTTTTGGATTATTCGCTCTTGCGCGGTAGCTTAGGCGCCGGTGGACCGTTTATAGTACCCGAGTGACCTGAGTTCGATTCCGGTGTTTCTAAAATTGTTCTGCAATAATAAGCGCTGCATTGCGCATGCATGTTTAAGGTATAAAAACATTTCGAAGAGATGTGAAGTCCGCCAACCCGCATTGTAGCGGCGTGGCGGACTCTTCCCGGCTCCAAAACCCACTCGGAAATGAGATATATAATTTCGGAGATGTTAGCCTTTTTTTGGCTTTTACAGCTTCATCGGATGCTGTGCTCACGGGCCAGGGGCCCGCGTGCCAGGTTCGGTTTGACCCAAACATAAATACATGAATAAACTCCTACAATAAATTCGGACTGTCGCGTTCGCTGCGTGCTTGCGCGATTTCTAATATCTCAAATGATTTTAAGTCGTCTAATGACCGTCCGAGGGAGGCTGCGGGCCTCCATTCGGACTGTCGACTTGTGTGTCGGTAACTCTGGGCGGTGAGAAACACGGGTGTATCGTGTGTATGCGGTGTGATCGGAAATGAGAGGAGACCTGGCGCAGCAGTGGGACATTTATAGGCTGTTACTTTTCTTTTTGTATATTTTCTCTCCAGGCGCGGATTTAAGCAAAAGCCCATTAGGTGCAGGCCTATGCCAGCACAATTAAGATTGTGTGTGGCTCGAAATAATCAATATGAATTGAAATTGCAAAAAAAAATCTGTTGAGAATATTATGAAGCCCGCTTTAGTCTACGAATACTCTATCCAGACTGACATACTCATCCACATACTAATATTATAAAATTTTCTTTTAATTTCATTGGATAACGTGACGAAACGAGCAAAACGTCTGCCCATAACAAATACTGCGTCACCCAGAAAACTTCTGTGTGATACCACAATGCGCCCGTCACCCTGAGGCATCGGTTCTTATGTCTCATATGCCCAGTGATTACGCTAGCTCTCAGTGCCCTTCAAACCGAAACACTAACGTTTGCACACTACTGCTTAACGGCAGAATAACTGGCCCTGGGGTGGTACCTACCTAGACGGATTTCTGCACTGTCTCTGTCCCTCTTTTTGTTACCTTTTCACAGTTCAACCGCTGAACCGAACGTGACGAAATTTGGCACAGAGATAGCTTGCACCCCTGACACGGACATAAGGGCCAACATTTTATGCCAGGAAAAACTATCTATACTAATATTATGAATGCGAAAGTAACTCTCACTGTCCCTCTGTCTGTTTGTTACCTTTTACGGTTCATCCGCCGAACCGATCTTGACGAAATTTGGCACATCATCCTGGAAACGGTCATAGGATACCCTTTGTCCCGACGAATCAAACAGTTCCATCGGGGTATTAAAAAAGCCTATATCCACGCGGACTGAGTCGCGAGCATCAGCTGGTATACCACGTTTTCTTTTACAAATGAAAAGAAAACCACACCAGGATTTCTCCCGTATCGAGGGCAACTTTTACTTTTATTCTCACACGCACGACACAGACCCGAAAACCCAGTATGAGATTTCGTACAAATTTTGGCTGCGGCTGGGACTCCCACCCCGCAGTGTATTATGTGTTCAATAGTACGCCCAATAAGTACTCATTTAGCAGAGAATCATGAGAAGGAAAGTTCCGAGGAATTGTTCGGAATAATTCCAGCCGCTGGTTTTCACCATCGCACTTTGCGACAGAACACAAAATTCCATCGTCACCACCTGGATGGTTGGCATTCCACCACAGTGCGTTTTTCGCGGAATTTTCTGCCACGCACTACCACTTTATGGAATCGGCTGCCGCCGGCGGTTTTTCCGGACCAATACGACTTAGGGACCTTCAAGAAAAGAGCCTATTCCTTCCTCAAAGGCCGGCAACGCACCCGCGATTCCTCTGGTGTTGCGGTTGTTCATGGGCGGTGGTGATCACTTACCATCAGGTGACCCACTTGCTCGTTTGCCCCCTCTCCTATAATAAAAAAAAAAAAAAAAAAAAAAAAAAAGTATAAATAGTTAGTAGTTGGTCACCGTTACAGATATATACGTTTCATCATTTCAGCCTATCACTAGTCCACTGCTGAACAAAGGCCTCCCCCATAGATTGCCACAAAAGTTGTAGATCTAATTTTGGGGGATTTTGCCATAGTTGCCACGCTTAGCAGGCGGGTTGGCAACCGCAGTTTATTTATTCAGATGTTCCAGGAGATGCTGCTGCCCATCTTCTGATTTATATTTTCCCTCTGTCGACTTTTACGACACCCACGGGATGAGATGGGGTGGTAGATTCTCTTAAGCCGCCATCACACGGCTTATATATACGTTTATATATATAAAAAGATAGAAAGAAAACATTTATGGCGGATATACGCCACAGACACAAATACATAAAATAAGGCACTAGACATACAAGTAAACAATGTATTTACAGACAAACAGAAAGAAACATTAAACAACATCACAAAACTGAACATTTAACAAAACTCGTGTACAAAAATATTTATTACATTTATTTTATTATACGTGTATTTATGTGTTATATGTATGTATACTGTGTATACGTAATTATTTATGTGTTTAATATATTTTTATATATGGTTGTTGATGTTTTTATTATTGGATAGAGTGACGAAACGAGCAAAACGTTCACCTGATGTAAAGTGCAACGCTCATAACAAATGCTATGTCACCCAGAACATTTCTGTATGACACTACGCTGCGCCCGTCACCCTGAGACATCAGTTCTTAAGTATCATAGGCCCAAATGTAACTATGTTTATATTATACTTATTTATGAGTTACTTAGGTTTCTTTTTTTCCTGTGCTTGTCTTTATTTCTACACCTCATCAAAATCTCACCACTCCACGGTTGACAGGGAGAAAAGGCCTCAAGTCATTAATTCCGCCATTTGTATCGTTGTATTGTAAAGATTTAATTAAATAAAAAAAAAGTGTTAAAAAGAACGCTCTTACATGTCTGACAAGTCCACGCAGTATTTGGAGAATAATACAGTACCGGGGCACAGAATACATAATTTTAGTAAGCGCAAAAAGGAGTTGTTTCAGTATGTAGGCGGTCTCAATGAAAAGCAGTTTTACCATGAAATCTTCTTTATTCTTCGTATTTTTTATACCGTAAAATTAACACCGTTCGTCTTAGTTAATGGCGTCGTTGCAAGAGAGAGAAAATGCAATGTGAGAGAGAGAAAGGTGAAGAGTAAGAATTTGTGTTCCGTTCAGAAACCTAACCCTAAATGTATTTGTAATTAGTTTGCTATCTTTTTATATATTTTATATTTTTTTTTTTATTTGTTAAAGTTACGAGACGAGCAAAACGTCCACCTGATGGTAAATGCAGCGTCTGCCCATAACAGATGCTGTGTTACTCAGAATATTTCTGTGTAGCAACACACTGCGCCCGTCACCTTGAGACATTAGCTCATAAGTCTCATATGCCCAGTGATTACGCTAGCTCACAGTGCCCTTCAGACCGAAACATAGTAATGTTTCACGGCAGAATATCTGGCCCTGGGGAGGCACCTACCTAAACGGATTTCTGCACAATACGTTACGTTATCAAATATCATTTTGTTTTTTACAATCTACCACCGTTTTGTAATGAGGTTCCTTTTTACTGTACGGAGAAGAAACAGGCGAAAGAAACTGTGCTGGTGTTCTCTTTAGACATCATTACAACATTTAACATTAATGAAATTATGTTGTAAAATAAATGTTTTCAATTTACTGGTGGTAGGATACCTGTGCAGGAATCCGTCTAGGTAGGTACTACACTAGGGCCGGTTATTCTGCTGTAAGGTAGTGTGCAAACATTGCTGTTTCGGTCTGAAGGGCACTGAGAGCTAGCGTAATCACTGGGCATATATCTTAAGAACAGATGTCACAGAGGGACGGGCGCAGTGTGATGGTACGCTGGGTGACAGCATTTGTTACAGGCGGACGTTGCACTTTCTGCGTTCCTTGAAATACGGTTTGCTCGTCCTGTCGTCTCCAATAAAAACGCTTAGTCTATTTTATCCGAGTTGGTCACTTTGCCATATTCGTAGGTAAAGGAAAGAAAGTTAATTTGCTGAGATCCGCATGCGAAATGTAAAATGGCGCGCCAAGACGGCGGCCGACTGTCGTAGAGTCAATATCACTTGATAATGCCTCGTTTTGAGGTGAAACACGTGTCGTGTTCTCGACTTCAGTGGTGTATCGGTGGTGTAGTAGTGGAGGGTATCTGGCGGCGGCTCCCGGTGGCGGTACTGGTATGCTTGTGCACAGTGTTGAGGGAGGGCGGGGCGGTGCTATTCAAAAACTAGGTAATACGCACCATTAACTTTATTTCCTTTATTATAATGGATTTCCGCAAAGTAACGCCTGATTCTATTAACTTTATATCCGCATGCCACTAGCAGTACACACTAACATTTTCTAGTCGATATTAAATAGACCCACGCGACAATTGTACGGCCCTACGGACGCCTTTAATCGTGCAGAATATCACTATAATGTGCTATGCTGTCACTATACTGCTCGTGCTTTGACGACCGCGTGGCCTAGTGGTCAGAGTACCTGACTTCAACGCCGCGGATCCTGGGTTTGAATCCCAGCCGGAGCCAAAGTTAAGTACCAAACCCGCATCGGAGCAGCGTGGCGGACTTCAGAAACCTCTCAGAAATGAGTCTCTCAGCAGGGGGACATTTATAGGCTGTTACTTTAAGAATAATAAAAAAAATATATACATTCATAGGAATATTTTAAACTAGGAACTGTCTGCGACGCGATTCCCCATCCGTCGCGTCTCGTTTTTCAAGGAGGGCGGCCCTTATATGAGCGCGATTGTATGATGATACCGATTTGTATAAGAGGACATTTTTTTTTATTTGAAAAAGTGACGAAACGAGCAAAACGTTCAACTGATGGTAAGTGCAACGTCCTCCCACTCGTCTCAGGGTGACGGGCGCGATCATCACTACGTTTTGCTAGATTTCATAAAAGGGTTATTTCATAAGGGAATGAGGTGATCGCCACCAAACCATTTCTACATCTAAGTAACACTGCCATTATTGTACATTATTTTAAAAATGACTGAAATAAATATCCCTGGGTTAATAAGGGTAAAATATCGCTGGGTTACTTACTGGTTCTTACAAGGACGGAGGCATTTTTTGCGAACCAGTGTTGTAAAAAAAAGAAAAAAAATACTTTTAATGGTGGCGGTGTTCTCCTGGCCGATTTCGACCACGGCGACAACTTCCGAATACTGTCGAGAGCCATCAACTGCGCAGGAGATATTGTAGTGCCACAAGTGTACGCGCAAACACAGAGGCACTCTCTCGTCCCAACCTAACATGATGCGATAAGATCGGAGGTAGGCCAGGATGCAGAGTCAGAAACACGGGGACAATCACAACACAACCAGACCCGAAAACCAACAATTTGTGTTTTAGCACAAATGTTGCCTTCGGCTGGGATTCAAACCCAGGACCCGAGGCGTAGAAGTCAGGTACTCTGACCACTAGGCCACGCGGTCGTCAAATACTTTTAATACGTATTATATAAATAATCTATTTTGAATAAAAATGTATTCTATTCTATATAAAAGAAGTAACGTTTGTCAAACGAAACATTTAGAATATTCATTTCATATAATTTTAATATGTTTTACAATTCTAATATTCCTTTCATCAAAACCTTTAACTGTTGCCACGCCTGCCCATGACAGTTGCAGAAACCCAGAGCGTTGCATTGGAAAATTCTGACTTGTTGCACTGGTCCTCACGAGACATCTGTTCTTAAGCCTTATATACTCAGCAATTGCAGTGGCTATCAGTGCCCTTTAAGTCGAAGCACTGCCGTATATCACTGCTTTATGGAAGAATGGCAGGCACAGACGGTATTACCTGCGTAGGCGGTTTTAATTATGAGACTGCTACCACCACTGAACTCTTATGCAATTGCAAAAATAAATTCATTCATTCCTCTAATTCCATTTAACATATTTATTTCCAAATCTAAGATAAAATTGCTACCCGTGCTTGGTTATTAAATAGACAAGCGAATTTCGTCAAACGTTGTGAACATAGATCAATTTGTATCTAAGATTTATGTGAAAATTCAAAATAAAAACATGAAATCACGCTTCCTCGCTCGGTATTGCAAATTAAAAGCAAGAGATTTAAACACTACATTTTATTTACTTTGTTTTATATTCAAAATTGTTAAGAATTTTGGATTATATATATTTGAAAATATATTTCATTGTTCTAAATCCGCCATTTTGAATTTCTTTTTTATTGTTACACTTCCAAAATATTAACTGACAATGGTATCAACAAATCGGTAATAGAGCTGTACTACTGGAAATTACACATTAATTATTATCTGTAAATAGTCTATGGTTCTATACAGATTAAAAAGGGAACTTGTGCAAATAAACTTTTAAAGCTTTAGCACATCGTTAAAGATCAGCCATTGTTCTCAACCATAAAGAGGGTGAGATGCGGAGGATTTTATTCATATTATCCACCCCTATAAGAAAATGGCCACCGTAGTTGGATGCAGTGAAAGATGGCGCGCGCATGCGCCGTACCTCGCTCGATACATGCCAGGCGGTTAAACCATTAATCCCACATTAATTTATCATCTAATAAATAAAATAACTTTACTTTCAATGGTCACTTCCACAGTATCTAACACTGGCACACACAACACTCTGTTAGTGGGCTTGGCAGAATGACTACCACTCCCTAGCCTTCCCGGTAAGTTTAACAACTGGCGCTCATTTATGGACCTGTGAACAGAATACATGAAAAACACGAAAATTTTGACAATGCAACAATATGTATCGGCGAATGATGTCCGGATTGTGGTTAGAGCTACATCCCCACCGGTTTGTCCCGGCGCAGCAGTAGCCAGTACGTACTGCTGTGACAGGACAATATGGCGGGGACGAGCGAGGCGGTAGGTACGGGCGTCGGCTGGCGTGTGAGGCAGCGCGTGTGTCAGCGTGGCCGAATACTTCGCCCCCTTCGCTTCGCCGCACCCCGCGCAGGCGCCCTCGCACCCTACTCCCCCGCACACCCTCAACACTCCCTCCACACCCTCAATGAACGCCACCCTCAATCAACTATCGATTTTTCACTACAAAAAAAACTGTTAATTCATTATATGTATGCATTTGACACGACATAGTCACTTAAACTTCCTTTAGATAGATACAACATTTTAAAAAAGCTAGCAGAATTGTCTATAGCGAAATTAGGTTATAGGTCATCGACCCGGGAGGCTGCTTCCCTCCGAACCGCGTGGTGCGCTATGTACGGATAGGGCTACCAAACTTAATGAATTTTATAACAGATTTGTTTCATATCCTTGTATTAGGTACTACTTGTACTATGACGTAATAGTAAGTTATTTTTGCATATTTAAAAAAAAATTAATCCTTTGTCACTCTTTTTATTAACGCGTATACTAAATAGTGTAAATAAATAAAATATATACGTGTCACGCCGTGTTATGTCTTCAAAAAAACTACCAATAGAAATATTTGCAAATTTTAGGTAAATATATGTTCTCAAATGATAGTTTGCCTTCTAAATTTTCTAATAAGATACGAATTCATAACTCTATCCTAACGTATACTATATGTTATATAGAGATTGTAAGAATTCCGTTATATGTGAAGAAAGTAAATTGAGGGCGTGTCGCTTGTTATAGGATAATTATGTTTACTACAAAATTACGAACCCATGTCTCAGTGGGCCGCCTATCTACAGAGTCGTGTCTTGAATGCGAATCAATCAATGCCAAATACAAATTATTGGTTTTCGAATCAGATTGATTTCCACAAGACTGATTTCTACAATATTGACGTAAAATTGTTATTCATCGCAATGGCAACCCTATGATAGTCCAGTCGCGATTTCCAAGTACTTCTCGTTACCAGAGCGCGTCACTCCACGTGGAGAGATTCAGGCACCACTAGACCGCCTGAAAATGCCTGATTCGTTTCCCTACTAGCCGGAATGTGTTGAAGTCAATTTTCGTAACGCGTATTTGGTAGATATGACATTGTAAGTTTTATTTGTCGCTTTAGTAGTTTTTTTTGTTAGGTATGTGATATAGATATATATATATATATATAAGTATATCAACATTTTTGAATAATAAATTAATTATATTAAATATGAAACATAATATGAAAATATTTCGATACCTAGACGTAGACTGTTACAAAATAGGTCAATTGTAACACAACATGCAATGTTAAAGACCATAGACAATATTTGATCATGTATAGAAACGTCGGCAGACCAACCGCCTACTGGCCATCTTCGAATGTTTTTAAGATATACTCATTTTTTTTCAGCCTATCACTAGTCCACTGCTGAACATCCCAGTCCTGGACAATCCATCTCCCCCATAGATTGCGATAAAGTTTGTAGCTCTCATTTTGGTGGGATTTTGACATAGTTGTCTCGATTTGCAGGCGGGTTGGCAACCGCAGTTTATTTATTCAGATATTCCAGAAAGACGCTGCTGCCTATCTCCTGTTTTTTTACCTCTCTCGACTTTTACGACACCCACGATATGAGATAGGGTTTAGGTAGGTTCTCTTAAGCCGCCACCACACGACCAATATACTCATTTGTTTGATACAAATTCAAGATTTTGCTGTCACTCATTGTTGTCGAGGCAAAAATCTTTTACGTAAAAACATTGTAGGTAAAAGGCTAGGCAATATTAATTAAATTCTTGAAACCTTCAAGTTATTTCCAAGGAAACGTAAAGCGTAGCCAAGAAGCGAGCTTCGTTCAATAGCTCTAGTAACATGAAGGGAGCTGGTAATCCCCCTGTGTAATATACAGCGAAACTAATTAACAATTACTGAGATCTCGACTCCTCAAACTGTAGTAGCCATCACAAGTACAAAACCGGTAAGCGATCTATAAATCAACCTTTGATTCTGTAAATAAACATCAACATAATCATCATCATTTCAGCCTATCACTAGTCCACTGCTGAACATAGGCCTCCCCCATAGAGTGCTACAAAAGTTCATAATTCTCATTTTGGAGGGATTTTGCCGTAGTTGGTACGCTTGGCAGGCTGGCAACTGCAGTTTATTTATTCAGATGTTCCAGGAAGATCCGGCTGCCCACCTCCTGGTATTTATTTCCCATCTGACGACTTTTACGACACCCACGGGATGAGATGACCCCATCTCATCCCGTAGATTCTCTTAAGCCGCCACCACACGGCATAAACATGCAAATAACTTTATGGTAGACTTTTGGCGCCAACTCGAAAAGTGGCAGTAGTATTTTTATATAATTTTATAATTTCTGTGTATATTTGGAGTTTTGATGTTTAATATTGATAGTGTATTATGCAGCTCCTGAAAGTGTACAGTGACTGGAAAATTAAATTAAATACCAAAATTGTGCTTTTCGTTTTGTCTCCATCAGTCCAGAAAATCTTCAGTAAAAGTCAACTATCATTTTACTTTCGATCAAAATTTTGAAGACTTGCTGCTTGAAGATTGTATACTTGTATATGTTACTTGACACTGGAAAATAGTTTATGACTGTTTCTATTAATGAATAAATAATAATAGCTTTATGGTATATTCGATGACTTATCTCATATGCCATATTATTCCACACTGAGTAATACGCTCAAAAGATTTTAAAACTCGGAAAACAACTTTTATTGTATTATTTATTATTTTTACAACGCAACACCACACCTGAGCCTTTAAAAAACTTCGTAAATATGATTTGCATAATAAACGTTCAAAGAAAAAAAAAACTGTATTCGACTAATCCCGTTCAGAAACTTCTTCGGATATTTTTCTCCTGAAATTTCTTTCCAGCAATAAATCAGTGCGGTTGGGCAATTTATCTCTTCGAGGAACACAGCGTCGTAGGGACCTTTCATTCCCAGACCGCTCCTTTCTCACTATTCTTTTGATAGTGCTCTGGATGCGTTCGAAATTAAATTCAGTATCGTCATTAAATTCCCATAAATAACAATTTTTATATTTCGCTGAATTCCGTACAAGTTACTGAGAAATTTTTGTTACTCGTAGTATTTACACCTTCGTTTTATTTACATTTTCTTTTTTTTTTGTTTGAATTATTATTTAAGTCTGAACCATAGACTATAAGTAACGGATGACAACATGAAGACAATGACATGAAGGCAACAGTAACAAGATGTTTCAGCCACATTACATAAACGCAATGTCCGATTTCTATCCAAATCACTGGACTGGTCAGAAATGTTAACTACAAATGTTAAATAAGTATCACGGTTTCCCACAGACACTTGAGTAACTATCTCAAATGTTCAACACCAGTGACCGGCAGCAGTGTCGAGGTGCCTGACAGGCGGATTGGCGATCGCAGTTATCGCAGGCGAATGTGTTGGCACATTCTCTCAGTGTGGGCAAGGCCTATGTCCAGTAGTGGATTGTTAAGAGGGTTAAATTATGAAAATGTATAAATTTCGAACTTACAGCTCATAAATATGTGATTGTCATGTAAATCTTATGGGTTTCTTTTTACCCCATGCCCATTTTCTTCATCAAGTTTAACCCCACAATACCACCAAATAAGGTCAAATAAGGAATTTAAGTATTTTATACTTACCCTTCTCATCAGATTTTTAAAATGTCAACTTATAGCCTTAAAACGTTCTGTGGGAACTGTTTTTGGGCCATGGGTAGATGGACTACACATGTCCCCGAAATAATTTTTATTTCTCAGACATGCACTAATCTTCATTATGTGGTCCTTCACCACTGAGTCCGGTGGTGGTGAGAACACGGAGTCGCAATTAATTGTTTTTGCGGGGCTGGCATTTCGGAACGAATGCAGTTTGCTCGCAAACTACGAAATTTAAGGCCGCTTAAGTAACTTAAGCTTATGTTGTTCCATAATCTCTAAAGCTACAGAGCAAAATTTTATTTTCCCAATTATTTTTAAAAATGGCAAAAAACAACTGCCAGTACAATCCACAATCGTTGCCTGTGAAACTTTTGAAACTGTAACAAGTTATGTTCATAAAAGTAGGTCAAAGGTGAAGCATAAAACGGCTAAGTGGAGGGCTAGACCTGAGAGTGTCTGCGTTTATAAATAGGTTTACTAACACGACCATACCTTGTCATTATCGTCATCATTTCAGCCTATCACTAGTCCACTGCTGAACATAGGCCGCCCCCATAGATTGCTACAAAAGTTTGTAGCTCTCACTTTGAGGGGAATTTTGCCGTAGTTGCCACGCTCGGCAGGCGGGTTGGCAACCGCAGTTTATTTATTCAGATGTTCTAGGAAGATTCTGCTGCCCATCTCTTGGTTTTCATTTTGCCTCTGTAGACTTTAATGAAACCCACGGGATGAGGTGGGGTGGTAGATTCTCTTAAGACGCCACCACTACTGCTTGTACTACCGCAATAACATTACTTGCACCATTAATCGTTGTAAATTAATCAAATCTTGCTTTTTAAACCATCTAGGTAGGTAGCACCGCAGTGCCAGTTACTCTACCGTGAAGTAATACCAGTAATACTGTGCAAACATTGCTGTTTTTCGGACTGAAGGTCACAGATAGCTAGTGTAATTATTGAGTGTAAGTATTTAAGTACTGATGTCTCAGGGTGACGGGCGCAGTGTGGGCACACAGATTTTCATCTGGAAACTAAGTTCACCACGGATGTCAAAGTTGCTATAGCAATGTGGTTGAATATATTTATTCATACGTTAACAAATATAAGAGCATAAAGTAAATTTAATATATATCTAAATTAAGTACGCTTACTCGTTTTTCTGAGAAAATGAGCCCCGAAAATACATTCTGAGACTTATGAGGTATACCTCATTATAATTTGGATTACGATGAAGTTTTTTTTATTTGATAAAACTGACGGAACGAGCAGAACGTGCACCTGATGGTAAGTGCAGCGTCTGCCCATAACAAATGCTGTGTCACCCAGAACATTTCCGTGTGACACCACACTGCGCCCGTCACCCTGAGACATCAGTTCTTAAGTCTCATATGCCCAGTGATTACGCTAGCTCTCAGTGCCCTTCAAACCGAAACTTCCTGTGTTTCACATTACTGCTTCACGGCAGAATAAATGGCCCTGGGGTAATTATAATCTGGGATAATCAAATCAAAATAGCAGCATCTAAGGTGCGAATTTCTGGTATTGTGGTAACCAAACCGTCTGCCAAGCTTGGAGATTACGGCATATCCTGCTTCTTATAAGAGTTATCTGTCCAGCAGTTGAATAATAAGAGAAAGAAAGAAAGAAAGAAAGAAAATAAAAAGTTATTAAAGATTCGTTGCTACGCTCAATACAAACACATAAAAACAAACAATTAACAATAAAAAGTATTAAGATTTATATTGGATTGCAGCAACGAAAAGGACCCGACTCAGCATTATGCTACAGCAAAATTGTTTCAGCGCTGTTATTCTGTCGGCACCACTAATATAAAACCTACGAGCAGCTGTCAGACAGTTTAAATTTATGCATGTCATAAAATAACAGAAATGCAAAAACAAAACTAAAAATATTTTAAATGTATCAGACATATAACACAAAAGTGTAGTTGTAATAAAGATAAAATCTAAAATAACAACAAATAATGAAAAATAAATAAATAAATATATTACTTTTCACTTTGTTGGCAATAGTATATAATAGAATAATGAAAGAAATAATAATATTAAAAAAATATATAATATTGCATTATATAATAGTGCAAATTCCTGGACAATGGTGTATATCATTGACCAATATTCATTTTTTATCTGTGCAAACCACGTCAAATCTTGTACACGTCATCTATTTCAATTTCAATTAAAAGTAAAATAATGGAAACTGAACTTTATTACGTACGAGTACTTTATTCTGTAAAACATAAGGAACCATCAAAAATTAAATTAAAAAGAATAAAAACGCAACCCACCTACCTAGTGTATAAACAACAAGTCCTTACTGTGTATTTTCTTTGTTATCTAGAATGTACAATTTATATTTATATTAAGAGGCCGATAAATATGCAAAAAGAAAGGAATGGTCTTGATGAAAATAGAAATAGATTTTTTGTTACATTTCCTATTTTATTACCCAGTTACTCTACTACCATTAGAATAATGACAATTGTATATACAATCAATACAGTCACTAAAGTTGACGAAACTAAGTCAAATGTTTGAATATCAAAACCGCGCGAGGACTAAGAGCGCATAAGCACGAGGGAATTCCACCCTTTCCTTCCGTAACGGAGGAAAGAAACAATAGATTGAAAATATGTGTTATAAGACAGAGACAGAAAATTATGTGAAAGCCGGATAGCGAGACTTAAGTTTGTGTCGGGGAAATTATTTGTGGAATAGAGACAGCAACTTTTGCAGGCTAGGGAAGAGGAAAAAGGCTTTATTGGAAAGCTTACATGCAGGAAAGAGACAACAACAAAACTTACCATAGCAATGTGAAGATAAAATGCGCAACCGTGGGAGGTAGGATGGGAGGGTAATTTCTTTGGAGCAGCTGGACCATGCTGGAATAAGTACATTTTCAGTAAAGCGAAACTTGCAACGGAATGTGTATTATTTTTAAACAATGCACTATGTGATGATTTCTTATATTTACGCGAACACTACACATTTAAATGAAACTAATTTTACGGATTTTGTCGCGTTTAATTTTATTATTTATAACCCGACCAAGCATACCACTGCAAGACTTCAAGACACAGTGAGTTCTTTCTGCGTAGATCGGACCAAGAATAATAATTAAAAGCTGAAGGTACTACGGGTTAGCTGTGACATCGGGACATCTGTCACCTCAGTCCTCCCGTGACCTTGGGTGCTGTAAAGCACTCGAAACGTCGGGTTATAAATAATAAAATTAAGCCCGATAAAATCCGTAAAATTAGTTTCATTTAAAAATGCACTAGGTGAGTAAAATATTGGTAAGGGTAGAAAAAGAGAACAAGTGTAAAAACAATTATCATAGCAATAATTGAATGCATATTTATACAAACCTATACATTATTTTTCATCAAATCGATCATACGGCCGTGGCATCATAGGGCAGCATCGCTAGCGGACGTCGTTCAGAGTTTTCCAACCGTGTAGCTGAGAGGCCGGACACTCGCTTTTAACCCATTTTATGAGTGGCCTAGGTTCAATCCCCGGTTTCGGAACAACTAAAATTGTTCATCGCAATTTTAAACGCTGCTAGCTCGGAGGTGAAGAAAGCTTCTTCTCTGGGATATAGTTCGAGGACGTGTTAAGTCCGTTAACCCGCACATTAACAGTATAACAAAGACTCCTCCTAGATACAAAACCCTCTTAAAAATGTGAGGAGGTCGGAGAGCTCAACAATAGGATATTTATTGGCTATTATTTTACTTTTTTACAGTTTTTATACTTTGTTATGTTAATCAAATAGTAAGAGCAGATTTTAATTTTTTTTTTTATTAAATAAAGTGACGAAACGAGCAAAACGTTCACCTGGTGGTAAGTGCAACGTCTGCCCATAACAAATGCTGTGTCACCCAGAAAATTTCTGTGTGACACCACACTGCGCCGGTCCCCTGAGACATCAGTTCTTATGTGTCATATACCCAGTGATTACACTAGCTCTCAGTGCCCTTCAAACCGAAACACGGTAATGTTTGCACACTACTGCTTCACGGCAAAATAACGGGCCCTAGGGCGGTGCCTACCTAGACGGATTCCTACATAGAAATGCTAAATATCCTTTAATCGATATCGTATGAGAGTATACAACAAACTGTTGCTTTTAAAAGAAGGTAAGGAAAACCGTAAGACTAAGTGTTTTAAATTCAAATATAAACACAACAATACATAAAAAATATAAAAAAGCCCTCACAATTACTCAATAGAAATCGGCTTAAACATTGCGCAACTTTTTTGCGTCTAAATAGTGCAATAACTTCTTTTTAAGTAATTTATCAGCTTTGAGGCGTAACGACTTGATCTCTAAACTTCGTAATGTTTGTGTACAATTGCATAAGACGTACTTATAAATATTTCTACAAAAATTACAATTATTCCTTAAACTTTATCGAATTACTTTTTTTTCTATAGCCTAAAAATCGTATTAATTTTGTCACTTGTCCTAGCCAATATTAATTAATTAATGACATAGACAACCATAAACAATATATTTTTAATGGCCGCCCGCCTTTTACCAAATAAAATTATTTCGACGGTAGTTATAAAGAATAAAATGATTGCGTTGGTGCCAATGTAATTATAACAGAATTAATTTTGTCAAATTACAAAATTTTTCTAAATACGTTTAGGTATTTAAAATCATACATAATGGATGCTGGTTTGAAATGAAACCGTCATTTGTTTTTCTCCAGTTTTTGTTTTCTTTTCTGTCAATCCGTCACGTTGGTGAAAGTAATTTCGAATTAGCAACGCTTCTTTGACCGAAATATTGTAGATCGATCGATTTCAGACACGGTCCAATTGGTGGTCGTTTGTTGAGTGATTGTTCGATTTTCCCGCCGTGTAGTTTGTTCTGATCGGTGTAAGATGATGGGACTGTATTCCAGTGGCGCGCTGGGCGGTGTGGAGGTGTTGGACGGTGGTCTGGTGGGCGGGGAGTTGACCGCGCACGTCCTGAGTGCTCAAGCGGCCGCGCATGCCGCCGCCACCGCCGCAGCCGCGGCACATCAGCAACAGCAGCAACAGATTGCTGTTCAACAAATCAGTAAGTAACATTGTTATTTTCAATTTACATATTATACATACAGATAAGTAAACCAGTGGATCGACCTGCTAGGATTTATCGAATTATAAGTTATGATTATTTTTTTTTCGATTTACGGCCATTTCTTATTTGGGATTTATATTATACTTATTATTATGCTTTTAAGATTGTTTTAATAAATTATTTTCTTTTAAAAATTAAAATAAAACTTTTTTTTATTGTTTTTCAAACAAAATTCTTTCTCATGAGCTGTAAAGCTGTCTGCTGTTAAAATTGAAACTCTGCTTTTCTTTTCTGATTGAATGTGTAAATATCTGTATAATAATAATCAGCTTTTTCATAATTAAAAAAATCATATCCTAGTCAACAATAAAATTAATAGGCATAGGAAATTGAGTTTAAAGCATCTACATCATAACCTAAAACCTATTACATGGCAACATTTCAAAATATGATTTAGGCATAAAAAACTAAAAATAAAACAATTAATTTTGTCATTTATATTTTTTATCTTTTACTATATTTTCTTGTAAGTTTAAACACATTAGACAGATAAGAAGAAAATATCAGATTTTGTTATAACAAGTTTATTTATTTATTTAGAGCCATCTACAAAATATGTATCAAAAATAACATTCAATAAAAAGAATAATTTTTTTGACTTATGTTCAAATTTCACATAAAAATAGTTATAGCATGCAGTAAATAAACAAACTATACTGGCAGTAGGATGCCTATGCTGGCAGTAGGATTCCTATGCTGGATTCTGTCTAGGTGGGTACCACTGCAGTGTACAAACAATTGTTTTGGTTTGAAGGGCACTGTTGGCAAGTGTAATTACTAGGAATTTGAGACTAAAGAACTGATTTATCTGGGTGATAAGCATAGTTATTACCTTTGATGTACCAGTATGTCCAGCCTGTGTCTGTTAAACTGGTAGAACACATTTTACGTGACAATGGTGGTAGCAAGAAAACTGCCATAAAGGAAAATGAATGGCAAAGGAACCAATGACAGAACACAGTAGCAGATTCAGAGCAGAACAGAAGCTTTGGGTGACACAGCATTTGTTGTTGTCATCACACCACATTTACTGCTGGTAGGAATCTAGGTAGGTACCACCATACAGCCAGTTTTTCTGCCGTGAAGCAGTAGTGTGCAAACATTACTGTTTCGGTTTGAGGGGCACTGTGAGCAAGTATAATCACTGGGCATATGAGGTTTAAGAACTGATATGTTGGGGTGACAGGCACAATGTGGTGCCACACACAAATATTCTAGGTGACACAGCATTTGTTATAAGCAGACTATTTAATAAGATTATAAGTATGTCTAAGTATTAGTTATTAATTTTGAAACAAAAACATAAGTATGTATATTCAACACAAAATACTATACATTTATTTTGCACATACATATATAGTGATATCTATGTCGCCACATTAAAGGTCATGAAATATCTCATACATTCAAAAATCGCACTATTAAAGTTTCTAAGACATGAACTATATTTATAACATCTAAAGAATAATGTTTGAAGGAGATGTCCTCCACAGATCAGACCACCCAATCTGGTGGGTAGCTACCCTTTTCCTTGGCAACATTATCAAATGTTGCCAAGGATCCAGATCGGGTCACCATTTTTGCATCAGCAAAAATGGTGACCCGATCTGATATTAACAATGCAGCCAGCTTCTTCCAACCACAGCAACAACATCATAGGCAGATACTGTCGTCACATTGTCCTGTCCTCCCCGGCGGGTAGCTACCCTTTTCCATGGCAATATCATCCGCCAAACATATGTATTAACTTTTAGTCTATGTTAATTGTATTTCATTTGATGTTATGTACTGTCCTAACTTTGTATCTAATACTATTATTATAATTATGTATATAATAGGTGACTAGTTATTGCTGGTGTAATACAGTACACAGTTAAATTTGTATGTTGTTTTATTTTTTTAATAAAGTGACAAGACTAGCAAAATGCTCACCTTATTGTAAGTGCAATGTCTGCCCATAACAAATGCTGTGTTACTCAGAATATTTCTGTTTTTCACCACAGTGGGCCTGTCATCCTGAGACATAAGTTCTTAAGTCTCATATGCCCAGTGATTACGCTAGCTCTCAGTGCCCTTCAGCCTGAAACACAGTAATGTTTGCACACTACTGCTTCACAGCAGAATAACTGGCCTTTGGGTGGTACCTAGACGGATTCCTGCATTGGAAACCTACCACAAGTAAAATCATTCTTATCCCTTCTTCTCTCCAAACAGCCAATCATTAAGTCTGTTCTTAAATACAATGACTGATAAAATGTAAAAACTACTATAATATATCGTTGAAGAAAAACAGTTGTTAAAAATAGTTAAAAGCAAATTGAAATATTGTATATTCAATATATTACTAAGCTTTTTGTGCCACATTTTTTTTTTCTGATTTTTTTTTATAAAGTGCTTTGTCCCCTTTAGCTTTTAGAGTAAGAATTAGTTGTTTTTGTTTTAATAAGTGATTAAAAGTTCATTCTCATTCAAGCAAGTTCACATAATGTAAGAGGTAAATACCACATCTGCCCCTAACAGTTGTAGAATCACACTGCACTAGTCACCATAAGACATTGGTTCCTAAATCTCATATGACTCTTCCTTCAAACCGAAACACAATGGTGTCTGAGCACAACTACTTAACGGCTGAATAACTGGCATTGCAATGGTACCCATTTAGGCTTATTCCTGCATAGGAATCCTGCTACCCGTAAAATACTCCTTTAAAAGCTATTTATTTATTCTTAATTGTAACACTTTAATCTATGGAATACATACGTACATAAGATCACAACTGTATCCCATAAGGGGTAGTCAGAGACTGGGCACTCACTGCAAAAGCAGAAGACTGATGAATTTATTTATGCAGATGTTCTGGGAAGTTGCTGCTGCCCGAGTTCCTGTTTTCATTTTCCCTATGCTGACTTTTACGACACCCACAGGGCGAGATGGGATATTAATTAACATACTAATTATTTGATACCCACAAAATTTACATAGATAATAACATCATCATCATCATCATTTTAGCCTATCACTAGTCCACTGCTGAACATTTTGGGGGGAATTTTGTAGCTCTAATTTTGGGGGGATTTTGCCATAGTTGCCACGCTTGGCAGGCGGGTTGGCGACCGCAGTTTATTCAGATATTCCAGGAAGATGCTGCTGCCCATATCCTCCTGTTATTTTCCCTTAGTCGACTTTTACGACACCCACGGGATGAGATGGTATGGTGGATTTCTTAAAAACATACCTTTAGCGAAACGTTTTCTTCACACAGAAACTTCGCCGTCATCTGGGCGGTCGACCCCAGTCACAGCGACGGCGAACACCGCCACGCCAACGGGCACCACTTCACCGTCGCCGAGCAAACTGTTTGTCGGCGGGCTGAGCTGGCAGACCAGCTCTGAGAAGCTTCGGGAGTACTTTGCGATGTTTGGACCGGTCACCGATGTGCTTATAATGAAGGACCCCGTTACACAGGTGAGCCTGGCTCGGTGTTAAATTAAGGCTGTAGGGCAGATTTCTCTGTAGGAGTAATAGGCAGGGCAGATTTCTGTATAGGCCTAGTATGCTGGGCAAATTTCTCTACAGGTGTAGTAGGCTGGGCAGATTTCTCTATAGGCCTAGTAGGCAGGGCAGATTTCTCTATAGGCCTGGCTGGGCAGATTTCTCTATAGGCCTAGTAGGCTGGGCAGATTTCTCTATAGGCCTAGTAGGCAGGGCATATTTATCTATAGGCCTAGTAGACAGGACAGATTTCTCTATAGGCCTGGCTGGGCAGATTTCTCTATAGGCCTAGTAAGCTGGGCAGATTTCTCTATAGGCCTAGTAGGCAGGGAAGATTTCTCTATAGGCCTAGTAGGCTCGGCACATTTCTCTATAGGCCTAGTATGATGGGCAAATTCCTCTGTAGGCTTAGTGGGCTGGGCAGATTTCTCTATAGGCCTAGTAGGCTGGGCAGATTTCTTTATAGGCCTAGTAGGCTAACCGAGTAAGCGAGTAACCTGGGTTCGATCCCCGGCGGCCAGCACCTCCAAAATTGTTCTACAATTTTAAGTGCTGATTTACCACGTGCTCGGCGGTGAAGGAAAACATCGTGAGGAAACTTGCATATCCGAGGAATAGAAATATTTCCAGGACATGTGAAGTCCGCCAACCCGCATTGGAGCAGCGTGGCGGATTCTTCCTAGCTCCAAAAACCCTCTCAGAAATGAGAGGAGGCCTGTGCTCAGCAGCGGGACATTTATAGCCTGTTACTTTACTTTACTTTCATTGCTACTCACAAACAAATATGGCGAGCTTCGGTATCTAAATTGAAATAATGTAATCCATACTATAAACATTATAAATGCGAAAGTAACTCTCTGTCCCTCTGTCTGTTTGTTACCATTTCACGGCTCAACCGCTGCAGCGATCTTGACGAAATTTGGCACAGACTTTGCTTGCATTCTGGAGACGGACACGGGATACTTTTTGTCCCGGAAAATCGAATCACTCCCACGGGATGTTTAAAAAAAAACCTTTGTCCGCGCGGACGAAGTCGCGGGCATCAGCTAGTTGATAATACAACTTAATTCTTAATGGTTAGAGAGTAGGGAGTATCTTCTGTGGGCGTAGCGCAGCCAGGGCATCGAATCCGCACCTTGTATCATTTAGGCTGGTCAGAATTGTAATACCAACATTTGGGACTGTTGTTGAGTGCCTCCCACAATGGAGTACTGGCGACGAACTAAGCCATAACTGAGAATGTTGTTCCCCATTATTTTAAACTATTTATTAAAGAAAAACTTTTTAGAAAGAAAGAAAGAAAGAAAGAAAGAAAAAGCATTTATTAGTACAGCACAACAAGACAACGCTCACGCGCAGCAAGAAAACTCATACACAATAGAAACACATACTAATTAAAAAAGAAAATACAATCATGAAAAAAAAAATATAATACAAAGGCAGTGTGCGTGCCTCACGGCTGAACCAATAGGTCTCCAGATCAGCTTAATGTCAGACTGTAAAGCCTGACGCTGGTTTTCATATGGAACCTAAGTGCACCACGGATGTCAATTTAAGCTGTAGCTATGTGGGTTACTAAATAGTTAAAGTTAAGTTAGTTTAAGAAGTAGAATTATGATACATGTACATGTATATTTTCGGTGATGTAATTGCTGTTAGCCTTCTCGGCTTTTACAGCTTCATCGGATACTGTGTAGTTTTTCCTCCGGCGACTTTTTTTTTTTTTTTTTTATTTGGAATAATAAACAGTTACACAATATTGTAATGTTAAACAGAGTTTAAAAATCACAAGTTTATTGATGGCGTTGTGTTACTCAAATCTAGCATATGCTTTTCTATAACTTAATGAGATTTATAAAGGAACTTACATATAAAATGGTTTTTTTTAAGAAACGACACCCACGGGATGAGGCGGTGTGGTAGATTCTCTTAAGCCGCCACCGCACGACACACACCCAAACACCCTGACCCGGGGCAAGTTTCTGTAGGTTATACAAATTCGGAATTATTAAAAAATTTGGAAAAACGGGAATGTACAGAACGCAATCGCTTTAGCCACTTACACTTCACATCGCGTGAACTGGTCGACATAGTACCTAGTGTCTACGAGTCCTGGGTTCCTTATATCAGCCGGAACCACCTATTGTCGACGAACTAAAATGTTTGATTTTCGGGTATGGTTGTTATGTGATTGTCGCCGTGTCTCTGACACCGCCAATCTTAACGCATGCGCGTTACATCGGGCCCGGGTGGGTTGGGACGAGCGAGTGTTCGAAGGATGTCGCCGTGATCAAAAATCAGAAGGGCATCTTATTTTTATTAGGGCATCTTCACACCTGGATTTATTTTTATTTATTTATTTCAACAAAATATTACAAAAATATCACAAAGTTCTTAGTCGCCAAACTATAATCATAGCTTGTAGGCGTTACGCTCCTCTTTTTACGTTCCTAACGTAATTTTTTTTTAACATCCATAATCTAATACTTTTAACTTAAAACTAATATACATATTTAACAAGTATTTATATATATATATATATATATATATACAGGGTCATTCGTAATGTCCGATACATCCCGACAGGCTGGGCTTAGAGACGATGTGTATATGCCCCAAAAATATAATGAGCCTCGTAGCGTGATACCTGTAGGAGATATGTCGAAGAATTTGCTTAAAACTCATAGGTGACTACCCTGTTATACAGCTGATCGAGACAATGAACTCATATATTTAATTGGGCGTTTTTCCATTGAGCTGCCATCGAAAGAACTCGCAAGTACTAGGATAACACGAAGCTTAAGGAAATCTGTTGCGAAGTAAATCTGTTAGTGTGACGCTGTAGTAGGGTAACATGAAATAAATGGAGAAGAAAACGTATTTTGAATTTGTCTGGTTCGGGGCAAAGACTTTCTGAGTTAGGGACGTGTAAAGTTTTACCTAACAAATAATTTTAAAGTTTCGTATGGAAATTTTCAGTATTCAATTCTGTCATAAAAGCTTCACTGTTGCGTTTATCAGATCAAAGTAGCATGGGCAGGTGCCGGGATGTTATAGCAATTATGAATGACGTTGTATATAACAATAGTCGTATTTCTAAATTAAGCTACCATATTATTTCACTAGTATATAATCTTTTTATTTTCTTTTCGCTTAATAATAAATCGGGATACCTGTTACATAATTTCAGAATTATGTACTTTCGCGTCCGCTCACCGTAAAAATTATTTGCCCTGATCTCAACTGATCTCCCTCTCGCTTTAGACCTCGTATACTGTTTAATATTTCTTTTACATTTATATTTGTCACTACGTTCCAGTTGCAAACAAATAATCTATTTTTTTATTTACAGCCAATATTTTACCGTCGTGTGAGTCGTCTTTGCGCTTATCTCTAACCTTTTTATCGACTAATAACTTTAAAAATCTATTTTGTATAAAAAAAAATCTATAAGTATGTTTAAATGTAAGGCCATAACAACTCAGTCCATAACTAATTCGGCTAATGCAAAATACATACATACATACAGTCACGCTTCTTTCCCATAGGGGTAGGCAGAGACCACATCTTTCCACTTGCTACGATCCTGACACACGTCTTTAGCTTCTTCTACTGCCATCAGCGTTTTCACACACGCTCGTCGGTTGCGGGTACTTTTAACGTGACCTTTCCTCAATAGGTCACCGATCTGATTGTGATACGGACGCCTAGGTCGACCCTTACCGGCTTTCCCATTCACGCTTCATAAATCTGTTTCTTCAATCTCCTATCATTCGTCCTCTCTACGTGTCCAGACCATCTAAGCATCCCTTTCTCTATCTTTATCACTACCTCTTCAACCACACCGCAACGTTCCCTTATCACGCTGTTTCTCACTTTGACAATCAGAGTTACTCCAGCTATACTTCTCAAACTTCACATTTTCACAGCGTTAATCTTACTTGCATAATAAACCATATATAAACTCCTTTTTTTTTCAAATTAATTTGAGATGATATAATTTACCGAATATTGAGTAGTGTCTTAGTTGATAAGGTCTTATTCTATTTAACGTAAATTGAGGTAGGTTGTGTCGTTATTGTGCGTGACAACGTCTGGTCTGCCTGTGATGAATGAAATCAAACTCTTATGTTTTTTTTTAATTATCGGTGAAAAGATTCACCTGATGGTAAATGCAACGTACGCCCATAGCAATGCTGTGTCACCCAGATTATTTCTGAGCGGCAATACACTGCGCCCTGAGACATCAGTTCTTTGGTCTCATTTGCCCAGTGATTACAGTGCCCTTCAGAACGAAACACATCGATGTTTGCACACTACTGCTTCACGGCAGAATAACTGGCCGTGGGGTGGTACCTAACTAGACGGATTCCTGCATAGGAATCCTACCACCAGTCAATTTTATCTGTAATTACTGTCTAAAATACAATTACATAGTGCGACTTCAGCGTTGTAGACTCTCACCTCAAATATAACTTAGCTTTGCACCAGCAGCAGCGACGAAAAGGTCTTACTAGATCTGTAACAATAAAATTCCAAAAAAATGTGGCCAAAATACACATGTAATTTTCAAAAAAACTTATCAAGACTTTAAAAAAAAAAGTAAAGTAACATCCTATAAATGTCCCACTGCTGAGCACAGGCCTCCTTCTCATTTCTGGGAGGGTTTGGAGCTGGTGAATAGTCCGCCACGCTGCTCCAATGCGGGTTGGCATATCTAGACTTTAAAGGAACATAATTACACAAAGCATATTTCTTATAATATGCTTTGTGTAGATCATTATAAAGAGCACAAAGATGTGTGGAAATAACTCTTACTCTGCACTAGCAAACGCCCTGGCTACCAAAACACACATTTGATATTGTATAATGAATGAAATAGTGAAAAATTTATCTGTATTATCTATACAAATAAATAAAATTGAAGTGTCTGTTTGTTTAAATGAAACGTAAATAAATATAAGAGATCATTGTGTCTGTTTGTAATAACAATATAACAATGCTTATGAAAGTATACTTTTACTGGTGGTAGGATTCCTATGCAAGGAGTCCGTCTAGGTAGGTACCACCCCAGGGCCAGTTATTCTGCCGTGAAGCAGTAATGTGCAAACATTACTGTATTTCGGTTTGAAGGGCACTGTGAGCTAGCGTAATCACTGGGCATATGAGACTTAAGAACCTATGTCTCAGGGTGATGGGCACAGTGTAGTGTCACACAGAAATTTTCTGGGTGGCACAGAATTTGTTATGGGCGGACGTTGCACTTACCATCAGGTGAACATTTTGCTCGTTTCATCACTTTATGCAATAAAAAAAATATACAGTACTTGTAAGAAAAAAACATTTTTTTAAATATTTGTCTGTCTGTCTGTCTGTTTGTTCCGGCTAATTCTCTGAAACGTCTGGATCCTTCACTGACAGAATAGCTGATATTATAACGAGTAACTCAGGCTACTTTAATTTAAGAATGATTTATAAGTGTTCCGTACAATAAAAAAAAAACCAAAATCTTATTAAAATGGGGAAGTATATGTATATCATTGATCAGGGTCGCCTTTTCTACGCGATGTGAAACCGCGGGCCACAGCTAATATAATTTATAAACGACATGTGATATGCCACTAACAGGGAACCCCCTAGTTTTTTTGCCAGTTCTTCTCTGACGAGGTGTCAGGTTGACCCCTAAATTTTGACATTCACTACAAGCTCCAAAGAAGCCTAAATTTAGTATAGAAATATAAATTTTGACGGGCGAAGCTATTTACACTATATTTTGGTGCACGCAGGCCTACCAATGTGGTGTGAGACGTTGTCGCATCAAAAATTTAATTTCAAAGATGGCTGAATAGGGAGTTATCGCAGGAGGAGTTTCAACGTTTGTCGGTCAGTGTAACTTGCCAACAATGCTGTTATTAGGTTGTCTGGAATAGATAGTTTGAAGTAGGTAAAGTAAACCTGTAACTATAGGGAGACGTTGTACCATAAACTGGAAAATATTTAATTTGGTTGGGAGGTAGGCGGCTGTAGAGAATCTACCATCCCATCTCATCACGTGGCTGTCGTAAAAGTCGACAGGGGCAAAATTAAAACCAGGAGATGGGCAGCAGCATCTCCCTGGAACATATGAAAGAAAAAAAACAGCGGTTTCCAACCTGCCTTCCAAGCGTGGAATGTATGACAAGATCCCCCCAAATCGAGAGCGCCAAACTTTTGTGGCAATCTATGGGGGAGGCCTACGTTCGGCAGTGGACTAGTTACTAGATAGGCTTAAGTGATGATGTGATGCTGATGAGAGATTTTCTGATATCTGTTATTTCGTCTTAAATGTGTGCGCCTCAATCTGTCATAGTGTCTATTCTTTTATATATCTGTTTGTGATGAAAACAAGATAGTATTTACACATTACTGCTTGACTGCAGAGTTGAGTAGATACCTACTGAGTGGCACTGAGATGGTACCTACATAGTTTTTACCCTGATTTATATTTTAGTTGATTTCTTTCTAAAAATCAGTTTTCACTAGACTTTACTGTCTTGAATTTGAGGTTTAGAAATTATTATGCAGTGCCTGGATTTATTTAAAAAAAAATGTTTATGGTACAACATATACAGTTGGGCTATGGTTGATATGAAGTATTTAGGACCACTAACAATATTTTGACTAGACCAGACTGGCATGCTAGTAACACTAACACTAGACATTGTACTAAATGTCTATACCTAAATAGTCACTATTTTAATGATTGCTCTCTTTTCTTATAGACACAGAACAGTAATTTAGGTAGATGTTCATTTTGTATTTGATGTTGCCATGCAAATATTAATATAGAATTTGGTAACAATTTCATAAAATCCGCGGCAAGGCAGTGCAACACCAAAATCGAAGTTTTATTTCAAGTAACCCTTATTTAGTTTCGATGAGTTGCAGTGATCACATATTACAATATTCTTTTGGTAGTGTATTGTTCACTGACAGTAAAGTTTAACTAACACGTAGGTCCTCCCAAAGTGGTAGCATTTTCTATTCAGTGTGTATTTTGCTATTATCAATAGAATAAGAAAGTAAGAAGTTTCTCATTTCTGTCTTTGTCATAAAAACATCCTGTTTTATTTACTATTACTGAGTTTTAGATTAGTATTTTTTTTCTAATTTAAACTATTTGTAACTATTTGGTAACTTGTACAATTAGATTATTAAAAAAATTAAAATATTCTATTTCCTTTTTCGATTTTAAAAAGAATAATTTAGTAGTTTTTTTTTTGTTAATATGGCAATACTTTGATGAAGTTATATGCAATTATTATCAATATTAACTTTACCGTAAATTAACATACAATATCAGTTGAAAAAAAATCTACTAGCTGTATAGGTAGGGACTGGCCCTCAATATGTAGAGGTTGTAGTAACCCTAGCTTAGTTAAATCCACTAGTTAGGTAGCTCTCTGTAAATATGTACAGCTCTGTCACTGATACTATTCTTAATTCTTACATTCATCTATGAAAGGATGCTAAAAATAGAACCTTTAGTATGTAGATCCCTTTCAGTTTGTCATGTGTACTTAGCCGGGCCGCGCGCAGCGTTCGCGCGGCTTCGGTTTCATTACGTTCCAGGAAGCGGCCTCCGTGGACAAAGTGCTCGCGGTCCCGGTCCACACGCTGGACGGGAAACGCATCGATCCCCAAACACGCGACGCCCAAATCCGCCCCGCGCCCCGCCAAGACGAAGAAGATCTTCGTGGGCGGGGTCGGGCAGGACACCTCGGCGGATGAGGTCCGCGCTTACTTCTCCCAGTTCGGCCTCGTGGAGGACGCCGTGATGCTGATGGACCAGCAGACGAAACGCCATCGGGGCTTCGGCTTTGTGACCTTCCACTCCGAGGAGGCGGTGGAGCGCGTCTGCGACATCCACTTCCACACGATCAAGAACAAGAAAGTCGAGTGCAAGAGGGCTCAGCCCAAGGAAGCAGTGGCTGCGGCGCCTCTGGCTTTGGGCAAGCGGCTGGTACTTCGGCCAGGGCGCGGGTTGGTGTATGGAGGCGTGGGGGCGGTGCCGACAGTGGGCGCCGTGGGGGCGGTGGGCGTGGGCACCCACGCTTACCGCTACGCGCCGTACGCGCTGCCCACCCCCGGGACGCTGGTGGCCCCCCCGGCTCCGGCGCCGGCGCCCACCCTGCCGCAGTTCGGCGCCGCGTACTCGCTGGCCGGCGTCGACATGTCTTCTTTCCAGGGCGTCGATTGGAGCGCCATGTACGGCCTCCCCATGTACATCTAAGCTGCCAACGAAGCCCCACCCGCCTGCCGAGGTTAGGTTGACGCAGCTTTTTATTAATAATTTGTTTTGTCTTACTATAGTTCCTACGTACTTTCGGAGTTAGGGTCGCGTCTTGCCGAATTGATGGCCGCCGAGAGAAATTGTCAGGTATTCGAGTTTATTTTTCCCTTCGAAGCGATCGGCTCATCGACGTAGGTTTAAGTCAATTTTTTTAAACTCGAAGCAATACTCGGGCCCCCGTTTCGGGACCGGAGGCAAAGATACGCATTTCGTTTTTTTTTTTATTAAAAAATTAATATAAGGCGAAGATCTCAGATAATTTAGTTTGACCTAAACAAAACTAATTTCTTTCGTGTATCTGTCTTGGATTTAAAGTAGTTTAGTAGTGCACGATCGTTGGCGATATTGAAGATTATTATTTATAAAGTGTATACTTGATGAATCTCATGCAGCTATGTATTTTTCTTTTCATATTTCGGTAATAGTTATACACTGCACGCGGACGCCATTTGACGCGCTTCGCCGCCATTTTGTGCCTAATGATGTATATCGTTTGCTAACCGTTCGCGCAGCTTGACGTATTCGAAATCAGTATTATAATTTGGTGCCATCCTTTTGAGGCGACTAAATTGTGCCAAATCACACCGGATACGAAGTTTTATGAAGACGGCAATGTCATTTCTATAGACAGTGGGGCTATGTAAAATAGAATTTTATATCGAGAACTTTAACTTCCGTCGTTTTTTCTCCAAACTTTATTGAGCACCATGGTTACAATATAGACAATTTAGACTCAGTATTATCGAGCCGGTCTTGATTATCGATTGTCAATGATTGCGCCAGTCAAATAATTTTAAATAAAATTTCTGATTTTAAATTTTATTCTGATTTTGTACATCTAATTTTTTTTAAACGAAGAGCATGCTTGGTACGAATTCTAATTTAATACCAATGCTTTCTACCTAAATCCCTCCACCTCCCCCATGTTTGTCCCCCCAAATGACCTTACGAAACTGAAAACACGTTCAGAACCCATCTACCCATTGTCTATAGATAGCTCTTGAAAGGCCTGAAAGGTCTACAAGGCATTCGGAAACGCGTCAAATGGCGTACGGGGTGTAACCAGTTCACGATTCAGTACTCTCCCATACATATCTAACTCGAGTGGAAAGCAATCTCATGTAGCATTATATTTATGACTTTAGTAATTTTATGATAGCTCTGTCCTCTTACGGAGTGTCGGTGACTCTTGTAGCTCATGGAGAACTCTTCTATTGATCGGGAATTGCCTTAATAAATTTAACTGAAGCTCTTAAAGGATTTTATTGTTACCGTTCCCGACTTCGCGTATTTGACTAGAGTGTTTTTATTTTAGATTTGGTCACAATCAGCTTTGGCAGCCAGACGCTAGACAGTCCGAGAGTCACCGACATACGTTCGGGCGAAACTTAGTATTTACGTCTAATCGACTAGTATAGCAGTTGAGGGAATGCAAACTAACACCCGAGTGTCTCGTGACAATAAGCTAAGTATAAGCCGCTGTAGATTGTCATTGCCGCGCGTCTTTGTCTGGACCCGGCGCCACGTTGGGCGCCAATATCGAAATATACTTTTGTATACTATATTATTGGACTTTGTATTATAGCTGTTTCCTTATACAATATATTCATGTATAGAACTATGATCATTTAGCTTGGTGCAGATGGTGTGCTAGTTGGTTTTTGATTACTCGCTCTTTATTTCCAGTTCGAGTGCATGGTACATTTGCGTATAGTTTGACAAAATTACAGTTTTTAATCCTATCTCACTTCTTTATTAAAAATTTGATTTTAGTTTTCTTAGCTTTAATAGGAAAAAGCAGAAAACGTCAGAGTATAATTTGCATTCGGAATGTCTTTGTATTTTAAACTTATTTAATAACAGTGTAGTGTTAGATCGAATTATATAATAGACTCTTAAAAGCAATACTTAATTCTTACATACTGTGATTAGACAAGTATTATATGATAATTATAAATAAAAGACGATTATGGTTGTGTTCGTGCAATTTGTAGTTTTAAGTCGATATTTTCGGGGACATAGTCCGACAATATTATGGCTATATTACGTGAACAATACTCAGGTTTGGAGTACTTAATTTATTCGTACTTAAATGTTTTCAATCGCATATTACTTGACATGTTTCCGATGTACTTAGCCGTATTAAATACATCTCTCTAAAAGTATTACATTTAAAATAAGAAATGATTCCATTTTATCGCATGCTAGATGAGTATTTCTACAGCTCATAATTTTTCCTGATTGGTAGCAATATTATAAAATTAGGACAATATGTAGAATTAACACAAACTAAGAATATCTCAAAGAAGATACTTTATTCGAATTTGGAATTTGTAAGGTGAATTTCGTAAGCCGAAGGGCTAATACCTAAATTTTGTTTCAATCAAAATAGAACTTCAATTTCTCAAGTCTATCTCCCATATCATCAAATATCCCGCCATAAGCCAAAATTGACTTAAAACGACTTGATATGGTATTTGTAAGATACCAGATTATATATTATACTCTCATTATTATAAAGATACGGTCCAGGCATAGACACGCGGTGACAGTAGAGCCAAATGCATGCGGTAGCTTCGCCGGCCTCATTCCCACGCCGGCCGGCACACACGTTGTAACCTTGGGGTGTGGAAACTGATCTTATTTGTGTATTTGATATTTCATAAAGCCGAGTTCCAATTTGAGAATAACTTTTAAATTCTTTTACTTAAATGACACCAGTGATTGGTATCTATTTGAACTACATAGTGTAATTGTTTTATTTATGGCCGACCCAGTGAATCTAAACTCTTAGTTCCACATGTTTTAAATTATGAAAGTTCTAACAGCTAATTGATTAGTCCCACTTGTTTTGTGTAGTGGTATTGTTTCTCTTTCCACACGTCGAGGCTACCGAATGCTATACCACATGTGTACACACCTATCCTTATTATTATAGCAGTATTCTTAATGTAAGTAGGCTAGAACCTCCTGAGATTATTCGCGTGTGCCGCATTTTTTCGTGTCGATTCTTCGATAACTATCGGATACGAATATCGAGAGAGAATCGACATCTCTATCGATGGTTTGAGTAAATGCTGACTCTATTCCTTTGACTTCTTGCCAAATTATTAAAAACTTCTGCTTGACACGTGAAGATGCGGCATCCGCCTCGCCCGAAGATAACACCTTTTGTATATTAGCATTTTCCTAAAATTCTCAGTATTAGATGGTTGATAATATTATTGATTGTGATGTCTTACATTTGGTAACCCCTCTGCTGGCGGCCGCTTGGTATCACGCCAGTGTTGCCGTAGCGGCGAAGCTCATAGAATTTGAAATGTGTACTTAATTTTTTATATATATATGTATTTTGCTGCGTGAAGTCTTTGCTTTTGGGAGGGACTTCCCGCGGGCGTATGAAGCATACATTTATTTTATTATTTTCTGAAACACTTGTATTAGTTACATTGGTAACGCTGGTTTTAGCCAGCGTCCGTCGCTTTTGTGATTGAAAGAGATTGATTTTTTTATGTTTGCTCGACGGACGCCGGCAGTAGGTTAGCTGTAGTTATTTTGTATTTAGTGGACTTAGTGTTTGCCCGTACATAACTGTATGTAATGGAGCACCTAGAGATACCCAATGTGTCATTACATTATTAATATTAGAACAATATATTGTGTGTTTTATTTCGCGTAGCTCCGAAATTGGGGTTAGATCCTTTTCGTGACGGGGTGTGGTTCTGTTTCCTTCACAATTTGCTCTTATATAGTCTTAGCTTGCACGTCGATTAAGTTGTCCTATACATAAAGTAGATTGTTTTGCGTGTGATAATTTTTGTGAGGAGGCGCTCGCCCCACATTGGGCGCCAATATCGTAAGTATAGAAAGGTGGGGCCCGCAACGCTTCGGCCGGTGAATAGGTAAGTTGGCAGAGTAGCGAACTCGATTGAGGCATGCGTATATAATTATGTATATTCATATAGCGTAGATTAATGCGTCTTGTATATTCATAACTAACACAACACTCACTCGGACCTCTACCAAACAGAGTAATCATAGGGCATGGTTGGCATGGATTTATACGTAAACAAACCGAACGAGTATCTTCCAGACTCACTGTCAATTCTTCAACGGGCGTTTGCCACACGTTGGTTGTGAAACGTGCTATTAGGATATTCCTTTTAAAGCTTAAGATATTTAACTTTGAAGGGAATATTGTTGCCGTAGACACGTAGTTTAGATCTTGTAGTAACGCTTCGCTTGAGGCCTACAGTCTTCCTCGTTTTGAAGTCTGCGACTAAATTGATTTGCCAATGACGAGCCAAAAATAATTCGCCAAAACTAATTTGTTTGCTCAAGTGACTCTAGAATATTCTCGAATGCTACAGCTCGTGTAGAAATCCAGATTACAATGATGTATAACACACGGGTTGACTTTTAAACTTAAATTGTCTGTGACGTAAAATAAAATGTATTTTGCCAAAATAAACGACCGCTTTCCCGCCGGAGTAGTTTAAGGTTAAGACAATAATTTAAAAAGGGAGACGATGCCAACTCAAGACGCTAAAATTATTCTGATATCGTGTGTTGCCATTTACAAATACATTCCTCTCTAGTCATTTTTTTTTTATTTAAGAATTGTTGGGTGTGTTGATGCGGCGTTAATACGAAGGTGAAAACCACAAAACCTTATCTTGCTCAATCCTTCATGCCTCGTAGTTATTACTTGATATTCTATGAAACAGCTTAAAATTAGTATGTGCCATACACGACATGCCATAGCACAGCAACCGACAATTTTCAGTAGTGGTTACTCCGTAGCTTCGCAATTCCAGGCTCACTGGACCAATGTAAGCAAAACGTTAAAAAAAAATATTCTCAATTATTATTAAGGTTATAATATACATGGATTAATATACAACTTTTGGATTGGTATAAAAGTATGTTAATAACAACAAAAAAATTATGTTGTGTGTTTCAAAATGTGCGGCAGATGCTAGAGTAGTGATGTAGTGTAGTGATTTTGAAATTTTACATACAATATACTATAGTGAATTTAAGTATGACTAACCGAAAGCAATAACATTATTATAACTATTATAAAGCAGCACGCGCGCGCTGCGGCTGAGTGGCACGTGAGGCACGTGACACGGTTAAGGCATTGCACCTATTTGTTCGTTAGAATAACATCGAGAATGGCACAGCAGCGCGCGCTCAATCGTGTTAGATGAAAATATTATACACTCTGCATACAAGATATTTTTGTATAATAGAATTCGGTGTATTCAGTAGCGAGTTGGTATTTGTATTTTAAACGTTAATAATCGTGATAAAATGAATAACACTTGTTAATAAGTGAAAGTATGTGATTTACTTGTTTAAAAATGTAGGGCGCTCTTCGTGCCGCCGCTTGGGGCGTGCGGTCATGTTTGCTCGTTTCACGCATATATCAATGTTGCCAATCCGTTATAAATTTACCAAATTAATTACGTCCTATGTACAAATAATTCTGAATTTATATGAAATAGTGTTGCCATTTTGACCCGCCTAACCGTTATTAAATGCACTATACGTAATTCGTAAATATTACACTATTAAAATGGTTCGATTGGCAATGTCTGATTGAACATTATATTGTTTCACAACAACGTTACAACTTTATAAGTTTTCCACGCCTTATATACCAATGTTTTTTTTTTATATTACTGAAAATTATTTCCAGAATAAGTAAACATATTTCGAACTTGGCAACACTGATTATGTTTTGGCGCCACTATAATATGTTGAAGTGACGCTAGCGTTTTAATATTGCAAATTCGGAATAGAGGCTGTAATAACATTCCTTTGTGTATACTTTATGTGTAATCGCATTTTTTTTTATGGTAGTTTACCTGTTTCAATACAGATAGTTTTCTTATCATAGATATAGTAGATATGGGCTGTTTTTATTTTATCTACACTGATTGCTACAGATTATATTGTGCAATATGTAATGGACTTTTCTCTATGTAATAATAATGTTGACAGTATACCCGTAGCTAGGGGCGGGATCGGTTGTAGGTGTGTAGATTTCCTTATTTGATAATTTACTTGGAATAGATCCTGGAGCATAGAAATTATCGTGAATATTATTTACTTCATCCTTCTATTCAGTACATATCCCCGACATTTGGCCTACAACTAAAGACAATAAATACGCCATTGAGAATATGCATTTATTCAGTAATTCGTGCTGTCATCATCATTTTTTTAAAAGGCACGATTTAAATGGAAATGTAAAGAAAATAAACGGTACTAATACCGATTCAATGTCGTGGTTTTGTATTTACGTTTCGAAATCATATGTTCTATGCGAAAGGGTTTTTAGTAAGAGTGGCTTCTGTCGTTGATTTAAGATAATTGAATGTTTTTTGTAATAGTTACCGGCATACGATGGTCTTACTTGTAGATTATGTATTACCTACTGCGCCTTTCTTTGGAAAGAATTGAATCATAGTTACACTGTGCTTTGTTTTTATGAAAAAGGCGTTCATGTCACATAGGCGGGGGACTCCTAGAGCCCCTTAGAGATGCTGTAGTGCGCAGGCCGCGCGCCTCCTTCGAAGCCTTTCAGTAAAAATATTTTCTATGGTTCATCTTCACTTAGACAAGTATTAGAAATAAATGGTAATAAACACAGCCGATCTTTCATTTATCGCTTTTTCGTACCTTGAATTAGTTATACAATTTTTTTCAATAACAATCCGTAGCAAGCTTAAAGTCCCACGTCGGGCGCCAGTAACTTATTATATTAGTTCGATTCCCCCAGTTTTAGTAGTGTCTAGTAATGTGAATAGTATGAGAAGAAATCCTCTAGCGTATACTACAAGTAATGGCCTCTTGTTCGGAGAACTTTACTTGACTAAGATAAATCTCATGCTATTTTTCTATCATCCCGTCGTATGCTGACGACGAAATAGCATGTGGATTGTCTTTTTTTTTAACGGTCGTCTTAGTCTAGTCTCGCTTCCTCGCGTAAGTGGTTGAGCAAGTTAGTATACACTGGAGATATTCGACTATCGGACATAGATGCATGGTGACATCGTAAATACAGTACGAAGCGAGTTTTAGCGATGCAGTGTGCATGAGTCGGTGACAGCGAGACCAGAGCTCCGACGTGGAAGACTGAAGATCGACGGGTTTAATTTTTTTTATTCATGCGAGACAATACTGAAACATTTTTCAACATTGGTCCAACGATCACCTGTTAAATGTGGCCAAAAGGGATTATACAGCGCTAGTGCTGTCTCTTTTTAGCTGAAACAATCCTTGTAATCCTAGAAAGAGATAAGTTTTAGCTGTATTATTACTCTCAAGTCTTTCTTAAACGGGTCGTGTACAGAATATCTTAATAGCTTAAGAATGTTTTCTATCGCGAAGCTGAAACTAATATTACGCTTTTTTGGAATTGTCATAAACACTTTCACATACTTGCATTTTTAAAATACGTCAGTCAGTATTGTCTTCCAGATTTTCAAGCGACAGTCACATCGCTTAATTATTTTTGGTGTCCTATTTCTAGAAGTGCATCCCAGTATTTTAGATATGTAGACGAATAGACATGATTTTGGGTGCTGGTTTATATTGGTATTTGATATCGTAGTTAATTCAGTTTTTAATAGTGATTAAAATTTCACGTGAAACGCTTTAAGAGAATTTATTTTTTACCAATCTCGCGTAGTGTTACGTAGTGTCGAGTAGTTTAAAAATGTTAGATGAGAATTTAAAAAGCATATCAATTAACACCTATGATGAAGACACGATTGTCTTGTGCCTTATTTAGTTTCTCCCTTCGGTATAAATATTGCTTTGTCGATGAAAATGCTAGTAAATTTTTAGACGTAGAATACGGACCAATAATGATTAGTTTGGGAAATGGAGACAATATTTTTTGTACAATTTTATTGTTCTTTTAAATCTAATGGCGTTAAGACGTTGGTAAAAACATGACGAATTAGATTTTCTTTTTCTTTAATCGGTAGTGTATTTTATAGAAAACTATTTGTAAACGTGGAACAGTAAAATATAGCGACCCCTTTCTCTCGTAGTACAAAGTAAAATAAGTATTTTATAATGTAACCATTGTAATGTCATTTTGACATGTCTTCCTTAAAAACGATAGACTGATGTTAGTCACCCGTTGTGTATTTTTTGTTTTTCATTTTGAATCCCGTCTCGCTGGGATGCACTAGATTTGTTTTATGTAAGTAATCATAGACAATGTGAGGGCGCTTGTTTGGACCCCGATCTGTCAAATTTTGGCGCCACAATTTCGACATTTACCATATCGAATAAAATTCAAATCATGGTCTGAAAAAGTGCTTTTTCAAATATCTTTGAAAGTAAACGAATGGTTATTTAACAGTAGTTAACGAGTGTTCCGTAGAAAAACCCCTGTACAAGACTTCGCAGAGTGCCTCATAATGTGACAATACCTTAGATCACATATTTCCCGTTAATAAAGATTGTCTGCGCATTTATTCTTACCATTTTTTTTATGTAATCATAATCAGATTCCCTATTAATCTCTTGATATTGTTAAAACAAAATTTAGAACGATGAAAAGATTTTTTTCCTCAAACTTTTTAGTGGTAACAATGAATACGTATTAATTGTATATGTTAAATGAATATTAATGATAGTTTGAATATTTGTGATCATCTCGATGACATACCAAATTTGTTTTCTAGTCACTTAGTTATTCGAGCCGTTTAGCATAGCCGGAAACTGTTGATTTTCCTTTGAGTTTTTGATCCAGTTATTATAGTTTAGTGGTGTTTGGTTGTACTTTGCCAGTTGAGTGGTCGATGCCTGTTATCTGTGCGGTTTGGTGATTAACCAAAAAAAAAAAAATATTTCCCACATGTAACACGTCATCGCCTAACATTTAGTTGAGTTTGTAATTTGTAACACCCTGTAAATATCTAGTGTAAGAAAACTCTTTAACATTGTGTATTTCAAACATTTACCTTTCGTATTAGGGGTGTCTTTAGATTAGGTACTTTCTCTCTCTCTTGTTTGGATATTTGGAATTTGTATAATAGTTCTTTTGTATGGATTCCAAGTAGTTACATTGGTCGTTTATGAATGGTTGGGTTATAATGGAGTCGTTTATTTACGTTTTTTTAGGACTACCCTTTCATGAGGGTAAATCCACTATGCAACTGCAGAAAGATGGAATTACAGAAAAAAAACCTTAATTGATGTTAATGTTGCGTTATTACAATTGATTACCTAGTAATTGCGGCAGCTGCGATTTTTTATAATTCAAAATTCTCAAAACCCCACTATAACCCTACTATATAGTTATGAAATTATAAAGGAAGTGCCCCACGAATTTGTACTATTTAAGATCTTAACCAAAATTCATATTTACATATTAGAAGTAGAACGTGGTTTGTAATTCATCCTTTTATCGGGAATGTATAGATTTTTTACTGTAATTAACATTATCATAATATAACCTATGGCAACACAATATTTTAATGCTTCATCTGATCATAGAATAACACTTTGTGTTGCCATATTTGATCGGGAGATGTGATTACTTTGGAAAAATTTATGTTGAAATATATTTAGAGAATATCACCATATTGTTGGGATGATGAGATATTTAACAGTCTATATGATTAAAAGAAATGTTATAACGCTGAAACGTTAAAACCAATGTAATTTTTCGCTTTCCCTGTCAGAACTATTTTAAATTTAGAACGCTTTGCTTATGAATTTAATTTTTAAAATGGATATCTTTTTATATTTAATATTTCGGTATATCAGTATCAAAGTAGTAATTTTCTTAATATTTAAAAAAAATGGTCACATTTCCCGATAGTATTAAAACAAGGTTTCTGTCTACTAGTCAAGTGTAGTATTTAAATATGGAGATAATATATGTATTGAGAGTTTAAACTTAGCTTTGGATATTTATCTACATGGTAATTTATATAGCATATTTTGACGACTTCGCGGGCGGAAGTGACGCACCGATGGGCGCCAACGCTGCGTTTTGAAATTCGAGCAGTTTGAAATAAACGGTTATTTAACAAATAAATGGTTTACATTCGACATGTCGTTTTAATTGCCTATATTGTTAATTTAAAATAATGGGTTGAGCAGAGACAACGCATACTTTTGTCGTCTATTTATACTTAAGTATGATTTTTTTTAAATAATAATAAACTTGATTGAAGAATAGGGCTACATGGTAAATAGGCCTTACCTGCAGGGAGTCAATCAGCGGATCTCTAAAAAAAAACTGCGATAGATTAAAAAGCATCAAATGAAAATCACATCGAGAAAAATAGACATTTACTTTCATGTTGCATTCATTCATTATTACGATTCATATAATCTGTTAGTGATTACCTAGTAGGTAATTACCATTTTATTATTCGATAAAATAGCAGAACGTTCACCTGATGGTAACTGCTACAATGCTGTTATGTTCTGGGTGACCCAGAACATAACATTTCTGTGTGGCACATACTCTGCCCCCGCCACCCAGAGACATCGGCTCTTAAATATAAAATGCCCAGTGATTACACTAGCTCTCAGAGCCCTTCAAACGGAAACAGTAATGTTTGCACGCTACTACTTCACGGCAGAACAAAATGGCCTGGTGCGGTACCTACCTAGACGGATTATTCCTTCGTAGGTAATCAAGGTCCAATTAAATTTCAAAATCACGAAACCTGTATAAGCCCAAATAATATCTCATCCCGTGCGTGTCCTAAAAGTCGACAGAGGGAAAATGAAAACCAGATGGGCGGGCAGCAGCGTCTTCCTGGAACATCTGAATAAATAATCTTCGTATGCCAAGCGTTGCAACTATGGCAAACCCTCCAATGTGAGAGCTACAAACCTTTGTGGCAATCCACTAGGGGAGCTCTGTTCCACAGCTGAAGTTGTTAGTGATAGGCCTGAACTTTTATAAACATACCTGCCATAATACCGCATATCTAAGCCTACCTACACGCCAGGTCATATACAACTCGTAACCTTTAGTTAAAAAATCAATAACTATCTGGTGGTAGGATACCAATGCATCCATCTAGGTAGGTACCAATCTAGACCTAGTTATTCTGACTTGAAGTAGTAGTTTTGGTATGAAGGGTACTGATAGCCAGTTATATACGGGGCATATGAGACTTATGTACTGACGTCTTATGGTGACAATGTGGTGCAAAACAGGAATGAGTGTTGACACAACATATGTTTCGGGCAGTTGTTGCAATCAGGTGAACGATTTACTCGTCACGTCACTTATTACCTACCGCCACCAATTGTGGTAGCGGTGGTTTGAAAAACATGACAGTCTTTTTTTTTATTTGATAAAAGTGGCGGAATCAGAACAGTGTGACACCACAATGCGCCCGTCACCCTGAGACATCAGTTCTTAAGTCTCATATGCCCAGTGATTACACTAGCTCACAGTGCCCTTCAGACCGAAACACAGTAATGTTTGCACACTACTGCTTCACGGCAGAATAACTGGCCCTGGGGTGGTACCTACCTAGACGGATAACGCTGCTGCCCATCTCCTGGTTTTTATTTTCCCTTCCTCATCCCACGGGATGAGGTGGAATGAGGAATTCCTATGATTCAGTACTTCCAGTGCTTTATTACCTACCCTACCTTTTTGTCTGTGGCTTTCACACAGGTCGGTTCCTTTTGTGGTTGACGTCGCAGCTCAGATTAACCGTTTTTCTACTTTTTTGTAAGATCTAGTTCAGTTTTTAATCTTTGTTTATTTCATGTTCTTAATTGCATTTTGTGCTTTTTGTTTTTACGTTAGCTTTGCGGTCAGAGTAAGGGGGAGCGAGGTGAAGCTGTCCCTCTACTGATTTGTAATTGTTGTTGTGGTTAAAAACCGGTCTGGTTGTATTGGGATTGCCCCGTGTCTGCGATCTATCGATGCGATATGCGATGCTATCGCGTGCGCGTTACATAGGGCGCGCGTAGGCTAGGACGACTGAGAGTCTCGGTTTGCGCATATACTTGTAGAACTGAAAAATCTCCTGCGCAGTTGATAGCGTCTGTGTGAATTTTCGCCATGATGGAATTTGGGTAATAAAAGCTAAGCTTCACCCTTTGATTTATGTTGCAAGTAAAGTTGCTAGGCAGGTACCACCGCAGGCCGGTTATTCTGCTGTGAAGCAGTAGTGTGCAAACATTACTGTGTTTCCACTGAGAGCTAAGCGTCATCACTGGGCATATGAGACTTAAGAACTGACGTCTCAAGGGGCCGGACGCAGTGTTGTACCACACAGAAATATTCTGGGTGACACAGCATTCCTATAGGCGGACGTTGCACTTACTATCAGGTGAACGTTTTGCTCGTCTCGTCACTTTATCCAATAAAAAAATTATAATTATCTACTACGTTATTACTAACAGATTATATGTATCGAATGTATGAATGCAACAAATGAAAGTATATCTTTCACTTTCCTCGATGTAATTTTTATTTCATGTTTTTCAATGGCTGATTTCAATTTCATGGGCGGAACGTTGCACTTCCGATCAGGTGAACGTTTTGCTCGTCTCGTCCCTCTCTCCAATAAAGTGGTCACTGTCTTATTGCCCATGGACCACTTACATGCATTCTGGATGAAACATTACGTATGTTTATTAGTGTTGCATGTCGATAGTCCATTATCGATAGACAATCGATAGTTAAGGTGTAAGCGATGGTATCGATAGTCTATCGATATTATCGTCACGTGTCGATACTATCGACACTATCGATATTTATGCTTTCGAAAGTATCGATGGTATCGATAGTACTGCAAAAACCATTAGATTTAACCAAAAACTTATTTTAATAAATGTACTGCACACATATCCTTTTGCTACTAACACAACCATAGCACGATTTATTTCGTCGACACTGCCATCTCTCAACAAATAGATTAATCACTTTTTAAACTTATATTAAATTACTACTAACCTTGTGGGCTGTAGTTTTATATAAAAATGATAGAAATAAATTTGTAACTTATACAATAGCTCTAACAAATACTGTTCAACGCAGTGTCAGTTATCCTGCCGTAGCAGTAGTGTCCAAACATTACTGTGTTTCGATCTGAATAGCCGTGTGGTAGCTGCTTAAGAGAATCTACCACCCCATCTCGTCGAGAAAATAGGTCACTTGGTGCTACTTCGCCTCGCTTCGAGTGGCTTCCACTGCGTACCAGTGTTTGCGCCCGAGTCAAAAGCCCAAAGTCCAATTATGATTAACTTGTGGCAAGATTTCCGTGCAGGAATCCGTCTAGGTAGGTACCACCTCAGGGCCAGTTATTCTGCCGTGAAGCAGTAGTGTGCAAACATTACTGTGTTTCGGTTTGAAGGCCACTGAGAGCTAGTGTAATCACTGGGCAAATATGACTTAAGAACTGGCGTCTCAACCTAGACAAAATCATTATGATGTTGGTTTTTGTTTCTCAGAGAGGGTCATAATGTATTTTTTATTCATTTTTTTTTGTTTTGGTTCTGTTTTGATAAATCGTAGTTTTATTTAGTTTTTTTTTATTATTTTTTGCTGCGCTCATGTGTTCGCTCTGTTATCGTTGTATATGTGTTGTAAAATAAATATATTCTATTCTAATCTTTTGAAATTCGGCAAAGAGAGAACTTGCATTCTGGAGACGGATATAGGACGCTTTTTATCCCGGGATGATTTCCCGGGATAAAAAGCGCCCTTTGTCCCGGGATGATTTCCCGGGATAATAAGCGCCCTTTGTCCGTCTCAACAACACCCACACTCAACAGTTCCCACGGGAATTCTAAAAACCTATGGTCCACGCGGACAAAGTCGCTAGCATCAGCTAGGAAAATTTAATATCGACATCCAGGCTTAGGACTGGTGAATCATTGTCTGTTTTTGTGAATTTTTTGCGGAATTTTGCGCGAAAGACTAATTATTTTTCTTAAATTAGCTAGTTAAAAGTAGCCTGAGTTATCCGCTATAATATCAGTTATCTGTCAGCGAAAGCCCCGTGAAAATCGGTGCAGCCGTATCAGAGATTAGCCGGTACAAACAGACAGATAGACAGAGGTTCCGGAAACGAAAATCGAACTAGGGAAATTTAAAACGAGCGCCCGGCCGCTGAGCTCCCATGGCTCACACAATTAAAACACTAAAATTAAGTTCGGAATCTAATTGTAAATTATTTACACGGTTAAATTCCCAAATAATTTAAAACTTTGAAGGAAAAAACACCAAATCAATGCGCTTAATCAATGGAGACGACAAACGTTTTTTTTATAAATGCCAAAGTAATAAAGAAAAAATTACGAAAATTACTGCGTTTTTACTTTTTTTCTATGTTTTAAAATGTCTCAGCCATTTTAAAATTAAGATTAAAGAGCGCATTTTCGTTAAAAAATATTTAAAAACGCGGGCGGCACTCGATCGCGCGATGACGTCACCAGTCCTGTCGCCGGGCGGGGTGGGTCATTCGTTGATTGATCGCTCGCTCTTACCTTCATTCGTCAAATTGCTTTAATTCCAATGTAAAATGTTGGGGGTCAGTCAAGAAACAAAACACTTAAATTTTAGTAACAGTTTATTGATCCACACACAATCACTTATACTTATTCACTGTAAATTAACATATCACTTTTATATGCAATTGGCAACGGTTTACCACTTAACAGTTAGACGTATTTTCGCGACAAGCACAGATGTGTGTCTCATCACAGATTTACTTCTTATTTTTTTTTTAATGTGTGTAACGTTGTTAGCCCGGCGGCTTTTACGACTTCGTCGGAAGAGACTCGCGAGCAGAAGGCCCGCGAGTACGGGTACAACGTCGCTGCTGGCGATGACTCGGCGCTCTGCATCTTGACGTCGCTCTGCTGCTCCGCTGTACTCCGACCCCTGTAGGCGAATAAGGAATCCGACTAACATGGGGGGGGGCTTGATGCGATCCAAGGGCCCCTCTGAAGGAGGTCGAGATCTCGACTTGGACTGCTATCGAAAGGACTTCTTATTAAGGCTGCGCCGAGCTATTATATTTGCAATATGGTGGGGCGGTTATTTCCGCCCCACTCTCAACAGTAGTCAAATAACGTGTTTCTCAACTGATGTTAAATATACCTTCATTATCTCATAACAATTTTAGTGTATTATATCTAAATAATCAATTAAGATAAAATAATTAACTATAATAATTATTAACCCAACAAAAAGCACCGGAAAAACTGTATTTTAGCGAAAGATCCAAATTCCAGAAAGAAGTGGATGATATATAGATATATGATAGATGGAGCTGTACGAAGAGTTGATTCAATAGGACCAAAATGTTAAATTTCGTCACTGTCGTTGTAGGTATATTGTTTTACTGAAAATGAACTACGTGAAGGGTCTAGGCGCTCGCTTTAAATTTCATAGTACGTGAGTGACCTGGGTTTGATTCCCGGTGAGGATTCATCGTGAGGAAACCTGCATGTCTAAGAAATAAAAAATATTTCGAAGACATGTGCAATCCGCCAACCCTCATTGGAGCAGCGTGGCGAATTCTTCCTAGCTCCAAGCCCCTTCTCGGAAATGATAGGAAGCCTGTGCTCAGCAGGTGGGACATTTAAAGGCTGAAAACTTTACTTTTTTTTTACTTTTAAACAGATCTGGTTTCATCTTGAGTATTTAAGGTATTAGGTAGGTAAGTAGTAGATACTACTTGGAAAATAGGTATTCGTAGGTGAGTCACAAACAAAACGTTACAAAATCATTAATTACAACAACACCAGAAGTTATCTTATTATTAAAGTATTTATTATTACAGCAGCTAGGTATATTTTTCTATAGTCCATGAAGTTAATATCACATTCAATTTAAAGTCCGAAATAGGTTCCATGTACGTATTTATAAGTACCTAACCTATGGTTTATAACAAAGTATGCATAATAAATACGTAAGTACATATCTCGGTTGTAAAATCCTTATTTTGTATAAAATATTGAGCCACCATTAAGCTATCCACTCTTGGCAGATTGTCCGACAGGCCTTCCTGAATTCCTTTTTTAAAGGTGTAATACTTACAGGTACAGGAATATAAAAATGAAAACTATTAGTTGGAATAACTATTATTTGTTATAACAAACTAACAAACACCTAGTCATGGATTCGACCACACACAGAGTCATACAAATACGTGCATAGATACTGTTGCTGACTATATATATAATTTCGGTGATGTAATTGCTGTTAGCCTTTTTGGCTTTTACAGCTTCATCGGATACTGTGCTCACGGGCCAGGGGCCCAGCGTGCCAGGTTTGGTTTGACCCAAACATAAATACTTAAATAAACTCCTACAAACAAATCGAAATTCGGACTGTGTCGCGTTCGCTGCGTGCTTGCGCGACTTCGAATACGAATATCTCAAATGATTTTAAGTCGTCTAATGACCGTCCGAGGGAGGCTGCGGGCCTCCATTCGGACTGTCGACTTGTGTGTCGGTAACTCTGCTGGAACACGGGTGTACCGTGTGTACGCGGTGTGATTGTCGACTGCTGCGCGCCGCTCTCTACGGCAGTCGCGCGTCGTGGTGCGTGTTATATTAAAGCTGTTTACTAAGTGTACATGTGTAGCCTGGATCGTGACTGACCGTATCGTGGTCAGGGATTGCTGACTATGCACCCTGTGTGTAGCCTGTGGCGCTATGCCTATGTAAGCAAATGATAATTACCTCTGAATAAAATATGTATTAGAATAAGATTTATTGTTAGAGTACATGAGCTTCTGTACGGACATATCCTAGTTTTATTTTAGTTTTTAAAAACGCCTCCACCGCTCCCGTAGACTTGACTACCTACTATTTCGGCAACAGAATTAAAACAAAGACAGTGACTTTATTTGTATGAGTTTCACTATTGCGGACGGCGCGTGGGCGATTCCACGGGACTCGTGACGTCACGCAGGTAGCGCGCGTAATCTCGGAAATTTAAAAAGTGCTCTAATCTTCCCGCAGTAATAACTTCGGTAATACTGCATGTATTTACGTGAAATAAAAACTAATATAACGTACGTCTATGCTTTGATGTTGGGTTGTCTCCATTGTTTGCTGGCACCTAAAAAAGAAAAATGTGTCATTTGTTAAAATTTTCTTAATTCAAGACCAAAGGTCAACCCGCGCAAATTATGTGGACCGGTGCATTGTCATTATTGTTATAAGATTAAGGTCGAAGGTTGTAACTTTCTACCCTAATCACAGAAAAAATATTTATTCTACAATCCCTGCCAAAATGTTATGAACAATTTCAGACTTAATAGCAATAAATATACTGGTTTAGAATGGGACGGATTACGAACTATCGAGCTTGGGGCTCACTCGGTTCGATTCGATACGAACGAAACGAAACATATTGCGATATGAAACGGAACATATTGTGATTAGTGCGATGCGCATCACATGGAGCATACACATGCTAATTTGATCTGATAAACACAACGGTGTATCTTTAATGACAAAATATAATACTAAAAATGTCCATACAAAACTTTAAAGTTATTTGTTTTGTAAAACTTTACGCGAGCCTAACTCAGAAAATCGTTGCCCCGAACCAGACAAATTCAAAATACGTTTTCTTCTCTATTTAATTTATGTTACCCTACTGCGGCGTCATACTAACAGATTTACTTCGCAACAGATTTCCTTAAGCTTCATGTTATCCTAGTACTAGCGAGTTCTTTCGATGGCAGCTCAATAGAAAAACGCCCAATGAAATTTTTAGAGTTCATTGCCTCGATCAGCTGTATAACAGGGTAGTCACCTATAAGTTTTAAGCAAATTCTTAGAAGTCGACATATCTCCTATAGGTATCACGCTACGAGGCACGTTATATTTTTTGGGGCAGATACACATCGTCCCTAAGCTCAGCCTGCCGGGATGTATAGGACATTACGAATGACCATGTATAGATTCAATGTATATATAAACGTTTTATATCTCCCTAGTTACATACATACATACATACATACATAAGATCACGACTGTATCCCATAAGGGGTAGTCAGAGACTGGGCACTCACTTCAAAAACAGATGACTGCCACAGTCCACGTTTCACCAAAACAATATAATGCACTTGATGTGATAGGTGGTGAGCCCATCGCCACCATCGCTGTTGGGTGCACAGTGCAGTTTAATTCCTTACTCGCCTTTTACGAGATCCAATGGATGAGATGGAGTGGTAGTATTCTTTTAACGAGCCGCCACCACACGGCTTTTCTTTCTTCCTAGGTTAGACGTCCTCATTTCAGTTTATCCGGGCTACATTCAGCCTTTATGTAATTACTAGCGATGCCCCGCGGTTTCACCCGCCGTTTAGTTAAAAATAAATTGCCGTAGGGGTACTAGCGTGATGTTATATAGCCTATAGCCTTTATCGATAAATGTGCTATCCAACACTAAAATAATTTTTCAATTCGAACTAGCAGTTCCTGAGATTATCACGTTCATCCAAACAAACTCTTCAGCTTTATAATATTAGTATAGATTATTATTGGTCCGATAAGCAGCAAAATGAGCCTAGTATCATTATAGGCTGATTGTGACCCAAATTAACAATGACATCGGTGTTGTCTAACCACGATATCCATGGGTGCTGTAAAACTAGCGATGCAGATAAATAGTTAAAATAAACGCAATAAAATCTGTAAGATTTAGTTTTATTAAATCTATTATATTCGTAAGTTTATCTAATATATACTAGTGGTCGCCCTGTGGTACAACATTTATTTTTATTGTATAAAATGACGAAACGAGCAAAACATTCACCTGATGGTAAGTGCAACGTCCGCCCACAACAAATGCTGCGTCACCCAGAATATTTCTGTGTGACACCACACTGCGCCCGTCACCCTGAGACATCAGTTCTGAAGTCTCAAATGCCCAGTGATTACGCTAGCTCACAGTGCCCCTCAGACCGAAACACAGTAATGCTTGCACACTACTGCTTCACGGCAGAATAACTGGCCCTGGGGTGGTACCTACCTAGACGGATCCTGCATAGGAATCCTACCACCAGTACATTTTTTCTTCCCGTATTATTATATACAATATATAAGATGAAAAAACGTGACAATACGGCCTCATTTAGCCCATTTTAATTCCACATACCTGTATGCTTTATTTTACTTTGCCACACATCTGCCCAAATGAAAAAAAAAAGAACAATTACACATTTCACAAACATCTCACGTAGTTTCTCGCAACACAAAAGCGCTGCGCCATTTGTTCTTTTAGTAAACGACGCGAGCTTTCAAGCGCCGTAATTGTTGGGGAAGTGTTCTCGCGATTTTTAATATTATTTTAAACGTCCGAGCATACGGGTGGCACGTTTGCATTATACCACGACATTGATTTTATAAACTGTTTTTGGGCTTTTTCGGTACATATTTAATTTGGTAAAATACTTTATTTTACTTTACAAATATTCTCTCAGTCACGCCAGAGAAGTATAACCAACAACGCGCCTAATTATTCTTAAGAAAAATGGAAATAACTGACCATTAATACATTGCCTAGAATATTTTTTTTGCATCTTTCATTTCTATTTACAAACGTTCTGTATTCGATACTATATTATTATTTGTATGTTTCAATGAAAAGCACTCAAAATACCTAGTGGTATAAAAATCTACCTGATTACAAGAACGTCGTCAGTAAATGGACCAAGGGGGGTTGATTTTCGACCACCGTAACAATTACCAAATACTGGATGTTGCATTAGGCTTGGCATTAGGTAAAAAAATCGTCTGCTCCCCTTTGGCGAGGCCCCTTGGCAGATTATCATTGTTCCGCAGCTAGAACAGCAGCAAAAAGATTTCAGTTAAATATTATTCAATATAGGCATAAGGGAGCTCAGAGTTGGTCAGCGAGCGATGTATAGGGCTACGCTTCGTATCGTTCTGCAAGACCGAACTCGAAGCGACGATATCCTCAACAGAACTTTTGTAACCGACATAACCCAGATTACCAGCTAGCTAAAGTCGTTTAGGAAGAAGGGTTGTCGAGTGGCAATCCCGTCGAAGTGACCACCCCACTAGATGAAGGTAAGACGAAATACTAGACGAAGATAGGATGAAATTGATGAATACTGGTACTGGTAGCCTATGTTTTGTGGCAATCTATGACAGGGGTTTGTGAAGTGCTGAAATGATGACGATGATTATTCCTTGTCGTGGTAGCACAGGGGCTGGGTGTTCACTTTTAATTTTATAGTACGCAAGGGATCGGGGCCCCAGGTGCCGGTACTACTAAAATTGTTAAGTAATATTACAACCATACATAAGATCACGACTGTATCCCATAAGGGGTAGTCAGAGACTGGGCACTCACTGCAAAAACAGATGACTGCCACAATCCACGTTTCACCAAAACAATATAATGCACTTGGTGTGATAGGCGGTGAGCCCATCGCCACCATGCGCTGTTGGGTGCACAGTGCAGTTTAATTCCTTACTCGCCTTTTACGAGATCCATTGGATGAGATGGAGTGGTAGTATTCTACGAGCCGCCACTACACGTTAATATATTCTATAAAAAGTATAAAGATATTAAAAAAAAATCTAAATAAATCGACTTAACTAAATAGAAAGAAAGATAGATTTACTGGTGTTAGGATTCCTATGCAGAAATCCTTCTAGGTAGTTCCCACCCCAGGGCCAGTTATTCTGCCGTGAAGCAGTAGTCTGCAATCATTACTGTGTTTCGGTCTGAAGGGCACTGAGAGCTAGCTTAATCACTGGGCATATAAGATTTAAGAACTTATGTCTCAGGGTGACGGGCGCAGTGTGGTGCTGCACAGAAATATTATGAGTAACACAGCATCTGTTATGGGCAGACGTTACACTTACCATCAGGTGTACGTTTTGCTCGTCTCGTCACTTAATCAAATAAAAAATAAAAATAAAGTAATAACATGCTATATATATATATACATTAAATAGTTTATATAATTCTGCATCATCATCATCACTTCAGCCTATCACTAGTCCACTGCTGAACATAGGCCTCCCCTTTAGATTGCCACAAAAGTATGTAGCTCTCATTTTAGGGGGATTCCGCCATAGTTGGCACGCCTGGCAGGCGGGTTGGCAACCGCAGTTTATTTATTCAGATGTTCCAGGAAGATGCTGCTGCCCAGGTCCTGGTTTTCATTTTCCCTCTGTCGACTTTGACCACACCCACGGGATGAGATGGGGTGGAAGATTCTCTTCAGCCGCTACCTCATATTTTTTGTATTATATTGTTACACCTAGATCCAAATCTCACCACTCCGTGGGTTGACTGGAAGAAAATGCATAGTCATTAAGCTCGCCCTTGTTTTACTTTGTGGGGGAAACAGTAACGAATTATTAATAAATAATAAGGTTTTTAGATTCATATTACATGTATACAATTTTTCTGACGACCGCGTGGCTCAGTGGTCAGAGTACCTGACTTGTAAGCCGCGGGTCCTGGGTTCGAATCCCAGCCGGAACCAACATTTGTGCTAAAACATAAATTGTTGGTTTTCGGGTCTGATTGTGTTGTGATTGTCCCCGCGTTTCTGACACTGCATCCTAGCCTACTTCCGATCTTATCGCATCAGCGTTACATCGGGCGCGGGTAGGTTGGGACGTGTGAGTGCCTGTGTTTGCGCGTACACTTGTGGCACTATAATATCTCCTGCGCAGTTGATGGCTCTCGACAGTAGTCGGAAGTTGTCGCCGTGGTCGAAATCGGCTAGGAGAACATTATACAATTTTTACCACGTGCTTGAAATTCAAAAAAAAATTCAACGATACGTGAAGTCTTCCAACCCGCCTACAGAACTCTTTCCGGCTCCCTTAACCGCCATAAGTAAAAGTGAGTACTGTGGCACATTTGTGGCCTGCTATTTTACAATTTTAGGCTTTTGGCTCCAACTCGAAAAGTTGCATGTAGTATTTTTATTTAAATTTGTAATTTCCGTGTATATTTGGAGTTTTGATGTTTAATATTGATAGTTTATTATGCAGCAAGTGCTCCTGAAAGTGAAAGTGTACATTGGAAAATTCAATCCAAGACCAAAATTGTGCTTTTCATTTTGTCTCCATCAGTCCAGCAAATCTTCAGTAAAAGTCAACTATAATTTTTCTGTCGATCAAAATTTTGAAGCCAAAGAACGAACTTGGATATGTTACTTGACACTGGAAAATAGTTTATGACTGTTTCCATAAATAAATAAATAAAATACATTTATATTGTTTTCACTTCCTCTCACCGATTCTATCACTATATTTCCTTAATATTTTTGCTACTGCATGCGGGTTGTCAGATCATGTGAACTCTCTCAACCTTTTCCTGGATCTTTTTAAAATTAAAATAAAAATAGACATAAAACGATTCCGATTCTTATGCAGGAATCCGTCCAGGTGGTGGTAACTGGACGGATTCCTGGATAAGTTTTTGGTGAACGATATTGCCAAGGAAAAGGGTAGCTACCCGCCAGATCAGTTGGTCTGATCTCGAGAGGACATTCTCCTCCAACTAGATATTGTATATATAGTTCGTATCTCAGAAAACTTTCATAGTGCGATTATATGTATGAAATATTTCTTGAGAATCTCATGTGGCGACATAGATGTCGCTACAAGTAAGAGCAGAGCCAGTTATTCTGCCAGTGAAGCAGTAAATGTCTCAGCGAGGCGGGCGCAGTGTGGTGCGACGCAGAATTCTTTCTCCTATAAAAAATAGAATTCATAGTTTTTTATTTTAAATATCGTACAATGGAAACAAACTGCGGTGACATAGCACGCTATTAAAACATTTCTTATTTGAAACGCAACGTCCAAATAATGACAACGGCCGAGTTTGAATTATTTGCACGTGCCGCCGCCGCGGAATGTGCTTTGATTTTTTAATCAAAAGCATAGATTAAAAATATTAGACGTCCATTCTGGCGGGCACAATGCGGAAATTTTATTTATGGTATCTGAATTTTGTAAAATTTTAATAATATTTTGCCGGAATACTAATTACAAAAACCTTTTATCTGTATAGACCATAGACTATAATGACTAAATTCATAAAAAAGACTTATGATAGATTTATAACACTGAATATTTTAAGGTAATCAAGCCGTGGTAGCTCAGGGGCTAGGCGCTCGCTTTAAATTTCATAGTACGCGAGTGACCTGGGTTCGATTCCCGGTGCCGGCACCACTGAAATTGTTAATTGCAATTTTAAGTGCTGATTTACAACGCGCTCGGCGGTGAAGGAAAACATCGTGAAGAAACCTGCATGTCTGAGAAATAAAAAATATTTCGACGACATGTGAAATCCGCCTAGCGGCGTGGCGGATTCTTCCGAGCTCCAAAACCCTCTCAGAAATGAGAGGAGGCCTGTGCTCAGCAGTGGGACATTTATAGTCTGAAACTTTACAACCTTTTAGCCTATGTCAAACTAACAGAGAATTAGTTTTTAAGCATTGAATGTAATTACTAACATACGTTGTAAGTTTTATGGTTACTAACAAATGATATGGATAATTCCCATTAATAATATAATATCATAATTCACTCGTACTCTTTTCTCTTCTCGCACTCGTTCTTTTTTTTTTTATTGTACAAAGTGACGAAACGAGCAAAACATTCACCTGATGGTAAGTGCAAAGTACGCCCAAAAGAAATGCTGTGACACCCAGAATATTTCTATGTGACACTACACTGCGCCCGTCACCCTGAGACATCAGTTCTTAAGTCTCAAATGCCCAGTGATTACGCTAGCTCACAGTGCCCTTCAAACCGAAATTCACGGCAGAATAACTGGCCCTGGGGTGGTACCTAACTATTTATATATTTAGATTGCTTTACATGAAATTAAATTATAAAATTATAAAATTCATGTACCCTGTCGGGCGTGGCAATGAATGTATGTGAGAGGCAGACATCTATCTGAATCATTTTTCAAATTATTCTTCAATATTATAGTAACTTTTTCCTATTAGGTACGCTCTTAATTTTTTCTGAAATGTTTTGTAGTTTTTTTCGTTTTTTATGTTAATCGGTAATTTATTATATATTTTTATAGACATGGAACCAGTGAACCATCGTTTCAATTGTTTCATACATCTCGTACCACGTGGTAGCCCCAATAATAAAATACTATCTATAGATGCAGATTCACTTCTGGACTTAATCCCGCCGCCGCCCATGCCCGTCCGCCAAAAACAAAAAAAATAGAAGCAATGTTTCAAGGCACGCCTCGTCCTGTAGTTGACATGTACGAATTTCACGCACGACGACACTAGGGCGGGAAAAATTGTTCAAATGTCAATGTCAGAGGTTAGGGCAGACATTGTGAAAGCCATTGGTTTAGAAAATTGTTAAAAAATATCAAATTTGCTTTGTTATTACTGAAATTAGATTATTTATTTAGTATATGTAAAATTCTGTGCGTTATGAAAGTAAGGAAGATTATATTCACTACCGTAACAACAATAATCTTACTACTGTAAAAGAAAGCAAGAGAGTATGTATGTATGAACGCGCTAATCTCAGGAGATACTAATCTGATTTGAAAAAATAGTTTTGCGTTGGACATCTTGTCGTTTGAGGAAGGTTTGAAGTTATAAAATTTTATGTTATGGCTTTAAGAAGCCGACTGAGATTCAAACTGCGCAATCATGTGGTCGGTTTATTTTACCGGGTGGAACCGCGACGCACAGATAGTAAAAAAATAAAATGTGACGAGAGCGCAGTTGTGAAAAGATATCTGGCGAGTGGTCATGCCAGTAGGGATCAAGTGCAGTCTGATCAGGAGGCCATGGTGGACCTTATGAATCTCACATTGCATGCAGTCTTCAACTGGGGCAATACCAATCCTGTGAGATTTAATGCCACCAAAAATCAACCGTGCCTGTTCTCCGTCAACAATAGGCCCGTCCACCTATGACTTTCCAGAATGTATCTCTGGAATACATCGTCCGCCTTCAGTTATTCAGGAGTCGAGATCACGTCGAACCTTAACTTTGGGCGGTTCATTGAGTCTTAGGCAAAAGCAGCTGTAAGCAAAATGATGAGTGATTACAGTAGTACTAACAAATATAAAAATATTTAAAAAAATTATAGGGGAAAATAACGAGACGAGCGAAACGTTCAACTGATGGTAAATACGACTGCCCATAACAAATGCTGTTTCGCCCAAACTTGTGCGGGACCACACTGCACCCGTCCCCTGATAAATTTCTGTACGCAGTTTATATTATATTATATATCGACGGAAGTGTCAACATATTAGGTTACTTGAATAGTTCTCGTAACGACTCGCGTGGTGGTAAAGATAGCCCGAAATTATTGTTTTTGCAAAATACATACTGTTTCCAATCTAGCCCCCCACAGTAAAACGCCATAGGTAAGTATGCAAAATATACTAATTAAATGTAGCGTCATCAGTCAGCTGTCTTATCCATACTAACTCTGTCTGTTTGTTACCTTTTCACGACTCAACCGCTGAACTGGTCTTGACGAAATTTGGTACAATTTCTTTGCACCAAATTTCTCTTATCTTGGAGATGGACATGGGCACTTTTTATCCTGGAAATCCTATGCAGGAATCCGTCTAGTTGGGTACCACCCCACGGCCAGTTATTCCGCCGTGAAGCAGTAGTGTGCAAACATTATTGTGTTTCGGTTTGAAGGGCACTGAGAGCTAGCGTAATCACTGGGCATATGAGACTTAAGAACTGATGTCTCAGGGTGACGGGCGCAGTGTGGTGTCACACAGAAAGGTTCTGGGTGACACAGCATTTGTTATGGGCGGACGTTGCACTTGCCATCAGGTGAACGTTTTGCTCTTTTCATCACTTTATACAATAAAAAAACTCTGTCCACGCGGACAAAGTCGCGGGCATCAGCTAGTTATATTATAAGGGTAAATGTACAAGTGTAGTCCAGATTATTAAGAGGAATGAGTCGTGTTGCCGATAATCGTTTCTTCGGTTTTCTGAACGTCTGCTTCAATTTCTTCGTCTGTGTATACGCGATCACTCTTGACGAATAAAAACAACACCGGTAGTAGGTTGAACTCGATTTTAATTCACATGCAAGATTACTATACATTTAATCCAAGAGCACAACGATATCGTGCATTTCAATAGATGAGCGACATCTAGTGTCGCAAAATAGAGACCAATTACTATTACAAACAATTAGTAATTAAACAGTCTGTCTTCTTCGTTTTTGGTCAAATCGCTTAATTTGCGATTACAGCTATATAATAGTAGCGATGCTTCTTTCCTTTTTTAATTTTAATAGCTTGCAAGCTTTACATGTATTCTTTGACGTTCTCAGTTGAAAGAATCTCATTACGAAACTGGTAGATTTTTAAAAAGCTTTTGACAAACGTACTTTATTTTTCATCACCATTACAGCCTATCACTAGTCCACTGCTGAACATTGGCATCTCCCACAGATTGCCACAAAAGTTGGTAGCTCTCGTTTTGTGGGGATTTTGCCATAATTGTCACGCTTAGCAGGCGAGTTGGCAACCGCCATTTATTTATTCAGATGTTCCGAGCAGATGCTGCTGCCAATCTCCAGGTTTTCATTTTCCCTCTGTCGACGTTTACGCCACCCACGGAATGAGATGGAGTGGTAGATTCTCTTCAGCCGCCACCACAAATTATTCATACGTGATTTAAAAGACTTATTGATATTGGCAGAATTATACAATTTTAAGAGCAGCCAAAAACATGGAAAAGAAGAAATCGAAAAGATTTCTTATATCCACGCGAATACTACACATTTAAATAAAACTAATTTCAACGGATTTTATCGCGTTTAATGTCGTTTATAACCGTTTTAATTGAATCCCAATCATGTTCTGCCACGGACTTCCGGCTACATATTTTAAGATGTGAGGCGTGATGACATGTAAAATTGTTAGGAAAAATGTAGGGTTATTAGAAATAAATCAATTTACTAGACAGATAATTATAATTATCAAAGCTTAAAACCTAAGATACTCGCTAGATAACCTCCATAAATATATTTTTATTGACAATCAGTGTGTTTTAAATCCAAGTAATTTGAACAGAGCTTGGTTCGTCTCGTTACTGTAACTTAAAGAAGAAAGAAAGAAAGTTGATTTGGCAAAAAAAACCGCCGAAGTACAAATCATGCATTAAAATAAAAGTACAAAACAAAAATGTACATAAAATTAATCAAAATTAAAAAAAAAATCATCCTTACTACTAACCTTACAAGCTGTACGTGATGGCCATTGTAAGAGCATCGCGTGTCATCCCAAACGACCCTTTTTCACTCAGCATATTGTCGCGATAACAAGTGCAACGCTAAAGACACTGAAAGAATAAGGACATATATATAGATTATATCTAACACGATCATTCTTTATTTTTATACGCATTATATTAGCTTCACTTGTATGTTTGTATGTTTGTAACCGACTCCTTAGGGCTCGATTTTCTCCTACTTTGAACGATCAGATTTAATTCAAATTTTGTACACCTGTCAAAGAACGATGACAGTGTAATAATTCGACTAAAAATAAAAAATAATAGTTTAAAAAAAGTTAAAAAAACACGCTTTTATAGAAGAACCGACTAAATTACTAAATAGTTTGTAACAAAATAAGCAATAGTTTAAAAAACACGCTTTTATAAATAAACCAAACTAAAAAGTAGAAAATAAATAATAGTTTGAAAAAACTAAAAAATAAGCTTTATATAGAAAACCAAACTAAAAAATTGAAAATAAATTTTCATAAATTTGAATTAAGAATAGTGTAAAATAATGTAATAAATATAAAAGAATATTAGTGTAAATAAGAAAAAAATGTTAAATTTATTAAAATTTATTTTCTATTTTTTAGTTTGGTTTTTTAAATAAAGCGTATTTTTAAGTCTTTTCAAACTATTATTTATTAAATTACAATACTGAAGGTTTTTACTAAAATTACCATTAAATATTTAAGAAAAAAAAAACAAAATGTCATCGCAACCGTCATGATTATCATTTTTCCCGCCCAACGGACAATTGGCGGGCGCTAAGCTAAGCGGCGCCGGGCTTAATGGCGTATGAACTGATAAGCCGCGCCACTGTTACACAAAATTTATGATCTAGCCACACGCTAAAATACAAGCATTTCCTAATCGTGATACAGATTTGGATTAAAATTCGCAAATCATTGTTTGCTTTATTTATTGTAAAGTAACGAACGAGCAAAACTTTCACCCGATGGTAAGTGCAACGTCTGCCCATAACAAATGCTGTGTCACCCAGAATATTTCTGTATGACACCACACTGCGCCCGTCACCGTGTGACATCAGTTCTTAAGTCTCAATGCCAAGTGTTTACGCTAGCTCTCAGTGCCTTCAAGCCGATACACAGTAATGTTTGCACACTACTGCTTCACGGCAGAATAACTGGCCATGGGATGGTACCCACCTAGACGGATAGACGGATAAATGCAATTTTTCAAATCATTGCGTTCCTACGAGCAGTATAGTGAAAGCATTACATATTATGGTATTACTCTGCAAAAATAAAGGCTGTCCGTGCAATACCTTAGCCACCTTTAAATAAAACAATTTTTTTTTTACGGATTTTATCGCGATTAATTTATGACTATTTTTAACCCGACGTTTCGGGCGCTTTACAGCACCCATGTTCACGAGGGGACTCGTCGTTTCAGCCTATCAATAGTCCACTGCTGAACATAGGCCTCCCTCATAGATTGCCACAAAAGTTTGTAGCTCTCGTTTTGGGGGGATTTTGCCATAGTTGCCACGCTTGGCAGACGGGTTGGCAACCGCAGTTTATTTATTCAGATGTTCCAGCAAGATGCTGCTGCCTATCTCCTGGTTTCCCGGGGGGACTCGTCGGGTTAAAAATAGTCATAAATGAAACGCGATAAAATCCGTAAAAAAAAATAGTTTTATTTAAATGTGTAATATTCGCGTAAATAAAAGAAAACATTACCTTAGCCACCTCTTACGACACCTCGGTAGGAAAGAGGTAGCTGCTATTCTACTCACCCACCTGATCATGACACCTATCAACTAAAAGTATCAAGAAGTAGTGCTGCAGTTTCGGCAGCTAGACTCCCAGAATAGCAGCGTGTATTGGCGGCAACTATGCCACCGGACTCAACGTTTGTGTAAAACCGAAAATTGTTTGTTTCGTCAAGTGCACCGCTTAACGGAGCACACTTTAGAGAATTTAAACGACCGCCCTAAACCTGTGTAACAGGGGCCTTATTTTTCGATGTCGCAAAGGCATTTGACAAAGTCTGGCACGACGGCTCGTATTACAAGTTGTATCACACTAAAGTGCCAGACAGACTCGTGAACATCATACGAGCCTTCTTGTCTAACCGCCTATTTCGCTTCCGGGTGGAGGGAACGCGCTCCTCAAGCCGCCCTCTCCGAGCGGGTGTCCCTCAGGGCTCCTGCCTCTCCTCACTCCTTTTCTCGCTATACACTAACGATATTCCTAAAGACCCGAAAATCAATCTTGCGCTTTTCGCAGATGACTCGGCCGTGTACTATTCCGACAAACACAAGGGCCGCATAACGATTCAACTCCAAGCCGCAGCCGATCGCCTAGGCGAATGGTTCCGGAAATGGAGAATAGAGGTAAACCCTGAGAAAAGTGTAGCGATATACTTCTCGAGGGGCACACCAAAGCCCGCTAGACGACGTCACCCAATCGGCAACAATCAGCTAGGCACGATCACCCTGTTCGGACGCCCTATTCCCTGGGAAAAGTGCGTCAAATACCTCGGGGTCACTTTAGACGCAGCGATGTCGTTCGCTACACACATTAAAAATATACGCAATACAGCGGCTTTTATCTCAAGCCGTCTATACCCATTAACTTGCTCCTCAAGCAAAATGTGCTTAAGACACAAACTTCGCCTCTATAAGACTTGCATAAGACCCGTAATGGACTATGCTTGCGTCGCTTTCGCTCACGCGACTGGCAATCAATTAAAGAAGTTACAGAGCGTTCAAAATCGATTCTTGCGAACTGCCACCCCTGAGCCGGTTGGTATCAACGCAATGTAGATCTTCACAGCGACTGTGAAATGCCCTTAATCTCTGAACACTTCTGAGCATTATCACGGCGGTTTTTCGAAAAAGCCGCGGTTCATTCAAACCCGCTGGTGGTTAAAGCAGCAAATTACCGACCAAACAGAAACGCGACCGAACGCAAACTTCGCCCGCGAAACATGCTAGACGACACGGACGTCTCAGCTCTTCCTGACCACGATACCGTCAGTCACGATCCAGGCCACACTGTACACACAGTCAATAGCTTTAATATAACACGCACCACGACGCGTGGCCGCAGTAGAGAGCGGCGCGCTATAGTCAATAATCACACCGCGTACACACGATTCACCCGTGTTCAAGGGCGGTTCTCACCGCCCAGAGTTACCGACACACAAGTCGACAGTCCGAATGGACGCCCGCAGCCTCCCTCGGACGGTCATTAGACGACTTAAAATCATATTGAGATATTCTAAATCGCGCAAGCACGCAGCGAACGCGACACATTCCGAATTTCGAGGTTTTTGTAGGAGTTTTTATCGCGGGCCCCTGGCACGCGGGCCCCTGGCCCGCGATCACAGTATCCGACGAAGCTGTAAAAGCCGAGAAGGCTAACAGCAATTACATCACCGAAAATATATAGTGCGCTTCAGACCGAAACACAGTAATGTTTGCACACTACTGCTTCACATTCTGCCGTGAAGCAGTAGTGTGCAAACATTACTGTGGCAAACATTCGGAAAAATTTTCATTACCCAGAATGCAGGTTTGTCTAACGATAGTTTCCTTCACCGCTAAGGATGCATTCAAAATTGCAGAAAGATTTTAGACACGCCGCGATGAGGATGGAACTGTGGTCACTCGCTTACTATGAAATTGAAGGCAAGCCCCTGAGCAACCGGGCGTGTTTTGTGGTAATCTATAGGGGAGGCCTATGCTCAACAGTGGACTTCTGGCGGAGTGAAATGATGATTGAGGATACGAATCCGGTGCCAAAACCACCCAGTTCGTGTGAAAGAATTTTATTTTCGCAATTGTCTACGAGGACATAATGTGATTCACATTTAATTTTTACTGGTGGTATGATTCCTATGCAGGAATCCGTCTAGGTAGGTACCACCCCAGGGCCAGTTATTCTGTCGTGAAGCAGCAACGTGCAAACATTACTGTGTTTCGGTTTGAAGGGCACTGTGAGCTACCGTAATCACTGGGCTTAAGAGACTTAAGAACTTATGTTTCAGGGTAATGGACACAGTGTGGTGTCAGACAGAAATATTCTGGGTGATACAGCATTTGTTATGGGCAGACGTTGCACTTACCATCAAGTGAACGTTTTGCTCGTTTCATCACTTTATCCAATAATAAAAAAAAATCTTATACTCTATGAAAAAATTTCATTAATTCTTATTTTTTATCTGGACTATTATAAATGGACGTTGTTAATTGTATCATTAATAAACAAGAAAGCAATTCATCAAGACAAGATACAAATTATGTACACCGTGACGGACGGACGGACAGAGCACCTGAACTGTAAGCTTCTAAGCCCTAAGCTTCATAAATCCACTAAAGTTATTAATTACCGCGTCTGAGTGTAGCTATTCATCATGTAGATGTGTGTGATAATTCTCACAATTAGATACAGCTTCCTAGTAAATTAAATTTTAATTCTGCTTATCTCTTTAAAATAATGTTATCAACAGATTAACCGAAAGAAGCCTTGCGAAAATCTGTCAAAACGAACAAACGCAATGCTTAAAGTTAATTAGCAGTTCGGCCGTTTAGGGGTGTACTCCGTTAGCCATTTTGCGCGGCAACGCGACAAAATGGCGCGCTAAATGACCTGTGAACTTGATAACCTAATACGTGTGACACATTCCAAAGGCAACAGCGATTTTTTTTTTCGTCTGTTGATGACGTTTTTAAAAGCGAATAATTATATTAAAATTAAAAGTTCTTATTTTTTAATAAATTATTATTACTTATACAACGTTATTCATAATTGGTATAACATCCCGACACCTACACATGCTACTTGAATCTGATAAACACAACGGTAAAGCTTTAATGACAGAATAGAATACTAAAAATGTCCGTACAAAACTTTAAAATTATTTGTTTTTTTAAAACTTTACAAAACCCTAACTCAGGGTTAACTGTTAGGTTACAACATTCTATATATCACAAACATATCTATACAAATAAATAAAATTGAAGTGTCTGTTTGTAATAACAAAATAACAGCTTTTTACTCAATGCTTGTGAAAGTATATACGGTACCTATAAGAAAAAAAAAACTATTTTTAAATTTTTTGTCTGTCTGTCTGTCTGTTTGTTCCGGCTAATCTCCGAGACGGCTGGACCGATTTTGACGGGACTTCCACTGACAGATAGCTAATATTATAGCGGGTAACTTAGGCTACTTTAAGTTTAGAAAAATATTAGGGTTCGGCGCAAAAAAATTAAAACCCCAAATTCCGATTCAAATATAAAATATAATCGATATCGAATATCATCGAAATGGGTTGTTTTTTTATACGCGTGCAAAACCGCGGAGGCGTAGTTAGTTTTATATAATAGTTCACTTACATGTAATTGCGGTGATGTAATTGCAGTTAGCCTTTTTTGGCTTTTACCAATTCACTTACAATAGTGTCGGTCGAGCCTAACACCCAATAATAGGCGTGCAACTACTTTCAGTGTGACTTTCTATTATTATTTAATATTTATAAAAGTATAACAAACAAAAATAGGATTTTTAAAACATACCCAAAAGAAATATGGTTTCATATGGTCGCAGCATTTTCAACCGAAAGGTGTGTAGCTATCAAAAAATGTCAACACTTCTCGAATTGTTTATACGAATTTTGCATCAGTTTGGTGCAGCTTTTCCAAGTTTAGTACGAACTACATATTTAAATAAAACTACTTTTTACGGATTTTATTGCGTTTAATTTAAAACTAGCCTTGCAGTGGTTCGGCTTCAAGACACAGTAAACTCTTTCTGCGTAGATCGGACTAAAAATAATAATTAAAAGCTGAAGGTACTCCGGGTTAACTATGACATCAGGACATCAGTCACCTCAGTTCCCATATACTCTTTGGTCCCCCGTGACCATGGGTGCTGTAAAGCGCCCGAAACGTCGCGTTATAAATAGTTTTAAATTAAACGCGACAAAATCCGTAAAAGTAGTTTTATTTAAATGTGTAGTATTCGCGTAAATAAATCAAAACCTTAGTACGAACTAGGTTAAGCGTAAAAGTTGTAATACGGGAAGGACGAACGTTGGGGGTGTGGTTAATTTAGCTAAGAAGTTATTTGATTGATACTGGAACATTTGACAATTTGTAAAGAAATGCCGTGCGTTGGCGGCTTAAGAGAATCTATCACGCCATCTCATCCCGTGGGTATCGTAAAAAGGGAAAAAACACAGGAGATGGGCAGCAGCATCTTCCTGGAACATCCGAATAAATAAACCGCGGTTGCCAACGCCCATAACCAACCCATAACGTGAGCTAATTTTGTGGCTATCTATAGGGGAGGCCTATGCTTAGCAGTGGACTAGTGTTAGGCTGAAACGACGACTAAAAAACGCCAAGTCAATGTAGTCTCTGCGCTGTCGTAAAGTGTGTATAGTAAAACGCTCCAACCTTTCCTCATAACGTGCAGGACCCCGGAAGTTGTCCATAACAGCTCAGTATCTCGTAAAAGAACATTGGATCTTTTCGAATCTCAAGCAGTCTCGCACCAGGCACTTTTGAGATGTTTTCCCAGTCGTTTTAGAAACAACAAACCAAATCAAAACATCAAATGCTATGTCACCCAGAACATTACTGCGGGGCATCACACTGCGCCCGCCCCCTTCTTTAGTCTCATATGCCCAGTAACACTAGCTCTCAGTGCCCTTCAGACCGAAACACAGCAATGTTTACACACTACTGCTTCAAGGCAGAATCACTGGCCCTACGGTGGTACTTATCTACAGATTCCAGCATAGGAATCCTTCCGCCTGTAAGAGGTAAGTCGTACCGGTAAGGTAGACGCGCTGTCTCCCCTGAAGACGACAAAGGTATAATATAATATATCTCTTAATGAATCCAACCACCAGTAATCTTCTGTCGTAATTCCTGCAGGAATCCTAAAACCAGTTCTATATCTACTGTCCTATAATTAGGATAAGAATTACATTATTAATAACATTATCGCTATTCTCATGCAGTATGTCCGCACCGCGACGCGCCGCTACACGGCTCACTGGTTTTCTATCTCACTTATCTGTAAAGCTAAATGATTTGTTACGTCAACGCGGCTAAATAAAGGTCCGTGAACGTACCCGGTCGTTCTATGGTGATCTGCTGGATTGATCAACTTTTATGAATGGTGAGAGAGATGGGAGAGAGAGAGAGAGAGATGGGAGAGCACAAACCATTGCAGTCATAATATAGTTGCCAATGTAGTACGGAATTTCTATCGCCTGTTTTTCCTGTCAAGAGAACCTCATTATGAAACGGTGGTAGATTAAAAAAATGACGTGTCACAAACGAACTTTTTTATTTAAATTTCTTATTATATTTACTATTAGTTTTTAGTTTTTAGCTCTCATTTTGAGGGGCGAAACGTTCACCTGATGGTAAGTACAATGTCAAGTGCGCCCGTCACCCTGAGACATCAGTTCTTAAGTCTCACATGCCCAGTGATTACGCTAGCTCACAGTGACCTTCAAACCGAAACACAGTAATGTTTGCACACTATTGCTTCACGGCAGAATAACTGGCCCTGGGGTGGTACCTAGATGGATTCCTGCATAGGAATCTACCACCAGTAGTTGTCACTTAGCAGGCTATATATCGCTTAGCAGGCAGGTTGGCAACCGCAGTTTATTTATTCAGATGTTCCAGGAAGATGTTACTGCCCATCTCCTGGTTTTTATTTTCCCTCTGTCGACTTTTACGGCACCCACGGGATGAGATGGGGTGGTAGATTCTCTTAAGCCGCCACCACACAGCCATTCCGCCGCTTCATCACCGCACACACAAACACATATTTTTTTCCTCTTTACATTGTTATTTTTCTTAATTTTTTTTGTATTATGTATACCTTATGTTATGTGTACCATGTATAATGTGTGTAGATGAAAGTGTCGGAATAAATGTTTTTGTTTGAGCTTCAGGGGATGTAAATGAAACTCGAGAATCGTTCTTGTAGTCGGTATAATGTTTTTAAGCAGATTGACAAATTTAAAGTGGCACAATACATTCGCGTTACGTGGTAAAAATTGAAGTAGTAATGTAGATGGTAAGAAAAAAATATAGCAGTTAAAATATAGCTGCGCCTGGCGATTTGCATACAGCAAATTGTATGAAGCAACATTTGATGCGCGTAAACAGTCTCTAATGTCTTTTAATGTGAGAGATGTGTATATAAGTCTCGAATTACTTACGTTGAGTAATAAATATTTTTTATGTCATGTTGGTTTCATTTTATGAACACAGAAGATTTAGAAATGAATGTTTCTATGTTCTCTCGCTCTGCGCTCTGACGCGCTCTTACACCAATCATCCATTATTTATTTATTTATGTTTGGGTCAAACCAAACCTGGCACGCAGGCCCCTGGCCCGCGAGCACAGTATCCGATAAAGCTGTAAAAGCCGAGAAGGCTAACAGCAATTACATCACCGAAAATATATATACACCAATCATCCGATTGCGATGAAACTTTAGTTAGTTGTTGTGCACTAGCCCGCGAAGGTTTTGAAATTATTATAACTATGGCGGATGATATAGCCAAGGAAATGGGTAGCTACCCGCCAGATCGGATGTTCTGATCTCGGAGGACGTCTCTCCTCCTAGTAATACTTAGATGTTGTATACATAGTTCGCATCTCAGAAACTGGTGGTAGGATTCCTATGCAGGAATCCGTCCAGGTAGGTACCACCCCAGGGCCAGTTATTCTGCCGTGAAGCAGTAGTGTGGAAACATTACTGTGTTTCGGCTTGAAGGGCACTGAGAGCTAGCGTAATCACTGGGCAATCACAGACTTAAGAACTGATGTCTCAGGGTGACAAGCGCAGTCATTTTCTAACCAATGATAATAATTTAAAAAAAACTTTTCATATCGCGATTTTGGAATTTATGAGATATTTCTTGAGCTTCTCATGCGGTGACATATGTCGCTACATACCTCCAAAGCCGGGACTGGAAGTCGTAGTTAGCGTGGAGATCTTGTGACTTCAGGCGATGACGTGCAGTCTGGCGATGCTGTGGTCAAGGTCTTCAGTGCGTCGAGACGTGGAGATAGTGTCGATGTCGCAGGAATAAGCCTGAGGAGAGAGTAATCACTGAGCATATGAGACGTTGCACTTACCATCAGGTGAACGTGTTGCCCGTTTCGACACCTTATCCAATAAAGAAGAACACATAAATACGTACAGTCACGCAGTGACCGCACCCGTAACCCACTTTTCGGCCCCCAGCGAAACGAGGTAGGGTAGGATGCAGTGTCAGAAACACGGGAACAATCACAATACAACGAGACCCGAAACAAACAATTTTCGGTTTTACACAAACTTTGAGTCCGATGGCATAGTTGCCGCCAACACACGCTGCTATTCTGGGAGTCTAGCTGCCGAAACTGCAGCACTACTTCTTGATACTTTTAGTTGATAGGTGTCATGATCAGGTGGGTGAGTAGAATAGCAGCTACCTCTTTCCTACCGAGGTGTCGTAAGAGGTGGCTAAGGTATTGCACGGACAGCCTTTATTTGTGCAAAGTAATACCATAATATGCAATGCTTTCACTATACTGCTCGTGGGAACGCAATGGAAAGTAATAATTTTCTGATTCGTGACAAATATGGCAGCGACGTGGTTTCACGTCACGTCTCGCTTCCCACGGGGGCGGAAAGTGAACTCTGCCTCACCTTATATAAGCAAAAGGCGTGACTGTATGTATATATGTAATTTCGCCATCTAATGATTTCTTATATTTACGCGAACACTACACATTTAAATGAAACTAAGTTTACGGATTTTATCGCGTTTAATTTTTACTTTTTTACTATTTATAACCCGACGTTTCGAGTGCTTTACAGCACCCATGGTCACGGGAGGACTGAGGTGACAGATGTCCTGATGTCATAGTTAACCTGGGGTACCTTCAGCTTACGCGAACACTACACATTTAAATGAAACTAAGTTTACGGATTTTATCGCGTTTAATTTTTACTTTTTTACTATTTATAACCAAGGTTAACTATGACATCAGGACATCTGTCACCTCAGTCCTCCCGTGACCATGGGTGCTGTAAAGCACTCGAAACGTCGGGTTATAAATAGTAAAAAAGTAAAAATTAAACGCGATAAAATCCGTAAACTTAGTTTCATTTAAATTTCGCCATCTGTTGGAGACTACAAGGTTTTTTCATGTTTCTCATTGTCGACGCATGCTTAAAAATATAGGAGTTAATAGAATAAGGGAACTATAGATAGGTACTGTGCTTGCGCCATATAAAAGAGAGCGGTTAGAAAAGTTTAATTGCCGATCCACAGCCTGAATGTCAAGTTTGCATGTCTCTTACATCCTTCGCCAACCCGCATTGGAGCAGCGTGGCGGACTATTCCCAGCTCCAAAACCTCTTCAGAAATGAGAGGTCTGAGCTCAGTAGTGGGACATTTAAAGGCTGTTACTTTACTTTCACTTTAACATCCTTAAATAGTGAAAATTATGATAAAACTAAAGTTTGAATATTTTACGCCGTTATTGATCTTTGGCTCCATCTTGTAGGAGCTCTTTGCAGGATTCGGTCTATTTTATTAGTTTTAAAAAATATGCCCCACAGTAAGACTTCTCCTGCATCGTGGGTGCGTTTTATAGAAATATATTTCACATGCACATCACAACCAGACCCGAAACTAACAATTTTGTTGACTCCGGCTGGGATTCAAGGCAGGTCCCGCGGCGTAGAAGTTAGATACTCTGAAGCTCTCCACGCGATCGCGGTCTAATCACATCAGTGTCAGTAATTCTTCTGCTAAATAGTAGTGTGTTCGTCATTACACTTGACACACAGGACTTTAGCTTAATGTTCTAAACCATTGCAACTGTTTGTTTGCAGTCGTAGCACTTACCATCGAGTGTAGCACGTACCATCGGATATAGCACTTACTACAGGTGTAGCGCTTTCCACCAAACAGAAAGACCTTCTCAACTCGTCACCTAGTACCTTAATTAAAAAAATATGCTCCTGGATCTTCTTCGGTCTGTTAATAGTCAACTGTTTGGTAGATGTTTTCGCCATGAAGCGTGGTGATTACAAAGATCACTACGCTAGGAAGACTGATTGGTGATGGAAGTAAAGAGATGTCTTGCATTTTAGACGCTACAGTATCTTACGCCCATCACCGCTCTGTGTGTTTAGGCCTAACATTGTTCTAGGTGGTTCTTGCCACTCGTTGTTCTAGGCATTTCTCTCAGTCTACACCACAGACATGTCCACACTTAAGAAAGCCATGGAATTAAATGCGGGGTCAGAATTAATGTGCCACCAAATTATTTAGTATTTATAAATACTTTAAATTATATCTAAATGATAAAATGATTGACGGATCGATCATATTTTTAAGTAATTTTTTTAGTTGCAAATGGTTAACAACTTTAAAGTTATTTGTACAAACGGAACGTTGCAGGCCCAAACTGTCAGCCAGCTGGTTCATAAATAACCTAAAATTCGTGAATATAAACAAAACTAAATTTTACAAATATTTTATAATTCGAAACAGAAAAAACATGAGATATTTATCTCAGATCTTTCAACCAGTGCTTACGATACCGAAGGATGCCATTATTAAAAACACCGAAATAACTTGTAAGAGTCAGAAAGTAAGTTTTATTTTTTATAACGCAAAAATAGACTTTTTGGCGTCAAAAGTGACGGACATAATAAAATATACACAGAAATTAAATTAAAAAATAGAATTTTGTAATTTCTGTGTATAGGTATTTTTAGTTTAATAATCAGCAAGTGCTTATGAAAGCGTATTGTGTACAGTGATTGGCAAATACAATTTAAGACCGGAATTGTACTTTTCGTTTCGTCTCCATCAGTCCAGCAAATCTTCAGTAAAAGTCAACTATAATTTTTTTTTATGACCAAATTGTTCACCTGATGTCTCAGAGTAATGCTTCACGGTCGAATAACTACCTTATATATAACCTGATGCTAAGTAACTGTGGTTTGCAAGAATCCTGATATCCTAAAATATGTCTATTCCCTCCCACAAGATGGCTGATGAACATAATATAAAGAAAAGTCATCTATACCAACTTCATTAGTTAGTATTCTGCATGATGGACCTGCTTGAAAGTGTACATGCAATTTATGCCTAAAAAATTCACCTGTGATACAGAATTTATTTGCATAGTAAGTACTTCACTGTTTGTCAAAATGATTATTAAACACAATCAATGGTACATTGTGTAACCTCAGAGAAGAACTAGCAAGAAACTCTGCGGTCTGGTGATGCTAAAATTACATTAAAATGTTTGTTTTTTTTAACTTAAAAGAATGACACGGAACCATTTACTTTTTTTAGGGTTCTATGGAACCTGTTGCTCTGTACATGTGTGTGACCCAAACATAGAGGTGTAATGCCAATAAATTAATTTAAAATATGAGGATCATAATTGGGGGTAAATTAGTAACTGTACCGTGTGACATTTAAAATGAAAGGGCTTGTTTTGAGGGTCTCAAATATATATTTAAATTATTTTTAAATTAAAAGTTTTAAATTTTATTTAAGAAAATAATTGAAAATTGTCCCTCCTCCCTGTTCTCAGAGACTACAACACCTGCAATTTTGAAAAAAATATAGAAAATAGTTCTTTACTTATATTTTACAGGAAAACATTTTACTGGTTTTAGGATTTCTATGCAGGAATAGGATTTATATGCAGAGCAATGGGTAGCAAGAATTTCAACTCGTACCAAAATGGCGCTACCCTTCACATCATGTTTCCTGAGGCCGCGAAAAGTGGGCTACGGATGTGGTCTCTGCCTACCCCTTATATGGGAGAAAGGCGTAATTGTATGTTAGTATAAGAAATATTCCAACAAACATACTGCGTGGCACCACAGTGCGCCCATCACCCTCAGCTGCAGCCTTTAAGTTTCATATAGCCTATTATAATTACACTAGGTAAAAATAACTCACATTGCAGTGGTGTCCACCTGGACAGATTCCTGGATAATGGAAATAATCATAAGATCTATGTGTGGTAACAAATTCATACATCCCTATTATGTTGCGTGTACACAGTGTGCTATTGTAATTTAAAATTATATGATCTTTATGTCTCAGCTTCTTCTAGAATGTGGTCTGGTCCGTCCGACCAGTTCAGGTCTCTTCACTCTCCTACCTCTGGCCCGGAGAGTGCTCAGCAAGCTGGAAGCCCTAGTCCACAGCTGCATGGAGGAGGCTGGTGCACAAAGGATGTCACTACCATCGCTGACTGCAGCACGCCTGTGGGAGAGGACTGGGAGACTGCAGGATGTGGGAGCGGAACTGTTCAAAGTTGAGGATCGGCATGGGAAGAAGTATTTGTTGTCACCAGTAAGTTGCAATACATACATTTAATGTAGAGGCGTGAGAACAGTCTGAGAATGACTGTACTGCTATTTCTAAAATTGACACACCAACACGCATTGCTTTCTTTGACCGATATGCAACAAAGGAAAACTATGTTTTTTTTATTTAATAAAAGTGATGGAACAAGCAAAACGTTCACATAATGGGAAGTGCAACGTCTGCCCATTACAAACACTGTGTCATCCAGAAAATTTCTGTGTGACACCACAATCCGCCCGTCACCCTGAGATATCTGTTCTTAAGTCTCATATGCCCAGTGATTACGCTAGCTCTCAGTGCCCTTCAAATCGAAACACAGTAATGTTTGCACACTACTGCTTCACGGCAGAATAACTGGCCCTGGGGTTGTACCTACCTAGACGGATTCCCGGATATGAATCCTGCCACCAGTAAAAAGTGTAACGAGTTTCCTGGCTCTAAAACGCTCAAAAATCAGAGGAGACTTGTATCCGTCAGTAAAACACTCATGGGCTGAATTTTATAATTTCTTATTTTCCATAGTAACATCTGTTACAGACACACGAAGAGGCCGTGACGGATCTGCTGGCGGATGTCGGACCACTCTCATACAAACAGTTACCGCTTCTCTTGTATCAAGTAAGTTGTTAATTGCCGTGTGGTTGTGGGTTAAGAGAATCTGCCATCCCATCTGATCCCGTGGTCGTGAAGGTCGACAGAGGGAAAATTAAAAGGAGATGGGCAGCTGCACTTTCCTGGAACATAGGAATACTTATTTTTTTTTATTTCATAAAAGTGACGAAGCGAGCAAAACGTTCACCTGATGGCAAGCGCAACGTCCGTCCACAACAAATGCTGTGTCACCCAGAATATTTCTGTGTGACACCACACTGCGCCCGTCACCCTGAGACATCAGTTCTTAAGTCTCATTTGCCCAGTGATTACACTAGCTCTCAGTGCCCTTCAAACTGAAACACAGTAATGTTTGCACACTACTGCTTCACGGCAGAATAACTGGCCCTGGGGTGGTACCTACCTAGACAGATTCCTGCATAGGAATCGTACCACCAGTAAAATCTGTTCATCTTGGGAGAGTGCTGTGCCTAGCTGTGACGCATGTAGGAATAAACAGAAGTTGTTACTGGTGGTAGAATTCCTATCCAGGAATCCGTAGGTAGGTGCCATCCCAAGGCCAGTTATTCTGCCGTGTAGCAGTAGTGTGCAGACATTACTGTGTTTCGGTCTGAAAGGCACTGTGAGCTAGTGCAATAACTGGGCATACGAGACTTAAGAACTGATGTCTCGGGGTGATGGGCGCAGTGTAGTGTCACACAGACAGGTTGTAGGTGACACAGCATTTGCTATGGGCAGACGTTGCACTTACCATCAGGTGAACGTATTGCTTTGTGTAATAGGTTATTGTCATGACTTCCATGCCTAAAGCTACCACTAGAGGAGGTATTATATCGTACTGAAGAGGGCTTGCTTCTTTGCTCCGATCTTAAATAATAATATTTATATTTTACTAAACACAAAAAACTCAACTCTCGACCCTCGCAGAAATGAGAGGAGGCCTGCGCTCATGTGGGACATAATATTTATCACATTCAAATTCGTTACATAATCTGATATCCCGGTCTAGACACCGTATTTAACTACAAAAGTCCTTCTACCATATTAGGACATTATGTATTAAAAATTTATAGGACAAAATTACTAACACCGTTATAAAAATAATGAGAGTGCCTAAGGGTTTAACTCTTGTTCCTGTTCTATTTATAGTATATATAAACGATTTGTGTGAAATGCAAATTGTATCTGAGATACTTCTGTTTGGTGGCGGCGTAAGAGACTCTACCACCCAATCTCATCCCATGGGTGTCGTAAAAGTCGACAGAGGGAAAATTAAAACCAGGAGATGGGCAGCAGCATCTTCCTGGAGCAGTCAAACTACCGAATTAAACTGCGGTTGCCAACCTGCCTGCCAAGCGTGGTAACTGGTCTAGTCCACCACATAGGCTGAAATGATGATGATGATTCCAGTTCGCCAACAACAATCGTTGTACAAGAAAGCAAACGCGCTTTGCATTAACTTTTCAGTATTGATTTAATATATATTTTTTAATAGATAAGCAACAAATACCGCGATGAACCACGTGCAAAGCATGGGTTACTTCGATCACGAGAATTCGCTATGCTAGATGCTTACGGCGTGCATTTCTCACCAGACTGCGCCAAAGAAACATACGATAGAGTTTCTGGGGCCTACAAGAAATTGTTCCAAACTTTGCAGCTGCCAATTCATAGAGGTAAAATATATGTAATTTTTTTTAAGAACTTGTTTTAAAAGTTGGAATGAGAATATATTTTTCATAAAGTATAATTATAATTTAGTCCACAGCAGGGCACAGAGGTGCTGGTTAGGAGACTATAATCGCCAAGTTTGGTATGCAAATTGACGATCGCATTATCACACACTCAGAGCATTTCTGTGTGTCAATGATTTGTCACCCAGAACACCGAGTGGCACCACACTGCGCCCGTCACCCTGAGACACCAGTTCTTAAGTCTCATATGCCCTGTGATTAAGCTAGCTCACAGTGTCCTTCAAAGCGAAACACAGTAATGTTTGCACACGACTGCTTCACGGCAGAATAACTGACCCTGGGGTGTTACCTACCTAGACGGATTCCTGCCACCATAATCCTACCACCAGTAAAAACTTTAGTCGCAGATTCGTCACTACTGTATTTAAGATTCGGTATATTATTTTGTTAACATACCGCCACCGCCTTCGGCTAGGCTGTATCAAACAAAGTTATTCGCAATACCGCCGCATCGCAGGTCGATTTTTCCTTAGGCTCATAAAGGAACGTCGCTGGAGTTTCTTGCGCCATTTCTTCGACAGCATCCTTATCATCATCATCATTTCAGCCCATCACTAGTCCACTGCTGAACACAGGCCTCCCCCATGGGTTGCCACAAAAGTTTGTTGCTCTCATTTTTGGGGGGAATTTGTCGCCACGCTAGGCTGAGGGTTGGCAACCGCAGTTTATTTATTCTGATGTTCCAAGAAGATGCCGCTGCCTGGATTCTTCTGGTTTTAATTTTCCCTCTGTCGACTTTTGCGACACCCACGGGATGAGATGGGGTGGTAGTATTTTGCATGTAGATCTTGATAAATTAACTTTCTATCCTAAATTAAGGGAGTAGCCATTTGATATCCAGTTGCCGCACCAAGCGGTACCATGGGCGGTTCCCTGTCCCACGAGTGGCAGTTGGTCGCCGACGCTGGAGAGGACGCACTGCAACTGTGCCCAGAGTGTAACGCGGCGATGCGCTCCGAGCAAGACAGTCGCAGTGTGTGCTCGCAGTGTGCGAGCGGGATGCAACGAGTCAACAGCATTGAGGTGGGAAATGTGATAGAATAGAACATTATTTGTTGGTAGCCGCAAAAATTATTAACAATTAAAAGTACTAACAGTATCATCTTAACCCAAAAAAGTAAAGTTTCAGACTATAAATGTCCCACTGCTGAGCGCAGGCCTCATCGCAATTCTGAGTGTTTCGGAGCTAGAACGAATCCGACACGCTGCTCCAACGCAGGTTTGCACATGTTCCAATTAAAGAAATGATCCTGCGGCGTTTCTTAGCGACGACAGCAGCCTGGTCCAGATTCGAAATAAAAATTCATTTTCGGGTATGGTTGTGTTGTGATTCCTGATTCTCTGACGCTGCATCTTAGTCTACCTCCGAATTTATCGCATTAGCGTTACATCTAGTAGGTTAGGACCAGTGTGTATTTCCGCGTACACTTGTGGTAACAGTAGCGAGCTATGGCAACAGTATTCGGAAGTCGTCTCCGTCGTTGAAAATCGACCAGGAGATTGCATCATACATAGGAAGTTTATTGCCATGATGTCTTCGTGATTGAAACCGTTTCGTCGGACATTACCAGCAGTGACTGTATCCCTGATTACGTACCTCCAGGTGGGACACACGTTCATCCTGGGAACGCGGTACAGCGAGCCGCTGCGTGCTCACTACACTGCAGCTGACGCAACCTCCACGCCGTTACACATGTCCTGCTACGGAATTGGGGTCACAAGGTATTATTGCTGCAATTCAAAACAACCGTCGTATACAAGTAGATGCCATGTACAGAGACTTTCGTAAAGCTTTTGACAAGATTGACCACAAATCGTTTTCAGACAAAATTGCATTTAATAGCATATGTAGAAACTGTTGAGAAGGTTGACCTCGTATTTTAATAAAATAACGCAAAAAGTTTCAATAAACGCTTTTCAGTCTAATACTAAAAGTGTTTCACCCGGCGTTTCTCAAGGGTCCATATAAGGTCCCCTATTATTTATACTTTTCATAAATGGTATCAATTGTTTTCTTGCATTGATTTCAGGTTACTGGCAGCGAGTGTGGAAGCCCTAGCAAACGACAAGGCCTTAAGATGGCCTGAAGCTATAGCACCCTACCGAGTCCTCATCATAGGCCCTAAGGTAAACAAGGAATTGATGACGAGCATAGGCAACCAAGAAGCGATGTGAAGTAGTGTTTTCATGAAATGTGGTTTATCACCACCTTAATTTTAAGCCTTCGATCAACGTAGCCATTGAGTTGGTCTCCGCTAAGCTGTCCTTTTATCCATACTTATATTATAAATGCGATAGTAACTCTGTCTGTCCTTCTGTCTGTTTGTTACCTGTTCAAGGTTCAACCGCTGAACCGATCTCAACGAAATGTGGCACAGAGATAGCTCGCATCGTAAAGACGGACATGGGATACTTTTTATCCCGAAAAATCAAATAATTCCCGAGGGATATTTAAAAAAAACCTATATTGACGCTGACGAAGACGCAATCTTCAGATCTTGTCTTCAATCATAAAGTTCAAACTATTTATTAAACAAAGACTTTTTAAGAAGGGTTATCATAATATTTTGGAAAATATGGATGATGAGATTCCCCAGGGAATGAGGTGATCGCTGCCAAGCTATTTCTACATCTTCATAATGCTGTTGTAACAGTACATTGTTTTTTATGGGATAAAGTGACGAAACGAACAAAACGTTCACCTGATTGTAAGTGCAACATCTGCCCATAAAATGTGTCATAGTGTCGATGCTGTGTCACCCAGAACACCGAGTGGCACCACACTGCGCCCGTCACCTTGACTCATCAGTTCTCAAGTCTCATATGCGCAGTGATTACGCTAGCTCACAGTGCCCTTCAGACCGAAACACAGTAATGTTTGCACACTACTGCTTCACGGCAGAATAACTGGCACTTAGGAGAGAGGAGGCATTTCTTTGCGTACCAGTGCAGTTAAGAAAATGACGTTGAAAGAGTATTATAAAAATGATCTAGATTGAATTAAAAATATTCTATTCTATTCTTGGATTACTTGTCCCCGTTTCTGCTCTCTCCGATTATCATTGTAATGGGAGGGTGAGGTCCTGTGTTGCGTGAGATCTACAGCACTGTAATCCAACCCTCAACCATAGGTTCGACGTAGGCGATAACGCCCCTTGTCTGAGAGTCTTTACTTTCAGGGGGGCAATAGAAGACCCAGTGAAAATTAGGGGGCGTTGAGATAGATTTGATTATTGAGATTATTGTCTCAAAAAATTGGGTGCTCTAGAAAGATTTTTTTACAGTGGGGGGGGGGGGGGTCAATATAAGCTTGAGAAACTACGCGCTACAGAAATTAGGTTTTCTTAAGGTAGAGTTTACTGGTGGGTAGGACAGTGTGGTGTCACGCAGAATGTTATGGGCATATGAGACTTAAGAACTGACGTCTTAGGGTGACGAGTGCAGTGTGGTGTCCACACAGAAATGTTCTGGGCATATGAGACTGAAGAACTGACGTCTTAGGGTGATGAGTGCAGTGTGGTGTCACGCAGAAATGTTCTGGGCATATGAGACTTAAGAACTGACGTCTTAGGGTGACGAGCGCAGTGTGGTGCCTCAGAAATGTTCCGGGTGACACCGAATTTGTTATAGGCAGACAGATCCTGGCTTTCATTCTTTGTATTGTGAAAAGGGTAAGGTAAGGTAAGCGGGTGGGGGTCGACGTAGGCGAACGTAATACGATCAGATCGAAATCGTTTTACGACGAGCTTGTATGAGAACGCTAATGAAAGTAGAAGAAGCTAAAGATGTGTGTCGGGATCGTAGCAAGTGGAAAGATGTGGTCTCTGCCTACCCCCATGGGAAAGAGGCGTGACTCTATGTATGTATGTATTGTGAAACCTGTATCCGAAAATGTGTATGCGAAAAAAAAGGCGGCGAGACTGTTCATTCCACAGGAAGGTTCCAAAGAGTGGGTCACCCACGGCTGGGACCAGGTCCACGCATTGGGCGAGGAGTTGGAAAGAGATGCGGGTCTACATTCAGACGTCGTGTTGGACGACAGACACAGCCACACCATCGGCAGGAGAATGAAAGCGGCCGACAGGTATGGGAAAGTGAAAATCTGTTCTCTTTACACCTGTCCCCTGGGTTTCGCATAAATATAAGAAGTTTGAAGGGCACTGTGAGCTAGCGTAATCACCGGGCATATGAGACTTAAGAACTGATGTCTCAGGGTGACGGGCGCAGTGTGGTGTCACACAGAAATATTCTGGGTGACACAGCATTTGTTGTGGGCGGACGTTGCACTTACCATCAGGTCAATGTTTTGCTCGTTTCGTCACTTTATACAATAAAAAAAAAGTTCTGGCAATGTAACGTTGGTAGAACTAACCCCCCCCCCCCCCTGGGTCCAGTACTAATCTTTTAATTAAATATCCCGAGGGAGCTATTAGTTTTTCCGGGATAAAAGTATCCCATGTCCGTCACCAGGATGCAAGCTATCTCTGTGCCGAATTTCGTTTAGATCGGTTCAACGGTTGAGTCGCGAAAATGTAACAAACAGACAGAGGGACAGAGAGAGTTTCGCAATTATAATATATTTATCTATAACATCAAAGTGACGGAACGATCAAAACGTTCACCTGATGGTAAGTGCAACGTCCGCCCATAACAAATGCTGTGTCACCCAGAAAATTACTGTGTGACACCACACTGCGCCCGTCACCCTGAGACATCAGTTCTTAAGTCTCATATACGCAGTGATTACGCTAGCTCACAGTGCCCTTCAAACCGAAACACAGTAATGCTTGCACACTACTGCTACACGGCAGAATAACTGGACTTGGGGTGGTACCTACCTAGACGGATTCCTGCATAGGAATCCTACCACCAGTAAATTATTATTATTAACAACAAAATGGCGTCGCCGCCGCGTCCAGTGTTGCCGTTTCATAATTGACGAAAATACTAAATTTAATTTTTTTTGACGGCAATTGCCCTCGGAAGTGATTCAATATTTACATAATAGAAATGGTTTATATTAATATATAAATAGGTATCTAACTTAAATACCTGTGAATATAATAATACGATGTAAAATGTTGATTCAATAGAAAAAAAAGATAAAAAAAAATCGAATCGGTAACACATTAGGGTATCACTATTTTCACTAGTACTCGAGCTGTCAAAAGTTAAATAAATGATTGGACTTTTGGCGCCAACTCGAAAAGAGGCAGTACTGTTTTTATTTAATTTTGTAATTTCTGTGTATATTTGGAGTTTTGATGTTTAATATTGAAAGTTTATCATGCAGCAAGTGCTCCGAAAAGTGTACAGTCATTGGAAAATTCAATTCAAGACCAAAATTGTTCTTTTTGTTTTGTCTCCATTAGTCCACAACCAACAAATCTTCAGTAAAAGTCAACTATCATTTTACTGTTTTAAATTTTGAATTAACTAAATTTTGAAGTGTTGATGCTAGAAGATTGTATACTTGAATATGTTACTTGACACTGGAAAATAGTTTATGACTCTTTCCATTAATAAATAAATAAATAAATGATTGTAAAGATAATAGGAACAAACGAACACAGCACCTCTCTCTTTCTCACTCACGCGAAGTACGTATTTTCCGTACTTTTCGCGTCGGAAACATTTTACGTTTCGTCGCGCGTCCTTTTCGCGTCGGAAACATTTTATAACGTTTCATCGCGCCCAAAGAATTTTCTCTCCATAAACGTACCCAACTATATCGATCGCCTATATTTCAGAATGGGCTACCCGACGGTGGTAGTGTGCGGGCGTTCGGCGACGGAGCGGCCGCCGCGGTACGAGCTGTACCACAGCAAACGAGTGGGATACACCGCACCGGTGTTGCTAACGCGGGCTGAACTTATTGCCGCACTGGCCACGGTGGCCAAAGTGGCCACGGTGGCCAAAGCCGATTCAGTAACAATCAATAACGCTAAAGAAGTAACGAACGACGTGGAGCGGGTCGTGGGAAATTGAATGTATGGCCGAAACAGTGTGGCCAACTTCACAAAAGCGGGGCTCGGGTGTCCATCACTCATAATACCAACTTTGTGGGAAAGACTACAAGAACTAGACCACTGGAAGGCTCAAGAATAGGGCATTCTTTTTTATGGGAGACTCAAAATCATTCACCTGCTGGTAAGTGCAACATCTGCCCATAACTAACGCCGTGTCGCTCAGAACATTTCAGTGTGGCGTCACGCTGCTTTCAGGGAATCCGTTTAATAATAAATTCGTTTAACGATTTGCTCGTGTCGTCACTGTATAAAATAAAAAAAAATGTTTGTAATAAATCTATATATATTATCTATATTATTATTATTACATAAATAAAATTGTATTGTCTGTTTTTAATAAGAAAATTACAGCTTTTTATTTAATGCTACTTAGAAAAAAGCCGTGTGGTGGCGGCTCGTTAAAAGAATACTACCACTCCATCTCATCCAATGGATCTCGTAAAAGGCGAGTAAGGAATTAAACTGCACTGTGCACCCAACAGCGCATGGTGGCGATGGGCTCACACCTATCACACCAAATGCATTATATTGTTTTGGTGAAACGTGGATTGTGGCAGTCATCTGTTTTTGCAGTGAGTGCCCAGTCTCTGACTACCCCTTATGGGATACAGTCGTGATCTTATGTATGTATAAGAAAAAAAACTATTTTTAAAGTTTTTGTCTGTCTGTTCCGGCTAATCTCCGAAGCGGCTGGACCGAAATCGGTCGGGACGGGACTTTCACTGACAGATAGCTGATATTATAGCGGGTAATTTAGGCTACTTTAATTTTAGAACAATAATTAGGGTTTCGCGCAATAATATTAAAACCCCGAAATCCGTATCAAATAAGGAAGTATACGTGCACATCATCGATCAGGGTCGGCTTCTTTACGCGGAAACGCGGGCACCGCCGGCAGTTCATAAGTTAATTATTTATTAATAAACCAAAATTAAATAAATATAAAACTTTTTTTTTTTGTTTCATTGAATTTGATTATTTGTCTGTTCCTAAGTTTCTTTAAAATGTGACAGAGACAGAGTGGTCACTGTGGCACCGATGTAACCACGTGGTCCGGTGGCCAGAGTACCTGTCTGCTACGTTCCGGCTTCCGAGTTGGAATCTCAGCCGCAGACGACATTTTTTGTGACGTTTTCGCGTCATCGCATTATCTTAGACAAGCTCAAATTCATTTGTTATTTAATCTACCGTCCTTTTGACAAAGATAAAAATATAACAAAAAAGAGGATACCTACGGAGTCGTAAATGAACTAAAAAAATATAGGGGTGGTACACAATCCATGTAGCTGAAATAAAAATAGGGGTGGCACACCATCCACGTAACCTATTATACTTATTATGTGGGCGATTTTCTGAAATGATGATAATGATGATGATGAATTGGCCACTCCTGGCCGATTTTCGACCACGGCGACAACAATCGAGTAATGTCGGAAGCTATCAACTAAGCAGGAGATATAGTGCCACAAGTGTACGCGCAAGCACAGCGGCACTCACCCCTCCCAACCTACCCGTGCCTGATGTAACGTTCATGCGATAAGATCGGAGGTAGGCTCGGATGCAGTGTCAGAGACAATGACAATCACAACACAACTAGACCTGAAAACCAACAAATTGTGATTTTGTATATATGTTGTCTTCGGCTGGGATCCGAACCAGAACGCGCGCCGTGGTCACGCGTAATGCATTGCATTTTAAGACGTAAGTTATTTCGTACATATATACATACAGTCAATCCATTTTCCCATATAAGGGAGCAAAGAGTATATAATAAGGGAGGTCAAATACGTAGCAAACTTCGCCCCCGCGGTAAACGAGACGTCGCCGCCATTTTGGTAGGAGTCAAAAAAGTTCTTACTCCCCATTGCGTTCCCACGAGCAGTATATTGACAGCATTGCATTTAATGGTGTTAATCTGCACGAACAAAGGACTATCAGTAGAATAGCCTAGTCGCCTCTTAGGACACCTCGGTAGGAAAGAGATAGGAGAGGCCGTGCATCGGTTTAAGTAAGTTATTTCTTTGGCGGATGATATTGCCAAGGAAAAGGGTAAGCTACCCGCCAGATCGAATGGTCTGATCTGAGGACGTCTCCTTCCTACTGGTAACATTTAGATGTTGTATATATATAGTTCGCATTTCAGAAATTTTCGTAGCGCGATTATGGAATGTATGAGATATTTCTTGAGTTTCTCATGTGGCGACATAGATGTCGCTACATTTCGATAATTGTTATTCCAATTATTTTATTTCTTACGCCGTGATTTGAGTGTCATGGAAATTTTTCGTTGCTTTAAACTCGGTAAAGTTAAACGGGGTCAACGACTAATGGAGAAACAGTAAGCAATATTAATAAACAATTAGGAAGCAGTTATACAAAAAAACTTCTCGCAGAGATTTTATTTATTGACTTAGCTGCATTTAATGTTGTTATTGTTTTTCACATGTTTGAGCAGCATCATCATCATTTCAGCCTATCTTAGTCCACTGTTGAACATAGGCCTTCCCCATAGATTGCCACAAAAACGGTCCTGATATAATAAATTCGGCGATGTAATTGCTGTTAGCCTTTTTTGGCTTTTACAGCTTCATCGGACACTGTGCTCACGGGCCAGGGGCCCGCGTGCCAGGTTTTGTTTGACCCAAACATAAATACATAAATAAACTCCAACAATAACCTCGAAATTCGGACTGTCACGTTCGCTGCGTGCTTGCGCGATTTAGAATATCTCAATATGATTTTAAGTCTAATGACCGTCCGAGGGAGGCTGCTGGCAACACGGTCCTGAGCCACCTGCATCCATCAAACTCCCGCGAAACCTCGCAGATCGTCGCTCCATCTAGTGGAGGGCGCCCTACACTGCGTTTGCCGGTACAAGGATGTCACTCGAGAAACCTTTCTTCCAACGGTTATCGGTTCTACGAGCTATATGGCCGGCCCATTGCCACTTCAGCTTGCTAATCCTTAGGGCTATGTCGGTTTCTTTAGTTCTGCTGCGGATATCGTCGTTACGGATTTTATCGCGCAAAGAAAGCGAGCATAGCCTATTAACACATTAGGCACGTTTAAAAAACGCTTAAAATATCTTTTATTAAACGAACAGAAAGGCATAAATGCAAGTTAATAAATTACTCCGATTTATTTGTTAAAGAGGAATTAGCTATTGATTTTTTATAACAAAAAGCCTATTAAATGTATGTACGGGTAAATATAAATGTGTATGTATATCTATGTATATATATATATAATATATAAGTGTATATGTATGGGTACATGTATATGTATAAAACAAATCTGATATTATATTATAATTTTATAATACACACTGTTAAATTTATGACACTTACCAATATTCACGTCACGTCTCACATAGCGTTCAGCACAACTACACAATACGTATCTTCCATTTTCATCAGTTGTTATTATAATAAGTATCTACTCGCTTAATGTCGACACTTAGGGCACGGTCTCCTTAAGACCGTCTGGGGCCGACTGAAAATCAGCGTCGCTATCCCGCGGCTTATGCTGAGGCGGTCCTTTACGACACTTCATCTGCTTCGATTTTATATTAATGAATTTTTGTTATACCCTTTATTTTCTTTTTATTTTATTTTTTTTGTTCATTGATTTTCCTTTGTTTTTTTTATTTTATTCCTATTATTATTAATTTTGTTTATTCACCTGTTGTATTGTAATTTGTGAATGAAATGAAGTGTCGGAATAAATGTCTTAAATGTCTAAATGTCTATTCCATAGCTCGCTGAGTCTCTGCAGTGAGTGCAGTTTTTACTGGTGGTAGGATGCCTATGCAGGAATCCGTCTAGGTAGGTACCACCACAGGGTCAGTTATTCTGCCGTGAAGCAGTAGTGTGCAAACATTACTGTGTTTCGGTTTGAAGGGCATTGGTAGCTAGCGTAATCACTGGGCATATGAGACTTAAGAACTGACGTCTCGGGGTACGGGCGCAGAGTGGTGCCACAGAGATTTATTCTGGATGAAACAGCATTTGTTACGGGCAGACGTTGCACTTAACATCAGGTGAACGTTTTGCTCGACTCGTTCCGTTCTCCAATAAAAAAAAGCACCCCGTCTCTGTTCCGTATGTCATCACTGGCCACGCACTGGTTGTAAAGCGGTGAAAGCGGTGATGAGGTCATATCTTGTTAGCCATGTGGACTGTCATTTGGCACCCCGTGACATTGTGACTACGCGTCCCTTTACCCTGTCTAGGGCTTCCGTTTTTTTACGAAAAAGAAAGGTGACGAGTCGGTCAAAACTTTGAAATTATGGTAAATGCTACGTCTGCCCATAATAAATGCTGTGTCACACGAAATATTTATATGTGGCACCACAATGCACTCTTCAAATTCCACTTAAGAACTGACTTCCTCGAGTCTCATATGCCCAGTAGTAATTACAATAGCGATGCCCTTCAGACCGAAACACTAATGTTTGCATACTACTAAGTGCTCGATCGCGGAATAAATGACACTGCCGTGATACCCACCTAGACGAATTCCTGCACAGAAAACCTACCACCAGTATATTAACCAGATTGTCGCTACATATATCCTTTTTTTTACTGGATTAAGCGACGAAAAGTGCAAAACGTTCACCCGATGGTGAGTGCCACGTCTGCCTGTACCAATACTGCATCACCCAGAACATTTCTGTGTGCTACCACAATGCGCCCGTCACCCTGAGACATCGGTTTTTGAGTCTCTTCATCAGCACCACTTTAACCTATTACAACTCCACTGCTGAACTCAGCCCTCCCCATAGATTGCCACATAAGTATGCAGCTCTCATTTTGGGAGGATTTTTCTATAGTTGCCACGGTTGGCAGGCGGTTTGGCAACCGCAGTTTATACATTCAGATGTTCCTGGAAGGCGCTGCTGCCCATATTCTGGTTTTAATTTTCCCTCTGTCGACTTTTACGACACCCACGGGATAAGATGGGCGGTAGATTACCCTAGCTCTCAGTGCCCTTCAGACTGTAACACAGTAATGTTTGCATACTACTACATCACGGCGGAGTAACTGGCCCTGCGGTGGTACCTACCTAGACGGATTTCTGCATAGAAATCCTACACCTATGGTGGTCCCGTCTCTAACATTTTAGACCAGGCCATTTGCACTTCGTATGACCGGCTATAAAGGCTGTGTCAGGCACTCTGGTTCTCCGTCGGGTTTCTTCATGTACGAATCTTATCCACCCACAAGTCTTTAGATGAAAATATAACGCTAAATAGTGTTGCTTTCCATCGTTAGATGGCATCATTACAAAATTAATATTCTACAAGGTTGCCTTCGACAAATCGTAGCAATATAACATATATATGCTACAGGACTTTTGGCGGCAACTCGAAAAGTTGGGGTAGTGTTTTTATTGAATTTTGTAATTTCTGTGTGTGAGTTTTGATTTTTTTTTGTTTAAAGTGACTTAACGAGCAAAACGTTCACCTGATGGTAAGTGCAACGTCCGCCTACAACAAATGCTGTGTCACCCAGAATATTGCGCACCACACTGCGCCCGTCACCCTGAGACATCAGTTCTTAAGTCCCAAATGCCCAATGATTACGCTAGCTCACAATGCCCTTCAAACCGAAACACAGTAATGTTTGGACACTACTGCTTCACGACAGAATAACTGGTCCTGGGGTGGTACCTACCTAGACGGATTCCTGCATAGGAATCCTACCACCAATTAAATATGTTTAATATTGATAGTTTTTTTACGCAGCAAGTGGTCGTGAAAGCGTACAGCGATCGGAAAATTCAATTCAAGACTCTTGGCACTCAAGGCACTCCTGTTAACTTCTTATATCCTGGTAGTATATGTAACGCTGAAACGTCCGTGCAACAGTTGTTGCAAGAAAATTTTGTTGTTACTCAAATTTCAAATGTAATTGTGATTTATATTTTTTTTAATTCTATACATTAGTTGCTGTGGTTTAGTTTTTACGTATATTAATTCTCTAGCTAATTAGCTTTACCCACATATTTTTAATATGTTCTTTGCGATAGTAGGTAGGTGGATAATAAGTTTTAAATTAAGAAGGGTAGGGCTGTTATTTCTCTTTCGAAAAAAAGCGGGTGGACGTACAACCTGACGTCAGCTGTTGTGGAAGTATATATTTTAATTCAGTGATGTTTTTCTGTTGTGGAAGGACTTCATCTTTTTTGATCCTGGCAATTAGCTACCAAATCGAGCCATTTTTGCCAAAGTCGAGTAATAACTTAATTATAATAAAGACTGAATTTCGATCGACAGCAAAATGATAGTTGACTTTAACTGAAGTTTTTCTGAACTGATAAATGAATATGAAAATTTGCTGGACTAATTAAGACAAAACGAAAAGTACAATTTCGGTCTTGAATTGAATTTTCAACAATTTTATAACGAAATTTATTTTAGAGCCATCTAGTATTAACCTCTTGAAGCATTAATTAAGCTGTATTTATAAATCGAATTTAGCCGAGCAAGTCGACCTTGCAAACTTGAAAAATGTTCTTGCAACAACTGTTGCACGGGGACGTTTGAGCGTTACATATACTACCAGGATATAAGAAGTTAACAGGAGTGCCGTTAATCAAATTGCCTTTCACCGAGACCGTCCGTATCGTCCTAACGGCTCCTCGCCGGCCGTCCCCGACGCTGTTTGCATGTCAACTCTTCTAATTTATGGACGCCTGGTACTTGAACTTGCGGAACATGAGGTCAAACGCTGACAAAAACAGCGTCTTCTATAAGAAAAATAAACAAAAAATTGAAGTGTCTGTTTGTAATAACAAAATAACAGCTTTTTTACTCAATGCTTCAAGTAATATATATGGTTTCATAAGAAAGTTTTTAAACCTTTTGTCGGTCTGTTTGTTCCGGCTAATCTCCAAAACGGCTGGTCCGATTTTGACAGGACGTTCACTGACAAATAAACTAAAAAAAAAAGCTGATACTATAGCGGGTAACTTGGGCTACTTTAATTTTAGAAAAATAATTAGGGTTCCGCGCAAAATAATTGAAACCCCAAAACCGACAAATAGGGAAGTATATATCAACTTCGACTTTTTTACGCGGGTAATAAAATAATAAAGTTTCCACTTGAAAAACTTAACTAATTAAATACCGTCCCTGTCCTTTCACCTGGTGGTAGGATTCCTATGCAGGAATCCGTCTAGGTAGGTACCACCCACTTAAGACCTGATGGCTCAGGGTGATGGGCACAGTGTAGTGTCACACAGAAATTTTCTGGGTGACACAGCATTTGTTATGGGCAGACGTTGCACTTACCATCAGGTGAACGTTTTGCTCGTTTCGTAACTTTAAGCAATAAAAAAAAATGTAGATAGATAGAATTAATTAGCCGAGTCCGGTTGACGACTACATTTTTGGTTTGGCCCAATCAGAACGCAAGTCTCGTCTAAAAAAATTCCCGCGCTCTGATTCGGTCACCCATGTCAGCTATTTTATTATGATTTCTAATAAGCATAAAGGAAGTTAACTAACACATTTAACATAGCATTGCAAGAGATTTGACATTCACAAGAGCTTTATACATACATACATAAGATCACGACTGTATCCAATAAGGTCAGAGACTGGGCACTCACTGCAAAAACAGTTGACTGCCACAATCCACGTTTCACCAAAACATTATAATGCACTTGGTGTGATAGGTGGTGAGCCCATCGCCACCATGCGCTGTTGGGTGCACAGTGCAGTTTAATTCCTTACTCGCCTTTTACGAGATCCATTGGATGAGATGGAGTGGTAGTATTCTTTTAACGAGCCGCCACCACACGGCTTTATACAAGCCTAAACTATAAAGAAATTTGGTCTTTGACTTCAACAACTGATTGAACAATTTGAACAACTACTGATTCTTATGAAAACGTAAGATAATATTTTATATGTGAATATTTACTTTTACTTTTTTATGAGTCCTACAAAATCATATAGAACTATTAGAAACTTTAGTTATGAGATTGCAACAACAACAATATTGAATACAATTAATTTCCTTTTTAGATTTATTATATGGGTCTTCTGTCGCTTTAGCTTGCAAATCCATAACCAATTGTTTTTTTTATATGTAATTTTTGGTTGGATAAAGTGACAAAACGTTCACCTGAGGACACGTCCTCGCCTCTCATCCTCCCAGCAAGGCGCGCCAGAAAACACGACGTGCCTTTCATCACGCCCCCCCCCCCCTATGTTTACTTTATCCATACAAATAAATAAAATTGAGCCGTTTCGAAGTTTAGCCGGAACAAACAAACAGACGGAGAAAAATTTTAAACATTTTTTTTTCTTATTAGTGCCGTATTTATGCTGTGTCACCCAGAAAATGTATGTGTCCACATTGCGCCCGTCACCCTGAGGCATAAGAATAGAATAGAATAGAATAGAATAGAATAAATTTTTATTCAATATAGACTATTTACATAGTACTTATTGAAAGTCATTTTTTTTAAGCTACACAGTTCTTAAGTCTCATATGCCCGGTGATTACGCTAGCTCACAGTGCCCTTCAAACCGAAACACAGTAATGTTTGCACATTACCGCTTCACGGAAGAATAACTGGCCCTGAGGTGGTATCTACCTAGACGGATTCCTGCATAGGAATCCTACCACCAGTTATCATCATCCATATATTCCTTAATGTTATAACAACCCTTCATAAAAAGTGTTAAGATGGATAGAAGAAATTGTAGGTATACCAACAACTGACAAATGTATTTGAAACCGCTTTATTATTAGCTCGTAGTATATCATAGCAATGCTAGGATAGAATTATTAATTACATTTGCAAGATATCGGATACCAAGGCTTACAGTTACGTTCTCTCGAGTCGGTACACGCTCGTAAAGGTTAGGTAACACTTATATGTAAGCTCAAGTATATCAAAAGTTAATCATTTAAGGGGATTTTGCCGAATTAGCCACGACGATGGAATCAGGCGTTACTTTGCGGAAATCAATTAAAAGTAAAGGAGAGAAAGTTAATTTGCTAAGATCCGCATGCAAAATGTAAAATGGTGTGTATTACCTAGTTTTTAAAGAGCACCGCCCGCCCTCCCTCAACAGCCGCCACCAGATACCCTCAACCACTACAACACTACCACTAGGCAATACACACCACTGAAGTCGAGAACACGATACGTGTTGCACCTCAAAACGAGACATTATCAAATGATATTAGGAAATTAACTTTCTCTGCTTTACAATAGTTGCCACGCTTGGCAGGCGGGTTGGCAACCACAGTTTATTTATTCAGATGTTCCAGGAAGAAGGTGCCGTCCATCTTCTGGTTATCATTTTCCCTCTGTCGACTTTTACGACACCCACGGGATGTGATGGGGTGGTAGATTCTCTTAAGCCGCCACCACACGGGCTAGGGAGGGGTTACCAGATCAAATATTAAGATTTCCTGACAATTCGACCGCATTCAACGAAGAGCGGCTCGAATCGTCGACGACCATGTTCTATCTGATCGGCTTGATCCCTTGGCTTTGCGAAGAGATGTTGCATCTCTTTGCATTTTTTACAGGATCTACCGCGGGGAGTGTTCCGAGAAATTGTTCGAATTAATTCCAGCCACTGAATCACCAACTTAAAATTCCCTCGTCACCACCTGGATAGTTGGCATTCCATCACAGTGCGTTTTCCGCGGTTTTTCGGACCGATATGACTTAGGGACCTTCAAGAAAAGAGCTTATTCCTTCCTCAAAGGCCGACTACTTATCAGCTATTCCTCTGGTATTGTAGGCGTTCATGGGCGGCGGTGGTCACTGGTGGTAGGATTCCTATGCAGTAGTCCGTCTAGGTAGGTACCACCCCAGGGCCAGTTATTCTACCGAGAAGCAGTAGTGTGCAAACATAACTGTGTTTCGGTTAGAAGGGCTTTCGGTTTGAAGGGCACTGTGAGCTAGCGTAATCACTTGGCATATGAGACTTAAGAACCTATGTCTCAGGGTGATGGGCGCAGTGAAGTGTCACACAGAAATTTGGGTGAAACGGCATTTGTTATGGGCAGACGTTGCACTTACCATCAGGTTTACGTTTTGCTCGTTTCATCACTTTGTGCAATAAAAAAAAACCATCACGTGAGCCACCTGCTCGTTTGCCCTCTATTCTACCTGACTTTTCAGTAAATTTCCTGACATTTTCTCTGAATGCTGTAATGTGCTGTATATGGTATGTCAAATTTTAAAATCTCGAGTATCACGCATGTATTAAATTAATTATTATACTCGTATTACAGTTAAGGTTAGCCGTGGTAGCTCAGGGGCTAGGCGGCCGCTTTAAATTTCATAGTACGCGAGTGTGGGTACCGTGTGGTGGCGGCTTAAGAGAATCTACCACCCCATCTCATCCCGTGGGTGTCGTAAAAGTCGACAGAGGGAAAATGAAAACCAAAAGATGGGCAGCAGCATCATTCTGGAACATCTGAAAAAATAAACTGCGGTTGCCAACCCGCCTGCCAAGCGTGGCAACTATGGCAAATCCCCCCCAAAATGAGAGCTACAAACTTTTGTGGCAATCTATGGGGGAGGCCTATGTTCAGCAGTGGACTAGTGATAGGCTGAAAAGAAGAAGAAGAAGAAGAAGTACGCGAGCTCGGTTCGATTCCCGGTGCCGGCACCACTAAAATTGTTAATTGCAATTTTAAGTGCTGATTTACCACGTGCTCGGCGGTGAAGGAAAACATCGCGAGGAAAGCTGCGTGTCTGAGAAATAATAAATATTTCGAGGACTTGTAAGTCGGGCAACCAGCATTGGAGCAGCGTGGCGGATTCTTCCCAGCTCCAAAACCCTCTCGGAAATGAGTGGAGGCCTGTGCTCAGCAGTGGGACATTCGCTAGTCCATACTATAATTATTCCGCTCACTTAACCACTTGACTTAATAGCCGGAATATTGTTATTAACGCTACGGTAATTGTGCAAGGAGCTTCATATATTATGTGTATTGTACACAATATAATTGAGACAAGCGTACAACAGTAACGCATGCACGTGTCTCATACGCAATATATATAACTAAATGAGTAATGATGTGCGAGACTAATCATTTTTATCGATATTTATATTTATTTTGCGAGTAGTAGCGGACACCCGAGAGAAGCGGGGTTTTTTACGCGATTCTTTAAAAAAAAATCGGGAAAAACCAAATAACTTGGCTGGCAACGAAAACGAACCAGAGCATAAACGTTTCGTTATTTATATTTTAAAATCAAAACAATTTAAAAATAATCATGCATATGTAGCGACATCTGTCGCCACATGAGAAGCTCAAGAAATATCTCATACATTCCATAATCGCGCTATGAAAGTTTCTGAGATGCGAACTATATATACAACATCTAAATACTAGTAGTAGGAGGAGACGTCCTCTCCAGATAAGTCCACCCGATCTGGCGGGTAGCTAGCCTTTTTCTCTTTCTCTTTAAAAAAACGAAGCCCCACAGTAGGATTTCTCCTGTGTCGTGGGTGCGTTTTACAGACATAAATTCCACATGCACAAACACCCAGACCCGGAACAACTATATGTAGACCATACAAATATCAGTCCCGTGCGGGAATCGAACCCGCGACCCGCGGCGCAGAAGCCAAGGGCTTAGCCACTGCGCCAACCGAGCCGACATTTTCTTGGCAATATCATCCGCCAAACATAATTCAAAGATAGTTCACAAAATGTATATTGTATCTAAAAACTGAACGACGGTGGCATCATGACTGCAACATATTACTCTGTCTCGCTCACTCACATGACCAACAATAAGCAGCCCAGCAAATTAGGAGCAAAATTGCTCTTTCCGTTTGTGATATTTCACAGAAGCGTTGCTTCGTCTGTGTTTATGCAATACACTGTTGTAAAGATGTCTTTCTTTCGGGGTCTTTTTACTGGTGATAGGATTTCTATGCAGGGATCCGTCTAGGTAGGTACCAACCAAGTTATTCTGCCGTGAAGCACTAGTGTGCAAACATTACTGTGTTTCGGTTTGGAGGCCATTGAGAGCTAGCGTAATCACTGGGCATATGGGACTTTAAGAACTGATGTCTCAGGGTGACGGGCGCAGTGTGGTGTCAAACAGAAATTTTCTGGGTGACACAGCATTTGTTATGGGCACTGTTGCACTTACCATAAGATGAACGTTATGCTCGTTCCATCGCTTTACCCAAAAAAAATGGCTTTTTTTTTGAGACAGGAACATGTCTCAATATTAGTCTTTATTTAAAAAAAAAAATTCAGCCTATGCAGCACTAGTCCACTGCTGAACATAGACCTCCGCATCGATTGTCACAAATTTTGAAGCTCTCATTTTGGGGGATATTGCCATAGTTTCCATGCCATGCCATGCAAGTTTATTTATTCAGATGTTCCAGGAAGATGCTGCTGCCCATCTTCAGAAGTCCGTCTAGGTAGGTACCACCTCAGGTACAGTTATTCCGCCGTGAAGCAGTAGTGTGCAAACATTACTGTGTTTCGGTCTGAAGGACACAGAGCTAGCGTAATCACTGGGCATATGAGGCTTAAGAACTGATGTCTCAGGGTGACGAGCGCAGTGTGGTGCTACACTGAAATGTTCTGGGCTAACACAGCATCTGTTTTGGGCAGACGTTGCACTTACCATCTGCAGACGGTAAATACAACGTCTGCCCATAACAAATGCAACACACACAACACCGAAATTCCTCTGGCGTTGCGGGTGTTCACAAGTTGCGGTAATCAAGGTAAGAAGTCAAGGGAGCCGCTCGCTCATTAGCCCTCTCTTCAAAAAAAAAAGTAATATCACGTGTTACAAAAATCACAATAAAAAAAAATTCACTGTGAAATAAAATAATTTGATAGTATCATAATGATTTTTAAACGGCTCTATTTCAGTCACTGCTCGCAACTATGTTGCATATCGTGACGTACGTGCGCCGCTTAACAACAAATACAATCTCTTAGCTCCGCACACCCGCACAGTCTGACCTCCGTTTAGCCAATAGCCAGTCAACGCCCGACCCGCGATCGAATAACACGTACTTACAAAACAGTGAATTAAGAGTGTTCATTTACTCGTAACTCAAGGACGGCCATTGTTGGTTGTACTAAAAAAAAAAGCTCCGCAAAGTCAAAGGTAAGTACGATTTACGTCTTTTTTTGCATAAGTTTTTTTCACATACGTCTTGCGCGCTTCTGATGCTTCGTTCTGTATATAGTTTTAACAATTTTATTAATGGATATTGTATAGATATATTATTGTTCTCTTTGATTTCTATAGGTTCGGTTTCATTAATTTTTAGTTATTATAAAGTAATGTTAAATGATTTTATTCAACTTTTCCGCGTAAAAAAGACCCGACCCCGATCGATGATATACATATATACTTCCCTGTTTGAATTGGATTTTGGGGTTTAAATTTTCTTGCGTGGAACCCTAATTATTTAAAAAATTAAAGCAGCCTTAACCATCGCTATAACATCAGCTATCTGTCAGTGAAAGTCCCGTCAAAATCAGTTCAGCAGTTTCGGAGATTAGCCGAAACAAACATACAGACGAAAATAAAAAAAAATGTTTTTCCTCTTACATGGACCGTATATACTTTCATAAGCATCGAGTAAAAAGCTTTTATTTTGTTATTACAAACAGACACTTCTATTTTCTCTATTTGTTGTATAGATATAACTGATCCACGGCGACCAGTTTTGAAAGCAAAGTAGCTTTGAAAGTTGCCGACTGCAAAAGATTTACGAGGGGTGATCCAAAAGTAATGATAATCAGTTATTTCTAGTGCACACAAAAATACAAAAAAATTTCAGTCACTTACTCAGTTAACCACTAGTTCAGGGAAAAAAAATCATATAAATAGGCCACGATTCCCGGGAGCTACATTCATTTGAATACGGACTGTCAAGGAGTGAACATCAAAATGGAAAAACACGAAATCAGAGCTGTCATTAAATACCTCTGCTTGAAAAAAATGTCTACCAAAGACATACACAGCGACTTGGTGGAAACATTAGGGGACTCTTCTCCTCCATATTCCACAGTTGCACGCTGGGCTAAGGAGTTTAAGTTGGGAAGAACATCGACGGAAGACGAACACCGCGAAGGACGCCCATCGACGTCCCTCACTGAAGAAAATGTGAAAAAAGTTGAAGAAGTTGTATTGGAAGATCGAAGAGTGACTATCAGGCATGTAGCTGAGGTCACAGGGATCTCATATGGCAGCATTCAAAGAATCCTTGCGAACGAATTGCATATGAGAAAGGTCTCCGCGCGTTGGGTACCGAAAATGTTAAACGACGAGCAAAAGAAGAAACGAGTCGACATGTCAAGAGCAAATCTCGAAAAGTTCCAGGCAGACAAGGATAATTTTTTGTCACGTTTTGTGACCATGGACGAGACCTGGATCCACCATTTTGATCCTGAAACAAAACAACAATCGATGACATGGAAACGATCCGATGAACCGACGCCGAAGAAATTCAAAGTGTCAAGCTCAGCAGGGAAGGTTATGGCGTCTGTTTTTTGGGACGCTGAAGGAATAATCATGGTGGACTACTTGGAAAAGGGGGCCACTATTACAGGCTCCTACTATGCAGAACAAATAAGAAGATTGCGGGAGGCTATTAAGGAGAAAAGGCGAGGCAAACTGCGGGCTGGAGTGCTGTTCCATCAAGACAACGCACCGGTTCACAAAGCTGCAATTGCCATGGCTGCCATTCAGGAAGCGGGCTTTGAGCTGGTGGAACACCCCCCCTATTCACCAGATCTAGCCCCCAGCGACTTCTATCTCTTTCCACGACTCAAGGAACACCTCCGAGGCAAGAAATTTGACGATGATAGCGACGTGATGGCCGCGGTTGAGGACTTTTTTGAGAGTCAAGATAAAGATTTTTTTTCTAAGGGAATTTTAGGATTAGAAAAGAGATGGACTAAATGTATAGACTTGCTAGGAGACTATGTTGAGAAATAAATTTATTTATTTATTTTATTCATTGTGTTTATTATTGATTATCATTACTTTTGGATCACCCCTCGTACTTCCATACGTATAGTATTCCCGTAAATACAGCCGTTCACTCGTATTTACATTTCCATAATGAGAACCGTGGTAGCTCAGGGGCCGGGCGCTTGTGCGAATGACTCGAGTTCGAGCCCTGGAGCCGGCACCTCGTAAAATAGTTCTTCATTTTCTAAGTGCTGAATTACCAATTATTCATCGTGAGGAAACCGGCATGTCTGTAAAATATATTCTATAGACTTATTCGAGCAGTGTAGCCTCTCGTCCCAGCTAAAAAACCCTCGCAGAAATGAGTGGAGGCCTGTGCTCAGCAGTGGGACATTTCTAGGCTGTTACTTATTTATCACTGGCGTTCCGTCCCGGCTTCGCAATTTACTGATGAAGAAAATTTGAAGTGACAAACGTGTGACACCAGATCTGTCAAACTGAACGTTACTTAATTAGCATTTTCGTTTTAACACACAGCAGTAGTTTCTCTTTCTTATTTTTTTTATCCTGGCAATTATAACTAAAAAATAATAAAAAGAAAAAAAAAATGAATTTCGATCGATAGTATAATGATAGTTGATTGTTATTAAAGTTTTGCCGGACTAATGGAGACAAAACGAAAAGTACCATTTTAGTCTTGAATTTATTTTTCCAATGGTCTATACTAATATTATAAAGCTGAAGAGTGTTTGGTTAAGCTCGCTAATCTCAGGAACTACTGGTGCGAATTGAAAAATTATTTTAGTATTGGATAGTTAATTTATCGAGGGAGGCTTTAGGCTATATAACATCACGCTACGACCCATAGAGCGGTTTCTTTTGAATTAAACGGCGGGTGAAACCGCGGGCCACAGCTAGTTGCATTATATAAACACAGAAAGTACAACCTAACCTACAAAATTCAATTAAATCACAACCGCCACTTTTCAAGATGGCGCCGAAAAACTAACAGATATAAAAAATATTATAGTTTATTTATTTTTCAAATACGTAGTAATAGTAGTATGTTTTTCGGAACTGGCAATACATATTTAGAGAATTTTAGAGCAGCAAGATAAATTAAAAATATTCTGTTTGTCAAAATATAGTAGATTTGGCAACTATATCTTTATATATATAGTTCTTCTGTGCGTGTGTATGTCACTGAGCTCCTCCTAAAAGTCTGGACCGATGTTGATGAATTTTTTGTGTTTGTGTGGCTCCCTGGATGGTTTAGATTCAGAATAGGACCCGGTAGGTGGCGCTGCAATAGAGTTCTAGGAAAATGACAAAAGTCACTCAGTATATAGTTTATCGATAAATCGAATATCGAAAAATCGTTTGCCGAATCTGTTAACAGCAGGAAAGCCAACGTTCGGGCAGGACAACGTCTGTCGGTCCGCTAGTATTTATATAAGATCATGATCCCGTAGTACACTTCTGTATTCTTTAGTTCTTGTTTTGCTGTACAGTCTACACTATTGTGGAACGCCCTACCCGATACCGTCATGAACGCTCCTTATGATAATATTTTTAAAAGATTACTTCGAGAATATTATCTTAAGAAAGATCACATTTCACAGGTATGTTTCTTTCGCCTTTATCTATTTGTGTATGTTATTTATTTTATTTACATATATTTGTTATTAATTTAGTATATATTTAGTTATATATTTTATATTACTTGCACATGCCATATGTTTTTTACCATCAACCAGGGTTGACTGGCAGAGAATGCCACAAGGCATTAAGTCCACCCATTGTAGTCCTTAGCTTAAGCATAATTAAATAAATAAAAAATAAAGCAGTATATAGAATTTCATGTCCATCAAAGTCACTCAAAGTCACTAGACAAACTGAGAAACAACGTGATAAGGGAACGTTGCGGTGTGGTAGAACATGTAGTGACAAAGATAGAGAAAGGGATGCTTAGACGGTTTGGACACGTAGAGAGGATGGATGAAAGATGATTGACGAAACAGATTTATGAGGCGAGTGTGATTGGACAAGCCGGTAAGGGTCGACGTAGGCGAACGTATTGCGATCGGATCGAAATCGTTTTAAAGAAAGGCCACGTCAAAAGTACCCGCAACCAACCGACGAGCTTGTATGAAAACACTAACGAAAGTAGGGGAAGCTAGTGGAAAGATGTGGTCTCTGCCTACCCCTATGGGGAAGAGGTGTGACTATGTATGTAGTATTTCAGCTTAACATGTACTATATTGTATGGAAGATTTAGAAACCCTAGCTGCTTGAGTCGTCTTAGGTGTGAGAATAGGATACTAAAAAAATGATACCAAAAAATTACATTTCATATTAGTAAACCATCGGTGTAATACTTGTCACTTATCCGTTGTTTAGAGTTAGAAGTAAATTCCAAAAATAATATACTATTTATACACGTTATCTTATCTGTGGTATCGTCAACAAACAACCGTGAATTCAATAATAGTAGGGCCAGCAGTTTCGAACAGTTGGTTAACGTAAAGTCCGATAAGATTTTACAATATAATTGGCTCTGACGGGCAGTGACTGAGTGCTTGGCTCCAGCGCCCCTGGTTCGATTCCCGCGCGAGACTACTATTTTTATGGCCTACCACCACGACACGACCAGACCCGAAAACCAACAATTGTTTTTGCACAAATTTGCCAGTTGGGTTGCCAGTTCGCATCACTGATACAAAACACGACAGTATTATGCTGGTATTGTGGGAGCGGGGTAGTTCCCGGTCGAGCCGGTATAGCTGCAAGGTCAAATTGTAATAGAAGCGCGAGCAAATATGACATCACTTAAGTATATTTACAAAATCCAACAGTGCACGTCTCATGACGCTCATTTAACATTTAAGAAAAAAAAACGTATAAAGGTTCAAATATTTCGAGTCATTTCCATTTCAGATGAAAATCAATAAGAAAAAATTATTTTTCTTAATAACCACAGGTGCTAGACTTTTGATATGAAATAAGAAACCAGTAGATACAATTCTGGTCACGATAAAAAAAACCCGGTCTCGTTAACGTTAACTCCCTAAAAATTGATAGGTCAATAACGTCACCACATCCCTAAAAAAATCCGGACGTCCACGTCGAATTTTTTTTAGAAAGAAAGAAAAGAAAGAAAGGTAATACATTTATTTGTAACGACAACACATTTACACAACAATACTCAAAAAATGTTTGAAAAAAAAATTTGGCGCCAACTCGATAAGTGGCATTAGTATTTTTAATTAAATTTTGTAATTTCTGTGTATATTATACATAGTTTATTATGCAGTGAGATCTCCAGAAAGTGTACAGTGATTGGAAAATTCAATTCAAGACCAAAGCTTTTCCTTTTGTCTCCATCAGTCCAGCAAATCTTCAGTAAGAGTCAACTAGCAATTTACTGTCGATCAAAGTTTTAAAATCTTGCTGCTTGAAGAGTGTATACTTCGATATGTTATCTGACATTGGAAAATTAGTTTATGACTGTTTCCATTAATAAATAATAATAATAATAATAATGTTACAAAAACATGTCACAAATCGGTCCCAACTCAGCATATGCTGGCTGTAAACAACCGGCGCTAGTCTTCCGCTGAGGCCGTTTGGTGATCTCACAGTCCAGCTTCACAAAAGCATGTGGAATATATATATATGTGATAATGACCTTAACATAATATATTTTTAATGATTTTAACATACGAAGGAAAAACAAAATATCACAGTAAGGTAAAAAGAAATAAAAATAAAATATTCTGTTTTTATTTATTTATTTATTTGGTTTAGCAAAAAATGTTACGCCTTTGCATATATTTAATTTTATACACTGAATAAAAACTGAGTGCACATTTATTAATAGGTAAACACCGCATTCTTAGTGATCACAGCTCACACCCTAACATTAAAGTACCAAAAAAAAACATTACCTTACAACTTATAAATTTATTAATATTTTTTTTGTGATAAAAGTGACGGAACGAGCAAAACGTTCACCTGATGGTAAGTGCAACGTCTGCCCATAACAAATGCAGTGTCACCCAGAAAATTTCTGTGTGACACCACGCTGCGCCCGTCATCCTGAGACATCAGTTCTCAAGTCTCATTTGCCCAGTGATTACGCTAGCTCTCAGTGCCCTTCAAACCGAACACAGTAATGTTAACACACTACTGCCTACCTACCCAGACGGTTACACGACAATGTCAATGTTTTGGTGAATTTTTTGCCGAAAATCGTTAAAAGAGTGTATATCTAATATGTTATTATAAGTATTTAAAAATCTACAAAGTCTGGGGAGTGGGGAATCAAATCCCAGTGCAGCTCTACGAAGGGGCGGTGAAAGAGGAGTAACAAATTTTCGAGGATATCTACATGGAACACGAAAATAAAATTTACGAAGTAGGAGAGGGCGCAATGCGCAATGCGCCCGTCACCCTGAGACATCAGTTATTAAGTCTCAGTGCCCTTCAAACCGAAACACAGTTATGTTTGCACACTGCTGCTTCATGGCAGAATAACTGGCCCTGGGGTGGTACCTACCTAGACGGATTCCTGCATAGGAATCCTACCACCAGCAATATGGCGACCGCGTGGCCTAGTACTCACCTGACTACTAAGCCGCGAGTCCAGTTCGAAACCCAGTCGAAGTCTCATAACGCGATAAAACAAAAAACCAACACTAGAAAGAGTGAAACGTACACATCTATTGGATTTAGCCTGCGAGAGAATGAGATAGAATACAGTATACAGTGTTTGCTATTAGATTTATATTTTCGAATTTGTCGAAATCTTCAATTTCTTCATGGATTTTGCTCTCATTATCAAATCCAAACCAAAGCAACCTTCGATGTTTAACCATTGTTCACGATAGAACTAGAAAAAGATAAAATTGGCGGAAATAAAATTTAATACATCATTTATCGTACCTTTATAAATAAGGTGTCTGGTAAAAGTACGATTACTTATAGTACCTTTACAAATTAGAGGTGTCTGGTAAAAGTACAATTACTTGACGTACCCTTACAAATTAGGTGTCTGGTAAAAGTACGATTACTTATCGTACCTTTACAAATTAGGTGCCTGGTAAAAGTACGATTACTTATCGTAACTTTACAAATTAGGTGTCTGGTAAAAGTACGGTTACTTATCGTACCTTTACAAAGTAGGTGTCTGGTAAAAGTACGATTACTTGTCGTACCCTTACAAATTAGGTGTCTGGTAAAAGTACGATTACTTATCGTACCTTTACAAATTAGGTGTCTGGTAAAAGTACGATTACTTGTCGTACCCTTACAAATTAGGTGTCTGGTAAAAGTACGATTACTTATCGTACCTTTACAAATTAGGTGCCTGGTAAAAGTACGATTACTTATCGTAACTTTACAAATTAGGTGTCTGGTAAAAGTACGGTTACTTATCGTACCTTTACAAAGTAGGTGTCTGGTAAAAGTACGATTACTTATCGTACCTTTACAAATTAGGTGTCTGGTAAAAGTACGATAAGTAATGTAGGCGGTTAGAATAGAATATTGAACGCTGTGCAAGTAAGCGGGTACGCGGCAAGCTGTATTATTATTAGTTAAATTGCTTCATATTGATTGGCTGGTATGTACTGTGTGAAGTGATGTATGGAAATGGACGCAAATTGTAATGTTTTTTTTTATTATTGTATAAATTGGCAAAACGAGCAAAACGTTCACCTGATGGTAAGTGCACCGTCTGCCCATAGCAAATGCTGTGTCACCCAGAATATTTCTGTGTGACACCACACTGCGCCCGTCACCCTGAGACATCAGTTCTTAAGTCTCAAATGCCCAGTGATTACGCTAGCTCACAATGCCCTTCAAACCGAAACACAGTAATGCTTGCACACTTCTGCTTTACGGCAGAATAACTGGCACTGGGGTGGTACCTACCTAGACGGATTCCTGCATAGGAATCCTACCAAGCATTTTGCAGGTATCACCTAGTCTTATATTTGCAAAGTTTAGTGAGAAAGTATTCCGATTTCTATTTTCGTATTGCATTAGAATCGTAATACTGCTCTCTTTCAGCTCGCTTTTCTTGTAATCCATGTTCCTGTACCTATCTATACGGATTTCTAATTTAGTAATCATACCAGATATCCCAAAACTTATGTTTTTATTTTAATTTGGCATCGCGCGGTTTGCGCATATGCCACTGACAAATTAAATAAAATGTAACTTCATACTTTCACATACTATCACAATAGCTCTTTCGACGTTTCCCGCGCTTTTATCACTCGTTACACTTATTATTTATTTATTAATGGAAACATTCACTATTAAAACTTAAAACTATTTTCCAGTGTCAAGTAACATATTCAAGTATAAATCTTCTAGAAGCGGTAATACTAAGTAGTAATCTTCTAGAAGCGACACTTCAAAATTTTGATCGACAGTAAAACGATAGTTGACTTTTACTGAAGATTTGCTGGACCGATGGAGACAAAACGAAAAGCACAATATTGGTCTTGAATTGAACTTTTCAATCAATGTACACTTTCACGAGCACTTGCTGCATAATAAACTATCAATATTAAACATCAAAACTCCAAATATACACAGTAATTACAAAATTAAATAAAAACACTACTGCCACTTATCTAGTTGCCGCCAAAAGTCCAACTTACGTTTTAAAACACAAATTAAAAATATAATCTATAGAAATAAATAAAACGGAAGTGTCTATTTGTAATAACAAAATAACAGCTTTTTACTCAATGCTTATGTAAGTATATGCGGTACTTATAAGAAAAAACCATTTTTAAAAATGTTTTTTTCTGTCTGTCTGTTTTTTCCGGCTAATCTCCGAAACGGCTGGATCGATTTTGACGAGACTTTCACTGACAGACAGCTGATATTATAGCGAGTTACAATGGCTACTTTAATATTAGGGTTCCGCTCAAAAAAATAAAAAAACCCCGAAATCCGATTCAAATAGGGAAGTATATATGTATATCATCGATCGGGATCGGCTTTTTTACGCGGGTGAAACCGCAGCGCACAGCTGGTCTTGTTTATATTAATACGTGAAGAGAAATATTTGCACGAAGAAAAGTGGGATTTCGCTAAAAATTGTCCATAAAACTTATCAAAAATACATTAAATTGAATAAAACGAAACATTCCTTAATTACGTTCATATTGACAATGTCAAACACACAATAGTCTGTGGTCCAACAGTCGCACAGAATAGAGATGGTCGCCCTGATTATGTTTGTTGATTCTGGATAATAGTTTGCGTCGGCTTTCATAGATAAATAAATATGTACACGATTAATAACTTTCAAAGTAAAAACAAAAAAGGCACGTTAGGCTCGTTTTAAAAGTGGTTTTAAAACGAGGTTACGGAGCAATAAAGATTATAATTGCGCGCTCGGGTCACGCGTTAGCTAACTCGCGTTAAACGAACCTTGAAAATAACGTATAGGAAAATGACCCCTGCCCGGTGCTAGTTTAAGACACATCTTGATGTTTAGTTAGAGTTTCTTTGTTTATCCATACAACTATTACAAATGCGAAAGTAACTCTCTCTATCCCACTGTCAGTTTGTTACCTTTTCACGACACAACCGCTGATTGAACCGATGTTGACGAAACTCGGCACAGAAATAGATTTTATTTTGGAAAATCAAACAGTTCCCGCTGTATTTTTAAAAAACCTTAATCAACGCGGACGTTGTCGCGGGCTTCTGCTAGGAATTTATATCAGCGACCCGCCCCGGCTTCGCACGAGTGCAATTTGGTGCAATTTACTAATAAATAAGAAGGATTGTGCGCTTAGCAAAAAAATTTTAATTACTGAATATATGTGACAGCAGAGCTGTCAAACTGAACGTCACTTTTTTTAGATAATAAAATACCGGGAAAAACCGATTATTTACATCAAAGTATATTAGGGATGGCTCTTATAATTTATAACCATTTACCTGAAAACATAAAGAACGATAAAATAGACTAGATTTTAAGAAAAAATTAAAAACATTATTGCTTGAAAAAGTTTATTATACACAGTATAGGAATTTCTTTGTGATAAGATTTGACATATGAAAGCAAAGTCATATGCAACATGCATATGACTGCTAATTTTTTTTTAAAAAATGTTTTATTTTAGGGACATTAATTAAAAAATAAATGACAATTGTGATTGAATAATGTTCATTTCTAAATTAAGAGTAATAAGTTAGACTATTCAATATTTTATTTTTTTCAATGGTAATTTAATATCTCTAATACTAAACACCATTCATTTAAAAATTGTACGCCAACTGATGGTAGATCATATAGGACATAATCAAATGTTAACATCTTTATATGTATCACATGTGATCCACAAATGAAGATTATTATTATTATACATAAATACTATCGACATTTTCGACTTTTCCGGTAGAATTTCCAAATTAGTTTTTTCATATGACCCTTGACCTGAAAATTACAAACACATCAAAAAAATCAGCCAAATCGGTCGAACCGTACTCCAAGTGATAATCTTTCATACTGTATTTTAATTTATAAAGACGACTAGCTGTTGCCCGCGGCTTCGTTCGCGTGGATATAGGTTTTTAAATATCACGTAAAAACTATTTGATTTTCCGGGATAAAAACTATCCTATGCCTATTTCCGGGATGCAGATTATCTCTGTGCCAAACTGCCAAAATTCATCAGGTTGAGCCGTGAAAAGGTAACAAACAGACATAAGGACAGAGAGAGTTACTTTCCCATTTATATAGTATGGATTTACCACAGACTAATCACGATATATCCAAAACTACAAGACCTATTGACTTGACATTTGGCATACATCTCCCATTCCCGACATTCACTGGTGGTAGGATTCCATGCAGGAATCCGTCTAGGTAGGTACCACTGCAAGGCCAGTTATTCTGCCGTGAAGCAGTAGTGTGTTTCGGTTTGAAGGGCACTGTGAGCTAGCGTAATCACTGGGCATATGGGACTTAAGAACTTATGTCTCGGGGTGACGGGCGCATTGTGGTGTCCCACCGTTCTGGGTGACACAGCATTTGGTATGGGCAGACGTTGCATTTACCATCAGGTGAACGTTTTGCTCGTTCCGTCACTTTATCAAATTAAAAAATAAAGCTGGTGAGTTTGTATGTTTGAACGCGCTAATCTCAAGAAATACTGATACTTTTTGAAAAATGATTTTTGAATTAGATAGCCCATTCATTAAGGAAAGTCTAGGCTGTGAATCTTAATGCTGCGACTATTAGGAGCCGCACGCTTAGAACCGAAAATTACCGAGAGGGACCGAACTGTGCTCAGATCAGCGAGATACCATACCGTACTGCGCACTCATGTGGTCTGTTCATTTTAAACGGGTGAAACCGCGGGGCTCGGCTAGTAATATATATTCTTTCGTAAATAACGAAGAATAAGCTAAATAATAATAGAATAGCTATTATTATTATATATTTAGTAATTACATACATACATAGTTTTTAAGTAATATACTAACACATTGTGGACAATATTTGTTGATCAATAAATAATAATTAATAATAATAATAGCACAAAGAACGAAAATTAAATATTGATTTTATTCAGTCCCGTCCATTTCGCACGGTACCAGTATTTTTTTTCGGAAAAAAAGTATTTTAAATGAGCCAAACGCTTTCGAAAAGTGAATACCATATAATTTGATATGGGCAACTTATTAGTTTTCGCGCGATTCTCTTCTTTTTTTTTGGGTTCGGAGGTAAAACCTGATTCTGAGTTGTTTTGTCTATTACCGATTGCGCTAACCTATGTAGTTAATAGAAGGTGCTGTGAAATTACATGGATATGAAATGAAAATTATTTATTCTTCAATGTAAGAAGTATAATTTTCGTTTGTCCAACGTCATTTTTTCACAATCTACCTCCGTTTCGTAACGAGGTTCCTCTGACGGAGAAGAAACAGGCGAAAGAAACTCCTTAAGTATCCTCATTTTTTTTTATCTTTGTCAAAAGTACATTATCAATAAATTTACAAAGAACAGTCTCACAGAAAATCAAAGCACGCTCCATGACAAAATGTACTAGATAACAAATGAATAAATGCATTGCAAACTCGAGCAGATCTGCCTCCACCAACAGCACCTGTTCAAAAGTATATATAATTTCGGTGATGTAATTGCTGTTAGCCTTTTTTGGCTTTTACAGCTTCATCGGATACTGTGCTCACGGGCCAGGGGCCCGCGTGCCAGGCTTGGTTTAACCCAAACATAAATACTTAAATAAACTCATACAAAAACCTCGAAATTCGGACTTTGTCGCGTTCGCTGCGTGCTTGCGCGATTTTGAATATCTCAATAGGATTTTAAGTCGTCTAATGACCGTCCGAGGGAGGCTGCGGGCCTCCATTCCGACTGTCGTCTTGTGTTTCGGTAACTCTGGGCGGTGAGAACCGCCCTGGATCACGGGTGTATCGTGTGTACGCGGTGTGATTGTCGACTGCTGCGCGCCGCTCTCTACGGCGGTCGCGCGTCGTGGTGCGTGTAATAATAAAGCTATTAACTGTGTGTACAGTGTAGCCTGGATCGTGACTGACCGTATCGTGGTCAGGGAGTGCTGAGACGTTTGTGTCGTCTAGCACGTTTCGTGGGCGACGTTTGCGTTCGGTCGCGTTTCTATTTGGTCAGTAATTTGCTGCTTTAACCACCAGCGGGTTTGGATGAACTAATTTGAACTGAACTTGGAATAATGCTCTGAAGTGTTCAGAGATTAAGGGCATTTCACAGTCGCTGTGAAGATCTACGTTGCGTTGGTACCAACCGGCTCCGGTGGCAGTTCGCAAGAATCGATTTTGAACGCTCTGTAACTTCTTTTGTCAAAAGTATGACGCATGTGGCAGCCCTGTGTTCATAACAGTAAGAAAATACATACAGAGGAACAAAGAACCTCCTCCTTTTTTGTAGTCGATTAAAATACTTTATAATTCTGGCTGAATTGTATAGTTTTAAGTCATTAACATTTTTTATCACATCGAAATGAAACACCGTAAAACCGGTTTTCTATATTTTGCGACTCCTTACTCTGTGTAAATAAGAATAATGACGGCTTTTGGCGCAAACAGGAAAGTTCTTTTTATTGAATTTTATAATTTCTGTGTATACTTTGAGTTTTGACGCATATTATGCAGCAAGTGCTCGTGAAAGTGTACAGTGATTTTAAAATTCAATTCTAGACCAAAATTGTACTTTTCGTTGTCTCTCCATCAGTCCAGCAAATCATCAGTAAAAGTCAACTATCAATTTACTGTCGATCAAAATTTTGAAGACTTGCTGCTTCAAGCTTGAAGATTGCATAATTGGATATGTAACTTGACACTGGAAAATAGTTTATAACTGTTTCCATTATTAAATCAATAATAATAAAAGGGTAATAAAATAAATAATAAATAATAATAAAATACTTTTGGCGCCAACTCGAAAAGTGGCTTTTTTTACTTGAATTTTATTTTTATTTTTTGTTTAATATTGATAGTTTAATGCTCCGCAAGTGCCTCCATAATTCCAACAAATCTTGAGTAGATATGAACTAATGCGAACTGTCATTTTACTTTGAAGTGTTGCTAACCCGCTGGCAAAAATGTTGCGAACTGTTGTTATGGCAACATTAAAAGAAAAAAAAGTGAAATTTGAAATCACGTCTATGCACAATTATTCAATTCTGAGAGGCTACTACTGCTTCACGGCAGAATAACTGCCCCTGGGGTGGTACCTACCTAGACGGATTCTTGCATAGGAATCCTTCCACCAAAAGGACTTCACGTGGCCTCGAATTATTTTTTATTTCTCCAACGTAATGATGTTTTCCTCGGCGTTTTTCACGGCTATCAATCAAACTATCAACTTCGCAGGTAATTTTATTGTGCCGCAAGTGTGCGGGCCAACAGCACTCACATATACTAACCTAACCATTTATAGATAAACATTATCACTATACACAGACAGTATGTACCATTTTCTATACATATCTGGTATCTTAGCGCCGTGTCAAAGACCATGGTAACACTTAACCCCGAATAGTTTGACCTTTAAGTTTATCAGGAGGAAATCCAGACTGCCTTATCTGGTATGCTTAGGGTAACAACCTCACAATAAACGCAATGTAGTTACAGGAGCTGGAGCGATTGGAGTCTCTGTTTCTCCACGAGGCACTTTAAGAAAAAACAATTTTTTTTGTATAAAGTGACGAAACGAGCAAAACGTTCACCTGATGGAATGTGCAACGTCCGCCCACAACAAACACTGAATATTTCTGTGTGACACCACACTGCGCCCGTCACCCTGAGACATCAGTTCTTAAGTCTCAAAAGCCCAGTGACTACGCTAGCTCACAGTGCCCTTCAAACCGAAACACAGTAATGTTTGCACACTACTGCTTCACAGCAGAATAACTGGCCCTGGGGTGGTACCTACCTAGACGGAATCCTGCATAGGAATCCTACCACCAGTAAAAAGTGTTCTTGCTGCTTAAAAAAAAATGATAGAATTTCTCTTGCATCGTGTGTGCAGCGAGTTTTAGTTCATTTCAAAAACCAAACTCTAATCTGACTGGAAACTAACTTACAATTTGTTTTTTATAGTTAATAGAATCAGGCGTTACTTTGCGGAAATCCATTATAATGAAGGAAAGTAAGTTACTTTGCTAAGATCCGCTTGCAAAATATAAAAATGGTGTATATTACCACAGACGGCCGCCGAGTGGCACTCGGCAGCTTCAGTGGTGTATATTATCTAGTGGTAGTATTGTAGTGGTTGGTGGAGGGTACCTGGTGGCGGTTCCTGGTAGTGGTGTAAAAGTAACGAAAAAAAGCGTACTCGGATATATTCGTTACTATAACTATCAGTACTCGTTACTATCGTATCGTTACGTTACTCGTTACTTTTGATACCTAATAAATAACATCGCATCGACGACGTCGCGTCGGTCGTACCTACTTTGTAGAATACATTCCTAATATGTTACATACTTAGCTGCGTAATGTGAATATTTTAACTTTTCCATTTTTTGAACCTGACTTGTGTATATTATGTAAATCTAAATTTAGTTTGATTTTATATGGAAGTGGGTAGAACTACAAGTAAACTGTAATTTAATTACTACAACGATCTAATTGAAAACTTAACAGAATTTACTGTTTTGAATATTTTATCCCTGAGATTATGTAAGCCTTTATTAACCAAAAAACAATTAAATCTCATCTCATTAAAACGGCTTTATTATAATATCTCTTATAGTATTATTTTTAGTGACAATAGTCAGTTTAAAATCACGAAATAAGCGCGCGCATGCGTATAACGCACTATCAGCAAACCGTTTCAATTCAAGCATCAACGCAACGAACGTACTTGCAAAAATTCAATCAAACTAATATCAGTACGAAAATACGAAAGTAACGAAATGCATTCGTGAGTAACGTTTCGGTACTCGGTACTAGATGGCGTACCCGTTACTCGGCACCGAATACATACGGTTTGCTACAGCTCTAGTTCCTGGTGGCGGTGTTAGTTTGCTTGTGCACGCTACTGAGGGAGGGCGGGCGGTGCTCTTCAAAAAACTAGGTAATATACACCATTTTTATATTTTGCATGCGGATCTTAGCAAAGTAACTTACTTTCCTTCATTAATTTGTTTTTTGCAAATAACACACGTGAAATTCGACCGACTTCCCTTTATTCGAATAGGCTGCAATTTTGCTTTTAGAGTAAAGTAGTATAGCACCTACCTCTTTCCTACCGAGGTGTCGTCAGAGGCGACTAAGCTGTTGTACGGACAGTCTTCATTCGTGCAGAATAATACCATGATATGCAATGCTGCCACTATACTGCTCGTGGGTACGCAATTTTAGTGTAAGAATTTTTTTGACTCTCACAAAAATGGCGGCGATGTGGTCCGCCACCCGTCACGTCTCGTAACCCGCGGTGGCGAAAAGTGGGCTACGTGTGTGTTAGTAGTGGTATGTTATTTTCCTTTCACAATTTATTTATTATGTATATCACTGTAAGAACAAAATTTTCGAATGTTTATTTATTTCTTATACCATTCATCCGATTGCGGTAAAACTGCACATGTCTTCGAAATATTTTTTTATTTCTCAGATATGCAGGTTTCCTCACGATGTTTTTCTTCACCGCCGAGCATGTGGTAATTCAGCACTTAATTTTTGCACATTGCAATTGCAATTAACAATTTTAGTGGTGCCGGCACCGGGAATCGAACACAGGTCACTCGCGTACTAAGAAATTTAAAGCGAGCGCCTAGGCCCTGAAGGCTAAACCTGAAGATGGGCAGCAGCATCTTCCTGGAACATCTAAATAAATAAACTGCGGTTGCCGACCCGCCTGCCTGGCAGCTATGGCAAATTCCCTCCAAAATGAGAGCTACGAACTTTTGTGGCAATCTATGGGGTAGGCCTATGTTCAGCGTGGACCAGTGATGGGCTGAAGATGATGATGATGAATAATTTTCTTGGTTAAAAAGCTTCGACAATCGTTAACACTACCGTCTCACCAGTATAGTTCCATGATATCAAATATGGGTAATACGATACATTTATGCAGAGTACATGATAAGATAACAACATGATACTTGTAGGTAACATGGCAACATTACATGTTTACTGGTGGCAGGATACCTACGCAGGAATCCGTCAAGGTAAGCACCACCACAGCGAGATTCTGCTTTCAAGGGTAGTGTGGTAACTACTGTTTCGGTATGACAAATCATGGGTTTTAGATTAATTGAGTCCGAGTTGACTGAATCCGTCTAGGTTACCACCGCGGGGGCAATTATTCTGCCGTCCAGCGTAGTGTTGAATTATTACTGTATTTGTTCTAAGGCGCACTGAGAGCTAGTGTAATAACTGGACATATGAGACTTGAGAACTGATGTCAGACTTATGGGCAGACGGTACACTAACCATCAGGTGAACGTTCGTTCCTATCGTCACTTTCTGCTATAAGATAAAAGTATGAACGCGAGTTCAGTGAGAGGTCGCAGGGACAGTTGAAAAATATCATCATCATCATTTCAGCCTATTTTAGTCCCCTGTTGAACGTAGCCCATAGATTGCCACAAAACACGGTCCTGAGCCACCCGCATCCATCGACTTCCCGCAAAACCGTGCAGGTCGTCGCTCCATCTAGTTTGCCGGTACGAGGTTGCCACCCGAGAACTTCTCCCCCAACGGTTATACGAGCTATATGGCCGGCCCATTACCTTCAGCTTGCTAATCCTCAGGGCTGTGGGTTACTTTAGTTCTGCTGCGGATATCATCGTTACGGATTTTATCACGCAGAGAAACTCCGAGCATAGCCCTTTCCATGGCTCGCTGAGCGATTCTGGTCTTCCCTAACACATCTGCAGTGAAGGACCACGTCTCTGTTCCGTATGTAATCACAGAGAGACGTGGTGGTGTAAATATACTTAATTTTAATTTCAATCCTAACAGTTCAGCTAGTAGCTTACAACGAACCATTTTAACGAATTCAACTGATGCATAACGTAGATAGGTATTTTTAGTTTTGTATTAGAAATTTGTTATATAGATGGCGCTGTGGCTTGTTTCGGATGTATAAGATCAACGACCTTTTCTAACCAATTAATTTCCCCTCACAGACGGTGTTTCCAGCCGTGGTTTCGTCCTCCTTCAGAGGGGTCCATGGACCACTATGAGCCCCCCCTTTGTCAGTGTAGTAACCATACTCACTGAAAGGGGTCTGAGTGCAACGGGAAGGCGGGCGACGTCGCGACGCCCCGCGTCGTGTCACTGCCGGCAGTGTCGTTGCGCTTTTACTTGCGGTCCTTCTGTTCGCGAGTCTTTAACGTTGAAGCTGTAAAATCCTGGCAGCACACCATACACATATCCGAAAAAAGAAACCCAATGAATTAATCCCATCACTATCTTTCAAGTAGATTGACTAGTTTTATTGTTAACGCGATCTCCTGGGATCCAATTATAGGCATTATATTAAGGAGAGAAAGTGAATTGGCTAAGATCCGCATGCAAAGTGTAAAATGGTGTGTATTACCTAGTTTTGAAGAGCACCGCCCGCCCTCCCTCAACAGCGTGCACCAAAAAAAACCAATACCGCCACCGGGAACCGCCACCAGATACCCTCCACCACTACAACACTACCACTAGGCAATACACACCACTGTAGTCGAGAACACGACACGTGTTTCACCTCAAAACGAGGCATTATCAAGCCTCGGCGGTTGACCGTCGTAGAGTCATTGTATTGCCTAATGGTAGTGTTTAGTGGTGGTTTTTTTTGATGCACGTTGTTGAGGGAGGGCGGGCGGTGCTCTTCATAACTATGTAATACACACCATTTTACATTTTGCATGCGGATCTTAGCAAATTAACTTTCTTTCCTTACTATAATGGATTTCCGCAAAGTAACGCCTGATTCTATTAACTATAGGCATTATATTGTTATCGCGATATCATGTTCTTAGGCGGCAAAGGGTCCAGTTTAATAGGGGCAGTACACACTGCATCGCGCAGTTCACTGATTGATTAATGGTATATGTTAACATGTTCAAAAGCTTATACTATCCATACTAAAGATACTGGTAACGAGCCATCGCAGTCCACAGATTAAAAATGTATCCGTACATTGTGGAAGAATGTAGACGTTTATGGGTTGCAGCGATAACTTATGATCAGGTAGCCTCATCGCGTTTCCTAATATATTTTTTTATTGGATAGAGTGACGAAACGGGCAAAAGTGCCCTTCAAACCGAAACACCAGTAATGTTTGCACACTACTGCTTCACGGCAGAATAACTGGCGCTGGGGTGGTACCTACCTAGACGGATTCCTGCATAGGAATCCTACCACCAGTAGATATATCATATATTTATGTGTAATTAGATTGAAATAAAAAATAATAAGCATGAATCCATACTTATATTATAAATGCGAAAGTAACTCTCTCTGTCCGTCTGTCTGTTTGTTACCTTTTCACAATTCAACCTCTGAACCGATCTAAACAGAATTTGGCACTGAGAGAGCTTGCATCCTGGAGACGGACATACGACTTATCTCGGAAAATTAAATAGTTCCTGCGGGTTATTAAAAAAAAACCTATATCCACGCGGATAACGTCGCGGGCATTAGCTAGTGTCTACTACAATGCACAAAACAACAACAAGTCCAGCGTGCTGAGTGCTGTAGACACTACAACGCGCACGTCACTGCTTGATTAATGGCGAAACAACTACACCATTGTTTTTATAACAACACGACTGTGGGATAAATTCCGATAGGGCGACGTAACTCGCGCTATACTCAGAAAGTACAAGTCTGATTTGAAAAATTATATCTGCACTAGCTGATGCTTGCGACTTCTTACATACATACATACATAAGATCACGACTGTATCACATAAGGGGTAGTCAGAGACTGGGCACTCACTGCAAAAACAGATGACTGCCACAATCCACGTTTCACCAAAACAATAAAATGCACTTGGTGTGATGAGGTAGGTACCCACGTCTATGTCACAGATTCAACCCACTCTCGTAGTAGGTCGCACTCGCACAATATTGAGAAATTCGTTGTTATTTCAAAACCATAGACTTCTTGTAGGTTTTCCTGAAATCTATAAGTGAAGAACTATTTTCTGGTTTATTTTTAAAGATTTTTTTTTTCAAAATTTTAGCCGCTGTAGTTTTGCAGATATGGGGAGTGCCCCTCAAGGTAAATTTTCATCTACTTTCTTAAATAACTTTAAAACTATTCATTTTAAAAATAATATACTAGCTATGCCCTACGGTTTCATTACGATAAAGCCGACTCCGATCGATGACATACATACTTCCTTAATTGAATCGGATTTTTGGGGCATTGAATTTTATTTGCGCGAAATCCTAATTATTTTTCGATAATTAAAGAAGCCTAAGTTGCCCGCTATAATATCAGCTATCTGTCATCGAAGCCGGTTCGGAGGTCAGCCGGACCAAACAGACTAACCAAAATGTTTTTTTTTATTATAAGTACCGTATATACTTTCATAAGCATTGAGTAAAAACCTGTTATTTTGTTATTACAAACAGACACTTCAATATTATTTATTTGTATAGATTTGAGACTGTCACAACAAGCGCTTTTGATATGTCACACGGTACATTTAGGTATTTTTTTTAATTTTATAATTTACCTCCCAGAAGTGACCCCCATACTTATTGTTACACGTCCGTCATATGTGTCCCAAACTTCAACTTAACGGATCGAGTAGGTTCAGAGCAAATTGGCTGTGGCAGGGTCCTATAAGGCACGGTGCTCAAACCTGAACTGCTGGCGATCTACCTCATTATTGTTAGACTACGGTCGATCGGCTCTTAGAGGATGCAAGTATGTATTATGCAGGATTGTCGTCTAGGTAGGTTGTATCGTGGCATAGATATTAGAGCGCCCCTGCTGTAAGGGTTCCATTTTTTCATTCGGAGGTACGTACCCTAAAAAAATAGTCGTAATTCAATAGTATAAGCATTTCAATATAATACTGTCCCGATGTTAATAATAGGCATATTAAGTATGCATATTATAAATAGTTTGTTTTCACAACAATTATGTCAGGTCAGAGTAAGCCGAGATATGCCGCGTGCTGTGTTCATATCGTTCGTCAGTTCCATTGCCCACGTGACTTTCGTCGATAAAAAACGTATATTTACTAATTCGCGCAACACCGTACCGCCCGATGGTGCCTTCTAGAAGAACCACCACGAGGTTCCTTTTGATGCTGAAACGGGTACGTGTATTATTTTTAATTGTTTGTGAAATTAAATTATGATTTGTTATTTAATGTTACAGTAATAGAGTATAGATTAAAAAATAATCCAGAGTTTCTTCTTCGATGTTTTACTTTTCGAAGCGGTACAAATTGTAACGTTCGTAAGGGCTTTAAACGAGTAACCAATGGCGGGAAAGCCTTACTTTAGCCAACGCCATTGCCGTGCCGTAAGAGACATGATAACTTTCAATCCATTGTGTAAAAAAGTTTTACTGGTGTTATATAGTGTATTCATATGCAGGGATCCGTCTAGGTCCACCGCAGTACCAGTTATTCTGCCGTGAAGCAGTAGTGTGCAAACATTACAGTTTCGGTTTGTGGGGCACTGAGAGCTAGCGTCATCACTGGGCATATGAGACTTAAGAACTGATGTTTCAGGGTAACGGGCGTAGTGTGGTGTCACACAGAAATGTTCTGGGTGACACGGCATTTGTTATAGGCAGACGGTGCAGTTACCATCAGATGAATGTTCCGCTCGTTTCATCACTTTATCCAATAAAAAAAAAATATCTTTATAATTTATTATGTAGCAAGCGCTCATGAAACTGTCCAGTGATTTCGTTTTGTCTCCATCAGTCCAGCTAATATTCATCTCAATCATCATTCATTAATCCAGCAAATCTTCAGTAAAAGTTAACGAATATAAATTATTACTCAACTTTGGCAAAAATGGCTCGATTTGGTAGCTAATTGCCAGGATCAAAAATGAAAAAGATGATTGTGTTTGCTCGTGTCAGTCGTTCAATGAAAAATATAACCGTCAGTTTTCGAATTGGCGCCAAAAGTCCTTTAGTATTTTACTTTTTTTTTATTTATAATAAAAGTTGTATGCTACTAAAAATTGTGGTAGTATGGCGAATGAGGGCCAAAAGTCCTTTAGTATTTTACTTTTTTTGTTATAATAAAAGTTGTATGCTACTAAAAATTGTAGTTATTAAATTATAATGAAATAAATGACTAAATAAAGTATCTAAGAAATTCTGTCTGTTTCGCTTTTTTTCAGTTGTATTTATTGTATTTTGTTCAAATATGTCTTCAGTTTATTTTTATTAATTAAGAACATTATCTATAATATAAATTACTAGCTGATGCCCGCGACTTCGTCCGCGTACAAACAGATTTTTAAAAATCCCGTGGGAGCTATTTTATTTTACGGGATAATAGTGTTCCATGTCCGTGTCCAGGATGCAAGCCATCTCTGTGCCAAATTTCGGCAAGATCGGTTCAGCGGTTGAACCTTGAAAATGTAACAGACAGAGAGAGGCACAAACGGATTTATAATATTAGTATGGATAATTTATTTTAGGTATTTTCAATAATAAATAGTCCACAGAGCACTATATTCTGCCAACTTCAGCCAGATTTGACTGGCACAGAATACACAAAGCTCTGAGTAGGTCCATTGCAACGCCAAATTCAAGGTGTATAACATAAAATATTGTATATAAAGAGCCGTGTGGTGGCGGCTCGATAAAAGAATACTACCACTCCATCTCATCCAATGGATCATCGTAAAAGGCGAGTAAGGAATTAAACTGCACTATGCACCCAACAGCGCATGGTGGCCTATCACACCAAGTGCATTATATTGTTTTGGTGAAACGTGGATTGTGGCAGTCATCTGTTTTTGCAGTGATTGCCCAGTCTCTGACTACCCCTTATGGGATACAGTTGTGATCTTATGTATGTATAAAAATATATAAAATCAATGTAAGAAGAAGAAATTGATTTTCATCCGACATAAAACCAAAAGAGGGCCTGATTGTACCTACAATCATTTACAGCACTTAATATACCCTCGGAGGTCATAGCTCCTAACCAATTTGACCGATTTTGATAAGCGGATTTATCACTGAACGCGTCTTGATGCTCCGCATCCGCTGTATAATAACTGCAACCATAAATTGAATACAGCATAAACAATTTTTATTTTTTTTATTTTATTAAAGTGACGGAACGAGCAAAGCGTTCACCTGATGGTAAGTGCATCGTCTGCCCATAACAAATGATATGTCACCCAGAACAGTGTGACACCACAATGCGCCCGTCACCCTGAGACATCAGTTCTTAAGTCTCATATGCCCAGTGATTACGCTAGCTCACAGTGCCCTTCAAACCGAAACGCAGTAATGCTTGCACACTACTGCTTCACGGCAGAATAACTGGCACTGGTGTGGTACCTTCTTAGACGGATTCCTGCATCCTAGCAACCTACTAGGTAACTAGGTATCCTACCAACATTGCCATTTTCAATGAAGGCTTAAACAATAAACTAATATCGTAACGAAAACACATGGCGGGAGATTATTTGCTCAATTAATTATTGAAAAAAAAAAAGATAATTTCCCGCGTTTTTTCCTTGGCACAAATAAATAGAAATCCAGAACCGTTAGAGTATAGAGACTGGGTATGGCCCTGATAATAGCCCACTGCTGGACATACAGAATAAGTTACCGTATTTGCCGTAACCACGATTGGCAGGTGAACAACACGCCTTGCATTGCTAGTCCCCGGTACATGTATCTTCGGTTTGGTATTTTTTGAGAAAGAAAGGAAGAGAGTTATTTAGTTTAACATACACACAGAACAGACAGTTAGTAAGACAGGACAGGATAAGGGGCAGGGCCGACACAATATTTTCAACCGACCACTCCTCTATTCGACTCAGCAGATTAATGTATTAGCTTTGCTGTGTTATCTGTTTCACCCGCCTAAAAAAGCCGACCCCGATCGGATTTGGGGGTTTTAATTTTTTTGCGCGGAACCCTAATTATTTTTCTAAAATTATAGTAGCCTAAGTTACCCACTACAATATAAGCTATCAGTGAGTGTCAGTCCCGTCAAAATCCGTCCAGTCGTTTTGGAGATTAGCCGGAACAAACAGACAAACAAAAGTTTAATTTATTTGTATAGAGTAGTATAGATACTCTGTCGTAAGACTCGCTCCTTTAGTTCTGAGTTAGATGTCTGTCGAACGATCCCTCTTAAATTCAATATAAAAAGTTGTGGGACTTAATTTTAAAGATAAGTGTCGGTAATGTTTTCTTATATTTACGCGAACGCTACACATTTAAATGAAACTAATTTTAGGGATTTTATCGCGTTTATATTAATTATTTATAACCCGACGTTTCGAGCGCTTTACAGCACCCATGGTCACGGGAGGACCATGGATGTGGAGCACCGTCGCTCCAAAAAGTCTGCAGTCTGCGACCATGTTCTTGATCATCCCAACCATTACATCAGATTTGATAAACCACAAATCCTCGCAAAAGAACACCGATTCCTACCAAGAATGATTCGTAAGGCTATTGAAATAAAAAAAACATCCTAATTTTAATGGAAAAGTTGGTTGGGTACTACCACCAGCTTGGGATCCTATAATTAATATAATTAAATCAAAAACCAAGCATACCACTGCAAGACTTCAAGACAGTTTAGCTCTTTCTGCGTAGATCGGACCAAAAATAATAATTAAAAGCTGAAGGTACTCCGGGTTAACTATGACATCAGGACATCTGTCACCTCAGTCCCCCCGTGACCATGGGTGCTGTTAAGCGCTCAAAACGTCGGGTAATGAATAGAAAATTAAACGCGATAAAATCCGTAAAATGAGTTTTATGTAAATAAGTGTCAGTAATTTAGAGCTAATTAAATAACCCTTTTTAAAAACAGAGTTTCTTCTTGTTCTTTTTTGATCCTGGCAATCGGCTACCAAATCGAGCCATTTTGCCAATGTCGAGTAATAATTTAATTGCAATAAGGACTTCGTTTCGATCGACAGTAAAAGAATAGTGGACTTTTACTGAAGATTTGTTGGACTGATGGAGACAAAACGAAAAGTACAATTTTGGTCTCGAATTGAAATTTCCAATGACTGTACACTTTCAGTTGTCACTTGCAGCACTTGCTGCATAATAAACTATCAATATTAACCTTCGCCTCTATAAGACTTGCATAAGACCCGTAATGGACTATGCTTGCGTCGCTTTCGCTCACGCGACGGGCAATCAATTAAAGAAGTTACAGAGCGTTCAAAATCGATTCTTGCGAACTGCCACCGGAGCCGGTTGGTATCAACGCAATGTAGATCTTCACAGCGACTGTGAAATGCCTTTAATCTCTGAACACTTCAGAGAATTATCACGGCGGTTTTTCGGAAAAGCCGCGGTTCATTCAAACCCGCTAGTGGTTAAAGCAGCAAATTACCGACCAAACAGAAACGCGACCGAACGCAAACGTCGCCCGCGAAACGTGCTAGACGACACGGACGTCTCAGCTCTTCCTGACCACGATACTGTCAGTCACGATCCAGGCCACACTGTACACACAGTCAATAGCTTTAATATAACACGCACCACGACGCGCGACCGCCGTAGAGAGCGGCGCGCAATAGTCAATAATCACATCGCGTACACACGATTCACCCGTGTTCCAGGGCGGTTCTCACCGCCCAGAGTTACCGACACACAAGTCGACAGTCCGAATGGACGCGCGCAGCCTCCTTCGGACGGTCAGTAGACGACTTTAAATGTTTAAGATTTTCGAAATCGCGAAAGCACGCAGCGAACGCGACACAGTCCGAACTTCGAGGTTTTTGTAGGAGTTTTTATTTATTTATTTATGTTTGGGTGAAACCAAACCTGGCACGCGGGCCCCTGGCCCGCGAGCACAGTATCCGATGAAGCTGTAAAAGCCGAGAAGGCTAACAGCAATTACATCACCGAAAATATATATATCAATATTAAACATCAAAACTCAAAAAAAAAGGAAAGTAAAGTTTCAGCGTATAAATGTCCCACTGCTGAGCACAGGCCTCCTCTCGTTTCTGAGAGGGTTTTGCAGCTAGGAAAAATCCGCCATGCTGCTCCAATGCGGGTTGGCGGACTTCACATGTCGTCGAAATATTTTTTATTTCTCAGACATGCAGGTTTCCTCACCGATGTTTTCCTTCACCGCCGAGCGCGTGGTAAATCGGCACATAAAATTGCAATTAACAATTTTAGTGGTGACGGCACCGGGAATCGAACCCAGGTCAGCCGCGTAAGCGCAAAGCGAGCACCTAGCCCCTGAGTTAGCTCATCTTTTGTATAGTGAGTATCCCCGCCTGTCAAATCTCAAAATATACACAGAAATTACAAAATTCAGTAAAAACACTACCGCCAAAATATACACAGAAATTACAAAATTCAATAAAAACACTACCGCCAAAATATACACAGAAATTACAAAATTCAATAAAAACACTACCGCCAAAATATACACAGAAATTACAAAATTCAATAAAAACACTACCGCCAAAATTCCCGATGCGCTGCTCATTACAGTCAATAGGTGATTAAACAGGACACATCACCAAAACGATTTAGTGATGTGGCCGCTGACGTAGAAATCGGACTTACCGGTTAATCGTCTATACGACAATCATGATTATTTAGTAGCTAATTAATTGTTAAGAGTATAATAGTATACTGTTTAGAAAAGAAAATCCTCTGCAACGTAGGCCCCCCTCACAGAGTACCAAATCGCAGTCCTGAGCCACCAGCATCTATGGACTCACTGCAGTGTAAAACAGGTCGTTGAGTCGTCTAGTTGGACACTCGCGGGCCATCTATGACGCCGTAACAGCCACAAGGTTAACAGCATTCTTCAATTAAAAAAAATCTAGTTGCGTGTCGTTTTTCGCTTCACCAAACGGTAGGATGTTGCAACTGGAGAAACTACACGAATTACTCGACGAATTATGTGGCCGGAGCAATGCCACTTTAGCTTACCGATTCTTTTAGCTAAGTCGTTTACTTTTGTTCTATTGTTAAATATCATAAGTCGTTTTTTGTTTGAACGTCACTGAGATTTGATCTTTATTTTTATTTATTTTTTTTATTTTTTTTCATGTGATTGACATTGTCACTATGCACGTTTAATAATGAATGTTTAATCATATATATATATATATATTTCAGATTATATATATTAGTCACACAGATTATATACAAATTTTAGATTCCTCGCTTCTTCTTTATTCAAACTATTCAAACTTTAATTATTCAAAATCTCACACTTCTCCGTGGGTGGTGTTTACTTAAAAAGGGGTGCAAAGTTTTCTCTTCACGTATTAATATTTAGATAGCGGAAACGAGAATAATAATGTATCTATAATAGAACAGAATGGACCGCAAGGGAGAATTCACTAGCTTTATCTTGGTAATAATAATCTCACCGTGTTGTGGCGTAAGAGAATCCCCCAACCACCCCATCATGTCCCGCGGGTGTCGTAAAAGATGACAGAAGGATATTTAAACCCAGGAGATGGGCAGCAGCGTCTTCCTGGAACAACAAAATAAACAAACTGATAGATAGATAGATACTTTATTCATTGCATCACAGCGAAGAATTACAATAAAACAATAAAAAGAAAAAACAAAAAAAACAGTTATAACTAGAAAAATAGAAATATATATCAAATTATACAAAAATCAGATAATTTTTTTTTTTTACTATACGCCATAGTTTTTGTACTACAGTGTGATGCAATGAATAGGTCTGCGCTCAGTATGAGTTACGGATGCCCGCAACACTGATTTTCAGCACAGCCTTATTTCTATCCCTTTATAACTGCGGTTGCTAACCCGCCTGCCAAGCGTGGCAACTATAGCAAAATACCCACATATGAGAGCAATCTATGGGGGAGTCCTATGCTCAACAGTGGACTAAGATAGGCTGAAATGACGATGAATAATCCCACTTGCACGTGGTGCATGAAAGTCAACAAACGACGATCTGGAAAACAATGTCCAATAGTGGACCAAAAAAGGTGTGGTAACAATTGTTAGAAGTTATTTTTAAAAATGTGACGGGCAACACTCTTCTTGTCAAGCGTCAACAACGTGTGTAAATGTCGATTGTAAAAGAATATTTAAATAAAACGTGAATAAATTTATTTCGCGTATTTTTGGATTTTAATATTCACCATTTCATAGACACATAAATACTTGAAACAACAAAAAAAAAGGCAAATGAATTAAATTTTTATTTTATCATTATTTTAGATTTTCTTTTTTTACATTGGATGGTAAATCTGTCTTTTCCTGTTAACTAGTACCTTATCCTTTTTCCATTACTTAATGTTTTAGATAAATTTTTCATATTAAAATAACTACAACTTCTTCGAATGGCATAGGCATAAATTTGTATAATTTTATCGATAACTGATAAACCGGTTAAAAAAGCATCATATCGCTACTGTACACATTTTAGGGTTTCGTAGTTAAAAATGGAACTCTTACAATTTTGCCCTGTCCATCTGGACCTAAGTCACAATAATTTTATACTTTTGACAATATTTATATGTCATTTTGACGTTTGGCGCCAATTCGAAAAGTGGCGGTAGTGTTTTTATTGAATTCTAACATTTATCTAAAGTAATATTATAAAGAGGAAAGATTTGATTTTTTGTATGTTTGGTTGTAATGATTTAAATCAAAAACTAATGAACCGACTTTAAAAATTCTTTCACCTGTATACAACTACATTATCACCGAATAACATGAGTTGTATTTAATTTAAAAAAAAAATCGAGATTCCTACGAAAATTGCTATGATGTAACTCAACAACTCTAACAAAAATTTACTGATTAAAGTCATTATTGGCGTGCGCTGCAAAAACTATTAATGATAAAGAAAATAATGCACTTCATTTTCATAGTACATCATCATTACTCACAAAAAAGTCCGCGAGGCTGTATGTCTAACTATTATAGTTAAGTCACAATTACCACTTTCTGTTTAAATTAGTCAATCAAAACACGGGTAGAATCGAAAGATGATGACATTCGTATCATAATATTAATCCTTTTCCCACAAAATAGTTTTATAGTCAAGGTTGATTATGTACATGTAAATTCCTCTTTAAATTATTCGAATCGGACCTATCGTTTAGAAGTTACGACAGGTATAAAAATGCTAAAAGTAAGAAAAATGCTGCGGTGTGAGCGAACAGCCATACGCTCGCTCGCGCTACTCACGATTAGACTAAGTTCTATTAATTACCTATCTACTTATTTTTTTTTGTAAACTAGAAACAATTGAATAGTGGTTTGTAATTTTAATTATATATTTTTTTTATTTAAAACTTTGAAACGCTCTATACAGCGGCCGCGGTCTCGAACGTCGTGCCGCCCGGTTTCATGCTACTTGGGCATCATGCCATGCCTTTGCGCAGCGGTCGAGAGCGGTCGTTTTATTTTGCTAACACGACATGAAATATTGTTTATAATGAAGCTCTGAGCCACTAAACTTTCATGGCTTATGTTCCCATAAATAAAACATTATTTTGGTAACTTAATCTTACCTGACCAGCTGCAGATTCGCCGATGAGCATAGTCGCTACAAAAAATGTTAGTGAAGGGATTGTTGTTGTTTTGTTAGTGCAAATAAAGTACTAATTTATCTTTCTAATATCTATCTACCCGTGCGAAGCCGGGGCGGATCCCTAGTGTTTAATAAATATAATTTATTATGCAGCAAGTGGTCATGAAAGTGTACAGTGATTGGAAAATTCTATTCAAGAACAAAATTGTACTTTTCGTTTTGTCTCCATCACACCATCAAATCTTCAGTAAAAGTCAACTATAAAAGTCAACCACTTTACAGTCGACCGTAAGGAAGTCTCGAAATTGGCAAAAATAGGCTTGATTTGGTAGCCGATTGCCAGGATCAAAAGAGAAGAAATGAAATGTTGAAGGAAGACGTTTTCTATGATTCGTTAAACGAAGGTGAACATGTAACTGCGGGTTGAAAAAAAAATTCAGCGCACATTAGCGTGTGGGGTGTTGTTAGACAGGTCTTACAAAATGATAGTCTTAAATTAACAATTTTATATAAGCCAATAGTAGATGAGATATGCGCTTCTGAAATCGTAACAAGTGTGGGACACACTCCCCCTTCTAAATGTTCAACGTATACAAGAAAATTCTGAAATATTTCAGTGGTAGAACCTAGACAACACTTCTAAGGAAATTTGGTTTGAATAAGATTGTCGTGTAGTTTTCGAGATATGTTTTCGGTGACACGCTTTCACCTACGGAACCCTCCGTGTGTGTCCGACACGCACATGGCCGATTTATTCAATTATCGCATTAGTAAACCAGTTCTATCCGAAAGGTACTTTTATTTGCCTGCTTAAATCGATCTAGGTCGAAGACCCTTCACATATCTATGCCTCAATAAACTAAACTATACCGTGCTTGTTTACAACTTTGCTCTTTTTGTCTTACTGGTTTTTGTCGTACCGAATCGTCTTCACATAGCACCTTTTTTTATTTGATACAGCGACGAAACTAGCAAAACGTTAACAGATGGTAAGTGCAACGTCTGCCCATAGCAAATGCTGTGTCACCCAGAAGATTTCTGTGTGACATCACACTGCGCCCGTCACCCAGAGACATAAGCTCTTTAGTCTTATATGAACAGTGATTACGCTAGCTCTCAGTGCCCTTCAAACCGAAACACAGTAATTTTTACACACTACTGCATCACGGCAGAATAACTGGCTTTGGGGTGGTATCTAGACGGATTCCTGCATAGGAATCCTACCACCAGTAAATCCTACTCCTACCTAATCCTACCACCTAATAAACATTACTATCGACTTCATACAAACTGAAGTCTTACTTCTTATTAAATAATTAAAGATGGCTACTTACAGTAAATAATATGTATATTTATGTATGCATGGGGTCAAAACCGTTCAATTTAGGGTTGTAAAATAAATCTAACGCGAAATAGAGGGAGGTACCACCCCAGACCCAGTTATTCTGCCTTGAAGCAGTAGTGTGCAAACATTACTGTGTTTCGGTTTGAAGGGCACTGTGAGCTAGTGTAATCACTGGGTACATGAGACTTAAGAGCTTATGTCTCAGGGTGATGGGCAAAGTTTGGTGTCACACAGAAATTTTCTGGGTGACACAGCATTTGTTACGGACAGACGTTGCACTTACCATCAAGTGAACGTTTTGCTCGTTTCATCACTTTATACAATAAAAAAAATATTGTAAGCATAACTTTTTTTGTAATATTTTCCCGTGTAGGCAAGGTATCTTAGCTCTCACCGCCATTAACGAGATCAAAATACTTTCATTTAATAGGTTAAGGGTTTTGTACGGTAAAATCTTTTGTGTTTACTTTACTGTATAGCAAGGTACACATATATTTTGTGTGTACATGACACCTTTCGAATGATATAAGTTCCATTTCTCTCATTTTCTAATGGATACTAAAAAAATATACTTCCATTTTTCGTGTTCACGTATTTATGTAATGATCTGAATATATTACTTTGAACCTTGCAAAAAGCTCACGACTGTTGCCGTATATAATTAAAAAAGAATTATCCAAATCGTTTCATAAATGCCGGAAATACGAGGGGACCAAAAACACTGTCGAATTGAGGACCCCCTCGTTTTTGAGGTCGGTTAACACATTACATTAGTATAATGGCGATTTACGGTTTACGCAGAGAAAGCAATGTCGTTAGTACATTCAAATCCGATCAAAGTACTGTTAGAGTGACGAATCGCGCCGCGCAACTTGTCAACTAATATGGAGCTACAAGTCACGGACTTATAGCGATTTTGATAATAATCAAAACGTCGACACTCACCGGCCTCCCATTCGCACTCGCCTCTGTTCGTCAATCTTCTTTCATCCATCCTCTCTACGCGTACAAACCATCTAAGCATCCCTTTCTCTATTATTGTCGCTACATCTTCCACGGTTCTGACCAGGCCGAAATTTGGACTCGTTTCTATTCTATTCGTGTTAATTGAATAGAAGAGAGACCATATCGAACATCCGCATTCAATAACACTTCTAAACGGAGCCTAGTACAGCAAAAGTTTGGGAAATCCCATTAGTGCACGTCTCATTTAACTCTTAAGGACAAAAATGGTATCGAGGTTCAAATAGAGAGTAATTTCCATTTTAGATGAAATCAATAAGAAAAAATTAATTTATTAACTTAAAAACTACAAGTGCTAGACTTTTGATACCTGATGGTAAGTGCAACGTCCGCCCACAACAAATGCTGTGTCTCCCAGAATATTTCTGTGTGACACCGCACTGCGCCCGTCACCCATGAGACATCAGTTCTTAAGTCTCAAATGCCCAGTGATTACGCTAGCTCACAGTGCCCTTCAAACCGAAACACAGTAGTGTTTGCACACTACTGCTTCACGGCAGAATAACTGGCCGTGGGGTGGTACCTACGTAGACGGATTCCTGCATAGGAATCCTATCACCAGTTTTGACGATTGATTTTTATTTAGTAGCTGTATTAGACGAGTTTTCATAATAATAAATTAATTAAAGTGTTTTCTTGATATAAGTCTATTCAAACGAGCATATAAGTGCAATATAATTGTGATGGAGGCATTTGAAAAGCGCCAAATCGCTTGACCTTGACATGTCGGGTACACAGCACTATCTCACGCCGCATAGCGCCATGATACGTGCAATAAAGTTACAAAATTCTTTTGCGGATCTTGCTATAAATCCTATTAATGGGTTTGCTTTATTAATACTGTAGTCATAATGGGGTCGTAACGTTAATTCATCATCAACAAATATGTCTTAGTCCTTTGCAATGTCTTCATTTTAATATTTGGTTGAACAAAGCGTAAACGCGAATTCTTAGTAGGAATGTTAAATAAATATTAATTGACTGTCAAAATTTGTGATAACTTCGCGTCTCTGTCATACGGTCTCTACGGTTACGTTTGTCAGATTGACACTTTATCCAATAAAAAAAATTCTGTATTGAAACAGTGGTTATTCTAAAGTAAAACCTTTTTTCACTACAGGACATAAACTGATGAGTGAGTCTGTGCTCTGCAGTGTACTTATTAACAACTGTAACTTGTAACTTGGGCCTCACGTAAATCTTTTAAGGTCATTTGACCAGCTTATTGCACGTGAAAGTGTTGCCAGCTTTACTGTTAGGACTTTCCAAACTGGCACAAGCACAAACCGTTTTATAGTTGCAGACCGGATGGGTAGTGGTCGGTGCACCTGACTTTTACGCCGCTCGACCTGGGTTCCAATCGCAGCCGGTGCCAGCAAATTATGCTGCGCATGTGAATTTTAGGCCTATCAATCTTGTAGCGAAAACTTATTTTTTTTTTTTTTTTTATTGGATACAGTGATGAAACGAGCAAAACGTTCACCTGCTGGTAAGTGTAACGTCTGCCCATAACAAATGCCGTGTCACCCAGAAAATTTCTGAGTGTGCGTGTCACTCAAAAAAATCTACCTTCATTTTTTTCTTAGACTCATAAAATACATAGTATGAGATTAAAAAATAAGCAAACTCAACATGCATTTTTAAAATTGTTGTCTGTCTGTCTGTCTCTTTGTTTGTCCGAGCTAATCTCCGAAACGGCTGTATAGATTTTATAGAAACTTTCATTGGCAGGTAGAGGACTTTTTAGAGAGCAATCTAAACTACTTTTTATTTCCGAAATATTTACGGTTCCTACGCAAAATCTGAAAAACTGTAGGAAATTAGGGGATATGCGCGGCTTTAATTTTCATTCATTTAAGTCCTTATTATCCATCCATACTAATATTATAAATGCGAAAGTAACTCTCTCTGTTCCTCTGTCAGTTTGTTACCTTTTCACGGTTCAACCGCTGGAGCGATCTTGACGAAATTCGGTACAGAGGTAGCTTGCATCCCGGAGACGGACGTAGGATACTTTTTACCGCGGTAAATCAAATAGTTTCCCACGGGATATTTAAAAAATTAAGTAATGTGCCATGAGGGAGGGGATTTTACCACCATTACATTGCCAGGACTTCTTATATTTATGCGAAACCCAGAAGGACAGGTGTAAAGAAACAACAGACTCACTTCCCCATAACTGTCGGCCGCTTTCATTCTCCTTTATCACGGAATTTCACGCGAACGAAGTCGCGGGCATTAGCTAGTAATAAATAAAAAAGATTACAATGGGCGGGCTCAACGCGTTTTGGCATTCTCTCCAGTCTACTTGTACTTTTTGTAGCTATTTAAAAAAATATTTCTGCTAAATAAACTTTTACTTTTTCTTTCTTTAATTAGAAATGAGAAGGCCATTTAAAAGTTTTCATCGCTAAACATGAAACTACTTAGTTATGGAATTTCTTATGATCAGAGTTCTGGGCTATCAGAAATACCGCGTGTGTAAAGTTTCTCCAATTGCCTTACACAATACGATTTTTATCTAACAATACACAATGCGGATTAAAAAATACTTTGAGAACTCTCCCATCGTATTCTTCAGTTGGAAATTTATCAGGGTATTTCTTTCCCGCTATTGAGTGTGCGATTCTTGCGGCATTTCTTAGCGCGAACTCAGTTAATGCGGAATCAATAACCATCGGGAGCGAGACTAGAGCGTAATAGTAAAAACTGGTGGTAGGATCTACCCGCCCAACCTACCCGCGCCCGATGTAACGCTAATGCGATAAGATCGGAGGTAGGCTAGGATGCAGTGTTAGAAACACGGGGACAAACACAACACAACCAGACCCGAAAACCAACAATTTGTGTTTTGGCACAAATGTTGGCTCCGGCTGGAATTCGAACCCAGGACCCGCGGCGTAGAAGTCAGGTACTCTGACCACTAGGCCACGCGGTCGTCACCTTATACAATAGAAAGAAAAGAAGACTTGCAGATGTTTTCCTTCACCGCACGGGGTGAATCAGCGCCTAAAATTGCAATTAACGATTGCAGAGGTGCCGGCACCGGGAATCGAATTCAGGTCACAGGCGTACTATTAAATTTAAAGCGACCGCCTAGCCCCTGAGCCAACACGGATACTCTTCTAGATCATCATCATCATCATTTCAGCCTTTGGCTAGTCCACTACTGAACGTAGGCCTCTCCCATAGATTGCCAAAAGTTTGTGGCTCTCAATCTGTCACCTCGGTCCTCCCATGACCGTGGGTGCTGTAAAGCGCTCGAAACGTCGGGTTATAAATAGTAAAATTAAACGCGATAAAATTCGTAAAATTAGTTTCATTTAAATATAAGTTTTCGTTAAGCAAATAATTATAAACTTGTTTTTTTTTTTAAGTTTCTTCTTTGTTTTGTTACAGAACAAAATGCGTACACTGCTTTTCGTGTGTGTGGCGGCCATCTTGTGCAGCGCTTTAGCCAAGACCAAAAAGGACGACAATAAGGTAAGTCAATAAGTAAAAAATAGTATAGTGCCCACATGCGTGTCTGGAATGTGTGAAATCCGCCATCCCGAATTTGAGCAACGTGGCGGACTCTTCCCGGCTCCAAAACTCTCTCAAAAATAGGAGAAGCATAACTTAGTATATTGCTCTATGACTTTGAACACCGATTGCCTGTACCAAGTAAATAGTCGACTGTTAGAAGTATCTCACGTGCCATAAGCCTTCTTCCCCTCCCGAATGAAGTAACTGACCGAGCCGAGGCCGGGCCCCCTTGGGCACCCTCGAGTCAATTACTCTCGCGCACAAGATTACGGTCTAAGGCGAAGTCCCCTTTGGGAAGCCCTTGCGCTGGTCATCCATAAATAAAGCTATGCCACCTTTCAATCCGGTGAAGCTGTGAGAGCCATATTAATCGGAAATCTTGGCAGCATTTCCGATCGCTGTAGGACTTCACTGGTGGTAGGATTCGTATGCAGGAATCCGTCTAGGTAGGTACCACCCCAGGGCCAGTTAATCTGCCGTGAAGCAGTAGTGTGTTTCGGTTTGAAGGGCACTGTAAGCTAGCGTAATCACTGGGCATATGATACTTAAGAACGCAGTGTAGTTTCACACATAAATGTTCTGGGAGACAGAACATTTGTTATGGGTAGACGTTGCACTTTACATCAGGTGAACGTTTTGCTCGTTTCGTCACTCGATCCAATAAAAAAAAAGTCTGAGTATTATGTTAATTTACGTTTACTGTTTGAAATGCTTGTTTCACCATCTTAATCTGCGAAATTTCCCTGGCATTTGCCGTTTAAATTTTATCACACCTGCGGGTTGATGTGTATTGGAGACAGTTAAAAAACTTTTTCCATTGTCTGTGGAACTAAGTGACGTGCCTAGCAAGTCTGATACAGTTACGGCTTCACCTTGGAAAGTTTTTGAGGCACTACACTGCTCTCGCCCTACCACATCAGTACTTAAGTCTCATATGTCCAGTGATTACACTAGCTCACAGTGTCCCTTCAGACCGAAACGCAGTAATGTTTGCATACTACCGCTTCACGGCAGAATAACTGGCCATTGCGGTGGTACCTACCTAGACGGATTACTGCATAGGAAACTGCGCTGATCTGTAATAGGTCAGTGGCAAATGCTTTTATTTCTAGAACAAATATGCTTCAGTGAGGAATCCTTGTATGAGAAGTAATACGACAAACGGCATCGAGCTGATTGGGCAGTCTACGACATAGAATCCATAACGATGTTATCCGCAGCAGAACTAGAGTAACCGACATAGCCCTAAGGATTAGCAAGCTGAAGGCAATGGGCCGGCCATATAGCCCGTAGAACCGATAACCGTTGGGGAAGAAATGTTCTCCAATAGAACCTTCATACCCGTAGTTCGTAATCATAGTGTAGGGCAGTGGGGGGTCCCCACTAGATGGAGCGACGACCTGCACGGTTTTGCGGGAAGTCGGTGGAAGATAAAGAAGATGAAGTACCGGTGGTAGGATTCCTATGTAGGAAACCGTCAAAGTACGTACCACCGCAGTGCCAGTGATTCTCCCGTGAAGTAGTAGCGTGCAAGCGTTACTGTGTTTCGGTCAGAAGGGCACTGAGATCTAGCGTAATCAGCATTTGTTGTGGGCAGACGTTGCACTTACCATAAGGTGTACGTTTTCATCAACCGACTTTCTCCAATAAAAAAAATAGAAAATAATGCAGTCGACTCGGGAACCTGCCATCTAAGTTAAGCAGTGAGCTGTGATGGTCTAAAAAGGTGATGATTATGAACAGCAAAATGAGTGGCGGCCAGCTGTGTGCAGCTGTGGGACGTACATACACACATAAGATCACGACTGTATCCCATAAGGGGTAGTCAGAGACTGGGCACTCACTGCAAAAACAGATGACTGCCACAATCCACGTTTCACCAAAACAATATAATGCACTTGGTGTGAGTTGGTGAGCCCATCGCCACCATGCGCTGTTGGGTGCATAGTGCAGTTTAATTCCTTACTCGCCTTTTACGAGATCCAACGGATGAGATGGAGTGGTAGTATTCTTTTAACGAGCCGCCACCACACGGCTGTGGGACGTAAATAAACTTATTACGTTTCAGGTTAAAATCGCGGTGTACTACGAGTCCCTCTGCCCAGACAGCAAGCGGTTCATCACGACGCAGCTGGCGCCCGTGTGGCGCGACTTCCGCGGCGCCGTCAAAGTGAAACTGGTGCCGTATGGGAAGGCAACCGTGAGTATTTCTGATGGTGGTGGTTACCCGCATCTTGTCGGTACACTACATTAACGGCGAATGCGATTTCATATATCAGAGGTCAAAAAACATTATGACCTTGCCGATGGGTTTCCGGCAGAGTAGAATATCACCTACCTCTTTCCTACCGAGGCGTCGTTAGAGGCGACTAAGCTATTGTACGGACAGCCTTTATTTGTGCAGAATAACACCGTAATATGCAATGCTGTCACTATACTGCTCGTGGGAACGCAATGGGTAGTAAGAATTTTCCGAGTCGCACCAAAATGGCGGCGAACTGGTTCGCCACCGGTCGAGACGCGCGACCGCCGTAGAGAGCGGCGCGCAGCAGTCGACAATCACACCGCGTACACACGATACACCCGTGTTCCAGCAGAGTTACCGACACACAAGTCGACAGTCCGAATGGAGGCCCGCAGCCTCCTTCGAACGGTCATTAGACGACTTAAAATCATTTTGAGATATTCTAACTAGCGCAAGCACGCAGCGAACGCGACAGTCTGAATTTCGAGGTTATTGTAGGAGTTTATTTATGTATTTATGTTTGGGTCAAACCAAACCTGGCACGCAGGCCCCTGGCCCGTGAGCACAGTATCCGATGAAGCAGTAAAAGCCTAAAAATTACACCACCGAAATTTTTGTTAATTTAAACCTGAATAGGTTTTCCGCTGACATTTGAAAAGTTTTTATTATTGCTAAGGGGAATAATCATTCCCCTTTGCAATAATAATGCTAGGTGATCTGTTAAAGTAAACTGGGTTTGCGAAGTCTCCTGTAAAAAAAATCTAGTTTGCAGTGAGTTTCGCTGCAGAAAAAGTAGCTTAGGAATCCCTTGTACATCCATCCATACTAATATTATAAATGCGAAAGTAACTCTCTCTGTCCCTCTGTCTGTTTGTTACCTTTTCACGGCAAACGATCGATATTGACGAAATCTGGCACAGAGATAGCTTGCATTCTGGAGACGGACATAGGATACATTTCATCCCGGTAAAGAGTTTCCACGGGATATTTCATAAACCTTTTCCCACGCGGACGATGTCTAAGGCATCAGCTAGTATTTTATAAAATCGCCATCTATCGGTGGCGTAATACCATCTAGCGGTGGAAAGCTTCTTTTATTATCCTGTCAATCAGTACGTCAGTAATAATTTAATTAAAACGAGAACCTCGTTTCAGCCGACAGTAAAATGATAGTTGACTTTACTGAAGAATTCTGGACTGATGGAGACAAAACGAAAAGCTCAGTTTTGGTCTTGAATTGAACTTTCCAATCACTGTACGCTTTCACGAGCACTTGCTGCATAATAAACTATCAATATTAAACATCAAAACTCCAAATATACACAGAAATGACAATATTCAATATAAACAGTACCTGCACTTTTCGAGTTGGCGCCAAAAGTCCTCTAGCTTAGTTATATTGCTACGATTTGGCAACCTTGTTGAATATTAATTTTGTAATGATGCCATCTAACGATGGAAAGCAACACTATTTAGCGTTATATTTTCATTAACGCCATCTAGCGAGTGAAAGCAATTGTTTGGTAAATTAACTATTCTTGTAAAATGGAATATGGCATTGCTTATAGTGGACATCTAGCCGAAGTAAACAAAACAATTTCTTAAAAACTTGATAGAACCTGTCGTGGTCGCAATATCGTTTTGATTTTAGAATTTATCTACTCATTTATAGAAATCTATGTATTATAATATTATTAAAATTTATTTTTGACGACCGACGACTTCTAAGCCACGGCTCCTGGGTGCGAATCCTAGCCGGAGCCAAAATTTGTACAAAAACACAAAATGTTCGTTTTCGGGTCTGGTTGTGTTGTTATTGTCCCTGTTTCTGACACTGCATCCTAGTCCACCTCCGATCTTATCGCATCAGCGTTACATCGGGCGCGGGCAGGTTGGGACGAGTGAGTGCCTCTGATGTTTGCGCGTACACTTGTGGCACTATAATATCTCCTGCGCAGTTGATAGCTCTAGACAATATTCGAAAGTTGTCGCCGTGGTCTAAATCGGCCTATCGGATTATTTTAAGATTTCATGCACTTAGTCAGTTTTAATCAATATCTGTCCGGTCATCCAACGAAGGAAGAAGAGATCTCCTTTATTATAGTACTGATTGAAACAGAATCTATATACTAAAGCAAGTTTCATTACAGCACGACAAAGTCGACGGAAAGTGGCAATTCACATGCCAGCATGGTCCAGATGAATGCTACGGAAATAAGGTAAGAATATATGCAATTACTTTTCTGGTGGTGGGATTCCTATGCAGGAATCCGTCTAGGTAGGTACCACCCCAGGGCCAGTTATTCTGCCGTGAAGCAGTAGTGTGCAAGCATAACTGTGTTTCGGTTTGAAGGGCACTGAGAGCTAGCGTAATCACTGGGCATATGAGACTTAAGAACTGATGTCTCAGTGTGGTGGGCACAGTGTGGTGTCACACAGAAATGTTCTGGGTGACACAACATTTGTTATGGGCAGTCGTTGCACTTACCATCAGGTGAACGTTTTGCTCGTTTCATCACTTTATCCAATAAAAAAAAATTAAAACCACGAGACGGGCAGCAGCATCTTCCTGGAACATCTTAGCAAATAAACTGCAGTTGCCAACCCGCCTGCCAAGCGTGGCAACTATGGCAAATCCCTACAAAATTAGAGCTACAAACTTTGGGGCTATCTATGGGGGAGGGAGGCTTTGGTTCAGCAGTGGACTTGTGAAAGGCTGAAACGACGACGACGAATTACTTGGGAGTTGAAAAAATTATTGTTGTTTATGTAAATATATTAAAAATACTAGTGGGAAAGAGGCGTGACTGTATGTACTTTAGAGTATGTAACATCACCGACCGAAGGCTGAAGTGCATATTAGTTAAACAGATTGTCAACAGATGGCGCTTTCTTCATTCTTTAAACAAGTTGCGGTTAATATAAAAAAAAAATTTTTTTTATGTAAAATGTTTTTTTTACTTTTTAATTAGTTTTCGTCGGTAGCGGGAAACGTGATCTCCAAAAGTGAGGGCGATATGGCGTACCGACGAAAAACACCTTTGAGTAACAATATTTATATGATTGTTGGTCTGGAATTTACAAGTTCCTATCGGCGATAGATATACAAACGAAGGGAAGGTCATGTATATTTTAAACACATTATGATTACCTTTTTTTCTTTCGTAAGAAGCTTTTGTAGAAAGCTTGGGCAAACGCGACGCGCTTTTCATTACGAGCGTGAACGAATATGTGATTACAATTCTTTTATTCCTATAAAATTACATTTTACATGCACTTGCTTTTGTAGAAAGTGAAGAAACGAGCAAAACGTTCACCTGATGGTAAGTGCGACATCCGCCCACAACAAATGCTGTGCCGCTCAGAATATTTCTGTGTGACACCACACTGCGCGCGTCACCCTGAGTCATCAGTTCTTAAGTCTCATATGCCCAGTGATTACGCTAGCTGTCAGTGCCCTTCAGACCGAAACACGGTAATGTTTGCACACTACTGCTTCACGGCAGAATAACTGGCCCTGGGGTACCTACCTATACGGATTCCTGCATAGGAATCCTACCAGCAGTAAAACTTAAAGATTGACATTTGTATGTAACTTAAAATGTATATTTTATTGGTTACAGGTGCAAGCATGTATCCTAAAGGACCCTAACCTTTCGCATACCGAGAAGATGGAGCTGGTCATTTGCTTAATGAGCAACGGGAACCCCGACAAAGTTTTGGATACGGTAAGTTTACCTCTGAGACCCGTGCTAGCTAGCCTAGACCTGGGTTCGATTCCTGGTGCCGGCACCACCAAAATTGTTTAATTGCAATTTTAAGTGCTCATTTACCACTTGCTGGAAGGATAACATCGAGAGGAAAACTACATGTATAAGAAATATTTCGAGGGCATGTGGTGTCCGATAACCCGCATCAGAGCAGCGTGGCGGACTCTTCCCGGCTCCGAAACCCTCTCAGAAATGAGAGGAGGCCTGTGCTCAGCAGTAGGGACATTATAGGCTGTCACTAAGTTTAACTCACTATCACGGTGAGCTTATTTCACTATAATCGGATTATTACAAGTGACACAGACGCCTCCTAAGAAGAGATTCGTTACAACCACCACGCTTGGCAGGAGATAGGCTTTTTTTATAATTTGATTAAAGTGACGGAATGAGCAGAACGTTCACCTGATGGTAAGTGCAACGTCTGCCCATAACAAATGCTGTGTCACCCAGAAACTTTCTCTGTGACCACACTTTGCCGGTCACCCTGAGACATCAGTTATTAAGTCTCATATGCCCAATGATCACTCTATCTCTTAGTGACCTTCAGACCGAAACACAGTAATGTTTGCTACTGCTTCACGGCAGAATAACTGGCCCTGTGGTGTGGCATAGGAATCCTACCACCGGTAAAGTTATGCTACCGTCAAGCAGTAGTATGCAAACCGTGTTACTGTCTGAAGGGCACTGACAGCTAGTGTAATTACTGAGCGTATGGAACGGAAGAACTGATGTCTCTGGGTTACGAGCGCAGTGTGTTGTCTCATAGAAACGTTCTGGGCTACACGGTTTTTATGGACAGACGACCCTTACCATCAAGTGAACAAGTTGCACGTTACGTCACTTGCTTCCATAAACAACGAATGCAAACTGAATTCATCAAGATTAAGATATTTATTTTATTTTATTTTTATTCTTTATGTACACTATGTTATTAACATTAAATCGAATGATAACTTTATGTACAAAGGCGAGTTTAACTCCAAAACAGTTTTCTTCCAGCAAACCTTCGAGTTAATTGTAGGCTTTATTAATACTCGTAATTGTAGGTTTTATTTCGTTTCAGCCTATCAATAGTCCACTGCTGAACATAGGCCTCCCCCATAGATTGCCACAAAAGTTTGTAGCTCTCGTTTTGGGGGATTTTGCCATAGTTGCCACGCTTGGCAGACGGGTTGGCAACCGCAGTTTATTTATTAAGATGTTCGAGCAAAATGCTGCTGCCCATCTCCCGGTTTTCATTTTCCCTCTGTCGACTTTTACGACACCCACGGGATGAGACGGGGTGGTAGATTCTCTTAGGCCGCTACCGCACGGCAGGTTTTATTTATTATAATATTGTTACCAAGTTTAAAAACTACTTTACATAATGATTTCTTATATTTACGCGAACACTACACATTTAAATGAAACTAATTTTACGGATTTTATCGCTTCCTGTCGATTTTTATTTAATTTTACAATTTATTTATATATGTATATTATATGCTTAAAATTTGTTTAATTTAAATTACTTTACATTTTATTTTCACATGTTACACAGACTCCCAAGTTTTTAATTACAACACATGACACTTACTAAAGTATAAATAAATGCTTTGTTTTGGATCAATACATTTTTGAAGAACAGCGTTTACTGTTTTTGATCTTGTTGTTGAGCTAATGATAGCAAAGTATCCGAAGAAATAGAAGATTTGGACGAATTCGAAAATATAAATATAACATGAAACACTGTATACAGTATTCTATCCCATTCTCGGAGGCTAAATCCTGTAGATGTATATTTATGTCTCTTTCTTTGTGTCGCTTTTTCGTTGCATCGAGTTTCAAATCGCAACGATTCTAAAGAGGGTTTTCACTTCAAAAAATCTTGAATTATATCTGTCTCAGTGTCTGGAGCAAGTGAAGAAGCTGGATCACTCGGACGTGGTGAAGCGCTGCGCGTCTGGCGAGATGGGCGACTCCTTGCTCGCCGCCTACGGTGATAAGACCGACGCCGTGCAGCGCCCGCTGTCCTTCGTCCCCACCATCATCATTAATGAGGTAAGACAAAGTGTTACCGCGCGGTTACCACGTGCTCGGCGGTGAAGGAGAACATCGTGAGGTAACCTGCATGTATGAGGAATAATAAATATTTCGAAGGCATGTGCAGCCCGCCAACCCGCATTGGAGCAGCGCGGCGGACTCTTCCCGGCTCTAAAACCCTCTCAGACATGAGAGGAGGCCTGCGCTCAGCAGTGAGACATTAATAGGCTGTTACTTTACTTTTATATCTCCGTTGACTCAGCTGCCCGTTTTGAAACCTGATACGTTCAATACGTTTTTTTTTTTTCAGAAATATGATAAAGCCGTTCAAGATGCAGCCTTCAACAATTTGAAAGCAACGGTTTGTAGCGCCGCGGAGAAAAAGCCCTCTGCTTGTTAATCTTACCTTATTTTTGTTACATTCAAGTACAATTTTTAGTGAAACGACATCTATTTATAAGATAAAGCACTGAGCAGCCGTTTGATGGCGTTGTTATATATTTAAAAACGGTAAATGCATTTTAACTACCGATACAAAATATTTTTACACCACAACAATATTAAAAAACTGTCAAAAATTAAAGGAGACCCGTGCCATGTGGTTGGTATATCGGCCATTACTTTTTTTTTTACTGTAAACACTAAGCAAATCAATAATATATTTTTTATTCGATGACAAAAAGGACGCTTTAGTTCTGCTAATGTCCGTTAGATGGCGTTGACGCCTAATTCAAGCACTCGTGTGATTCGAATAGTCGACAATAACTAGTTTTAAGACAATTTTTGTAACGATTTATTGTGAGGATATTAAATTAAGTACTTAGAAAATGTGTTTTTTTTTCTCGTATATCCAGACATCCTGAGACATCGGTTCTCACATCCCCTATGCCCAGTGATTACGCTAGCTCTCAGTGACCTTCAGACCGAAACACAGAAATATTTGCACACTGCTTGCCCGTGGTATCTTAAGGGGCATAGCGATCCCTTTAAATTTCATAGAACGCAAGTGACCCGAGTTCGATTCCCGGTGCCGGCTCCTCGAAAATTGTTCTGCAGTTTCAGGTGCCGATTTACCTACTTGCTCAGCGGTGAAGGAAAACATTCTACATAAATACATAGAGTCACGCCTCTTTCCCATATGGGTGGGCAGAGACCACGTCTTATCACTTGGTACGATATTTAGCTTCCTCTACTTTCATTAGTGTTTTCAAACAAGCTCGTCGGTTGCTTGTTACTTTTGACGTGGACCTTTCCTTATAACGATTTCGATCCGATCGCAATACGTTCGCCTGCGTCGTCCCTTACCTGCTTTCCCATTCATTCCCCACACTCGCCTCATAAATCTGTTTCGTCAATCTTCTTTCAACCATCCTCTCTACGTGTTCAAACCATCTAAGCATCCCTTTCTATCTTTGTCAGTACATCTTCTACCACACCGCAACATTCCCTTCTCAGTTTGTCCATCAAAGTCACTCCAGCTATACTTCTCAAACTTTTCATTACCACAGCATTAATCTTATTTTCATGCTTCTTCTGCCAGAAAACATTTTGAGGACTAAAAGTATGCATTGCATGCATTGGGGCCGCGTGGCGGCATCTTCGCGGCTCCAAAGCCCTCTCAGAAATGAGCGGAGGCCTGTGCTCAGCAGTGGGACATTTATAGGCTGTTCATCGTACCAATAGTGACCTGAGTTCGGGAGTGCACCCGAGTCACAACAACAACATCATTCATCATCATTTCAGCCTATCACTAGTACACCGCTGAACATAAGCCTCCACCATAGATTGCCACAAAAGTGTAGCTCTCATTTTCGGGGGGTTTTGCCATAGTTGCCACGCTTGGAAGGCGGGTTGGCAACCGCAGTTTATTTATTCAGATGTTTCAGGGAGATGCCGCTGCCCATCTTCTGATTTTTAATTCCCCTTACCGACTTTTTCGATTTGACGTGGGAGGTATATATATATATATATATATTATTTGATAAAAGTCACGGAACGAGCAAAACGTTCACCTGATGGCAAGTGCAACGTCTGCCCATAACAAATGCTGTGTCACCACACTGCGTCCATCACCCTGAGACATCAGTTCTTAAATCTCATATGCCCAGTGATTACGCTAGCTCACAGTGCCCTTCAAACCGAAACACAGTAATGTTTGCACACTACTGCTTCACGGCAGAATAACTGGCCCTGGGGTGGTACCTACCTAGACGACCAGTATATAATAACTATTTCCAGGTTGAGCTAATGAAATAAAACTGCAGTTCTGACTGGATTGCATTGTATTCGCAAGTTACCTTAACATTAGTTACACAATACGTACAAAGCAGTGCGACCCGCGCCTCAGTCATACAATAATACATAAAAATTATACAAAAAAAATAGCAAAATTGCACCAAAGTTCACCTACACCTGACTTCACAGTTACAACATTCCATTCAAAGTCGAGAAGACATTTTTTTATGAAAGAAAGTGGCGAGACGAGCTACAAGCTACCCGATGGTAAGTGCAACGTCTGCCCATAACAAAAGCTGTGTCACCCAGATTTCAGTGTGGCAACCCTACGCCCGTCACCCCAAAACATCTGCTCCCAAGTCTTATATGCCCAGTGACGCTAGATCTGTGCCCTTCAGACCAAAATTTTTTTTTTTTATTCACTAAAGTGACGGAACGAGCAAAACGTTCACCTGATGGTAACCTACCAAAGCCTCGGTAAGATTTAGTGCAATTCTGTTCAAATGCAAAAGTTAAGCTAACAAAAAATACAAATTGTAAATTAGCAATTTTCAAACTAAAAATTTGTCAATTTAGCGCACGTTTCATTTTTGAAAAAAACTGAATTTTATTTAATAAACTCGTATTCGTATGTAATCTTTTAGTTATATTAAATATACATACATACAGTCACGCTCCAGTTTGCTCAAATTTGATCCGTGAACAAAAACTTTTTTTTTATTATTTCAACACTATGACACTTGATATAAAGTGGGCAATAAGTGCAACATAAGCATGTTTGCTTTGAAAGGGCTAGTCTTACATAAGAAGCTTCCTAGACCCAGTCTCTAGAAGATGTCTTCACGAGGCACATTACCGGAATAGAAGTAATTCCACGGTTCCTATTGCTTTGGCGTAATGGATGGTGACAATGATAACTTTAGATTTCACCAATTATATAATCACATTTATACGAAGGTAATAAAGTTTAGAAATTGTGTGTATTACCTAGTTTTGTAAGAGCACCATCAGCCCTCCCTTAATGACGTGCACAACCAAACTAAATTCGTCACCACTATACAACACTGATTACTATGAGGACCGAGTGATTGTTGTCAGTCATAATCAAAAGGTTTTTTTTTTATTTGATAAAAGTAATGAAACGAGCAAAACATTGACCTGATTGTAAGTGCAATGAGTGCCTATAACAAATGCTCTGTCACCCAGAACATTTCTGTGTGACACCACACTGCGCCCATCACCCTGAGACAGTCAGTTCTTAAGTCTCAAATGCCCAGTGATCATGCTAGCTCTCAGTGCCCTTCAAACCGAAACACAGTAATGTTTGCATGCTACTGCTTCACGGCAGAATAACTGGCCATGGGATGGTAACTACCTAGATGGATTCCTTCTCGACTTTAGTAGTGTGTATTGCGTAGTGGTAGTGTTGTAGTGGTGGAGGGTAAAGGGGTAACTAGGTATTACACACCATTTATATATCTTAGCAAATTATTAAATATTGCAATTATGGATTTCCATAGCAATGGCTGCTCCTGTTTCCAATTTTATTCTATCAACATGCTCGGCAGTGAAGGAAAGAGCATTACACAACTAGCCTATCTGACAAATCAAACATTTTGAATACTTATAAACATGGTTAACCCGCACCGCAGCAGTATGGCAGACTCTTCAGCTATCTTACACTTAAAATGACCGAGCCAGCAAAGGGATTATAACATGTCATTAGTTTTCTATCAAAAATACATTTTTCCCCTACTTAGATAAACATTTTTAACAATTTAATATCACTAGATCTTAGATTTATGCATATATCAATGAATAGAATGTTGTAGTCACTTAATACAAACTAAAAATTCAGTCGACATCAAACAAAGAAACACCAGTCTTATCAGAAATGATTAATTTTAATAATTTTAAAGTAAGATGACTGTTGACCACACAGTTCAGGTGGTGGTAAGTTGGCTCAGTGGCCTGCAGACCGAGCAAACATGGCACACAGTTCACATGATGGTAACTATACTGTTTGTTAGCTTAGACACTGGGTCTCATATATTGACCATCCATGAGCATGCAGTTAATGTGATAGTAAGTCCATGAGTAAACAGTTCACATCATGGTAAGCTGGCATTTGTGACATAGAATGACTGTCCATGAGTGCACAGTCCATATGATGGTTAATTGGTGCTGCGACCCATAGATTGACCATTAATGAGCTCACAGTGCTAGCAATGGCAAGTGGACACTGTCACCCATATACTGACCGTCCATGAGCACACAGATAACATGATGGTAACTTGCCACTGTGACTCGTAGACAGACTGATGTCAGAGTTAAATTTGAAGCAATGCCGCCACACTGTCTCTGGTTGATGTTGATGGTCTGGCGAATGCACAAACTTACCGAGGCCACAATGCTATATGCATGCATGCTTTTTCTTCTTGTGTTTCTTTAAATCGGAACTCCGCATACTCTCGTAGGAGCACGAGTCGCACGCGAACAACTTACGCACACCGCACAACTGCACATGCCTCATCAGATACCGTTTGAGGTCCGATTTGAAACCGCACTTGTCACATTTGAAACAGTTCTCACTGGCACTGTCGTGGGACTTCAGATGGTAGATGAGGCTCATGTTGTGCCTCGCCTTGTACTCGCAGATGTGGCACTGGAAGCGTTTCTCTTCTTTGTGTTTCTTCTTGTGCCTGGCGAACTGTGCCTTGCTGGCGGTGGTGTACCCGCACTTTTGGCAGAGCAGGATCGCTGTGGAGTGCTGCGCTACATGGTTCTTGTACTCCAGCCTGCTGTAGGTTCTGTACCGACACTCCATGCAATGGTACTGGTACGCGCCAAGCGCGTTCTTCCTGTAGAACGGGTTCGGGGCTCTCTTCGATCTCGGCTCCCTCGATTCCGTTTCCGCCAGCTTGACCAGGGGCACGTCGTCTTCGTCGGTTTCGTCGGACACCTCGACGGTGTCGATGTGCGGCTCCTGGATTATTACGTCGTCTTCGTCGCTTGAGGTCAGAAGGCTGACGGGGTCGTCGGGCCTGGAAAGACATTTCTTATTAGTAAGTGATACAAGCAAAAATATTTTTTTTTTTTATTTCATAAAAGTGACGGAACGAGCAAAACGTTCACCTGATGGTAAGTGTAACGTCTGCCCATAACAAATGCTGTGTCACCCAGAAAATTACTGTGTGACACCACACTGCGCCCGTCCCCCTGACATCAGTTCTTAAGTCTCATATGCCCAGTGATTACACTAGCTCTCAGTGTCCTTCAAACCGAAACACAGTAATGTTTGCACACTACTGCTTCACGGCAGAATAACTGGCCCTGGGGTGGTACCTACCTAGACGGATTCCTGTAAAAGAATCCTACCACCAGTAAAGGCCTAAATCCTGGCCTACCTCCGATCTTATCGCATGAGTGTTACAACATGCAATTGGGACAGTTGGGACGAGTGGGTGCCCCTGTTATGGGCCTACACTTGTGGAACTCTGATATCTCCTGCGCAGTTGATAGCATTCGGCAGTGATCGATAATCGGCCAGGAGGACACCAGTTTAAACTAACAAAAGTAAATGGTTCGCTACACACAGGACAGTGCCGTACCAAGAGTGACCTGAGTTCAGAGTGCACCCGAATCTCAACCAGAGCCGTACCAAGAGAGACCTGAGTTCAGAGTGCACCTTAATCACAACCAGAGCCGTCCCAAGAGTGACCTGAGTTCAGAGTGCACCTTAATCACAACCAGAGCCGTCCCAAGAGTGACCTGAGTTCAGAGTGCACCCGAATCTCAACCAGAGCCGTACCAAGAGTGACCTGAGTTCAGAGTGCACCTTAATCACAACCAGAGCCGTCCCAAGAGTGACCTGAGTTCAGAGTGCACCCGAATCTCAACCAGAGCCGTACCAAGAGTGACCTGAGTTCAGAGTGCACCTTAATCACAACCAGAGCCGTCCCAAGAGTGACCTGAGTTCAGAGTGCACCCGAATCTCAACCAGAGCCGTACCAAGAGTGACCTGAGTTCAGAGTGCACCTTAATCACAACCAGAGCCGTCCCAAGAGTGACCTGAGTTCAGAGTGCACCCGAATCTCAACCAGAGCTGTACCTAGAGTGACCTGAGTTCAGAGTGCACCTTAATCACAACCAGAGCCGTCCCAAGAGTGACCTGAGTTCAGAGTGCACCCGAATCTCAACCAGAGCCGTACCAAGAGTGACCTGAGTTCAGAGTGCACCTTAATCACAACCAGAGCCGTCCCAAGAGTGACCTGAGTTCAGAGTGCACCCGAATCTCAACCAGAGCCGTACCAAGAGTGATCAGAGGTCGGAGTGCACCCGAATCACAACTGCAACATCATTCATCATCATTTCAGACTATCAATATAATAGTCCACTGCTGAACATAGGCCTCTCCCATAGATCGCCACAAGTTTGTAGCTCCCAATTTGGGAGGATTTCGCCATAGTTGCCACGATTGGCAAGCGGGTTGGCAACCGCAGTTTATTAATTCAGTTGTTCCAGGAAGATGCTGCAGCTCATCTTCTGGCTTAAATTTTCCCTCTGTCGACTTTTACGGCACCCACGGGATAAGATGAGGTGGTAGACTCTCTTAAGCCGACACCATACGGTAAAACAACAACATATGTTTTTCACAAATGGCACCCGCTGGATTTCGAACCCAGGACCAGCCCCCCAACCTACTATACGACACGCGGATTTAAAAAATGACATACTTATCACTGATCACGATTTCCTCGTCCTCTTCATCCCTCTCAGGCAGCAAAAGCTCATTCGGGTCCAGCTCCACTTGGACACTCTCGAGCAGCATGACACAATCATGGGGGCTTCCAGAGTCCCTGCTGTTCGGGTTGCCTGTGGAAAAATATCAGAACCCTCCAAACTGAAACACAATAATGTTTGCACGCTACTGCTTACTAAGCAGAATCCTACTACCGGTAGAATCTGTTTCCCCCTATTTCATGTCATTAGTGTCTGTAAAGACTTATTTCATTTATTGCAAGTGACAAAGGTGGTAAGTGGACACTGATTGATGTCCACCCTTGAGGACACTGATTGATGTCCACCCTTGAGGACTGAGGTCATCCCTGAGGACTGAGGTCATCCCTGAGGACTTAGGTCACTCCTGAGGACTGAGGTCATCCCTGAGGACTGAGGTCATCCCTGAGGACTTAGGTCACCCCTGAGGACTGAGGTCATCCCTGAGGACTGAGGTCACCCCTGAGGACTGAATTCATCCCTGAGGACTGCGGTCATCCCTGAGGACTGAGATCACTCCTGAGGACTGAATTCATCACTGAGGACTGCGGTCACCCCTGAGGACTGAGGTCATCCCTGAGGACTGAGGTCAACCCTAAAGACTGAGGTCCCCCCTCAGGACTGAGGTCACTCCTGAGGACTGAGGTAACTCCTGGGGACTGAGGACACTCCTGAGAACTATTGTCACTCCTGAGGACTGAGGTCATCCCTGAGGACTGCAGTCCCCCCTGAGGACTAGGGTCACCTCTGAGGACTGAATTTATCCCTGAGGACTGAGGTCACCCCTGAGGACTGAGGTCACCCCTGAGGACTGAGGTCATCCCTGAGGACTGAGATCACTCCTGAGGACTGAATTCATCACTGAGGACTGCGGTCACCCCTGAGGACTGAGGTCATCCCTGAGGACTGCAGTCCCCCCTGAGGACTGAGGTCACCCCTGAGGACTGAGGTCATCCCTGAGGACTGAGATCACTCCTGAGGACTGAATTCATCACTGAGGACTGCGGTCACCCCTGAGGACTGAGGTCATCCCTGAGGACTGCAGTCCCCCCTGAGGACTAGGGTCACCTCTGAGGACTGAATTTATCCCTGAGGACTGAGGTCACCCCTGAGGACTAAGGGCACCCCTGAGGACTGAGATCACCCCTGAAGACTGAGGTCACCCCTGATGACTGAGGTCATCCCTGAGGACTAAGGCCACCCCTGACGACTGCGGTCATCCCTGAGGACTATGGTCACCCCTGAGCACTGAGGTCTGGTGCAGGAAAGGCCTCTGAAAGATTGAGAGTTGTGGTAATCGCCACGTTCAGCAAGCGGATTAGCAATGGCATCTTCTAGTTGACAACCAGAAGTTTTTAACTGCGCAGGACTGTTATAACTGGCTGTTATAGTGCTGTTTACATCCTATATGCAATATAATGATATCCGCAGCAGAAAAAGCCCTAAGGTAAGCAAGCTGAAGTGGCAATGGGCCGGCCATATCGCCCGTAGAACCGATAACAGTTGGGGAAGGAAGGTTCCCGAGTGGCAACCTCATACCGGCAAACGCAGTATAACCATGGTGGTGGATGCAGGTGGTTCAGGAGCGTGTTTTGTGGCAATCTACGGAGAAGGTCTATGTTCAACAACCACAGCAACACTCGCACATCGTCTTTCTAAATCAAAACTTTTTTATTTCATAAAAGTGACGGAACGAGCAGAACGTTCACCTGATGGTAAGTGCAACGTCTGCCCATAACAAATGCTGTGTCACCCAGAAAATTTTTGTGTGACACAACACTGCGGCCTGATGTCTCAGGGTGACCCTGAGACATCAGTTCTTAAGTCACATATGCCCAATGATTATGCTAGCTCACAGTGCCCTTCAAACTGAAACACAGTAATGTTTGCACTACTGCTTCACGGCAGAATAACTGGCCCTGGGGTGGTACCTACCTAGACCCTATAGCGAATTATACAGATAATTTGCACAAATTTTGGCTCCAGCTGGGTTTGAACCTTGGACCCTTCTCTGCAGGCAGGTGTTGTTGTGTTTTGACATTAAATAAAACAAGCAATTAACCTTGATCCACAGCCACCTCTATAAACACTGGCTTCTCTGCCTCCTTCAGTGACAGCTCAACGTCTATGACACTCTGGTCATCCCTCGCAGCATCTCCATTTTCTATCCCACTCTCCTGTCTGTTCTTCTCCCTCTCCAGTTCGGCGTTCTGCCTTTCAGCAACCTGCTTGTTCTGTTTAATGTGGAAGTATGTCAGTATGTCTTCTATGTCGTCCTTCTCTGTCATGGTATCTGTACTCGGACTAGGTTTCACAGTTTCTGTTACACTGGAAAGATAAAAAAGAGATTAGAAAACAATCCTCATTCAAATCGTCCCACATTACACAAGCCGGTAAGGATCGTATCACGATCAGATCGAAGACGTTTTAAGGAAAGGCCACGTCAATATCTAATTCATTGTGAGCTAGCGTAACCACTGGGCATATGAGACTTAAGAACTTATGTCTCAGGGTGATGGGCGCAGTGTGGTGTCACACAGTAATTTTCTGGATGACACAGCATTTGTTATGGGCAGAAGTTACACTTACCATCAGGTGAACGTTTTGCTCATGCCGTCACTTTTATGAAATAAAAAAAAAATGTTTGCACACTACTGCTTCACGGCAGAATAACTGGCTCTGCGGTGGTACCTAACTAGACGGATAGGTATTCCTGCATAGGAATCCTACCACCAGTAGGATAGATGCTTTACCTGTTAATAAATAAAAATACTTGATTTAAAAAAAAGATTAAGTAACATACCTGTCTTGCAAATTCTTCGCCTTCGCTTTATCTTTCCTTGTACTTTTTGTCCTTTTATTTTTTGCTGTTACATTGCTATCTTTTTTTTCCAAGTATTTCTGCACTTCTTTCTCAACTTCATTATTATTTGGACTGACATTGTCCAGTCTATCATTCTGCAATTGGTCTTCTAAGATGGCAGTTCTCTCAACATTGTCATTGGAGGTAGGCAGCTTTTGTACAGATGGTATTGATTTTAATAGTTTTGTCTGTAATAAGATTTAAATAAAAAATACAATATTTTTTTTCAAAAAGTAACGTGACGAGCAAAACGTTCACCTGATGGTAAGTGCAACGTCTGTCCATAACAGATGATGTGTCACTCAGAATATGCACATTGCACCTGTCACCTTGAGACATTAGTTCTAAGTCTCATATGCCCAGTGATCACGCTAGCTCTCAGTGCCCTTCAAACCGAAACACAGTTATGTTTGCACACTATTACTTCACGGCAGAATAACTGGCCCTGGGATATATATGTAGAGAGAGAATCACGCCTCTTTCCCATTGGGGTAGGCAGAGACCACATCTTTCGCTTCTTCGACTTTAATTAGTAATTTCATACAAGGTTATTTTGTTTATTAATTTCAAAATACATTTTACATTTTAATTAATATAAATAAATAAAAGCTTGTAATTAAACTGGTCAAAGATGGTAGCTTTTCTGATAAGATCAAGAATTAGAGGAAGTACCAGTTGAAAAACGATATATTTAAGTATCTGAAGCAGAAAAGCTTGTCACCACTGGAATGCCAAAAATTGAATGGCAGTTGGCAGGCACATTAGCGATCGCGGTACTGGACATCTCACAACTATATGCTACTGCGTCGACGATTCTTCCTAAGAAGGAATTGCAACTCAGACACTTGTCTTTTTTCTTATTGGTTCTGTGGCCTAATGGTAAGTCCAACGTCTGCCCATAACAAATGCTGTGTCCCCAAAACATTTTAGTGTGACACCACACTGCGCCCGTCACCCTGGGACATAAGTTATTAAGTCGCATATGCCTGTCACTGGTTCTTCTAAATTGGGAGGATTTATCGCAATTACTAGTTGGCAGGCAGATTAACATTAGCCGTGGTAGCTCAGGGGCCGGGTGCTCGCCTTTAATTTCATAATACGCGAGTAACCTGGGTTCGATCCCCAGCACCTCTAAAATTGTTCTTAAATTTTAGTGCTGATTTACCACTTGCTCAGCGGTGAAGGAAAACATCGTGAGGAAACCTTCATATCCGATGAATAGAAATATTTTGAGTACATGTGAAGTCCACCAACCCGCATTGGAGCAGCGTGGCAGACTACTCCCCACTCCAAAAACCTCTCAGAAATGAGAGGAGGCCTGTGCTCAGCAGTGGGACATTTATAGGCCGTTACTTTACTTTCTTTTATGCAGATTAACAATCGTGCCAGACAATTCGTTACTCAGACGCTTCCGTCTGTCACCGGTTCTTCCAAATTGGAAGTTTGCCAATTGCCAGTTGGCAGGCAGGTTTGCGATCGCAGTATCAGACACCTGGCAACTCAGAGACTGTAGCCCGTCACCGGCTCTTCCGAATTAGGGAGTATTTACCGCATGGCAGAATGGCGCTCGTCCACCGGACTGGGTTCTGGGAGAATCTATTTCGTTCCATGGGTTCGTAAAGAAGTGCGCGAGGTGGGCTGCAGCATCTTCCTGGAACATCAGCCAACCCGCCTGCCAAGCGTGGCAACAAAAACCCCTGTGTATTTAGTTTGAAATCAATGCCCAATATTTGCGAAAAATGATAAATCAATTTTTACTCACATGCAATAGACTGGGCACTACCTTGGGCTTCAACCTAACTTTACCCCTGACGAAGCCATAGTCATCGGGCTGGAAGTGAGCGCTGCACACTAAAGACTTATAAGACGGCTTGCCGGTCAGTTCCATCGCTTCCATCCACTTCTTGCAGCGGGTGCGACTGTTGGGGAACCTGGAAAAACGTACTGTCATATACAGCTCCTAAACTTAAGAACTTATGTCTCAGGGTGATGGGCATAGTGTGGTGTCAGACAGAATTTTTCTGGGTGACACAGCATTTGTTATGGGCAGATGATTCACTTACCAACAGGTGAAAGTTTCATCACTTTGTCCATAAAAAAAAAAGTCCCACTGCTGAGTATCTTATTTCTGAAGGTTTCGTAACTGACTGCGCCACGTTGCACCAATGAGGATTGGCAGACTTCACATGTCATCAAAATGATTTTTATTATATCCTCAGTCAGAAGATTTCCTTCACCGCTGAGCTTGTGATAAATAAGCATTTCGCGGACTAATTTTGGAGATGCCGACACCGGGGATCGAACTCAGCCTGGCCCCTGTAATACTGCTGACTGCTACTAACTGAACTTAGCCCTTACCTAAAAAACACTTCATCCTTAGCTATGCATCCATCAACGCAGCAGGATTTCGCCATGTCTCCGAATTGTTGGGGATCTGGAAATGAAAACATTGAGGTTGGTCCATTGAGCACTATATCTACTTCATGATCACAATCTTCTTATTCAAGTCTTGTACCTAAGGAGGGGCCAGTAGGATACATGCCCTGGGCGCCATTCAAAGGGAGGTGCAAAATTCGCAAATAATTAAACTTAACCTTTGACTTGTCATGCACCTATTTGAGGTTTTACATTTAGACAGTTTAGACATTTAGTTTCATAATATGTATATTTATAATATTATGTTATATTTAGAGTATCTGTTTTTACATACATACATACAGTCACGCCTTTTACATATAAGTAGTAGGCAGAGGACCACACCCGTAGCCCACTTATCGCCCCCACGTAAACGAGACGGGTGGCAAACCATGTAACCGTCATTTTGGTATGAGTCAAAAAAATGGTTACTCCCATTGCATTCCCACAAGTAGTATAGTGACAGCATTGCAAATTATGGTGTAAATTATAACACCTTGGTGGGAAAGAGGTATTTATGATTTTCTTAAGCTTAAACTAACATGTTAATGCAACTCCAGATCATGTAGTGCAGAGCAGTAGTGTGCAATCATTACTGCGTTTCGGTTTGAAAAGCACCGAAAACTGGTGTAATCACTGGGCATAAGAGACTTAAGAACTGATATCTGAGGGTGACGGTGCAGTGTGGTGTCACACAGAAATGTTCTGGATGACACAGCATTTGTAACGGACAGATGTTGCACTTAAGGTAAGGTGAACATTTTGGTCGTCTCAACACTTTTTCCAATGAAATTAAAAAAAAGTGGATGTGGCGGAAACCTGCCTCATATTAGATTTATTTTACACTAACCATCAGGCAAACATATTCCTTATCTTGTCACTTTCTCATAAAAAAAAGTATCACATACACATTACTTCAACAATTAATAATCAATTTCGCTGCCGACCCTACTTATCCGTAGTCGAACTTGTTACGCATCCTTATTCCGACTCTACCGAATCGCAATCATATCGCGATACGATTAAAACTTTATGAAGAGGATGCCAAGAGTCATATTTCCATAACACTGCATAAAAATTGCCAGCGAAGTTAGGAAGCGATTTATAGAATACGGTGCGATAATAATTACAACACATTAATTAAAAATGATATAATTCGCCTTAGTTTTTTCAAATTAAAAGAGTACACTAAATAGTATTTTGTTTTAATGACGTTTTCGCGCGCAAAGGGAAATAAACAAGAATATATAAATGAAAAATATGTTTTGACTTACCGTAATTTATAATGTAGGGAAATAATTCAGTGGGTTACAACGACTGCCGGTCCTAGTAGTTTTATACTCCATTTTTCTCTCAGTAACAATGAATGCCGGTAAAAATGTTTTCAATAATTACAAAACAAACAAGTAAAAATATTTACGTTTGATCAACTTTTCAATGCATATTTGACAGTTAATAGCGTTGTTCCGCAAGGGAAATTATGAAAAGCCGGTATTAAATAAAATACCGGTTTATTCGATTATCATAATCGTTGAATGTTTTTTAATAAATTGATGAACATACCTAACCTAATAAGTTATTCTACTCACAAGTCAATATTTTACATACTTCCTTTGCTACTCAACCCACGGAGTAGTGATAATTTTGTTCAAATCTAATTTACAAATACATTAAAATTACAAAACTGAAAACTAAACAAAAAGCTCTAAGCAACGACTTAATGGAGGAATGACCTAGTACCCTAAGTAATAATATTTTTATCGATTTTTTCCTTTCATATTATATTCACTTATATATAGCTGTTTCCCGCGGTTTGACCAGCGTCAAATAAGCAGACTACATTTATGCAAAAATGTTTTTTTTCAAATCGAATTAGTATTTCTTAAGATTAGCGGGATCAAACACAAATACTCTCCAGCATTATTATAGTAGCAAGATATGCGCAATTTTAAATAAATACTTAAAATATATACGTATAATAAAAATATGTGGTGGTGGTGGTGGTGATTTCATTGCTTTTTTTAAATTCCGTGTATATTTTAAGTTTTGATGTTTAATATTGGTAGTTTATTAATGCAGCAAGTGCCCGTGATGTTTCGTTTGTCCCATCAGTCCTGCAAATACTTATCTTCATCATCTTTCAACTGTCCAGAAAATCTTCAAACAGACTTTAACGACACCCACGGGATGATATGGGGTGGTAGATAGGTAGGTCTCTTAAGCCGCCTAGGCCTTTAGGGAAACGTAGTGTAGGACGCCCTTTGGCAAGATGTAGGAAAATGGATGCGTGGCGCCGAAGTTCGGACTATGCTCATACATCTCTTGGGAGAGGCCTATGGCCAGCAGTGGACTGCCGTAGGCTGATAATGATCACATACCGTGAGTCCCGTTAAAGTCGACGAGAGAAGTTTCATGAGTTGTTATCCTAAGCCCACCGATAGATGACTGAACAATACCCTCAAACATGCTAGAACTAATTGTCTTAACCGGTAACGGGCAACAGTTTACGGAGCAAAGTGTCAGGTATTGCAATCACCAACCCTGCCAAACTTGAGAGAGGCCTATGCCCAACAAGACAGTTCAGAGCAGTGTCTTCAACTCGTCAGTTTAAAATTAGGGGGGTGCCAAGACAAAAGTACGGTAGTTAGTGATAATTAAATATGGCAAAATTATAGTATTAAAACGTACAAATTTTGCACTGCGCTATCGTAAATTATCGGGAGTTCGAGAAAGTAGGGTGTAAATTTGAGTTCTCGCTAGCTCACAGGAGCCGCATTAAATTGGTCACATTTCTATTTCGCCTAAAACCTCGAAAGAAAAACAATTTTAGGGGAATCCCTCTTAATAATTTGCGAATTGCCAGAGTAAAAAAGGATGATTTCTTAATATCTTTTGAACTTCTTGTTTGTATAGGCCGTATGTATAGGATTGTAGAAAACAGTGATTGTTTTTAAGTTACGATAGATTGTGGCACAGTATTGACATTACTAGGGCAGTGGCAGATTCCAAAAAAAAAATCAGTGAATTTACCGTAATTACGGTGTAGTTGACGACACTTGTTCAGAGGCCGATGAGAATTAATATCGTATCGTGCTCATTCTTACATCGATCATTTTATCTCTTTCTTTGTTGTGATATACTGTATTAACTTCTTTCCAGTTTTGAGCTAGGACAATTAATCAACTGTTGCCATAGAGTAAGTAATACACTGAAAATGTAACATTTCATTTCGTAAGCGGATAATCCAAATTGAACCTTATATATGAACATAAGTATTTGAGATATCGTTAAATGGAACTTGATAAATAATAAAGAAGTTTCTAAATAATTATTTTATTTAAGACAATAGTAGGTCGAGAGTCAATAGTGTGCCCTCCCCCTCAAACTTTTCAACTAAGCGGTGAAAAATTATGAAAAAATAAAAGTAGTAGAATCCATTTTAAAACTAGAAAACATTTTCGACGAAAATTGGTTTGAAAATGTCGTGTAGTTTTTGAAGATATGGGTATTTTGAATGGGTGAAACCGCAGGGAACAGCTAGTGACAAATTACAATGCCTTGATTAATGAAAGGTATTAAATTACTGTAAATACACACTCGTGACTTGACGGCTCAATTACTGGAATTCGAAGTATCCGATGAAGCTGTAAAAGCCGAGAAGGCTAACAGCAATAACATCACCGAAAATATATATATACTGGAATTCGTATCAGCGAAACAAAATGGCGGGCATATCTATCATATGACAGCAGCAAGTCGTTATATTTACTGGACATGAACTTGCTATATAACAATAATATTGAACATTGTCGAATATTGACGCCGCATAAAATTAGCAACATACATACATACGAGTATAGTCACGCCTTTTTCCCGCGTAAGGGCTAGGCAAAGGCCACACCCGTAGCCCACTTTTCGTCAAGTCGCTGTCATTTTGGTACGAGCCTAAAAATTCTTACTCCCCATTGCGTTCCCACGAGCAGTATAGTGACAGCATTGCATATTGCATGTATGGGAATAAAGGCTGTCCGTACAATACCTGAGTCGCCTCTAACGACACTTCGGTCGGAAAGAGGTATGCGCTATTCTACTCTGCCCGACACCTATCTTAAATTAGAACCGGCGATAAATAAGCTACAAATAACTTCTTGAATCAATACCAGAAAATCTAGTACTGTGCGAATCTAGTATCTACGTTGCCTACGTCTACATGAAATTCAGTGCATACGTACATAAAGTCACGCCTTTTGCCCGTAAAACGGGTAGGCGAAGACTAAACACGTAGCCAGTTTTTAGCCTTTTTCGATCCGATCGAGACGTGACGCCTTTTTAGTGAGAGTTGAAATTCTTGTTCCATTGCGTTCCACGAGTAGCCAGCCATCGGAACGGTAACCACTGGTTTGGCGGAGAGGAAGGAGAAAAGGATTAGGTAGGAAATGGACTTGAGGTAGGGAATGCGGAAGTAGGGAAGGAACTACAAGGTGTCGGACTATTACCTCTGAAAGAGAAGGAAGGAGACAGCAATAGGTCGGGAGGCCGGGGTCGCTTACCCAGTACTCTACCGTATTTTAAGTACAAGGCGTCTAGGTCATGTATTTTAGCACAAATAATCTAGAGGCAGCCGTGTGGTGGCAGCCAGAGAATCTACCACCCTATCTCTTCCCGTGGGTGTCGTTAAAGTCAACAGAGGGAAAATTAAAACCAGAAGATGGGCAGTAGCATTTTCCTCGACCATCTGAATATTAAACAGCGGTTGCCAAGCTTTGCAACTATGGCAAAATCCACCCAAAATGAGAGCTACAAACTTTTGTGGCAATCTATTGGGGAGGCCTATGTTCAGCAGTGGACTAGTGATAGGCTGAAGTGATGATGAACCTAGAGGTAACTTGACATGATTTCTACGCCGCCGGTCCAAAGTTCGAATCGCAGCCAAGACCAACGTTTGTGCAAAAAACACAAACTGTTCGTTTTGCTCTTTGTTGTGATTGTCCCCATCTCTCTGACATTGCATAATAGCCTACTTTTTTTTTTATTGGATAAAGTGATGAAACGAGCAAAACGTTCACCCGATGGTAAGCGCAACGTCTGCCCATAACAAATGCTGTGTCGCCCAGAACATTTCTGTGTGGCATAGCACTGTGCCGATCACCCTGAGACATAAGGTCTTAAGTCTCATATGCCCTGTGATCACACTAGCTCTCAGTGCCCTTCAAACCGAAACAGTAACGTTTGCACACTACCGCTTGACGGCAGAATAAGTGGCCCTGGGTGGTACCTACCTAGACGGATTCCTGCATAGGAATCCTACCACCAGTAAACCATCTATCTATTGTTTTGCTTGCGATTGTTGATCCATTGTAAATTAGTTACTGTTGACATTCGAAACTATGGACGTTTGAGTGATAGCGGAATCTTTTAAAATTTTTACTTTTTATCAAGTATACCTCAATGATAAATCACTGTTACCCCCAAAAGGGCTTCCGGGAATTGAATACACCACACCTCGCGTGTTAATTGGAGATGCAAGGTTTTGCTTTAAAAGGATATTTAATGCGACCTTTTTCTAAAGCATCGGTTAGCCATGACAGCGGAAAGAAAGCTTTTAACTATCGTTACGTTGTCGAGCGAGACGAGTTGTTGCAAACAGTTTTGGTATTTTGGCACAAAAATACCCAATCTTTCACAGACCCATAGACTAGTATATACTGATGGTGGGATTCCTATGCAGAAATCCGTCTAGGTAGGTACCCACCCCAGGGCCAGTTATTCTGCCGTGAAGCAGTAGTGTGCAAACATTACTGGGTTTCGGTTTGAAAGGCACTGCGAGATAGCGTAATCACTGGGCATACGAGACTAAAGAACTGATGTCTCTGGATAACGGGCGCAGTGTGGTGTCACACTATCCTATCGATTCCCAAATTGTCGCTTTTAAACCAGCATTTTTTAATTGCGGATGGCTCAAGTCACACAAAGAAAGGTGGCCTCGAACAATCTTAATAAGCTTCTCCACTTTTTTGTTGTAAATTTCTGTAATTAAACACAAAGCTGCCGTTCCGTCGGGCGCGAGGCGCTCCGTCCCGCTCTCTGTTCGACTACTACAATGAATACTCATAGAACACAACGCGGCGCGTCGCGCCCACGCCGCGCTCGCGCCCCGTCCCGCCGCGCTCCTGTTGTATTTCCGTCGGGCGCGAGGTGCTCCGTCCCGCTCTCTGTTCGACTACTACAATGAATACTCATAGAACACAACGCGGCGCGTCGCGCCCACGCCGCGCTCGCGCCCCGTCCCGCCGCGCTCCTGTTGTATTTCCGTCGGACGCGAGGTGCTCCGTCCCGCTCTCTGTTCGACTACTACAATGAATACTCATAGAACACAACGCGGCGCGTCGCGCCCACGCCGCGCTCGCGCCCCGTCCCGCCGCGCTCCTGTTGTATTTCCGTCGGACGCGAGGTGCTCCGTCCCGCTCTCTGTTCGACTACTACAATGAATACTCATAGAACACAACGCGGCGCGTCGCGCCCCCGCCGCGCTCGCGCCCCGTCCCGCCGCGCTCCTGTTGTATTTCCGTCGGACGCGAGGTGCTCCGTCCCGCTCTCTGTTCGACTAATACAATGAATACTCATAGAACACAACGCGGCGCGTCGCGCCCACGCCGCGCTCGCGCCCCGTCCCGCCGCGCTCCTGTTGTATTTCCGTCGGGCGCGAGGTGCTCCGTCCCGCTCTCTGTTCGACTACTACAATGAATACTCATAGAACACAACGCGGCGCGTCGCGCCCACGCCGCGCTCGCGCCCCGTCCCGCCGCGCTCCTGTTGTATTTCCGTCGGGCGCGAGGTGCTCCGTCCCGCTCTCTGTTCGACTACTACAATGAATACTCATAGAACACAACGCGGCGCGTCGCGCCCACGCCGCGCTCGCGCCCCGTCCCGCCGCGCTCCTGTTGTATTTCCGTCGGACGCGAGGTGCTCCGTCCCGCTCTCTGTTCGACTACTACAATGAATACTCATAGAACACAACGCGGCGCGTCGCGCCCACGCCGCGCTCGCGCCCCGTCCCGCCGCGCTCCTGTTGTATTTCCGTCGGACGCGAGGTGCTCCGTCCCGCTCTCTGTTCGACTACTACAATGAATACTCATAGAACACAACGCGGCGCGTCGCGCCCACGCCGCGCTCGCGCCCCGTCCCGCCGCGCTCCTGTTGTATTTCCGTCGGACGCGAGGTGCTCCGTCCCGCTCTCTGTTCGACTACTACAATGAATACTCATAGAACACAACGCGGCGCGTCGCGCCCACGCCGCGCTCGCGCCCCGTCCCGCCGCGCTCCTGTTGTATTTCCGTCGGACGCGAGGTGCTCCGTCCCGCTCTCTGTTCGACTACTACAATGAATACTCATAGAACACAACGCGGCGCGTCGCGCCCACGCCGCGCTCGCGCCCCGTCCCGCCGCGCTCCTGTTGTATTTCCGTCGGGCGCGAGGTGCTCCGTCCCGCTCTCTGTTCGACTACTACAATGAATACTCATAGAACACAACGCGGCGCGTCGCGCCCACGCCGCGCTCGCGCCCCGTCCCGCCGCGCTCCTGTTGTATTTCCGTCGGGCGCGAGGTGCTCCGTCCCGCTCTCTGTTCGACTACTACAATGAATACTCATAGAACACAACGCGGCGCGTCGCGCCCACGCCGCGCTCGCGCCCCGTCCCGCCGCGCTCCTGTTGTATTTCCGTCGGACGCGAGGTGCTCCGTCCCGCTCTCTGTTCGACTACTACAATGAATACTCATAGAACACAACGCGGCGCGTCGCGCCCACGCCGCGCTCGCGCCCCGTCCCGCCGCGCTCCTGTTGTATTTCCGTCGGACGCGAGGTGCTCCGTCCCGCTCTCTGTTCGACTACTACAATGAATACTCATAGAACACAACGCGGCGCGTCGCGCCCCCGCCGCGCTCGCGCCCCGTCCCGCCGCGCTCCTGTTGTATTTCCGTCGGACGCGAGGTGCTCCGTCCCGCTCTCTGTTCGACTAATACAATGAATACTCATAGAACACAACGCGGCGCGTCGCGCCCACGCCGCGCTCGCGCCCCGTCCCGCCGCGCTCCTGTTGTATTTCCGTCGGGCGCGAGGTGCTCCGTCCCGCTCTCTGTTCGACTACTACAATGAATACTCATAGAACACAACGCGGCGCGTCGCGCCCACGCCGCGCTCGCGCCCCGTCCCGCCGCGCTCCTGTTGTATTTCCGTCGGGCGCGAGGTGCTCCGTCCCGCTCTCTGTTCGACTACTACAATGAATACTCATAGAACACAACGCGGCGCGTCGCGCCCACGCCGCGCTCGCGCCCCGTCCCGCCGCGCTCCTGTTGTATTTCCGTCGGACGCGAGGTGCTCCGTCCCGCTCTCTGTTCGACTACTACAATGAATACTCATAGAACACAACGCGGCGCGCGTCGCGCCCACGCCGCGCTCGCGCCCCGTCCCGCCGCGCTCCTGTTGTATTTCCGTCGGGCGCGAGGTGCTCCGTCCCGCTCTCTGTTCGACTACTACAATGAATACTCATAGAACACAACGCGGCGCGTCGCGCCCACGCCGCGCTCGCGCCCCGTCCCGCCGCGCTCCTGTTGTATTTCCGTCGGACGCGAGGTGCTCCGTCCCGCTCTCTGTTCGACTACTACAATGAATACTCATAGAACACAACGCGGCGCGTCGCGCCCACGCCGCGCTCGCGCCCCGTCCCGCCGCGCTCCTGTTGTATTTCCGTCGGACGCGAGGTGCTCCGTCCCGCTCTCTGTTCGACTACTACAATGAATACTCATAGAACACAACGCGGCGCGTCGCGCCCACGCCGCGCTCGCGCCCCGTCCCGCCGCGCTCCTGTTGTATTTCCGTCGGACGCGAGGTGCTCCGTCCCGCTCTCTGTTCGACTAATACAATGAATACTCATAAACACAACGTGGCGCGTCGCGCCCACGCCGCGCTCGCGCCCGATCCTGCCGCGTCATCATCGCCTGGCTCACATTTTCCCTCTGTTGAATTTTACGACACCAACAGGTTTAAGTCGGCTCGGTTGGCGCAGTGGCTAAGCCCTTGGCTTCTGCGCCGCGGGTCGCGGGTTCGATTCCCGCACGGGACAAATATTTGTATGGTATACATGTACCTGTTCCGGGTCTGGGTGTTTGTGCATGTGGAATTTATGTCAGTAAAACGCACCCACGGCACAGGAGAAATCCTACTGTGGGGCTTCGTTTTTTTTTAAAAAGAAAAAAAATTGGGGTGGTAGATTCTCTTACGCCGCCACCGCACGTTATTGTGCGCGCCGAGCGCGACGGTGCTGTGTGACATCTATATAAATTAGTACATTACAACTGCTCACATCGCGCCAGCGTCGCGTCGTCGTCCCGCCCCGTCCGCTGTCTGACCGAACTATTAGTATGTAAATGTAAGCCAGGAGATGGACAACAGCATCTTTCTCGAACATCCTGAAAACGCTGCGGTTGCCAACCAGCCTGCACTGCGCGGCAACTATGGCAATGATATCTACAAATTTTTGTGACAATTATGGGGGAGGCCTATGTTCAACAGTGGACTAGTGATAGGCTGAAACGATGATGACGATGAAATAAAACTTACGACCATATATTAATTATAGTTTTATAATTATACAGTTATTTATAATCTGTCACTCTTTGGAATCTTTGCTAATGGACGCAGCATAGACATTGTTACGGTGGGTTTTAATTTTTAAATGTTTAAGTAGCGCCCGCTTTAGAACGAACGATACACTGCACACATCACATTTGAACCGCCTCTTCTTTATATGCGCAATTTCAGTGTGCTCACATAAATATTGGTACGTCGCGTAGGATTTCTCGCACCACGGACACTTGTACAACCCATGATTCATGTGCTTCCTCGTATGCATGATGATGCTGTTCCGATGGAAGAACTTCTTTCCGCAGTAGTCGCACTCATATCTCTTCTCGGTGTCGTGCGTTATCATGTGCAACTTCAGGCTGTTTTTGACATCGAACTTTTGACCGCACACTTTGCATTCGTACGGTCTGGATTTTGTGTGTTTCCTGGTGTGATTGCGCCTCAGAGATGTTCTGGAGAAACCCTTCCCGCAATACAGGCATTGGAACACCTTGACGCCGGTGTGCGCCACCATATGCTCTTCATGGTCCCTCCGGGTCTGACTGTTCTTCCCGCATTCAACACACTGTATTCCCGTTTTGTGGTGATTCCTCCGATGCGTTTGCAAGTCCTTGCTCTGTTTGAAAGTCTCGCCGCATATCTGACATTTCAGTTTCCTATCGTAATGTGTCGCAACGTGTTCTTTGAAGCTCTTCCTCAGCTGATAGGTGTAGGAACACTCCACGCACTTGAACACAGAGGTTGTGTTATGTCTCAGGCCATGGTATATGAAGTCGCGGTGGTTGGAAAACGCAACTTTGCATTTTGTGCATTTAAAACACAGCTCCTCCGAGTCGTGGATGTATTTGTGATCTATCAGCTCTTCGTTAGTTTTGAAGGTGTCCTGGCAGAGAGCACAGGTGAAAGTGACTCCATCCGATTTGAGGTGAGCCCGAGAATGCAATACCACTGCGCGTTTCGTCAGGAATTGCTCTGGGCATAGCTCGCAATTGTATATAGCGTTGCCCTTGCTCGTAGTGTTCGATTTTGTTGTCTCGACATCTGTATCGCTGCCATCGCTGCCCTCGCTGTCAATTGAGGACTCCTTCTCCATTTTTATTATCCTGAAACAACCAATTTTAATAAAGTTAATAGAATCGGGCGTTATTTTGCGGAAATCCGTTATAATGAAGTTGAGAAAGTTCATTTGCTTAGATCCGCATGCAAAATATAAATTGGTGTATATTACCTAGCTTTTAGAAACCGCCACCAGATACCTTCCACCACTAAAACACTACCACTAGGCGATATAGACCACTGAAGTCGAGACCACGACACGTGTCTCACCTTGGCGGTTCCCGGTGGCGGTGTTAGTTTTCTTGTGTACGCCACTGTGGGAGGGCGGGCGATGATAACTTTTTTCCCCTCATTCAATTTTAATGAATCAAAATAGTTTGACACGCGGACATGACTGCCGTGTGGTGGCGGCTTAAGAGTACATACCACCCCATTTCATCCCGTGGGTGTCTGAAAAGACGACCGACGGAAAATGAAAACCAGAAGTTGGGCAGCAGAATCTTCCTGGAACATCATACACCAACACGGCAAAATAAACCAAGACGAGAGTTACAAACTTCTGTGGCAATCTATGGGGGAGGCCTATGTTCAGCAGTGGACTAGTGATAGTCTAGCTGAGTCGTGACAACTCAGGAACTAGGTGCTGGTTTCAAAGTTCTGCAATTTTAAGTGCTGATTTACCACATGCTCTGCGGTGAAGGAAAACATCGTGAGGAAACGAAAAAATTTTTTTGAGTACAGCGGGTACTACCAGTAACAATCTCAGATGGCGTCACTGTCGCTGCCAAGCTTTATTGAACTGATGATTACTTTCAAACAATCTAATTTTAGTAAAGGAATGAAAATTAATGTAGATAAGACGAAATTAATGGTTTTTGAAAGAGAAGAAAGTATGTCGGATTGCAAAGTGCTGATTGAAGGAGAAAGAGTGGAACAAGTGAAAGAGTTTGTGTACTTGGGTTCTAAATTTACGAGAGACGGAAAGTATGACTGTGATATTGAGAGAAAAGTATTAGCAGGAAATGTGAACTTTTGAGAAAAGGTCACATTAAAAGTACCCGCAACCGACGAGCGTGTGTGAAAACGCTAATGAAAGTAGAAGAAGCTAAAGATGTGTGTCAGGATCGTAGCAAGTGGAAAGATGTGGTCTCTGCCTACCCCTATGGGAAAGAGGCATGACTGTATGTAATTTTTAGGCAGCAAATAACGTATTTATTTGACAGATACGTCGTCGTAGTTTCAGCCGATCACAAGTCCACTGCGAAACAAAGGCCTCCCCCTAAACGGCCACTAAAGTTTGTAGCTCCCATTTTGGAAGGATTGGAAGGCGGGTTGGCAGCGTAGTTCATTCATCATGTTCCTGGAAGAAGCTGCTGCTCAGCTTCCGGTTTTCATTTTCTGTGTCGACTTTCACGACACCCACGGGGTAAGATGGGGTGGTAGATTCTCTTAGGCCGCCACCACACGGCAGACAAATACAACGTTAAGAAACATAACAAATACAGTGATAATTTGTGGAGGTTCCACAGCGCAAGAGTGCTCTCTTTATTAATTTTTTTTTATTGGATAAAGTGACGAGACGAGCGAACCGTTCACCTGATGGTAAATGCAACGTCAGCCCATAACGAATGCTGTGTCACCCAGAACATTTCTGTGTGGCACCACACTGCGCCCGTCACCCTGAGACATCAGTTCTTAAGTCTCATATGCCCAGGGATTACACTAGCTCTCATTTTATAATTTCGGTGATGTAATTGCTGCCTTTTTTTGCCTTTACAGCTTCATCAGATACTGTGCTCAGGGGCCAGGGGCCCGCGTGCCAGGTTTGGTTTGACCCGAACATAAATACATAAATAAACTCACATAAATAATAAATAAACTCACATAAATACATAAATAAACTCACTAGCTCTCAGTGTTACCATTCAGACCGAAACAGTAATGTTTGCACACTATTGCTTCACGGCAGAATAACTGGTCTGGGGTGGTACCTACCTAGACTGATTCCTGCATAGGAATCCTAGCACCAGTAATGTTCGAGGATTGTATACTTTACATTTTACAATAAAGCAAACGACACGTAATAAAGTATGGAGTCTTACAATTTAACAATGCCATCGAGAATGCGCCGAGTGTGCCTTCACCATTACTAATGCATGCTTCGCATAACAACTACTGGAATAAACTCTAAGAGTAGACACACCATTTATAACATCCATATCCATATGTAATAATAAAACAGCTATTTAGACAATGCTTATGAAAGTATAAACGATACTTACAAGAAAAAAACAATTTAAATTTTTTTGCCTGTCTGTTTGTTCGGGCTAATCTCCGAAACGGCTGGTCTGATTTTGACGGGACTGTAGACTATTATAGCGGGTAACTTAGGCTACTTTCATTCTAGAAAAATAAGTAGGTTTATATTGTATATCATCGATCGGGGTCGACAATATTACGCGGGATGAAACCGCGGCGCTCAGCTAGTCATAAATATAATGAGTAGCACAAGCTAGCGGTGTCCAATTCATATATATTTTTTACAGAATTTTATAGAGGTAACGAATTGATGAGGGCAAGCAAAACGTTCACTTACCATCAGGTCAACGCTTTGCTTCGTCTTCGTTCTTTATTAAATTAAATTAAAAAAAAAAAATCTCTAAAGCCGCCACCATACTGCCAAGACTTTTTTTACACTTTACACACAGTACAAGTTTTTTTTTTAAATTAAAATTTATAATTACTTAAATTAATTAAACTGTTTACCTGCCACAATAATGTATTACTGGAGTGAAATACTACACGATACTGACTGAGTATGTAAATTAGACAGCACCGTATATATAGCGGCTCGACAATAAACTGGCTGTGGCTTGACTTGTGACCATTGTGATGGGAATGACGTCACAATTTAATTATAAACAAACAGACGGCTCACTTACAGTGACATAGGGCAGATTTCACCGTTTAAAATAAACGCGATCAATTCAAGCTAAACGAAGTTTAAGCGTTTAACTGAGTTCAGGTACAGTTAAACGCGATTAATGTTCAGAACGCCCAATTTCCGTCGATCGATTTTTTAAACGCGTTTAGAGAGCTGTCATTGTCAACAAATCGTCAATTGCACAACCTATGTAAACACAAAAATTATTTTAAAATCGTATTGTTTATTGTTTGAATACTATGTAACCTATGCATAAAAACAGGTTGTTTGATACCGCAAAATACGAAATACACCGAGGTTTTGTTTAGACTGTGACGATATTTCATGCTAACTTCGTTTTTCTAAACGCGATCAAAATGGAACTGGTGAAGTCGGTTAGACGAAAACTGAGATCAAATGATACATTTGAACTCGGTTAAGTAAAACGTGGTTTTATTAAACTTGCTTTTCAAAGCGATCTGTGATAAAGGAGGAGAAAGATAGGTTCCTATGTTTAGGTTAGCCAGAACTGGGAGGTCTCTTTTAGGAAATCTATAAAGTTCTTTACTACAATTCCTAAAAGTGAACTGAAAACAATTTATAATTCCTAAAAAAAACTTGCGCCGTGTGGCGCGCTTAAGAGACTCTAACCACCCCATCTCATCCCGTAGGGACTTAAATGTCGACAGAGGGAAATTAAAACCAGGCAGCATCTTCCTGGAACATCTGAATAAATAGACTGTGGTTGCCAACCCGCCTGTCAAGCGTGGCAACCAAGAGAGACCTAAAAAATTTTTGCCAATCTATACGGGAGGTCTATGTTCGACAGTGGACTAGTGATAGGTTGTAATGATAATGATGATAAAAACTGGTCAAGAAGACGCCGCTATGAAATAGATAAAGCATATAATGAAATGGATCATGTTACATGACAAGAACAAATTCTTTTAAATATAAATTTATTAAACCTAAAACATTTTTTTTTATTGTATCAAGTGATGAAACGAGCAAAACGTTCACCAGATGGAAAGTGCAACGTCTGCCCATAACAATGCTGTGTCATCCTATATATCCCTAGACGGATTCCCGCATAGGAATCCTACCACTTTACCCTTGTTCCCCAACTATACATATCAGAACCTTAAATACTTAAGTTCAATTTCCAATCCCACTGTATTAACTACTTAATATTAAGTCTATGTAGGTACAACCCCAGGGCCAGTCATTCTGCCGTGAAGCAGTAGTGTGCAAACATTACTGTGTTTCGGTTTGAATGGCACTGAGAGCTAGAGTAATCACTGGGCATATGAGACTTAAGAAATGATTTCTCAGGGTGACGGGCGCAGTGTAGTTTCACACATAAATGTTCTGAGTGACATAACATTTGTTATGGGTAGACGTTGCACTTTACATCAGGTCGTCGCTCTTTCAAATAAACAAAAAAAAGAGTGGGTAAGAGGCCGAGTGGGGATGAATGGGGAAAGATGCTGATTATCTTAAGTGTTAACATTCACTTATTCTGAGATATAACTAATGAGCTAAATATTATAATCTAATATAGATTATCTAAATGGCTACCGTAATAGTTTGTAAATAGTGGTTCATCATCATCATCATTTCGCGTTAAGAAAATAGTGAATCATCAGTGGAACTACAGGGCAAGGGTCTATTCACAGTGGAGTCCTTCACAGCGACTGTGAATTGCCCTTAATCTCTGAACACTTCAGAGAAGTATCACGTATATTTTCGAAAAAGCCGCGGTTCATCCAAACCCGCTGGTGGTTAAAGCAGCAAATTACCGACCAGACAGAAACGCGACCGAACGCAAACGTCGCCCGCGAAACGTGCTTGACGCCACGGACGTCTCGGCACTCCTTGACCACGATACGGTCAGTCACGATCCAGGCTACACTTTACACACAGTTAATAGCTTTAATATAACACGCACAACGACGCGCGACCGCCGTAGAGAGCGGCGCGCAGCAGTCGACAATCACACCGCGTACACACGATACACCCGTGTTCCAGGGCGGTTCTCACCGCCCAGAGTTACCGACACACAAGTCGACAGTCCGAATGGAGGCCCGCAGCCTCCCTCGGACGGTCATTAGACGACTTAAAATCATTTGAGATATTCGAAATCGCGCAAGCACGCAGCGAACGCGACACAGTACGAATTTCGATGTTTTTGTAGGAGTTTATTTAAGTATTTATGTTTGGGTCAAACCAAGCCTGGCACGCGGGCCCCTGGCTCGTGAGCACAGTATCCGATGAAGCTGTAAAAGCCAAAAAGGCTAACAGCAATTACATCACCGAAATTATATACAGTGGAGTAAAGATTGAAACAATTTTTTTCAAAAAATTTAAAGTTTAAATTGTCTTAAAATTACTTAAATCACTAATCCGTATCACTAGATTCTCCAGATACATTAATTATGAAAGAATTTTGTTCAGCGAGTTCCATGACGTCATCTAAACTCAATCTAATGTTTTGACTGTGGATAGTCGAGCTCTTTTTTCTCGGGTGATTATAATGTGTTAGTATCCCTTTATTCATTAATAATTTTATTATTTTCAAACACACCACATGCACTTACTGTTTTTATTACCATGCTCTCCACAGTCGCATTTAAATCAGACAGTTGAAAGTAGTTATTAACATTGTAAATTAAGCCTCTCTCTCTGATATGGATTATTGATCCACTTTTATTCTATCGAATAAGTGAGATATTCATTTTCAAAATTTAATGTTGAACGAGTAACACGCAAAATACACAAATACACAACCGTTTTGTTCGAAGGTCTGACTTCAACTGGTCACTGTGAACTCGACGTTCTAATTTCTAGCATTCTAATTGGCTGGGGGGTGTGGCCAGGCTGGCGGACAAAGATGACTCACTATTTTCCTAACACAAATAGACTATATACCTAGTCCACTGCTGAACATAAGCCTCCCGAAAAAGGCATGATTTGATGTATGTATGCTCATCATTTTAGCCCATTACTACTTCTAGAAGATGCTTGGGTATTACCGGCTTTGAATCCCATAATCAATAAAATGAAATCTAAAACCAAACATACCACTGCAAGACTTCAAGACACAGTTAGCTCTTTCTGCATAGATCAGACTAAAAAAAATAATTAAAAGCTGACAGTACTCCGGGTTACATCAGGACATCTGTCTTCTAAGTCCTCCCGTGACCATGGGTGTTGTAAAGCGCTCGAAACATCGGTTATAAATACTTTAAACGAAATGTGAAAGAATCGGTAAAAAAATAGTTTTATTTAAATGTTGTATATTATCTAGTTTTTAAAAAGCACTGCCCTCTCTCAGTAGCGTGCACAAGCAAACTAATACTGCCACCACCACCACATACCCTCTACCACTGCAATACCATTAGGTAATATACACCACTAAAGTCGAGACCACGACACGTTTTTCCCCCAGAACAAGGCATTATCAAGTGTTATAAACTCCACTCGGTGATTGGAAAATTCAATTCCAGACCGTGTCCTCTTCATTTTTTCCATCAGTTGAACAAGCAGTAAAAGTTAACTATCATTTTACTGTCATTGATGTTACAAACTTGGATGTTTTCATACAATTTATTATTTTTTCTAACTATAATAAAACCTTATGTCTACTGCCATAAAGAAATAACTAAAATGTACTCACTTTGATGGTTTCCTCAATCTATACCGTTTTTTTATATCTGTAGTTTCACTGCTATCCAAATCAAAGTCTTCACTATACTTGAGTTCATTATTATCTCTACTTAGTATTTTGCTTTCTTGTATTTCTACATGCTCTTCGCGATTGATTAATATTTTTAATTCTTTAATATTATATTTTTTTTTATTTATTGCATTGATTAAATCTAAATTTGTCTTTATATCTTGCATTTTCACACATCTAGTTAAATTAGTGTCTAGCCTATGATTTGAAAGAGAATGTAAACACTACGCTATCACTAACGTTATCAATCTTTAATTAAATTATTTTAAATAGCAGAAATCTTGTAAAAATTTTATTTATTTTGTAGTTCTTTTGATACTATGTCAAAGAGTTTAAATTAGATAAACAATACGTTTTCTAGAAAAAACAAAATAGAAAAATACTTGAAGTTTGCAAGTGATAGCACTTTGGCACAGACTAAAATAAAAATACATCTGCTAGTACTATTTTTCATTCCGTAGAATTGTGACATTTCATAAGTGTTGCTACTAAAAAAGTTATCCGCCAAAAAAGGGACAAATTTGACCCATTTGATGGCAAAAAAAATGCTACGTATTTTTTATGTTTTACTTAAAAAAAAGGTAAATTTAAATATTTACTTACTCAAGGACTATGGCCTCAAAAATACTTGCACCAAATTAAACAATATAGAAGAAAAGGCAGGTTTATGTATTACCAGGACGAAACGTGGGTAAACGAAGGCAAGTGTTGAATAATGTGGTAATTAACTTTTTATAACCTATTTTTTCTTCAAAGTATTAATCGGCAATCAAATTCTGTACTTATGTAACACTTAAATTAACTTTGTTAATAAATTTCTGTTGCCAGAATGAATAAATAAATAAAGAAATCCATATTTATAGGTAATATTTTTCAATTTATATGCATATATAACTGTCCTCACGTATAAGTGAAATGTTATACATATTTTAATTTTCATGACAAACCGACAATAAAGTGTAATGTGATACCAACATTCAATCTTCACGACAAGCTTTCCTCGATGTCTTGACAACAGGGCATAAGGCACCTACAGGCAAAGGGAGGCGACTTACAATTAGCCTTCAAGGGAGCGAAGATGGATTTTTGGAAGATGGCTTATTGGTTTTTGAGGCAAAAAAAGGCTTGGCAGATTACCACAAGGAGATGACTGGGGAAAAGGCGGTGCCTGGAGTGCATGGAGAAAAGGCGATATCCAAGCGTGGTTGACTTCAAAAAATTTAAACTTTGAAGAAAAAATGCTAAAAGTTAATTTATTGGAAATTGTGGGCCAGGAGCAACACAAATACCAACAGTGTATTGTAGACGAGATGACCGCAGCACAAGGCATTACTGTGCTTAGGCTGCCCCCATATCATTGTGAGCTCAACCATATTTAATTGGTGTGGGCTCAAGCGAAGGAGCATGTCGCAAGAAACAACAGAAGTTATAAAATGGCGGAAGTTAAAAAACTATTACTGGAAAGTATAAGTAATGTTACTCCTGATAAATGGCAAGAATGTATCAGCCATACAATCAAAGAAGAAGATTAGATGTGCACTCTCGACGATTTCATTGACACAGTCGCAGACTTAATAATTCATGACAGCGATGATGATGCTGATGATGTAGATAGTGATTTAAGTATTAATGATGATTGAATATTTTAATAAAAATATGTTATCTTTGCTTGCGCATTTTTTACTGTTTGCGATGAAAAGGGACGTAATTATCACTCGCCGTAAAACCACTTTTAATGTGAAGCACCGCACTTAATAAAATGGATACATTCACTAACAAATAAAATGTATGTATAGACTCAGATTTAGACACGTGTTGAAATTGAAAAATGAGTCCGACCAAAAAGGTTTGTAATCTCTGACATGTCAAAAAATGATAACGGTCAGAATTCCACGGAATTAAAAATCAGAGTATAGTAATGCAACATTTCAGCATATCAGACATTTTTTATTTTTGTATTTAGTCGTCATTGCTATATGTGTTGTCGGTATGATCTTTCACTTTTTCTAATTTTAATCCAACAGCCTTGTAATGTACGTCCGATGAGTCTTGGCCCAGTTGCACTAGACGCTCCAAGCTGATTTTGATAAGCCTTCCTTTTCATAGATCAATCTAAGCTACTTTTTGCTTCGGAAATATTCAAGGTTCCTGCGTAAAATCTGGAAAACTATAGAAATTAGCTGCTATCCGGATGTACGTATTACGCGCGGTTTTCATTTGCATTTGGGTCATCATTATTTTCCATCATGGCAGTTTTAATATTTCTCTTAATATCATAATAAGTGGCTTAGAATATTCATAGTTCTTTCTTGTACGTCTTTACCTTATGTATACAAAAAAATAAGTGTTTGTCTGTGATTTCACAATAAGGATTTTCCCTTAATCTTATTTGGTAATTTGCATTTGGTCATCATTATTTTCGTCCATGGCAGTTTAAATATTTCTCTTAATTCTACTTAATAATATTATAAATGCGAAAGTAATTCTCTCTGTCCCTCCGTCTGTTTGTTACCGTTTTTCGGTTCAACTGCAGAACCAATATTGACAAAATTTGGCACAGAGATCGGTTGCATTCTGGAGACGGATATTTATCCAAGAAAATTCATACTTTTTATTCCAGAAAATAAAATAATTTCCACGGGATATTAAAAAAACCTATATCCACGCGGACGATTTCGCGGGCATCAGCTAGTTTGACATAAGACGTTTAAAAATCTCCCAAAAGCTTCGTGGATGAATAAAAATAGCTGAAACCTATGTATTGTAATGTGGAAAACAAGGAATTTCAGTAATCCATATGCAGTTAAAAGATTATCGCCAATAGACAAAGCTTTCTCTTTGATTGCATTGAGATAACAATTTATAACGATTTTTGCTAATTCAGTCTATTATTTTTTACTGTTGGTAGGATTTTTACTGGTGGTAGGATCCCTATGCAGGAATCCGTCTAGGTAGGTACCACCCTAGGGCCAGTTATTCTGCCGTGAAGTAGTAGTGTGCAAACATTACTGTGTTTCGGTTTGAAGGGCACTAAGAGCTAGCGTAATCACTGGGCATATGGGACTTAAGAACTGATGTCTCAGGGTGACGGGCGCAGTATGATGTCACACAGTAATTTTCTTGGTGACACAGCTTTTGTTATGGGCAGACGTTACACTTACCATCATGTGAACGTTTTGCTCGTTCCGTCACTTCTATAAAATTAAAATAAATGTGTCTTAAAAATCCCCTGCAAGGCGGCTTGAGTAATTTTCCCATAACTGTGCAGCATCTGAGAGTCCACAGAAGACCAACATAGAGGAAATTAAATGGCACAAGCGATTGGGACTGTTACTCACCGACACATCTGCCAATTTGTCGTCCCAAAGCTGATCACTATCCAGCGAGAGTAGCGCCTGATTAGTAGCTTGAAAAGTAGGATACTTGAAAGATTGATGACTCAGAGTTGCCCCACAGAACCATCGCACCTATGCTACCGCCGCCCCCACGTCTTAATGTTTAGGTGAACGAGTACAGCGCTTGTCAACAAAAACCATTAAGTTTATGTGTACTTATACTTAGTACTTAATGGGCGTGACTAGCTTAACAACGACCGGCGAGGCGGTAGCAGCTCAATGACCAAAACAACCTTGCTGACTAAGTATCCATATGTTTACGTCGGTGTTAATTTTTTTTTTAAATACGATAACGAGATCTATAATTGCTAAAAAAATACTGCGAAACAGTTTAAGTTGCTAGATGTCACAAGTGAAAAATAACTTAGATATACTCAGTGTCGTAAGTTAACATACTCAGAAGGAATACAAGGAATTTCTTTATTTATTTATTATTTAGATTGCTGAACATGAATTTAAATTATAAAATTATAAAATTCATGTACCCATTTGTTCGTAGTAAAGTTTAAAAATTGTGGAATATGTTTTTCTAAAGCGTCCAGAATACAACTATTTTTTACCATTATTAAAACCTTTTTTTATTTTAATCCTTTTCCTTTGTTTTATTTTAATTTTTTTTTATTTTGATATCAGTTTCGGACCAGAATATTTCAATGCGAAGCTTAACTGCCTATGCAAAAATAAAATGATTACGACATATTCAAATATAACAAAGACTTTTGGTGCCAACTCGAAAAGTGGCGGTAGTGTTTTTATTGAATTATGTAATTTCTGTGTATATTTTGAGTTTTGATGATAATTATTGATAGTTTATTATGCAGTTCGTAAGAGTGTACAGTAATTGAAAAATTTAATTCAAGGCCAAAAATGTACTTTTCGTTTTGTCTCCATCATTCCAGCAAATCTTCATCTGCAATCATTCATTAGTCCAACATATCTTCAGTAAAAGTCAACTATTATTTTACTGTCGATCGAAACGATGTCCTTAGTACAATTAAATTATTACTCGACATTGGCAATAAATAAGTGTCCCACTATAAGATTCCTACGTATGTACCATAGATAATACACTATACAAGTATTCAATGACATATGTCACTGTCAAATTTTCCTGTTTACTTTGTTAACTTACAGTTATTACTCTTTGACAGTTATCTTATTTTAATTTATTATACACCAAAGAGGATTTATACACTACGCTTTTCTACTTACTAGACACTTTTTTCAGAATGCTTACAAAACATAATCTAACCAATAGCATTTTAATATTTTCTTCCTTTTCCGTTGAACACGATCTAAATGACAGTTTGGAATAATAATTTTAGTGGTGTTGACATTGGGGAAACTGGTTAGATATTATGAAATTTAGTACTGATATTATCAATAAAAAAAAAAGGTTCAGCTTATAAATGTCTCACTGCTGAGCACAGAATCCGCCACGCTGCTCCAATGCGAGTTGGCGGACTGCACATATCTTCGAAATATATTTTAAATTTTCCCAGGCATGCAGGTTTCCTCACGATGTTTTCCTTCACCGCCGAGCACGTGGTAAATCAGCACTAACATTACAATTAACAATTTTTGTCGTACCGGCACCGGGAATCGAACCCAGGTCACTTGCTTACTATGAAATTTATAGCGAACACCTAGCCCTGAGCTACCAACGCTCTGATATTATCAATATGAATAAGTAAAATAGATAAATGACCTACCTACCCAGAATATAATAACAAAATATGGTAAATTAAATCATTTTTTCCATATTTTTTTAAATCCCAGGGGCAAATATTTGTGAAAAAACCACAAATTGTTGGTTTTCGTATCTGGTTGTGTTTGGATTGCGCAGTTTGGTGCCACAGGGAAATGTTCTGGGTGACATAGCATTTGTTATGAACAGATGTTGCAATTACCATCAGGTGAATGTTTTGTTCATTTCATCACTTTATCATATAAAAAAACCCTCATCTTATCATATGAGTGTTATATCGCTGAAATGTTAGAACTAGTGAGTGCCTCTATATACAAATATGTATATACACTTGTGGCACTATAATATCTCCTTCTCAGTTAACAGGTTCTGACAGTATTGGGAGGTTCTCACCTTGCTTAAAAATTGATTATGCCATTATGTAAGAAAGTAAATACTTTCTCATTTGTTTTAGGATACAAGTTGGACATTCATTTCAGTAATGGCAACTATCCCATGATGTTGTAATCTCCTAGGTCTGGTGTTATTATGATGCTAAAATTGACTTAGGTCAACTACTATTTAAATGTTGATTCCGATATGAAATACTAGTGGTATGCAGAATTTATGACATGCAATTTCAGGCACTAAAATCACCAATAACAGTGTGTTGGCAGAGGCTTTTTGCAATCCAACTGCTTAGAGGCTGTTGAAAGAGATTGCAGTTAAATGCACCAAATAACATATTCTTCTTTCACACCAGGAAACCTAAGATCATTCGCTAAAGTAATTTTTAGTTTTGCTTTTATTTATCGACAGCCAGAGATGGCAAACAAGGATCCCATTATTTACCATTGCGAGACTTGCCCAGAGCAGTTTTTAACAAGGGGCGCTATGATGCTCCACTCGCGAACACACCTCGAGGTTGTCAAATTTACGTGCTTGCTCTGCCAGAGTGTTTTCGACACTAATGAAGAGTTAATAGAACATAAATACGTCCATGATACTGAGGAACAGTGCTTTAAGTGCAATAAATGCAAAGTTGCGTTTTCAAACCACCTTGACTATTTACATCATTGCCTGAGGCACACAAAACAGACCATTTACAAATGTGACGAGTGTTCTTATACATACTACAATCAAAGGACCTTCAGAAGACACATATCAACACATTACGATAGAAAACTGAAATGCAAAGTGTGCGATAAAATCTTTAAACAATACAAAGACTTACTGACCCACAGAAGGAATCTCCTATGAAACCGGTATACAATGTGTGGAATGTGGAAAGTCTTGTCAGACTCGGAGAGATCCATGAAGAGCATATGGTGTCACACACCGGTGTCAAGGTATTCCAATGCCTGTACTGCGGGAAAGGATTCTCCAGAGCTGCACTGAGACGCAATCACACAAGGAAACACACAAAATCTAAACCGTACGAATGCAAATTGTGCAGTCAAAAGTTTGTCGTTAAAAACAATCTTAAGTTACACATGATAACGCACGAAACGGTGAAGAAATACGAATGCAACGATTGTGGTAAACAGTTCTTCCACAGGATCAGCATCATTCATCATACAAGGCAACATTTGAACTGCGGGCTCTTGAAATGTCCATGCTGTGAACGTTCTTTTACAACTTACCAATACTTAAATGATCATATGCAGGTGGCTCATATAAAGCACCGGCAGTTTAAGTGTGATATATGTAATGTGACGTTTATTTTAAAAAAGGCACTCATTGGTCATGAGAAGACGAGATCACATAGAAATAATGTATATGCTTTAAGTGTAAAGAAGAAATCCGTGTGATGTGTTTTATAATTTATCTATCGGCAAATGTCTTACTGTCATACACACATGTTTAATGCCTACATAAGCAACTCCTTAGTGTAGTTTTTTTTTTGTTTTTGGTAAGTGCCGTGTGGTGGCGGCTCGATAAAAGAATACTACCACTCCATCTCATCCAATGGATCTCGTAAAATGCGAGTAAGGAATTAAACTGCACTGTGCACCCAACAGCGCATGATGGCGATGGGCTCACCACCTATCACACCAAGTGCATTATTCTGTTTTGGTGAAACGTGGATTGTGGCAGTCATCTACTTTTGCAGTGAGTGCCCAGTCTCTGACTACCCCTTACGGGATACAGTCGTGATCTTATGTATGTATGTATGTATGTAAGTGCAACGCCTGGCCATAACAAATGCTGTGTCGCCCAGAACATTTCTGTGTCCCCTGAGACATCAGTCCTTAAGTCTCATATGCCCACTAATTACACTACATACATACATACATTCACGCCTCTTTCCCATAGGGGTAGGCAGAGACCACATCTTTCCACTTGCTACGATCCTGACACACATCTTTAGCTTCTTCTACTTTCATTAGCGTTTTCACACACGCTCGTCGGTTGCGGGTACTTTTAACGTGACCTTTTCTCAAAAGTTCACATTTCCTGCTAATACTCTTCTCTCAATATCACAGTCATACTTTCCGTCTCTCGTAAATTTAGAACCCAAGTACACAAACTCTTTCACTTGTTCCACTCTTTATCCTTCAATCAGCACTTTGCAATCCGACATACTTTCTTCTCTTTCAAAAACCATTACTTTCGTCTTATCTACATTAATTTTCATTCCTTTGCTTTGTAGAGCACCATGCATTATATTAACCATCGCCTGCAACTCCTCCTCCGATGATGCTAATATAACCTGATCATCGGCGTATGGGAGGCATTTGACGGTCAAATCATTCATTCTTAATCCAAACACACTCTCTTTCAAATCTTTTAAGCAATTGTCTATGAATAGGTAAACAGCCACGGCGAAGCCACACATCCCTGTCTAACACCTTTTTCGATGTTAAACCAGTCTGTGTAAGCCCCGTTTACCCTGACACAAGCACTGGAATCCTTATAGAGTGCTTCAGTGCTCGTATCAAGCTGCCGTTCACCCCATACATATGCAATGTCGACCACAATTCAGTCCTCACTACCCTATCATAGGCCTTTTCCAAGTCCACGAATGCGCAATAGACCTTTTGACTTTGAGTCAAGAATTTTTCGGCTATGCTTCGTAAGGAAAAGACCTGATCCATGCATCCCATTCCTCTCTTGAATCCCGCTTGTACATCCCATATCTTCTCTTCAATTTCATTCATCACTCTCTTAATCAAAACCTTTGCATACAGTTTGCCGACGATACTGAGCAAGCTAATGCCTCGGTAGTTTTTGCAGTCTTGCTGCGACCCTTTTCCTTTGTAAAGCGGTACGATAACGGCCTTACACCAGTCTACTGGTACGTTGCCGCTCCTCCAGCAAAGGTTAAAAAGGCGGTACAGCTGACTAGCTACCACGCCCTGTCCAGCTTTCAGCATCTCAATCGTAATTCTATCATACCCTGCAGCTTTTCCCAATTTCATACTATTCATCGCTTCCACAATCTCTTCCATACTAATATCTCTTTCATCGCAACCTTCATTCATGTCCCCAGATGGGGCCTGTGCTCGTATATATTCTTTCTCAAATAAGCTTTCGAAATATTCCTTCCATGTCTTTAGAATGCTTTCCCCACCTCTCACAATACTTCCATCCTGGTTTCTGATTTTGTCCAGTTGCGAGGTCGTATTTTGACCTCTGGCTGTTCTTATGGACTTCCAGAAAAACTTAATGTTGTTCTGAAAGTCGTCAGATAACCTCGTATCAAATTCATCTCTATCATTCTCTTTCTTTCTTCTCACAACCTCTTTTGCCACACCTTTAAAACTGTTATACTTACTCCTTGCCATGCTTACGTCCTCATTCGTTGCTTTTTGCATTATTTTAAATACACTAACCCTACCAAATTCCCTATATTATGGAGTAGCTTACTCAAGATTAACAATTACTTAATGCTTAAACATATTTCGGTTTGGCAATATTATTGTTACTGCAAATTAAAACTTGTGTGCCATAAAATCACTCAGTCTAGTACATGTGGGGAAAGTGGCCAACATTTGGATCTAACATGTTCAACTGCTGTCCATAATTGATTATGTTTGTTTTTGCTGTAAGTAAAAAAATGTAAGTCTGAATTATTGATGACTGCGTCATAGACCCAGTTAGATGGCTCAAGTACAGGTCGAAATATTTTTACCAGGTATTAGTTTCCTCATGTTTTCCTTCACTGCAGAGTAAAAAACTTAAATCTGCAGTTTACTTGCCGTACTTTTCATTTTTTTATTATTTTGATTATTGTGTCAGGAGAAGGAAAACTGCCATGTTATCGTGTGTGGTGAATATACCACATTATATACTTGTTTTGGACAGTGTTTTTTAGAAACGAAAGTTAATTTGCTAAGATTCTTTGAATTTTGCATGCGGAGTTTAGCAAATCAACTTTCTCGCCTTTACTTTAATAATGATCCTATTAACCGATTTAAACCTTAAGATTCAGCCTGATTTATAAATACTGAAAACTAATGATATATAAGGTCAACCTGGGCATTGGCGTCTTTGGGGCAATAGCGTTTATTCGAGATTACTGGAAAACTACTTGCGTTATAATATCATATGCAATCTAGGGAAATCTATTTGATGAAAACTTATTATATAAAATATCGATGGAGGGCATTGTGTGAAAAATATCCCAACCATGAGCCATTTTAAAAATCACATCGTTTCTGTGAAATCGTGTCTCGTGCCGTGAGTGGACAAAAGCTTTATTAAATTAGTATTTTTACCGTTTATCCATTTCTATTTAATAGTGCACGTAAATAATATTTATTGGCTATATGTACAAACAGTTATTTTTATTGTAATTGCTTTGATTGTTGAAATGTAACGACTGAAAGTTTTGAGTTTAGGTTTGATTTGTTGAGGTAAATGCGTACACTCTTTTGAGGGAATTGCGTCTGTATGACGCATTTGCCCCGATAATAGTGATCGTCAACCTTTTTCTTGGTACAATTTTAAGTATAATCATATAATTAAGTATATCACAAATTAATGTGATAAAAACTATTTTTTTTCCATTATATAAAGAGTACTACTGTTTAGTTTTTTAGTTCGAATTTATATTTCAGGTGACGAGCATATTCCACTATGGTTATATTGAAATATATCTATATCGATAAATACTTAGAAAATATAGACTTTTATCAGTATATAGATCAAAAGCTTACCTGCCTATTCTATAAATTTTTATTTTGATCTATGTTATTACTTCTACCTAGATTGGTAACGTGATGTCGTAAAAAAATTACAAGGGGAAATTAGGTGTTTTACCAAATCTTCGCAGGATGTTCAGCTATTGAGTATGAATAACTTTTACTGCGGTACCAGCTCTGACGTCGCAACAAAAACGAGCTGTTATAATATAAATAATATTATTAAGCTTTTTCATGTAAAAAGTTGAGCACTTCTGAATTTTCCAAGGGATAAATGCGTCTATGAAAAAGTAGACGCATTTTCCCCGTGTTTATTATATCATCTATTAACACTAGAATATTTCATATTTTTCATAAATATTTATAAATTCTAATAGACAACTATATCATTAAACACAATATCTTGATATCAGTTCTGGAAGCTAACCCATTTAATGTTCATTAAATAAAGACGCATTTGCCCGAAATGGTAAACGCGTCTCAAATTCCCGTTTAAAAAAAAACGCAATTTGCTCTTTTTATGTCAAGATATCAAAGAAATTAACACATTCATCTTGTATCCAGATAGTCCTAAAATACTTTTACACCATAGCATTTTTAATCCTTCATTAACCAACACTTTAAGCGGCATTAAAAATGTGTGTGTAAAAAATATAACGCAATTGCCCCGTTTGACCTTATAATACATCCACAATCAGAAAATGTGATTTAATATTTATTTTTTTGCATTATTACTGTCTGGAGATGTAGGAATACAGAGTACAAGATTGTACACTTCACTTATTGCGGCTTTTTAATGTTACATATGTATATTCCCACGATTAGAGAGAATGAGTGATAAATGTTTTACTAATTTTAACACAATATTTTCTATACATTGCATATGTCGGAAATAGATTAAAAAGTAAAGTTTCAGCCTATAAATGTCCCACTAGTGAGCACAGGCCTCCTCTCATTTCTGTGAGGGCTTTGGAGCTAGGAAGAATCCGCCGCGCTGCTCCAATGCGGGTTGGCGGACTGCACATGTCTTCGAAATATTTTTTTTTATTTCTCAGACATGCAGGTTTCCTCACCGATGTTTTCCTTCACCGCCGAGGACGTGGTAAATCAGCACTTAAAATTGCAATTAACAATTTCAGTAGTGCCGGCACCGGGAATCGAACTCAGGTCACACGTACTATGAAATTAAAGCGAGCGCCTAGCCCCTGAGCTATTATTGACTCCTGCTCAGAATATGGTATTTCGAATTCTTAACCAGACTGAAGTTTTTATTTGGGATTTTTATTTTGAGTCATGCAAAAACGACAGTTCTTTTTTTATTACGGCTGTCACTGTTCAAAAGGCTTTGGCTTCATTAACGCGAGTGACCTCAGCTCGAAATTGTTCTGCAGTTTTAAATGCTGATTTACCACATGCTCAGCGTTGAGCAAGGAGGAATAAATACCCACAAAGCCACAAATAGGAGCAGTGTGACTCACAGAGTACTTTTTAATTTAGGCAAGTAGAGGCTTATCTTGGCAGCTAAAATAGGCAACAACGTACAACGCCATCTGAATTTGTTTGACGGTACTAATATAGGACATTATCTATCTATAACTATATACATATATTGACTTGTTAAACATATTATTTGTAATATTTAGGAGTAAAAAAGTATGAACTATTGATTGGTAGCGATTGTTGTTTTCCTTCACTATAAGTACGTGTAAATTTTAAATATTGATATTATAATTCCGAAAACCTTTGAAAATACTAAGACATAAGTAAATTCCGTAAGGCGGCCGTAAAATTAATGAATTAAAACAAGAACAACCAAGCAAAGTTAAGTGTTGCCAGAATTTCTAATTCATATCTTACCACTAAAATAAATGAGCTTAGTAAAGGACTAAATAAGTTGAATAAAAAAGAACAACGCTATAAATTTCTGAATATATTGCAATAGTGGCATATTTTAGTTTTCAACTATACACTACCTGAGTTTATTTCATTTATTCAAAGGAATTTGTGATCACAAAATATTACCAAAAAGTACAAGCGTAATTAAACGTCGTGAAAAAATTATGCAACCATTTTTAGGAGACGCTCAAAGTGTAATAAAATCCATACCTACCTCATAAAATGTTATTTTCTCTATAGTGGTGCCATCTGATACCGTGTTATGTAACTAACAATTTATAATACTGCTAAGTCAAAGAGATCTGGACTTGAAATACGTCTGATTGTATTTTCTGTTCATCTTAAATTAGTAAAGTGGCATTTCTCTATTACCATTTATTTTATATGAAGATTGAATAGCCTGGTGTGGCTGCTGACTTCCCTGCTAGAGGGCCTGTGCCTAGCAGTAGAAGTAGGCCTGTGCCAACAGACATTTATTATTAAAATTCTTTTATTTTTGGCGGATAATATTGCTTCTAAATGGTAGCTACCCGCCAGATGGGGTGGTCTGATCTGGGGAGAATGTCTCTTTTTTTTTATAAAGAATACTGGCAATTCTATTAACATATAATATTCCTGTTAGCCACTCCAACTAAGCTTAAAAGCTTGTGCTAGGAGATGGTTCACGTCAATAGTCGAAATGCGATCCTGCGACGTCACGATTCGCAGTCCGTACCCTAAGGAAGTTTATTAATTTATTTATTTCTTTAATCTTTATTGCAACACCTAAATCTAAGGAATACAATGGGCGGGCTTAATACCTAGAGGCATTCTCTGCCAGTCAACCCTGGGAGACAAGAAAAATTATGGCAGGTGCAAATATGTAAAAAATTCGGGGTCTGGTGTGAAAATATAAATACTATTAGATAATAATTACATAATAATATAAATAACCAATATATATATACGCAAAATTAACATAGATAAATACATACATACAAATAATAAATATAATACACAAATAATACATGAAAACGCTAATGAAAGTAGAAGAAGCTAAAGTTGTGTGTCAGGATCGTGGCAAGTGGAAAGATGTGGTCTCTGCCTACCCCTATGAGAAAGAGGCGTGACTGTATGTATGTATATATAAACAAAATAAGAGGTGAAATTAAACATCAGGAAGGGCATTCCGGAGGAATGTAACCTGAACTGTGAAAGAGTTGAAAAATCCAGTATGACGCTGTGGAATACTAATCTTTAGACTATTCGAAGAGCGAGGAATTCGAACATGAGTCGAATAATATAGTTCGCATCTCGGAAACTTTTAGCGCGGTTATGGAACGTATGAGATATGTATTGAGCTTCTCATGTAGGTAGTATATACTTTTAGACAAGTCGGAATTCCCGCAAAAGTACACGTTTCTGTAAACTGTCTATGATAATACATTTGTGCCTCATAAAAAATAAAAACAACTTTATATAAATTGCATTTCAATATATTTATAACGTCAAACAATATAAACAGTTATTTACATACGAAATTGTTGTACAAAACATCCGTAACACTACGAACTGTCATGATCAGACCGAAACTAGTGTCCAACATGTTTACAATGAAAGAATCTCTATATTTAATCTATTAAATACTACAGGAACATAGGATGGGCTGAAACTGCACTGTAAAGTAAAAAAAGTAAAGTTTCAGCCTATAAATGTCCCACTGCTGAGCACAGGCCTCCTCTCATTTCTGAGAGGGTTTTGGAGCTAGGAAGAATCCGCCACGCTGCTCCAATGCGTGTTGGCGGACTGCACATGTCTTCGAAATATTTTTTTAATTTTCTCAGACATGCAGGTTTCCTCACGACGTTTTCCTTCACCGCCGAGCGCGTGGCAAATCAGCACTTAAAATTGCAATTAACTAATTTTAGTGGTGCCGGCACCGGGAATCGAACTCAAGTAGCTCGCGTACTATGAAATTTAAAGCGAGCGCCTAGTCCCTGAGCTACCACGGCAAACTGCACTGTATGTGTTTTTATTATTATATAGTGACGAAACAAGCAAAACGTTCACCTGATGGTAAGTGCAACATCTGCTCATAACAATTGCTGTCACCCAGAACATTCGTGTGACACCACACTGCACTCGTCACCCTGAGACATCAGTTCTCAAGTCTCATATGCCCAGAGTGACTGCTTCAAGTCAGAATAACTGACACTGCGATACCTACCTACCTAAACGGAAAACGGAATCTCTGCCGGCCATTTGTGCGAAACCACAAATCGTTGGTTTTCGAGTCTGGTATATGTTGTGCATGTGAAATTTATGAAGCCGATATAATGATTTTTTATATTTCCGCGAACACATTAAAACGAAACTAATTTTACGGATTTTATCGCATTTAATTTTAATATTTATAACCCTTCGTTTCGAGAGCTTTACAGCACCCATGGTCACGGGAGGACTGAGGTGACAGATGTCCCGATGTCATAGATAACCCGCAGTACCGGCAGCTTTTAATTATTATTTTTGGCCCAATCTACGCAGAAAGAGCTAACTGTATCTTGACGTCTTGTAGTAGTACACTTGGTTTTTGATTTAATGTTTTTTCATAATAGGATCCAAGCTGGTGGTGTACCAACAGCTTGGATCTATATCTCTTATATATCTAATAAGTTAATAGAGAAGATGTTTTACATCAGGACATCTGTCACCTCAGTTCCTCCTGTGACCATGGGTGATGACTGGAAACGTCGGGCTATATAAAGTTAGTTTAATTGAAAAGCCGATATAATTTCATAATACAGTCGGAAGTGTGGATCGTATTTTTTTTAATATTATAAGGCAATAAATTATTATGAATTTTTGACTCTTACTAAAATGGCGGCGATATGGTTCAACTACTGGGCTACTGGTGTGGTCTCTACCTACCCATTATATGGGAAAGAGGCGTGACTGTATGCATTATTATATGAAGTCATCCTGGTCGATTTTCGACCAAGGTGACCGAATACTATCGGAAACTATAAGCCTGTGTCCCAAAATATTGTTGGCTCGTTTAGCGCAGCAGTAGAACGCTTGGCTTCTGCGTCTCGGGTTCGATTACCGCATGGGATAAATGTGGGTTACAGATGTGCACAACCACTTTGTAGAATAGGCTGCCGCCAGCAGTTTTTCCGGACCGATACGACTTAGGGACCTTCAAGAAAAGAGCCTACTCCTTCCTCAACTGCTGATGAAGACAAATGAGTACAGTCAACCTGATGGTAAGTAGTCATTGCGGCGGTCACTCATAGATATATCTCTATGAAATTGTGTAGGACATGGACCGCTGAGGACTGCGATGGAATTGCGCATGTGAACTTAAGAATTGATGTCTCAGTGTGTGGTGCCACAAAGGATTGTTCTGGGTGATTATGCATATCAGCATTTGTTATGGGCAAGCGTTGCACTTACCGTTAAACCTCCCGTACCGTGAGCAGTTCAGGTACCTCGCTGATCTGAGCAATCATAGTTAGGCCCTTCTCGGTAATGTCCGGGTTGTCTGGTTCTCTGCGTACGGCTAATAAGGGCATGGCATGAAGTTCTATGGCCTAGAACCATCCTAATTAAACGGGCTATCTACTGAAAAAATAATATTACTCATCGGTTCAGCCTTTCCTGTGATTAGCGCTTTCAAACATACAAACTCTCCAGCATTCTTACAGTAGTAATATAAAATACAAATACATGAGGACCATCGTACTGATGGACTAAACCCTAGGGAACTTAGAATCTTTACGGATAGTTCCAAAACAGAGCTAGGTACAGGATCAGGAACTTTTTCAGAGGACCTAAATATACAAATAAGCACACCACTCGGTGCCCACAACACAGTGTTTCAGGCGGAGTGCATGGGCATTATTCACGCAGCATCATTCCATCTGAATACTCTCCGACAGCATTACGGTACTACTGGCCCTCAAAAACAATGTTATGAACTCAGGGCTCATTTACGAATGCTACCAGAAATTAAATGAGGTATGTCAATTCAATGAAATAACCCTACAATGGATTAAGGGACACAGCGGATCTAAGGGCAACGACGCGGCCGACGAACTTGCTCGGGGAGGCTCTAACCAGTGTGCCGTGGGTCCAGAACCTATACTACCACTTCCCCTCAGGTATGTTCGCTCGCTAGTCTGTTAGCACACTAGGAACCAACATGTACAAATCTGGGCGACTCACCCAGAGTGCAAACAGGCCAAGACAGCTTTGCCCTTAATCAACAGTCACATCTCCAAGGCGCTACTTCGTCTGAATAAACCCCAAATCAGAACGATCAGTAGTGCCATAACTTTGCATGAATCATTTAACAAACATCTGTTTACTTTAGGTGTTACAGACAGCCCTCTGTGCGGAACCTGTATGGATACAGACAAAACGGCGGCCCATGTCCTGCTGGACTGCCCTGCGGTCGACTTATACCGGGTCAAGCATCTCGGCTAGCCTAGATCTGCGATTCCTGGAGGAGCTTGGTTGGCTCGAGTAGTACGATATTCCTGTCTACACGCAAAATACGCGCTAGACGTGGAGTTGCGGAAACCGGCCCGTTGCAATCTACAATCTACAGTAGTAAGATACCATAGAACAGCAGTATCTATTCTATAGTCTATTCAGGAAGCCGTGAGACAAAAAGTAAATAAACAGCATTTTCATCATCATTTCTACACAACTAAACATAGGCCTCCCCAATAGATTGCCGCAAAAGTTTTGTAGCTCTTTTGGGGGGGGTTTTGCCATAGTTGCCACGCAGGGTAGGCGGGTTGGCAACCGTAGTTAATTTATTCAGATGTTCCAGGAAGACGCTGCTGCCCATCTCCTGGTTTTTATTATCCCTTTGTCGACTTTCACTACACCCACGGAATGAGATGGGGTGGTAGATTCTCTTAAGCCACACCCAAATTATAGAGTACATTTAGTGTGAACAATATCCTATGCGATGTAGTGTTGTGGTATTTGGTCAGGTTATATCCGCCATCTTTATTGTCGATCAATTTGTTGATATGAGAGTACCGTTTCCAGATAGTTGTTTGTTAATTGTTATTCCATTGTTACTTTTGTTGTTTTTATTAAGTTTCTTCGTTACAAAATGTTGGCGAGGTTCGCCACCCGTCATTTCTTGTTTCCCCGGGGGAGCGAAAAGTACATGTGTAGCCTCTGCTACCCCTTTTATAGGAAAAAGGCGTGACTATATATATGTATACTGTATCAAGCTGGTATCTGAACACCTGCACACTTCGGCTTCCTCACTGTATCACTCAACACGCACTGTCACTGTAATCCAAATCGTCCATTCTGGTTTTGGGCTTTGCACCCGCGTGGCGGGAGCGTCGCCATCTGGTGGCCGCTCAGAACACTCGATCCTGGTAGCCCGAGTCGGCTACCGGCTGCGTGGGTTTCGCCTGCGCCCCGGCCACGTGGTGGTGGTGGCGCAAGTGCCCCGGCCGCCTCGGTGGCGCCAGGTACTCGAACATGCTCTGCGTGTGCTGGGCGAGCATGTTCGCGAGGTCGCACGGCATCGGGTCCGTCCAGAAAAAGTCGTGGTTCAAAGCGGTGTCCGCGTCGTACCTGTTACAAATAATTATTTGATTAGAAAGAACTCACACACAAACTCCTCTCACATAGTGTGTCACTCGCGTGCGAATGCGAATGGTGTTGGTTTTACTTGAATTTCAACAAACAGACATATTCTTGAATTGTAATTTTCCATTTCATACTGATTTGTAAATGTAGCTAGTGAAATTGCAAGATGATGATCGGAGGGCATTAAAACACAGGAACTTGTAGCTTAGTTCTGGATGACACTACCGGTGGTAGGATTCCTATGCAGGAATCCGTCGAGATAGGTACCATCCCAGGGCCAGTTATTCTGCCGTGAAGCAGTGTTACTGTGTTTTGGTCTGAAGGACACTGTGAGCTAGTGTAATCACTGGGCAAACGAGACTAAAGAACTGAAGTCTCAGAATGATGGGTGCAGTGTGGTGTCATTTGCTTTAAGCAGACGTTGCACTTACCATCGGGTGAACGTTTTGCTCGTTTCATCACTTTATCCAATTAAAAAAGAAACAGGCAATAGTGTGGCCGCTGACATTAAAAAAAAACATTTTAAGCAAATACCTTTTCGCAGGATCCAACTGTAGTAATTTGTCAAGCAGATCACAACCATAAGGATCCTTTACGTATGGCTTTAGCCTTTCCTGAAACAGTGCAATTAAAAATTGTTAATTATAAAATACATCAGACCGATATAACTGAGATGAAAGCCATGGTGCCTAACATCACTGTGTTTCGGTTTGAAGGGCACCGAAACTAGACTAATTACAGATGATGTGCAGTTGAGGAAACTGTACCGATGCAATCTACCATACACACACGGGTCCAACTTTAGTAACTTGCTATGTTCTTGCAACGCTACAAATTATCAAAAGTTAACAAGCACTATGGTAGGTCAGTGGTCTGGCGCTCGCCTTAAGCACACGAGTGGTTCGATCGTCGGGCCAGCACTTCTGAAATTGTTCGGCAAGAAAGGAGGAAGAAGCCAGTCTGTTATATCATACTGAATCGTAGTGTGGGGAGGTGCAGCTAAAAGCCATACGTTAAGACTGGAAAGGGCACAAAGAGCCATTTTAAAAGTACTGTCTATTCTCCCCTTAAGTATCCTTCTCATTCTCTTTATCAAAACTGCAGAGTATTGACCGTGAAGTTGTACAACAGAGAAGTTGCACCGTATTTGCCTACATCTCAGAAAAGAAAAGAGACATGTCCCACGGTAAGAACTCGGACAGAGTTTGCCAAGCGACAATATTATGCATTGACATCTCGGGTGTACAATAAATTAGGAAATATACAAGAAATACGAAAATCAATACATGTAATTTAAAGAAATATATGGTTAAACTTAACTATGAAGACACAGAACATTTGATGGAAGGTTTAAAGTGACACACGACGCACGCACGCACACACACAAACACACACACACACTTACATACAATAGCATGTTATTTTGTAACAAATATTAAAAATGTATAGTAAATTATAAGGTATGTTTAAGGCACAATAAAAACAAAGACCACTGACTCCTGTAACACAGGAGGAGCACTCACTCCTCTAGCACAGGAGTCAGAGATCATAGTTTGCACATTTTACGAATTTTGTAGTACTACTGTTATTGTTAAAATTGTTTTTATGTAAATTTTTGTGTGTGAATAAAACTTGTGAAGTATGGCAGACTCTTCAGTAGGCACTAATTTTTTTTAAAAAAGCACTAACCTTGACTTTCCTCTTCTGACCCTTGGGCAGCTCCATCTTATTATACAGATCCAGGTTTTCAACTCCGGGCCACACATCCGGTGTACAAGAGCCGCAGAGCTGTGATATCAGAATTAATTGCTGCTGCTCCGTCGGTCCCTACAGAAAGACCATTACATTAAAACTTTAGCTTCTACTGTCATGCAATTAGGCATCAAGTTGCCTAATTGCATGACAGTAGAAGATTTGAAGATTGCAATACAAAATGGCGGCGACGTGGTTCGCCACCCGTCATGACATGTTTCCCACGGGGACGCGACAGCGCCTTATATGGGAAAAAGGAGTAAGGGTGTTTGTATTAAAGCTAACCTGCATTATGGGTGACCTTGTCCACATTTCCGCCATAATACATCCGGCACCCCACATGTCCACAGGTGGACCGTAATTTCTATCACCTGAAACATTATTTTATCAGTTCATTATAATGTTCACCATTTAAAATGAAACATTTGGATGTTTTTAAAAAGGTTATGTACTGTAGTGGGTTTTAGCAGAATTGTATACTGTCATGGTCGCGATTAAATGGCTTAAACTTCCATTTAATAAACAATATTTTTCTTTTCGTTTGATGTATTCAACTGTATACGTTAGTGTCATAAGAATGTAGTGTAGCCCACGCGACACATTTATATTGTATGATGTGATATTACTGAATGAGTATAATTAAACACGTAAACTAAGCAACACATCTCTCTCTCTCATTAAAAACATACATTATTACAAGAATAAGCTACCATAGAGGGATTCACATAATGTTGCTTTCCTATATTCAATTGGAGGTAGGTTTAGACCAAAGGCCAGTGACTCAGAAATTTGACAGTGATAAAGTTTATGTCAATTTTGACTATGGCCACCTTCCATTAAATGGAATAGAAGCATAGAAATAAAGATTTTACTCATACATATGTGAGTCACTCAGAAAGTTTTGCGAAACTAAAAAGAAATTGTCTGTGGTTCATCATTTCAGCCTATCGCTAGTCCCACTGCTGAACATAGCCCTCCCCCATAGATTGCCACAAATGTTTGTAGCTCTCATTTTGCTTCATTTTGCTCTGATTTTGGAGATTTTGCCAAACTTGCCACGCTTGGCAGGCGGGTTGCCACCATAGTTTATTTATTCAGATGTTCCAGGTGCTGCCCATCTTCTGGTTTAACTCTCTGTGTCTACTTTTACGACACCCACGGGTTGAGATAGGGTGATAGATTCTCGTAAGCCACCACCACACAGCAAATGCTTTGCTGCCAGCGGTTAAGCAGGTGGTTATTTTTTATTATTAAATCTTTTCAAAGAACTCTCCTCCAGCATCTACATAAAGTTTAATATGTCTGAATCAATGAATAAATAATAATCAATTAATAAATGAATATACATACACAAATATACTATATATAAAAACATCTGAATAAATAAACTGTGGATGCCAACCCGCCGCAAAGTGTGGCAACTATGGCGAAATCCCTCCAAAATGAGACTGCAGACTATTCTAGCAATCTATGGGGGGAGGCCTATGTTCAGCAGTGGACTAGTGATAGGCTGAAATGATGATGATGATGATGAATAGGTTGTGCAATTTTAGGTATTATTTTTGAAGGCAGTCAATGACAAGACAAGCATATCATTTACCTGATGATATGTACAACTTCTTATCAAATGCTATATCACCCAAATTTCTGTATCGCAGCACACTGAGTTTGTCACCCCGAGACTTCTGCTCATAAGTCTCATATATGCAGTCATTACATTAGCTCTCAGTGCTCTTTAGACTGAAATGTAATGTTTGCACTGCTACTTCTGAGCTAACTATGCTGTGACCTACCTAACATATCTAGATGGATTCCCACATTATAATTTCACCACCAGCACTGATTGACCAGACACTAAATGAAAACATAGCTGGGAAAACTTGGCGTCTTAGCAATTTTGCTGAGTAGTGACAAAAGCTTACCTAATAATAACTCTGGAGGCCTGTACCAAAGTGTGACAACTCTGTTTGTATATTTGTTAACTTGGCCCGCCTTTGCCACGCTAAATGCTCTGGCGAGACCGAAATCCGCCAGCTTTAACACGCCATTCTTTGTTATTAAAACATTGGCAGCTTTCATGTCTCTGTGGAGAATTTTATTGCTATGTATGTAATAAAGGCCGTTCAGCAATTGCTGCATCACTTTTTTGATCTCTCCCAGACTAAATTTCACGTTCACGTTTGACAGCAAACCGGCTAAATCGTGTTCGCAAAAGTCGAAAACTAGATAGAATGTTGATCTGTATTTGTTGTGCAATGTAGCCTTTGTCCGGCAAATTTCGATCAAATTGACAACATTCTCGTGTTTGAGGAGTTGCAGGATCTTAATTTCGCGGAGTGCGGTTATCGGGAAGCCCTCTTTTTCGTTGTCCATCAGAACTTTCTTCATGGCCACGAATTTCTTGCTGCTGTTCCTAGCGCGCGCTTTGAACACTTCTCCAAAAGTGCCCTGTCCTATTTTCGCGACTTTCTCGTACTTGGAAGATTCGTCACAGAAGGGAAAATCGAAATCTTCAATGTACTTCTCTTTTTCTCTCATACTGAGAATAGTGGAACTGGTGCTCAAAACGGGAGCAGTCTCCCGCGGAGCGTTAACATTTTGCATTTTGGAAGCAATTGTGACGGTTTTCAATATAACTTTGGGTAAATTTGATTAATTTATTTTAATATGGTTATGTGTACTTTTTAACAAAGTTTTTTTTGGTTGATGAGATTGTTGTCCTTGTTGTCGAAAACACACGGTCGAAAGAAAGTATGTAAATGTGAAGACTCTCTAAGATTACAAATATAAACGTCAACGTCACGCGACGCAATTAAAAGTAGGGGTGTTCGATATTTTCGATGCATGGAAAACGTCGATGCTTAATCGGTATTTGTTTTTATTCGATGTATCGAAAAAAAATTATTGTTGACATCAGAGATTATAAATAGTCTATCACATTAATAGTAGGCCTTCGCTCGCCAGTTTCATTTGATGACGTCGTAAAACCATAGGGCTAAGAGCAAACTTCACATATAAAAAATTGTTTTTAATAAAAAAAATAATAGAATTAATAAAACTTCAGTGTTCTAATGTGGAAGTAACCAATTTATAAACGGAGTTGATTGAGTGTACGTGTGTACTGTCACGTGTACTAGGTTATTCTTCTCCTTTAATAATGATTTTCCCATCGTTTCTCTCATCGATCATTTCTCATCTTTCTCTGCTAATATCAAGGTCAAGCAGATAGGTGTCCGGTAGAATAGAATAGCACCTTCATTTTAGTTATTTTCACAGCATAATGTCTTATGGTATTTTGCTATAGGGAAATGCGACTGACGTAGAGGTGATTTTTGTTTTGTAAAAGAGGGCCATAATATCTATTCATAATCTTGGCAGGGCTTGGGGAGTGTCTCATAAAGATAAATTTAGAGAAATTAATATCTTAACCTTGGCCTCTCAATATGTATATGAAAACGTTATGTATGTACATAAGAATATTAATCACTTTAATAAAAAAAGTGATGTTCATAATGTGAATACCAGGAACAACCACAAATTAATTATGCCAGTTACCCGACTTCACAGAGTCAGTAACTCTTTCATGGGGCAATGTACAAAGTCTTTCAATAAAAGAGTTCAAACTGTTTGTTATGCAAAGACTTTTTAAGAAGGGTTATTATAATGTTAAGGAATACATGGATGATGATAACCCCTGGGAATGAGGTCATCGCCCTCAAGCTATTTTACATTTTTATAAAACTGCTCTAATTGTATATTTAAATGACTGAAAAAAAATTATCCCGCTGGGTTTCTTACTGGTTCTTCCAGTTTTTAGTTTTTAGGTTTTTAGTTTAAAAACAAATTACGTTCAATAAGTATTATGTAAATGATCTATATTGAATAAAAAATATTCTGTTCTAGAATATTCTAACTACCTTTTTCCTTTCGGAGTGTGGTAAGAGGCGACTAAGGTATTGTACGGACAGCCTTTAGTCGTGCAGAATTACAACACAATATGCAATGCTGTCACTATACTGCTCGTAGCAACGCATTGGGGAGTAAGATTTTTTTTGACTCTTCTTCTTTTAGTTTTGGCCTCTCTTATTAGAATTCTGCCCGTGTCAAGTCAGTCATGGGAGTGACAACAAATAACTTAGAAGAAAAAATTTTCACGAATGCCGGTTTTGTGAAAGATACCAGAATAAGTTAATAATTATGCTAAAATTTAATGTTGTTAGTATGAATAAAATTACATAACATGTTTACAAATGGACGAGAGTGAAGGACGAGGTATGTTATGAGGGAGAACATCGTATAAGGAGTATCTAAGTTAAGGGCAGCTGAAGAATAAATGTTAAGCAGAGCCTTCGTCGAGTCCACAATCGCAAATAGAATTATTCCTAATCCTTAGTTTAGCCAGATCGACTGGTGTACAAGAGTGGCGGAGGCGGCAAACAGTTGATGTGAAAGGTTTACTGGCTTCACGGAACTGAAAGAACCAGGGTTTTGTAGGAATATCATGTTGGACCATGGTGTACTGTTCAATTTTTATAACTTTTGAGTGTTGAAAATAGTATTTTTGCTAACTTTTGAGTAATAAGGCGTGTTGTATGTCAAGGTTAAAGAATACAAGGGAAAGTTTAATTAAAAAAATTTTACAATGTTTAAATCTTCAGTAGCACAGCCTTGTTGAGTATTCTGAAAGAGACAAAAATTTATTCGTTTAGTTTGTTATTAAAAGTTAAAATATAAACATATAACAGGAGGAGGGAAACAAATACACAAACATACTACTATACTATAAAAAAATATTAAGAACCTATAAAATCAAATAAGATTGATATTGTTAACTATAATTAAATGTTATTGATCCTTAAATAAATTCTGAAACATTGACAAATGGAGTATTTATTCAGGTTAATAAGAATGGAACATCAACAGGACGTGGAATATTGGGGGATAGTAATTCATATAGAGGGATAGACGGTTGCACTAAAAAAAACAAATGTTTCAGAGATCCTTCATCAATACTACATTCACTTAGAGAACTAATCTTTTACTCTAACTTCAGCTAAGAACACGGGAGAAGAGATATGACCCAGGCGTAATCTAATTATTATAGAAGTAATTAGCTTTGCCCTGTAGACATGGAGCCATGACTGGTTTGGTTCTGGCAGATTTGATTGAATGCTGGCAAAGCATCTATATATATATATATATATATATATATATATATGTATATAGTGAGTCGGTCAGACTAATTTTTCTATCTTTATTCTATCGATGCATCGTTAAACAGTGAAGCATCGATTCATGATTACGATGTATAACATCTAAAAAAAACATCGATGTTTTTTATAGATGACATCTCTAATTGGAAGAGACCACCATAGACAAAATATCTACACAGCACAGACCACAGAAATATAATAACTCGAAAATCGGATTAGAAAAATCGTTTAAAAAACGCTAATTCTGATTTATTTAATGTTATATTCATGAAAAAAATCACTAAATAAAACAAAAGACTGACTTTTGACGCTAATTTAAAAAGTGTCGTTAGCATCTGGAAAGTTGTGGTCTCCTACTGTACTGTATGAATGTACGTATGAAAGCGCTAGAAGTTCTGTTAGTTAAAATATATGTCCAAGTAATTAAAACAGTTCATAAATTGTTTAAAAGATGACAGAGTTACAAATTATTGTAACTTAATATTACTTTAACAACTGCTTTTCATCAACTACTTTATAAATACTTGATAAGTTTATTCGACTCTCTCGCGTTTTCTGAAACCGCTAAGTTCATATAAAACCTTGATAGTATAGTAGTGCCCATGCCATTTAGTTCACTTATTGAACTGCTATTTGCTGCTTAATGGTTTGAGATCGCCATTTTTAAATCTCTGTTTACTTTCCTTTACCCTCTATTGTTGGATACTTACATTTTCTTAAAGATATATAATTTCCAAAAGAAATCGACGAAGTGGACTTTTCGAGTCTAAAGACTCGAAAAGTGGCGGCAATGTTTTTATTAATTCTATGTATATTTTGAGTTTTGATGTTTAATATTGATAGTAAAGTTTGCAACAAGTATCCGTGAAATTAAATAGAAAAATTCTATTCAAGACTAAAAATGATAATTTTTGTTTTGTTCTCATAAGTTCAGCAAATCTTAAGTAACATCATTTTACTGTTGATGGTGCGAAACCAATGAATATCGTTTTCGTTGTTCTCGATAGCCGATAAATTAAAATCAGGATCGTCATCATTATTTCAGCCTATCACTAGTCCCCTGCTGAACATAGGCCTCCCCCATATATTGCCTCAAATTTTGTTACTCTCATTTTGGGGGATTATGCCATAGTTGCCTCGCTTGGGAGGCAGGATGGCAACCGCAGATTATTCAGATGTTCCAGGAAGACGCTGCTTCGCATCTTCTGGTATTAATTTTCCCTCTGTCGACTTTTACGACACCCACGGAATGAGATGGGATGGTAGTTTCTCTTAAACCGCTACCGCACGGCGCTATATGCACGATGTATATGTATTTTGCTGGTACTAATAAACCTTTTCTTTCTTTCTTAATTTTTTTATATGGTTGCGGCTGACCTCAGAGACAACATAGACATCGAAAGGGAACGAAGGTCTCTGTCGGTCCGGGCGAATATTATTACACGCAGGTTCGCGCTTTCCTGGAGGGAGGTGAAGGCTACGCTCTTTAGAGCATACTGTACTTCTCTCTATACGTGCAGCATGTGGATAACGTACTCGCAAAGGACCTTTGGGGCCATCCGGTTCCAATACCATAATGGGTGTTGATGGGGCGGCCTCATTTCTCGTTATACATAAAAAAGTTGATGTTATTACCTATTATCATAGTTATTAAGTTCTTTGTTATTAACGAAATATGAGTCTATGATACTTGAAATTAATGATTTATTATTTTTTGATGCATTAGGATTGTCGAAAGTAAGTACTTACTACAATTAAACTATTAAAATGGGGAGGTTGAGACACAAAAATCATTATTTTATTTACTTTTGATCATTGGCGGTTATTTAAAAGTCCAAAGTTGGGTTGACTTCACGGTACTACCCTAATTAAAATAAATTTCATTGTGACAGGTGTCAGTGTCACTATTGTCAAGTCGCGTCATTTATGATGTTCAATACTTGTATCAGTTTTGTTTCCTTTACATAAAATTTTCTACTTTTATTATACGATAAATTATATTCTTCAACTAATTCGCAGATAAGGTAATGTATGATACTTAAGATTCGGAATTATTTAGTGGATTTTTCTTTGTATGTAGTGCTCTTATCCGATAATGGTTGCAAATGCGATATCGATCCGTGTTTGGCAAAATAGGCCAATCCTTTCTATATATTTTATACGTAAATTTATGCGTTATCGGCGTGAAAAACATTTTAATTATATTGTAATCTATGACGCGTGCCGGTACGCCCTTTTTTCAATGGAAGAAATACTTTAGTTACATTAAGTTCTGTTATTGTATTGTTAAATATATATCTATTTATCATTTGTAAAAGTCAAATTACTCTTTAAATATACAGATAATCCCGCAGAAATAAATCATACACTTATCTTAGTAGACAGACTTATGAATTACATAGGTATGTTTTTAATTTTTGAAAATATTTTTTTCTCTTAAATGTTTTGTTTTAGAAATAATTACTTTTATCTTTCTTACATATATAAACTGTTATAATGAATGTGTGTTTTACAAACAAAATGAACACTTTCTAATGATGATGTAAAACAATAATTTTAAATTTTTAAAATAAATTGTGAGGTATATGACTTTTGTAATGTCTATAATCACAGTAATGCTTGCACACTACTGCTTCACAGCAAAATAACTGGCCCTGCGGTGATGCCTACCTAGACGGATTCCTGCATAGGAATCCTACCAGCAGTTAAAGCTTAATGTATTTAAGTCATAATATTGAAGCCGAAGAATGAGTTTTTGAAAGTAATGTAAGTATTTGAAATACTAGTTACAAAATACCACAGCATCAGGCATTTAAAATGAATACAAATACCAAATATCTTAATGTAATAATAATCTGAATCTTCTCTGCTCGACTCGAAGGTAGACTGGTAGAGAATGCCTTGTAGCATTAAGTCCGCCTTTTAGTACATCTATTTTTTGTAGAATAGAATACAATAGAATAAATTTTTATTCAATATAGATTATTTACATAATACTTATTGAAAGTAATTTTTTTTTTCTTTTTTTAAACTACACTGGTTCGCAAAATGCCTCTGTCCTGGGAAGAACCAGTAAGAAACCCAGCGGGCTTTTTTTTAAGTCATTTTTAAAATAATGTACAATAACAGCAATTGTATGCAAGTAAAGTGTTAAAATTTTATTTTAAATACATATTTAAATAACTAGTAATTCAAATACTGCTCATGAGCTCATCTCTGCTCCTATGGCCTCTATATAAGCTACTATATTATATAGTATATAAGCTACTACTATACTACGACCGCATGGCCTAGTGGTCAGAGTACCTGACTACTAAGCCGCGGGTCCTGGGTTCGAATCCCAGCCGGAGCCAACATTTGTGCTAAAACATAAATTGTTGGTTTTCGGATCTGGTTGTAGCCTACCTCCGATCTAATAGCATCAGCGTTACATCGGGCGCGGGTAGGTTGGGACTAGTGAGTGCCTCTGTGTTTGCGCGTACACTTGTGGCACTATAATATATCCTGCGCAGTTGATGGCTCTCGACAGTAGTCGGCAGTTGTCGCCGTGGTCGAAATTGGCTAGGAAAACATCACATATAAGCTAATACCGTAGTCACTGCACATGTTATATTTTTAAGTGAAGCCACAGAATCTAAGGGATTGGCTGGCACTTCTGAAATTATTCTGCCATTTTAACTTCTGATCTATTATGTGCTCAGTGGCGAAGGAAAACCTTATGAGGACAACTGTATGTCTGAGAAACATAAATATTTCGACGACATATGAAGTCCGCCGACCCACATTAGAGTGATGAAACCTCTCAGTAATGAGATGTCTGTGCTCAGCAGTGGGACATTTATAGGCTGTTGTAACTCTGCTGGCTGGCGTGACTCTGTGTATGTATGTATCGACATTGTGAAGGCGGCAAAGGGAAATGGCGGGATAATCTCACTGCTTTCAACAGTCAGCGGAATAACAATCTCAAATGATGCCATACAATACATGTGGATTATAATGTTTTGGAATGGCTAGAGTAATATCCTAGCTCGGTTACTTTAAGGTTAAGTTAACTTAGTTACAAGTTAACTTAGTTACTTTATGGTTCAGTTAACTTAGTTACTTTAAGGTTAAATTAATTTAGTTACTTTAAGGTTAAATTAATTTAGTTACTTTAAGGTAAAGTTAACTTAGTTACAAGTTAACTTAGTTACTTTATGGTTCAATTAACTTAGTTACTTTATGGTTCAGTTATCTTAGTTACTTTAAGGTTAAATTAATTTAGTTACTTTAAGGTTAAATTAATTTAGATACTTTAAGGTAAAGTTAACTTAGTTACAAGTTAACTTAGTTACAAGTTAACTTAGTTACTTTAAGGTTAAGATATTTGTATTTAGCAGATACAGCCCTATCACCACAGAGATTTGCTTTGTTTTTTTTTTAATATTTCCCCGCTAGGATTTTCTCTGTAATTATGTTAAACTATCATTATCATCATCGTCATCATTTCAGCCTATCACTAGTCTACTGCTGAATCCCTGTCTCCCCCATAGATTGCGACAAAAGTTTGTAGATCCCGCCATAGTTGCCATGCTTGGAAGGTGGGTTGGCAAACACAGTTTGTTTATTAAGATTTTTCAAGAAGATGCTGCCGCCCATCTGGTTTTCATTTTCCCTCTGTCGACTTTTGCGACACCCACGAGATGAGATGAGGGGGTAAATTCTCTTAAGCCGCCACCACACGGCAGAGATTTGTTTGCTTTTTTTTAATTATCCCCAGCTAGGATTTCTCCCTGTAATTATGTTTAACTAGTGACAAGGCAATTTAATAACGAAGAAAATAAGATGTGCGCTTAGCAAAAAAACTTTTAGCACTGAAAACATAACTGCCAAACTGAACATCAGTTTTTTTTTGAGACCAATACAATAATACCGTCTAAATTTATTTCCGATGGATTTTCCGAAAATCTTTTCCACAAACCTTGTCCTTACAATTACAAACACAGCAAAGAAGAAATCAGCCAAATCGGTTGAGCCATTCTGAAGTGATGATATTTCACAAACGGCAATTGATTTTTATTTATATAGGTTTTTACTCGTAACTCGCTTTCAATTTCATAATACGCGAGTGAACTTGGGTTATATTCCCGGTGCCAGCACCACTAAAATTGTTAATTGCAATTTTAAGTGCTGATTTTTTTTTTTTTATTGTATAAAGTGACGAAACGAGCAAAACGTTCACCTGATGGTAAGTGCAACGTCCGCCCACAACAAATGCTGTGTCACCCAGAATATTTCTGTGTGACACCTTGAGACATCAGTTCCTAAGTCTCAAATGCCCAGTGATTACGCTAGCTCTCAGTGCCCTTCAAACCGAAACACAGTAATGTTTGCACACTACTGCTTCACGGCAGAATAACTGGCCCTGGGGTGGTACCTACCTAGACGGATTCCTGCATAGGAATCCTACCACCAGTAAACGGTATTTACCACGTGCACGGTGGTGAAGGAAAACATCGCGAGGAAACCTGCATGTCTGAGAAATAAAACATATTTCGAAGACATGTGCAGTCCGCCAACCCGCATTGGAGCAGCGTGGCGGATTCTTCCTAGCTCCGAAACCCTCTCAGAAATGAGAGGAGGCCTGTGCTCAGCATTGGGACATTTCATAGGCTGAAACTTTACTTTTTTTTGAATGTCTTTCAGAGCAATGACTAGCGATACGAGCTCCGCGGTCCTCGAGCTAAACGATGCGGACATCACTGAAGACACGGAGGCCCCAAGCGTCACTGATGATGCAAACGAGTGGGCACCATTGATAATGGAGCATGGCTATGATATTGCTGTGAAGGTATGACTTCTTTCATAGTTGTGTACTTTTCAGGCGCATATCTAAAGAAATTAATGAAGTTTATTAATGCAAATAGTGCGTTGCAATGAGATATTTCAATATGAAAGAAGTAACATTTTCGTTTCAAGATGAGTTAACCTTTGTCGGCAGGTAGACGCTCCTATGAAGCAACTGTCCACTCTAGAAACCTTCGTGACATATCGGGTGCGATGCGTGTGCGCTAGATGGCCGACTCCGCCGTTCGTGAGGAGACGTTACAATCACTTCAAGGTATATCTTTATTTACCAAACATTATTTTGAGGCCAGGTTTTATTTCGCATTATCGACTTTACCCTATGAGATCACGGATGAGATGGGAAGTCAGATTCTCATCATCATTTCAGCCTATCACTAGTCCACTGCTGAACATAGGCCTTCCCCCATAGATCGCCACAAAAGTTTGTAGCTCTCATTTTGGGGGGATTTTGCCATAGTTGCCACGCTTGTCAGGCGGGTTGGCAACCGCAGTTTATTTATTCAGATGTTCTAGGAAGATGCTGCTGCCCATCTCCTGGTTTTCATTTTTCCTCTGTCGACTTTTACGACACCCACGGGATGAGATGGAGTGGTAGATTATCTTAGGCCGCTACCACACAGTAATAATAAATATCTCGCAGGCTGTCTGCTTTTCTTATCGGATAAAATGGTGAGACGTGCAAAACGTTCACCTGATGGTGACTGCAATGTCTGCTCATAACAAATGCTGAGTCACCCAGAACATTTCTATGTCATTCAAGCCAAAGTGCCCTTCAAACCGAAACACAGTAATGTTTGCACACTACTGCTTCACGGCAGAATAATTGGCCCTGGGGTGGTACCTACCTAGACGGATTCCTGAAAAGGTGTCCTACCATCAGCAAGTTGATTTGATTTGTTGAGCCTTTATTTAACTTACAATATTTGTGCTTGTTTAGGTGGTAGGATTCCTATGCAGGAATCCGTCTAAGTAGGTACCACCGTAAGAGAGAGTTATTCTGCCATGAAGCATTAGTGTGTGAACATCCGTTTTTCGGTCCGAAGGCTGCTGTCAGTGCTAGCGTAATCACTGGGCATAAGAGACTTAAGAAATGTACACTGTTTACAACACCACAATGTGGTAGCTGTGTAACTGCCCCACCCAAGAGTGATGATTGCAGTTGTTGCATCCGTCGACTGTGCGGAGGGGCTCCGCTGCTGGCGCCGCCCGCCCTGCCACCGCTGCACTCGGCGCGCCAGCAGCTGGACCGCTACGAGCCCGCCTTCGTCCACGTGCGCGCGCTCGCCCTGAACGCCTTCCTCGGTACGTACATCTGCAACATTGCTCCAATTTCCAGCAGTTGACCGCTACACTTTACGCTCTTGTCTCGACGATTTCTTATATTTACGGTTTCTGTCGCGTTTAATTCTGACTGTTTTAACCTGGCGTTTCGAATGCAATGCAAATGAATAATTTAAAAGAATACTACCACTCCATCTCATCCAATGGATCTCGTAAAAGGCGAGTAAGGAATTAAACTGCACTGTGCACCCAACAGCGCATGGTGGCGATGGGCTCACCACCTATCACACCAAGTGTATTACATTGTTTTGGTGAAACGTGGATTGTGGCAGTCATATGTTTTTGCAGTGAGTGCCCAGTCTCTGACTACCCCTTATGGGATACAGTCGAGGTCTTATGTATGTATGTTTCGAATGCTTTACAGCACCCATGGTCACGGGAGGACTGAGGTGACAGATGTCCCGATGTCATAGTTAACCCGGAGTACCTTCAGCTTTTAATTATTATTATTGGTCCGATCTACGCAGAAAGAGCTCACTGTGTCTTGAAGTCTTGCAGTGGTATGCTTGGTTGTTGATTTAATTTTGTTAATAATAGGATCCCAAGCCGGTGGTAGTACCCAACCATCTTCCCTATTAAAATGAGGATGTTTCTTATTTACAATAGCATAATATGACATGAAATATAGTGCTGTTGAAATGAAAAGTTTGAGAAGTGTAGCTGGTGTGACTTTGATGGACAAACTGAGAAACAGCGTGATAAGGGAACGTTGCGGCGTGGTAGAAGGTAGTGATAAAGATAGAGAAAGGGATGCTTAGATGGTTTGGACACGTAGAGAGGATGGATGAGAGAAAATTGACGAAACAGGTTTATGAGGCGAGTGAATGGGTAAGCCGGTAAGGGTCGACGTATCGAACGTATCACGATCAGATCGAAGTCGTTTCAAAGAGAGGCCACGTCAAAATATAAAAACACTAATTAAAGTAGAAGAAGCGAAAGATGTGGTCTCTGCCTACACAATGGGAAAGAGGTGTGACTGTGTGTATACACTCAGACAAATTATTTTATTGTCATCGGTTCTTAACATGTTTGCAAACTAAAATCATTCGGACCTCTGGAAGTGGGTGAACATTAAATTGGAAAATTCCATCACATCCATACATACAATTCCAGCCAATGAAAGTGTATTAAATTTCACACATACACATAGTTTAAATACTTTTTTTATTGGATAAAATGACGAAATGAGCAAAACGTTCACCCGATGGTAAGAAGAACGTCCGCCCACGACAAATGCTGCGCCCGTCACCCTGAGACATCAGTTCTTAAGTCTCATATGCCCAGTGATCACGCTAGCTCACAGTGCCCTTCAGACCGAAACGGCAATGTTTGCACACTACTGCTTCACGGCAGAATAACTGGCCCTGGTGTGGTACCTACCTATCCGGATACCTGCATAGGAATCCTACCACCAGTAAACCTGTATTGGTATTAGAAATTATCCACAGACCGAGTCGCAAAACACCCAATCCTGACTCACAGCGAAGACTTCAGACTGTTTGTCACCACACCAGACGAGGAATTGGATAAGGTTGGTGATTTGATGACGAGAAATTATCTGCAGAACCTTTACACCACAAGTTTTCCGCTTTTAAATGTCCCACTGCTGAGCACAGGCCTCCTCTCATTTCTGAGAGGGTTTTGGAGCTGGGAATTGTCCGCCACGTTGCTCCAATGCGGGTTGGCGGACTGCACATGTCTTCGAAATATTTATTATCTCTCACACATGCAGGTTTCCTCACCGATGTTTTCCTTCACCGCCGAGCGCATGGTAAATCAGCACTTAAAATTGCAATCAACAATTTTAGTGGTGCCGGCACCGGGAATCGAACCCAGGCCACTCGAGTACTATGAAATTTGAAGCGAGCGCCTAGCCCCTGAGCTACCACTATACTATTGGTGTTGCCATTTCCCCAGTTTGAAGTTAAATATTTTTTTTCTAATACTTTTTATTTAATTGTAAGTTGTATTATTTAATAGCTCTTTAGTGTTTTTTTGTAATAATTGTTCTGCATGTTGTGCGGTGAATATAACATTTTTCTTTCTTTCTTTCTTTCATCGTAATTGCTTCAGGTGTTCAAGAGTGAGAACAGCGCGCTAAACTTGTGGGGTCTCAGTAGTGCATTGTACGGAAGCGGGGAATCGAAACCCGGCAATGGGGCCCGGTAAGTTGTGTATATTTTCTCCTGGCCGTGTGGTGGCGGCTTAAGAGAACCTACCACCCTGTCCAATCCTGTGGGTGTCATTAAAGTCGACAGAGGGAGAATGATTACCAGTAGATGAGCAGCGGCATCTTCCGGAGACATCTGAATCTAGAAACTTGTAGCTATCTATTGGGGAGGCCTATGTTCAGCAGTGGACTTGTGATAGGCTGAAATGATTGTGATGATGATGATGAATTGACACCTACAAATAGTATTCGCATGGAATGATAAAAATGTTTATTACGCACCTATTGTAAAATGTGATCATATGTATATTCGTGTACGTGTATATATATATATATATATATATATATATATATATTGTTATAATATATATATATATATATGTATGTATCTGGGTATATATCTATATGTAATATGTTTGCGTTGAGCCGTGTGGTGGCGGCTCGTTAAAAGAATACTTCCACTTCATCTCATCCAATGGATCTCGTAAAAGGCGAGTAAGGAATAAAACTGCACTGTGCACCCAACAGCGCATGGTGGCGATGGGCTCACCACCTATCACAGCAAGTGCATTATATTGTTTTGGTGAAACGCGGATTGTGGCAGTCATCTGTTTTTGCAGTGAGTGCCCAATCTCTGACTACCCCTTATGGGATACAGTCGTGATCTTATGTATGTATGTATGTAATATGTTTATGATATTTCTAAAGCAGCCCATCACATTATTTCTCCATGCACATGGTTGACTGGAAGAGAATGCCAAAAGGCATTAGGGTCCGCCATTTGTAGTCCTTTTTCATAAAGGTGATACACTAAAGAGTAAATAAATCAACATACGCCACAGGTGTAATTCACGTCTTACCCTATCTCTTATTCTTTCAGTCTAAAAATCCCTTTTGTGCTGTTCAGGGTGAAAGACCCCGAGTTCACGTCGGCGGCGGATTACCTACAGTCGCTTGCAGCAGAAGCTGACCACGCTGTGCACTTTGACCAGCAAGCTTTATAAAGGTTCTGTGGCGTTGAGCACTGAATTTATGGGGTGAGTAGAAAAGATAGCAAGTTCTTCCCAGTAATCAGTCCTCACGTTAACATCACAGTGAGCTAACTTCATTATTAGATCATAATTTTTCCATTGTAAGATTTTTAAATGTATGCGGTTTTATTGTAATGGTCCCAGTTTTGTCCCTTGTGGTAATCCGAAAAATATTCCATCTCTTAAATTGAATTATCTCACTGCAACGCACTTTTTGCACTACGTTTTAAATAATGATCCGAGATCCTATTATCCTATGTGGTAATACGATAATTAGAAAATACATTTAGTATTTCTTATGGTCAGGTACAATGAAGGCACCGTGTCCAACGCTTGCATTAATCCCATTCATATTTTTAGGTTAGCCTGTGATTGGAGTAGCATTATAAGAACACATTTAAGAGATATTAGTAGATTATTAGATATTAGAGATTACAATGGACATGCAGATATTTTAATGGAAAACTTAAAACTGTCGAGACATTATCAAGTGATATTGACTCTACGACAGTCAATCGTAGAGTTCAATATCACTTGATAATGCCTCGTTTTGAGGTGAAACACGTGTCGTATTCTCGACTTCAGTGGTGTGTATTGCCTAGTGGTACTGTTGTAGTGGTGGAGGGTATTCTTGATTCTTGATTATTGTGAGGGTGCTCTTCAAAACTAGGTAATACACACCATTTTACATTTTGCATGCGGATCTTAGCAAATTAACTTTCTCTCCTTAATTATGGTGGATTTCCGCAAAGTAACGCCTGATTCTATTAAGTGTCTGGTTTTTGACGCAGAATTTCCTAGATTTAGGGACAGGATGATGACGAATTTTGGTTAATTTTAGGATGTGCTTAATTTAAATGTGTGTGGTGGTGGCATGTGGAAATAATTTGTGGTAGGATTCCTATGCAGGAATCTGTCTAGTAGTACCCACACCACCAGGCCAGTTATTCTGCCGCGAGGCAGCAGTGTGCAAACATTACGCGTTCCGGTCTGATGGGCACTTATAGTTAGTGTGATTACTGGGCGTCCCTGATGTCTTTGGGGTGAGACATTACTTTTATTATGGGTACACTGCACTTACCATCAGGTGAACGACTCGATCGTCTCGACTCTTTTGTCATAAAAAATAATGCCACTGCACACCGACAACATTTCTGTGTGACATCACACTGCGTCTGATTACACTGGCTCAGTGCCCATCAGACGAAAATGTTTGGTACTGCTACGCGGCAGAACATCTGGCCCCGCGGTACCTGCCCAGGAATCCCGGCAGCGGCAGTGTGCGGCAATGTGCGGCAATGTGAGTTGTGTGTCAGTATGCGGCGTGCTTGCGACGCGTGGGCGACGCAGGCGGGCGGGCGGGCGGCGCGCGGCGCCTCCGCGCTGGCGGGCGGCGCCTCCGCCGCGGCGGCCGCGCGCGCGGGCGCTCCGCTGCGGCACCGCGCGCTGCTGCCGCTGCTGGCCGCCTACGCCAACGCGCACCTCGACAAGATACGCCAGCGGGACGCGCTGCACGGTGAGTCCTAGTCTTACGGCACTTGGCGGTGCTAGCGGTAGACGACTCTGCCACCGCTACATACGAGAGTATGCCGGTTGGACGCGCTGCACGGTGAGTCCTAGTCTTCTGGCTCTTGATGGAGCCGCAGTTTATTTATCCAGATATTTTCCAGGAAGATGCTGTTACTGATCATTATACTGTATTCTTGGAAATTAAAATAAATTATTATTCCTATGCAGGAGTCCGTCTAGGTAGGTACCACCCCGGGGCCAGTTATTCTGCCGTGAAGCAGTAGTGTGCAAGCATTACTGTGTTTCGGTTTGAAGGGCACTGTGAGCTAGCGTAATCACTGGGCATATGTGACTTAAGAACTGATGTCTCAGGGTGACGGGCGCAGTGTGGTGCATCTGTTATGGCCAGACGTTACACTTACATGTAAACGTTTTGCTCGTTTCGTCACTTTACCAAATAAATAAAAAAATAAGTTACCGGCGGCGGAGAAATCATGTCAAATTACCTCTAGCTTCATCATCACTTCAGCCTATCACTAGTCCACTGCTGAACATAAGCCTCGCCTATAGATTACCACAAAAGTTTGTAGCTCTCATTTTGGGGGGGATTTTACCATAGTTGCAACGCTTGGCAGGCGGGCTGGCAACCGCAGCTTATTTATTTAAATGATCGAGGAAGATGCTGCTGCCCGTCTTCTGATTTAAATTTTCCCTCTGTCGACTCTTACGACACCCACGGGATGAGATGGGGTGGTAGATTCTCTTAAGCCGCTACCACACGGCAGATGGACCATTAGATTGATGATAATTTCATTTGGCGACACGTAATTTTTTGGATTTTCCTTTAGTCAACATTTTCATACCCATTGCAGATAGGGTATAGGCCTCTGTACTGAATTCAAATGGCCCCACGTGTGGGCTAACCGATGTAATCGCTTAAGTATCCTGCTAATTCCTTTTTACTTTCTCCAGCCGCTTACGTCTCCGGGAATAGCACTACAGGCGACTTACACAATAGGTGAGACATCACTACATCACTTAATATAAATATAGTCGTCTCTCTTGGTATAATCACCATCATTTCAGCCTATCACTAGTCCACTACTGAACATAGGCCTCCCACATAGATTGACAAAACTTGGAGCTCTGATTTTGGAAGGTAATTGCCATAGTTTCCACGCTTGGCAGGTTGGTTGGCAGCCGCAGTTTTTTTATCCAGGAAGACTAAATTCAATTTGACCTCGACTACAAGCTTTACTTAACTTGCTTTCTTCGTATGTTTCCGCTTCAAATCTTGTGAGTCAATTTTGTCCTACTTTCCGATGTCCGATTGAGCTAAAATTTAGCATACCTGAGCTTCGATGGCAATGCATTAATATGGTACCATGGATCCGATCTGATGATGGAGCCTGAAGTTCACAGAAGCTTCTCAACTAAGCAAGATAGCTCCGTCATGTTTGGGCACGTTGGATTTGTTTTGATAAGTAGTATAACCCTAGCAACGTCTGAAGTTCACTGCTGGACATAGGCCTCACAAATAAAACCTTGTAGCGATATGATTTTTGTTTCAAACTTTTCTTTTACCTTAATTTCTCGATTACCTTTTGAATTAAATAAATTATAATGTCTTCCAACGTGGATATTCCACGCGAACTAATCGTTGCAATAATCTGTGACAGATTTCTGACTTGTTATATTTAGGAAGAGAATTGAGAATTTCAGATGGCGTTTCTGAATTTACTTGCAAATAAAGGTCATAAGCGGAATTATATCTATACAAATAAATAAAATTGCAGTGTGTGTTTGTAATAACAAAATAACGGCTTTCTAGTCAATGCAACGGTAAAAAAAAAGTAAAGTTTCAGCCTATAAATGTTCCACTGCTGAGCACAGGCCTCCTCTCATTTCTGAGAGGGTTTTCGGAGCTAGGAAGAATCCGCCACGCTGCTCCAATGCGGGTTGGCGGACTTCACATGTCTTCGAAATATTTTTATTCCTCAGACATGCAGGTTTCCTCACGATTTTTTCCTTCACCGCCGAGCACGTGGTAATTCAGCACTTAAAATTGCAATTAACAATTTTTAGTGATGCCGGGACCGGGGCTCGAACCCAGGTCACTCGCATACTAAAAAATGTAAAGCGAGCGCCTAGCCCCTGAGCTACCACGGTACTTATAAGAAAAAAACAATTTTTGAAAATTTTGTCTGTCCCTCTGTCTGTTTGTTCCGGCTGATCTCCGAAACGGCTGGACCGATTTTGACGGTACTTTTACTGACAGATAGCTGATATTATAGCGGGTAACATAGGACAACACACTTTTATTTAGAATTTTATAGAGAAGCAATTAGGGTTCCGCGCAAAACAATAAAACCACAAAATCCGATTCAAATAGGGAAGTTATATGTGTATCATCGATCGGCTTTTTTACGCGGGTGAAACCGCGGGGCACAGGTAGTAATAAATGTTTTTGCTGTGCAACAATTGAATTGGGAATCATAAATAAGCAAAACAAAAAAACTATCCGTCTACAGAAGCAAAATAATTTGTTATTTTCTCTTATAATGTAGTAATGTAGTCTCAAAAGTAGCGTTTCATACAATTTCTTATAAATGTCGTCGTGATCGTTTCAGACTATCACTTGTCCACTGCTGAACATAGGCTTCCTCCATAGATTGCCACAAAAGTTTGTAGCTCTCATATCGGGGGGATTTTTCCATACTTACCACGCTTGGCAAGCGGGTTGGCAGCCGCAGTTTATTTATTCAGATGTTCCTGCCCACCTCCCAGTTTTTATTTTCCCTCTGTCGACTTTTACGACAGCCACAGGCTGAGATGGGATGGTAGATTCTCTTAAACCGCTAATTGTAGGAAGAATATTTCCTACACAATGTAATTTTAATCAACAGGCTAGAACAAGCTTCGGAGGCGCTCCGCTCGGAGCTCTCCGACTGGGTCCCGAAGACCCGAGCGGAGGTCAAGTCCCTCCTCCTCGAACTAGCGGACAGACAGGTGAGCACGCACTCCCAAACGTTGCTGGGCTGGCAGCACGCACTGAAACTGTCCACCGAGGCGGACATCGGTGAGATATTCAAGACTGTCTCCAAAACCGCCGTCCAGAATCTTTCGCCGTCGAAGTGTCGCGCCGACACACCAACGGACAGAGATCTGGACGATATAGAGAATTACAGCAACGACGATTCAGATCTTCTCGATCCATCCAGAACTGTGTATCCAGATATAATACAGGGTGTGTCGATTATACAGGACGACGATGAAGGAGTGGAAAGGGTGGTCGGAAGTATTGAAGTTCATGTAGACTCGAGTGGCAGTGTTAATTTGATTGACGGGCAATCGAAAGTGGACTCTATGTCGCATGGGGAAAGTTTAAAATCGGGCGAGGGCAAGGCGATGGACCCTTTACAGGATTTCTCCGAAGTAGACCTGTCGTGATTCTGCGATTCGTTGTTTCTTGACGTTTTAAAAGGGTTTGAGTAGGCGGTGAAATGGATGCGTGCTTCTAAACGTCTCAATGAAGTCAATCTATCACTTTCTTACACATTTTCAATACCTACATGAGGAAAGGACCAAATTTTGTTGATTGTAAAATTTTGGACCCTCCAGTTGTCTCCTCAACTTGGGCTACTTTAACCCAAAATCCTGGCTATGAGGACCAAATATAGAGGCTCAGAACAGACTGGAAAATGTGTTTAAAACTAGAAAGTAATGCAGGAAGTGGCTTCTCACGTGGGTCTGATACCTAATCAGACCGGAAGTTGGCAAAACTAATTTGGCGATATGTTTGAATAGAAAAAATTGGTAACAGAGTGAGTTTTCGTTCGAAGCTTAGTAATTAAACTTGGCTCCAAAAACCCTTAGAAATGTGAGGTCTTTGTTCAAATTTACTTTTTTTAGTAATTTCAAACCGCCACTGGGAACGGCCACCAGATACCCTCCACCACTGCAATACTTACACTAGGTAATATACACCACTGTTGCACACTGTCACTCGGCGCATGGCGGGCGGTGCTCTTCAAAAACTAGGTTTACCATTTAATATTTTACATGCGGAACTTAGCAAATTATCTTTATTATAATGGATTTCCGCAAAGTAACGCCTGACTCCTACTAACTATTCAATAATTCGCCATTTTCAAATCAACGTCATTTCGAAGCACGCATATATAAGTATATTGGCTCTATAGGCGAGGCGAGAAAACCCACCCAATGGTAAGTACACCGTCTGCCCATCACCAATGCCGTGTCACCCATATCATTTCCGTGTGGCACCAAACTGCGCTCGTCTTCCTGAGGCATCAGTACCTAAGTCTCATACGGGCGTATCCATACCTATCAACACGGATTCCTGCATATGAAATTAGTGTGAAATTACTATGTTAGTTATAATATTTGAATGAATGGAAAATGTGTCAAATATATCACTATAGAATGTAGTAATTATGTCATACTATATGTCCCGTAGCCGAAAATCGGTCAGGGCTTGTATATTTGTGAGGGTAGTTTTGTCGTACCTAACGTGACCATTTCTTTTTACCCTCAGAGCGGGACGCTCAAAATTTATTGTTTTAAAATAAAAAGACATGTTCATAATATAACAGTGAAATTTTTAATGATCAAAATAGAAAATAAGAACTAGTCTTGTGTAATCTAGATTCATTTTTCACATGAGCAAAATTTGTTCGATGTATCAGGTTTACTTTTTAAATATGAACGGAACCGTCTGCATGAGTTGTTGATGTTATGTCGAAACGGGACATTTTTACGTATATGGGTACAGCAGGACACGTAGCTTAAAAGCAGGACTGTCCCGCTCAAAGCGGCAACGAATGGTCACGTTAGTCACACCCCCGTTTTCATAAATCTAGATGATACATGAAACCACGAAGTATACATACGTATGTAGTATTTACTGTCGACATTGTCAGGGCTCAGTAACAGTATTTCTTGTTAAATTGTATATTTTGTATTATCTATACGATTATTTAATTAAAAAGTGAATCGTAATAATTGTAAAATTGTAAATATGTGGGTATTTATTGAATAAAATTATGGGACAATTTTTCGTTTTATCATTAAATTGTACACCGGCCAGTTATTTGAGACCGATTCTTTCTCCTATGTGGGTGAAGCGATATCTATGAATGAATCAATGAAATATACTATATTGTACATCGATAATTAAAACGGAAATATACAAAATAACAAAACTGCTAACAAATTAAGGTACAAATGGCGGCCTTATCGCTTACAAGCGATCTCTACCAGGCAACCACGTCGCAAAGGATATTACGACCAGAGAGAAAGGGTTAGACTGTAAATATAATTAGAAGCTCCGTAATATTTAGGAAGATATATATATATATTTATATAAATATTAATACATACTTAAACATAAATAAATACATACACAATACATACATACATAATATAAAATACATATACAAGACCATAGAGGAGCAAACAAAAGTACGAACTTTCATAAGACGCAAGGAGAAGGATTGTAGTACATAGAAAGGACATAAGTGGGATGGATTTTTATAATAACTAAGAGAAAATAGGTTTGAGATTTATAGAAACAGTTATTTAGGGAGTAAAAAAGTGCGCTTTAACGAGCCTCTTAAATGTTGGTAGGGATTGCGTACGCCTAATATGGAGCGGTAAAGAGTTCCAGAGGCGAACAGCTTCAATAGAAAAGGATTTAGAATAGAAGGAAGTGTTATGAGAAGGAATTTTTAACAAAAAATTGTTATCAGAGCGAAGAGAGCGGAAGTGAGTGTTCCCAAGAAACTCAAATCGCTCTTTAAGATAAGGAGGGGTAGTAGGATTGAATAGAACACAGTATAGAAGAGAAAGAATGTGATTATTCCTACGAAGGCGGATCGGAAGCCACTTGAGTTTATCGCGATATTCGGAAACATGGTTATATTTTCGGAGTCCAAATATAACCCGAATACAACGATTCTGAATGAAGATAGCACATACATACATACATACGATCACGACTATATCCCATAAGGGGTAGTCAGAGACTGGGCACTCACTGCAAAAACAGATGACTGCCACAATCCACGTTTCATCAGAACAATATAATGCACTTGGTGTGATAGGTGGTGAGCCCATCGCCACCATGCGCTGTTGGGTGCACAGTGCAGTTTAATTCCTTACTCGCCTTTTACGAGATTCATTAGATAAGATGGAGTGGTAGTATTCTTTTAACAAGCCGCCACCACAAGGCTATACTGTGAAATTAATTTCCCAAAAAAACAGATTTCTTTTCTATCTATATATCATAACTTCAAGAAAACAACTACTCCCTCCTCAAAGGCCGGCAACGCACCCGGAATACCTCTGGTACTGCGGATGTTCATGGGCGGCGGTAATCACTTACCATCAGGTGCACTTGCACGTTGCCCCCCTCTCATGTAAAATAAAATTACAAAAAAAAATTGTAAACGCAGTGTTGGGCGACTCCCACTAGTCACTAGATGGAACGACGAGCTGTCGATGGATGGCTCGTGTCACCCCGTGTCGTACAAGTAGACAGAGAGAAAATTAATACCAGATGGGCAGCAGCAGTCTTCCTGTCACATCTGTATAAATAACTGCGATTGCCAACCCGCCTTCAAGCGTGGCAACTATGGCAAAATGAAAGACTGCTACTAGTTTTAGTCGCAATCTTTGGAGGAAGCCATGATGTTGCCCAGGATGTTCATCAGTGGAGTAGAAATTTTTTTTTTATTCTAAAAAGTGACGAGACGAGCAAAACGTTCACCTGATTGTAAATGCAAGGTCTGCCCATAACAAATGCTGCGTCACCCAGAACCTTCTGTGTGACACAACACTGCGCCCGTCACCCTGAGACATCAGTTCTTAAGTCTCATATGACCAGTGATTACGCTAGCTCACAGTGTCCTTCAAACCGAAACACAGTAATGTTCGCACACTACTGCTTCACGGTACAATAACTGGCCCTATGGTGGTATCTACCTAGACGGATTCCATGGGAATCCTACCACCAGGAAAATATTAATAATATAATATATAGACTGAAATAATTTTTTTTACTAGATAAAGTGATGAAACGAGCATATGAAAGTTTACCTGATGGTAAGTGCAACGCCCATAACAAATGCTGTGTCATCCAGAAGATTACTGTGTGACACCACACTGCCCTGCATCCTGAGACATCTGTTCTTAAGTACTCGTATCATATTATGCCCAGTGATTACGCAAGCTCTCAGTGCCCTTCAGATTGAAACAGTAATGTTTGCCCACTACTGCTTCACGACAGAATAACTGGCCCTGGGGTGGTTGGGGGTGGAACCTACCTACTACCTAGACGTCTAGGTAGAAGGTAGGTTTTACTGGTGGTAGGATTCCTATGCAGGAATCCGTCTAGGTAGGTACCACCTCAGGGCCATTTATTCTGCCGTGAAGCAGTAGTGTGCAAACGTTACTGTGTTTCGGTTTGAAGGGTACTGAGAGCTAGCGTAATCACTGGGCATATGAGACTTAAGAACTGATGTCTCAGGGTGACGGGCGCAGTGTGGTGTCACACAGTAATTTTCTGGGTGACACCGCATTTGTTATAGGCAGACGTTGCACTTACCATCAGGTGAACCTTTAGCTCGTTCCGTTACTTTTATGATATATAAAAAAAAAGGTTAGTAACCAGAAATGATGATGAATGTTCATTCAATCATTTAATCGTTAACAAACTAATAGTTAGCACAACACGTAAACTTAAAAACAACAAATTTTCGAAGTCAAACTTCTGTATTCTACAATTTCAAGGTCGAATTTGAGTGCAGCGTTTCTGTTGTTCTGAAATAGTAAAATAACTTTTAGTATAAACTATTGATTATACTAAAAGTCATTTTACGGTGAATAAGATTATTTATTTATTGCAATTTTTGAAGTATCCTTCTTAAGGGATCGGTTTTTTTTTAGAGCACACGTAGAAAAAAAGGTGGGTATTATAATTGAGCGTTGACAAAAAGCGTTCTTGCGGTTAGCGCCATAGCCGAAGCAGAATATTTCAAAATTAAATGATTTTTCGTAACATAGTAATACGTATCTGAAGATAGATGGCAGCACAACTGACACGTATAAATGCATTAAAGTATATAAATGCTTTCAGTGTTATATCTAGAAATAAATAAACTTAATTTAAAAAAAGAATTTGTGCGGGTCAGCTCCGACGCGCGACTGCAGTTTATACATTTTTTTTTAAATTAAGTTTATTTATCATTCACAGTATCCATGCATAAATGTACAGTACTTAAAATTGCACAACAACAAATCCATACGAGTTCTAAAATCTATAAGAAGTTACACTTCTTTCACGTGTAGCGAATTGCAGGCACTTTTTCCCTTAAGAGCGAAGTGTTTTGACACTATTTGAGATTCCGTCCGTGATAGCTAGTAGCGAAGCTGAACTTCTGAACTATTCTGAAGCATCAGTGGTAACGTCGTGGAAATATTAAATCAGTCGCGTTTAGGTGTACGAGAGTCGAAAGGTTCCGTTTCCTCAAGCTCTATCGATCTTCTTTTAGGATCCACCGGTGGTGCGTCGTTAGGCCTCGGCACGTCTACTTTTTTTATTCTGCCTGCAAGAAAAATTGGCGATGATAAATAATATATAAAAGTAAAAGTAAAGTTTCAGCCTAAAAATGTTCTGAGAGGGTTTTAGAGCTAGGAAGAATCCGCCACGCTGCTCCAATGCGTGTTGGCGGACTGCACATGTCTTCGAAATATTTTTTATTTCTCAGACATGCAGGTTTCCTCACGATGTTTTCCTTCAATGCAATTAACAATTTTATTGGTGCGGTGCACTCGCGTACTATGTAATTTAAAGCGAGCGCCTAGCCCCTGAGCTCATATATAAGTAAACATAAATATCTTACGTAAACACAGACAGACAACTTATGTCAGGAGTCTCCTTGGAGTTTTATTTTATTCGGAAAACAGACGATGGTACATTGCTTCATTACTTTTATAATATTTTTTACTAAACAACATTTAATAGATCCACCGTCTAGGTAGGCGCAATGTCAGCCTATAGGTGTCTGGCAGAGTAGGACCTAGGGAGTCAAAATTTATTTGATTTGTACCAAAATGGCGGCGACTTGGGTCACCACCCGTTACGTCAAGTTTCCTGCGAGGGCGAAAAGTGGGCTACGCGTGGTACCTGCCTACCCCTTGTATGGGAAAAAAGCGTCATCGTATGTATGTATGCCTTCATTTGTTTTCGCATATAAATGCCTGTGCCAGGGGACGCCGCTCTTCCATATCTTAAGTAAATAGAATAAATCTGTATTTACAAATGTACTTTATTTAATTAACAACTTGTGTGTGTTTGTGTGTGTGTGTGTGTGTGTGTGTGTGTGTGTGTGTGTGTGTGTGTGTGTGTTTCTCCGTTTCGTCAAAGCTTAATTTTTTTATCCAATTAATAATGGTTTCCTCCTAGTTAATTTCTAAATCTGTGTTCTACAAAGGATATTGATGTAATTACTGGTGGTATAGGATTCATTGCGATTGTTTCCGTGTCTCTGACACTGCATCCTAGCCTACCTCTGATCCTATCGCAGAATCGTTGGGCGCGGTTATATTGCGACGAGTGAGTGCGCGTTTGCGCGTACACTTGTGGCACTATAATAACTCCTGCGCAGTTGATATCTTCTGATGTGTGTATTTATGTCTGTGTGTAACAAAACGTGTAGACAAAACAAGCAACTTCTTAAACCGTGAATATATCGCATTTTTACGACAACATGACTTAGTAGTCAGAGTGCTGGTTACACGCCGCCGGTCCTGGGTTCGAATTCCAGCCGAAGCCAACATCTGGCTGTGTTGCGCATCCCAGTGTGCGTTTTTTATCGCGTCGGTTTTTTTTTCAAACAAAAGAAACTTACCGAAAATATTTAAATGCGACAAGCTATCGCGCCTCCTGTACAACACGTAGAAAGCGAGCCCAGCAATCAGCAGAAGGAAGAAGAAACCCAAAAGTATCCCGCCAGGAGCCCCATCGGGCTGCTTCTCGATCGCTTCGAAAATGATTCTTCTGGTACCGTTGTATCGGGAAGGGGGATAATCTGGAACATCCAGAATATTCTCGATACAATTATCGAAGCTACCTTCTTACTCCATTCGTGCATCCTTCTTACCGAGGTGTCGTAAGAGGCGACTAAGCTATTGTACGGACAGCATTTATTCCTGCAGAATAACACCATAATATGCAATTCTGGAACGCAATGGGGAGAGAGATTTTCTTTATTGTTACCAAAATGGCGGCGACGTGGTTCGCCACCCGTCACGTCTCGTTTCGCACGCGGGCGAAAAGTGGGTTACTTGTGTGGCTTCTGCCTACCCCTTTATATGGGAAAAAGGCGTGACTACATGTATGTATGTAATCTACAGAAGAATGGTTCAGTCCTTAGACGAACCAGCGAAATATGCTTAAAAAGTGATAGTGAAACTTCTTAATTTTTTAAGAATTTGGTTACAATGAAAATAAAGTTTATATCAAGATATCCATGTAGAGCTTTTTTTTAATAAAAAAAGTGCGCGTGCTACTCAGTACAAGTGACTGAAGTGAAACTTCTTAATTTTTTAAGAATTTGGTTACAATGAAAATAAAGTTATATCAAGATATCCATGTATAGCTTTTTTTAATAAAAAAAAGTGCGCGTGCTACTGTGACCGAAGTGAAACTTCTTAATTTTTTAAGAAATTTGATTACATTGAAAACAAAATTCATATCGAGATATCCCTGTGCCGTGTGGTGGCGGCTCGTTAAAAGAATACTACCACTCCATCTCATCCAATGGATCTCGTAAAAGGCGAGTAAGGAATTAAACAGCACTGTGCACCCAACAGCGCATGGTGGCGATGGGCTCACCACCTATCACACCAAGTGCATTATATTGTTTAGGTGAAACGTGGATTGTGGCAGTCATCTGCTTTTGCAGTGAGTGCCCAGTCTCTGACTACCCCTTATAGGATACAGTCGTGATCTTATGTATGTATGTATATTACACTGTATTAATATCGCCGAAGCAAAACTGTAACTCACTAAACTTTATCCTAAATTTATATTTGCCTTTAGGCAGACCGGTCTCGAAGCCTTTTGCAGTGTGGTTGATTCTGCTAAGCGGCTTGCGTATCAAATCCGTCTCCATCCAGCCTATGAAACGTTCGTTCTGAAAAGAAAGGAAAAATACGTGAGGGCGATGAAAGGAACGCCATGGCTGCGATCATATTTTCACCTTCCATCACTCTCTACCCTGTCTATATTATCATGAGATTTAATGTAAAGAAAAAAAACAGGTGCGCAGTGCACATGCGGTAGAAGTGAACATACGTAGCTGTTACTGGTGGTAGGAATCCTCTGCAGGAATCCGTCTAGGTAGGTACCACCCCAGGGCCAGTTATTCTGCCGTGAAGCAGTAGTGTGCAAACATTACTGTGTTACGGTTTGAAGGCAACTGAGAGCTAGCGTAATCACTGGGCATATCAGACTTAAGAACTGATATCTCAAGGTGACGGACACTGTGTGGTGTCACACAGAAATTTTCTGGGTGATACAGCATTTGTTATGGGCAGACGTTGCACTTACCATCAGGTGAACGTTCTGCTCGTTCCGTCACTTCTATAGGGAAAACGTTAAATCACTTACCTTAAACCCGTTATTTTCTGGATCGGACTCACTCAACTTCCAAATTGGTTTACGCCAGTTGATAGGTTTTGTGAAATTTTCAAATGCTGAAATTGTATAAATTCTTGCTTTAGAAATAAATATGAGATCGATATTAATAATAGGTCGCCAAATATTGTATCAAAGATAAAATTTCTATATTCAATTTAGGCTTGTATAAAGCTCTTATGAACGTCAAAATCTACACCGGTTCAAAAACTAAGACCTTCTCAGAGAAGAACCTGCAAGAAACTCTGAGGTCTTTTTTATTGGATAAAGTGATGAAACGAGCAAAACGTTCACCTCATGGTAAGTGCAACGTCCGCCCACAACAAATGCTGTGTCACGCAGAATATTTCTGTGTGACACCACACTGTGCCCATCACCCTGAGACATCAGTTCGTAAGTCTCATATGTCCAGTGATTACGCTAGCTCTCTGTGCCCTTCAAACCGAAACACAGTAATGTTTGCACACTACTGCTTCACGGCAGAATAACTGGCCGTGGGGTGGTACCTACCTAGACGGATTCCTGCATAGGAATCCTACCACCAGTAACAGCTACGTACGTTCACTTCTACCGCATGTGCACTGCGCACCTGTTTTACACATTTTTTTACACTGCGCCCGTCACCTTGAGACATTAATGTTTGCAGATAGCTGCCGACAACATTCGAAATCGGCCAGATACAGACTAAATACGGTCGAACTGACCGTATTTAGTCTGTAATCTAATTTATTTGACGTGGATTTCGCTGTTGCTATCAAAATCTATTGCCCATCATCGTGAAGACATGACATTCTAAAGTCTCATATGCCTAGTGATTACGCTAGTTGTAAAGCCAAAACAGAAAGTTATGCACACTACTGCTTCACGGCAGAATAACTGGCCCTGGGGTGGTGCCTACATAGACGGAGTCCTGCATAATAATCATAAACAGTCTTACCCTTTGGTGCCGATGGATTTTGGAACTTTACTTTCCTACTCTCCGGTAGCAATCCAGTTTCTACCGTTGCGACGGATGCATAAGTTTGGTTGTACAGATAAGCCGTATCTGAAAATGGTTGATTTCTCTATAGCGGGTATTTCCAAAGTATTTCGGGCAAGAGACCCCTTTTCCAAAATGATACATAATTTCGGTGATGTAATTGCTGTTCGCTTTTTTGGCTTTTACAGCTTCATCGGATACTGCTTCATCGGATACTTTTCCAAAATGAAGTGATAGCCCCGTAGCCGAATTACTTTAAAAATCCTATCTCAAATTTTTTTTTTCCTATTGATACAAAATACTTTTTTTTTAATTTGGTAAAGTGATGAAACTGGCGGAACGTTCACCTGATGGTAAGTGCAACATCCGCCCATAACAAATGTCACCCAGAATATTTCTGTGTGACACCACAATGCGCCCGTCACCCTGAGACATCAGTTCTTAAGTCTTATATGCCCAGTGATACGCTAGCTCTCAGTGCCCTTCAAACCGAAACACAATAATGTTTGCACACTACTGCTTCACGGCAGAATGACTGGCCCTGAGGTGGTACCTACCTAGACGGATACTGCATAGGAATCCTACCACCAGTTAACTTCTTTATTTATTATTATATATTTAACTTGCTTTCTTTGTATCTTTCCGGTTCAAATCCTGTGAGACAATTTTGTCCTACTTTCCGATGTCCGATTGAGCTAAAATTTGGCATACCTGAGCTGAGATGTCATGCATTAATATGGTACCATGGAGCAGGTCTGATGATGGAGCCAGAAGTTCACAGGAACTCCTCAACTAAGCAAGATAGCTCCGCCATGTTTGGGCACGTTGGATTTGTTTTGACAAGTACTATTGCCCAAGCAACATCTGAAGTCCACTGCTGGACATAGGCCTCACAAATGAAAGCTTGTAGCGATATGATTTTAGTTTCAAACTTTTCTTTTACCTTAATTTCTCGATTACCTTTTGAATTAAATAAATTATAATGTCTTCCAACGTGGATATTCCACGCGAACTAATCGTTGCAATAATCTGTGACAGATTTCTGACTTTTTACGGGTTTCTAGTCAATGTAACGGTACTTATAAGAATTATTGCCCTAGCAATATTTGAAGTCCACTGCTGGACATAGGCCTCACAAAATTTCGTAACGAAAGTATGATTTTCGTTTAAATCTATTTACCGTTAAACATGGCGTCAGCCAACTCCCCGCAAGGCAGAATAGGCTTCATGCCGTCGGACGTGTTAGTAAATCTGAACGGTTCACAGTCCTCCGAAGGTATGGCAGCCGGCTCTCCCGACCATTGAGAGGGATCTCTGCAACGTAAACAGCGTTTATCAAGTATATTGTGTGTATGGCGTGAGCCGTGTGGTGGCGGCTCGTTAAAAGAATACTACCACTCCATCTCATCCAATGGATCTCGTAAAAGGCGAGTAAGGATTTAAACTGCACTGTGCACCCAACAGCGCATGGTGGCGATGGGCTCACCACCTATCACACCAAGTGCATTATATTGTTTTGGTGAAACGTGGATTGTAGCAGTCATCTATTTTTGCAGTGAGTGCCCAGTCTCTGACTACCCCTTATGGGATACAGTCGTGATCTTATGTATGTATGTACATAGAGTCACGCCTTTTTCCCGTTGGCGTAGGCGGAGACCACATCTTTCGCTTCATCTACTATATTTAATGTTTTCATACAAGCTCATCGGTTGCGGGTACTTTGAACGTGGCCTTTTCCTTAAACGTCTTCGTTATTTACACACAAATTTTACACGACACAAACGACGGCGCCGTGGTAGCTCAGGGGCTAGGCGCTCGCTTTAATTTTCATAGTACGCGATAGACCAGGCTGTTGGGTGAACAGTGCAGTTTAATTCCTTACTCGCCTTTTGCGAGATCCATTGGATGAGATGGAGTGGTAGTATTCTCTTTTAACGAGCCGCCACCACACGGCTATGTATGTATGTAAATAAATTCACCGGTGGTAGGATTCCTATGCAGGATTCCGTCTAGGTAGGTACCACCTCAGGGCCAGTTATTCTGCCGTGAAGCAGTAGTGTGCAAGCATTACTGTGTTTCGGTTTGAAGGGCACTGAGAGCTAGCGTAATCACTGGGCACATGAGACTTAAGAACTGATGTCTCAGGGTGACGGGCGCATTGTGGTGTCACGCTGTTTTGGGTGACACAGCATCTGTTATGGGCACACGTTTCACTTACCATCAGGTGAACGTTTTGCTCGTTCCGTCACTTTTATGAAATAAAAAAAAAAAGCCCTGAATTGTGGTAAGTGTTATGTAATTATCGATCATTAGGGATACAAAAAATCATTAGGTACTACACCTTGACATGACATAGCGTTTGATAAAGTCACGGTAAGAGTCCAGCTCATAAAACATTGCGACCGAACCCCTGAGATCCTCCGTCAGTTCAAAATCAACTTCGCAAAGGCACGACCCAGCGTTCCCCGCCTCGGTCAGGTACTCCTTGCAAGTCTGCTCCAGCACGTCGAACTTTATACAATCGGTATAGTTCACGATGAATTCTTTTCGAATTTCCTGCGAAGGTTAAACGTCATCATTTCAGCCTATCACTAAGCCACTGCTGAACATAGGCCTCCGACATAGATTGCCACAAGCTTGTAGCTCTCCTTTTGGTTTTTCCATATTTGCCACGCTTGGCGGGCGGGTTGGCAACCGCAGTTTATTTCTTCGAGAGAAAGAAACACATTTATTCACGGACTTATCACAATAGATACAAAACAAAACAAGAAAGAAATGGAATTACACAGAACATAAAATAATATTGTCCAAAATTAACAAAAGTGAAAAAATTATATACATACATACATAAGATCACGACTGTATCACGTAAGGGGTAGTCAGAGACTGGGCACTCAATGCAAAAACAGATGACTGCCACAATCCACGTTTCACCAAAACAATATAATTCACTTGGCGTGATAGGTGGTGAGCCCATCGCCACCATGCGCTGTTGGGTGCACAGTGCAGTTTTATTCCTTACTCGCATTTTACGAGATCCAATGGATGAGATGGAGTGGTAGTATTCTTTTAACGAGCCGCCACCACACGGCAAAAATTATATAAAATGAGTCTGTGTAGCAGCATAAGACTGAAGTGTGAAATGGACAGGCTCAGTAAAAATCGAGATACAGAGACTTTAGTTGCTCTCTTCCATGTTTAGATGTTTCAGGAAGATGCTGCTGCCCATCTCCTGGTTTTAATTTTCCCTTTGTCGACTTTTACCGACACCCACGGGACGAGATGGGGTGGTAGATTTTCTAAAGCTTTTAAAAAAAAATGATCCACAGTATTTCTCATGTATCGTGGGTACGTTTCACAGACACATATTTCACATGCACAACACAAGCAAACCCGAAAACCAACAGTTGTGTGTTTCGCACAAATGTTGGTTCGGGCTGGAATTCGAGCCCAGAACCCGCAGCGTAGAAGTCAGGTACGTTAACGGCGGCCACGCGTCGTTCCCGAACGATTGACGAAAAAGATTGATGGGGCCAGTGTGAATGGGCAAGCCGGTAAGGGCCGACTTTTTTCTCGTTTGGTAATCCCGCGCGGATGGCATGGATTAGGCAGCATAACCCCATTCACTGGTGGTAGGATTCCTATGCAGGAATCCGTCTATGTAGGTACCACCCCAGGGCCAGTTATTCTGCCGTGGAGCAGTAGTGTGCAAACATTACTGTGTTTCGGTCTGAAGGGTACTGACAGCTAGCGTAATCACTGGGCATATGAGACATAAGAACGTATGTCTCAGAGTGACAGGCGCAGTGTGGTGCTACACAGAAATATTGTAGGTAACACAGCATCTGTTATGGGTAGACGTCGCACTAACCATCAGGTGAACGTTTTGCTCATCTCGTCACTTTTTAAAATAAAAAAATAACCCCTCAGTCGCGGGGGCAACAAAATTTTGCTGTTTTTTGTTTGACTCCTACCGGCTAAAAGCCCACGGTGCTCCTCTCGTTGCCATTAGTCCACTACCGCAGTCCTGACGGCGATGGCCGAAGGGGCCGTCAGGTTTTTCTGGGGATGGAGCTATAGTTCTCCATCTATTGTCCAGGAGCGTTTACATCCGTGGCGGTGAACAACCTACGTATCCGCCGCCTGTACCTATTTAATTCATTCTCCCCTTTCTTCTTCACCATCATTGAGAGGAGTAGTATTTAACCCTACTTGTGATAGGATTCCTATGCATAGGAAGGTACCACCCCAGGGCCAGTTATTCTGCCGTGAAGCAGTAGTGTGCAAACATGTGTTTCTTATTGTATTAAGTGACGAAACGAGCAAAACGTTCACCTGCTAGTAAGTGCAACGTTTGCCCATAACAAATGCTGTGTCACCCAGAACATTTCTGTGTGACACCACACTGCGCCCGTCACCCTTAGGCATCAGTACTTAAGTCTCATATGCTCTGTGAATGCACTAGCTCACAGTGCCCTTCAAACCGAAACACATTAATGCTTGCACACTACTGCTTCACGGCAGACTAACTGGCCCTGCGGTGTTATCTACCTAGACGGATTCATGCATAGTAATCCTACCACCAGTAAGTATCATTAATATATTTATGTATGTAATCACAATAAAATACTTTATTGCGATTACATACATAAATGCATGAGAGACTCAAGAACTAATGTCTCAGGGTGACGGGCGCAGTGTGGTGTCACACAGTAATTTTCTGGGTGACACAGCATTTGTTATGGGCAGACGTTGCACTTACCACCAGGTGAACGTTTTGTTCTACTCGCTCGTCCTTTTATCCAGTTAATAAAATCCTGAATAGCAGTCATCGTCGTGTCAGCCTATCACTAGTCCACTGCTGAACATAGTTCTCCCCCATACAGTGCCATAAAAGTTAGTAGTTCTCATTTTGGGGGGATTTTGCCATAGTTGCCACGCTTGGCAGGCGAATTGGCAACCGCAGTTTATTTATTTAGATGTTTCAGGAATATGCTGCTGCCGATCTCCTCGTTTTGATTTTCCCTCAGTCGAGTTTTACGACACCCACGGGATGAGATGGGGTGGTAGGTTCTCTTAAGCCGCTACCACACGGCATACCACCAGTAAACTTGACAACTCACCTTATCCTGGGGGGATAATAAACAGACGCCGGATATAAATAAACATATTAACAGCACCCCATATAATCCTATTGCCGTCTCAGTCGCAGTCGGTTCTGAAACAAAATACAAATAAGTAGCGTATCTTCTCCAAAATGGCGGCGACGTGGTTCACCACCGGTCACTCGTATCTTGCGAGGGCGAAGTTGGGCTACGGATGCGATTCTGGCTACCGCTTCACCATCATCATTTCAGCCTATCTTAGTCCACTGTTGAACATATGCCTCCCCCATAGATTGCCACAAAACACGGTCCTGAGCCACCTGCAACCATCGATTTCCAGCAAAACCGTGCAGGTCGTCGCTCCATCTAGTGTGGGGTAGCCCTACTCTGCCTACGAGGTTGCCACTAGAGAACATTTCTTCCCCATCCGTTATCGGTTCTCCGAGCTATATGGCCAGCCCATTGCCACTTCAGCTTGCTAATCCTTACCTATCTAGCCCACCGCTTATATGGGAAAAATGCGTGTATGTATGAGAAAAAGGCGTGTATGTATGTATCTTCTCCGTCTATCTATCGAGATGGCAATAACTTTATGTTACCATTTCATTTTGTATAGACTGTAATCTGTCTGTAGTCTGTAATTGCTATTTCGTTAGTACACGCCTTGCATATTAAACGCTGTTGCGTGTGTTTATGTTTTTTTATGTACTTTGACTTTCATCAAACTTAAGTCAACCTGAACCCACTAACCGTAACCGAAAATGCCCGCAAATGCGAATAATTGTCGTCGACATTCGCGAATGTCAGTGCGAATATAGTTAATAATTAACATAACAGTATAGTTCGGCATAACAGTTCTATGTCGAACTAGTTCGCTCTTTTAGTTCACGAGTTCTTTAATTAAAAATACACCACTAAATTTTAAATAGTTTTAGAAAAAAAAAGAACTATCATTCGTAATGTCATATTTTTTTTTATTGTATAAAGTGACGAAACGAGCAAAACGTTCACCTGATGGTAAGTGCAACGTCCGCCCACAACAAATGCTGTGTCACCCAGAATATTTCTGTGTGACACCACACTGCGCCCGTCACCCTGAGACATCAGTTCTTAAGTCTCATATGCCCAGTGATTACGCTAGCTCACAGTGCCCTTCAAACCGAAACACAGTAATGTTTCACACTACTGCTTCACGGCAGAATAACTGGCCCTGGGGTGGTACCTACCTAGACGGATTCCTGCATAGGAATCTTACCACCCGGCAGGCTGAGCTTAGGGACGATGTGTATATGCCCCAAAAAATATAATGAGCCTCGTATCGTGATACCTGTAGGAGATATGTCGACTTAAAGAATTTGCTTAAAACTCACAGGTAACTACCCTGTTATACTGCTGATCGAGGGAGGCAATGTTTTTCCATTCTGCTGCCATCGAAAGAACTCGCAAGTACTAGGATAACATGAATTAAGGAAATCTGTTGCTAAGTAAATCTGTTAATATGACTCCGTAGTAGGGTAACGTAAATTAAATGGAGAAGAAAACGTATTTTGAATTTGTCTGGTTCGGGGCAACGACTTTCTGAGTTTGGGTTGCGTAAAGTTTTACAAAACAAATAATTTTACAGTTTCGTATGGACGTTTTCAGTATTCAATTTTGTCATTAATGCTTCACCGTTGTGTTTATCAGATCAAAGTAGCACGGGTAGGTGCCGGTTTTTCATACCAATTATAATCGATAATATATGAATAACGTTGTATATATACTAGCGGACCAGACAGACGTTGTCCGGCCCGAACTTTGGCTTGCCTGCTGTTACCAGATTCAGCAAACGATTTTTCGATGTTCGAATTATCGATAAACTATATACTAAGTGAGTTTGGTCATTTTCCTAGAACTCTATCGCAGCGCCACTTAACGGGTCCGATTCTGAATATAAACAATCCAGGGAACGACACAAGCACACACAAAAAAATTCATCAACATCGGTCCAGACGTTTATGAGGAGTTCAGTGACGTACACACGCACAGAAGAATTATAAAGGTAACTACATATTATAGGGCCGTAGTGGCTTAGGGGCTAGGCGCTCGCTTTAAATTTCATTGTACGCGAGTGACCTGGGTTCGATTCCCGGAGCCGGCACCACTAAGACTGTTAATTGCAATTTTAAGTGGTGATTCACGACGTGCTGGGCGGTGAAGGAAAACGTCGTGACGGAACCCGCATGTCTGAGAAATAATAATTTTCGAAGACGCGTCCTTCTCAGCTCCAAAAAAAAACCCTCTCGGAAATGAGAGGAGGCCTGTGCTCAGCAGTGGGTAATAGGCTGTTACTTCACTTTTTTTATATAAATGTTTACGTTTCTTATTTTAACTGAAACAAAAATGTTTAACAGTTATTCTGCCGTGAAGCAGTAGTGTGCAAACATTACTGTGTTTCGGTCTAAAGGGCACTGTGAGCTAGCGTAATCACTGGGCATATGAGACTTAAGAACTAATGTCTCAAGGTGACGGGCGCAGTGTGGTGCTACACAGATTTATTCTGAGTAACACAGCATCTGTTATGTGCAGACTTTGCACTCACCATCAGGTGAACGTTTTGCTCGTCTCGTAACATTATCAAATAAAAAAATTAAAAAATGTAGTACGTACTTGTCTGTACACACATCTGAACCTAGTACTTCTGCTACTGGTCACATAATTAATAATGTTGAATGGTTTTTTTTTTATTAAACTTTTAATAGAGAACAGTCGCCATAGGGCTAGGTTAGTTTTCGTATAATTTTGGCGCCAATTAAAGGTCTAAAGCCTGATAACTTCATTAAAAAAAAACAATTTGGAAAAATTTGTTCAAGTCTATGTCATAATTAACTTTAAAAAAAACAGTTCTTCTTTTTTGATCCTGTCAATTAGCTATCAAATCGCGCCATTTTTGCTTAAGTCGAGTGAATGATTTAATTATAATAAAGACTGAATTTCGATCGCCAGTAATATGATAGTTGACCTTTACTGAAGATTTGCCGGACTGATGGAGGCGAAACGAAAAGTACAATTTTGGTTTTGAACTGAACTTTCCAAACACTGTACATTTTCACGAGCACTTCCTGCATAAAAAATCTATCAATATTATACGTCAAAACTCAAAATATGCACATGATTTACAAAATTCAATAAAAACTCCACCGCCACTTTTCGAGTTGGCGCCAAAATTCCTGCTTCTCTTATCAAGGAAATTGTTGTATAAAATGATTGCTGCAATGTTCGAAAACGACAGCTTTACACGCTGTGAGAATTATAACACGTATCAAACGATTTAAAAATATTCCCGCACCTTAACAGAGAAAGACATCTCGTCGACATGATCGAAATATCGTTCGTTTGGCAAACAGGATACGAGACAAGAAAAAAATATTTTGGGGAAATCAACCTTTCAGCAATCTCTGGTGGTAGGATTCCTATGCAGGAGTCCGTATAGGTAGGTACCACCCCAGGGCCAGTTATTCTACCGTGAAGCGGTAGTGTGCAAACATTACTGTTTCGGTTTGAAGGGCACTGTGAGCTAGCGTAATCAATGCACTGGGCATATGAGACTTAAGAATTGATGTCTCAGGGTGATGGGCACAGTGTTGTGTCGTCGTCGTCGTTTCAGCCTATCAATAGTCCACTGCTGATCATAGGCCTCCCCCATAGATTGCCACAAAAGTTTGTAGCTCTCGTTTTGGATCGATTTGGTTTTGCCATAGTTGCCACGCTTGGCAGACGGGTTGGCAACCGCAGTTTATTTATTCAGATGTTCCAGCAAGATGCTGCTAACCATCTCCCGGTTTTCATTTTCCCTCTGTCGTCTTTTACGAAATTTTCTCAACAGAACACAGAAATTTTTTGGATGACACAGCATTAGTTATGGGCAGACGTTGCACTCACCATCAGGTGAACGTTTTGCTCGTTTCATCACTTTATGCAATAAAAAAAAATCTCGCTCTATTTGAAAGCGTTTGGTGGAAGAGAAGTTGCACGGAAGCAACGGAACAGCGACGAAGGTACGGTACCCAAGTTGAAACGATGCCATAGGCAAGCCCGTCTCACTTTTGCAAGGTATGAAAACTGACAGTCAAACAGTGGGAAAACGTTATTTTTTGTGATCAGATTAAAACAAGTGTGTTCTGATGGTAACGATACTTACGACGCCCTTCGTGTAAAGCATTCGAGTCCAAGTACGCAAAAGTGAAATTAAAGCATGACATAAAAATTAGAGGACATGTCCAACTCCATAACCAGAAAAGCATCCTGGTTATGGAATTGGACCTGTTACGCTAAAAGAAGGAAACATGTTTGTAGAAAGTGACGAAACGAGCAAAACGTTCACTTGTTGGTAAGTGCAACGTCCGCCCACAACAAATGCTGTGTCTCCCAGAATATTTCTGTGTGACACCACACTGCGCCTGTCGCCCAGAGACATCAATTCTTAAGTCTCAAATGCCCAGTGATTACGCAAGCTCACAGTGCCCTTCAAACAGAAACATAGTAATGCATGCACACTACTGCTTCACGGCTGAATAACGGGCCCTGGGGTGGTACCTACCTAGACGGATTCCTGCATAGAAATCCTACCACCAGTATATTCAATGGAACATCTTTTATGAGAGAGCTGTTCGACGTACTGCCGTGTGGTGGCGGCCAGAGAATCTACCACCACATCTCATCCCGTGGGTGTAGTAAGACCGACAGGGGGAAAATTAAAACCAAAAGATAAGCATAGATAGCAGCATCTTTCTGGAACATCTGAATAAATAAACTGCGGTTGCCAACCCGCCTGCCAAGCGTGGCAACTATAACAAAATCCGCCCAAAATGGGAGCTACAAACATTTGTGGCAATCTTTAGGGAAGGCCTATGTTCAGCAGTGGACTAGTGATGGGCTGAAGTGAGTGAGTGAGAGCACGACGTTGGAGGATGCAATTGTATCGCTCTGATAGTGTAAAAAATTTATAGTCAATGCCTCACCAGTGTAAGGCAGTAATTAAAAACTGTGAACTAAATATTAATTTTAGTATAAAATGTATTTATTTGCCTTTTTTAGTCTGCATTCAATTTATCTATACTAATATTATAAAGAGGATAAAATTTGATTTCTTTGTATGTTTGGTTGTAATGAATAAACTCAAAAACTACTGAACCGATTTTAAAATTTTTTCATCTATATACAACTAAATTATCACCGACTAACATGAGTTGTATTTAATTTTAAAAAAAAACCGAGATCCCTTCGAAAAATACTATGATGTAACTCAAGGTATCAAAAATGTACTAATAAAAGTCATTCAGTATGCGAGTGACCTGGTGTTGGTTCCCGGTGCCGGCACCACTAAAATTGTTAATTGCAATTTTAAGTGCTGATTTACCACGTGCTCGGCGGTGAAGGAAAACATCGTGAGGAAACCTGTATGTCTGAGAAATAAAAAATATTTCGAAGACATGTGAAGTCCGCCAACCCGCATTGGAGCAGCGTGGCGGATTCTTCCTAGCTCCAAAACCCTCTCAGACATGAGAGGAGGCCTGTGCTCAGCAATGGGACATTTATAGGCCGAAACTATAAAGTCATTATTTGGCGTGCCCTGCAAAAACTAAAGTAAGAAAAATCCCGCGGTGTGAGCGAATAGACAGCGAACTACGAACTATTTTTTGTAAACTACAAACTATTGAGTAGTGGTTTGTTATTTTAATAATATTTTTTTTTTAATTTAAAGCTTTGAAACGCTCTATAAAAAATACAACTGCCGCGGTGTCTCTCGAACACCGCGCCGCCGCCCGGCTCCATGCGACTTGGGCATCATCGAGATGCGCGGCTCCCTTTGCGCAGCGGTCGAGAGTGGTCGTTTTATTTTGCTACCACCAAATCAAATATTGGCTATATTTCATGGCTTATGTTCCCATAAACAAAACATTTTGGTAAAATAACGTAATCATATCTGACCCGCTGCAGAGCCGCAGATGAGAACAGTCGCTACAAAAAATGTTAGTATAAGGAATTGTGGTTGTTCTATTTGTCCAAATAAAGTACTAATTTATCTTTCTAATATCTATCTACCCGTGCGAAGCCGGGGCGGATCGCTAGTTTACTATAAGTTTCATTTGAAACAGTTCTAGAATAATTTATTAATCTTTTTTAATTCTTTTTTTATTTTTCATTTATTTATTATGACACACCAATAGAATTACATACTAAACATTGTTTCAAAGCAACAAATATAATCTAAATATATTCTTATATTAATGCCAATTATAGGCGTGTACAACATTCGTTTTATAATGAAGACTTGTTATTACTTGTTATTTACGATTGCATTAAAATTACAATTATTAATAATATTAAAAAATCGCTATACTTCTACTACACTACTACTATATTAACTAAGACCTACGATAATTTTGTTTTTCTTTTTTTTATTTTAATTATTTGTCCAGCTTCATTATTATTTAAATTTGTTACTGTTGACAAGAAATGAATTTTTTAAAGAATAGTGATTTTATAACCCTATTCCTGATACAGTTTGCTTGATCCATGTGGCTATTTCATGACATGTCTAATTACGAGAAGGAACAAGGAACACAAAACTACATGTAACATGATTTTGATTAAAATTCGTCGAGCTACTAATCGTTCTTAATTAGATAACCATCACTGTTAATTTCCATACAAGTTATATACGAGGATAAAGCTATTTTTATATAAAAAATATTTTATACTTACTCGTATAACAATATTTTATAATTAAAGTAAATTTTTATACTAATTGTGTTTTGTATGAATATGCTAATGCGAATATTCGTTACATCACTAGCGTATGTATGTGTTTTTTATAATAACTCTTAATCAACTTATAATAACACATTATCTTTTTCTATTTTCTTCTCTATGTATGTGTATATAAACGCGATTTACTTCTGACTCATCACGATATCTCCGTAACTACAAAACCTATTGACTTGCATTTTGGCATACATATACTTTCCCCGAAATCGACACCAACTAAGAACGGATTTTACGAACATTACTTTACTTTTAGTGAGGAAACGTCCTGCGAAGGGAGCGTGGCAGTAACTTACGAGTAAAAAAAACCGGCACTGTAATTATTTAGTTTTCTAAAGTTTTTCTTAAATTCATTCACAATTTATAACAGAGTTAGCACGACTGCATGTGTTTTTAACAAAATTCCATGCATGTGGTTTCTATTTTCCAGTGGAGGTGTTCTGAAAATACCTTTGAAAATATTTCAATATAACTAGTATTCTATGCGAGTAGTGAACGAATCTAGTTAAAACAATGCCCTTAAAACTAAAATGAGGTATGAGTAATACTCACTTCTGAGCGCCATATTATACAAATATTGTGAAACATAATCTTTAAACAAATTAAATAAGAATAAGTTTCAAATTAATATTAAATAGAGAGATTCACAACTTGTATAGTTTTAGTAAAGACACATTTCAACACAATTTTTCATCACGTGTTTTGTAAACATTTACGACATTATATTATTACTTATTTATTGACATTAAGAGCACAACAGAGTATTTTTAAAAGGGAAACCAAAGTCCCAAATACAAAAGAATATTATTGGGTGAAATTACATTACATATACTAAACCACACTTTAATCAGACAACCTTGAGACCTTGACTCATAGGCTCTAGTCACCAGGTATTTTTTTGCAAAAGAAGGACTTAGTTCACCAAGTATATATCTATATAGCATAGTTTCTAAATATTAATTTCTTCTGTGATATACATAAAACAATACAAATTTAAATAATTAAAAACGATTGAAAAAAAATTAAAAAAGGGGCTTCCTGCAGGGCTTTATTTCACCTATTTCTTCTTGGGACATGAAATCTCATTATAGAAAATGACTTACAAACGTAGTAGACCCATATTTGCAAACAACTATTTTAAATTAGATTTAAAAAAATACCTTTTTATTACATACTTCATACGACATAAAAATAAAACGTCCGAGTCCACAATCTTCAAAATACATGCTATTTGTACTCCCCGAATTATAAATAAAACTCATCAAAGATTTCTAGTGTTGTAAAGTAACATACATAGATGGCGTTGTGAATAATGGCATCTACACATATTGTTACAATTTTTCCAAAATTTGTGCTAAACCACAGGCAATTATTTATATTAATATTAATTAAAATATGTCTAGGTCTGAAGCTAGTTTCAAAGGTGATGGTAGTTAGTATTAAAAATGTTGAAATAGCTGTTAATAAATTATATTTTTAATGTAAAGCAGTGCTCGCATTATTGTTTTATACTTCTCCAGCTTTTCCCCGCGGTTGCAGCAATGTATAAGTTTTAAAATTTGAATTCATTACCTAATCCTAAACCTAGTCATTAAAAAAAATCTGTATGCATTTATTTAGTCGTGAAAAATTTCTCGCTGGACTTTCCAGTGTAATTTTACTCTATGCGTTGGATATTTTGGCGCCAATTCGAAAAGTGGCAGTAGTATTTTTATTGAATTTTGTAACTTCTGTATTTGTTTTGGGTTTTGATGTTTAATATTGATAGTTTATCATGCAACAAGTGCAAGTGTACAGTGATTGGTTAATTTAATTTAATATCAAAATTGTACTTTTCGTTTTGTCTCTATCAGTCGAGCAAGTCTTCACTTACACTCCTTAAATTATTTGTAGAATTATTTGTAGTAGGTAACTATTAGGCAGTGATCAAATGTGCTAAATTCTGAACTGTATGTTATTTTTATAAGCATCTGTCCCCTACTTTAATATATCGCGACGTATTTTGTATATCATTTAGAATCGACAGTGTAGTCAATTATAATAAGTGAATCGTATCCAGCTTGTATTTAAAAATACTACGGATCGAATGGCTGTCTCCCCGAACAAGGTGTTCGAAGTGTTAAATCAAGATTTTTCCTCTACTAAACTACTACTTATTGAATTATATTATGTAAATTATTAATTCTGTCTATTATACGCAACTTAGTGCTGATGGGGGGAGGGGTAACCAGGCTTGATAAAGTACGTAGGAAGCTTTAAAGTTGCACCAATCAAAGAGCTCTCAATAACTCAGCCTCAGATGGTATCGGCATGTAAAAATACGCCTCGTAGATCATGAGGTCCAAGTTGCCTTGAACCTACCGGAACAATAACGCGGTAGAGGCCGGCCCTCATTCGACTTGGTAGTCAAACATAGTGAGAGACCTCCAGCAAGCCCACTTGTCAGAACCGATAATCCAAGACAGATTATCTTGGCGCAGAAAAGACCCGACCTCATGTATTGGGAAAAGGGAAGGACAAAGAAGAGAAATCATTGTAATATAATCATCAGCTTACACTGTTTCCGAAGCAAGTGGAAAGATGTGGCTCTCATACTGCCCATTATCGACTATGTTGATGTGTGTTACCCAGACCTGTCTCAACAACATCTTAACACATTGGATCGTCTCCTCAATAACTGTATCAGATACATATATGGTCTCCGTAAATATGATCATGTATCTCCCTTTCGTAATCAGCTTAACTGGCTGCCTATTCGTCAGCGCAGATCTGTTAGAATACTCTGCACCCTTTTCACGATACTAAACGATCCATGTGCTCCTGAGTATTTGAAAGCTAAATTTCAATACCTGGGAGATTCTCATGACTGTTTTCTCCGTTCTTCGGATAATCTCAAGTTGCTCACACCCTTGCACCGTACTGGTTACATATCTCATTCATTCACCTTAACGGCTATAAGACTCTGGAACGATTTACCTCTTGACATTAAAAAAGCTCCTAACAAATTTGCTTTCAAAAATAAAGTCCGGGAATACTTTAAAAATTCATTACTAGTTTGATTTTTCTTTCCTGTTTCGTGTGTATGTATATTTATATAAATATGTATGTTTGTGTATATTTATGTAGGTATATGTATATATATGTATGTATGTATATGTAGTGTTGTGTATGTATATTTTATCTGTTTATGTATTTATAATCATATTATTTTATTTTCTTCTTATTGTTAGCTGCACCGCCTATCATCATATTGTTTATTCTCTGCTTTGCCTCATGGTTGACTGGTAGAGAATGCCTTTAGGCATTAAGTCCGCCATATGTACCACTTGTGCATGAAAGGTTAAATAAATAAATAAATAAATGTGGTCTCTGCCTACCCCTATGGGAAAGAGGCGTGACTGTATGTATGTATGTATTGAGTAGTACTAGTGGTCGCCAAATGGTCAACATTCGTGCATAATTCATTAAGTTTTTTATTGAATTTAATGTATTTGTAGCACATGTTATATACAACCATACCCTAGCACATGTTATATACAACCATACCCTAGCACATGTTATATACAACCATACCCTAGCACATGTTATATACAACCATACCCTAGCACATGTTATATACAACCATACCCTAGCACATGTTATATACAACCATACCCGGAAACCAACAATTTGTGTTTTATCACAAATGTTCGCTCTGGCTGGAATCGAATCCAGGACCCGCGGCGTCAAAGTCAAGTATTCTGACCACTAGGCCACGCGGTCATTTTATATATATATGACACTGCTAATACAAAACTGTAGTCAAGAAATAACAAAAGGTTATCTTTGCTACGCCCTCAGACCAAGAATTTACTGGTGGAAGCATTCCTATGCAGGAATCCGTCTAGGTAGGTACCACCCCGGGGCCGGTTATTCTGCCGTGAAGCAGTAGTGTGCAAACATTACTGTGTTTCGGTCTGAAGAGCACCGAGAGCTAGTGGAACTGGGAACAAATGAGACTTAAGAACTAATGTCTCAGGGTGACAGGCGTGTGCGCAGAAATGATCTGGGTGACACAGCATCTGTTATGGGCAAACGTTGCACTTACCATCAGGTGAACGTTTTGCTCGTTTCACGTTTCACTGTATCCAAGAAAAATAAAACAAAAGACAAATAAGAAAGACGGACACTAGAATAGAATAGAATATTTTTTTATTCAATATAGATCATTTTCATAATATTTATTGAACGTCATTTTTTTTAAACTACACTGGTTCGCAAAGAAATGCCTCTGTCCCGGGAAGAACTGGTAAGAAACCCAGCGGAATTTTTTTTCAGTCATTTTAAATATACAATTACAGCAGTTTTATAAAGATGTAGAAATAGCTTGGCCGCGATCACCTCATTCACTGGGGTTATCATCATCCATGTATTTCTTAATATTATAATAACCTTTCTAAAAGTCTTTGTTTAACAAATAGTTTGAACTTTTAATTTGTAAACACTCCAGTGACAAGTACGTCAGTTTACTTTCGGCTGTAATAATGGCGGCAAAGAAGAGTGCACAGAACTTGGTAATACATTTATTATCACATGAAACAACATCGGAACTTTGAGTTCGCAGTAATTCAATTACATTTATTATATACATCTATAAAGCTTTGTTATAAAATAAAATCTAATATCTCGACGCAATAATGGACGAAGTTAGTTGCTCAGATAGGGTTACCAGTTTCCAAATTGTTATATAATAAAATTTATTACAGCACAGTTTTTTTACATTAATCTTGTGCGTTTTAGATTCATCTCATCCAATGGATGGATGTAAGGAATTAAACTGCACGGTGCACCCAACAGCTTGTGGTGGCGATGGGTTCACCACCTATCACACCAAGTGCATTATATTGTTTTGGTTATATGGCTTGTGGCAGTCATCTGTTTTTGCAATGAGTGCCCAGTCTCTGACTACCCCTTATGGGATACAGTCGTGATCTTATGTATGCATGTTTTAGAGTAAGGATTTTATACCATGCGCAGTGTAATGTTTCGCCGGGACTTTTTATATTAAACATGGCAACCTCATCAAAAATCGTGTTTAATAAATAGACGTTCCAAGCTTTGTTCGGACGACAACACTTCCTACATAAACCATTTGATAAATATTTATGTAACAGCTAACACACAATAAGCCATTTTAAATATTGTAGAGGTTTTATTGTACTACTTATTATTATACAGAATCAAGCGTTACCTACGGTATGAGTTACAGTAAAGATCAAGTGCGTCGCCAGCCAATGGGCCACGGGGGGGGGGGGGGGGGGGGGGGGGTTAATTTTCGACCACGGCAACAATACTGTTGTAAGTTGGCTTGGCATTAGGTAAAACAAATCTAAAAATCGAGGAGGGCAGCTGCGCCTCCCTGCTCCCCCCCCCCCCCCTTGGCGACACCATTGGTAAATACATATTTTTTTTAATCTATCAGTGCACGCCTCGTAACGCTCATTCAACTTTTAACATGGAACATATTGCATCAGTATTAAATTAAAACAAAACAGGGGTTTATATTAACACCATGTGGTGGCGGCTTAAGAGAATCCCCGCCCGCCCGCCATCGGCCGACGGCGGCCGTATGTCGTAGAGTCTATGACACTAGATAATGCCTCGTTTTGGGGCGAAACACGTGTCGTGTTCTCGACTTCAGTGGTGTATATTATGTAGTGGTAGTATTGTAGTAGTTGGTGGAGGGTACCTGGTGGCGGTGTTAGTTGGCTTGTGCACGCTACTGAGGGAGGGCGGGCGGTGCTCTTCAAAAACTAGGTAATATACACCATTTTTATATTTTGCATGCGAATCTTAACAAATTAACTTACTTTCCTTCATTATAATGGATTTCCCGAAAGGTAACGCCTGATTCTATTAACTAGATTCAAGAAATGCAATTTTATTGCTATCAAATTAATTCCCTATTAAGAAACGAACAAGGGATAAATAAAATTAAGTAAGCTATATAAAAATTCAGAAAGAGTATAACTAAATGTTATTATTTCTTACATAAATAAATAAAATTAATATAATACAGATTTTTAGATAACTTAATATCTAACAATTTAAGTTAATTTTTTAGATTTCAAACGTTTCAAGTTAAATACTGTTTCATAAAAATTATTTTAAATATAAAATATCCACAAAAAATAATGAAAGATACTTTTTAAATTCGAATAATTTGATTGACAAAGTTTTTGGTCGAAAAAGTTCAAAGGACGAGAAGTTACAGTACGTGAAATTATTGAATTTTAGATTTGTTAGTATTATTTATTCATGGCAACAGCATTTTGCCAGTGGCCGACTTTTGGCGCCAACACAAAGCGGCAGTATCTTTATTGAATTTTGTAATTTCTGTATAAATTTTGCATTTTGATGTTAAATATTGATAATTTGCTATGCAGCAAGTGCAAGTGAAAGTGTGCAGTTATTGGAAAATGCAATGCAAGACCAGAATGTACTTTTCGTATTGTCGTCATCAGACCAGCAAATCTTCAGTTAAACTGTCATATTGCTGTCGATCAAAATTTTAAGTGCTGCTTGAAGATTGCTACTGTGTAAGAATATGTTACGTAAATAAATAATCTCATCACGATATCTCCGAAACTACAAGACTTGATTTTGGCATACAAATTCCTTTTCCGACATAAGACACCCACTAAGACCCGATTTCACTGATCGCTTTGGAAACCAAGTTTAATGAAACCACGTTTTACTTAACTGAGTTCATATGTATCATTTGATCTCGGTTTTCGTCTAACCGATTTCACCGATTCCATTTTGATAGCGTTTAGAAAAACGAAGTTTACACGAAATATCGTCACAATCTATAAAAAGGCGATTTATTTCGAATTTTGCGACATCAAACAGCCTGTTTTTATGCATAGGTCACATAGATATGCAAACAATAAATAATTTTTGTATTGAAGGAAGGTAAGTTACTTTGCTAAGATCCGCATGCAAAATATAAAAATGGTGTATATTACCTAGTTTTTTGAAGAGCACCGCCCGCACTCCCTCAGTAGCGTGCACAAGCAAACTAACACCGCCACCAGGTACCCTCCACCAACCACTACAATACTACCACTAGATAATATACACAACTGAAGTCGAGAACACGACACGTGTTTCGGCCCAAAACGAGGCATTATCAAGCGTCATAGACTCTACGACAGACGGCCGCCGTCTGTCGGTGTTAGTTTGCTTGTGCACGCTACTGAAGGAGGGCGGGCGGTGCTCTTCAAAAAACTAGGTAATATACACCATTTTTATATTTTGCATGCGGATCTTAGCAAAGTAACTTACCTTCCTTCATTATAATGGATTTCCGCAAAGTAACGCCTGATTCTATTAACTATAGTAATTTTTGTGTTTACATAGTTGTGAAAATTGGGCGTTCAGAATTTGAACCGCGTTTAGCATTGACTGCGTTCATTTGATGTTGATGAAATGAAAACTGTAGCATTGAACTCAGTTCAACGCTTAATCTTCGATTTTCTTGAACTGATCGCGTTTAGTTTCAACGGTGAAATCCGCCCTAAGAACCGATCTTACGAACATTTACACCTAAATGGGCGAACGGGCCGGACACATTACACAGCGAAGATAACGTAACAGCTAGTATTTTATTTTATATTTTAGATAAGTAACAACCTTCATTCTTTTCCGCCACTTTTCGAGTTGGCGCCAAAAGATCTCAATTAGTTATGTCTGTGTCCGCCAAAAAAAAAGGAAAAAGCCCTAAGACCATAGACTAAATTCATGTTATTTATTATACTGGTATACATTCGAGTCCATCGTAAAGCCTTCAGCATGAAAGCGATAGAAATAATCACATATACTTTTTTAATACTAAAGAAAACACAAAACGAAAAAGAAAGTAATAGACATAGTACAATATTTATGACATTTGCTACCTAAAATTATATTTGTGCAACACACATAACAACTCTGGCAACCCTTTCAGGACAGACACGATCATTTATAAAATAGTATATTTGAATCTATATTAAAACTGCAAATAAATAGACTCCAAGCACAAAAACACTAAAATTAAACTATTTTATTAAAACTAAATTAACTAGATATGCTCGGCGACCTTTCCGGGAAGATTTCGTGCAATATCCGGTAGCAGTCATCCCAGGGTACGACTTTGGCCTTCACTTGAGGGTTTGGAGATGCCAAGGTCTTCTTAATGAGGTCGTCTAATGGGTAGCCTCGACGGGGAAACACTTTTGCCTGTAATAGTGAAAAGTTACACAACTGTTATTAGGATATATAGGCAGAGGAACTTCTTCATCATCATAATTTCAGCCTATCACTAGTCCACTGCCGAACATAGGCCGTCCCTTTAGATTGCCACAAAAGTTTGTAGATCTCATTTTGGGTGGATTTTGCCATACTTGCCACGCCTGGCAGGCGGGTTGGCAACAGCAGTTGTTTCTTCATATGTTTCAGGAAGATAATGCTGCACTTCTTCTGCTTTTATTTTGCCTCTGTCGACTTTTATCTCACCCACGGGACGAGTTGGTAGTGGTGGATTCTCTTAAGCCGCTACCACACGTTGCATCGGAATTGTCACATTAACCAGATCCATGTGGTAAGAGAAGATGAGGAAGAGCGGTAAGAACCCTTTTCCTTAAAAATTAAACAGATTTTGACCTGGTGGTAGGATTCCTAAGCAGGAATCGGTCTAGTGGGGTACCAGCCCAGGGACAGTTGTTCTGCAGTTGTAAGCAACAGTGTGCAAACATACTGTTTTGGTCTGAAGAACACAGAGTATAATCACTGGGCATATGAGGCTTATGAGGCTTATGAACTGATGTCTCAGGGGACGAGCGCAGTGTGGTGTCACAGAAATGTTTTGGGTGACTCATCATTTGTTACGGGCAAACGTTGGACTTATCATCGTTAACGTTTTTCTCGACCCGTCACTTTCTCTAATATAAAAAGAATGTGTCACCCCATTCCATTTCGTAGAGTCGACGTCGTATAAGGTGTACAGTAATCTTTAGTTCACCTGCTAAGCGAAGAGACTATTGCAAATCCTCCCAACTTTGGGAGAGGGTTATGTCCAGCCGTTTGTACGAGATGTTCCTGGCATTTCTCCTTTACGCCGTCTCTAGTCTCAATGCTGAGCACAGGCCTCCTCTCCTTTCTGAGAGGGTTTTGGAGCCGGGAAGAGTCCGCCACGCTGCTCCAATGCGGGTTGGCGGAGTTCACATGTCCTCGAAATATTTCTATTCCTCGGACGTGCAGGTTTCCTCACGATGTTTTCCTTCACCGCTGAGCACGTGGTAAATCAGCACTTAAAATGTATAGAACAATTTCAGAGGTGCCGACACCGGGATCGAACTCTTATCACTCGCGTGCTATGAAATTTTAGGCTAACGCCTGGTCTCTGAGCTACCACGGCACTCTTTATTCACTGAAACATCAAAATTGGATTACAAAGGATACTGGAGCTCTGCGCTAGAGAGAGATTCCGCAACTCCCTTTTCTTCCTTATGTCGTGAGAGTCGACTGAAGGTAAGGCAATGCCTGGAATCTCATGGATTCAGACAGTTGGCAGAAGAACTATCTAGAAAAACACCAGAACGGAAATACACAGACTGGTAAGGGGCGCAGTGTCGTTTCGAGGAGTCTTATTCTGAGATTACCAATCCTGCCAAGCGTAGTTACGACAACATACATACAACCACGCCTCGGTACGAAAGAGGTAGAGCTATTCTGCCGGACACCTATCGGCTGAAATCGACCTTTCATCCGCCCGGAAACAATAATTATTAACAGAAACTACACTTACGTGGGGTGGTAGATTGGTGGTGGGGCAGTAATCGTTCCTCCCATCACCACAGTAGACGATGTTGGCGTAAGAGCGCTGCGAGCACCACTGCGCCAGCGCCATGGACTTGCACAGGTTGGAGGGACAGCGAGGGCAGCTGGTCTGACGCATGCAGGGCTCTATGTAGAGGCGGTCGTTTTGCCAGAACGCCCTGTTGGTTATCACAGCAGACACCGCGTCCTGGAATGTTTTTTTTTATTAATCGCTGCCCACTACAGTTTCAGGGAGCCGTGTGTGAAGTGATTCCTAAAGTTCGAAAGCGTTTTAATGCTACCAAGTTATAGAGAACATTTTTCGTTGAAATGTGACATTTATCATGTGTCGGTTTAAATCCGCCATTTACCATCGATCAACTTGTTGATGTGAGAGCGCTGTTTCCAGAAATTTTGTGTAATTGCATTGTTACTTTGTTGTTTTTATTTTATTGCAGAGTTACGTTTTTTATCTTTTTTGTTTCGTTTTTTGTGATTTTGACATTCTCGTGGTTAAAAACATGAGTGAATTTTGAACAGTCTTGCTGTTGGTGTCACCTCGAATAGAGACGGTATTGTTTTCATTGAATTTTTTAATTTCGGTGCATATTTTGGGTTTTGATGTTTAATATTGATAGTTTATTGTGCAGCAAGTGCCTGTGAAGGTTTATCTAAGACCAGATTTTACTTTTTCGTTTTGTCTCCATCAGTCCAGCAGATCTTCAGTGAAAGTCAACTATTATTTCTCCGTTGATCGAAATATTGAACTATCTATTGTCACTCCCGTGACTGACTTGACATTGGCAGAATTCTATTGAGGGTGGCCAGAGTTACTCCGATGCATTAAAAAGAAGAGGAGAGTGACATTAATGTGTACATTAAATATACATTGTTTTTGAAGTGTAAACTTCATTACAATCGTTCCGATTTGTACCTCGATAAAAGGAAAAAGAAAGAGACGAACGTATTCATCTATAGGATTTGGCCTGCGAGAGAATGAGATCGAAGTATACAGTGTTTCCTATTTATATTTTCCCACAACGAACGAGGCGAGCAAAGCGTGTCTCGGCAGAGGCCGGAGAGAAAAAATATCTTATTACCCGACTACGGTGACGCAAAAATGAGGGTTATGATTTTGACCGGTATATGGGTATGTATGTATGTTCATCTGTTTTCTCATATCTTCTAAACTACTTATCATAATTTGACAAATGAGTTATCATTGGAAGAGTCTTAATTGTTCGCTGGTTTTAGGCTAACCGTGGCAACTATGGCAAATTCCCCACAAAATGGGGGCAACATACTTTTGTGGCAATCTATGGGGGAGGCCTATGTTCAGCAGAGGATTACTGATAAGCTGAAATGATGATGATGAATCAAGAGTGACAGCACATCTACATCATAATTCGTGGTGGGAAGGACGCAAGAATATTTTTATTTATTTACAAAATTAAATAAAAACACTACTGCCATTTTTCGAGTTGGCGCCAAAAGTGCTTCCAAATCTAATATCAATCACGACTTAAAACGACGTACATTTTTAAAATAAATTAGAGGACAGCGAATAAAAATAGTTTACTGAACATAAATAAATAGCATCGCCGAATTAAACCTGTCCGCATGCCAATTTACGGTTGTTCACATCTTAATGTTTTTAGTAAACTATGTTAGTTATTAAAGATGTCGTATTGCTACCGCAAACAGTCCATAGACAAAAGATATTTATTAGTTGTAGGAATCTTGCAGGAATCCGTCTAGGTAGGTACCACCCCAAGCCAGTTATTCTGCATCAATGTGAAGCAGTAGAATCATTGTGTTTTGAAATTCTATGAAACTAAAAAGAGACAGACGTATACATCTATAGGATTTAGCCTACGAGAGAATGAGAAAGAACACAGTATACAGTGTTTCCTATTGCATTTATATTTTCGCATTCGTCCAAATCTTCGATTTGTCCGTAGATTTTGCTCTAATTAGCTCAGCAACAAGATCAAAAACAGTAATTGTCGCTGTATTTCGAAGATATATTAATATCAAATCCAAACCAAAGCATTTATTTCATACTTTAGTTACCATACGGCACTCGTTTCATTTGTTGAAATTGAAAACTAGGAGTCTGTATAATATGTAATGTAATATGTAGACTAAAATGTGTAATAGTTTTTAAACTTGGTAAGAATATTATAATGAAAAAACCCTACAATTATCCTACTGCCGATACTCTGCATTCGTCTCATTCTCTCTAAGTTTAGTTTTCTGAAGGCTTCACTTCTACCGCGTGTGAACTGCACGCATATTTTTTTTATGAAAAAAGTAGCAGCAATCCATCCAGCAGTAATGTGCAAGCATTACTGTGTTTCGGTTTGAAGGGCACTGTGAGCTAGCGTAATCACTGGGCATTTGAGACTTAAGAACTGATGTCTCAGGGTGACGGGCGCAGTGTGGTGTCACACAGCAATATTCTGGGTGACACAGTCACTGTTATGGGCGGACGTTGCACTTACCATCAGGTGAACGTTTTTCTGGTTTCGTCACCTTCTACAATAAAAAAAAAAACGAGACGAGCAAATCTTTCACCTGATGGTAAGTGAAATCTCAAATGCCTAGTGAATACACTAGCTCTCTGTGCCCTTCTGACCGAAACACAGTTATGTTTGCACACAACTGCTTTACGCCAGAATAACTGGCCCTGCAGTGGAACTTACCTAGACGGATTCCTGAATCGGAATCCTACCGCCAATAAAATGTAGACTTGGAATCTACGTTACAGTCCAAGCTCACCTGCAGCCCGTGGGTCTTCAGCCAGTGATTAACGAACACGGTGTTGGCATCAGTTAGCACGAGGATGTCCCAGTCGTTCGCAGCCAGGGTCGAAATGAGCTCCTCGATCCCAGGCGTGGGACGCATAGACGCAATGCTGTCCAGGATATCGTCCGGATGCATGCCCGCCGAGTAAGCGTGTTCGAATACCTGGAAACAATCCATACTAATATTATAAACGCGAAAGTAACTCTCTCCGTCCCTCTGTCTGGTTGTTACAATTTGGCTTAGAGATAGCTTGCATCCTTGAGACGGACATAGGATACTTTTTATCCCGGAAAATCAAATAGTTCCAACGGCATACTTAAAAAACCTAAATCAGGTGAAGTCGCGGGCATCAGCTAGTTGATTATAATTAAACGCTGAAGTTAGTCGGATTAAATAGGACGTCTGACACCTAGGGATGCAACATCGATGTTAGGAAACATTGTTCTCACGACAAACATAGATGTTATAAAACATCGTAAATTAAAACGATACATCGATGTTTTTCCAATGTTTTTATTTTCTAAACCATCACACTCACGCGTGAAACCGCGCGTCACAGCTAATCTATTAATAAAATAAAATCATATCAATGGAGGTTATTTGATTTATACTTTTTAAATAGAAACACAGTATAAGTGTTAGGCGGAAGACGGATCTCGCTCGTGTCGACGTGCTACATTTTGTTGACCGAAAATGACGAGAGAGCAAAACGTTCAACTTGACTGTAAGTGTAACGTCTGCCCATAACGAATGCTGTGTCACCCAGAACATTTCTGAGTGCCACCTCACTTCGCTGGTCACCTAGAAAATTATTCTCAGTTCTTAATTCTCATATGACCCGTAATTAAACTTCGACCGCGTGGCCTTTTTTTTGTGCGTGGGGAAATTCTGCATGGATACCCGACTGGCCAGGGGGGCAGCCAGGTTATGTTGGACTCTTACCGACTCGAAACCCCACGGTGGTCTCCATCAGCGCTTAAGAGGGGTCACGGGATCTCCGTTCGGAACGCAACCGTGGCCTCTCTAACGCTTCGCTATGTATATAGCCCGACCCGGGGGCAGAATTCACTACCCCCAGCACTCTCACGGTGCTATCCCAATAACCCGAGACCACTTCGAGTCATCGTGCTCCCCGGGGTCGCTTTACTGGGCGTTCGGGTCCCCTATCCCGATTGCCCGCGATCCCGAAGGCCCCGTTTGTGGTAGGGGAACACCGTTTCTGATAGGAGGGCCGTGACGGGGCCCGCCATTGCCTCGGCGGCGTCGTCTCCGAGAGGGACGAGTGCGGAGTCGTGGTCGCTTCCACCGCAGTGAGAGCAGTTTGCCGTCGCCTCGCGTCCGATCTTACACCGATAATCACCGAAGCAGCCGTTCCCCGTAATTATCTGTGTGAGTCTGTAGGTAAGTCTTCCTCTTCGTCGCTGCATCCAGGCCTCGAAGACCAGCAGGACTGCACTGACGACGCGGTTGCGTGCATATTGCTCCGCGTGGAGCCGAGCACGCCACGTCGCCAATGCGCTGTCGTTCCTGCCGTTTGATGGACTCGAGCGCCTCATTTGGCTCACTACCACCGCTCTGGTGGAGGGTGCGGATCCGGTGGTACGCCCTCGCATCCATGTCCGCCAGTATGTCCGAGCCAGGACGGTCGCCGCCTCGAAAAGTACCGTGCGGTATCCTCGTACGATCCGTATGGCCTTCCTACGCTGGACGCTGTAGAGTTTTGTGCTGCAGCATCGGATGGATAGCCTTTTTGCCCATACGGGCGCCCCGTACAAGGCTACGGATCGTACTACTCCCGCATAGAGGCGACTTCCTCCCTCGTCCCCCCGAGATTGGGCAGCAGTCTGTGCATGGCACCCGCTACCCTCTCGATCCGAGGGACTAGGCGCTCGAAGTGTTCTTCGAAGCCCCAGCGACTATCCAGATGGAGGCCCAGGTATTTCATATACCGGCCCACTCTGACTTCAGACCCACCTACTCGGACGCACGAGTCGGGAGGTTCCTTGCTACGCGGCAATTTGTGGAACCATAGCGCCTCGGTCTAGTGGTACCTGACTTCTACGCCGCGAGTCCTGGGTTGTAATTGAAATGAAATTTATTTATTCTTCATCGTAAGAAATATAAATTTCGTTTGTCAAACGTCATTTTTTACAATCTACTACCGTTTCGTTATGAGGTTCCTCTGACGGAGAAGAACAGGCGAAACTCCGTAGGTGTCCTCTATTTTGTTATTTTCCAGCCTCCACCAACAGCACTTGTTCACAAGTATGACGCATGTGGCAGCCATCGCCCTCCTCGACCATGTTCAAGGGAAGTGGACGACCCGCCACAAGCAGAAGTATTTAAGCGAGCATGACGTACTTAAGTCTAATGTTAGGAACTAAAAGAATTAATTCTAAAGAGCACACCTACAATCTTCCGTAAGACCATTTACAATTTATTGTTTGCAAAAAAGTTACAGTGTAAATACTCTCTACTGGTGGTAGGATTCCTATGCAGGAATCCGTCTAGGTAGGTACCACCCCAGGGCCAGTTGTTCTGCCGTGAAGCAGTAGTGTGCAAACGTTACTGTGTTTCGGCTTGAAGGGAACGGAGAGCTAGCGTAATCACAGGGCATATGAGACTTAAGAACTGATGCCTCAGGGTGATGGGCACAGTGAGGTGTCACACAGAAATGTTCTGGGTGACACAGCATTTGTTATCGGCAGACGTAAAAGAAAAACCTATCCCTGCATAAAAATACATGTCACGTAGCTGCTTACAAAATAACAGTAACATCGTGTGGTAAGTCACTTGATGTCTGGATGGATACTTTCCAAGCTTCTTTATCATTGAAATAATCATTTATATTATAATATGCTTCAAAGCACAAACATTTTTTAATATAAGTTTTAAATTTAGTTTCTGTTAAATTCACTATATCTTCCGGAATTTTCTTGTAAATACGTGTACATCGAACGGTAAAAGAAGTAAAGAATTTTTTACTTTGTTAAGTCTAAATTTTGGATTATTTAGTTTATTTTTAGTTCTTAGTTTTCAATCATGATTGTCACTATTCTTGGGGAATAGTGTTATTAGAGGATGACGTTTCTGATTCATCAGATGAAGAGGCCCTTGAGGTGGACCTAGATGTCGCCTCACATGCCGAGATGAATGCCGGGAAAGTCGCAAGCATGCGGAAAGCATCTGGGTCTGTCGCCTGGAGATCGTCTTTCGAGATACCGCCGGTATTTTTTAAATTCCCCAAGAATAGTGTTTTAAATTTACGTACATGCATAACGTTTTCATAGATATACTGGCATGCAATTCCAGCGGGAGCTAACTTTTTGTGCTAAAAACACAAATTGTTGGCAGGTATGTTTAAATTGTGACCGTCTCCATGTTTCTGACACTGCATCCTAGCCTACCTCAGATCTTAGCGTACTGGTGGTGAGATTCCGTCTAGGTAGGTACCACCCCAGGGTCAGTTATTCTGCCGTGAAGCAGTAGTGTGCAAACATTCCTGTTTCCGTTTGAAGGGCACTGAGAGCTAGCGCAATGACTGGACATATGAGACTTAAGAACTTATGTCTCAGAGTGACGGGCGCAGTGTGGTGTCACACAGAAATTTTCTGGGTGATACAGCATTTGTTATGGGCAGACGTTGCACTTACCATCAGGTCAACGTTATGCTCGTTTCATCACTTTATCAAATAAAAAAAAACATGGGTTGGGACGAATGAGTGCCTTTGTGCTTCCGCGTACTCTGTGGCACTATAATATCTCCCGCACAGTTTATAGGTCCCGACAATATTCGGAAGTTGTCGCCGTGGTCGAAATCAGCCAGGAGATCCAACCACACTAGTTCCAAGTATCCTCCAGACCGAAACAGTAATGTTTGCACACTACTGTTCGATGACAAAATAACTGACACTGCGGTGGTACCCACCATGACGAATACCCGCATAGGAACCCTATCACCAGTAAAAGCTATAATCATACATATGTTGTATTGTCATGGGCCTTTCATTCGTGTGCGAAAGCATACGAACCGTACAAGAATAAAAAATATCGGTAGGAAAATTTAAAACATATACACGGAACATAAGGTTTGATAAATCGTTAAAATATATTTTCCGCTTCCGCTTATGCTTAGGACCAATCGTTCAAATGTAACCGCGTCGAAGGTCGACAGCGTATATTGATTTGAAGCCAAAACCAACGCGACTGTGTTATTTAGCGAATCTGTTATTTCGCTGAATTGCAGTAGAAATTATAATGAACCTTTGAAATGAAGTGGAAAGCTCAAGCATACAATCTAAACTATTATTACAAAGAGGAAACATTTGATTTTTTGTATGTTTGGTTGTAAGGATTTAACTCAAAAACTACTGAAACCGATTTTAAAAATTCTTTCACCTATATACAACTACATTATCACCGACTAACATGAGTTGAATTTAAATTTAAAAAAAACGAGATTCCTACGAAAATGGCAATGATGTAACTATAGGTATCAAAAATTTACTGATGAAAGTCATTATTTGGCGTGCGCTGCAAAAACTATTAATGATAAATAAAATAATGTACTACATTTTCATAGTACCCATCATTACTCACAAAAAAGTCCGCTAGGATATATGTCTAACTATTATAGTTAAGTCACAATAACCACTTTCTGTTTAAATTAGTCTATCAAAACACGGGTAGAATCGAAAGATGATGAAATTCGTCATAATACACTCGGCGTCAAAAAAATCGCACATCCGAAAAAAATAATTTAAATACTATTTTAACACAACAGGGGGGGTCCCCTTGCCTTGATAACGGCTTCCATGCGATCTTTTATGGACCTTACAAGGATCGCAACAGCCTCTTGGGGTATTTGTTCCCACTCTTCAAGTACCGCATCTTGGAGCTCTTGAAGAGTGGCTGGAGCTGGATCTCGAACTCGCACGCGCCGTTTTAGGCCATCCCAGAGATGTTCTATTGGGTTAAGGTCTGGACTTCGTGCTGACCAATGCATAACAGGGATATCGACCTCCTGTAAATAATCCCGTACAATAGCCGCGGTGTGGCAACGAGCATTATCATGCATTAACATGAATCCATCACCGACATAACCAGCATACGGGACCACATGTTCCTCCAGGATTTCAGTAATGTACCGACCAGCATTTAATGACCCTTGCCCACGGCCACCCCGAGTCCGGGTAACGCACACAAGTTCCGTTTTCCCGTCGACGGAAATGCCGCCCCAAAACATACACGAGCCACCCCCGTATTCGACGGATTCTTCGAAGCAGGGTTGTGTGAACCTCTCCCCCTGTCTTCTGTAGACCCTTCTACGTCTGACATTGCAGAAGAGACAGACCCTCGTCTCATCAGAGAAGAGTACGGTCCGCCACTGTTCTAGAGTCCACTCGCAATGATTGCGAGCAAACTCTAGGCGATCTCTGCGATGCTGTGCAGTAAGTTTTGGACCTTTAGCAGGTCTATGGGCTGTTAAACTCTTTTCGTGTAACCTTCTTCTTATCGTAGAAACACTCACAGATGTTCTCTGAGATGATCGAAGCTGTTGTTGCAACTCAACAGCATTTGTAAAACGGTTTCGTAAAGATGTCGTAACGATGAAACGGTCATCTCTTTCTGATGTGCACCGTTTTCTTCCAGATCCCGGTTTTCTAACATAACCACCAGCCTGCTGAAAACGTTGGAACACCCGCCGAACTGAAAAACGGGACAGGTTCAACTGTCGAGCAACGTCACACTGCCGCATCCCCGACTGCAATAGGGCAATCACTTGAGCGGCTTTTTCAGAGCTGGTGTCCATCTTTACTTGTTCTTACTTAGGTTACTTGTTCACGTGTGTTCACTGCAAAGTCTTAATTACGACTGGCCCATATTTCATCCAGATCGACCCTTTTATACCCTTTTTAGGTGGTGTAACTAGCGTCCTTACTAACGAGCATTTGACAGTGTTTATTTTTGACGCTCTATAATGATAAATGTTTTAATGATTTCATGATTTTATATTAATAATGTAAAACTATTCAAATACCCATTTCAAACATACCAATATTTATATAAATATATTTCGTTTCTAGCCATTACAGCCATTTTTCGCGCAAACTCAGAGAGGTGCGATTTTTGTGACGCTGAGTGTATTAATCCTTATCCTACTAAATAGTTTTATAGTCAAGGTTGATTATGTACATGTAAATTCCTATTTAAATTATTCGAATCGGACCTATCGTTTAGAAGTTACGACGGGTATAAAAATGCTAAAAGTAAGAAAAATGCTGCGGTGTGAGCGAACAGCCATACGCTCGCCCGCGCTACTCACGATTAGACTAAGTTCTATTGATTACCTATCTACTCATTTTATGTTTTGTAAATAGAAAAAATTTAATAGTGGTTTGTAATTTTAATTATATTTTTTTTAATTTAAAACTTTGAAACGCTCCATAATAAATACAGCGGCCGCGGTCTCGAACGCCGCGCCGCCCGGTTTCATGCGACTTCGGCATCATCGAGGTGCGCGGCTCCCTTTGCGCAGCGGACGAGAGCGGTCGTTTTATTTTGCTAACACGACAACAAATATTGTTTACATGTTCCCATAAATAAAACATTATTTTGGTAACTTAATCTTACCTGACCAGTTGCAGATTCGCCGATAAGCGCTACAAAAAATGTTAGTGAACGGATTGTGGTTGTTCTGTTTGTCCAAATAAAGTACTAATTTATCTTTCTAATATCTATCTACCCGTGCGAAGCCGGGGCGGATCGCTAGTTTACTTATATATTGATTGAATTAACATGGAGCGTGCTTTGTTTGTTTTCCTTGAGACTATTCTAATGTAATTTTAATTATAATGTATTTTCGACTGAGATAAAAAAGGATTTAAAAAAAAGGGGGATACCTACGGAGCTCCTTTCGCCTGTTTCTTCTCCGACCACCGAACCACATTACGAAACTTCGGTAGATTGTAAAGAAATGACGTTTGACCAACGAAATTTATATTTCTTACGTCGAAACTAAACGAGCAGGTGGCTCACGTGATGGTAAGTGATCACCGCCGCCCATGAACACCTACAATACCAGAGGAATAGCAGATGCTTGCCGGCCTTTGAGAAAGGAATAGGCTCGTTTCATTTTTTTCTCTGTCGCATTTTACAACCACGGGATCAGATGGGGTGGGAGAATCTCTTAGGCCGCCATCACACGGCGTACTTACATACATATATACATAAGATCACGACTGTATCCCATAAGGGGTAGTCAGAGACTGGGCACTCACTGCTAAAACAGATGACTGCCACAATCCACGTTTCACCTAAACAATATAATGCACTTGGTGTGATGGGTAGTGAGCCCATCGCCACCATGCGCTGTTGCACAGTGCAGTTTAATTCCTTACTCGCCTTTTATGAGATCCAATGGATGAGATGGAGTGGTAGTATTCTTTTAACGAGCCGCCACCACACGGCGTACACCATAGTTTCCAAATAAAATAGGGTAAAAACATTAACGTTTTAAGAGGTCTTCATTATAGGTTTATAAATTATGAATATTTAAATGTATTACCCAAGTCGGATTTGCGTTGGTTTGGGTCGGTTCGGTTATGTAAAATTGCTATGAACCACAACGCACGAGTTGAACAAAGCGTGCACTAGACCAGCAGCGGTCGGCGAGTGCCAGGCCTGCCGCGAACTTCTAGAGATGGTAAATGCCATAAAAATTATCTTATTGTATATTAAATAATTACACAGTCCCTCTTTCTGTTTGTTACCATCTCACGGTTCAGCCGCTGAACCGATCTTGACGAAATTCGCCACAGAGATGGCTTGTATCCTGGAGACGGATAAGGAGATATTTGAAAAAAATCTGTATCCGCGCGAATGAAGTATGAGACTTAAGAACTGATGTCTCAGGGTGATGGGCACAATGTGGTGTCACACAGAAATGTTCTGGGTGACACAGCATTTGTTATGGGCAGACGTTGCACTTACCATCAGGTGAACGTTTTGCTCGTTTCATCACTTTATACAATACAAAAAAAAAAAGTCGCGGGCATCAGCCAGTGTTAAATAAAAGCTTGTAATTATTACTATTAAAACGAATTCATGCCGTGTCGTGTCCGTCCGCTGACATGTACATGCTAAGAACACGCCAACCCCACATGACGACATGACGCTGGTGCTAATAATAATAAATTGATTAACAAGAACAATGTGACTTTTGTTACGTATATATTCGCGGAAGTTTGAAATGCAGGTGTGCTTACAACTAGGGGTCGGAATGTTTATAGCGAAAGGAATATTGTGGATACGCCTATCGATTTTTTTATTGGTGGAATCTACCACCCCATATCATCCCGTGGGTGTAGTAAAAGTCGCCAGAGGGAGAATTAAAACCGAGAGATGTGCAGCAGCATATTCCTGGAACATCTGAATAAATACTGCAGTTGCCAACCCGCCTGCCTAGCGCGGCAACTATGACAAAATTCCCCCAAAATGAGACACTAACTTGATGTAATCTGTGGGATGTCCCAGGGTGATGGGTGCAGTGTGGTGTCACACAGAAACGTTCTGGGTGACACAGCAGTTGTTATGGGCAGACGTAGCACTTACCATCAGGTGAACGTTTTGCTCGTTTCATCACTCTATTTAATAAAAAAAATTACGCTTGTTTTTTTTAACTTTAATTGTTAAAATAATTTTAATAATTCATTCTGTGAAACTTATCAATTTGTTTTGTTATTGTCATATATTGTTGTAAAGTTTAAATGTAAATGTAACATACATACATCCTCTCATTTCTGGGAGGGTTTTGGATCTAGGAAGAATCCGCCACACTGCTCCAACGGTTTGGCGGACTGCATATGTCTTTGAAATATTTTTATTTCTCAGACATGCAGGTTTCCTCAGGATGTTTTCCTTCACCGCCGAGCACGTGGTAAAACCAGCACTTAAAATTGCAAATTAACAATTTCAGTGGTGCCGGCGCCGAAAATCGAACCCAGGTCACTCGCGCACTATGATATTTAAAGCGAGCGCCTAGCCCCTGAGCTACCACGGCTCTATCTTGTACTTGACATAAATATTGAAATTATTTTGTAACTGCTAGATTAGTTTATTTAAGTTATTTTCATACCATATTGTCTCATGGTATTCTGCTATGGGGAACTGCGACTGATGTAGAAGTGATTTAGGTTTAAGATAATTTATTTCTCAAAAGAATTTGAGATTCACTTAAATGTGAATATTATACATACATACATACATACATACATAAGATCACGACTGTATCCCATAAGGGGTAGTCAGAGACTGGGCACTCACTGCAAAAACAGATGACTGCCACAATCCACGTTTCACCAAAACAATATAACGCACTTAGTGTGATAGGTGGTGAGCCCATTGCCACCATGCGCTGTTGGGTGTACAGTGCAGTTTAATTCCTTACTCGCCTTTTACGAGATCCATTGGATGAGATGGAGTGGTAGTATTCTTTTAACGAGCCGCCACCACACGGCTACTATATTAAACATAATGAAAGTAAAACACAAATGATAGCGGTAAACAGTGGTAAATATCGTAGTTAGTAGTTGAACACACATAACTGCTCGATTAGTTTATTTTAGTTATTTTGGGAAATGCGACTGACGTAGAGGTGATTTTTGTTTTGCAAAAGAGCCATAAAGTCTATTTATAATCTTGGCTCTAGAGTGTCTCTTACAGATATATTTAAAGAAATTAATATCTTAACCATGGCCTCTCAATATGTATATGAAAACGTTATGTATGTACATAAGAATATTAATCACTTTAATAAAAAAAATGATGTTCATAATGTGAATACCAGGAACAACCACAAATTAATTATGCCAGTTACCCGACTTCACAGCGTCAGTAAATCTTTCATGGGGCAATGTATACGTTTTTACAACAAAATCCCAGAAAGTGCACAAAGTCTTTCAATAAAAAAGTTCAAACTATTTGTTAAACAAAGACTTTTTAAGAAAGGGTTATTATAATATTAAGGAATACATGGATGATGATAACCCCTGGGAATGAGGTGATCGCTGCCAAGCTATTTCTACATCTTTATAAAACTGCTGTAATTGTATATTTAAAATGACTGGAAAAAAAATCCCGCTGAGTTTCTTACAGGTTCTTCCCGGGACAGAGGCATTTCTTTGCGAACCAGTGTAGTTTAAAAAAAATTACGTTCAATAAGTATTATGCAAATGATCTATATTGAATTAAAAAATATTCTATTCATATATCAACAATACAACATTTTAGCGATTTAACATAACACGCAAGTTATTTTTAAATAGAAGCAATATTTACAAATAGTAATAGTAGGTAGTTTGAAATTTTTTTTTTATAAATATAACACAACAGAAGGACAGTGGTTACCGCTCAACGCAAAGCAACATAGAATAAGCATGCCTAGATGTGACATTGATCTTTGTCAAATAGACTCGTATTATTAATAGTATTATAATGTATTATAATATGATATAGTATTGAATTTATTTAGTTTGTATTGATGTAATTATGTGTACTTTAAGGTATTTCTTGAAAGTTTGGATATTGTTTAATTGTTTTATGGCTTTTGGTAACTGATTATATATTTTGGCTCCCTCATACATTATACTTTTTTTACCATAATTTGTATGAGATTTTTGTAGATGAATATCATTATTACTTCGTAATTTAATTCTATGCTGTTTTTTATTTAAATTTATTTGTGTATGTATGTCGTTGTTTAATATTTTTTGTACTAATATGCAAGTGTAATATTTGTAGGTTTGTGTAATGCTCATCAGTTTAGTTTCTTTGTATATTTTTTGTGTTGGGGTAAGGTAATCATAATGGAACAGTTTTTTTATAAGTTTATTTTGGGCTATTCGTATTAGCTCTAAATTAGTTTGTGCAGCTGTCCCCCATACTTCGATTAGGTAATCTATATGTGGTTTTGGTTTTGCAAAAGAGAGTCGTAAGGGCTATTTATAATGTTGTCTCTAAAGTGTCTCTTAGAAATAAATTTAAAGAAATTAATATGGCCATGGCCTCTCAATGTATATTTAAAAACGTTTTGTATATACACAAGAACATAAAACAGTTTACTAAATAAAGTGATGTTCATAATGTAAATACCAGGAACAAGAACAAATAAATAATGCCAGCTACTCGACTTCACAGCGTCAGTAACTCTTTTATGGGTCAATGTATACGTTTTTACAACAAAATCCCAGAAAGTGCTAAAAGTCTTTCAATCAAAAAGTTTAAATTTTATATTAAACAAAGACTTTTTAAGAAGGGTTATTATAATATTAAAGAATACATGGATGATGATAACCCCTGGGAATGAGGTGATCTCTGCCAAGCCATTTCTACATCTTTATAATACCACAATTGTGCATTATTTTTAAAATGACATAAGAAAAAAAAAATTTTGCCCGCTGCGTTTCTTTTACTGGTTGTTCCCAGGACAGAGGCTTTTTTTGCGAACCAGTGTAGATTAAAAAAAAAAGAAAAAAAAATACTTTCAATAAGTATTATGTAAATAATCTATGTTCAATTAAAAAATTATTCTATTCTATTAATGACTCGGCAGGTGTGCTCGGCATCCGAAAATATTTAGTATATTTTTCCGGCGTCACATTAAGACAGTTTAGCGGCCCTGATACTAACATTTCGACCTTCAGCAATTTGTTATCAATAGTCGATGGAGGAAAAAAACCAAGATTACTAACCTGTTATAATTACCGATCACGTAGCGTAGTATCCGACTAAGGGCGGATTTCATCGTTGAAACTAAACGCGATCAGTTCAAACTGAACGAAGTTTAAGCCTTTAACTGAGTTCAATGCTACTGTTTGCATTTCACCAACATCAACTGAACGCGATTAAAGCTAAACGCGGTTCAAATTCTGAACGCCCAATCTTCGACGTTCAACTCTCTAAACGCGTTTAGAGAGCTGTCATTGTCAATTGCACAACAATGTTAACACAAAAATTCGTATTATTTATTGTTTTCATACCTACGTAACCTATGCATAAAAACAGGCTGTTTGATGTCGCAAAATACGAAATAAATAGTCTTTTTGTTTTAGATTGTGACGATATTTCATGTAAACTTCGTTTTTCTAAACGCGATCACAATGGAGCTGGTGAAATCGGTTAGACGGAAACCGAGATCAAATGATACATTTGAACGTTTTTGAATTTTAATAAGTAAAACGTGGTCCTATTAATCTTGGTTTCCAAAGCGATCGTTGAAATCGGGTCTAATTCTAGACGTAGCCAACGTCATTTCACACTTTTTTTTTCAGTTTCCCACAAAAATTTGTGGATCACATTTTGAGAGGATTTTGCCATAGTTGCCACGCTTAGCAGAATCTTAGAGAAGCTACCACCCCATCTCATCCCGTGGGTATCGTAAAAGTCGGCAGAGGGAAAAAGAACCAGGAGATGGGCAGCAGCATCTTCCTGGAACATCTCAATAAATAAACTGCGTTTGTCAGCCCGCCTGCCAAGCGTGGCAACTATGGCATAATCACCTAAAATGAGAGCTACAAAATTTTGCGGCAATCTATGAGGGAGGCGTAAGTTTATCAGATGACTAGTAATAGGCTGAAATGATGATGATGATTAATTAGGCCCGGGTAAGTTAGGACAAGTGAGCGCCGCATACACGTACGCTCGAGGCACTATAATATCACATGCGCAGTTGAACGCTTCCGACAGGCATACATTTCCTCACGTTGCTCTCCTTCGAAATTAAACACATGGTACCGATTTACAAAAACTTCAATTATAATTTTGTGCACCGGGAATCGAATGCTAGCACGCACGTTGGTGGGTCATGGTCTAGGCGCTCGCTTTAAATTTGACAATACGAGAGTGACCTGGGTTTGATTTTTTTTATTGTTTTTAGTGACGGCTGGTAGCGGCTTAAAAGAATCTACCACCCCATCCCATCCCGTGGGTGTCGTAAAAGTCGACAGAGGGAAATTAAAACCAGGAGATGACCCCCCAAAATTAGTGCTACAAAGTTTTGTGGCAATCTTTGGGGGAGACCTATGTTCAGCAGTGGACTGGTGATAGGCTGAAATGAAAATGAAAAATTTAGTGACGAGACGAGCAAATCGTTCGACTGATAGTAAGTGCAATGTCTGCCCATAACAGATGCTGTGTCACACAGAATACTTCTATGTGCCACACCACACTGCGTCCATCAGTTCTTAAGTCACATATGCGCATTGATTACACTAGCTCTCAGTGCCCTTAAGACCGAAACAAAGTAATATTTGCACACTACTGCTTCACGGCAGAATAACTGGCCCTGCGGTGGCACCTCCCTAGACGGATTCCTGCCCAGGAATCCTACCACCAGTGAAATGCCGGTAAATAATTCCCGGTGCCACGTGCCACGTGCTCGGGGGTGAAGGAAAACACCGTGAGAAACCTGCGACATTTGAAGTCCGACTACACGCATTGGAGCACCCTGGCAGAGTCTCTTCGGCTCCAAAACCGTCTCAAAAAAAAGCTTGTGCTCAGCAGTGGGTCATTTATAGGCTGTTACTTTGCTTTTTTTACGCACTTTGTACTCGGAAATTTATATGTCCAGCGACGGCCCCAGAGCTACATCGGCTCTAATTACAGTCATTTTTATTTAAATAAACCTTAGTGTATAATTTGATTGGGCTGCCAATATATACACTGGAAAGTAATAATATGAATTTTAACTAAATGTAGTCGACTTTAGTTTTCCACGCGCCGCTGTTGAATAGAGGGCAGATTTTCTCGGTCAGAGGTTAAGTGTAATTCAGCGAGTGTGAAAAGAATGCAGCCTTTTTCTTGGGTCTGTGCCAATAGGAGGCCAATTTCATTTTGATTATTTTCAATTATTAGATTATAAGTGCTGTAAATATTTTATTGTTATTAATAACAAATGTTTGCGTCGCGGCAACAGATTCTCTAAGTCATTCCTGTGCGTATGCGTCGGTAGGTTAAGGATAAATGTACTCCGTGCGCAATGAGCGTGATACCGGAAATTCCTGCACAACGTTTCAGTGGCGTGACTTCGGCCGTGTGACTCAATTTATATTTGCGGTTCTGTCTGAGGTCGCGTTAACGCAGCGGACACGTAAAGGTGTCTCGGCGTTAATCTTGTATGGGAAGGCTGATGAGACGTTGTCCTCCCCGATTTCAACCATCCAGTTAATGCAAGAGGTTTTCAGTCACAAGTATTATAATACTAAATAACTAAATGATTTCTTATACATATTATCGATATGCCTGATGTATATATTATATTGTCGTGCGGTAGCGGCCTAAGAGAATCTACCACCCCATCTCATCCCGTGGGTGTCGTAAAAGTCGACAGAGGGAAAATGAAAACCAGGAGATGGGCAGCAGCATCTTGCGGGAACATCTGAATAAATAAACTGCGGTTGCCAACCCGTCTGCCAAGCGTGGCAAATATCTATGGTATTATATGGCTAAATGGTAAATATGGCAAAATCCCCCCAAAACGAGAGCTACAAACTTTTGTAGCAATCTATGGCTGAAACGACGACGATTATCGATATATACAAAAGAACGATTCATCGAACGAAACTATAAACTAATTTAGACTATATTTACTGGTTGTAGGAATCCTATGCAGGAATCCGTCTAGCTAGGTACCACCGCAGGGCCAGTCATTCTGCCGCGAAGCAGTAGTGTGCAAACATTACTGTGTTTCCATTTGAAGGGTACTGTGAGCTAGCGTAATCACTAGGCATATGAGACTTAAGAACTAATGTATCAGGGTGTCGGACGCAGTGTGGTTTCACACAGAAATGTTCTAGGTGACACAACGTTTGTTATGGCCAGACGTTGCACTTACCATCAGGTGAATGTTTTGGTCGTTTCGTAACTTTATCCAATAAAAATAAAAGTTAAGGATTTTATCGCGTCTGGAGAACCGGTTCACTAAATAGCAGTGAACCGGTTCTCCAGTCGCGATAAATTTCTTAACTTTTATGTTTCATTTTCAAAAAAATTTTTATTTTCCAAAACATTCACCTGATGGTAAGTGCAGCGTCTGGCCTAATTTTTTTAACACACGTCTACTTTTACTTTCTTTTTTTTTCTTTCGCTGGTGGACTGACTCCTGTGAAGGAGTCAGTCTAGGTAGGTACCTCTAAGGCTAGTTATTCTGCCGTGCGCAAACATTGCTGTTTCGGTGTTAAAGGCACTGAGAGCTAGTGTAATTACTAGGCATATGAGACTCAAGAAATGTTGTCTCTAGAGTGACGGGTGCAGTGCGGTGTCACACGGAAATGTTCTGGGTGACACAGCAATTGTTGTGAGCGGACGTTGCAGATACCATCACGTGAAGGTTTTGCGCGTTACGTCACTTTAACCAATGAAAATAAATTGTTAGCTGATTTATCACGGGATTGGCGATGACTGCATGACGAAGAAATAAAAAAAATACATCAAAACAACAAGCGCTGAGCGACCGTCCCAGCTTCAAAATCTCAAAAAATAAGACGAGTCTCGTATATATGTTTGCACACAAGTTTTTTTATGTCATGGCTTTGCTTGTGAAATGACGCAGCATAATGAATAAAAATATTTATCATAAAAATGCGTTATCTACTTCAATTATATGAAAGCGTGCCAAAAATTTCGCTGAACGATATATCATAAAATCAATTTTCCAAATTGTATATATCTAATGTACGGGGCTAATGTAAAATTTAATAATAACACCATGACTTAAGAACTGATGTCTTAGGGTGACGGGCGCAGTGTGATGTCACACAGTAATTTTCTGGGTGACACAGCATTTGTTATGGGCAGACGTTGCACTTACAGTCAGGTGAACGTTTTGCTCGTTCCGTCACTTTTATGAAATAAAAAAAACCATTTAACACCAAACAATTTATTATATAGTAGTTATTTAAATAGTCCATTACAATGATTAAAAAAGATAGACGTATATTTAATTATTCATTTCCGATCTTATCCATGTTTTTCATTCAACTGCTTTTTTTTTAAAGTAAAAACTTTTTTCAAGGTGACATTAAAAATGATGCAGATATCAAATGAAAAATTTACTTACATTGCTCATGTAGGGCGTCCAGTCATGGTTGCTAGCTTCCCATTCCGGCGGGGGTTTTTTTTCACGTAATCTTTTGATGATTGTAGCGTCAGAATCATCATCAACTATCGTACGATCAAAATCAAACACCGCTAAAGACGCCATATTTCAAAATGCGCGCGCAGACGACTGCAATCGCGAATGTACTGAGTTAAATCGAGAAAACCTCGTATGATTATGACGGTAACATTAACAACATGTGACGTCTTACAAAGTTTTATGTTACTTGTTTTAAATTACGGATACGGAATATATTGTTTTAGACCGGAGACCAATAGAGAAAAGCCTGTATTCGACAGTGTTGCTATAGTATACTACTACTCTGTGGAAACTCAGATCCATTTGTTGGTTGAGTGTGGAAAAGCTCACAGAGCTTCTTGGTCATATGAAGTCCTTGAATAATTAAAATAGAGATAATGAAAAATTATTGAAATTTATTGATGACATTTATTAAACTATTATATTCATGGAATTTTTAATTTAAAATATATATGAGATAAATTCTAAGATAAATATATATAATATATATAATGTATTTTTATATATATATATATATATATATATATACTGAAGTTTTTTTTTAGTACAGAAATAATGTCTAACTAATATATGTATTCTAATAAAAATTATTACTTCAATATTAATAAAGCTGATTTGAACTTTTGAAACGATGATTAAGAAATTACTTAACAAGGTCTGTGTCCATAGAAAACAAAAAACTTCGTATGCGTATATGTACGTCACTGTCACATTCAGTATTCATGATTTATAAAAGTGACAGAAGAGATAAGTATATTGGAGTGGATAAGACATATAACCTCTTACTTGCTTATTTCCTAAATTCTTTGGTGGAAAATACATTGCTCAAAGGAAAATGGCTTCATTAAAAGTATATTCAGTGGGTAGACTAGTGAAATATGTAACAGATTCGAGTCTTCGAACGTTGCGAGGAAATATTTACAGGTATCATTGCGCAATCCTACATTATACAACCTTTTTTTTTCGCAAATATAAATAATGATCATTAATAAATACTATAATGAAAATCTTATAAAATAAAATACATATTTTGGAAATAGAGCTACTATCCTGGCATTATTTGATACATTATGATGAAATACATCATGCCAATTTCTTATTAGAACTTACCAGATATTGGCTTAAAACTATTGTCCATTGTGAAACTGAATCGTTTTGAATTAATCCTCGAGTTTATTAACATACATTGGATCTATGTGTGTAGCTCTTAAGTGAACTGGTTCAGTGTTCAGAAATGTCATAATGTTCCATATGTTCCGGAACACATCTGGTCAGTAAAAATTTTTCATTTGGAACTCGATCATTTCACCTGCAGGGCTATTGCGTATCCAAAGTGATGATCACTTATAAAAGTGTTGAACGAATATCTGCTAAATAAGTGTCTGCATACTGGGTAATGATTAATAAAAAAGACGTCATATGAAAAATAATCGTCATTTTCATTAACCATAACCAGTATGAAAACCATTATTTGACAGAAATTCGTTCAATACTTTCATAAGTGATCTTCACTTTGGATACGTAATAGCCCCGCTGACAGGCATTCAGTGACACTAACATTCTTCTATAAACCAAACACGAGCTGCCTGAGATTGAGTCATTGATCCTAATAAGTTACTCTGACACCGTAATCCAAATGAAACATATCACTGTTCCATCTTGCTAAAGACAGACAGACATCTAGACATACATCCAGACAAAATAGAACCAAAAATTGTAGGTCACTCAGATATGTATTCCGAGCAGGTATTTTTCTGTCAACCCTCTTGGATCAGCAAGTGCAGCGGCGCAGTTAGCACAGCTAATTGTAGTTGGCTTAGCTGAGCCCTTCCCTTTTGCCAATCAACTCATAAACATTATTTTCTTTTCTTTTTATTCTTTCCATTTGTTATTTTTAGTAAATCGATTCTTTTTGTTTTTTTTTTAATAAATCGATTTAATTTTTAGTTTTTTATGTTACTAGTTTAGGGGTATTTTTATATTAGTTATTATTATTATTTTTAGTTTAATTATTTAACGATTTTTATCTGTAGTTACTTGATTGGAAATAAATTATTTCTTATTCTTATTATTCTAAAACAATAGTTTATTGAATCTGATGCCACTTTGCAATAATCTGTTATGGTAAATGAGAAAAACAGTAAATTTGCTAAGAATGCATCATCACTTTAGCCTATCACTAGTCCACTGCTGAACGTAGGTGTCACCCACAGATTGCCACAAGTTTGTCGCTATCATTTTGATGGATTAGTTAATTGAATCAGATGCCACTTACTCTCTTTCACCCAGAGAATAAGAAGTAGAACTGGTGGTAGGATTCCTAAGCTGGTAACCGCTGGTATCTAGGTAGGTACAACCCCAGGGCCAGTTATTCTGCCGTGAAGCAGTAGTGTGTAGACATAACTGTTTCAATTTGAAGGGCACTGAGAGCTAGTGTAATCACTGGGCATATGAGACTTAAGAACTGATGTCTCAAGGTGACGGGCGCAGTGTGGTGCCACTTGTTGTTCTGGGTGACACAGCATTTGTTATGGGCAGACGTTGCACTTACCATCAGGTGAAAGCTTTGCTCGTCTCGTCACTTTATCCAATAAAAAAAAACTCTTGTATGTAACAGATCATCTGCTCGAGGGTACAGCACAGAAGAGAAGGCAGCAGAAGATCCATCGAGAGACAAACAGTTGCCGACAACTTTAGAGGAGTGTCATAAACAGATTGAAAGCCTGAGTATGGAAGTCAGCACGCTGAAACAGCAAGTCAAGGATTATGAAGTAAGCCTTTAAATTTTGTCGACGGCAGACCAACACTCCCGATACTAGTGGCACATAAATTTGTTAGTTGTACTGAGTAACACCATTCTCTCACAGAATATCAGCATACAATGCATCGTCCTTGCCAATTCTGTTAGACTTATGACAACAGTACAAAAAATTATGGTGTTCTTCTTTTAATTCTGGCTTCTCTCAATAGAATTCTGCCTATGTCAAGTCAGTCACGGGACAATAGATAATTCAAAATTTCGATCGACAGTAAAATGATAGTTGACTTGTACTGAAGATTTGCTTGACTGATGGAGACAGAACGAAAGTATAATTCTGGTATTCAATAGCATGTTCCAATCACTGTACACTTTTACAAGCACTTGCATTATAAACAATTAAATGCATATATATTATAACAATAAAAAATAAAAAGCAATAGTTAACTATTGCATTCATACGGATTTTGTCGCGTTTAATTGTTGTGTTCACTGTTCAATGTGTAGTGTTCACGTAAATATGAGAAATCATTATTTCATTTTATTTTTTATTGCATAAAGTGATGAAACAAGCAAAAGTTCACCCGATGATAAATGCAACGTCTGCCCATAACAAATACTGTGTCACCCAGAAAATTTGTGTGTGACACCACACTGTGCCCATCACCCTGAGACATAGGTTCTTAAGTTTCATATGCCCAGTGATTACACTAGCTTACAGTGCCCCTCAAACCGAATAACTGGCCCTGGGGTGGTACCAACCTAGACGGACTCCTGCATAGGAATCCTACCACCAGTAAAAAATGAATAATAAACTATTAACATGAAAACTCAACATACATGCAGAAAATACTATTTGATCGGCTCGGTTGGCGCAGTCCTGAAGCCCTTGACTACAGCGTGGCGGGTCGCGGGTTCGATTAGAGCACGGGACAAATATTTGTATGACCTACAGATAGTTGTTCTAGGTCTGGGTGTTTGTGCATGAGGAATTTATGTATGTAAAACCATGACACAGGAGAATTCCTACTGTGAGGCATTGTTTTTTAAAAAAAAAACCATTCAATAAAAACACCACCGCCCTTTTAAGTTGGCGCAAAAGGTCCGAAAATTTTCGTGGTCAACTCTCATGACATCAGCAACTAGGGCTGCCTCTTCTCAAAAAGAGCAGACCATCTGTCAGGCTGCAAGATGGTATGGCGGACTTTACAAGTCCTCGATTTGATTGTGATTGTATTATTTCAGGATAAATACAAGCGGGCACTCGCAGACGGTGAAAATGTTAGACGGCGGATGGTGAAGCAGGTGGAAGACGCCAAGTCCTTCGCCATACAGAGCTTCTGCAAGGACCTTCTAGATGTATGTAATCAGAAAATTTCTATGATATGCACGTTCATCTGATAGTAAGTGCAATGTCTGCCCATACTAAATGTGTGCAAAATGATGCACACCCAGAACATTTCTGCCAGTCGGGCCAGTTATTCTGCCGTGAAGCAGTAGTGTGTAGACGTTACTGTGTTTCGGTTTGAAGGGCACTGTGAGCTAGCGTAATCACTGGGCATATGAGACTTAAGAACTTATGTCTCAGGGTGATGGGCACAGTGTGGTATCACACAGAAATTTCCTGAGTGACACAGTATTTGTTATGGGCAGATGTTGCACTCACCATCAGGTGAACGGTTCGCTTGTTCAATCACTATATTATTACACTATATATATATATATATATATATATATATATTACACTATATGTATATTACACTATATATATATATATTACACTATATATATTCAATGATAAATTAATATGTCTATAACTAAACCCATTCTTTAAAAATTTGTTTGCCAACTGATCGGTTAGAGATAGATAGTTAGAGGTAGATCATATAGGACATAATCAAATGTTAACATTTTTCATGTATCACAAGCGATCCACAAATAAAGATTATTATTATTATTAAAGTACATAAACACTTTTCTGAACTTGGAAATCATCTAGCAGTTTTATAGTACTTGTAATTTTTTTAGAGCAGATTGTAGTGCTTTCAATTTCATACGTCTAGGTAGGTACATCTTTACATGTATCACCTATGATCCACAAATAAAGATTATTATTATTAATGATGATGAGAAGAAGAAAGAAGAAGAAGCATGAAAATAAGATTAATGCTGTTGAAATGAAAAGTTTGAGAAGTACAGCTGGAGTGACTTTGATGGACAAACTGAGAAATAACGTGATAAGAGAATGTTGCGGTGTGGTAGAAGATGTAGTGACAAAGATAGAAAGGGATGCTTAGATGGTTTGGACACAACGAGAGGATGGATGAAAGAAGATCGAACAAACAGGTTTACAACAATGATGTAAGCCTCTTAGCTGCGAGCAGGTCAACGATTGTTGTTGTTGTTGACCGCTCTGCGTGACGTATTATGGTGTGTAAGCTAATATAAGGTGGAATTTGGAGAAGAAATTTCGGTTAGGGTAGAAGATGTACTGACAAACATAGAGAAAGGGATGCTTAGAAGGTTTGGACACGTAGAAAGGATGAATGAAAGAAGATTGACGAAACAGATTAATGAGGCAAGTGTGAATGGGCAAGCAAGGTATTACTACGATCGGATCGAAATCGTTTTTAGGCAAGGCCACCTCAAAAGTGCCCGCAACCGACGAGCTTGTATGAAAACACTACTGAAAGTAGATGGTGCCACATATAAAAGTAAATGTTCTAATTAGTCAATTTCAGATTAGTGCACAGATTAATAACAGGTTAATATGCATGATTAGTGACAGAGAGACAAACTTTTTTTTTCTTTTTATTTATTGTTGTCTGTATACGCTACATTTGTGTATAGTATTTAATAACTTTGTTGCGTGTGTATGTATGTATTATGCGTATGTGTATATATATATATATATATATATATAAATATATACACAACACTGCCATGGCATTATGCTGAGTCGACAGCCTTTTCGTTGCTACAGCCCAAAGTACGTTTGTAAATGTATTACGTCGTATCTAATTGTTTATTTATCTTTTGAACTTTTAATGTATGTTGTGTTGTAGTATTGAATAAAGTTTTTTCTTTCTTTCTTAGGAAGCTAAAGATGTGTGTCAGGATCGTAGCAAGTAGAAAGATGTGGCCTCTGCCTACCCCTATGAGAAAGGGGCGTGACTCTATGTATGTGTGATGTTTCGCCCGTTTCGTGACCTTATGCGATAAATTGAAATCATTTATCCACTTGTAGGTAGCGGACACACTGTCCGCGGCGGCGGAGAGCGTGCCTGAGCGGGCGGAGGCGAGCGCGGAGCGGGCCGCCGCGGCGCTGCGCTCGCTGCACGACGGCGTGCGCCTCACTCGCGCGCAGCTCGACCAGGTGACCCACTAGTGGGACTTTGCGCCCGACACCCGGTCCGCTCTTGTTGGGAAGAGGCAGCCCTGGTTACAATAACTTTCGGACCTTTGGCGTCGCTCTTTTTGGGAAGAGGCAGCCCTGGTTACGAACACTTTCGGACCTTCGGCGACGGCTCGGTTGGCGCAGACAACCCCTTGGCTGCTGCCGCGGGTCGCGGGTTCGATTCCCGCACGGGACTTATATTTGCATGACCCACAGACAGGTGTTCCGGGTCTGGGTGTTTGTGAATGTGGAATGTATGTAAAACGTATCCACGACTCAGGAGAAATCCTAATGTGGGGCATCGTTTTTTTAATAAAAAATAAATAAAAAAAGACAACTTGAAAAGTGGCGATAGTGTTTTTATCGAAGTTTGTCATTTCTGTGTATATTTATGTTTTTGAAGAGCCGTGGTAGCTCAGGGGCTAGGCGCTCGCTTTAAATTTCATAGTACGCGAGTGACCTGGGTTCGATTCCCGGTGCCGGCACCACTAAAATTGTTAATTGCAATTTTAAGTGCTGATTTACCACGTGCTCGGCGGCGAAGGAAAACATCGTGAGGAAACCTGCATGTCTGAGTAATAAAAAAATATTTCGAAGACATGTGAAGTCCGCCAACCCGCATTGGAGCAGCGTGGCGGATTCTTCCTAGCTCCAAAACCCTCTCAGTAATGAGAGGAGGCCTGTGCTCAGTAGTGGGACATTTATAGGCTGAAACTTTACTTTACTTTTTTATGTTTTGATGTTTAATATTGATAGTTTGTTACGCAGCCCGCCGTGTGGTAGCGGCCCAAGGGAATCTACCATCATGTGATCCCGTGGGTGTCGTAAAAGCCGACAGAGGGAATAGAAACCAGGAGATGGGCAGCAGCATCTTCCTGGAACATCCGGAAAAATACAGTGCGGTTGCCGACCCGCCTGTCGCGGGGCAACAATGGCAAAATCCCTCAAAAATAAGAGCTACAAACTTTTGTGGCAATCTGTGGATCTATATGTAGGTGATGATTTTGCAGCGAGTGCTAGAAGAGGAAAATTCATTTAAAGACCAAAATTGTGCTTTTCGTTTTGTCTCCATCAGTCCAGCAAATCTGTTGATAGGATTCCTATGCAGGAATCCGTCTATATTGCAGTAGTGTGCAAATATTACTGTTTCGGTTTGAGGGGCACTGTGAGCTAGCGTAATCACTGGACATATGAGACTTAAGAACTCATGTCTCAGGGTGACGGGCGCAGGGTGGTGGACACAGCATATGTTATGGGCAGAAGTTGCACTCCAGCATCTTACCTAGGTGCGGGTACCACCGCAGGGCCAGTTATTCTGCCGTGAAGTAGTAATTTGCAAACATTGCTGTTTCGGTCTGAAGGGCACTGTGAGCTAGCGTAATCACTGGGCATGTGAGACTTAAGAACTGATTCCTGAGCGTGACGAGCGTTGCGATACAAAGAACAGATCTTACCACAGCGTACTGACCAACCTACGATGTTGGATTTGAAGCTTGCACTTTAACCTATAGTTTACTTTATAGGAACCTTAAATTTCCAGGTGTTTACCCGACACGGATTGGTTGCTGTGTCGCCGTTGAGGGAGAAGTTTGACCCCAACCTACATGAGGCCCTTTTCACACAGGTAATTATGACATAATGTAAAAATGACGCCGTGTGGCCGGCGGCGTAAGAGAATCTACCACCCCGTTCCTTCCCGTGGGAATAGTAAAAGACGACAGAGGCAAAATTAAAACCGGGAGACGGGCAGCAGAATCTTCCTGGAACATATGAATAAATAAAATGCGTTTGCCAAGCGTGGCAACTATGGCAAAATACGTCCAAAATGTTCTATGTTCAGCAGTTGACTGGTGATAGGCTGAAATGATGATGACGATGATGATGGTGAATATGCCAGGCATAGAATACACAGACCGGCGACATGCTAACGTCTGAATACTTATTTTATTTTTTATTTGATGATGTTACAAGATAAGCAAAACGTTCAACAGATGGTAAGTGCAGCGTCTGCCCATAACAAATCCAGTGTCACCCAGAGTAATCAGTGTGGCACCACATTGCGCCCGTCACCCTGAGATATCGGCTATTAAACCTCGTATGGCCAGTGATTGCACTAGCTCTCAGTTCTCTCCCACTTACTTACTATCCGGTGAATGTTCGGCTTGTATTGTAAATATTCGCACAGATCACATAATATCATTATAATACTGTAAAACTATGGCTATATTTACACTATGTTAAGGACATTTGCCGTGTGGTGGCGGCTCGTTAAAAGAATACTACCACTCCATCTCATCCAATGGATCTCGTAAAAGGCGAGTAAGGAATTAAACTGCACTGTGCACCCAACAGCGCATGGTGGCGATGGGCTCACCACCTATCACACCAAGTGCATTATATTGTTTTGGTGAAATGTGGATTGTGGCAGTCATTTGTTTTTGCAGTGAGTGCCCAGTCTCTGACTACCCCTTATGGGATACAGTCGTGATCTTATGTATGCATGTGTTTGTACTTTAACATCCTGCGCTTGCGGTTTGAAACTGGAAGATGACAAATCGGTCTCGGGGATGGCAACATTGTAAACTTTCTAAAATCGTGAGATTCGTGAATACACTAATAATTGTAATGAAGAAAAGGAAGTTAATTTTCTAAGATCTAGTTTTAGAAGAGCACCGCCCCGCCCTCCCTCAGTACCGTGCACAAGCAAACTAACACCGCCACCACCTCCAGATACCCTCCACCACCAAAATAATAATAATTGTTTTTTTTTAATCAAGGAAGTGGAAGGCTACGAACCGGGGACGGTCGTGACTGTTAGCAAAGTGGGCTACAAACTGCACGAGCGCTGTGTTCGTCCCGCGTTGGTGGGCGTCGCAAAGGGTTAGAGCGGTCATGTGTGCAGTTGTGCGGCTTGCTGGCTTCTGTGCTGAGCCGAGTTGGGATGTAGTGTAATGAACAGTGTTGTTACTATTGGAACAATATATAAATAGTTGAAGGAAGTTTTCTGATAAATATGACGTAATAAAGACATATTTTCAGGGTGCATTTTTATCTTCCTTCAAAGAAATAGCGTATCTTCAATTTTATTCCAAAAATATGTTATATTTGTTGCCGGATTTAATGCAATGCAAGGAATAAAGTAATGCATTTGACAATATATTTATAAAAAAAAATTAGTTTCATTTGATAATTTAGTCAAAATAAAGTTTATTATTATATTGTGTTCTATAAATATGTAGGCAGCAATATTTATTCAAATTTTCTACAAGTTATTACAGAAAACCTACAAAATATATTTTAACTAACAGTATGTTCGTTTAAAAAAATAGTCATTTAATGTGTTAAAAAAAAACATATTTTACTGAAATCATAATGTAATGCTGTAAAGTAAATAATATTACTTTGTCTGTGGCCATACGTCAAATGAACTTTTGGCGCCAACCCAAAAAATGGAATGTTCTTATATTTAATTTTGTTATATTACGAGTTTCGATGTTTAATATCAAGCTTGAAAGCAAGCGCTTGAAAAAGTATATACTATTGGAAAATTCAATCTCTGAAGTAGTCATTTTATTTCCGTTTCTATTAGTCCAATAAATTTTCAGTAAGAACTATCATTTTACTTCATATTATTTCTCAATCTTTCATGCAATCGAGTTTGCTTCATCTTTCTGAAAATAATACCTATCATTTTATTTCATATTATTTCTCAATCTTTCAAGCAATCGAGTTTGCTACATCTTTCTGAAAATAATACCTATCATTTTATTTCATATTATTTCTTAATCTTTCAAGCAATCGAGTTTGCTACATCTTTCTGAAAATAATACCTACTTACTTATGTGACTTTTGGATTAATAACTATTTCACATTGCATTCTAGGCGGGAATTTTAAATTTTTATTTTATTGGGTTAAATAGATAAAAGTTCCTTTCACTAATTCTATTTTTGTAACCATATGAAGACCTAAAATCATTGTTATACATGAGACTTTTAACATCAGCAAGAAACTCTGGGATCTTTCTTTTTTTTCCAATGACATATTACATATCGTCATTTATAAATTACAAAAAATTTATTACTGCATCTTAAATTTACTAGCCAGAGGGTTTGCAAGTGTGGGATATGAGTTATTTCCATACATCTTTGTCCTCTATATAATGATATGTTTTATAATACGCTTGTTGGAAATATGCAGCACTGAACTGCAACCGTCAGTCTCATATCCTCTCCCTGCTTCAGTGCCTTTCAAACCGAAACAGCGTTGTTTGCACACCAGTGGTCGAGGGCAGAGTAACTGACACTGCAGCTGAGGAATTCTACTATCAGTAAAACGCTATGGGGACGTTAAATACAATATTTAGGGCCTTTTAGGTTATATAAGGTAAAAAAAATATTTTTCTATAATGCGTCCCAACCCGATCTGGAGCAGAACTAATGTAAATTCCAAATATGGTGTGTGTTTGTTATGAAGTTGTTTGTTCGAATGTACGGTGGTAGTAATATAGCATTAATAAAGTCATTTTGTTGATAGTGCAGTGTTTTATTTTAAAATATCGACCCGACCCAGCTTCATATGGATGAAATTTAATAATTAAGAAAATGGGAAGTGGAAATGTGGAAATGAACGTCACAGTTTTTTTGTTATGAATACGTGACAACAGAACTGTCAAATTGAAATTTACTTTTTTATTGAGATTTTAATGCATTATACCATCCAGATTTCAGAAATTAGCTAAATCGGTCAAGCCGTTCTCAAGTGATGATTTTTCATACTCTTGATAAAAAATTTGCTCTATGTAGACTAAAAAACTTTCATAGAATGCAAAAACAATATTGTATGTATTTTTTTTAAATTTCAACATAAGTACAATTTACAAATATAAAAAGAAAGTTTAGAAAATCCAAAAGTACACGTCTCATGACGCTAAATTAAACTCTTAAGAAAAAAAAATCGTATTGAGGTTCAAATATTTCGAGTCATTTCCATTTCAGATGAAAACAATAAGAAAAAATTATTTTTCTTAATACCCACAAGTGCTGGACTTTTGATACGAAATACCAAAACCAGTAGATAAAATTATGGAAACGAAAAAAAACCCGATCACGATAGTTACCACGGTGTAACACATGTATCGCTACGGCGCCGTGCAGACAGCGCATCGACGTTCCGCGTATCCCGTGTTATTCACGTAGCATCAGCAGTATGCATATCCATATGTTTCATTTCTACATTATTTCAATTGTATAATTCATTTATCAGTCTTGACTTAGCTTTAACATTGTAACATACTTGTTTAATAAATATTATAGTTTTTAAAAACATCATTTCTCATCGCCCAAACTTAACTCGATACGTCAACATGTTCGGAAGTTATCGTGACCACATCCCTAGAAACATCCGGACGTCCGCGTCACAAAGTAATATTAGATGATTTTTCGAAATAATTTTAATGAATTAATAAAAGTGTGTTCTTGATATGAGTCTATTCCAATGAGCATATAAGTGCAATATAATTGTGATAGAGGCTTTTGAAGATCGTCGATCTTTCTTGTCACCAAGAAAGATCGGCTATCTTCAAGACAGCATCTGTTATGGGCAGATGTTGCTCTTAAGTTCAGGTTTTTGCTGGTTTCGTCACTTTTGCATGTACACTTGTAAACTAGTAGTATAGTTATCTTCTGCACAGTTGATACCATCTGACCGTATTCAGAAGTTGTACAAGATATGATACATGCGTTATGTTAGTGGCACAAAAATATCTCCTGCGCAGTTCCTAGCTTCTGATAATATTCGGAAATGGCGGTTACTACTGGCCCTCAAAAGTAATGTTATCAACTCAGTTCTCATATACAAATGATACCTGAGACTAAATGAGGTATGTCAATTCCACAAAACTATACGATGGACAAAGGGATCTAGGGGGGCAATGATGCAGCAGACAAACTAGCTTGGGGGGCTCAAACCAGTGTGATAAGAACCCATACTTCACCTCCCCTCAGGTATATTCGCTCGCTAGTCTGCAACGGTACTAGTAACCAACATGCACATATCTGGGTGAGTCAGCCAGAAAACAACAAAGCTGCTTTGCCCATCATCAACAACCATATCGCCAAAGTACTACTCTGTCTGAACAAACCCCAAATCACAATGGTCAGTAGCTCCATAACAGGACATGGATCATTTAACAAACATCTGTTTACTTTAGTCTTTAAAGACAGCCCTCTGTGCAGAGCTTGTATGTAGACTGAATTAACAGCGGCCCATGTCCTGCTGGACTGCCATGTGGTCACGACATAACGGGACAAGTATCTCGGTTCGGGGACATCGCTCACCGAGGTCGCAGGGAACATTAAGGGTCTGCTGCGATTCCTGAAGATTCTAACACTGGGGACTGAAATATTTTTAGGCGAACGCTCCTTTAAGCTCCCACAGAACTAATCAGTATAAATATCAAAAATTACACAAATATATTCAAATCCATCCAGTTGTTTTTATTACAGTATATTAGCGTTTATAACAAACTTACCTCCTAATACACAGTATGAATAGTTTTAAGAATCTACCACGTGTTTATCACCACATACGATGACAACCAAAATACTTTCAACTCGCCTCATAAATGTAAGGATATTGTGTTTGAAAGTGCTTCACAAACCGTCCCATAGAACTGACATCCAAACGGACAGAAAAACCGCATTTATATGCACTCTGAAGGATCGTATTTAACACAGTCACAATCTCACTTCACAAAATGTCTATTCACTGTTAGCTTGTGGGGCATGGTGCTCGCTGGTCCCATATCTCCAATGGGTTTAAAAGCCCTCCTGGTAGGCCTTGGACTCCAGTCTGGTTTGCAGCAGTTCCAGCTGCCGTCGCGCCTCGCACTGAGGGAAGTTGTTCAGTTCGTAATATTGCGGCGCTATCTTCAGCAGCCACTCCGCTGTAAGAAAATACATACGGAAAATTAAGAAGTCATTTTACATTAAGTCCTAAAAATAACTAGTAAAGTTCCAGCATATAAATGTCCCACTGCTGAGCACAGGCCTCCTCTCATTTCTGAGAGGGTTTAGGAGCTAGGAAGAATCCGCCACGCTGCTCCAATGCGGGTTGGCGGACTGCACATGTCTTCAAAATATTTCTATTCCTCAGACATGCAGGTTTCCTCACGATGTTTTCCTTTACCGCTAAGCACGTGGTAAATCAGCACTTTAAATTGTAGAACAATTTTAGAGGTGCTGGCACCGGGGATCGAACCCAGGTTACTCGCTTATTATGAAATTAAAGGCGAGCACCAGGCCCCTGAGCTACCACGGCTTTTAAAAAAAAAAACTAAGGGAAAATATTTCCCTTAATTAATTATTAATTGCATAATTTAGCGTTTTACAGACAACTAGACCAGTAGAAGCAATAATTTGTGTTTTTGAAGTAAAATTTACTAGAATTTCTGTACAGGAATCTGTCTAGGTAGGTAGGTTGCCGTGTGGTAGCGGCTAAGTGAATCTACCACCCCATCTCATCCCATGGGTGTCGTAAAAGTCGACAGAGAGAAAATAAAAACCAGGAGATGGGCAGCAGCATCTTCCTGAAACATCTGAATAAATAAAATGCGCTTGCCAATCCTAAAATGAGAGCTACAAACTTTTGTGGCAATCCCTGTGGGTGACCTATGTTCAGCAGTGGACCAGATAGGCTGAAATGATGATGTGGTACCACACAGTAAATACCTAATCTGCATCGGCGTCATTCGCTCGGTGCTGATTAGGTATTAAGTGCAACTTAAGTTAACTTGAGTGCAACGTTTGCCCATTACAGATTCTGCGTCACCCAGAACATTTCTGATTGGCACCACACTGCCGTTAGTGCCCTTCAAACCGAAACAAAGTAATGTTTGCACACTACTGCTTCTCGGCTGAATAACTGGCCCTGGGGTGGTACCCACCTAGACGGTTCCTGCATAGGCAGTGTCTTTGCACTGTTTTCTTTTTCTTTTCTTTTCTTATTAATAATTTTTTTTACTGGAGAAAGCGACGAAACGAGCAAAACGTTCAACTGACGGATCACCCAGAACAATTCTATGTGACGCCGACGCCACACTGCGCCCGTCACCCTGAGACATCAGTTGTTCAGTCTCATATGCCCAGTGATTACGCTAGCTCACAGTGCCCTTCAAAACAGAAACACAGAACCATAACCCCTTAGTAAAATATACTTATGTTGTTTTTCTACTACGATATGGAGAACATGTATACCGCAATTGAATGTTGACCTCTCTCTGAGAGCTCTCGTGAGCGATTAAATGTTTCGCGTTATTTACAGATGGCGAGCGTCCATACGAATAATGTACGGCTGATATAAGGTCATTTTAAAGATTAATAATATTAAAACACTAGAAAATTCACACTTCTTAAATGTTAAGAGTAAGTAAAGTTACTAAGTAAGTAAAGTAACATATATCCTATAAAGCCTATAAATGTTCCTCTGCTGAGCACTAGCCTCCTCTCATTTCTGACAGGATTTTGGAACCGGGAATCCGGGGAATCACATGTCCCCGAAATATTTCTACTTCTCGGACATGCAGGTTTCCTCACGATGTTTTCCTTCACCGCTGAGCATGTGGTAAATCATTTGGATTTTTTTTAAATTCAATTTAGTGCCAACATTTTACAGCTTCCTATCAAAATTTTGTTTTTCGATAAAGTGATGAAACGAGCAAAACGTTCACCTGATGGTAGGTGCAACGTCTGCCCATAACAAATGCTGTGTCACCCAGGAAATTTATGTGTGACACCACAATGCGCCCGTCACCCTGAGACATCAGTTCTTAAGTCTCATGTGCCCAGTGATTACGCTAGCTCTCAGTGCCCTTCAAAACGAAACACAGTAATGCTTGCACACTACTGCTTCACGGCAGAATAACTGGCCCTGGGGTGGTACCTACCTAGACGGATTCCTGCATAGGAATCATACCACCAGTTCTTTTGTGGAGATGTGTGGTCTATCAAAACCTGATCCTGATCAAGAACACGGACAGACTGCAGACTTCTTATACAGTAAAGTTTCACTCACGCTTAATGTCAGTGACGGTCCTAATGTAGTTCTTTGTTGTCAGCACAAACTCATTGTATATGACCCAGTCCGGTTTGTGGTCGAGGCAGGTGGACGGATGCAGCTGGACCACTTGGTTGTCCTTCACCGTCAGGTAGTGGCCGGTCCGTTCGAGATGAGCCACCTGAAACGCAGTTGCACGTTTCATGTAAGAAGAGTCAGTTGTCGTGAGTTTCGACCATTGGAAAGCCGCTGGTATAGATCCTGCATAGTTACCTGCATGAAGAAGCCGTTGACAAGCGCCTTCCGTATATTAATATAGTAGTCTTTGCTCGTGAACTCTGTACTGGTCCTCTTTAGATTGAATCTGGAACAAGATAGTTAAAGGTTTGTATTATTATGTGCCGTGTGGTAGCGGCTTAAGAGAATCTACCACCCCATCTAATTACATGGGTGTTGTGATAGTCGACAGAGGGAAAATAATAACCAGGAGATGGGCAGCAGCATCTTTCTGGATCATCAGAATAAACTGCGGTTCCCAACCCGCCTGCCAAGCGTGGCAAATATGGCAAAATTCTCCCCAAAACGAGAGCTACAAACTTTTGTAGCAATCTATGGGGGTGGGCTATGTTCAGCAGTGAACTAGTGACAGGCTGAAATGATGATGATGATGATGATTAATATGTGATGAAGTCCTCCTGATCGATTTTCGACCAAAAGAAAGACGGGACGAGCAGAGCATTCTCCTCATGATAAGTGCAACATCTTCCCATAACAAATGCTGTATCACCCAGAGCATTTCTCTGTTGCACCACACTGCGCCCGTCTCCCTGAGACATCAGTTCTGAATGCTCATATGCCCAGTCGTTACGCTAGCTCTGTGTCCATCAAACCAAAACAGTAATTCGCACACTACTGCTTCACGGCAGAATAACTGGCCTGAGGTGGTATGATGGTGAGGTATATATATGGAGGTGGAATTTAATAAGAGTATGTCTAGGTAGGCTAGACATACTCTTATTAAATTAACCAGCTGTTAAACTGGTACATAACATTAAACACGACATTAGCTATATCAACAAAGCCTTGATAAAGTAGAATAATATTTATATTCACAAATAATTTATTGATTAATTTTTTTCATTAATATACGAGTAGAAATATATATAATTTATCATCGTCGTCGTCGTCGTTTCAGCCTATCAATAGTCCACTGCTGAACATAGGCCTCCCCCATAGATTGCCACAAAAGTTTGTAGCTCTAGTTTTGGGGGGATTCTGCCATAGTTGCCATGCTTGGCAGACGGGTTGGCAGGAAGATGCTGCTGCCCATCTCCTGGTTTTCATTTTCCCTCTGTCGACTTTTACGACACCCACGGGATGAGATGGGGTGGTAGATTTCTCATATATATATATATATATATATATATATATATATATATATATATATATATATAATAAATATATAATCTATTCATTTTCTTTAATAACGAAAATACAGATTTCTTATATTTACGCGAACACTACTCATTTAAATGAAACTAATTTTACGGATTTTATCTTGTTTAATTTTTTTTTTTTTACTATTTATAACCCGACGTTTCTGGTCACGGGAGGACTGTGGTGACAGATGTCCTGATGTCATAGTTAACCTGGGGTACCTTCAGCTTTTAATTATTATTTTTGGTCCGATCTACGCAGAAAGAGCTAACTGTGTCTTGAAGTCTTGCAGTGGTATGCTTGGTTTTTGATTTAATTTTATTTATTTATTATTGGATCCCAAGCTGGTGGTAATACCCAACCATCTTCTCTATTAAAATTAGGATGTTTTTTAATTTCAATAGCCTCGCGAATCATCCTTTGTAAGAATCGGTGTTCTTTTGAGAGGATTTGTGTAATGGTTGGGATGATCCAGAACATGGTCACAGACTGCAGACTTCCTAGAGCGACGATGCTTCACGTCAGCTATATGTTCTTTTACGCGGGTTTTAACTGATCTTTTTGTTTGCCCTATGTAAGAGAGACCACATTCACAATCCAGCTTGTATACTCTTGCGTCTTGTAGAGGGATGTTACACTTGACAGATGGAGGAGGATGGGGATCCAATAATAAATAAAATTAAATCAAAAACCAAGCATACCACTGCAAGACTTCAAGACACAGTTAGCTCTTTCTGCATAGATCGGATCAAAAATAATAATTAAAAGCTGAAGGTACCCCAGGTTAACTATGACATCAGGACATCTGTCACCTCAGTCCTCCCGTGACCATGGGTGCTGTAAAGCACTCGAAACGTCGGGTTATAAATAGTAAAAAAAAAAAAAATTAAACGTGATAAAATCCGTAAAATTAGTTTCATTTAAACGAAAATAAAATCAATTAACCTATATTGTAAACAATTGGGGAATCTCTGATCTAGTAGGATCTCTTCATACCTGTCCATGATCCTGCTGAGCTGCTGGCGCACATTGTCCCCGGACTTCAGCGAGCGGTAGTTTATGAAGTTATCATAGCACCAGTGTGGATCCTCCATGTCTGAAAGTTACAGAAATACATTATTATTCTCTCACGAAATATATATTGAGTACTTTCTTAGTACTGGCTTCGTAGCTCAGGGGCTAGGCGCTCGCTTAAAATTTCATAGTACGCGAGTAACCTGGGTTAGTACTAAAATTGTTAATTGCAATTTGAAGTGCTGATTTACCACGCGCTCGGCGGTGAAGGGAAACGTCGCGAGGAAACCTGCATGTCTGAGAAATAAAAAAATATTTCGAAGACATGTGCAGTCCGCCAACCCGCATTGGAGCAGCGCGGCGGATTCTTCCCAGCTCCAAAAACCCTCTCAGAAATTAGAGGAGGCCTGTTCTTAGCAGTGGGACATTTATAGGCTGAGACTTTACTTTTACTCGCTTAACCCTGGCATGTGTTACAGTGCCTCTATCTATATTTTTTTCATTTCTTTGAAGTAAGCAGTTAAAATGTATACACGAAACAATTGATATACAAAAAACAACCGACAGACTAGACTAGAGAAGTCAGTGATTCAAAACATCCTCATAAAAAGAGCACCATGTCAACCATGTCAACAATTTATTTCTTTATTATAATTTTAGGAAAACCGACATCTAATTACACAAATTATCAACAATATATATACATAAAGCCATTTAAAAGTTTCAACTAATAAATCAAGAAAAAAGCTTAATAAGAAACGCAAACGGACAGACAAACATAATAAACAGATGTTTTTTTAGTGTTAATTGAATGATGTAAATGGAATGAATGTAGTTAATATTGAAAAAATACATCAAACAGAAAACAACTTATTACTAAGCTGTCGCTTAAGTTGACTGCTAGTGGCTATATATGATACAATTTTAAAAGCTCCTTTATGTCATGGGCATAAGATTGAATTTGTGTTTAGTTACGTTCAGTCGAGGATGGTTTCAAAGTTTTTTTTTTTATTGCATAATGTGATGAAACGAGCAAAACGTCCACCTGATGGTAAGTGCAACGTCTGCCCATAACAAATGCTGTGTCATCCAGAACATTTCTGTGCGACACCACACTGCGCTCGTCACCCTGTGACATCAGTTCTAAAGTATCATATGCCCAGTGATTACGCTAGCTCACAGTGCCCTTCTAACCGAAACACAGTAATGTTTGCACACTGCTTCACGACAGAATAACTGGCCCTGGGGTGTTACCCACCTAGACGGACTCCTGCATAGGAATCCTACCACCAGTACAAAAGATTTTTGTAGAAGTTTTTTGTATGGCACTGAGTATCATGGGTTTCTGTTTGTCGATGCACAAAACAGACACATTTAATTGTTCAAAATAAATAAAAGACAATGATATTATTTCATTACTAAGGATTAGCAAGCTGAAGTGGCAATGGGCCGGCCATACGGTGAACCGATAACCGTTGGGGAAGGAAAGGTTCTCGAGTGGCAACCTCGTACCGGCAACCGCAGTGTAGGGCGACCCCCCACTAAATGGAGCGACGACCTGCACGGTTTTGCGGGAAGTCGATGGATGCAGGTGGCCCAGGACCGTGTTTTGTGGCAATCTATGGGGGAGGGCTATGTTCAACAGTGGACCTACGGTAGGCTGAAATGATCATTACTTCCTTGAAAATGTTAACAACAAGTGTACACTGTGCTTCTAGGTGACCATTCACTGCTATTGGCATGACTTTGATGTCTCATCACTTAAATATTATACACCAATAGATCCAATATGCAATTAATTTTTAACAAGTATATATTTAATAACCTCATAAATTTGGTTAAGACAACTCACTCTGTTTAAACGCATGGTAGACGTTTAGCAGCGTGAGATGGTCACCGTCGATGTGAGCGAAGCGCATCTTCGCTTCGTCGGCAGCCTTGCGCGCTTCGTTGGGCCTAACGAAGCATTGCGGCACTGCAAGAGTAATACAACCAGTTATAATAAAACAAAGGGAGCATATCTGAACGGTGAGTACATTTTTATCAGGAATTAACTTTGTACGCCGTGTGGTATCGCCTTAAGAGAATCTACCACCCCATCTCATCCCGTGGGTGTAGTGACGAGCCGAGCGTGGCAACTAAGGCAAAAATACACCCCCCCCCCAATGAGGTCTACAAACTTTTGTGATTATCTATCGGGGAGGCCATGTTCAGCGGTAGACTATTTATGGGCTGAAATCATGATACTTTGTATGACTCCTACTGTATGAGTAAAGATGAGATTCCGTAGTGGGCGTTACTTCTCCTCTATACAACCACATGATGGGTTGAAACCAGCCGAAATCTTTCATGTTTTTTTTTTATTTGATAGTGTTGAGATGAGCAACACGTTACCTGGTGGTATGTGTAACACTTGCCCATAACAGATGCTGTGTTACTGAGAATATTTCTGTGTCGCACCACACTGTGCCCGTCACCCTGAGCCTGAGTGATTACGCTAGGTGTCAGTGCCCTTCAGACCAAAACGCAGTAATGTTTGCACACTACTGCTTCGCGGCAGAATAACTGGTCCTGGGATGGTACCTACCTAGACGGATTCCTGCATAGGAATCCTACCTGCAGTAACCAGTCTTGGCCATTAATTCCCACAGAGAAATTTAAGGAGTGTAACTCCAATGTAGTATATGTATATTCCATAATACATGAATCCTACATCCTATGCAGTCTGTTCAGGTAGGTGCCACCGCAGTGCCTCTTATTCTGCCGTCAAGCAGTGGTGTGCAAGTTTTGCAATTTTAAGTGCTGATTAAGCTTGTAGTTGGGGCTTAATAAAATCCCCCCCCCCCCTGGGTGCCATAAAAGTCGACAGTGGGAAAATGAAAACCATGAGAGCATGGGGCAGCAGCATCTTCCTGGAACATGTGGTAAAATAAACAGCGGTTGCCAACCTGCCTACTTTGACAAGAGTGCAACTAAGGCAAACTCCTTCAAAATTAGAGCTACAGGCTTTTGTAGAAATTTATGGGGGAGGCGTATGCTTAGCAGTGGATTATTATGATTTACCATGTGAACAGCGGTGAAGGCATGAATGCTTGAGGAATGATGTTGTTGGTTGATGTTCTCCTAGTAAATTTCGACCATGGCAACAACTTCCGAGTGTTGTCGAGAGTGGAGGCTCCGAAGCCCTGTCACAAGTGAGAGGAAGCCTTTTCTCAGCAATGGGACAGAATCATAGGCTGTTTTATTTTTTATACAGGTTTATTAGGTGGGGAGAAGCCACGCAGGTAGCCCACGTAACTGACTTTATCATAGATAATTAGCTCACCGGACAACATAGCTGTGATGGAGAGGATCTCATTGGAGCAGTTGTGGTTGCAGCTCGCGATCAGCATCTTGGCCAGCTGAGGGTCCAGCGGGAATTCTGCCATCACTGCGCCCAGGTCCGTTAGGTTGCCATCGTCGTCTGAAATAAAAATAAATTCTTTTAGCAGCATTTATATATCTAGCATAGCGACCGCGACGGTTAGGGTTACCTGACTTCTATACTGTGGGTTCTGCATTCGAACCCAACGGGAGCCAACACTTGGGTGAAAACCAGGGGTGGATATCCCTGTAGGGCGATTAGGCCCGGCTTAATAGCGGGAAGATTTAGGACAAATCAAAATGCTACGCATCAGTATCTAAAGACGGAGATTGAGATAATTTTGTCGTATACAGACTATCATTGTTGTTCAATTTAATTCATTAATTTTTCGTGTGTTTCAGAGGGTAGAGGGGCGGCAATCTTCCGTTGGCTTAGGGCAGCCAGAGCATCAAGTTCGCTCCTGGCAAAAACACCAAATTGTGTCTTTTCCAATCTGGGCTACCTACGATCTTAACTCGAGCGATACATTGGTCGGTAGGTTAGGACGGGTACGTTCCTGTCTGCGAGTATTCTTGAGGCACTATAACATCACTTGCACATTTGATAACTTACGACAGTACTCGGAAGTTGTCGCAGTGGTTGCGGTTCGACCAGGTGGATATTATCATCATATTTATCCACTTATTTCACTAATATCCGGCTCGAAGGACCAAAGTATCTGTGTCTCGTTGGAACATATATAACGAGAAAGTGGGATTTTGAAATAACTGCAGATAATTAATTCCGATAGGACAATGCTTCACCTGGTGCATAATGTATATATTCAATATAAAACTCTTATACTAATTAAAATGACTCTTTATACCGCAATGTATTAATATCATATTGCCAACTATTCAGAAATAGAAAAAACTAAAAGATATTATAGTTATGTAAGCATGTTCATAATTGCACAGTCCTTGCAATCTTGCAAAGTATGGATAAGTTGTTTATTTTTTTACTCACCCAGTGCAGCGAGGTAGTTCAACAACTCAAGTGCCCTCATCAAGGTCTCGGGCGCCGGCGGGTCCATGAAGTCAAAGTGCACCAGATCGTCGATACCCAGCTTTTTCAACTGCAAAACTACAGATCCTAAGTTTGATCTGCAACGGCAATGCGGGTGAGGCATTAGATTGTGTTGCGGACTGTACATGTACAATACATGGGTACGGTTGAAGAAACAATGTCTCCATTGTGAAACTGATCATTAGAAGTTTAAAATCTTACCTAGAATAAATAATAATATTGTATAAATGCATTTGTTTTGGGTATCAAGATACTCACCCCATAGTAATAAAAGCTGGATATAATAACTTCAAAGTGAAACTTAAAACTTGGTTGAAAAAAAGATGACTTAAGAGAATCTACCACCCCATCTCGTCCCGTGCGTGTCGTAAAAGTCTACAGAAGGAAAAATGAAAACCAGGACAAGGTCAGCAGAATTCCGAAACATTTATATAAATAAACTGTTGTGTTTTGTGGCAATTTATGGGGGAGGACGATGTTCAGCAGTGGACTAGTGATAGGCTGAAATTAAAATAATATTTCGATACCTGAACTAAGTCTAAAATAACCTTGTAAATTAATAAATGCATGCCCATTATGTGCCGTGTGGTAGCGGCCTAAGAGAATCTACCACCCCATTCCATCCCGTGGGTGTCGTAAAAGTCGACAGAGGGAAATTATAACCAGGAGACGGGCAGCAGCATCTTCCTGGAACATCTGAATAAATGAACTGCGGTTGCCAATCCGCCTGCCAAGCCTGGCTACTATGGCAACATCCCTCCAATATGAGAGTATAATATAATATCTTTGGGGTTGGCCTATGTTCAGCAGTGGACTTGTGATAGGCTGAAACGTAGATGCCCATTATGGGCAAAGTGTTGGTACTTTACCTAAATATATTATTCAAAATTGTAAACAGCTCTAAGGAACAAACATCTTTTCTATTATATTGATTAGTCTTAATGAAATATATCATTTTATATAATAATGACTAACTGATGCCCTGCGACTTCGTCCGTGTGGATAAAGGTTTTTGAACATCCCGTGGAATCAATTTGATTTTCCAGGATAAAATTATCCTATGTCAAATTTCATCAAGGTCTGTTCAGCAGTTGAATTGTGAAAAGGTAACAAACAGAGGGACGGAGAGAGTTACTTTCGCATTTACATATTAGTATGGAAGTATAGGATATATAGAGAATGGTGTGTCATATAAATGAGCAGTGTGGTGAATGGGTCACACTGTCGATAATTAACCTCAACTCAAATGTCAAGATTAAGTACCCCCTCATCCTCATCTATAACATCAACAAATAGCTCAAATGTCCCGCTAAGTTTAGTACTGATGTTAACTATATTACCATATCTGAAAGATCACTGATGGGAGGAGATGTTTTCCCCAGATCCAAACCACCAATCTCTTTATAGACGAAAGTGACGAGAAACGCAACACATTTACCAGATGGTAGTGCAATGTCTGCCCATAACATATTATGTGCCACCCAGAACATATAATATGCCCAATAATGAAACCAAGATAAATAAAATATACGAGAATTGTGGTATCGTTGGCACACTACTTCTTAATGGCAGAATAACTGGCAGATTTATTTCTGCCACTAGTAAAAGTATTTAAAATTTGTGAAAACATATTTTTTTAAGTGGAGATAAGACTTGAAACTTTAAACATAGCATAGAACTGGATGTCAGTTCACTACTAACTCACTGTCTTGTCTGTCTGTATGTTTCTTTGACTGTTGTTATCAAAAATTTTATTTATACAAAAACTTTCAATCAAAAGCCGCGTGGTGGCGGCTTAAGAGAATCTACCACCCCATCTCACCCCATGAGTGTCGCAAAAGTAAAAAACAGAAGGAAAATAAAACCAGGAGTTGGGCAGCAGCATCTTCCTGGAACTCTGAATAAATAAACTGTGGTTGCCTAAGCATGGCTGCTCTAGCCAAATCCCCCTAAAATGTGAGCCACAAATTTTTGTGGCAATCTAGGGGGAGGCCTATGTTCAGCAGTGGACTAGTGATGGGCTGAAGTGACGATGATGACTTTATGTCAAACAATTTGAAATGATGAATAAAATAATGAAACATATACAAAACCGTTCCCATCCAATCACCTCAGAATCTCCGGATATGTATTGTCCTGCATTTCATTCTTGTAGGCCTTCTCCGTGTAAAGTCTGAAGCACTTGCCTGGCCGCGTGCGTCCAGCACGACCCGCCCTCTGTTGAGCCGAGGCCTTGCTGATCGGCGACACTAGCAGAGATTCCACTCTTATACGGGGGTTATACACTTTCTGCTTCGCAAACCCTGGGTCTATCACGAACACAACACCGTCAATGGTCAATGAAGTCTCAGCTATGTTGGTTGATACAACAACCTTTCTTCCTATAGCACCGTTAGCACGGTTTGGTGGCGCAGGCTCGAAGATCCTTTGCTGTAAGTTTGGTGGTAATGTCGAATACAGCGGAATGCACTTCAATTCACCAGCCTCTGGACCTAAATTGTCTATTTCTCTCTTTATTCTTTTACACGCATCCTCTATCTCTTCCTGGCCTGTTAGAAATAGTAAAATATCACCAGCAATTTCCTCGCATAGATGAATTTGTATAACTGTGCGTATTGCCGCCTCCAAGTAATCCCTTTCAGGTTGCGGTGTATAGAAGATTTCTACAGGGTGAGTTCTTCCCGGGACATTCATAAGTGGGGCGTTATCAAAATACTGTTGAAACTTTCCAGCGTCTAATGTGGCATGACATAATAACCAGTTTCAGGTCCGTTCTCTGCTTGATCACTTCTTTCAACACTCCCATCAGTATGTCCGTGGCAAGAGTCCTTTCGTGCGCCTCATCAAGCAATATCACCCTGTATTGCTCCAGCATGGGGTCGGACATAGGCTTCCCTAAGCAACATACCGTCTGTCATGTACTTCAATACTGTTTGTGGTCCAGAACAGTCTTCAAAACGGATGCTGTATCCGACTTGTTGTCCCAAAGCGACATCCATTTCCTCTGCCACTCGTTGTGCTACAGACATTGCAGCCACTCTCCTTGGTTGTGTACATGCAACTCCCGTCGACTTCCCGGCCGTAACAGAGGCAAACTCTACTGACCACTGTGGTATTTGCGTGGTCTTTCCAGAACCAGTCTCACCAACTAACACTACGCACTGATGAGTATTAAGCAATCTCATAAAATCGTTTTTGTACTCCCACACTGGGAGGCCGAGTCGTCGTCGGAGTAGTTCGTGGTACCGTTGAGAATGAGGTAGACCTGGAAAGAAACAGAATTCTTTAAGTACTGACTGCATAAATACATATTGCATAAATATTTCGGGGATACTCATCCAGGCTCCTGAACATTTCAGAAATGAGAGAATGCCCATGGTAAGCACTGGGACATTAAGGCTGCCCTTCCACCAGAGATGTGCGCGGTAGCTAAGCGAAGCTAATTTACGAAACTTCATGGTCTATTTCCATCAAAGGTAAGTGGAGCACCTTAGATATGCTATGAAGATGCGCGAAGCGGGGAACGTATCGCGATCGGTAGTACGATATCTACTCAGCTCTTCTCCATTCTCATCGCTGCACGTTTAAAATCGACGAGTATGAATAAGACAAACAATCTTATTGGTTATCGTACACATCCATCCCTATGCTGCTTAGCACATCTCTCCTACCTCATAGGCTGTTGCTTTTATTGGTTTCTCTTCTTTATTGTGATGTAATTCAAGTATAAGGGGCCCTGCATAACTTTATGTGTAACCAGAACATATTTAAAAAGGAATGAATGGCTGTACATAGAGGACTACTGGCCCCCACATTTATGAGAGGTAGAGAATGTAGGGTCTGGCAGTAGAAGCAAATAAAATAAATGAAAATAAGATTAATGTGTCTGGTGGTAGGATTCCTATGCAGGAATCCGTCTAGGTAGGTACCACCGCAGGGGTAGTTATTCTGCCGTGAAGCAGTAATGTGCAAACATTACTGTTTCGGTTTGAAGGGCACTGAGAGCTAGCGTAATCACTGGTCATATGAGACATATGAACTGTCGACTCGGGAGACGGGCGCAGTGTGGTGCCACACAGAAATATTCTGGATGACACAAGTATTTGTTAAGTGCAATATATATACACATATATATATAATATATTATTGCACTTAACAATCAGGTGAAAGTTTTGCTCGCCTCATCCCTTTCTCCAATAAAAAAGAATAAAAATGTTGAAATGCAATAGTTTGAGATGTATAGCTGGAGTGACTGTGATGGACAAAATGACGAACAGCTTATTAAGGGCATGTTGCGGTGTTGAGACAAAGATAGAGAAAGGGATGCTTAGAAGATGGATGGAACAAGATTGACGAAACAGATTTATGGGGTGAGTGTGAATGAACAAGCCTGATAAGGATCGACGTAGGCGAACATATCAAGATTAGATCGAAGTCGTTTTTAGGAAAGGCCACATCAAATATACCCACAACCAACAAGCTTGTATGATAACACTAACAAAAGTAGAAGAAGCAAAAGATGTGTGTCACGATTGTAGCAAGTGGAGAGATGTGGTCTCTGCCTACCCCAATGGAAAAGAGTAATTCAGCAAAGTAAAACCTGATTCTATTGACCATTGTCACTTTAATAATGTTAATAGTGTGGCTATGTCTCACATACCTGTATATGGGTTGATCCCTGGAGTGCTTGTAGTAGTTGGTGGCATTGCTGATGCTAATGTGGCAACGGCATCAGAAGAGGATTCACTGGTGGCACCAGACTTGGCAGCTGCTGCTGCCTTCTCCTCCCTAGGAACAAGGCAACCAAAACATTTATGCTTACAGTATAGTATGTAACAAAGAGATTAATGGACTAGGGATATGAGAAAACTGGAGGACTTTAAATGTTTTGTACAATCGTCCAAGTAGGTACTACCGAACATTAAAGTTTCGGTTTGAAGGGTACTGAAAGATAGTGTAATCACTGGCACAGTGTGTTAAGCGCAGTGTGGTCTCATGCAGAAATGTTCTGGGTAATACAGCATTTGTTATGGACCAACATTATACTTACTTAGGTGAATGTTTTGCTTGTTTCGTCACTATATTCAATTAAAAATAAATGTATGGACAGATTTTTATAAATGCGAAACCAACTCTCTCTGTTTGTTCCATTTTCACAGCTCAAACGTTCAACTGATCTTAACGAAATTCTGTACAAAGTTAGCTTACAACCTGGAGTTGGACATAGGATACTTTTATTCCAGAAAATGAACACCGTATTCTATATATATACGCAATTTACCATTGACTGACTCATCACTATATCTCCGAGACCTATATTGACTTATTTTCATGCATATTACTTACATAAATACATACAGTCATGCCATACACATAGCCCATTTTTGCCATCACAGGAAAATGAGATGCGGTAGGCGATAAAACTTGTTGCTGCCATTTTAGTACAAGTCACTAAAAACTCCCGTGGCGTTGCATATGTTATTCTGCATAAAAAAAGACTGTCTATGCAATACCTTAGTATTCTGTTATTACTTTCCCATCACATACCATTAACTTCTCATTATAAACATTGTCAACCACATAAGTCCTCTGCTGAAAGGCCTACCATATACATTGGCTACAAAACAAGGTCCACAGCCAACAGTGCCTATCAACTTCACTCAAAACTGTGCAGGTTAGCACTACATTTTGTGAATTGTCACTCTATACTACAGAATTTGCAAGTATGATGTTGCCAATTAAGGACTTCTCTTCTACTGTTAAAAGTTCTGTCCTATATGGCTGGCTGATTGCCACTTCAGCTGCCGTTACTTATACATTTATTATTCTGTAATCCAATTTATAAGACACCTAAGCACTACTGCTTGACGGCTATTTAGGACTCCAGCTACGACCAGTAGGATTTATTTATGAATCTGATATTAAATTTCTTTATATCAATTAACATTCATCAGATTAAATTGAACTACCGTATTTCATAATAACTAAACAAACACAAGTTCACTGTTGTAAATTATTTCTATCAGTTTTTTTAATTATGGTACATCAGTAAACAATATGTTTACACTCTGTTTTTTTTACTTACCACTTAATAATTTTGAGGCTGTCTATTAGCTTCAGAAACGTTTTAAAAGGAAATAGATAGATATATTTGCAGCGTCTATACAAAATCAAGTTTACTTACATTATTTTCTCATTTATAAAAGTAAAAAGTGCGCGGTTTTGTCTAATATTGAAATTAACATACAGTCCAACGTAAGGTTGTTCCAAGAAATCAAAAACAATGGAAATAAATGTAAAATAACAAAAAGCATGGCATCATGAACACGTCGTGAGCATGTGGATACAGACCTTTTTCTTTTAATAAAAGGGTCCATTACTTCAATTCTTCTTTTAGACATTTCTGAATAGACACATATAACACTTAATTAATTGAAATCCGAGAAAATTCTATGAATTTCTTAATAAAACGAAAAAGCCAACAAAATGGCGACTAGCCGGATCACCGAATAGGGTTGCCATCAGGGATAAGATATACTTGCAAAATTCAATAACAGGGCTTCCAAGTACGAGCATCTAAAAAAATCAGGGCCGAAAACCAGGTTTTAAAACACTTCTAAGTAGTACTTACCAGCCCATACCAGGTTTTAAAACCAGGGCTGCGCATAAAAGTAGGGCGCCCTGGTACGGGCAATAAATACTTGCAATTGCGTTGGAAGTATATATATTTTCGGTGATGTAATTGCTGTTAGCCTTCTCGGCTTTTACAGCTTCATCGGATACTGTGCTCGCGGGCCAGGGGCCCGTGTGCCAGGTTTGGTTTGACCCAAACATAAATAAATAAATAAATAAAAACTCCTACAAAACCCTCGAAGTTCGGACTGTGTCGCGTTCGCTGCGTGCTTTCGCGATTTCGAAAATCTTAAACATTTTAAGTCGTCTACTGACCGTCCGAAGGAGGCTGGGCGCGTCCATTCGGACTGTCGACTTGTGTGTCGGTAACTCTGGGCGGTGAGAACCGCCCTGGAACACGGGTGAATCTTGTGTACGCGATGTGATTATTGACTATTGCGCGCCGCACTCTACGGCGGTCGCGCGTCGTGGTGCGTGTTATATTAAAGCTATTGACTGTGTGTACAGTGTGGCCTGGATCGTGACTGACAGTATCGTGGTCAGGAAGAGCTGAGACGTCAGTGTCGTCTAGCACGTTTCGCGGGCGACGTTTGCGTTCGGTCGCGTTTCTGTTTGGTCGGTAATTTGCTGCTTTAACCACCAGCGGGTTTGAATGAACCGCGGCTTTTTCGAAAAACCGCCGTGATAATTCTCTGAAGTGTTCAGAGATTAAAGGCATTTCACAGTCGCTGTGAAGATCTACATTGCGTTGATACCAACCGGCTCCGGTGGCAGTTCGCAAGAATCGATTTTGAACGCTCTGTAACTTCTTTAATTGATTGCCCGTCGCGTGAGCGAAAGCGACGCAAGCATAGTCCATTACGGGTCTTATGCAAGTCTTATAGAGGCGAAGTTTGCGTTGGAAGTATTTCTACTGCGTAGCCGCGTACCAACCGCGTACTGGCAATCCGAGTCCGCGACTACGAGGGCGGCTGACGCTTGTTCCGAGGTTCCGAGTTCGAGGCTCGGTGCTCGGTGACCGTGCCGTTCGTACGAAGTGGAGTTCACAAACCGAAATGCATGTATTTCGGGCGCTTGTGGCTCGGTTGGGACTCGTTAGGAAAATTGCTGGAATATTCATAGCGCTATAAGGAACGTAACTGCGCAAACGCTAAGCTAATTCGTAACTTAAGCTCTTTTACTTAGACTGGTTCGTGCCATTCCTCCTTACTTATACTAATAAGTCACATTATTGCGCATACGAAAGTATTTTAAGTAGTAATAGTTATGTTTAATACATTGAAGAAAATATTTTGTTTTCGTTTTTTGGTTAGATACGTTATGATTGCGACTTTGTTAAGTTACCTGGCCGATATCTTATATTTTAGAAAAGTTATTTTGCGAGTTTATTGATTAAGATAATTTTTTAATATTTAAATTAAGAATTTATTACGCAAGGCTATCGAATAGATAATTTTTGGAACTGTAAATAACAGTGTGGTAAAACATTTTTTATATGGATAATAATTAGATAATAGTTATTTCTTATCGGAGGAATTCTGCAGTCTGTGACCATGTTCTAGATCATCCCAACCATTACATCAGATTTGATAAAACACAAATCCTCGCAAAAGGACACCGATTCTTACAAAGAATGATTCGCGAGGCTATTGAAATTAAAAAAACATCCTAATTTTAATAGAGAAGATGGTTGGGTATTACCACCAGCTTGGGATTAATAAAATTAAATCAAAAACCAAACATACCACTGCAAGACTTCAAGACACAGTTATCTCTTTCTGCGTAGATGGGACCAAAAATAATAATTAATAGATGAAAGCTGAAGGTATATTTCTTTTAGTGGTATTTATAATGAATTAAAATAAAATATAAAAACACGTTATAGTAAATAAATAATAATTACAGCACAAAATGGCTCTAGAATTTTGACTTTTTGCCTATGTATTATTACAGAAAAAATAAAGTACGCATCGTTCTAAGCATACTATTGTTAACTTTATAGAAACAATTAATTAAAAAATTCGTGAAAAGTGAAAAATACGAGAACTATATCATGTTGAATCTAAAATACTAGTATTAAATTAAAGTTTAGGAATTATTACATTCTTGACAATATTACCAGTTATTTGAGAAGGAAAAGAGGTATTAGAAATAACCTGATAATAACATCGAAGTCAGAATCGGAACGGTATTAATCAAAAATGTCACACGACCTATTAACTGCGTATTTTGGTTGCGTGCAAATTATTGAAAATAATTGTAAATTACTCATGTAAATGTTTACTACAGCACGTGCCTTTGTTACATGTAAATATCGAATCGAATTTCTAGTTAAAAATTAGTTAAAAGTGATGTGTCGAATATAAATTGAAATATGTTTAAACTGCCGAAAACGAGAATATAATTTTATTTAAAGTCAACGATATTTATTACCGCAAGGAAGAATATTAAACAGACGTAAGTTTTTTCATTTAAATAGCTGTAGAACTGCACATTTCATGCACGGTGTTTTGCATTTACCTTTTCAAGATGGCGGACGTCTTCGTCAGATTTGTTTATTTTCTGTGCTATTTACACCTGTTTTATTGTCATTGTATAAGCGTGCTTTATTCGTATTTATAAAAATGTATGAAAATTAGACAGTGAAGTTGTACAAAGTTTCGTTATGTCCAATGTTTTATTCACACGAGGTTATTGAACTTGTCAAAACCTGTCTTAGAATTTCACTACCTTTGTATATTTGACATTTTATATTTCTGAGTTTTTATGAATGAAAAATGTATAATTGTACATTAAAAAGTTGAACCTGAAAAAAATCCCACCCCATACAGTCCACACATAATTATTAGGCCGAGTACAGAAAACACTTGGATACGTACATAGAGTCACGCCGTTCTTATTTGGGTAGGTAGACATCAAATCTTTCTACTTGCTACGATCTTGACACACATCTTTCGTTTTTCTACTTTCATGAGCGTTTTCATATATGCTTTCTTCTTCCACAAGCATTTTCATATAAGCTTGTCTGTTGCGGGTAATGTTGATGTGGCCTTTCCTTTACAAAAAAACTTTTCCAGGGAGTGGATGAAATCTGTGTTGGTTCACCTATTAAATTAGTGGTTATGGTCCTGTTAATAAAATTTACTGGTAGTCTTTAGGGTCCATATATATACCACCATGATAAACATTCCTGTGGTTCAGTTAGAAGTAGATGCTCTTTACTGAACTGGTTCACTGTTCCAAAACACCAATGTTTTTTTTTTTGGGAGAGGGGGCAAACAGGCAAGAGGCTCACCTGATGGTAAGTGATCACCACCGCCCATGAACATCTACAATACCAGAGGAATAGCAGATGCGTTACCAGCCTTTGAGAAAGGAATAGGCTCTTTTCTTGAAGGTCCCTAAGTCGTATCAGTCCGGAAAAACTGCTGGCGGCAGCAGATTCCATAAAATGCTTGTCGATGGCAGAAAATTGCGCGAAAAACGCACTGTGCTGCAATGCCAACCATCAAGGTGGTGACAATGGAATTTTGCGCCATGCCGCAATGTGCGATGGTGAAAATCAGCGGCTGGAATTAATCCGAACAATTCCTCGGAACACTCCCCATTGTCGATCCTATAAAAAATGCAAAGAGAGGCAACATCTCTTCGCAAGGTGATCCAAATGTTCCGGATCACTTGTATCAGTATAAATGTTTAATTTGAAATTTGATCATTTTACCTATCAGGCGGTCAGTGACACTAATGTTCGCGTTCTATGCACTAAATGCAAGCCATTTGTTGTCTGAGATTGAGTGATTTATCCTAATAAGTTACTCTTGCACTGTGTTCCAAATGAAATATATCACTTATTTGGAACTTAACATTGTCCCAGTTGTAGTGATCCAATCTAGCTAAAGACACCTTTGCCACATCCACTATACAGAATTTTGCAATTGTTTTTGTTGATCCAGCAACGGTTATGGGTAATGCTTGTCCACAAACACATAACTGCTACACAGAGATATTCTGGGCGACACAGCATTTGTTATGTGCAGCAGTAGTGTGCAAACATTCGTTTGTTTCGGTTTCCGATTCTTCCATTTCGATTCCGATTTTCTTTCCGGTATTCGGCACTGTGAGCTAGCGTAATCACTGGGCATATGAAACATAAGAACTGATGTATCGGGGTGATGGGCACAGTGTGGTGTCACAAAGAAATTTTCTCGCTTTACGTCGCCACGGGGGCGAAAAGTAGGCTACTTAGACTGGTAGTCTCTGCCTATCCCTTATATGGGAAAAGCATGATTATATGTATGCATAGATTTCACTCAAATGTACAAAATCTAATCCACAAATTTGTTTCACCATTTAGCTTGTCTTAATTCAGACATCCCAATTAGCCCACCAAAAAATTTGTTAAGTGGAAAATATATAGTTCGCTATTCCTTTAGGGGAAGATGTAACATTCTGGAATGTTCCGTTGAAATATAGTTCATTGTATGCATTTGATTACGAGGGTCTGTAATTAAACAATTCAAGTGCCGCTATAGATGTGAGTTGTCGACATTAATTCAGCTAATTAGTGAGCCACCTCAATTGCATTTGTTAAAGCAATTGTTGTTGTACAGCATTAACAAACTTCTACAGTGCTCAGTGCTGTTTTTGCAGTACAATTTAGCGGTATAGTTGTTTAGACAGTCTTTACTAATATTACCTATATTTTTAGAATAGAATAGGAAAACCATTTATTCGGCACAAGAACATAGGACAGTTGAAAAACAAAACAAACCAAATTATATGAAACAAAATAGTTCTGTTTTGAAAAGGGGTTGGCTCAGCATTTACTGTGTAAGTATGGACACACGGTACTGATTCTCAGCCATTAACCTTTGTATAGGCAAACGGACATGATTCTACTATAAAATAACAATTACCTTTTTTATATGAGTTTTAACATTTTATTTTTAACAGTAACACAATGTAATTTTAAATAAAATTAAGAAAACAAGAGTCTGAATGCAGCTGATCTATGAGTCTTAATATTATGCTTAATATTTAACTACAATATTATTTTCTGTCCCTCTATGTGTTTGTTACATTTTCATGACTCAACCATATAACTGATCTTGATTAAATTTAGCACAGAGATAGCTTGTACCCTGTAGAGGGACATAGGATGTGGAAACTGGTGGTAGGTACCAACCAGGGCCAGGTATTCTTCTGTGTGCAGCTGTGTGCAAATGTTGCTGTGGCTCTGACTGAAGGGCACTGAGAGCTACTTTTAATCACTGGACGTACTAGACTTCAGAACTGATGTCTCAGGGTCAAGGGTGCAGTGTGGTGCCACACAGAAATATTCTGGGTGACACAGCATCTGCTGTCGGCAGATGGTTCGCTTACCATCTGGTGAACACTTTGCTAGTCTAGTCATTTATTCCAATAGAAAAAAAGACTTATAATTTTGTTAGAGTATTTTTTTAGTCCAATGCTAAACATAGGTCAACATCCCCGATAGATTGCCACAAAAGTTTGTAGATTTCATTTTGGTGGGATTTTGTCATAGTTGCCATGCTTGGCAGGCGGGTTGGCAACTGCATATGATTTATTCAGATGTTTCAGGAAGATGCTGCTGCCCATATCCTGTTTTATATTTTCTACTTTTACGACACCCACGGCATGAGATGGGGTGGTAAAATCTCTTAAGCCGCCGACCACCACACAGAGTATTTTTTATAAAATGTGTTTTTGTCTTTCAGATGGTAGTTCGCTGGATGAATTTCTCATAGCACAACAACATGGGACAACAAACATCAAGAAAGAGTAAGAACTTTCACATAAAGTTTAACAATTAAATAATAATTATCTTGTGGATCAACGGTAACCATACATTGATACCACTTACTGGTGGTAAGATTCCTATGCAGGAATCCGTCTAGGTAGATACCACTGCAGGGCCAGTTATTCTGCCGTGAAGCAGTAGTGTGCAAACATTGCTGTGTTTCGGTTTGAAGGGCACTGAGAGCTAGCATAATCACTTGGGCATATGAGATTTAAGAAATGATGTCTCAGGGTGACGGGCGCAGTGTAGTGCCACCCCGAAATGTTCTGGGTGACAGCATTTATTATGGGTAGACATTGCACTTTAGATCAGGTGAACGTTTAGCTTGTTTCATCACTGTATCCAATAAAAAAAAATACATAGTGCGCAAACTGGTGGTAGGGTGGAATCCGTGTAGGTAGGTACCACCCCAATCCACTTATCATCAAAAAAAAAATCACTGCCGGTCTGAAGGGCACTGAGAGCTAGTGCAATTATTGGGCATATGAGACTTAAGAACTGATGTGTCAGGTTGACAAGCGCGGTGTGGTGCCGCTCAGAAATGTTCTAGGTGACACAGCATTTGTTATGGGAAGACGTTGCATTTACCATCAGGAAAATTTACTTGTCTCGTTACAATATGTACACAATTGCAAGCATAGAATTTTTATTGGTGATAGTTAAACAGTTTTACTCCTACACAGGCCCAGTGCTGGCACCACTGAAATTGGTATTTTAAATTCTGATTTATCATGTGCCCAGAGGTGATGGAAATCATTGTGAGACAACCTGCATGTCTGATGAATAAAAATATTACAACAACATGTGAAGCCCACCAACCCGCATTGGAGCAGCGTGGCGGACTCTTCCCTGCTCCAAAACCCTCTTAGAAATGACAGGAGGACTGTGTCCAGCAGTGGAACAATTTGTAGGCTGTAACTTTACTTTTCCTGCCACCAGTATTCCATTTTTAATTTTTTTTTTTAATTTAATAAAGTGACGAAACGAGCAAAACGTTCACCTGATGGTAAGTGCGACGTCTGCCGATAACAAATGATGTGTAATCCTAAACACCACATTCTGTGCGACACCACACTGCGCTCGTCACCCAGATACATCGGTTCTTAAGTCTCACATGCCCAGTGATTACGCTAGCTCTCAGTGTCTTTCAAACCGAAACACAGTAATGCTTGCACACTACTGCTTCACGGCAGAATAACTGGCAGTGGTGTGGTACCTAGACGGATTCCTGCATAGGAATCCTACCACCAGCAAGCAAGCAAGCGATACTGCTTGAAGCTGACAATGTTTTTTTTTGGGTTTCAGGTGGCGAGTGCACTTGTGGTTGTGGCGCGTGGGAGAGGCGACGGTATACGGAGTCTCCGAGCAGCGTTCACCGGTACGTCAGCGCAGTCACCGACAGGTGTGTAGTACTTGTGACGATAGTGTGTCTTTAGCGAGATTGGAACACTGGTGGTAGGATTCCCATGCAGCAATCCGTCTAGGTAGGAACCACCCCAGGGCCAGTTATTCTGCCGTGAAGCAGTAGTGTGCAAACATTACTGTGTTTCGGTTTGAAGGGCACTGTGAGGTAGCGTAATCACTGGGCATATGAGACTTGAGAACTGATGCCTCAGGGTGACGGGCGCAGTGTGGTGTCACACACAAATATTCTGGGTGACACAGCTTTTGTTGTGGGCGGACGTTGCACTTACCATCAGGTGAACGTTTTGCTCGTTTCGTCACTTTATACAATAAAAGTAAAAAAATAAAAAATTGCATCTGGAACGGTGCTGAGTGATCCGCGTATCTTATTAGGATTAATGACTCATCATCATCATCATTTCAGCCTATCACAGTCCACTGTTGAACATAGGCCTCCCCCATAGATTGCCACAAAACACGGTCCTGAGCCACCTGCATCCATCGACTTCCCGCAAAACCGTGCAGGTCGTCGCTCCATCTAGGGGGGGGTCGCCCTACACTGCCTTTGCCGGTACGAGGTTGCCACTCGAGAACCTTTCTTCCCCAACGGTTATCGGTTCTCCGAGCTATGTGGCCGGCCCATTGCCACTTCAGCTTGCTAGTCCTTAGGGCAACCTTGATTAATGACTCATTCTCAAATAAACGGCTCGCATTTGGTTCATATAATCACAACATACAGACATATGTACAGTAAAAGTAAAGTCGTAATGATTTTGTTTAAAAGTATTTTTTTTATTGTTTATAATATATATCTATATATAATCTTTATATAATCTTTAACAAATTATTGCCATTACTGAACACCTTCACAGCATCTTTGAAATCAATAAAAACCGCTTTTTACTCTATGGTTACAAAAGTATATACAGTACTTATAAGAGAAAAACAATTTTTTTAATTTTTGTCTGTCTGTCTGTCTGTTTGTGCCGGCTAATCTCCGAAACGGCTGGACCGATTTTGATGGGACTTTCACTGACAGATAGCTGATATTGTATCGCGTAACTTAGGCTACTTTAATTTTAGAAAAATTATTAGGGTTCCGCGCAAAAAATTAAACCCCAAAATCCGATTAAAATGCGGATTAAGGAAGGTAAGTTACTTTGCTAAGATCCGCATGCAAAATATAAAAATGGTGTATATTATCTAGTTTTTTGAAGAGCACCGCCCGCCCTCCCTCAGTAGCGTGCACAAGCAAACTAACACCGCCACCAGGTACCCTCCACCAACCACTACAATACTACCACTAGATAATATACACCACTGAAGTCGAGAACACGACATCGTGTTTCGCCCCAAAACGAGGCATTATCAAGCGTCATAGACTCTACGACAGACGGCCGCCGAGACAAGACTCGGCGGGCGGTGCTCTTCAAAAAACTAGGTTATATACACCATTTTTATATTTTGCATGCGGATCTTAGCAAAGTAACTTACCTTCCTTCATTATAATGGATTTCCGCAAGGTGACGCCTGATTCTATTAACTATATTAAAATGCGGATGTATATCATCGATCGGGGTCGGCTTTTATACGCTGTTGAAACCGCGGGGCACAGCATGTCTTGAATAACCCCTCAATATGTTTTCATGGGTCCAGCACGCTTCCACCGTGGTAGCTCAGGGGCTAGGCGCTCGCTTTAAATTTTATAGTACGCGAGTGACCTGGGTTCGATTCCCGGTGCCGGCACCACTAAAATTGTTAAATGCAATTTTAATTGCTGATTTACCACGCGCTCGGCGGTGAAGGAAAACATCGCGACGAGACCTTCATGTCTGAGAAATAAAAAATATTTCGAAGACATGTGCAGTCCGCCAACACGCATTGGAGCAGCGTGGCGGATTCTTCCCGGCTCCAAAACCCTCTCAGAAATGAGAGGAGGCCTGTGCTCAGCGGTGGGACATTTATAGGCTGAAACTTTACGTTTTCATGTATTTGGAACGTTCCAGATGGAGTGCTCGAGAGTGCGCGTGTCGTCGGCGTCGCTGGCGCCGTCCCGCCTGCGTTTGCACGGCGTACCGAAGAGTCAGCGACGACAGGTGAGTCGACATTACCGCTACACCCCTGGCAATCTAACCACGGTAGGATTCCTATGCAGGAATCCGTCTAGGTAAGGTACCACCCCAGGACCAGTTATTCTGCCGTGAAGCAGTAGTGTGCAAGCATTACTGTGTTTCGGTTTGAAGGGCACTGAGAGCCAGCGTAATCACTGGGCATGTGAGACTTAAGAACTGATGTATCTGGGTGACGGGCGCAGTGTGGTGCTACACAGGAATATTCTGAGTAACACAGCATCTGTTATGGGCAGACATTGCTCTTACCATCAGGTGAATGTTTGACTTGATCGGTTTGGATTGGAAGAATAAATCATTTTCATTTCATTTCATATGAACTGATGTCTCATCATGACGAGAGCAGTCTGGTGACACTTACGAATGTTACGAGTAACAAAACATTTCTTATGGGCAGATATTGCATTCCATCATGTCCATCAGGTATATGCGGCGTAAGAGAGTCTACCACCTCATCTCATCCCGTGGGTGTCTTAAAAGTCGATAGAGGGAACATTAAAACCTTTCTTGGAACACTCAAACCAACTGCTTTTGTCAAACCACCTGCGAAGCCTGGGCAGGGTAGGGTAAGGGGTACTTGGGGGAAACTTACTTACATACATACATACATAAGATCACGACTCTATCCCATAAGGGGTAGTCATAGACTGGGCACTCACTGCAAAAGCAGATGACTGCCACAATCCACGTTCCACTAAAACAATATAATGCACTTGGTGTGATAGGTGGTGAGCCCATCGCCACCATGCGCTGTTGGGTGCACAGTGCAGTTTAATTCCTTACTCGCCTTTTACGAGATCCATTGGATGAGGAGTGGCAGTATTCTTTTAACGAGCCGCCACCACACGGCACTGGGGGAAACTTGACGTGACGAATATAGTCACTATTAATTTATTAGAAAGAAAGAAAGAAAGAAACATTTATTTGTTACACACACACAATTCACGGACAGATTAACAGTGTAGAGAAAAAAAAAAAAACAGGCAACACAGATAAAAACAAAATTTAAATCCATTCATGGTGCAATGCTTCAAAAAGGAGCGGCCATTCAGGATATGGTAGGATGCAGGATCCTACCCTGATTTTCAATGGCGTCCAATAATATATTAATAAATAGAATTATATTTTTTATAAATAAAAGTGGAATAAGATGATGTATATAATACACGCATACATATATATATTTACACAATACACACATAATAATATATGTTACACATATATATATACTATATTTATATACTATATTTATATATATATATTTATTTTTTATTTATTTATTATTCTTTATTGTTCCCTTACAAAGAAAGGATACAAAGGGCGGACTTAATGCCGTTAGGCATTCTCTCCCAGTCAACCCATGGAGTGGTGAGATTTTGATTAAGGTGTAAACAATAAAAGACAAAAAATATAAGATAAAACAATATTATAATAATTATATATATAAATATCTTATAACATTTACATATATGTAAGTAGAAACATACAGATATATACGTATACATATAAACACATACTATACACAAAACAATATATATATATATAAAAAAGCCGTGGTAGCTCAGGGACCTGGTGCTCGTCTTTAATTTCATAGTAAGCGAGTAACCTGGGTTGGAACCCCGGTGCCAGCACCTCTAATATTGTTCTACAATTTTAAGTGCTGATTTACCACGTGCTTAGCGGTGAAGGAAAACATCGTGAGGAAACCTGCATGTCCGAGGAATAAAAAATATTTCGAAGACATGTGCAGTCCGCCAACCCATGCATTGGAGCAGCGTGGCGGATTCCTCCTAGCTCCAAAACCCTCTCAGAAATGAGAGGAGGCCTGCGCTCAGCAGTTGGACATTTATAGGCTGGAACTTTACTTTACTTTTTTTTATATATACTACATACATATATTAAAAAATACTTATAATATAGGTAAAGAGGGTATGGGCCAATACTGCCGGACATAATTGTAAACTCGTGCAGTACAAGAGAGTAAATATCATTAGGAAATTGTCGTATTTCAGATTGGCGGCCGTCCTGACACTGGGAGCGAGGGACCTGAGGCGAGAGCTAGACGCCATTGTCATAAACGCAGGTCGGTTGGACCCGCATCCGTTCACAGGATGATCCCCCACGACCATACGACCATACGACCTAGTCCTGATACCGGCGTATAGTATAGCTCCGAATACTATACTATACTATAATTGTATATATATTTTAATTGTGGTAGGATTCCTGTGCAGGAATCCGTCTAGGTAGGTACCACACCAGCTAAAGATGTGTGTCAGGATCGTAGCAAGTGGAAAGATGTGGTCTCTGCCTACCCCCATGGGAAAGAGGCGTGACTCTATGTATGTAAATAGGCCGACCACATGGCTGCTGCGTACGGCATTCGGACCTCGGAGTGGTTCGACTTTTCCCAGTATATATAAAAGTAGTATATTAAAGTTATATTAAAGTTATATATATATTTATAGTCTAAAACTTTTCTCAGTAAACGGGCTATCTAATGCGAAGGAAATTCCTGAAATCGTATAAGTATTTTCTCAGATTATCGCGTTCAAACATACAAACTCTCCACCTTTATTACAGTAGTTAGGTAAGGTACTCGGTATAAGGTAAAAAGAGCTTAAAAACAGACCTAAACAGTAATCACTGGTGGTAGGATTCCTATGCAGGAGTCCGTCTAGGTAGGTACCACACCACTGGCCAGTTATTCTGCCGTGAAGCAGTAGTGTGCAAACATTACTGTGTTTCGGTTTGAAGGGCACTGTGAGCTAGCGTTATCACTGGGCATATGAGACTTAAGAACTGATGTCTCAGGGTGACGGGCGCGGTGTGGTGTCACACAGAAATACTCTGGGTGATACAGCATTTGTTGTGGGCGGACGTTGCACTTACCATCAGGTGAACGTTTTGCTCGTTTAGTCACTACATTCAATAAATAAAAAATAACGGTCGGAAGCCATCAACTGTGATGGAAATATTATAGTGCCGACTTGTCCTAACCTACCCAATGTGAAACTAATGCGATGAGATCGGTAGATCTTATAGAATTTGATTGGTGAATCATTTATTATCATTAGCAGTTATTAGTATGTGTGTATATATATATATATATGTAAAAACAAAAACATTCAAGCAAATGGTATAGCAATCGGCGGTGTTATCGCTAAGAGCGATTTCTTCCAGACAACCGGTAAATGGCCATAACTGAAGGAACTATTAAAGAGGGTGTCCATCCATCCATCCATTTCAGCCTACCATTCCACTGCTGAACATAGACCTCCCCCCATAGAGTGCAACAAAAGTTTGCAGCTCTCATTTTGGGGGGATTTTGCCATAGTTGCCACGCTTGGCAGGCGGTTTGGCAACCGCAGTTTATTTACTATGATGTTCCAAGAAGATGCTGCTGCCCATCTTCTGCTTTTAATTTTCCCTCTGTCGACTTTTACGACACCCACGGGACGAGATGGGGTGGTAGATTCTCTTAAGCCGCTACCACAATGCCGGCGATTAATATTTAGCAATATAAATATATTATGAAATAATAAATACAAATATATACTTACGTACACACATACATAATTACCGAAAAAGGGCTTTAAAATTAAATCGACAGGTAGTGACTTTTGACGAGCCTTTTGAATACTATTAAAGACTGAAAGATTATAGTTCTTGTAAGGAATATCGTTTTATTTATGTCTTTTATGCTGCACCTATCACATGTTCTCACCACACCATGGGTTGGCTGGTAGAGAATGCCTATAGACATTAAGTCTTTTTTTCTTTTATAAAAAAAACGAAGCCCCACAGTAGGATTTTCTCCTGTATCGTGGGTGCGTTTTACAAGCATATATTTCACATGCACAACACAACCAGACCCGAAAAGCAACAATTTGTGATTTTGCACAAATGTTGCCTCCGGCTGGGAATCGAACCCAGGACCGGTGGCGCAGAATTCAGGTACGCTAACCACTACGCCACGCGGTCGACAAGTTCGCCCTTTGTTACCTTTTTTATTTATAGGTGTAGCAATAAAGTATAAATAAATAAATTAATAAAAGGTGATAGGATTCCTTCACAGGAATCCGTCTAGGTCTGAAGGGCACTGAGAGCTAGTGTAATCACTGGGCATATGAGACTTGATGAACTGATGTCTCAGGGTGACATGTGCAATGTGATGGCACTTACCATCAGGTGAACGTTTTGCTCGTTTCGTCCTTTTCTACAATAATGAAAAATAAAAAAAAATCTTTTCGATTACAGATAGTGAGTCGAGTAGAGAGAATGGAGAACCTACCGCAGAGGTCTACGTCCTCTCCGTTGCACCGAGGGCGTAAGTTAATCCATACTAATATTATAAATGCGAAAGTAACTCTGTCTGTTTGTTACCGGTTCAACCGCTGAACCGATCTTGACGAAATTCGGTACAGAGATAGCTTCGCGTCCTGGAGACGGACGTACAACTTATATCCTGGAAAATCAAATAGTTCCCACGGGATATTTAGAATATATGAACGTGGACGAAGTCGCAAGCATCAGTAGTCCGACTGTCGGGCGGCCTAGTGGTTAGAGTACACCAGGGTTCGAATCCCAGCTAGAGACAACATTTGTTCAAAAACCTAAGATTATGTGCCCTGAGTTTGCACGTAAACCAGTTGCACTTTAATATTTCCTACTCGGTTGACTTGGTCCTTGGTTCGAATCCTAGATTGAGATAACATTTGCACAAAAAAAAATGGTTTTCAGGTCTGGTCGTGTTGTGCATGTGAAATGTACGTCCGTAAAACACCCGCGATACGGAAAAAGATCCTAGTGCGGGGGGCCTCGTTTTTTCATAAATTATAATGTAGCGACATTTAGGTCGAACCTATCCATATATATATATCTACATATTACCCGTAGGAGGAGACGACCTCCTAAGATCGGACCACCCGATTTGGCGGGTAGCTGCCCTTTTCTTTGGCAATATCATCCGACAAAATAAAATACCATGGCTTGTGATGAATTGTTACAGAGAGGGTGAGACCTCACAAGAGGGTCGGAGGAATGAACTGACGCAAACGAATGACGGCTCCATACGGTTGCATCCACACTTCCAGGTATGTTTTTTTTATACATATATAGAAGAATACATTATTTGTTCCAAAGTTACAAACAAAACAATAAACAGTGAACATTTCTTTACAATTATGAACCGTTTTGGGGGTAGACAGACGGTCAATACAGTCAACCATTCTTCGGTTCTTTCTAATTTATTTGAAATTATAAATTTTATTACCAGGTGGTCTGTGGTGGTGAGCTCCGTGCGTTGCTGCTCCGCGCCCCAGCTCTGCCGCACGCCACGCACGTCACCCACGCAGCGCACACACCCCCGGCGAAAGTGCACACACAGGTATGTATGTGGGACCTGAATCTCAAACGGAGTCGATTTGATATATATATATATATATATATATATAAATTTATATATATATATATATATAATATAATATAATATTACATTAGGACACTTTTCTTTCCGAAAAATGAAATAGTTCCCAAGGGATTTTAATAAAAACCTTAATCCGCGCGGACGTAATCGCGGGTTTCAGCTAGTTTGAAATAATTTCTACTTTTATTCTGTTACTGATGTAACATACCGTTGTATACCGATAGGACATCGTCTTAGGATATCTCGTTAGTATATTGTAGTAGGACGTCGCTTTAGGATATCGCGTTAGTATATTGTAGTAGGACATCATCTTAGGATATCGCCTTAGTATATGGTAGTAGAACATCGTCTTAGGATATCGCCTTAGTATATGGTGGTAGGACATCGTCTTAGGATATCGCTTTAGCATATGTTGGTAGGACATCGTCTTAGGCTATCGCGTTAGTATATGGAGGTAGGACATCGTCTTAAGCTATCGCGTTAGTATATTGTAGTAGGACATCATCTTAGGATATCGCCTTAGTATATGGAGGTAGGACATCGTCTTAGGATATCGCTTTAGTATATGGTGGTAGGACATCATCTTAGGATATCGCCTTAGTATATGGAGGTAGGACATCGTCTTAGGATATCGCTTTAGTATATTGTAGTAGGACATCGTCTTTGGGTATCGACTTAGTGTATGGTGGTAGGACATCGTCTTTGGATATCGACTTAGTATATGGTGGTAGGACATCGTCTTAGGATATCGCCTTAGCATAGGGTGGTAGGACATCGTCTTAGGATATCGCCTTAGTATATGGTAGTAGGACATCGTCTTAGGATATCGACTTAGTATATGGTGGTAGGACATCGTCTTAGGATATCGCCTTAGCATAGGGTGGTAGGACATCGTCTTAGGATATCGCCTTAGTATATGGTAGTAGGACATCGTCTTAGGATATCATTCTAGGACATTGTACTGGGACAGACTTCTGATTAACCATTGTCACCAGTACATAGTAACAGTTCATCAATTCATTATCCAAATCCCATAATTACTTCACAGGTGGACTACATCCACTGCCTGGTGCCGGATCTTCAGGAGATAACCGCCTGCTCCTTCTACTGGGGGAAGATGGACCGGTACGAGGCGGAACGGTTGCTGGACAACAAGCCTGAAGGTAAACTTCGTCCCAGTTTCTGTAACTCTGCCTTTTTGCTGGTGGTAGGATTCCTTTGCAGGAATCCGTCTATGCAGGTACCAACCGCAGTGCCAGTTATTCTGCAATTACTGGACATACGAGACTTAAGAACTGGCGTTGAGGTATGTTCTGAATGACACAGAATTTGTTATGGGCAGATGTTGCACTTACCGTCATTGAAAAGATTTGTTCGCTTCGTCACTTTCCTATAAAAGCACTACGGCTTGGCGACGGAACAACAAGTTTTTTTTTAAATGGATAAATTGATATATGATGAAGAGATGAAACTGCTCGTTTCATCAATTTATCCATTAAAAAAAAAAACTCGAACTACCCGCCATTGATCCCCGGTGCGGGCACCACTGAAATTGTTCTACAATTTTTACTTCTGATTTACCACGGTGAAGAGAAACGTGAGGTTTTTCGGGACCGATACGACTTAGGGACCTTCAAGAAAAGAGCCTATTCCTTCCTCAAAGGCCGGCAACGCATCTGCTATTCCTCTGGTATTGTAGATGTTCATGGGCGGCGGTGATCACTTACCATCAGGTGAGCCGCTTGCTCGTTTGCCTCCTCTAACATAAAAAAAAAGGAATCCTGCATGTCTGGGAAATATGCTTCGACGACATGTGAAGTCCGCGAACGGAACATTGGAACAAAGTGGCGGAACACTTGACCAAGGCCGTCGTCAGGGGAGGTCTTAGAGCGTTCAAACAAAAAAATTGTCTCTTTTTTTTTTTCATAATAGTGACGGAACAAGCAAAACGCTCACCTGATGGCAAGTGCAACGTCCGCCCACAACAAATGCTGTGTCATCCAGAACATTTCTGTGTGACACCACACTGCGCACGTCACCCTGACACATCAGTTCTTAAGTCTCTTATGCCCAGTGATTACACTAGCTACGTGCCCTTCAAACTGAAACTCAGTAATGTTTGCACACTACTGCTTCACGGCAGAATAACTGGCCCTGGGGTGGTACCTACCTAGACGGACTCCTGCATGGGAATCCTACCACCAGTGATTACTGTTTAGGTCTGTTTTTAAGCTCTTTTTTACCTTATACCGAGTACCTTACCTAACTACTGTAATAAAGGTGGAGAGTTTGTATGTTTGAACGCGATAATCTGAGAAAATAGTTATACGATTTCAGGAATTTCCTTCGCATTAGATAGCCCGTTTACTGAGAAAAGTTTTAGACTATAAAACTTTAATATACTACTTTTATATATACTGGGAAAGGTCGAACCACTCCGAGGTCCGAATGCCGTACACAGCCGCCATGTGGTCGGCCTATTTACATACATAGAGTCACGCCTCTTTCCCATGGGGGTAGGCAGAGACCACATCTTTCCACTTGCTACGATCCTGACACACATCTTTAGCTTCCTCTACTTTCAATTTTATACCGGTGAAAACGATACATGTCCGGCAGATTAGATTAGCACCTACCTCTTTCCTACCGAGGTGTCCTAAGAGACTAAGCTATTGTACGAACAGCCTTAATTCGTGCAGAATAATACCACTAACGCTCGTGGGACTGGCCTCTGCCTACCGCTTATATGGGTAAAAGGTGTGGCGATATGCACGTATATAGATTTAATAACTTGCAGGCACATTCCTCCTCCGGGACTCCGCGCAGGAGGAGCATTTGTTCTCGGTGTCGTTCCGCAAGTACGGACGCTCGCTACACGCGCGCATCGAGCACTACCAGCACCGCTTCAGCTTCGACTCGCACGACCCCGCCGTCTTCGCAGCGCCCACCGTCACCGGCCTCATCGAGCACTATAAGGTACGCCCCCTCCTCCCCCCCCCCCACCCCCCACAGCACTACCAGCACCGCTTCAGCTTCGACTCGCACGACCCCGCCGTCTTCGCAGCGCCCACCGTCACCGGCCTCATCGAGCACTATAAGGTACGCCCCCTCCTACCCCCCACCCCACCCCCCACAGCACTACCAGCACCGCTTCAGCTTCGACTCGCACGACCCCGCCGTCTTCGCAGCGCCCACCGTCACCGGCCTCATCGAGCACTATAAGGTACGCCCCCTCCTACCCCCCACCCCACCCCCCACAGCACTACCAGCACCGCTTCAGCTTCGACTCGCACGACCCCGCCGTCTTCGCAGCGCCCACCGTCACCGGCCTCATCGAGCACTATAAGGTACGCCCCCTCCTACCCCCCACCCCACCCCCACAGCACTACCAGCACCGCTTCAGCTTCGACTCGCACGACCCCGCCGTCTTCGCAGCGCCCACCGTCACCGGCCTCATCGAGCACTATAAGGTACGCCCCCTCCTACCCCCCACCCCACCCCCCACAGCACTACCAGCACCGCTTCAGCTTCGACTCGCACGACCCCGCCGTCTTCGCAGCGCCCACCGTCACCGGCCTCATCGAGCACTATAAGGTACGCCCCCTCCTACCCCCCACCCCACCCCCCACAGCACTACCAGCACCGCTTCAGCTTCGACTCGCACGACCCCGCCGTCTTCGCAGCGCCCACCGTCACCGGCCTCATCGAGCACTATAAGGTACGCCCCCTCCTCCCCCCCCCCACCCCCCACAGCACTACCAGCACCGCTTCAGCTTCGACTCGCACGACCCCGCCGTCTTCGCAGCGCCCACCGTCACCGGCCTCATCGAGCACTATAAGGTACGCCCCCTCCTACCCCCCACCCCACCCCCCACAGCACTACCAGCACCGCTTCAGCTTCGACTCGCACGACCCCGCCGTCTTCGCAGCGCCCACCGTCACCGGCCTCATCGAGCACTATAAGGTACGCCCCCTCCTACCCCCCACCCCACCCCCCACAGCACTACCAGCACCGCTTCAGCTTCGACTCGCACGACCCCGCCGTCTTCGCAGCGCCCACCGTCACCGGCCTCATCGAGCACTATAAGGTACGCCCCCTCCTACCCCCCACCCCACCCCCCACAGCACTACCAGCACCGCTTCAGCTTCGACTCGCACGACCCCGCCGTCTTCGCAGCGCCCACCGTCACCGGCCTCATCGAGCACTATAAGGTACGCCCCCTCCTCCCCCCCCCACCCCCCACAGCACTACCAGCACCGCTTCAGCTTCGACTCGCACGACCCCGCCGTCTTCGCAGCGCCCACCGTCACCGGCCTCATCGAGCACTATAAGGTACGCCCCCTCCTACCCCCCACCCCACCCCCCACAGCACTACCAGCACCGCTTCAGCTTCGACTCGCACGACCCCGCCGTCTTCGCAGCGCCCACCGTCACCGGCCTCATCGAGCACTATAAGGTACGCCCCCTCCTCCCCCCCCACCCCCCACAGCACTACCAGCACCGCTTCAGCTTCGACTCGCACGACCCCGCCGTCTTCGCAGCGCCCACCGTCACCGGCCTCATCGAGCACTATAAGGTACGCCCCCTCCTCCCCCCCCCCCACCCCCCACAGCACTACCAGCACCGCTTCAGCTTCGACTCGCACGACCCCGCCGTCTTCGCAGCGCCCACCGTCACCGGCCTCATCGAGCACTATAAGGTACGCCCCCTCCTACCCCCCACCCCACCCCCCACAGCACTACCAGCACCGCTTCAGCTTCGACTCGCACGACCCCGCCGTCTTCGCAGCGCCCACCGTCACCGGCCTCATCGAGCACTATAAGGTACGCCCCCTCCTCCCCCCCCCCCCCCACAGCACTACCAGCACCGCTTCAGCTTCGACTCGCACGACCCCGCCGTCTTCGCAGCGCCCACCGTCACCGGCCTCATCGAGCACTATAAGGTACGCCCCCTCCTCCCCCCCCCACCCCCCACAGCACTACCAGCACCGCTTCAGCTTCGACTCGCACGACCCCGCCGTCTTCGCAGCGCCCACCGTCACCGGCCTCATCGAGCACTATAAGGTACGCCCCCTCCTCCCCCCCCACCCCCCACAGCACTACCAGCACCGCTTCAGCTTCGACTCGCACGACCCCGCCGTCTTCGCAGCGCCCACCGTCACCGGCCTCATCGAGCACTATAAGGTACGCCCCCTCCTCCCCCCCCTCTCCCACCACAGCACTACCAGCACCGCTTCAGCTTCGACTCGCACGACCCCGCCGTCTTCGCAGCGCCCACCGTCACCGGCCTCATCGAGCACTATAAGGTACGCCCCCTCCTCCCCCCCTCTCCCACCACAGCACTACCAGCACCGCTTCAGCTTCGACTCGCACGACCCCGCCGTCTTCGCAGCGCCCACCGTCACCGGCCTCATCGAGCACTATAAGGTACGCCCCCTCCTCCCCCCTCCCACCCCCACAGCACTACCAGCACCGCTTCAGCTTCGACTCGCACGACCCCGCCGTCTTCGCAGCGCCCACCGTCACCGGCCTCATCGAGCACTATAAGGTACGCCCCCTCCTCCCCCTCCTCCCACCACAGCACTACCGGCACCGCGCCCGTGTAGCGGCCAGGATTCAGTGTCGTAGACATGGGGACAATCACAACACTAACAGACCCGAATTACAGAGTCTGTATCTACCACCTCATCTCATGCCGTGGGTTTCGTAAAAGTCGTCAGAGGGAAAATTAAAATCCTCGGGCAAAGTTTCCCTATAATGTAGCCTAACCAACTTTTGTGGCTACCTATGGGGGAGGCCTATGTTCAGCGGTGGACTTGATAGGCTGAGATGATGATGCAAGCGGGCAAACGCAGTTTATATAATCTGATGTTCCAGGAAGATGCTACTACCCACGTCCTGGTTTTCATTTTCCCTCTGTCGACTTTTACGACACCCACGGGATGAGATGGGGTGGTAGATTCTCTTAAGCCGCCATCACACACAATTTTAATCATATGCCAAATTAGTAACTTTTACGTTAGACATTGTATACTACTTATACTACGTGTGGTAGACGCTTAAGAGAATCGACCACTCCATCTCATCTCGTCGGTGTCATTAAAGTCGCGAAGGGGAAATTAAAACCAGGAGATGGGCAGCATCTTCCTGAAAAATCTGAATAAATAAACTGCGGTTGCCAACCCGTCTGCCAAGCGTGGCAACTATGGCAAAATCCCCTAAAATGAGAACTACAAAATTTTGTGGTAATCTGTGAGGGAGGCCTATGTTCAGCAGTGGACTAGTGATAGGCCGAAATGATGAAAATGTTGACGTTAGAATTTGACCTTAAAAATGATCTCCAACTAACCGGATGTTCTCTTCTAGGATCCAGCGTGCGTGATGTTCTTCGAGCCGATGCTAACAGCACCGCTTCCGCGTACAGAACCCTTCTCGCTGCAGCAGCTGGCGCGTGCCGTCATCGTCTCGCACACCAGCTACGACGGTGAGCTACCATCCGTGTGGTGATGTTGGGTTGAGGTCCTCACACTAGCGATGAGCAAATGCTGTGTCAGCACGGACAGCCTTTATTGCAGAACTGGCTGCGCCCCGCGCTTTCACCCGATGATATACACGTATACTGAAATATATGAATCGGATTTATGGGTTTTAATTTTTTTTGCGCGAAACCCTAATTATTTTCTAAAATTAAAGTAGCTTTTTATTAAGTTACCCGCTATGATATCTGCTATCGGTCAGTGAAAGTTCCGTCACAATCGGTCCAGCCGTTTTGGAGATCAGCCGGAATAAACACACAGACAGACAGACAAAAAATTTAAAAACTGTTTTTTTTTCTTATAAGTACCGTATATACCTTCATAAGCATTGAGTAAATTTTGTTATTACAAACAGACACTTCAATTTTATTTATTTGTGGTGTGTGGTGCGTGTGGTGGCGGCTCGTTAAAAGGATACTACCACTCCATCTCATCCAATGGATCTCGTAAAAGGCGAGTAAGGAATTAAACTGCACTGTGCACCCAACAGCGCATGGTGGCGATGGGCTCCCAACCTATCACACCAAGTGCATTATATTGTTTTGGTGAAACGAGGATTGTGGCAGTCATATGTTTTTGCAGTGAGTGCCCAGTCTCTGACTACCCCTTATGGGATACAGTCGTGATCTTATGTATCTATGTACATGCAATATGCAATGCTGTCAACTATACTGCTCGTGGGAACGCAATGGGGAGTAAAGATTTCTTGACTCATACCAAAATATACGACGTGATTCGCCACCCGTCATGTCTTGTTTCCCGCGGGGGCGAAAAGTGCGCTACGTGTGTGGCCTCTACCTACCACTTATATGGGAAAAGGGCGTGATTTGCGTATGAATGTATGTACCAGACTGAGACATCTCTTAGTCTTATATGCCCAGTAATTACATTATTTATCATTATTGACGGCCGCGTGGCCTAGTGGTCAGAGTATCCGACTTCTAAGCCGCGGGTCCTGGGTTCGAATACCAGCCGGAGCCAACATTTGTGCTAAAACATAAATTGTTGGTTTTCGGGTCTGGTTGTGTTGTGATAGTCCCCGTGTTTCTGACACTGCATCCTAGCCTGCCTCCGATGTTATCGCATCAGCGTTACATCGGGCGCGGGTAGGTTGGGTCGAGTGACTGCCTCTGTGTTTGCGCGTACACTTGTGGCACTATAATATATCCTGCGCAGTTGATGGCTCTCGACAGTTGTCGGCAGTTGTCGCCGTGGTCGAAATCGGCTAGGAGAACATCATCATCATTATCTATCAGTGCCCTTCAGACCGAAACAGTGATGTTTGCACACTACTGCTTCACGGCAGAAACGCTGACACTGCGGTGCCACCTAATTCATTAAGACGGATTCCTGCAATAGGCATCCTATCATTAATAGATATTATTATTACGTTAAAATGCATCGTCCGTTCATTTGCAGGTGTCGAGCAGCTCCCCCTGCCCGCTCGTCTCCGCGCGTTCCTCAAGGAGTATCACTACAGGCAGCGGGTACGCGTGCGACGCCTGGAGCCGGACTTGTATGTGCCGCATCACTGCTAGCATTTCGCCGCGCGGTGAGGTCCTAATCAGACGCCTCCCCCCCCCCCCCCCCCCGATCTGTGTCGGTGGAAAATATCGTGAATGACTTCCCGAACAGAGAAGGCAATCGGACCGTATGGCCCAGTGGTCAGAGTACTTGCGCGCCGCGGGACCTGGATTCGAATCCAGCCTCAACTACTCGTGCGTAATTAATTTGTCAGCGTAACGCGTTCCAAAAAAAAAAATTGGCAGCGGCCTTGTTGGTTTGACATAATCCACTCGCTTGGATCTCGGATCCTGATGGAGGATGCTGAAACCTGAAGAAAGCTTGGCGTCTGAGACGGAAAAGTCATACCTTCTACCCGTTACATCAATTTTAGTTGGCAGAAAACATAAAAAAAATCACACACCATGCTGTAGATAATTGAAACATCCTGTATACATGTTAAACCATTAAAGAGGGAAAAGACAGTTAAATATATTAACTATGTATATGTTACCAAGATCAATTCAGCGATCTAGCAAAATTTAATACAATGCAATTTGCTTAATAAATGGGCTGAAAATGTGTAATTAGATGTTGCCAGCTTTTAATCTAAGTAAGTTGGTAACATTGCATAACGCATAAGGAGGGGGGGAACTAACAAAACTGTGAGGAAATGGAAGCAGTAAAAGTTCTCATGTACATATTTTTATTAAGCACTAAACAGACTATCGGGTTCATTGGAATCTGGGGGATATCCCACTGCTGGGAGTGGATGGAGTTCAGATAAAGTTTACAATATTTTTTATTTATTAAGAATTTATTATTGATCTTTTAAGTAAGTTCTTTGGTAGTCTCTGCAATGTCATAGAGCTTCAGATTGAAAAACATGAGAGACATCTAAAGACTTGAAGAATTTTTTGTTTGTCTTAAATTAATAACTCTATATAGATTTATCGTTTTAAGAAGTTTATTATGTAAAAGTTCTCCGGAGGGTAGGTTGCTGAGATTCCGCCTGCCCCGCAATTAATTGTGGGTGTGATATGTAATGATCTTATTATGGCATCACAATAACATTATCTGTGTTAAAATTTATTCGTTAAGTACAATAATTTTTCATTTGTATCCGAAGACCCTTCGAAGAGCATCGGGGGAATAAGTTATGGCAATGAATATGGCAGTATTAAGAGTCCCGGTGGTTAACTGTAACATATGTAACAAAGAGACAAAGCAATTTGACCATCAACACGTGCTAGTGGTCGTCCTGTGGTCGATAATCATTCACACACACGTTCATACTCACCGCAGTTCAATTTTTTTAAGTTTGAACTTTAATGAGGTTCCAGTAATTGTTTGTTGGCATTGAAATCCTACTGCGGCAATCTCTGTGCCACTGTTTGGCCGCAGCCTATTATGTGTTTGACATTGGCAGTATGAACGTAAACGGACGACAGACTATTATATGATTGATATTGTCAGTATGTAAACGTAAATAATTAATGTTTCATTTTATTCATTTTAATGTACTTGTAACACATTATGTGTAAATTTTACCTTTCTCGGTTCGCGTATTAATATGTAGATAAACCTGTGCGATGTATCGACACGCCATGTCGCTGGTCTACCGTCCAAAAACTTTCTTTAGTTGAATTGGTTATATTTGAATTATTTAGTCAAGTCCTGATGATGGGATCCATGAGAAAATCATGAAACTCTTGAATTCGCAGAAACATGTTTGAATTGCCTTGAAGTCAATTCTTGATCAAATCTTCGTGTATGTCTGTTCGGATCAAATTTGGTAATGGATTTTACTTACTTTAAGAATAGCTTAGAACTGGATGACGATTCATTATTAACTCGCTCTCTTGTCAGTCTGTTTGATTCTCTGTTGGGTACAAATTTTATACTTTTATTGCTTTTTAAAAACGTAGTATGTAAAAGTTTTTTGTTCGTCCAGAATAACACCATTATATGCAATGCTGTCACTATACTGCTTGGTGAGAACGCAATGGGAGTAGGAATTTTTTGACTCGTACCAAAATGCCTGTCAAGTCTCGATTCCCGCGGGGGCGAAGAATGGGCTACGTGTGTGGCATCTGCCTACACCTTATATAGGGAAAAGGCGTGACTGTATATATGTATGTATGATACGACACTTGTTATATTAGATGCCATAGTACAATTTTAAGTTGGCTTTACATCGGGCGCGGTTAGGTTGGGACGAGTGAGTGCGTACACTAAGGCACTACAATATCTCCTGCGCAGTTGATAGCTTCCGACAATATTCGGAACTTATCGATTTAATAGATTTTAAATGAAAAATGAGGATGGTCAGATATCATGGCCTCGATTTAAATGTAGATATGCAGGTTTAAATATGTACCCTATAAAATGCACTTCGAGGAAATTTTTTGAGCAATGCGATATAAAAATATTGATGTTCCAAAACTGGTTGCAACTTGTTATATACAAATGCTCATAAAGAAGTAGTTTAGGCCCCGTAAGGTTCAGAACTTGCATTTAATTATTTATATTTTTGTGTTAGATTACGAATAATAATTTCGATATTATTTTAACAAATTATATTTTCATATTTAATACGCTATACGAGTAACATAACCATATTTTGGGTATGAAAGTAAACAGCTGATTAGGTGCCGCCATTAATGTCATGTAATCACGTTCGACCATTGACAATGTTGAATTGCGCCGTTTCTCTATGATCACTAACCTGCCACTTTTTTTTTCTGTGGATGCCATAATTGGGTAGTGGTAATTTTGTATTTTTTTTTTAAATTCTTAAATTAAAGTGTTTAATTTTAATCGACCTGAGAAAAGAAATCAAAAAACATTAAAGAATTGTTGAATTGTTTTGTTTCTTTGTACTTGCGATTATTTAGTTTTGTTTTTAACTATTGCAGCCGCGGGACTTGTAATTTTGTATTATAATGTATAAAAAGTAAATATAAATACTATGTGGGGTAGTACGAATCCACGCGAAGCGTACAAATCATATTGATGAATATATAATAAATTTATTTTAAAATAATTTAGTGTTTTATTTATGCTTTGGTGGAATGAGGGCGCCAAAAAAAGTAGCAAGAGTACCCACCAGATCGGGTGGTGTGCTCTGGCGATGACGTTTCCTCCAATCAGTATTTTTTTGTAAGTGTAGTACGCTGTTAGCTTGGCGGCTTTGACAACTTCGTCGGAAGAGACTCACGAGCGGAGGGGCCGCAAGTAAGGAATACAACGTCGCCCAATCAGTTTTAAGTGAAGTACGCTGTTAGTCCTATGTGTATGGCTTTTACGGCCTCATCGAAAGAGACGAGCGAGCACATGGTCGCTGTACTCCGACCACTGAAAAGGATTAATGGTATCCGGCTTAAAAGGGTGTTGGGGGGGGGGGGGGGGGCATGGCGAAGTGATCCAAGGGAGGTTGAATCACTATTAAGATTTCCTAGGCAAAATCTTTATTTGACTATCGACACACGGGACGAGATTGGCCATTAAAATCTACTTAATTTACGTTTTCCCGAAACACAGTGGCAGATTCTTACATTTCAACGCGTTCAATAAGGGATGGTGTGGTGTGAAACGGAAATATTCAGGGTGATACAGCATTTGCTATGGGAAGACGTTTCGCTCGTTTCGTATCTTTATCCAATAAAAAAACAAGCAAGACATTTAGCTGTTACTTGCACCTGTATATCGGTTCGGATTCATAATTTCCATACATACCGAAACACGTTTGTGTGTGTTTAGTTATTTTTTTTTGAAGAAAATAAATCCTTGCAATCTTAACAAGTGTACTAGCAGATCAAGGTGCTCACTTTATATATTTTTGTCCAGATCCACTTGGCACCCAAATATACTATACGGCTGCAATTTCTAAATCCATTATTGTGGTAAGATTTCTATATAAGTAGGTAGGTACCACAGCAGTGCCAGTTATTCTCCTGGCAAGCAAAGTGTGCAAACATAACTGCTACGGTCTGAAGGGCGCTGAGAGCTAGGATAATCACTGGGCATACGAGACTTGTGAACCGTAGTCTCAGGATAACGATCGCAGTGTGGTGCCACACAGAAATGTTCTGGGTGACAAAGCAATAAGTCATAGACAGACATTACACTTTCCATCAGGTAAACGTTTTGCTCGTCTCGTTCCTTCTCGAATAAAAAAAAAATTGCCATTATGTGGATTTAGTTAAACAACTATGTAGAAAGATAAAATGCTTTAGTTATCTAACATCATCTTTTATTACATCAAATAAATTATAAAGTTCATAGACAATAATTATTACTCTTTAATTACTCATAATAAAAAGCGCATGCAATGCCTCTGACAGCATACAATCGATATTTTACGCAACACATCGATCTAGTAATAGCTACCTACGTACCTTAAAGCTTATCGTTTATAACATTTACTCATTAATTTAAGTTGAAAACAAAATCTGCCGCTAAATCTTTATTGTACATTTTTCATTTATTCATCTGGCAACATTTTAAGTAGCAATACAGACATAAATATGGCAAGCTTTGAAAATTATTTCGATGTTGGATCAATAGAGTATTCGACAGATTTTTTTTCTCAACAATATCAATAAAACTTTAATACTGTTAATATAAATATATAGTTAGGTCGATAAATGCGTTGTTCACAATGATACCGTAGCATGAAAAACTACCAAAGCGGTAGGAAATAAATAAAAACAGAATGCATACAAAAAGTGAAAAATATATCTATAATACTACAGTGTAATCCTATACATTCGTCTTACATCTACTAATTTACATTTGATAAGCCTAAAGCCCTGAGTAAAGCAACGAAATGGCAATAAATATTAATTTCATGATTTTTTATACAAATGATTCTCAGTCGGATCAAAAGCAAAGATAAATACGAACTCCTACATTAAATATAAAATAATGGCTTAAAATTAACTTTGTAATAAGCTGAAAATTGTTATAAAAAGTTAAAGTTTAGAAAAAAGTTTCAATCGAAATGGCAAGATATATTTAAGTCAAAATTATTGTATAAACATTTTTACTTATGAATTATATGTATTCTTTTAATGATTCAAGGAAAAGTTATTACAGAATAAAAAAACATAAGTATGTTCTTTAACAAATATTTTCAAGTTAAACTAATATACATAACTAAGCCATACCATAATAAACAACTAGACACAATAAATACATTATAATTACATTAAATGAACACATTTAAAAATTTCATCGGACTCATTCATGTCTTCGTACGTGGTACAGTCAAGGATTAAAATTAATTATTTTTATATTTAAGTGTCAGGGAAATCACACAGACTAAAATATTATATATGAATATAATATTCAGCCCAGTATAACACAAGTCATTATGTTACTGAGTCTACAAAACCAAGGCATTACAGTTTTGCCTCATTTTCCTTCGCTTTTACAATAGTAGCAAAGATTATGATATTTCTATGTATTATCGAGACGTAAGGAATATAAGTAAATGCTAAATATAGCGCTAAGTCTTCTGAGTATATCATTATATTTTATTACACTTAATCTAGGAGAGTACAATTAGATTTAAGATTACTTGTTTACTCACAATTTTTGGAGAATTTAATACGGGCGCCATTTTAGTTTAAACGACTTTTGTCGTCAACAGATTATTACAGATTTGAGTGGATTTGCAAATTCAATGTTTTTGGCAAAACACAGATGTAAATGAATTTATTTTGAATATTTATGTAAGTATGATTAGAATATGTATAATATTTTTTTTAAGTGCGCCTATTTTATATTAATAGAAGTAAAATGTGGTGATGCCTAGATTTTATTAATATTTTCACATTCTGTCCTAAATACAGTCTCATTGATGATCTTTAGTCTTTACCACAAATAATACTGAATATTAAAATTCGTAATTTAAATTCAAGACTCTATTCATTAACCGATATTTTTATAGTTCATGGAGAACAATAATTAGGTAATCAATTGAAAGTTAAATTTGCTAAAGTAAAAGAAAAATCTTTGACCGTTGTTTTAACTTTTTGTCTACATTTCTTTCCACGTCTCAAACTAGTTAGTTTGTCCGTAATATTGAATTGATTATTTTCGAATACATAGGCTATTTTTTAATTTAATGTACTTATTATAAAGGCTTACATATCAGAACAATGGCATTCGTTATGTATAAGTTGTTATTAATTAAAACAGAAGGTTGACTAGTGAAGTCACGCTGTAAAAAGGCTATAAACCTTCTATATTTTTTATGAGTAAGACCGTAAATTTAATTCAGTTTCATATTGGACATTAATGTTTAGGACTAGGCTAATAATATGGAAAAAACTTTAATTCGGTTTAATTATATTTATTATAAACGATTTTACTACAGTTTCTATGAATTTAGGCCGAACCTACTTTTTCCTTTTTGTTTCATTTCGGATATCGAGTAAAATTTTCTCTATTATTAAATTTACAAATCTATGACTTTTTATGAATATGAATTATGGCTAAAATATTTTTTAAGAAAGTTTTATTACGAGAAATATCTTTAACCGGAATTTTATACTGAATGTTAAATATAAACATATTTAATCAAATGGAGAATTTCGTTCAGTTAATAATTCGATTATTTTTCGTAAAATGTATGTGATAATGTACAGATGAAGTCGTTTTTTAATTAAAATTATTGTCTATTGGTGTTTCGTTGAATTTAGGACTCTAGAGTTTACGGTGAGCAAAATGTTGCCCGTTGCTAAATTTATTAATAATTCGGACATTTTTATGATTCTTTGTTAATTAAAAAGTCAAAAGTATTTATTACTGGCAATTTTAAAAGAACTTTATATTAATTTTGATTATGCTGAATTTTTAATGGTTGTATTATATGGGTAAATAATGTAATCGTGATATGACCATGGACGAAGTTTTGCAAGCAGTTAGTGCTGGAAAGGCGAAGTCCTGGCGCATTTCTTTCCGCAGGCGCATTTGCGAACTATTTCTAATTCTTTGGTGTATCGCGTACCGTCGTCGCAAACTAGGCGGATCTGAAACAAATTTTGATTTTGTTCAAAGCTTGATCTTTAAAAGCCGAGAATCTTTTGGGTTTTTGTAGTCACTCTGAGATATCAGTTCTCAAGTCTTATATACCCAGTAATCACACTATCTTCAGCTCACTGCGGTGAGACCTACCTAGACGGATTCCCGCATAGGAATCCAACCACCAGTGAAGTGGTATGATAGCATGACATAGTGTAGTTACCTTCCTCTTCTTGGTGCGTTTAGGGGTACAGCAGAATCCCTTTCCGCAGACTCGTGCGTCGGGCCGCGCGGCGCACCGAGCTCCTCGCACGGGCCGCCGACTTCTGCAATTTCCCTCCGTCACTATTTCGCGGGTGGCCTCCTGAAAGATTGTAATTACATATTTGTTTATTTATTATTTATTGAACCTTACTATAGTAAAGGAACAAAAGGCGGACTTAATCCTAAAAGCCTTCTCTGCCAATCAACCTTTGGGCAGTGAGTTTACAACGAAAGCGGTTACAAAGGATCGTATGGCCTAGTGGTCAGAGTACCTGACTTCTAAGCCGCGGGTCCTGGGTTCGAATCCCAGCCGAAGCCAACATTTGTGCTAAAACATAAATTGTTGGTTTTCGGGTCTGGTTGTGTTGTGATTGTCCCCGTGTTTCTGACACTGCATCCTAGCCTACCTCCGATCTTATCGCATCAGCGTTACATCGGGCGCGGGTAGGTTGGGACGAGTGAGTGCCTCTGTGTTTGCGCGTACACTTGTGGCACTATAATATCTCCTGCGCAGTTGATGGCTCTCGACAGTAGTCGGCAGTTGTCGCCGTGGTCGAAATCGGCTAGGAGAACATCATCATCACATCATTAAATATACCTACACGTATTATATTCTTGTTGCCTGCGAGAAATCAGTTTTCCTGCCTTAGTTTTGTATCCTGAGTTTGATACATACATACAGTCACGCCTCTTTCCGATTGGGGTAGGCAGAGACCACGTCTTTCCACTTGCTTCGATCGTCAGGATCGTCACACACCTTTCGCTGCTTCTATTTTCATGCTCGTTTTCATACAAGCTCGTCGGTTACGGATGCTTTTGATGTGGCTTCTTGTCAAAACTTAACACACGGGCAGTCTTTTGGCGTCAACTCGAAAATTGACTAGAGTAGTGTTTCAATCGAATTTTCTAACTTCTGTGTATATTTCGAGTTTTGATAGTTTATATTCAGCAAAAGAATGAAAGAATACTACCACTCCATCTCATCCAATGGATCTCGTAAAAGTCGAGTAAGGAATTAAACTGCACTGTGCACCCAACAGCGCATGATGGCGATGGGCTCACCACCTATCACACCAAGTGCATTATATTGTTTTGGTGAAATGTGGATTGTGGGATACAGTCGTGATCTTATGTATGTATATTCAGCAAGTGCTTGTGAAAGTATACAGTAATTGGAGAGTTCAATTTAAGACCAGAATTGTACTTTTCGTTTTGTCACCAAGAGTCTAGAAAGTCTTCAGTAAAAGTAAAGTGACATTTTTCTGATGATCGAAATATTGGATTATCTATTGTCACTTCCGTGACTGACGTGACATTGGCAGAAGTCTATCGAGAGGCCAGAATTAAAAAAACTAGAAAAAAGAAAAGAGCCTATTCCTTCCTCAAAGGCCGGCAACGCATCTGCTATTCCTCTGGTATTGTAGGTGTTCATGGGCGGCGGTGATCACTTACCATCAGGTGAGCCGCTTGCTCGTTTGCCCCCTCTTACATAAAAAAAACACAACGGCAGCAATAGGCCGTGTCACTAGTCATATTGGAGGAATTTTGCCATAGTTTGGGAGGCGGGTTGGCAACCAATTATACCATATATAATAATAATGACAAATTATAAACAGACTTAAGATCAGTATTCAAACTACCAATCGCTCCGTGGAGTTCGTCAACACTAGAATACACATAAAGTTGAAGGTCGTCTGCATAGAGATGGTACGGACAATCTATACTAGATGTGATAGAGTTAATAAAAACCGAGAAGATTATGGGAGAAAGTATTCCGCCTTGCGGTACCGCCCGAAACGAGATCAGCCCACTGAGAGGTCTTTCGCCACACGTGGACGGATTGTTGACGCCCGCGAAGATAAGAAGAGATAGATTAAGGTGTTACAATAAACAATAAATAAATAAATTGCCGTGTGGTAGCGGCTGAAGGGAATCTACCACCCCATCTCAACCCGTGGGTGTCGTAAAAGTCGACAGAGGGAAAATGAAAACCAGGAGATGGGCAGCAGCATCTTGCTGGAACATCTGAATAAATAAACTGCGGTTGCCAACCCGCCTGCCATGCGTGGCGACTGTGGCAAAATCTTTGTGTCAATCTGTGGTGGAGGCCTATGTTCAGCAGTGGACTAGTGATAAGCTGAAATGATGATGATGAAATAAACGTAACCCATGTCCGTCTGTAGGATGCAAGCTGTCTCTCTGTCGAATTTCGTCAAGATCGGTTCAACGGTTGAGCAGTGGGAAGGTAACAAACAGATGGAGGGACGGAGAGAGTTACTTTTAGCATTTATAATATCAGTTTGGATAACCTACCTTTCTACATCCCCCACTGGTGGGCGACGGCTGGGCCGGCGCATGTTCCGCGGGCATCTGCTTGTTGACTGGCGCGGCTGGACGTTACGAACGATAAAGACATTAAAATAAGCTTACGGCTTGAGTAGAAGTCCAAAAGTAATAATTGTTTGGATTTTCGAAGTGGAATTTCCTTGGGCGCGCTGTGACTAAGATTCCAAGGTCGAAGGTGTGCAACGTTCCTTTATGTAACGTTTCGATATGAAACGTCTCCGACGCAAAAGAGAAGGAAAATAGGAATTCGGTCCGAGAGAAAAAAGGAGGGACAGTACTATTTACGTCGTCTATCCATCCTTTAAATCAGGGATTTCCAAACTATTTGGGCAAGAGACCCCTTTTCCAAAATGAACTGATACCTCAGACCCCCCTACCCTCATTACTTTGCAGGAATCCGTCTAGGTAGGCACCACCCCAGGCCTAGTTATTCTGCCGTGAAGCATTAATGTGAAACATTACTGTGTTTCGGTTTGAAGGGCACTCAGAGCTAGCGTAATCACTGGGCATATGAGACTTGAGAAATGTCTCAGGGTGACGGACGCAGTGTGGTGTCACACAGAAATATTCTGGGTGACACGGCATAATGTTTGCACACTACTGCTTCACGGCAGAATAACTGGCCCTGGGGTGGAACCTGCCTAGACGGATTCCTGCATGGGAATCCTACCACCAGTTGCGGCCTTAAATCTCCGCGTTCGTTGATTTACGAACGGTTTCTTCGTTTTGTCAAAACGTCTGTAACCACACCGAAGCCTTTCTCGACTAGGTGTGATGATGGAAAAGCGATAATGTATTTTTCAGCAATGTTCCACAATCACACAACACACAATCACTGGGCATGTGAGACTTAAGAACTGATGTCTCAGGGTGACGGGCGCAGTGTGGTGTCACACTGTTCTGGGTGAGACAGCATTTGTTATGGGCAGACGTTGTACTTACCATCAGGTGAACGTTTTGCTCGTTCCGTCACTTTTATCAAATAAAAAAAATGCAGAATACTGTGTTTCTCGTCACTTTATTAAATAAATAAAAAAAGATAGGTACTACCGCAGTGCCAGTAATCCTGTAGTCAAGCTGTAGTGTGCAAACCAGTATGTTTCGGTTTGAAGGACACTGATAGCTAGAGTAATAACATATGATTAGAAACTAAGGGACCGAAGTCTAATGGTGACGAGCACAGTGTGGTACTTATAGAAAACCATAGCAAACTTCTGGGTGACTCGGCAACTTATTATAGGCAGGCGTGGCAATTACCATCAGGTGAATGACTTGCTCACCTCGTCATTTTCTTCTGTAAAAAGCGCGCGTGTAAATCAGTACATGTGACAGAAGTGAAACTTCTTTAATTTCTTACAAATTTGATTAAATTAAAAATAAATAAACATGAATATAAACAATTATTAAATAATCGGTAAATATTAATAAAGAAAAACAGAAACGTTGTACTCAATTTTACTCTCATTGAGTCGAAAGAAGTTGCACTTCAAAAAGGATTTTTTTTCAGAAGTAGGGAGATGTTGCCGCTGATGACTGCGACGGAGGACTTAGTTGCCTGTTATTAGGTCTCAAGGTTGCCAGTAGCGCACACAGCCACTTAACGCTGGTATTGTGGTTCTGATTGAATACCTGATGGTAAGTGCAACGTCTGCCCATTACAAATACGGTATCATCCGGAACATTTCTGTGCGACACCACACTGCGCCCAACATGAAACATAAGTTCGTTTTGCACATTTGTTGATAACGCTAGCTCTTAGTGCCCTTCAAACCGAAACACTAACGTTTGCACACTGCTGCTTCACGGGGGAGTAACTGGCCCCGCGGTGGTACCAACCGTTTCTCCTTCTCCTGCATAGGAATCCTAACACCAGTGAAAACCGGTGGTAGCGTCGCAGAAAAAGAAAGTACCTGGTGACGCTTGCACGTTGCTTATCGGTTGCTTCCGGATCGGGAGCTTGCTCTGTGTGATGACTGGAGCGCCACCTGCTCGGGAGAATCAGTGTTATAGTTGCCAGGATATACGATTTAGATGTAGGAATTGATGAAAAGAGCCGCGGCAGCTCTGGAGCTCGGCGCTCGCGGGTAACCTGGGTTCGATCGCCGGCACCGCTAAAATTATTAATTGCAATTGAGTGCTGATTAGCGGCTTAAGAGAATCTACCACCCCATCGCATCCCGTGGGTGTCGTAAAAGTCGACAGAGGGAAATTATAACCAGGAGATGGGTAGCAGCATCTTCCTGGAACATCTGAATAAATAAACTGCGGTTGCCAACCCGCCTGCCAAGCATGGCAACTATGGCAAAATCCCTCCAAAATGAGAGCTACAAACATTGGTGGCAAACTGTGGGGGAAGACATTTATAGGCTGTTACTTTACACTTTTAACAATTCCTATATATTTCCATTTTTTAATCGGTAAATAAGGTGGAAAGCGTGAAGTGGTTTGTCGTGTGCGAGAGTCGAACCCAATGATATTATAAAATGAAAGAGGAAACCTTTATATATACACGTATATCAATATCTACACGTTACCGACGTTCCGTAAGTGAAGCTGAAAACGCGACAATTGCAGCCTTTTCAAACGTCGCCACGACTATGCAATCGCAAGGAAAGAGAGAACCTTACTCCGTTTACGATGAGAGTGAAAAGGATAAAATGCGCGTGAAAATGTATATATTGTAGCTGCATTCGAAACGACTTCTTTTGTTGCCTTCTGGAAATATGACGTATGTATTTATAATAATATTATTGGTCGAACCCACGATCCCTTACGTAGAAGCCAACTGCGCTTACAAACGTAAAGATGTCGCAGATGTAACATGAGTTCATCATTAATAGATAATACATTGAGCCATGTCATGAGTTAATTCATTATTTCTCTTTTTTTCGATAATTGTGTATGTTAGGTGTATCAGTGTGAAACTGTGAGTGTGAGTAATTGTGAATGTGTGTCAGTGTATCTGTGTGCCTGTAAACGCGTGCGTATTTTTTATCTATGTCATTTTCTCGGTATCTGTGAGCTATTGTTTGTCTGTGTTTGAGTGTATAGGAGAGTATGCTATTTTAGTGTGTGCATATGTGTGTGTGTGTGTGTGTGTGTGTGTGTGTGTGCGCGCGCACAGCACGTGAGCATGTGTGTATGTGTGTGTGCACGCACAGCACGTGAGACGGTGCTGGATGTGTGTGCACATGCGTGTGCGTGCGTACCGATGCCGGTGCGCAGCTCGCACTGCGCGCCCGCGGTGCCGGCGCGGCAGCGGCACGTGTAGTCGGAGGGCGAGCCCTCCTCCCGCACGCAGCGCCCGCCGCGCGCACACGGGTTGGGCACGCACGGGTCCTGCGCAACACACACATTTAATTTTTCCTTTTTATATAAATAAAAATCGACACTGGGAAAATAAACACCAGTAGACGGGCATCAGCATGTTTCTGGAACATCTGATTAAATACACTGCGTTCGCCAACCCGCTGTGGAAAGAAAGCTACTGACTTTTGTGACATTATATGGGGACGGCCTATGTTCAGCAGTGGACTAGTGAAAGGCTGAAAAGATGATGATGACGATATAAATAAGGACAACAAACGAGCATAGTGTATCTGACATAAATTATTTACTTCCCAAAGATTTACATACACCTCGATAGGTCTGCAAATTCTTTACTAACGTCAAATAACTTAAGTGCAACGTCTTCCCAAATTATCACCACACTGGGATTGTTACAGTTCTTAATGTAATAATTATATGATGAATTAATGTGTGTAATAATTATATGAAAATCAGTGCTTTTCAAACCAAATCATAGTAATGTTTACTACACACTACTAATTGACAGCAAAATAACTGGCACTGCAGTGGTCGTACTTTGGTACGACTGCATAGGATACTACCACCAGGAATCAGTCCTAGTCAGTAATTGAATTTTAAGTTCGAAGTAAGAAGTGCTGCGACCACGTGATACGCGAAGAAAATACCATGTGGAATTTGGATGACGTCATGAAACTCGCAGAACAAAATTCTCAGAATCTAGCGTTACGGATTAGTGATTTAAGTAATTTTACGACAATTCGTTTCCATTAAACTTAATTAAATTTTTTGAAAAAAATTGTTTGAATTTTTACTCCTCTGTGAATACACCCTTACCCTGTAGTTGCACTGATGACTGACTATTTTCTTAACGCGAACGGACTACAGTAACTGTTGAACGCTGTTCGTGTTCTGAGTAAAGCAATCGAAAACCGGTGGTAGCTACGCGGACCTCCATATCACTCTTCGCTTATTAAGCTAACTGCAGCTCACCTGTCGATGTGCTCCGTCCTCCTGCAGCGTGTGTCCTGGCGGCACTGGCGGCAGCTCCTCTCCGCCACAGCCCGCAGTAGTCCTGACTGCACGAGCCGCGTTCACAAAGTCCACGCGCTTATGGTTGATCCACGCTTCTTTCAGACAACCTGTAACAACAGATATATATATAATATGCAACACATAACTGTAAACTGAAATCTTAAGCAAGTAGCTGTAGAGCTAGAAAAGTAACGTCTAGTAACTCATGAAATGAAATTCAAATTATTTAGTCTTCAACATAAGAAATTTCTCTACAATTTTTCTACAATATGAAACCGTTTGTGTGGTTCCTCTGACGGAGAAGAAACAGACCAAAGAAACTCCGTAGGTATCCTTCCTTCCACTTTTTTTTATCTTAATCAAAATTACATTATAAATAAAAATAACATAGAATAGTCTCATAGAAATCCAAGGCTCGCTCCATGAATATGTTAGACAAGATTCAATAATAAATGTATACGTCGTTTCAGCCTATCACTAGTCCACTGCTGAACATAGGCCTCCCCCATAGATTGCAACATCATTTTGTAGCGCTCGTTTTGGGGGGATTTTGTTGGTAGGACTCAAAAAATTACAGCAGCAAATACGAGCAGTACAGTGACAGCATTGCATAATATAGTATTATTCTGTATTATTCTGCTCGAATAATGGCTGTCCGTACAATACCTCAGTCGCCTCTTACGACACCTCGGTAGGAAAGAGGTAGGTGCTATTCTACTCTGCCGGACACCTATCGCAATAAACGTTATTGTGATTCGGTGAACAAGTAATTGTAGGCTTCATAATCATTAATAAATTTCAAATGGTTAATATTATGATTTAAAACAATAATATTCATCGAAACAAGCTTAATTTCAAATTGTTTTTCATTTCAAATCTCTGTTTAAAACAAAGGTTTCCTCAAGGTCCCTATTTAGGACCATTTTCTTGTTATTGTAAATGTAAGTTGGTCGAGCACATTTTTTTCTCCATTAAGTGTGGGGCGGTGTTGAGACTTCGCTAGGCGGCACCGGAAGCGACCTGTGATTGGTCGCCATCGATGAACAACTACATCCGTCAATTGTGTCTAAACCTTCTGGGCCGGATCTCGTGCGCTCCCTATTTTAATTTCGAAAAAATCATACATTTTTTTATAGTACGAGTACAAAGTGACGAAACGAGCAAAACGTTCACCTGATGGTAAGTGCAACGTCCGCCCACAACAAATGCTGTGTCACCCAGAATATATCTGTGTGACACCACACTGCGCTCGTCACCCTGAGACATCAGTTCTTAAGTCTTAAATGCCCAGTGATTACGCTAGCTCTCAGTGCCCTTCAAACCGAAACACAGTAATGCTTGCTCACTACTGCTTCACGGCAGAATAACTTACTCGGCTCGGTTGGCGCAGTGGCTAAGTTCTTGGCTTCTGCGTCGCGGGTCGCGGGTTCGATTCCCGCACGGGGCAATTATTTGTATGGCCTACAGATAGTTGCTCCGGGTCTGGGTGGTTTGTGCATGTGGAATTTATGTCTGTAAAACGTACCCACGACACAGGAGAAATCCTACTGAGGAGCATCGTTTTTTTAAAACAAAAAAAACTGGCCCTGGGGTGGTACCTACCTAGACGGATTCCTGGATAGGAACCTAACCTATCTGTTTTGTGTGCGTGAAGTTTAGTTTAGTTTAGTTTCTTTACTTTTTTTTAAAAAACGAAGCCCCACAGTAGGATTTTCTCCTGTATCGTGGGTGCGTTTTACAAACATACATTTCACATGCACAACACAACCAGACCCGAAAAGCAACAATTTGTGGTTTTGCACAAATGTTGCCTCCGGCTGGGAATCGAACCCAGGACCGGTGGCGCAGAAGTCAGGTACGCTAACCACTACGCCACGCGGTCGACAAAAAGAAGTGAAAAACAGTGACGTGCAGCCAATAAAGTAGTGTTCGTTTTGGTAAGTCGAAGTGTTTGTCTTGAGTCGGGGCTTTTTGTACTGAAGGGATAACGGCACCAACCCTCACAAGTTGTATTAACTGCTAGCTGTAGCCCGCGACTTCGTCCGCGTGGAAATAAGAGTTTATAAATATCCCGTAGGAACTATTTGATTTTTCGGGATAAAAATTATCCTATGTCCGTCTCTAGGATGCAAGCTACGTAGGTTCAGCGGTTGAACCGTGAAAAGGTAACAAACAGACATAGGGACAGAGAGAGTTATTTATTTATTCTTTATTGAACCATAAAGTAAAGGAACAAAGGGCGGATTTAATGCTAAAAGCATTCTCTGTCAGTTAACCTTAAGGCAGTGAGTAAACAGCGATGGCGGTTACTAAGAGAAATATAGTATTATGAAATAAATAAACTAATATACACATACATATACATACATACAATATAAATAATACATATTATTCTAAACAAGGATACTATAAAAAAAAAGTAAAGTTTCAGCCTATAAATGTCCCACTACTGAGCACAGGCCTCCTCTCATTTCTGAGAGGGTTATGGAGCTAGGAAGAATCCGCCGCGCTGCTCCAATGCGGGTTGGCGGACTTCACATGTCTTCGAAATATTTTTAATTTCTCAGACATGCAGGTTTCTTCACGATGTTTTCCTTCACCGCCGAGCACGTGGTAAGTCAGCACTTAAAATTGCAATTAACAATTTTAGTGGTGCCGGCACCGGAAATCGAACCCAGGTCACTCGCGTACTATGAAATTAAAAGCGAGCGCCTAGCCCCTGAGCTACCACGGCTCTATTACTAAGGATACTATATACTAAGATAATGATGATGATCATTATTAGGATAAGAGTTTACAATAAGAAATATGAGCAAAGATTTTCTCTTTAAATGCGTATTTGCTGGAGGGAGTTACTTACGCATTTATACATACATACATAAGATCACGACTGTATTCCATAAGGGGTAGTCAGAGACTGGGCACTCACTGCAAAAGCAGATGACTGCCACAATCCACGTTTCACCAAAACAATATAATGCACTTGGTGTGATAGGTGGTGAGCCCATCGCCACCATGCGCTGTTGGGTGCACAGTGCAGTTTGATTCCTTACTCGCCTTTTACGAGATCCATTGGATGAGATGGAGTGGTAGTATTCTTTTAACGAGCCGCCACCACACGGCATACGCCCCACGGCCACGGCCCCGCCCATATACGCCATGTACCACGGCACCGCACGCATTTATACACACAAATAATAAGCAGACATGAAGTGAAAAAATTATGTTGTATCAGTGTTATAGTGTCCAAATAAACGAGTAATCTATCTACACTCAGCGTCACAAAAATCGCACCTCTCTGAGTTTGCGCGAAAAATGGCTGTAATGGCTAGAAACGAATTATATTTATATAAATATTGGTATGTTTGAAATGGGTATTTGAATAGCTTTACATTATTAATAAAAAATCATAAAATCATTAAAACATTTATCATTATAGAGGGTCAAAAATAAACCTGTCAAATGCTCGTTAGTAAGGACGCTAGTTACACCACCTAAAAAGGGTATAAAAGGGTCGATCTGGATGAAATATGGGCCAGTCGTAATTTAGACTTTGCAGTGAACACACGTGAACAAGTAACCCAAGTAAGAACAAGTAAAGATGGACACATGCTCTGAAGGAGCCGCTCAAGTGATTGTCGGCGGTTTTTCGAAAAAGCCGCGGTTCATTCAAACCCGCTGGTGGTTAAAGCAGCAAATTACCGACCAAACAGAAACGCGACCGAACGCAAACGTCGCCCGCGAAACGTGCTAGACGACACGGACGTCTCAGCTCTTCCTGACCACGATACTGTCAGTCACGATCCAGGCCACACTGTACACACAGTCAATAGCTTTAATATAACACGCACCACGACGCGCGACCGCCGTAGAGAGCGGCGCGCAATAGTCAATAATCACATCGCGTACACAAGATTCACCCGTGTTCCAGGGCGGTTCTCACCGCCCAGAGTTACCGACACACAAGTCGACAGTCCGAATGGACGCGCGCAGCCTCCTTCGGACGGTCATTAGATGACTTAAAATGTTTAAGATTTTCGAAATCGCGAAAGCACGCAGCGAACGCGACACAGTCCGAACTTCGAGGGTTTTGTAGGAGTTTTTATTTATTTATTTATTTATGTTTGGGTCAAACCAAACCTGGCACACGGGCCCCTGGCCCGCGAGCACAGTATCCGATGAAGCTGTAAAAGCCGAGAAGGCTAACAGCAATTACATCACCGAAAAAATATATATCAAGTGATTGCCCTATTGCAGTCGGGGATGCGGCAGTGTGACGTTGCTCGACAGTTGAACCTGTCCCGTTTTTCAGTTCGTCGGGTGTTCCAACGTTTTCAGCAGACTGGTGGTTATGTTAGAAAACCGGGATCTGGAAGAAAACGGTGCACATCAGAAAGAGATGACCGTTTCATCGTTACGACATCTTTACGAAACCGTTTTACAAATGCTGTTGAGTTGCAACAACAGCTTCGATCAACTCAAGAAGAAGGTTACACGAAAAGAGTTTAACAGCCCATAGACCTGCTAAAGGTCCAAAACTTACTGCACAGCATCGCAGAGATCGCCTAGAGTTTGCTCGCAATCATTGCGAGTGGACTCTAGAACAGTGGCGGACCGTACTCTTCTCTGATGAGACGAGGGTCTGTCTCTTCTGCAATGACAGACGTAGAAGGGTCTACAGAAGACAGGGGGAGAGGTTCACACAACCCTGCTTCAAAGAATCCGTCGAATACGGGGGTGGCTCGTGTATGTTTTGGGCGGCATTTCCGTCGACGGGAAAACTGAAATTGTGTGCGTTTCCCGGACTCGGGGTGGCCGTGGGCAAATTAAATGCTGGTCGGTACATTACTGAAATCCTGGAGGAACATGTGGTCCCGTATGCTGGTTGTGTCGGTGATGGATTCATGTTAATGCATGATAATGCTCGTTGCCACACCGCGGCTATTGTACGGGATTATTTACAGGAGGTCGATATCCCTGTTATGCATTGGCCAGCACGAAGTCCAGACCTTAACCCAATAGAACATCTCTGGGATGACCTAAAACGGTGCGTGCGAGCTCGAGATCCAGCTCCAGCCACTCTTCAAGCGCTCCAAGATGCGGTACTTGAAGAGTGGGAACATATACCCCAAGAGGCTGTTGCGATCCTTGTAAGGTCCATGAAAGATCGCATGGAAGCCGTTATCAAGGCAAGGGGGGGTAACACTAGGTTTTAAGAACTTTTTTTGTATTTATTAAGTTTTTTTTTAAATTATTAATTTGCAAATTTGTACGTACCCTGTCTTTTTCTTTAATTTCTCTTTCCTCTCGTTATAAAAGTAAAATTCAATTAAAATTCCTGAAAGCTAATGAAATTACCTTTCGAATGATACCCTTAAACCACAACATTGCCATTGGCCTGTTGTGTTAAAATAGTATTTAAATTATTTTTTTCGGATGTGCGATTTTTATGACGCCGAGTGTATGAACATCTATAGACTTAGATTTCAAGAAGTTTAAAATGAAATTTTATTAAATCTAATCACAATAAAAAATAACAAAACACTTGTTTCTCCATTTTATGGCAACAAATAGACAGAGAGTTACTTTTGCTATAGTTAATAATATCAGACGTTACTTTGCGGAAATCCATAGTAAAGGAGAGAAAGTTAATTTGCTAAGATCCGCATGCAAAATGTAAAATGGTGTGTATTACCTAGTTTTGAAGAGCACCGCCCGCCCTCCCTCAACAGCGAGCACAAGAAAACCAATACCGCCACCGGGAGCCGCTACCAGATACCCTCCACCACTACAACACTACCACTAGGCAATACACATCGTTGAAGTCGAGAACACGACACGTGTTTCACCTCAAAACGAGGCATTGTCAAGTGATGTTGACTCTACGACAGTCAGCCGCCGAGTGACTACCTCGGCGGATCTTAGCAAATAAACTTTCTCTCCTTTACGAGTTACTTTTGCATTTATAATATTAATCATAGTATGGATAAGTTTAATTTTTGACTGATACACGATACCTTTGAAACTGGTGATATTACGGAGATGCCATTTGCTGAAGGCGTCCTTGGCCACATCCTCCGGGACTCCGCCCAGGAACATCGGCCTTTCCAGTCTCAGGAATTCTTTGCTACCTGTAATTTATTATTGTATTGATTAATTGAAGATTTGACGTCAAATTCTTGTACAATACTAGCAATGCCTGTGATAAATTTATTTACCTCTGCATATAATAGTTGTAGAGGATTGAGAATTGCATATGATTTCTGCGGTTCGATTGAACGGTATACCGTTCCTTCTATAGAAGTTGAAATGCTGCAGCGCCATCTAGTGGCCAGTTACAACATAGTGGACAGCGCGGGAATATTTTCGGTGATCAAATACCTATTTGAAAAATATTCCCGCGCTGTCTACTTTTTTTGTACCTGGCCACTAGATGGCGCTGCAGCATTTCAACATAGTATGCAATGCTGTCACTATACCGCTGTGCTGTGGGAACGCAATGGGGAGTAAGTAATCAAAATGGCGTCACGTCTCTTTTCTCACGGATGCGAAACGTTGGCTACGTGTGCATATGACTTATATGGGAAAAAGGCGTGACTGTATGTTAAACGATCCATAAAAGTTACCAACTACACACATATACACTTTGTTGTAACGCGCCACTAGATGGCGCTGCAGCACATAAACTTTTATACCGTTCAACCTACAGCCATGAAAATTGGTATGGTATGTATACGTCAATATTCTATATATACATATATAATGTATATATTATTCTTTACGAGTATAGGCTGTTCGTACAATAGCTCAGTCGCCTCTTACGACACCTCGGTAGGACAGAAGTAGGAGCTGTTCTACTCTGCCGGACACATTTGTGAATCTTTTTTGATGGTCCTAAAATAATAAATTTTGGAAAATCCAAAAGTGCACGTCTCATTACGCACTTTTAACTCTTAAGAAAAAAAATCGTATAGAGATCCAAATATTTCGAGTCATTTCCATTTCAGATGAAAACACTAAGGAAAAAATATGTTTCTTAATAACTTCAAGTGCTAGACTTTTGATATGAAATAGGAAACCAGTAGATAAAATTTTGGGTACGTTAAAAAAAACCCGGTCTCGATACGTGAATTTTTTCGGGAGACATCGTGACCACGTCCATTCCACATCCGGACGTCCACGTCAATTTTTTTTAAACTGTTTTTCCTCAAAGTAGCAATATTAGATGATTTTTCAAAATAATTTTAATGAAATAATCAAAGTCTTTCTTGATATGAGTTATTCAAATGTGCATATACATACATACATACATAGAGTCACGCCTCTTTCCCATAGGCGTAGGCAGAGACCACATCTTTCCAATTGCTACGATCCTGACACACATCTTTAGCTTCCTCTACTTTCATTAGTGTTTTTATACGAGCTCGTCGGTTGCGGGTACTTATGACGTAGCCTTTCTTTAAAACGATTTCGATCCGATCGTAATACGTTCGCCTACGTCGACCCTTACCCGCTTGCCCATTCACACTCGCCTCATAAATCTGTTTCGTCAATCCTCTATACGTGTCCAAACCATCTAAGCATCCCTTTCTCTATCTTTGTCACGACATCTTCCACCACACCGCAACGTTCTCTTATCACGTTGTTTCTCAGTTTGTCCATCAAAGTCACTCCAGCTATACTTCTCAAACTTTTCATTTCAACAGCGTTAATCTTATTTTCATGCTTCTTCTGCCAGACCCAACATTCACTTCTGTACACAAGTGTGCGACCAGTACTCTTCTGTGTACAGCCTGTCGTGCCTTTTTAGATACTTTCTGGCTACACATAAAGTTATGCGGGGCCCCGTATAATTTATTTCCTGCCAACGCTCTTCGTTCAATATCACAGTCAAGCGTCGTTCAAATAAAAAAAAAGCATATAAGTGCAATATAAATGTGATAGAGGCATTTGTAGAGCGCCGAATGTATTTTCGGTGATGTAATTGCTGTTAGCCTTCTCGGCTTTTACAGCTTCATCGGATACTATATAAAGCACTAACTCACGCCGCATAGCGCCATGACACAGTTGCCACACACAGTTTTTTAATTCTTCGGCTCATTTTTGACAAAGAAATTTTATTTTTGTGTACTTAAGACTTACGCATAGATAATACACTACATACTTGTACATTTAAATGAAACTAATTTTACGGATTTTATCGCGTTTTATTTTATTATTTATAACCCGACGTTTCGAGTGCTTTACAGCACCCATGGTCACGGGCGGACAGTCCGCCCGTGACCATGGGTGATAAAATAAAACGCGATAAAATCCGTAAAATTAGTTTCATTTAAATGTGTAGTGTTCGCGTAAATATAAGAAATCATTATACTTGTACATTGTTGTGCATGAGGATGGAGTCGATGTATTACTTATGTTTATTAATAGAACCATCGTAAAATAGTACGGATTTTTGTCGATTGCGGAAAAAATATCGCTTTTTGACAATACATACAATCACGCCTTTCTTTAGGCGGAGACCGCACCCGTAGCTCATTTTCGCCGCCTACGGGAAACGACGAGTGACGGCTACTACTTTGATGCCAGTCCTTGATACATAGATACTTAAGATCACGACTGTATCCCATAAAGGTTGGCAGAGACTGGGCACTCACTGCAAAAGCAGATGACTGCCACAATCCACGTTTCACCAAAACAATATAATGCACTCGGTGTGATAGGTGGTGAGCCCATCGCCATCATGCGCTGTTGGGTGCACAGTGCAGTTTTATTCCTTACTCGCCTTTTACGAGATCCATTGGATGAGATGGATATCATATCATATCATCCCATATCATCATTGGTATGGGATGATATGTTGCTATCGGATGTTATCTACCTTCATTGATAATAGATCGGGCCGGTCCATCGTCGACACGCAGGGTGAAATTTTTCTTTACGGCGAGTAGTTCCGCTTTGTGGTAGAAACCGTCTGAGACCATCTCGAAACTGTAACAATACAATCGAATTGGCTACGAATGCTAAATTCGAACGCGATTTCTAATTACCAAACTCAATTTGCACGATTGGCAAGCCCGGTTCTTTTTTTTTTAATTTGGAATCGCGCGGTTTGCGCATTTTTTTTTTAATTGCAAAAAGTGAAAACGTTCACCTGATGGTAAGTGCAACGTCTGCTCGTAACAAATGCTGTGCCACCCAAAAAATTTCTGTGTGACACCACACCGTGCCCATCACCCTAAGACATAGGTTCTTAAGTCTCATATGCGTGCCTTCAAATCGAAATACAGCAATGCTTGCACACCACTGCTTCACGGCAGAATAACTGGCACTGGGGTGGTACCTACCTAGACGGACTCCTGCATAGGAATCCTACCACCAGTATATGCCACAGATAAACTTTTTAGTTAGTAATTCAAATTATTAATCACTCGCACATATGCATTTACACTGACGATTCCGGATCCTTAACATTAGACTTTAAATAGATGATCCTTTCACTTTATTTATTTACTTCCCCATTTCTTGGCCTGCACGGTTTGTGCGTCAGCCATATATCCAAGTATACAATATTCGAATCTTCGTTGAAATTTCGATTTCGATCAACAGTAGAATGATAGTTGACTTTTACTGAAGATTTGCTGGACTGATGGAGACAAAACGAAAAGCACAATTTTGGTCTTGAATTGAATTTTCCAATGACTGTACACTTTCAGCAGCACTTGATGCATAATAAACTATCAATATTAAACATCAACCCATCATATCCCATAAGGGGTAGTCAGAGACTGGGTACTCACTTCAAAAACAGATGTCTGCCACAATCCACGTTTCACCAAAACAATATAATGCACTTGGTGTGATAGGTGGTGAGCCCATTGCCACCATGCGCTGTTGGGTGCACTGTGCAGTTTAATTCCTTATTAAAGTTGATACTAAATAAAAATTAGATACGACGAAACTGGAATTTAAAAAGTTCGACTTCACAAATATATTGAAATGCTAGAGAACAGAGCCATGCGCTAATAACCTTAAAATTAGAAATGCCGAACCGATTCTGATAATCATTTGACCCAAGTAGAACAAAACTAACCGAACGAAAAAGTTTCATCAAAATTGTTTAAGTATTTTTAGAGATTTTCGCCGACAATAACTTAATGTTTTTTGTGGGAAACGTTAATAGAACAATAATATATACGAGTATGTACATGCGCAATGAATATAGAACCTCAATTTTGGATCGGCTTAAAACTCTTCGTAATATTGAAGAAAGAATCCGAACCTGTACATTGTAGAGGTGGGGTGGTTGCCAACGTCGTAGCTGATGCGGATCCTTCCGTTGAAGAGCTCCGCGGCGAGGTGCTCGTTGTCGCCGAAGTACATCAGCACACCGTGGTGCTGCGTCGTGCTGAATACTGCGGGAGAACCAGATCACAGTCTAAGAGTTCAACTACTGAACGTCAGAGAGACAGAGACACATCACAGTCTCTGAGCATTCCACTGCTGAACCCCACAGAGAGGCACAACAATGTCTCTAATTCTACTGTTGAACTCCAGAGAGACATCGACACATCACAGTCTCTAAGCAATTTATTGCCGAACCCCAGTGAGGCAGAGGCACCTCACAGGCTCTAAGCATTCCACTACTGAACACCATATCATGTCCAAGTTCGTAGCTATGATCACCACGCAAGGCAGACGTATTGTCTGTAGTAACAGACGCCGCGCCAGTTTTGATGCTTTCATATTTTAGGTCTGACGATGTTTGAAACTGTTGTTCTTGTCTGTCGGAGGCCGTAATAGTTCCCTGAGTCGACTTTGACAATATCCACAGATGGCTTGAACACGTTATTTCATAATTTCAACGAAAAGTAATATTCTACTTGTAATGCAGTAACTGTTAGATCGATGATTCGAGACTGATTAAAGATGTCATTGTCTAAGCTAGTTTGATTTGCAAGTGTTTATTTTATAATGATTTCATATATTTCCGCGAATACTACACATAAATAAAAAAATATATAAATAAACCTAATTCTAACGGATTTCATACGTACTAATTCTACTTTCATTCTACCCATAGGACTGGTCCTCCCGTGACCACGAGCGCTGCAAAGCACTCGAAACGTCGGGGCATAAATAGTTCATAATTAAACGCGATAAAAAAACGCGTTAATTTTATGGTAAGTTATTCTACTATTCTTTATCGAAGCAGATCTTACAGTTTATTTTTTATTTACTTAACACCTTTATGTACCTCCTTCCTCCTTCCCTACCCTCTTCTCGTTTGAACATCATTTGATTGCATCACTTCTTTACGCAAATGTTGTCTGACTGAAATCACTTTAAGAGTGATAAAACAAGACTATTCATCCTAAATAAAAAAAATGCTTGTTGATGTTATTGGTGTATAATAAAGAATATATCGATTGATTCATTAATGTATCTGAGTCGTTGTCCCAAAAGTACAGTAAAAGGGATTTAGTTTTGGACTGGATAATCGATTATCGATTATTATAAAAGATATTGTTCTTCGAAACGGTGTGAAATCAAAAATTAATCCTACGCTTAAAACTTACCAAGAGTGACATTGGCTTGCGGAGATGTGCGGAGCGGCTCAAGCTCCACCAGTGAGTCATTGTAGTTGAATGTGAGTGATGTGAGGTACTCGCAGAGGCGACCTGCAGAATAAAAGAAATACAAGAAATAAATACAAAGAACACTTTCGGTGTTTCTTCGCCCTCTCTCTTTTTCTTCGGATTTCATCAGAGGTACCTCATTACGAAAAGGTGGAAAAGATACAGAAAAATGATTAGACCAACGAAATTTGAATTTCTTTTGTCGAACAAGAATTCATATGAAAGTATAGTAAATTTCCTTACAAAAGGACATGGTGTAGTGGCTATTACACGATACGTCAATTCTCGACAAAGAAACATTGAAGGCTGATTCTTCAACCGCTGGGAATTGGAACTGTCCCACTCAAAAAATTCTCCAAATCCAAACTATTAGTCAAATATTTTATCGTGATATAAATATAGCAACAGACCAAGTATCGCCCCCTGCGAAACACCCAATCCCATAGATGAGCCCTATGCAGTTTATGCTTATTTATTGTTCACGACTAGATACATTAGCCCTTTTATCACCTCATGCACAGCTTCAAATGACATGATACATTCATTTACAAATGACTGTATCTATGTATACATAGTCAAAAGAAATTGATGGATCGCAGAAAATATCAAAAAGCTTCCGCTTCACGTTGATATTTTGTGGAACAGTGATACTATCCCGAAACGGCTGACGCGTTTACGTGATGCAGTCAGTATCTGCGGCGTTGTTAAGGTTACTTGGACTCGTCTCGACTTAAATTGATAATTCCTGACGGATTAATTCGACTTCAAGGTTCAAACTCTTAAGGCAAGAACAGGTTCTCTTAAATTATAATAACATGCTCACCACCTTAGATCGAAATTCGTAATTTGAATTTCGATCATATAGGACAGATGAGTCATTCAAACTCATCTGTATATGGTACACTCTTCTAGCTGCCAAACGAGACTGACTGACTGGTGGTGGCAGTGAAGGGCATTCAAAAATGCCGGTGCCAAATCCTAAAGATTGTTTTTTTTTTTATTGTACAAAGTGACGAAACGAGCAAAACGTTCACCTGATGGTAAGTGCAACGTCCGCCCACAACAAATGCTGTGTCACCCAGAATATTTCTGTGTGACACCACACTGCGCCCGTCACCCTGAGACATCAGTTCTTAAGTCTCAAATGCCCAGTGATTACGCTAGCTCACAGTGCCCTTTAAACCGAAACACAGTAATGTTTGCACACTACTGCTTCACGGCAGAATTACTGGCCCTGGGGTGGTACCTACCTAGACGGATTCCTGCATAGGAATCCTACCACCAGTGCGGGAGCGGCTAACTAACGCACGGGTAGTGGCTCTGCGCTAACCGACCTAGTGTGGTGTTTCGGATCGTCCTGTACATAAGATATGTCAAGTTTTCTTAGCGCTTTCTTTACTTACTTGTAGTAAACTTATTGTTATAGGAAAAAGAAAAATACGCACCAGAATAACCAGGCGCGCATTTGCATAAGTAATCGTTGTTGGCGCCCAGCATCGATCTCTCCATCATAATGTCGTCCTGGCAACAATTAACTGGGTTTCAATTATGCAGTTGTACTCTACGTCGGTATGTGGGGTCTGAGCATGTGCGGCTATAGAATGCGAAGTACACCAAATAAAAGTCTGATCTTGGTATAGCAAGCAATGCGGCGGTAGTGGGAGTTTTTTTTATGGAATAAAGCGATGAAACGAGCAAAACGTTCACCTGATTGTAAGTGCAACGTCTGTACAACGTCCATAACAAATGCTGTGGCACACAGAACATTTCTGTGTGACACTTCACTGTGCCCATCACCCTGAGACATCAGTTCTTAAGTCTCATATGCCCTGAGATTAGCTAGCTCACAGTGCCCTTCAAACCGAAACACAGTAATGTTTGCACACTACTGCTTCACGGCAGAATAACTGGCCCTGGGGCGGTACTTACCTAGACGGATTCCTGCACTCACCCCACCCGGATTCCCCGCATCGATCAGTTCCATTTATATATGTATTCGACTTACCTACTTGTCAAAGACCATTTTGTTGTTGTTACTGGTCGTGTAATAATCAATTTAGAGGGCTACGGAAAACACTTCGCAGGTCGAGGTGCCGAGCGCGGCGAGCGGCGCCTCGCGGCACCTACACTGCGCACCCACCTGCAGAGCGAGCGCGGGCAGGTAGCACACGCCGTGCACGCAGTCGTGGTGCGCGCAGGGCGAGGTGCCGAGCGCGGCGTGCGGCACCTACACTGCGCACCCACCTGCAGAGCGAGCGCGGGCAGGTAGCACACGCCGTGCACGCAGTCGTGGTGCGCGCAGGGCGAGGTGCCGAGCGCGGCGTGCGGCGCCTACACTGCGCACCCACCTGCAGAGCGAGCGCGGGCAGGTAGCACACGCCGTGCACGCAGTCGTGGTGCGCGCAGGGCGAGGTGCCGAGCGCGGCGTGCGGCACCTACACTGCGCACCCACCTGCAGAGCGAGCGCGGGCAGGTAGCACACGCCGTGCACGCAGTCGTGGTGCGCGCAGGGCGAGGTGCCGAGCGCGGCGTGCGGCGCCTACACTGCGCACCCACCTGCAGAGCGAGCGCGGGCAGGTAGCACACGCCGTGCACGCAGTCGTGGTGCGCGCAGGGCGAGGTGCCGAGCGCGGCGTGCGGCGCCTACACTGCGCACCCACCTGCAGAGCGAGCGCGGGCAGGTAGCACACGCCGTGCACGCAGTCGTGGTGCGCGCAGGGCGAGGTGCCGAGCGCGGCGTGCGGCACCTACACTGCGCACCCACCTGCAGAGCGAGCGCGGGCAGGTAGCACACGCCGTGCACGCAGTCGTGGTGCGCGCAGGGCGAGGTGCCGAGCGCGGCGTGCGGCACCTACACTGCGCACCCACCTGCAGAGCGAGCGCGGGCAGGTAGCACACGCCGTGCACGCAGTCGTGGTGCGCGCAGGGCGAGGTGCCGAGCGCGGCGTGCGGCGCCTACACTGCGCACCCACCTGCAGAGCGAGCGCGGGCAGGTAGCACACGCCGTGCACGCAGTCGTGGTGCGCGCAGGGCGAGGTGCCGAGCGCGGCGTGCGGCACCTACACTGCGCACCCACCTGCAGAGCGAGCGCGGGCAGGTAGCACACGCCGTGCACGCAGTCGTGGTGCGCGCAGGGCGAGGTGCCGAGCGCGGCGTGCGGCGCCTACACTGCGCACCCACCTGCAGAGCGAGCGCGGGCAGGTAGCACACGCCGTGCACGCAGTCGTGGTGCGCGCAGGGCGAGGTGCCGAGCGCGGCGTGCGGCACCTACACTGCGCACCCACCTGCAGAGCGAGCGCGGGCAGGTAGCACACGCCGTGCACGCAGTCGTGGTGCGCGCAGGGCGAGGTGCCGAGCGCGGCGTGCGGCACCTACACTGCGCACCCACCTGCAGAGCGAGCGCGGGCAGGTAGCACACGCCGTGCACGCAGTCGTGGTGCGCGCAGGGCGAGGTGCCGAGCGCGGCGTGCGGCACCTACACTGCGCACCCACCTGCAGAGCGAGCGCGGGCAGGTAGCACACGCCGTGCACGCAGTCGTGGTGCGCGCAGGGCGAGGTGCCGAGCGCGGCGTGCGGCACCTACACTGCGCACCCACCTGCAGAGCGAGCGCGGGCAGGTAGCACACGCCGTGCACGCAGTCGTGGTGCGCGCAGGGCGAGGTGCCGAGCGCGGCGTGCGGCGCCTACACTGCGCACCCACCTGCAGAGCGAGCGCGGGCAGGTAGCACACGCCGTGCACGCAGTCGTGGTGCGCGCAGGGCGAGGTGCCGAGCGCGGCGTGCGGCGCCTACACTGCGCACCCACCTGCAGAGCGAGCGCGGGCAGGTAGCACACGCCGTGCACGCAGTCGTGGTGCGCGCAGGGCGAGGTGCCGAGCGCGGCGTGCGGCGCCTACACTGCGCACCCACCTGCAGAGCGAGCGCGGGCAGGTAGCACACGCCGTGCACGCAGTCGTGGTGCGCGCAGGGCGAGGTGCCGAGCGCGGCGTGCGGCACCTACACTGCGCACCCACCTGCAGAGCGAGCGCGGGCAGGTAGCACACGCCGTGCACGCAGTCGTGGTGCGCGCAGGGCGAGGTGCCGAGCGCGGCGTGCGGCGCCTACACTGCGCACCCACCTGCAGAGCGAGCGCGGGCAGGTAGCACACGCCGTGCACGCAGTCGTGGTGCGCGCAGGGCGAGGTGCCGAGCGCGGCGTGCGGCGCCTACACTGCGCACCCACCTGCAGAGCGAGCGCGGGCAGGTAGCACACGCCGTGCACGCAGTCGTGGTGCGCGCAGGGCGAGGTGCCGAGCGCGGCGTGCGGCGCCTACACTGCGCACCCACCTGCAGAGCGAGCGCGGGCAGGTAGCACACGCCGTGCACGCAGTCGTGGTGCGCGCAGGGCGAGGTGCCGAGCGCGGCGTGCGGCGCGGCCTCGCAGTAGCGCCCCGCGTAGCCCGCTGCGCACGCGCACCTGTACTCGTCCAGTCCGTCCACACACGTCGCACCGTTCTGTCAAGTCAATACAAGTCTCTTGATGAAGAAGCTGTTATCCAAGTCTCTACTGACTGTGCTTAAGTTGACAGCGTCAGTGGTCTTGACGAAAATGACAGAGAATTATTTTTTTAGTATTTTACTTTTCAAATTACATAAAGAACTGTCGTCAGGTCACGCTAGTGATTGATCCCAATTTTCCCCACATCTTTCCTATTTGGAAATCACACACCAATTGTCACCTCTCACTTTTATTTGGTTTTTTTCCGTAGACGACCTCGTCTGCTTTATTTTTTTTATTTGATAAAAGTTTCGAAACGAGAAAACGTTCACCTGATGGTAAGTGCAACGTCCGCCCACAACAAATGCTGTGTCACCCAGAATATTTCTTTTTGACACCACATTGCGCCCGTCACCCTGAGACATGAGTTCTTAAGTCTCATATGCCCAGTATTACGCTAGCTCTCAATGCCCTTTAAACCGAAATGCAGTAATGCTTGCACACTACCGCTTCACGGCAAAATACGTACTGTACGTACCTAGACAGACTTATATCACCAGTAAAATTGGCTGATAAAAATCTCGATGAGATGAGGCCGTGTAAGCGTGCACTTACTGGAATCGGCCCTCATCGAGCAGTTGACAGGTGACGTGGGCGCATGGTTCATCAGTTCCTTAAGTCTCAGATGCCCAGTGATTACGCTAACTCTGCTTCACGGCAGAATAACTAGCCCTGGGGTGGTACTTACCTAGACGGATTCTTGCATAGCAATCCTACCACCAGTAAACCTTTACAATAAAAGGATACAAAGGGCGGACTTAATGCCTTTAGGCATTTTCTCCCAGCCAACCCATGGAGTGGTGAGATTTTGATGAGTTGTAGCAATAACGGCAAGCAGAAGAAGAAAAAAAGAAAGAAAAAGAAACATAATTAACTCCTACTCGTAAATAAGTATAATATGCACATATACAGTATACATACATATTAATATAAATTGCAACCGTGCGAAGCCGGGGCGGGCCGCTAGTTTATGACGTATATTTCTGAAATCATCATCATCATCATTTCAGCCACTAGTCCACTGCTGAACATAGGCCTCTACCATAGATAGCCACAGAAGTTTGTAACTCTCATTTTGGGGGGGTGTAGCCGTAGTTGCCGCGCTTGGCAGGCGGGTTGGCAACCGCTACTTATTCAGATGTTCCAGGTAGATGCTGCAGTCGATCTCCTGGTTTTCATTTTCTGTCGCCTTTAACGACACCCACGGGATGAGATGGGGTGGTAGACTCTCTTAAGCGGCTGCGTACTTCTAAAACGTGGTATATAATAACTCGATGACGTTTAAAGAGATTTCTGCAACGGACCTGACACATATGATTCATGCAGTCATCGGCGTTCAGGGTGCAGTTCTGGCCGGAGTAGCCTCTCGGGCAGCTGCAGGAGTAATGGCTGTGGTGGTCCACGCAAGTCGCCCCATTCGCGCAGGGGTTGAACTCGGATGAGCAGTACGGTATTTTCTTCTCGCAGAACTCCCCTGAGAACAAAGTTAAGGAACACAATGAACGCCGGAGAAGTAGGGAGATGAATCGTGAAATATATAATAAAAACCCCCACACATAAATTTCACAGGCACAACACATCATCATCATCATTTCAGCCTATCACTAGTCCACTGCTGAATATAGCCCCCCCCCCCCCCATAGATTGCCACGCAAGTTTGTAGCTCTCAATTTGGGGGTATTTTGCCACGCTTGGCTGGCGGGTTGGCAACTGCAGCTTATTTATTCAGATGTTCCAGGAAGATCCAGAAGAGCCGTGGTAGCTCAGGGGTTAGGCGCTCGCTTTAAATTTCATAGTACGCGAGTGACTGGGTTCGATTCCCGGTGCCGACACCACTAAAATTGTTAATTCCAATTTTAAGTGCTGATTTACCAAGTGCTCGGCGGTGAAGGAAAACATCGTGAGGAAACCTGCATGTCTGAGAAATAAAAAAAAAATATTTCGTAGACATGTGAAGTCCGTCAACTCGCATTGGAGCAGCGTGGCGGATTTTCCTCGGCTCCAAAACCCTCTCAGAAATGAAAGGAGGCCTGTGCTCAGCAGTGAGACATTTACAGGCTGTTACTTCTTCACTTTCCAGGCCCATCTTCTGCATAGGAATCATACCACCAGTAAAATATCTCTATATGTATTTGCTACCTCAGTATACGTGGTGTTACTGTTCGACTCCCCACAGACAATACTGTGTAAGTATGCAAGATAGACCAATTTAGCTGTGGCCTCATCAGTCATCATCGTTGATGTGAAATTTTTTGACCAGCGAAAAGGGAACAAGCCGAGTACATACCCATGTATCCTGGCGCACATTTGCAAGTGTAACCTTCCAGGTGATCGACACAGGTGGCGTTGTGCTGACACCTGTGTTCCAAGCAGTCGTCGATGTTGACCTCGCAACGCACGCCCGTATAGCCCGGGAGGCATGCGCAACTGTTTAACAGACACGTCTTAGGTCATTACATAGACAATTTTTTTTTTTTTGGATAAAGTGACGAGTCCAGCAAAACGTTCACCTGATGGTAAGGGCAACCAACGTCTCACCATAACAATCTAGAACATTTCCGTGTGGCACCGCACCGCGCCCGTCACCCTGAGACATCGGTTCTTAAGTCTCGTATGCCCAGTGATTACACTAGGTCTCGGTGAAGTGAAGTTTCAGCCTATACATTTATTGAGGTCTGTGCTCAGCAGTGGGACATTTGCCACTGCTGAGCACAGACCTCCTCTCATTTCTGAGAGGGTTTTGGAGCTAGGAAGAATCGGCCACGCTGGTCCAATGCGGGTTGGCGGACTGCACATGTCTTCGAAATTTATTTATTTTTTATATTTCTCAGATGTTTTCCTTCACCGCCGAGCATGTGGTAAATCAGCACTTAAAATTGCAATTAACAATTTGAGTGGTGCCAGCACCAGGAATCGAACCGAGGTCACACGCTTACTATGAAATTTAAAGCGAGCGCCTAGCCCCTAAGCTAGCGTGCGTTTACCGAAACAGTAATGTTTTCACAATACTGCTTCACGGCAGAATAACTGACCTGGGGTGGTACCTACCTAGACAGATTCCTGCAAGGAATTCCGGTAAAATGATTACCAGTAAGATGTGTGGAAATAACTCTTACTCTGAGCTTGGAACGGCCTGGCTACGAACATTATGTCATATCGCATTAAAAAAAATACTCTATTGCCAGATCTTCTCTGATGTCTAATGTTTTGAAATGGTGTAGAATTTGACATTCATAAGAGCTTTTTATTTATGTATGAGGTAGTGTTTTTTATTGGATTTTGGTAATTTCTGTGTATATTTTGAGTTTAGATGTTAATATTGATAAATTATTAAGCAGCAAGTGCTTGCTAAATTGACTGGAAAATTGAATTAAAGACAAAAATTATACTTTTCGTTTTGTCTCCATCAGTCCAGCAAATCTTCAATAAAAGTCAACTGTAATTTTACTGTCGATCGAAATTTTGAAGTCTTGCTTGACACTGGGAAATAGTTTACGATTGTTGCCATAAATAAATAATAATAAATATACAACCCTAAACTGTATAAAGAAATGTTGACTTTGACGTATACAATTGTACTAAAACTGTAAATAAATGAATAGTTTCAAACATATTGTAAGTTCACAACTTTATAATAATGTTGGCAAACAGTTGCTGGCGTCACTTGTCACGTCAGCCGCGACTGCACGCTAGCGGTAGGTAATATCGCTTTGACGGCGTACCGAACCGTATCCATGTATCGGTTTTGAATATCAGATATTGTATCTATATATTTCAATATCTATATATTGGGTGAAACGTACTGATATGGATTTTTAACGTTTTGATTTTGGTTACGATATTTCGTATCAGTAATTCGCTACGAAGTGCACAAATTTCGTCATGACATTTGGATATCGTCGTAAAATATTATGTTTCGATTGCTTCGTTGCTGAATTATTTTTACTTAGTAGGTATATCGCGCCTACTCGTTTATATAATATTTTTAATAATCAAAATCAGTAAATTGAACTTTTCCTACTATCAGGCTTAGGAATAACTACATTACGTATATAATAAATTAACTAAGATAGTTCATACGTGTGTCCACATTTACAATAATTAAGGTATGTAATGAAGGCGCTTAAGTTCATTTCGTGATATGTAAATTTATAAATTGGTTTCTTATAATTACGCGAATACTACACATTTAAATAATACTAATATTACGGATTTTCTCTAAATAAATATTCGTTCACATGGAACGGAAGTGGCCGTAATAATAATATAACACAAAAATCAAAGAATTAAGTAAAATTTACTCAATTACAAAAGGTTACCACTTACACCAAAACGCGAGCTCATATTAAGTAAAACCCAATAAATCTGATGCAGAAGTGAATTTATCTTGTACGAAATATGATGAGGATGAAGGATTTTATCCTTTGAAATTTCTATAAAAGGTAAGTAACAAGTGTTTATAAAAATATTTGATCTCTTTAAATTAAAAACCTTATTTCGTTAACGAGAAGGTTTAAATAAGCATATGCCAATCTACTTCTATGTCTCAAGTACCCAGTACCCTTGCTTACATTCGCGCGCACTCGGTCCAATTCGGATATCAACATCGGCCGGAGTACCGTACCGTCCCATACCCAAACCATAGTAAAGCGCTCTGAGTATCCAACAAACGTTATACCATAATTATATTTCAATATCCAATATCTAGTTAGTGTGCCGTCCAATACATAGATATCGGTTTTTGTACCGATACATAGATATTGTATCTATGTACGTTTTGTATCGCTCATGCCTACTGCACGCATGTCGGTCGAAATAGTACAATATGTATACGGAGTTTTATATAATATTCATACATATATTTTAAATGCGAAATTGTGTTTGTCGGTGTTTTTGTCCATGTTTTATGCTTCAACGGGGGATCGATCGATCTGATTTTTGTTACGCAGGTCCGAGAACAACATATGCTACTGTTTGTCCCGCAAAAATTAATGGTTGACGCAACGAAAAGTGACGAGTTAAAATAAATTAATAATATATAGTATCGTAATTCTTAATTCGCATGTGTAACGCGGCAACCCTATGACAACTTTGTCTCTGCCCGAATCGAATAGTGCGAGCGAGAGATCTCACTGGGTAGTCTGCAAAGAGTATAATATAGACTGGTTCGCGCCGTCATCGCCAACGGCCTTTTTCCGGCCGTTATATAGACAACATACAACGGCGACTAATCGACGTAGACCATGGTCTTTTCCTGACTTTTTGGACTGGATACCAGTTTCGGTTTATGTTACAAAAATACGATAACTTTCATACACCGTAATTTATGACTACGACTTTTGGCACCAACTCGAAAAGTGGCGGTCGTGTTTTTATTTAATTTTGTAATTTCTGTGTAAATAAAGTGAAAGGATCATCTATTTAAAGTCTAATGTTAAGGATCAGGAATTGTCAGTGTAAATGCATATATATATGCGAGTGATTAATAATTAAAACGTTTTTCAGTGGCATATGCGCAAACCACGCGATGCCAAAATTAAAAAAAAAAAATTATGACTACTTTAGGTGGCAGATCAAAAACAAAAATTAAAATACGGCAAATCTACCGTAATTACGGTGCAAATGGAAACGCTGGATAGGAGGTATATATATTCTGTGGTTCCGATCAACGTGATTACGTGACAGTTACAGTGAATTGTCGTTGTGTGAAATAAATAACACGCATTTATTTAATCCTTATTGCTGAACCTTATATATAAGACGCATTTAAAATGAAATATATATATTCTCTGACGCAAGTAATACAAATTTAGTTTGTCAAATATATTTTTTTTTACAAACTAGCACCTTTTCTTATTCGAAGCTCCTATACTGTACTACGGAGAAGGAAGAAAATAACGAAGAAGAAAGAACCTCCGCAGGTATACTCTTTTTAGTCATATTTTCAACATTCTTCATCATTTATATAGTAATAATATAAACAGTACAGTAGATGTATTTATTTAGAAACAGTCTAGGCAAATAACAGTGTCCATAGGTCTGTCCATAATTGAAGCTAAGAAAAGGCGGCAATTGTCGCCATTTCAAATATCGCCAACACTACGCAATCGCGAGAAAAGAGACAACCTTACTCTTCTTACAACGACAGTGACAAGGATAAACAGCGCGTGATCATGAATGTGTATTCTTCAGTCTTTTTAATTCTGGCCTCTTTCAAAACAGAATTTTGCCGATGTCTACTCAGTCACGAGAGTGACAATAGAATTCAAAATGTCGATCGATAGTAAAATGATAGTTGACTTTTACTGAAGAGTGGCTTGACTGATGGAGACAAAACGAAAAGTACAATTCTGGTTTTAAATTATTTTTTTCTATCACTGTACACTTTCACAACCACTTGCTGCACAATAAACTGTCAATATTAAATATCAAAACTCTAAATACACACAGAAATTAGAAAGACGACACGCCGTTGTCGCTGGGTTCGGAACGTCTTCTGGGAATACGACGTATATATATGTATTATAATATCGTTGGTCTTTACCAGAATATAACCTTTCGTATAAATCCTACCAGCAGTAAGGAGAACTTGTGATAGGTGTGCCAACTAGGATATCTGGAATTTGTTTTATGATACATGTATTGTATAGATTATAGAAGATTATCAACAATAATATAAGTGCGAAAGTAACTCTCTGTCCATCTGTCTTGTTTGTTATCCCTTTTTTATCGTTCAATCGTTGAATTGATATTGATGAAATACATTAGATGTGATTATTTTTCTGTACTAATATATATGTTAACAATTTAGAATTTGTTTAAATATAATGTGATAGATGCACTTCAACGTGCAAAATAACTTCAAAAATCTTAGGATTCGAACCCAGGACCTTCAGTAGGTCACAATACATCGACATGGGAATATTACAAAATGGTTATATGAACGCAGAACGGTCAAACAATACCGTGAATTTTCTTAGCGGAGCGACATCTAGTGTCGATTCCGCAAACTAAACTTGACAGAAATAGGGCTTATACAGTAACTAATATTTTAAGTAACATTATTAGAAAATTGTTATAGTATATTAATAAATATTGTTATATATTATTTTTAAACTTTTATTGCCAACAGTAAGTTTGATGCACATATAAGAAAAATGTTGCCTAATTGATTCAATAGATGGTGGTATTACCCTATCGATATTTTTACTCTATACAAATTCTTTTTTTTTTTTATAAGTTTGATAATACTTAATGCAGTCTATTTATTCAAGAATTAATAAAATTTAAATTTACAAATAAGCTTTCTATAAATTCAATCTTTATTGCTAATTTAAATTTAGAAGTGGTTGCATATCGTCTTAATTATGAAAAAGGTTTTTAAACTGTATTATTACCTATAGAATATAACCCACATAATATATATACACAATAAACTATTTTAGATCACACTCGCTCTTGCTTATTGGAATAAGGACGTAGAATTTTTTTTAATAATTATAATAATTCTGGTTTCAATCTTTAAACGATTTAAAAAAAAAGAAATTGTCTAATACGATATCTTATAGATTTTAAAATAGTTACGTAAAAAAGTACGACTATTTCGGTAAACTTATCTACTACTACTACTACTAATCTTCAAAAAGAATAGTGTAGTACTTACTATATCTAAGGGTTATTTCGAAAAGACAGGCATGTTCTTCGATTATAATTAATATCATTCGACTTTTTTTAAATGAGACTGACATGATGTGTTAGCTACTTGCGCCATCTTGAAAAGTGGCGGTAGTGTTTTCATTGAATTTTATAATTTCGGTAGATGTTTTGGGTTACGATGTTTAATATTGATTTTAAATAAAATAAATTTTACGGATTTTAACGCGTTTAATTTTTAAAATATTCATAACCCGACGTTTCCAGTACTTTACAGCACCCACGGTCACGGGGCGACTGAGGTGACAGATGTCCCGATGTAAGAATTAATCCGGAGTATCTTCACCTATTAATTATTATTTTTGGTCTGATCTATGCAAAATGAGATTACAGTGTCTCGAAGTAAAATGAGCTTACAGTGTCTTGAAGTAATATTGACAGATTATGTAGCAAGTGCTCGTGAAAGTGTAGTCATGTTAAAGACACAGAAGTGTAAAGTGACACACGCACACACACACACACATACACACACACACGCACACGCACACACACACCCACACCCACCCACCCACCCACCCACACACACCCACCCACCCACCAACCCACACACACCCACCCACCCAAACACACACACACACACACACACACACACACACACATTTACATACAATTGCATGTTATTCTGTAAGAAATAGTAATAATGTATAGTAAATTTATGGGGTACGTTTAAGGCACGAAAAAAAAATGAAGAGCACTGACTCCTGTAACACAGGCTATCCTAGCACAGGAGTCAAAGATCATAGTTTGAACATTTTACGAATTTTGTACTACTACTGTAAGTGTTGAAATTGTGTTTATATGTAAATATTTGTGTTTGTGAATAAACTCTTTCTTTTTTTTTTTTTGTTAAAAATTTTTTTTTTTAATCGAAGCCTTGCTTCTTATTGTATACCTGGATTTTACTTGACACTGGAAAATAGTTTACGACTGTTTCCATTAATAAATAATGTGTTATCTATGCATGAACTTTTGGCGCCATTTCGAAATGTGACCGTTTTTATTTAAATATTGTTTTAGTTTATTTTATTGTTTCTGTAATGTTAAAAAATTATAGTTTTTTTTTTTAAATTTAATAAAGTGACGAAACGAGCAAAACGTTCACTCTATGGCAAGTGCAACGTCTACCCATAACAAATGCTGTGTCACTTAGAACATTTCTGTGTGACGCCACACTGCGCCCGTCATCCTGAGACATCAGTTACTGTCATATGCCCAGTTATTACGCTAGCTGTCAGTGCCCTTCAAACCGAAACACGATAATGTTTGCACACTACTGCTTCACGGCAGAATATCTGTACCTACCTAGACAGACTTATAGCACCAGTAAAATATGCTTATAAAACAATCTCGATGAGATGGGGCCGTGTAAGCGTGCACTTACTGGAAGCGGCCCTCCTCGAGCAGTTGACAGGTGCCGTGGGCGCACGGGGAACCATAGCACGCGTCGATGTGGTGCTGGCACGCGTCGCCATGGAAACCGCGCGCGCACTCGCACGAGAAGCCGCCGCGTGTCGCCGCGCAAGTGCCGCCGTTGAGGCACGGGTTGTGGCGGCAGCGGTCGCACTTCGACATCACTTCTTCCGGCGGTTCCTCTGTTGAAGTCAAATTGATTTCGTATTATTGGGACAAGTAACGAGACGAGCAAAAATGGAAATGATCGTTCGGTGGTGTCGCACGACGATTGTGAACCAATTCACTTTCACACATCTTTCTATTTTTGCATCAGCTGTCTGTTGAGAAGATGCATACAAAGCGTACCTATAATTACACATACATACATACATAAGATTACGACTGTATCCCATAAGGGGTAGTCAGAGACTGGGCACTCACTGCAACAACAGATGACTGCCACAATCCACGTTTCACGAAAACAATATAATGCACTTGGTGTGATAGGTCGATACCTCAATTTTTTCGGGAGTTATCGTGACCAAATCCCTAAAAAAATCACGACAATTTTTTTTAAACTGTTTTTTGTTTCAAAGTAACAATATTAGTTATAATATAATTTTAATGAATTAATTAAAGTGTTTTCACGATATGAGTGTATTGAAATTAGCATATAAGTGCAATATAATTGTGATGGAGGCATTTGTAGAGCGCCGAATCGCTTGACCTTGACGTGTCGGGTATAAAGCACTATCCCACGCGGCATGGCACTATTTTACTTTACTCTGATCAATGCTCTAGTCTAATTTTTTTTTATTGGATAAAGTGATGAAACGAGCAAAACGTTCACCCGATGGTAAGTGTAACGTCTGCCCATAACGAATGCTGTGTCACCCAGGAAATTTCTGTGTGACACCATTGTGCCCTTCTACCCGGAACACAGTAATGTTTGCACACTACTGCTTAACGGCAGTATTTATAATTATGAATCTTAATTAGCTAATTATAAGATATATTAAGATTTATAATTAGCTAGCTGATGCCCGCTACTTCGTTCGCGTGTGTAAATATCCCGTGGAAAATATTTGATTTTCCGGGACTAAAAGTAGCCTGTGTCCGTCGCCAGGACGCAAGCTATCAATGTGCCAACTTTCTTCAAGATCGGTTCATCGGTTGAACCGTGAAAAGGCAACAAACGGACAGAGTTACTTTCGCATTTGTAATACTAGTATGGTTTAAAAATTAAAATTATCTTTATACTAATTTCCAAATCCTCTCCTGTTACTATATTTTGAAAAATATAGCCTAAAGTTCACCGTGTGGTGGCGGCTTGAGAGAATCTACAGCCCCATCTCATCCCGTGGGTGTCGTAAACGTCCACGGAGGGAAAATGGAAAACAGATTTTTTTTTATTCTATAAAGTGATGAAACGAGCAAAACGCTCACCTGATGGTAAGTGCAACGTCTGCCCATAACAAATGCCGTGTCACCCAGAACACTTCTGTGTGACACCCCACTGTGCCCATCACCCTGAGACATCAGTTCTTAAGTCTCATATGCCCTGTGATTATGCTAGCTCACAGTGCCCTTCAAACCGAAACACAGTAATGTTTGCACACTACTGCTTCACGGTAGAATAACTGGCCCTGGGGTGGTACCTACCTAGACGGAATCCTGCATAGGAATCCTACCACCAGCAAAAAGATGGGGACATCTTCCTGGAACATCTGAACAATTAATGTGCGATAGCCAACCCGTGTTCAACTATGGCAAAATTCCCCTAAAATGTGAGCTTCAAACTTTTGTGGCAATCAATTGGGAGGCCTATGTTTGACAAGTGGACTAGTGATAGGCTGAAATGATGATGATGATGAACCTAGAGATTCACTTCGTCCCCGTGAACTCGCTTATACACCCAATGATTTTCTCTTTTCTCTCTTTTCGTCTGTCGACGTCCTGTTCCGAGATGACGGGATACACCTGCCTCCTACCTGTACATACGAAGGCACTGGATAGGGTACTCAAGACTAGCTTGTCTCTCATCCTGGCCGGCTCCGCACACCTGGCGATCCCCGCTTCCACGTACTCGCCAGCGCTCTTCACCCATTCGGAAAGCCAGCGGGCGCTGCAGTCGCAGTACAATGGATTCGAACCCAAGGCCCTGGAAAGAGACACGCTGGCCGCTTTTTAACATGTCTTTTACTAGTAGTGCTTCAGAAATTTCGATACAACAAAGTTAATTACATTATTAAAAAAATACCACCACTCCATCTCATCCAATGGATCTCGTAAAAGCCGAGTAAGGAATAAAACTGCACTGTGCAATAGCGCATGGTGGCGATGGGCTCACCACCTATCACACCAAGTGCATTATATTGTTTTGGTGAAACGTGGATTGTGGCACAGATGATCATCTGCTTTTGCAGTGAGTGCCCAGTCTCTGACTACCCCTTATGGGATACAGTCGTGATAAGATCACGACTGTGTCACTACAACAAATGCTGTGTTACCCAGAAGATTTTCGTTAGGCACTACACTACCATCAGCCTGAGACATCAGTTCTTAAGTCACATATGCCCTACTGATTTAACTAGCTCTCAGTGTCCCTTCAGACCGAAACACTGTAATGTTTGCACAATACTGCTTCACGGCAGAATAACTGGTCCGTTGGTGTTACCTAGACGGATTCTTGCATAGTAATCCTGCGAACATACTCGGTTCTACGAGCTATATGGCTGACCCATTGTCACTTCAGCTTGCTGAACCTTGGGGCTATGTCGGTTACTCTAGTTCTGCTGCGGATAACATCGTTACGGATTCTATCTCACAGAGAAACACCGAGCATAGACCTTTCCATAGCTCGCTGGGCGACTATGAGCCTCCTTATACCGCCTGCAGTGAAGGCCCACGTCCCGAATTTTATAATTGGCAGCACCCACTGGTTGAAGATTGCTGCCATGTCTGTGCTGATGCTGCTCATTGGGGATTAGCCTTCTTTGGACTCATGGATACATGATTTAAGACGGCTTTTGGGTGCAGGTGGTTCAGGACCGTGGTTTGTAGCAATCTATAGTGGAGGCCTATGTTCAGCAGTGGACTTGTGAGGGGCCGAAATGATGATGTTGATGACTCCACACATGACCTAGATAAAGACGGAGTTGTTCCCGTGTGAATCCTGTACAAAATTATTAGGTCTACTCATACATACATACCGTCACGCCTTCTTCCCAAGTAGTAGGGGTCTTTCCATAGCATACGTTTCGCACCCGCGGGAAACGAACGTAGACGGGTGGCGAACCACGTCGCCGCCATTTTGGTATTACGCAAAATCTCTCCCCACTGCGATCTCACGACTGGGTAGCAAGATGTTGTCAACCCAAACAGAGCCTGCGTGGTTAAGGCTAGCCTTATTCTGAGCTCGCCCGGTCCCAGAGCAGATCGGCAGCTAACGACTAGGCTCGTCTCTAGACACGCAGCCATCGGCACTGCAACCACTGGCTTGTCGGAGAGGAAGGGAAACGGATTAGGTGGGAAATGGACGTGGGGTAGGGAATGCGAAGTCGCGAAAGGAACTACAAGGTGTAGGATAATCCTATCTCGGAAGGAGCAGGGGACAGCAGTAGGTCGGGAGTCCGGGGTCGCTCACCCGGTACTCTGCCCGACGAGGCAACTAGGTCAAGTACTTCCTGGCTGGAGGTCTACTCACACGTGAGAAATAGACTCCAGGTCCCTGAAGACGCCGTCAGCTAACATGGAGATGTTGTTCCCGTGCAGAGACAGTACTCGAAGCTGCGTCAAGCCCCTGAGAGCGTCACGCTGAAAGAAACGTTTTTAAGTCAATATGATTCATATATCAACGTGAATAAATAGAAAAGATATAATTTTTCTTAATATAATATGCCCTGCTGATACAGCACTTTGTTCGCTAGGACATTTAGAGCAGTAATTACTACCTGTGCCCCGCCGGTTCGTCCTACTTAAAACAAGTCGACCACATGATTGCGCCGTACGACATAGTAGCTCGCTCACCTGTGCATTCATAGGTATGTTATCAGCGAGCGCCTCCTAAAGGCCGTAGCGTGAATTTAAATAGCCTAAGACTTCACTGAACAGACTGGCTATCGAATGCAAAAATATATTTAAAATCAGATTAGTATTCCCTTAGATTAGCGCGTTCAAACGTACAAACTCTCCAGCTATTGTAGTCTTAAAATAAACAATGAAAATATTGCTTTACATAATCTTATTATAAGGGAATTTTACATAATCTTTCACACTTAAAATTTAATCTGCGTCCTTATCCAAAAAAAAAGTGTCTGTATCCTGTATCATTAGTTACATAGGGGACAGAGATGTGTGGAAATAACTGTTCCTCTACACTTTATAATGCAAATACCCTGGCTACCAAATATGTGATATTGTAATGAAGGAATCCGTCTAGGAAGGTACCACCCCAGGGCCAGTTATTCTGCCGTGAAGCAGTAGTGTGCAAACATTGCTGTGTTTCGGTTTGAAGGGCACTGTGAGCTTCAATCACTGGACATATGAGGCTTAAGAACTGATGTCTCAGGGTGACGGGCGCAGTGTGGTGTCACACAGAAACTTCCACGGTGATACAGCATTTGTTATGGGCAGACGTTGCACTTGCCATCAGGTGAACGTTTTGCTCGTTTCAGCAATTTATCGAATAAAAAAAAATTATATTGTCCGAAATTAAAAAAAGTGAACAAAATAATATAAAGTGAGTCTGTATAGTAGCATAAGACCGTGAAATGGACAGGACTCAGTAAAAATCGAGATACAGAGACTTAAATTGCTCTGATCCTGACGCTGGTTTTCAGTCCGGCCCGCTCTCCGAGCCAACTCGGACGGCTGCGTCGGTGCACTTACTATAATACGACGCAATAACGGAACTTAAATAATTTATGTTTAAACTTTTATTTATACAAACAGTGGATATCATCTAATGAAGGTAAGAAAAACTTAAATTTAATGTTTTCATTTAAATATTGGTGTCGGTTTTTACATTCCCGTTTCTGTTTAAGGTTAAATCGATATTGATGGTTATTGAAAGAATTTATATTAAAAAGAAAACCAGTAAATAAATATGTCGTTCAATAAAATCAATCGTCAAAAACTAATCGTGTTGCGGTTTTGTCTTCAGCGCCATCTATTGATCTCGTAATGAAGTAGCTAATCATGTTAATTGCTCGGATTTCAACTAGTCTTTTTTGGTGCTGAAATGTAATTTAAAAATCTAAATTAAAGAAAATACTTTTTAATTACACCTTTCATTTTATCCAAATTATAATATAGGCTATAATTATTTATGAATTTAACGTTATAATTTGACGTTTGTGGTGTGGTGGCGGCTTAAGAGAATCTACCATCCCAACTCATCGCACGGGTGTCGTAAAAGTCGACATAGGGAAAGATTAAAACCAGAAGATGGGCAGCAGCACCTTACTGGAACGTCTGAATAAATAAACTGCGGTTGCCGACCCAGTTGCTAAGCGTGGCAAGTATGGCAAAATTTCCCCAAAATAAGAGCTTCTAATGTTTTTCAGAATCTACGGAGGAGGCCAATGTTCAGCAGTGCACTAGTGATAGGCTGAAATGATGATGGTGATGATGAATTTGTGCTGTACATTTCCGTCACGACAGACGAGTCTGTCTTACCAATGGATGTTTCACATCAAAAAAAAAGTAATAGGTAGTATTCCAACCCAGGAAAGCTCAGGGACATTGTAGTGTAAAATGAACCAACCTGTACACATCTAAGCCGGTTGTAGCTGACGATGAGGGTCGACAACTTGGTCAGACCCTCGAAGGTGTTGTTGTAGAGTACAGCGATCTTGTTGTTGGACAAGTCCAGACGTGTCAGCTGGGTCAAGTGACGGATTTGTTCCGGCTCGATGCTGGTGATGTCGTTCGATTCCAAGTATCTGGAAGATAATATATTCAAAAATATTACGAAATATTATTCGGTAAGAACACAGACTAAAGTATTGTACTGACAGCCTTTATTCGTTTTTTTTATTGCATAAAGTGATGAAACGAGCAAAACGTTCACCTGATGGTAAGTGCAACGTCTGCCCATAACAAATGCTGTGCCACCCAGAAAATTTCTGTGTGACACCACACTGTGCCCATCACCCTGAGACATAGGTTCTTAAGTCTCATATGCCCAGTGATTACGCTAGCTCTCAGTGCCCTTCAAACCGAAACACAGTAATGTTTGCACACTACTGCTTCGCGGTGGAATAACTGGCCCTGGGGTGGTACCTACCTAGACGGACTGCATGGGAATCCTACCACCAGTAAAACAATCGTACAGAATAACACCATAATATGCAATACAGTACAATAAAAAAAAAGAATAAGGCGGGTTTATAACACTCACAGTTCGGTTGTCTGTTTTGGTATGTTCGTGGGTAGTGAAGAGAGTTGTGCTCGGGCACATCTCACTACCGTCCCCGTGCAGGTGCACAGCGCTGGACAGTATTCTGGAGACAGGCAGCCCTTGTCTTCAGCTGGAAAAAGAAAAAAATGATTTTCATAATCAGGTTAAGCAAGGAGCGAAGAGTACGAGACCTTCATCTGGAAAATCACAACATTTACAAAAAAAAAGAAAAGTAACAGCCTTTCAATGCCCCACTGCTGAGCACAGGCCCCTCCCATTTCTGAGACGGTTTTGGAGCCGGGATGAGTCCGCCACGCTGCTCAAGTGCGGGCTGACGGACTTCGCATGACCTCTAAATATTTTATTCTTCAGACATGCAGGTTTCCTCACGATGTTTTTCTTCACCTTTGAGCACGTGGTAAGTGACCACATGAATTTACAGAACAATTTGTGGGGATCGAATTCGCATATCTCGCGTAATAAGAAATTTAAGGCGAGGTCACGGCCCTGGGCTACGGGGGCTGATAGTAGGATTACTATGCAGGAATCCGTCTAGGTAATTTACCACCCCAGTGCCAGTTATTCTGCCGGTAGTGTGCAAACATCATTTTTGGTTCGAAGGGCACTGAGAGCTAGCGTAATCACTGGGCATGAGACTCAAGAACTGATGTCTCTGGGTGACGAGCGCAGTGTGGTGTCACACGGAAATGTTCTGGATGACACAGCATTTGTTATGGGTAGACGTTGCATTCGCCACCAGGTGAAGGTTTTGCCCGTTTCGTCACTGTATTAAATAAAAAAAAACCTCATCGTTACCAAAGATATTTTGGTTTGTAATTTGATTAACAATGTTGTAACTACTGTTCATTTCAATATCGACGTTCGTTTAAGTACTCACGAGTGCATTTGAAGTCAGCCTGCTCTAAATGGTGCAGATTGGCGCCACGTATAGAGGTCGGTGAAGCACAACTGGCGCTTTGTGCGAGACGTCGGTTACGTAGCCAGCCAGCCAGCCAGCCGACGTGGCAGCTGCAGTGTAGCGGATTTCCCGATAATGTGCTGTGAATAATATTCAGTAGTATTCAGTTTCAAGCATAAAAAATCTTATTATTAAAGAAAAGGAAAGATTATTTATGATACTAAAGCACGCTCCATGACAAAATTTCAGACAAGACAAATTCGATAATCAATAATTCAATAAAACATCTTACAAAATGCGTGAATAAATGGAAGATGGAAGTGGGGATTTTTCCAGATAGCTTCAAGGTTTCGTCCATCTTTGGGACCTTAGCTGTTTCTCATTTATATAAAAAGTATAAAAGAAATAGGTATACATTAAGGAAAAAACTTATGCAAATAAATGAAATGAGTTCAATTAAAATTAGTACTTTCGAATTAAAACTGCTTTACTTAATGGTCCTTCGAGCCGGATACAAACAATCGAATTGTATAAGTTTTTAGTTCATTTGTATTTAGACTTACAGCGTAGACAACATGTTCAGATGATCGAATGCTCCGGGTGTGATGCATTTAATCTTGTTGTCAGCTAAAGACCTGGAAGTGGAAGGATAAATTTTGTTAGTAAAACGGCTAGAGCTACTGTCATTTCTCGTTAAACTAGTTTTGAGTTGTAGATAATGGTGCTCAACTTGGGACGAATAACAGTCTGCCAGTATTAGGCCGTAAGTTTCCACCATTTTAGCGTTGAGTGACGAGGTGATGACGACCCATTGCAAATAATTTTGTATAATTCTTGGCATTCCATTGTTACTTTTGTGGTTTTTATTAAGTTTCTTGTTGTGTTACGTTTTTGATTATCTGTTTATTATTTTATTTTTGCTATTTTGTCGTTTTCGTGGTTAAAAACATGAGTGAACCTGGACCAAGCAGAGCTCGTATTGGGCTCAAAGTATATTCAAATGCATTGAACAGACAAAGAGGTAATATGAAAATTAAAATTAAAAAAAGAAAACGGTGAAATAAGAGTTTGAGAAACATTATTTTCTTTGTATAAAGTTGAAATAAATGAAAGAAAGAAAAATAATTTATTTGCTGCTGCAATTAGTCAACATTTTAACAAAAAGAGAAAACAAGTACGAAAATGTTGAAATTAAGACTTAAAAAAAATATAAACTAAAAACTTGCAAAAATTTACTCTTATTTTTTTATTTATTTTATACTATTATAATCTAATTTTAAAGCAAATATAATTCTAACTAAAAATTATTAATCTATTAACTACAATAAAATAAAAACACATTTTTATAACTGTCTGTGATAACTGACAACTAGTGATGCAACGGAAGTGTCTTAACCAGAAACGGAGACAGATGTCAAAAGAAAATTTTAGTAGAAACGGAAACGGATGCAGAAACGGAAGTGTAAATAATATGAAAAAAAAACAAATATACAAATATATTTCTTTATTAAGTATCAAATACACCAAATCTAGATTAGAAATAGATATATTAGAAATCTACTATAGAAAACAAATATATACACAAATAAAATAAAAATATAATATAAAATAAAATATATACAAATAGAAAACAAATAAACAATATTCAAAATTAAGTAGTGGTAAGTTATATTTTATGAAAAGTAATTAGGCCGCTATTGCACCTAACAATCTGTTCCGGTGTTCTTCGTATATAAGACCAGCTCCGCTAAATAATTGCTCACTGGCGACGCTGCTGGGGGGTACCGACAAATATTGGCGCATTAATGGCAAAAGATTGGACGGTCAGCGCGGCTCGCTGGCTGACCCCATCCCCCGCGCTCAACCGTCCAGCGACTCGCACGCGCCTCGCGCCGCGCATGCGTAACTCTCAGACGTCGCAAACTTCCGATTGTATCTCCTTCACAAAAGTAGCGGAAACAGAAGCGGAAACGAATGTTGAAAAGCGCGCGGAACCTCCGCACTTGCGGAAACAGAAACAGAGATCCGTTGCATCACTACTGACGACCACACATTTGTCTTTGTTCACGTCAAATTTAACATGTCATCTCTTTTGACACCGAGAGAAAACAACATTTTTGACTTGATGCACAATTCCATATACATCACAAATGATGTGATTATAATTATAGGGAATTGTGAATTTGTAGGACACCTATCGTTACCTGTAGGCGTAATATGAAAAGAATGACTTACAGTGTAGTAAGACTGTGGAGACCAAAGAACATTTTGTCCGTTACAGTAGCGAGCAGATTCCCGTCGAGCAACAGCTCATGCATGTTGGCCGCGCCGTCGAACGCGTTGTCTTCTATCTCCGTTATACCTGCAGTTAGAAGATGAGACAATGTGATTGGTCTTGCGTCCCGCTGTTACAATACTTTGACACGGAAAAAAATGAATAGTGAAGTGATAGTAATTAGAATCAGGCGTTACTTCCGCGTTATATTATGAAGATTAAAAAAAGCCAATGCGCGACTGGAGCTTCCTCTTTAAATGCGATTATCATAGAATATACAGCAGGCAAAGGCGGCAAATAAACGCACCTTTTATAATACTGAAAACATGTTTATACTTTTATTCATATTTATTTATATATATTCGATTAAACCGTTGTACCGCCTATCTATGCCGTGTGGTAGCGGCTTAAGAGAATCTACCACCCCATATCATCCCGTGGGTGTCGTAAAAGTCGACAGAGGGAAAATGAAAACCAGGAGATGGGCAGCAGCATCTTGCTCGAACATCTGAAAAATAAACTGCGGTTGCCAACCCGTCTGTCAAGCGTGGCAACTATGGCAAAATCCCCCAAAACGATAGCTACAAACTTTTGTGGTAATCTATGGGGAGGCCTATGTTCAGCAGTGGACTATTGATAGGCTGAAACGACGACCGCCTATCTATTGTCAGATACGTATATTACTATGGTACGAAAAGTTATTAAATTTTTGAAATATTCTGCGGTGACAAAAACATTGTAGGCTCGGTTGGCGCAGTTGCTAAGCCCTTGGTTTTAGCGCCGCAGGTCGCGGGTTCGATTCCCGCACAGGACAAATATTTGTATGCCCTACGGATAGTTGTTCCAAGTCTGGGTGTTTGTGCATGTGAAATCCTTCTGTGGGGCATATATCGTAGGTGCGTTTTACAGACATACATTTCACATCCACAACACAACCACACCCGAAAATCAACAATTTTTTTTTATTGGATTAAGTGATGAAACGAGCAAATGTTCAGGTGATGGTAAGTGCAACGTCTGCCCATAACAAATGCTGTGTCACCCAGAACATTTCTGTGTGATACCACACAGTGCCCATCACCCTGAGACATAAGTTCTTAAGTCTCATATGCCCTTTTGATTATGATTTTTTTTTGTTAGTTTTCCCATTGGGTGTTTCAAACTAATTGCTATCGGTATACAATTTCCCTAGACTTTCTGGATATCTTTATGTACTATTTACTTTCTTGTTTTTTTTTAAACAACGCGTATGAAGCCTTAGAATATAGTTAACATTGGTAATTATTTATTTACAAATTTGAGTTAAAGACTAATAAGTATTTTTTTGCAGTTTATATTATTTTTTAATTTAGTAAAATAAAGTAGAGATAATGAGAGATATATATATATTAAAAAGAACGTTAACCTGTAGTTTAACATGACAGTTCGCATGAGTGATTATTATTTACAAAGTTTGCTTAAGTACTAAGATATTTTTTTTCCACATTTTTGTTTAGTGAATTAATATAAAGTAATAATAATAATAATAAAAAAATGCGTATATGGATAAAAATTATATTCTATAGACAAGAAAAGACAAAACAATAAGTGAATATATGCAAAATTTAGTATATTTTTGAGTCCATGTACAGAAAACTTATGCCCAGTGATTACGCTAGCTCACAGTGCCCTTCAAACCGAAACACAGTAATGTTTGCACACTACTGCTTTACGGCAGAATAACTGGCCCTGGGGTGGTACCTACCTAGACGGATTCCTGCAAAAATGTTTGGCTCCGGCTGGGATCCGGCGAACCCAGGACCCGCGGCGCAGAAGTCAGTAACGCTAACCACTAGGCCACGCGGCCGTCAAATCATCATTTGTAGGTATTCAAATAAATTATCTGACGTATGTGGAAGCTTCGAATTAGAACGAATGATGATCAGAGATTTTCATACGGCTTTGGCGACTCCTGTGACTTGTCTGGAGGGGCAGCTATGGTAGACCCGGCCGTGGTTGCTGGGTGACATTGTAGCTGTTGCGGTAAGGCGTGGGACTTACCGCCAGGTGACTTGCTGGTATCGTCAATTACTTCAAACATATAAAAACTAACTTACCATTGTTACGGAAGTCCAGCTTGCTCAGGTCCGGCAGCCGACCGAACAGACCGTCAGATTTGATTTGGCGCAGGTTGTTGTCTGGCATAAGTCTGAAAATGACAGCCAGTGGTGATTTCTTTTATAGGAACAAAATGGCGATGGTAATCACATTTGACACGCAAAAGTTGCTGTGCTATCCAGGACTGTGAATAAGAAAATTCTGTGTCGCACCACACTGCGATCGTCACCATTAGATGACGGTTCTTTAGTCTTATTTTCCCAGTGATTAGACTAGCTCTCAGTGCCCTTCAGACCGAAACACAGTAATGCTTGCACACTACTGCTTCACGGCAGAATAACTGGCCCTGAGGTGGTAGCTACCTAGACGGATTCCTGCATAGGAATCCTACCACCAGTAATAATCAATAATCTTCCATTCGGTGATTCGCGAGACGAAAGTTAATGCTAAAGAAGTTAGTGTCTCACAGAGCATGTGTGGCCATAGGCAGGTCGCGCGGTACGTCGGTCTGTCCCGCTCTGGCGCAGGCGACGCGCACTCCTCTTGCGTCCCACTCGCACGCGCACGCGGCCGGGCACGCCCCCGCCGCCCCGCACGCTCCCGCCGCTACCTCCCCCTCCTCGCCCGCTGCAATATTACTATACGTTAACGAAGGATAGTTCGATGTTCGCTTTGCGACACATACATAAGACAACAACACAACATACATAAGAAGTTCAAAATATAAGTAAACAATTAGATACGTCGTATTTAATTTGTAAACGTAAGTTGGGTTGAAGCAACGAAAAGGCTGTCGACTCAGCATAATGCTATGGCGGTGTTGCCACAGCGCTGTTATTCTGTCGATGCCTCAGGTTTACCGAGCAGCTACCGGACATATTAACGACTAAGACCCGATTTCACCGATCGCCTTGGAATCCAAGTTTAACAAAACCACGTTTTTCAGTTCGAATGTACAATTTGGTCTCGGTTTTCGTCGAACCGATTTCACCAGCTCCATTTTGATCGCGTTTAGAAAAACGAAGTTTACGTGAAATAGCGTCACAATCCAAAACATGAACTCTATGTATTACTTATTTTGCGACATCAAACATTTTTATGCATAGGTCACTTAGGTATGCAAACAATAAAGACTACAATACTACTGGTGGTAGGATTCCTATGCAGGAATCCGTCTACGTAGGTACCACCCCAGGGCCAGTTATTCTGCCGTGAAGCAGTAGTGTACAAACATTACTGTGTTTCGGTTTGAAGGGCACTGTGAGCTAGCGTAATCACTGGGCATATGAGGCTTAAGACCTTATGTCTCTGGGTGATAGGCACAGTGTGGTGTTACACAGAAATTTCCTGGGTGACATTGCATTTGTTATGGGCAGACGTTGCACTTACCATAAGGTGAACGTTTTGCTCGTTTCATCACTTTATCCAATAAAAAAAAAATACGAATTTGTTTAAATAGAAAATTGGGCGTTCTGAATATTAATCGCGTTTAGCTTTAACTGCGTTCATTTGATGTTGATGAAATGCAAACAGTAGCATCGCAACTCAGTTCAACGCTTATACTTCGTTTAGCTTGAACTGATCGGGTTTATTTTCAACGGTGAAATCCGCCATAAGTAATTTTTAATATTACTATAGGTAGGTATTCAAATCGGGACAGCTACAAAAAATTAAAAGCTTTTCGCGAATAATCCTTTTTTATCGGACGGTCATTTTTTTAAATGATTAGCACTACTAACAAAACAAATAAAACTAAAAGAAGCTTGATAAATTTAGAGGTTGTTTTTAAAATCGGATAAGTATTGAGATTAGCGCGTTCAAACATACATACTTTTCAGCTTTATCTATACAAATAATTAAAATTGAAGCGTCTGTTTGTAATACAAAAACAACAGATTTTTCACTCAACTCTTTTGAAAGTGTATACGGTACTTAAGGGAGAAAATAATAATTTTAAAGTTTTGTCTGTCTGTCTGTTTGTTCCGGCTAATCTCCGAAACGGCTGTACCGATTTTGACGGGACTTTTACTGGCAGATATAGCTGATATTCTAGCGAGTAACTTACGCTACTTTAATATTAGAAATATAATTAGGGTTCCGCGCACGCGCCTATTTCCCATTGGGTCCACGCTGAGCTCGTCATCCTGAGTCATCAGCTCTTAAATCTCAAATGTCCTATGTTTACACTAGCTAGCTTCAGTGGCTTTCAGACCGTAATGTTTGCACACTACTCCTTCACGGCAGAACCGGCACTGCGGTGGTACCTACCTACCTAGACGGATTCCCTCATAGGAATACAACCAAATAAATCTCCCCCTACACAAAACCTTTACATACGTTTACATTTGAAGTTTTCATCTCGCAACGCGTCGATCCTCTTCCGGTTCAACCTTTTTGGCGTGTCGCACTTCGCCCCGGAGGTCTCGATGGGGTTCTTACGGAGGTACGCCGCTAACCAGCGCAGGGAACAGTCGCAGGTGAATGGATTTCGTCCTAAATGCCTGTGGAATGAGGTTCAGATTAACACAGCTGCTTGACGTGCCGCGGCATGTCAGGGGACCTTGCCTTAAATTTCATACGGGGGAATCCGAGTCCCCGATGCCGGTACCTCAGAAATTGTTTTGCGATTTTGAGTGCTAGTTAACCAGCTGCTCAACGGTGAAGGAATTCATCGCGAGGAAACCGGCACGTGTGGTACACGTGGTAGGATTCTTATGCAGGAGTCCGTCTAGGTAGGCACCACCCCAGCGCCAGTCATTCTACCGTGAAGCAGTAGTGTGCAAACATTACTGTGTTTCGCTTTGAAGGGCACTGTGAGCTAGCGTAATCACTGGGCATATGAAACTTAAGAACCTATGTCTCAGGGTGATCGGCACAGTGTAGTGTCAGACATAAATTTTCTGGGTGACACAGCATTTGTTATGGGCAGACGATTGCACTTACCATCAAGTGAACGTTTTGCTCGTTTTATGCAATAAAAAAAACGTATGAGTAATAAAAACTTTGTTGAGAGAATCAGGCATTACTTTGCGGAAATTTATTGTAATAATGGAAAGAAAAAGTGGGGGGAATCTATGGGAGAGGCCTTTGTTCAACTCTGGACTAAGATAGGCTGAATTGATGATGATGACGATAAAAGGAAAGAAAACGCTAAGATAAGATTTGCTAAGATTCGCAAGCAAAATTTTAAATGTGCGCAGTACCTACTTTTCAAAGAGCACCAATAATTTTGACACCTTTTTTAAAAAAACAAAATAACAACCTGTAAATGTCACACTGCTGAGCAAAAACCTCTATTATCGAGAGATGGAGCCGAGAAGAGTTCGCCACGCTGCTCCAATGCAGGTTGACGGATTTCTGTCTTCGTAACGTTTTATTGATAAATGAAAGAAAGTTAATATGCTCAGACCCGCATGCAAAATTTAAAATGGTGTGTATTACCTAGTTTTTTAAGAGCACCGCCCGCCCTTCCTCAACAACGGGCACAAGCAAACTAATATCGCCACCGGGAGCTGCCACCAGATACCCTCCAACACTGTAGATTGACAGCCGCCGAGTACCCGGCTGTCTGTCGTAGAGTCAATACAACTTGATAATGCCTCGTTGTTAGGCGAAACAGCCGTCGTGATCTCGCCTTCAGTATGCATGCGTGTATTGCCTAGTGTAGTTGTAGTGGTGGAGGGTATCTGGTGGCGGTTCCCGGTGGCGTATTAGGTTGTGCACGCTGTTGTGGGAGAGCGGGCGGTACTCTTCAAAAACTAGTTGACCACTCTAAATTTTATATGCGGATCTTAGCAAATTTACTGTCTTTCCTTTATTAGTAAAAACGTTACGAAGACACAAGTCCGCTAACCTGCATTGGACCTGCACCGCGGACTTTTCTCGGCTCCACCTCTCGAAAATGGAAGCCTGTGCTCAGCAGTGGGATATGGAATATTAATATAGCTATTATTAAACTTGGTAGCTCAGGGGCCGGGTGCTCGCCTTTAATTTTATAGTACGCGAGTAACCTGGGTTCGATCCCCGGTGCCGGCACCTCTATAATTGTTCTACAATTTTAAGTGCTGATTTACCACGTGTTTAGCGGTGAAGGAAAACATCGTGAGGAAACCTGCATGCCGAGGAATAGAAATATTTCGAGGACATGAGAAGTCCGCCAACCCGCGTTGGAGCAGCGTGGTGGACTATTCCCAGCTCCAAAACCCTGTCAGAAATGAGAGGAGGCCTGTGCTCAGCAGTGGGACATTTATAGGCTGTTACTATAATATATATTTTTAAACTTTTTAAACGATGTCAAAATTATTGTCAAATGTCAATGTCAGTGAGCGCGAAAAAATGTGTTCTTTGATTACTTAATGCAGAATATCAGGTGAACGTTTTGCTCGATTCATCACTTTCTACAATAATAAAAAAAAAAATGGGGTCCTAATCGTCTACCCATAACAAATACATTTCTGTATGAGACATCAGTTGTTAAGTCTCATATGCCCAGTGATTACACTAACATTTCGCTTACACCTCAACAAAAATTTTGCACACTACTGCTTCACGGCAGAATAGCCGCCACTGCGGATTTTTTTTTTAATTTTTTATACGAGGCCCCACAGTAGGATTTCTCCTGTATCGTGGGTGCGATTTACATACATAAATCCCACATGCAGAAACACCCAGACCCGGAACCACTATATGTACATACATACATACATACAGTCACGCCTCTCCCACAGGGGTAGGCAGCGACGACATCTTTCCACTTGCGATCCTGACAGACATCTTTAGCTTCTTCTACTTTCATTAGCGTTTTCACACACGCTCGTCGGTTGCGGGTACTTTTAACGTGACCTTTCCTCAAAAGTTCACCGATCTGATTGTGATACGTACGCCTAAGTCGACCCTTACCGGCTTTTCCATTCACACTTGCTTCATAACTCTGTTTCGTCAATCCCCTTACATTCATCCTTTCTACGTGTGTCCAAACCATCTAAGCATGTCTTTCTCTATCTTTTTCACTACATCTTCAACCACACCGCAACGTTCCCTTATCACGCTGTTTCTCACTTTTTCAATCAGAGTTACTCCAGCTATACTTCTCAAACTTCTCATTTCCACAGCGATAATCTTACTTTCATGCTTCTTCTGCCAGACCCAGCATTCACTACCATACATAAGTGTGGGGACCAGAACCCCCCTATGTACAGCCAGTCGTGCCTTTTTAGATACGTTCTGGCTACTCATAAAGTTATGCAGAGCCCCATTCACACAAACTCTTTCACTTGTTCCACTCTTTCTACTTCACTTAGAACTTTGCGGTCCGACATACTTTCTTCTCTTTCAAAAACCATTACTTTCGTCTTACCTACAACTATATGTAGGTCATACAAATATTTGTCCCGTGCGGGAATCGAGCCCGCGACCCGCGGCGCTAAAACCAAGGGCTTAGCAACTGCGCCAACTGAGCCGACGAAGCGTAGATGTATTCCTACATGAGAATCCTCCCTTTTTTGGAATTACAAAAACGCGGAAATTCACAACATAATTCTACTCACAGAGTTTGGATCCCAGTCAGCGAGTCGAAAGTTCCGTTCGGTACCGATCTGATGTTATTATCGTAGAGGGATCTGAAATAAAGTTACGGCATTAAATATATTTTTATTACCTAGAACCACAACACCACAACCGTGTGGTGGCGGCTTCAGAGAGTCTACCATCTAATCCCGTGGATTGCGTAAAAATCGACAGAGGGGAAAAAACCAGGAGATCGGCAGCAGAAATATAAAATATAAAAGCGAATCTTCGCGGCTGTGCTTCTAGAATGTTACAACTTACGATCTTCTTAAATATATATGTAACCTATGAGTGTGTACATATATATATATATATTGTGTACATATATTTATATGTACACACATTACTGGTGGTAGGATTCCTATGCAGGAATCCGTCTAGGTAGGTACCACTCCAGGGCCAGTTATTCTGCCGAGAAGCAGTAGTGTGCAAACCTTACTGTGTTTCGGTTTGAAGGGCACTGTGAGCTAGCGTAATCACTGGGCATATGAGACTTAAGAACTGATGTCTCAGGGTGACGGGCGCAGTGTGGTGTCAGTAATTTTCTGGGTGACACAGCATTTGTTATGGGCAGACGTTGCATTTACCATCAGGTGAACGTTTTGCTTGTTCCGTCACTTCGTTCATGAAAAAAATATATATACATATATATATATTTGTAAACCTATTACCTTATTTGTGGAAACTTGTAAATGGTTATCATTCCATGTGCATTGTAAACAAATGTTTATTTAATAACTAAGTTTTTCTTAATTAAAATCTTCCCAAAATGAGAGATACTAACTTTTGTGGAAATCTATTGGAGAGGCCTATATTAGCCTTGTGTCGTTCGCGAATGAATCCTTCAAATGGACTACTTCGTCATGTCGCGTCCTTCTCACTCCTACTTCAGTTACGAATCAACTACTTCAGTACTTCAGTACTTCAATACGCATTTGAATGACAACGCCGAGCAATCGAGCAAGCCAAGTAAAGTCGAGACTTATAGCTGTCACGCTCTGATGCACCGAATTAGTTTTCTATTTCACTCTTACGTTGGCATGGTTTAATAATTGCTCAAGAAGGATATTTTTGTAGTTTACGACGTACATTACTCGTTATGCAGAAAACATAGTTTGAACCTCCAAAAAATTACGCAATGTACAACTTACAAACATGTTTGAACGAGCTACAATGAAGCTTCGCGTCCGGGTATAACGAACTGCTATTCGAACGCAAAATGTTGAAGATCATGAACTTCTATTTTACGTCAATGGGATAAAGTTCATTTTGATTTGTTTTTACTTTTCATCCCTTCATTGGTATTAACACTAATAATGTAAACAAACATCCCACTTTTCGGTAATAGTTCTCTTTAGTTTCATTAATTATATAGATTATCAGTCCTAAGCCTGATCAAGTATGAAAAGAAATCTGTGACATATTGCCATTATTTATTTAAATAGCTATGTAGGTAAATTAAAAACCCGTTCATTATATTATAGCGAGTAAGTGCATTATAACTCTATTTTTATATAGTTAAAACTGTTAACTTTCTCACTCAGTTCAATTCATTCATTCATGTGACTACGAGAAGTTTTTTATCTTTCAACTCCTCTCATTCATTAGCGATAACATGATTGAATGAACTGTAACATATCCGAACGAAAACCGAACGCGAAACAAAATTATCAATTGAGCAAATGAACTAGATTGAAGTACTGAACTAAAAGAAAGATATACTTCACAGAGATGAAAAGACACATGTGTCTTTTCTTTTTAGTGACACATTAAGCGCATGACTAATTGGGAGAGGCCTATGTCCAGCAGTGGACAAATGGAACAAATAAAATACCTGACTCACTGTCGAATAAATAGTTTCAATAAAATTTAATTTCAATACTTATGTTTTTCTAATGATCAAACCATATCGCGATTAGAAGTAACAGTGGTGCCACCTAGTTCGAATACTCATCAAACTAATCTCTGCGTAGCTGGCGTTAGACGTTACAAACTTATACATGATCTAGAAACAAAATCAATACGAACAATATTCAATCTAATTTGCGTGGCCCGTAAAATCTGTTTTTTTTTTATTTGTTGTACAGATATTACAGCTACTGTAGTGCCCGGCATTTTAAAGCTTTGTTATTTATGTTGTAATTTATCCCTAATGCTCTTAAAAAGACAATTTCAATGAATTTATGTGAATAATTATGACTAAGATTTTTATGTTTATCATACTATCAATATATATGTGTAAGTTAGGATATCTGTACGTTAAGAAAAGCTCCTCAATCGACCGAACGGATTTGGTCCTTTCAAGCCCGACTAGGTGTTGGAAACTTGGAAAGATATAGCTTATGGCGGAGATGTAGACCAAAAACTGCAAATCCAAGCGGAGCCGCGGGTAGAAGTTAATACTTACAATAATTTCAAACTCTGTAGATCTCTGAACGTGTCCTTTCTTATGCATGAGATTTCGTTTGAATTTAGGAGCCTGGAAAAAAAAATTACAACCAGGTTTAATTTTACACGATATGATATGATATGATGTTCTCCTAGCCGATTACGACCACGTCGACAACTTCCGTCTACTGTCGAGAGCCATCAACTGCGCAGGAGATATTATAGTGCCACAAGTGTACGCGCAAACACAGAGGCACTCACTCGTCCCAACCTACCCGCGCCCGATGTAGCGCTGATGCGATAAGATCGGAGGTAGGCTAGGATGCAGTGTCAGAAACACAGGGACAATCACAACACAACCAGACCCGAAAACCAACAATTTATGTTTTAGCACAAATGTTGGCTCCGGCTGGGATTCGAACCCAGGAACCGCGGCTTAGAAGTCAGGGTACTCTGACCACTAGGCCACGCGGTCGTTTACACGATATAATACAATGTGAAGATTGAGCAAGGGAAATGCTAAGCAGACAATGTAATTTTATAAAACAGACGGCCAGATAGACAAAATAATCGCGTCAAATTTGTGTGCCGTGTGGTGGTGGCGGAGGATATTTCACCGGATCTTAACCCGTGGGTGTCGTAAAAGTCGACAGAGGAACAATTAAAACCAGAAGATGGGCAGCAGCATCTTCCTGAAATATCAGAGTTAAAAAAAAACTGCGGTTGCGAACCCGCTTGCCAAGCGAAGGGAGATCTGAGCAATAAAAATATTGCTAGGATAAAGTCCGCCAATCCGAACTGGAGCAGCGTGGCAGACTCTTCCGGTCTCCGAAACCCTCTCAGAAATGAGGGGAGGCCTGTGCTCAGCAGTGGGACATTTATAGGCTGTTACTGTGGCTAGAAAACTTTACAATATAAATCAAATAAATAACGAAGTACTTACAAAAGCTGTAGGGAAGAGAGGCCGTGGAATATTCCTGCCGGCAGGTCCTTGATCTTGTTGCCGTATAGAACTCTGTTAATAAATAAATTTGTCTGGATTATTAGTAGGGATTATGCATTACACATTACTCGCATTTTACAAGCACATGTTACTTACCACTTACTATATCACTTAATTTTAATTTACACTATATCTATTATATTCAATAATTTATTTATAATTGCAGATTCTTTTGTAGTATTTTTCCTGTAAGTATTAAACTATGCTCATGATCCTTATATCTAAATATATCGCTTGTTATATACACTGCGTTTTTATATTAACAAAAACACCATCAACAATATAGACTTTAAACATGCATCATATTTATTTATTTATTTTTTACCCTCTGGGTTATAGCTGAAAATCAGTGCTTGTTATTGAGCAAAGATGCACTGAGCTATGGCCTTTTTGTGTCACTGCAGCTCACGCTATCTAAGATGTCTTTGTCTCTTTAAAATCACCTTTTTTTTTCTTGATATTGTTTATTGTTTATTTGTATGTGTAAATTGTATCTGTGTTGTAGTGACCAAATAAACGATTTATCTATCTACCTATCTATCTATCTATCTAGTGTCGAAGATGAAGTTTCCTTGATAATTAGTTATATATTGCAGTAGTTAATAGTACAGCGGCTAGGGGCTAGGCGTTCGCTTAAAATTTCATAGTACGCGAGTGACCTGGGTTCGATTCCCGGTGCCGGCACCACTAAAATTGTTAATTGCAATTTTAAGTGCTGATTTACCACGTGCTCGGCGGTGAAGGAAAACATCGCGTGGAAACCTGCATGTCTGAGAAATAAAATTAAAAAATATTTCGAAGACATGTGCAGTCAACCAACCCGCATTGGAGCGAGGATAGCGGAGCGGAGATAGCTCCAAAACCATGGGACATTCTTTTTACTTTTTATTAGTAAAGTAGTATTGTATTTCATCATTTCAGCCTATCACTAGACCACTGCTGAACATAGGCCTCGCCATAGATTGCTACAAAAATTTGCAGCTCTGGTTTTCGGGGGGGATTTTGCCATAATTGCCTCGCGTGGCAGGCGGTCGGCAACCGAAGTTTATTTATTCAGATGTTCCAGGTTTTCCTCTGTCAACTTTTACGACACCCACAGCTCACAGGGGTATATTGTACATTGTATGTTACATATTAGTTTGACTTATGCTTATCAAGGTCGTGTCGTATTGTTAGTATTCTATTTTAAATTTACATTTGCATGTTGCAAGTATGTGGCGAAACATGTACGATCAAAATGAATATCGTAACAACTTGTTCAACGATGTTAGGGACGAAATTAGGTTTATTAATACGAAACTCACAAAGAAGTGAGATGTGTCAATCCGTTAAAAGCATCCGCAGCTATCTTGACAATTTTGTTATTTGAAAGATCGATGCGGGCGACTCTTTTCACTGGCACGAACGCACCGGCACCAACCTCCGTAATCTCGTTCTGTTCAAGACGTCTGAAACAAAAAAAAAATTGAATAAATTCAATTGAGTCACATTGGTTACCACAAGGTATAACATTGGGTACTAGACATTTTCTACAATATTAGTTTTTACTGCTACTTGTTTTAGTGTTTATATTCAATACTAGTCGAAACTCGCGACCACGTCCGCGTGGATTTAGGTTTTATTGTGTTTTTTCCGGAAAAAAAGTATTCTACGTTGGTCTCCAGAGTGCAAGCTATTTCTGTGACGAATTCTTCAAGATCCGTGAAAAGGTAATAAACAGACAGAGGTACAGAGAGAGTTATTTTCGCATTTGTAATATTAGTATGGATTAAGGCGTATATAACTGGTATTTCATATCACCTCCCAATTCGTCTCGTTTCCCGTGATAGCGAAAAGTGGACAACGTATGTAGTCTCTGTCTGCCCCAAAGCAAAAGAGGGGTGACAACAAAATTGAGTAAAAAGGAAATTCGTTAATATGTTCAAAAACACATACTTTTCAGTCTATCGATCATCTTAAAAAATTATACTTTTTTAATTGAAACTACCACTTTCCACTAGTAGTACACTGAGCTTTCGAACACTTAGTTCTGGGTGACGCACCAAATTTTATGGGCAGACGTTGCACTGACCATGATTTCAATAAGAAGCCGCCGTAACGGGACCGGCAGTTTTGTAACATCAAAATAAGTGATTATTGAATATTATATTAAAACAAAATTGAGACAAATATACTTAAATTTTGGCAGTCATTCAAAATTCACTATCATTTGCAATACCATTTTTTTTACCGTGAGGTTATGTCTTCTATTAATGATTGAAACATGAAGATCTCGTAATTAACTATTAGCCTCGTAATCATGCAAGTTTTCACTAGTTACATTTGGTGCTAAATATCGAAATAAAAAATACTTTACAATTGGCACTTTATTTCCTCAGTTACAATGGCTGTAATTATTAACTTAACGTTATCGTTTGAAGGTCGCCGCAGAGTCGATCTTACCCTCGAGGCGCTCCAACGGATATTTCACGTCAAAAACTTATGCTGCCAGCGGCTACGAGCTGACGCCGATTTGTTTTTTACTGTTGGTAGGATTCCTACGCAGGAATCCGTCTAGGTAGGTACCACCCAACGTCCAGTTTATCTGCCGTGAAGCAGTAATGTGCAAACATTACTGCATTTCGGTTTGAAGGGCACTGAGATCTCGTATAATCACTGGGCATATGAGACTTAAGAACTGATGTCTTATGATGAGGGGCGCAGTGTGGTGTCACACAGAAACGTTCTGGGTGAGGCAGCGTTTGTTATGGGCAGACATTGCACTTACCATCAGGTGAACGTTTTGCTCATCTTCTTCGATCATCTTTGTCGACCGCGTGGCGTAGTGGTTAGCGTACCTGACTTCTGCGCCACCGGTCCTGGGCTCGATTCCCAGCCGGAGGCAACATTTGTGCAAAAACACAAATTGTTGATTTTCGGGTCTGGTTGTGTTGTGCATGTCAAATGTGTTTGTAAAACGCACCCACGATACAGGAGAAAATCCTACTGTGGGGCTTTGTTTTTAAAAAAAAAATAAAAAAAAAATTAAATTAAATCTCGTCAATTATTCCAATTAAAAAAAAATCACTTCCCCAGAATCAGTATGAGGCCGACAGCCCCTTCAGCAAAGCCACAAAAAGTGTACGGGACAGTCAAGTGAAAGATTGGCTCAGGGTACCACAACAGGGCCACATTTTATAGCATTGATGTTGTTACTAACATTTCGGTTGTGCGATGCGGTATGGTAGACGGCAATTCAGAAAGTAGTTTCTCTCTACAGTCCATTGTGCCTTCGGCTGTGCAGCGGCAAGGAGGTGGGCAGCGCGGTTCAGCCGAGCATTCACCTTGGATTGCTGTGATTGGGCCTGAAAAAAAAAATGGATAAACACGATAAATATAAACGACTAGTTGTGTTTGAAAGGGCCGTAGCGTGGTGTTACGAGTATATATACCAGGAGTTCCTGACATTAGACAAAAACAAACTCCACATACATAACATACATAAGATCACGACTGTATCCCATAAGGGGTAGTCAGAGACTGGGCACTCACTGCAAAAACAGATGACTGCCACAATCCACGTTTCACCAAAACAATATAACGCACTTGGTGTGATAGGTGGTGAGCCCAACGCCACCATGCGCTGTTGGGTGCACAGTGCAGTTTAATTCCTTACTCGCCTTTTACGAGATCCATTGGATGAGATGGAGTGGCAGCATTCTTTTAACGAGCCGCCACCACACGGGACTAAATATTTATAATATTAGTCTAGATAAATATCGCTAATTGTAGTTACATTCATCATCACCAACATGTCAAACTATCACTAGTCCACTGCTGAACATAGGCCTATCCGGTAAATTGTCACGAAAGTTTGGAGTCACTATGGCAAAATCACCCTAAGCCTTAGTGACCACGCTTGGCGGGCGGAGTTTCTATATTCAGATGTTCCAGGAAGATGCCTCTGCCCTCTTGGGTTTTGCTTTCCCTTTGTCAATTTTTATGACACCCACGGCATGATATGGGGTGTTAGATTCTCTTAAGCCGCCACCACACGGCGTGTAGTTACACCGTCTTTTAGTATTTCTTTAATAATAAGTCTTCGAACAGTCAATGCAGGCCGAATGCAGTTTAAAGTCGCTCAGCGAGGTAGAATCTGTAACGATGATATCCGCGGAACTAGAGCAACCGACACGGCCCTGGGGATCAGCAAGCAGAAGTGTCTGTGGTCCGGCCATATAGCTCGTAGAACCGATAACCGTTGGGGAAGAAAAGTTTTGAGGAAAGTCCCCGTCAAAAGTTCCCGCAACGCCGAGCTAGTTCGGAAAAGCACATTAAAGTAGACGAGGGCGAAAGATGTGTGTTAGGATGGAGCAAGTGGAAAGATAGACCGCATCTGCCTACCTTAATGGGAAAGAGGCGTGACTATGTACTCCGCCATCAATCGGAGGACGGGAGATTTCCCTGGCATTTACCTTAGTCGACTCTTGCGAAACACATGGGGCGAAATGATGGATGGATGGCATTCAAAATTTAATTAGCGGCTAAAAAAACTTACCATTACATATGAGCTCATGGACTTCTAGCTCTGTAAGGAGGGCGCCTCTAAGTGTAGCGGGTGCTTGACATCTGGAAATAAAAGTTATAATTTTTTTTATTGGATAAAGTCATGAAACGAGCAAAACGTTCACCCGATGGTAAGTGCAACGTCTGCCCGCAACAAATGCTGTTCACTGCTGCTTCTGCTTCTGCTTCACGGCAGAATAACTGGCCCTGACCTAGACGGATTTTCACTGGTAACACTGCTCCAAAAACTTCTCAGAAATGAGTGGAGGCCTGTGCTCAGCAGTGGGACATTTATAGGCTGTAACATTACAGTATTACATTTACGAAATATAACCATGTTAGCAGAATACCGAAACTGACATTCTGTGACGATGCCATTGTAAAATTGAAGCGATTGTTTTAATAGAATTATATTTAATAGAATGTTTGCACACTGCTTCACGGCGGAATAGCCGGCACTGCGGTGGGTACCACCTTTTTTACTGCAGTGCCAGCTATTCTGCCGTGAAACAGTAGCGGGTAACCGTTACTGTTTCGGTTTGAAGGGCACTGAAAGCTAGTGTCATTACTGTATGAGACTTAACAACTGATGACTCAGGGGGACGGTCCCACCGACCATGCTGCGCCGTACGGCATGATACCTCGCTGTTCAGAATATATACAGTAAGTTTCTCAACTTGCGGCTCTTTAAGACTGCAAAGTGATTTTTATAGCCTATAATCTTCACCAAAAAATGGGCTGCCTATTGCAAAAATAAGTTTTCAAGTTATATAGCATTTCCTGAGTTTAGCGTGTCCAAACAAACAAACACGTCTGCTTTATTAGAGTAATATAAATATACTAAGTAAAATTACGTCATAGTGAACAAAATAAGGACTTTCATACAAACATACAGTCACGCCTTTTTCCCATCAGGGGTAGGCAGACGCCACTCGCGTAGCTCACTTTTCGCTCTCGCGAAAAACGAGACGTGACGGGTGGCGGACAACTTTCCCGCCATTTTGGTACGAGTCAAAAATTCTTACACCCCATTGAGTTCCCACGAGCATAGTGACAGCATTGCATGTTATTGCATTGTTCTCCTGGCTAAAGGCTGTCCGTACAATAGGTTAGTCGCCCTCTTTCGACACCTCGGTAAGAAAGAGGTAGGTGCTATTCTACTCTGCCGGACACCTATCGGCATAATAAGCACTGAATCTTCTGAAAACTAAACAAACAGAGCCGTGGTAGCTCAGGGGCTAGGCGCTCGCTTTAAATTTCACAGTACGCGAGTAACCTGGGTTCGATTCCCGATGCCGGCACCACTGAAATTGTTAATTGCAATTTTAAGTGCTGATATACCACGTGCTCGGCGGTGAATGAAAAACATCGTGAGGATACCTGCATGTCTGAGAAATAAAAAAAATATTTCGAAGACATGTGAAGTCCGCCAACCCGCATTGGAGCAGCGTGTCGGATTCTTCCTAGCTCCAAAAACCCTCTCAGAAATGAGAAGAGGCCTGTGCTCAGCATTGGGACATTTATAAGCTGAAACTTTATTTCTGAAAACTACGAATCGTCACCCATTCATTAAATTGTTGTACATGTACCTAGCGCCAACACCGACAATGACAGCAGCCCGTAAGGCCGCCAGCAGACGGGAGACCCGACAGTCGCACACTAGAGGGTTGTCGGTCAGTCGCAACGTGTGCAGGCGGGCGACTGACGCCGGCTCCAGCGACAGGTACGTCAGGTTGTTGTTGTTCAGTGTGCTGGAATAGGAGATTTAATAGAAACAGGAGTTAAGTGGAGAAGCAAGTTATTTCGCTAAGATCGAAAGTATGACTTTCTTGTACAGAGAGAAAGAGACGAGCAAAACGATCAACTGAGGGTAAGTGCGACGTCTGCCAGACGCTGTGTCATCCAGGACATGTTGGTGTGGCGCCACACTGCGGCCTCACCCCTGAGACATCAGTTCTAAGTCACATGTAAGCAATTACACTAGCTATCAGCGCTCTTCCGACCGAAAAGCAGTAATAGTATGTGTATATGTGTATTTAAGTATTTGTATGTTTATGTATACTATATTATTATAATTTTTTTTTCATTTGCTTTTTGTTTTGTTTTTAACTTCGGCTGGTTATTTGAGATATTTTTCAAATTATTTTTTTTATCTTGCACCCTTCACAACTTTCTCCACGTCCACGGGTTGACTGGAAGAGAATGCCAATAGGCATAAGTCCGCCCATTGTTACCCTTTTAATTCAGGCGTAGAATAAAGTTTTAATAAATGAAAAATAAATAAACGTTTGCACACTACCGCTTGACAGCAGTGTAACTGTCTCTGCAGTGGTACCTACCTAGACAGATTCTTGCATAGGAATACTACCACCAGTAAAACGTGGTTTATATCACATGATGACGCCTCATTGTGAGGTGAAACGTTTCGTGTTCTTATTGTCGGTGGTGTGTTTGCCTAGTGGTATCGCAGTGCCAGTTGTTCTGTCGTGAAGAAGTAGTGTGCAAGTCTGAAGCACTGAAAGCTAGTGTAATTACTGCATATGAAACTTAAGAACTGATGTGTCAGGGTGACGAGCGCAGTGTGGTGCACGGAAATATTCTGGGTGACACGGCATTTGTTATGGGCAGCCGTTGCACTTACAATCTGGTGAAAGATCTCCTTCTCTCGTCATGTACATCTATAAAAAAAATTATTTACACCACTTACAGAACTTCCAAGCTCTTCAGATGCTCCAACGCCTTATCGTCGATGCATTTAAGCTGGTTCCCGTCTAGGTGAAGACTCTTCAGGGCCGTCAGTCCCCTGAAAGTGCGGCGGCTGATCGCTGTCAGCTCGTTCCTGCTGAGGTCCCTAGAAAACGCAGGTCAAGGCTTATCGCGAGTTCTGCGATGTCGGAAATTTTCGGCAGTGTGAGTGAACTAGGTTATAATTCAAATCTTCCAAGTCAATTTTGATCTACTCTCTGTTGTCCGATTGAGCTGAAATTTGGCAGACCTATGTAGCTTCGGTGGTACCATGGTCTGATGATGGGGCCGGAAGTCCACCATAGGCTCAACATGCTCAGGCTCGTTGGATTTGTTTTGACAAGAACCATTGGCTACATTTGTATATTACATTTGTAGTCCTCTGCTGGACATAGGCCTAACAAATAAAAGCTTGAACAAAACTATGAATTTTGTTAAAAACTTTATTTCCAATAGACACGAGGAGTCTGCCGCGTGCCAGGTTTGGTTTGACGCAAACATAAATAAATAACATAACATAAATAAATAAACAAACATGAGTTAAATATCGAAGTAATAAGCTCTAACCAGGTTTTAGATAGAAAAAAGGGACTTTGACTTAGAAGTAAAATTAATTAGTAAAAAAGTTAGTTCGATAAAAGTATTTAAATATAAAATACAAATACTGTTTGTATTTTCCATTTCAAATGGATGTACAAAGCAGTCTCGTCGTTTTGTATTTAAAGTAAAGTAAAGTTTCAGCCTATAAATGTCCCACAGCCGAGCACAGGCCTCCTCTCATCTGAGAGGGTTTTGGAGCTGGGAAGAATCCGTCACGCTGCTCCAATGCGGGTTGGCGGACTGCACATGTCTTCGAAATATTTTTCATTTCTCAGACACGCAGGTTTGCTCACGATGTTTTCCTTCACCTGCCGAGCACGTGGTAATTCAGCACTTATAATTGCAATTAACAATCTTAGTGGAGTTTCCCGGCAGCGAGAATCGAACCCGGGCCACTCGCGTTCTATGAAATTTAAAGCGAGCGCCTAGCCCCTGAGCTACCACGGACTCCTGAGCTACCACGGTTCAAAAATTATTCTTAAAATTTTCAAATAAAACGCTTCTATAAAGACCAGTTTCTTTTATTGATTCATATCAATATTTTTAATGAAGATCACGAGGCGCCATACAAACAGAAAAGGGTACTTAGGTAGGTACTCGTATATCATAATTCAGACTAACCAAAGAATTGGTTCAAATAAATAAAGTCATTTTCTCCTTCACGGGGCCTCATGATCATGCCGCGAAAGGACAAACTAGTGGTCAGTGAGAACAGCTTACGTCAAATTCATGTGATACCACTATAATTGTAACGTTAGATCGTTATTAATATTAGTAATACTTGGTAAATAGTTAATAGAATCGGGCGTTACTTTGCGGAAATCCATTATAATGAAGGAAAGTAAGTTACTTTGCTAAGATCCGCATGCAAAACACCCGCCACCATACATTACATACATTTGTAGTGGTTGGTGGAGGGTAGCTGGTGGCGGTGTTAGTTTGCTTGTGCACGCTACTGAGGGAGGGCGGGCGGTGCACATCAAAAAAAAAACTAGGTAATATACACCATTTTTATATTTTGCATGCGGATCTTAGCAAAGTAACTTACTTTACTTCATTGCATGGTAAATGTTAAAAAAATGTATTTTGTATTTAATAAATAGAAAAATACGTTTAATAAAGTATTTGATATAAAATACTACGTAGTTTTTATAAAAAAGTATTCAAATGAATAAGAGAAATAGATATTTTGTGTGTGTGTGTCTACCATCCCATCTCATCCCGTGGGTGTCGTAAAAGTCGACAGAGGGAAAATGTAAACCAGGAGATGGGCAGCAGCATCTTGCTGGAACATCTGAATAAATAAACTGCGGTTGCCAACCCGCCTGCCAAGGTACCACCCTTGGCAGGCGGGTTGGCAACCGTTTTTTTACCAAAACTATGGCAAAATCCCCCTAAAAATGAGAGCTACAAATGAGAGAAAAATGAGAGCTACAATGATGATTATGATTTGTATTTTAAATGCAACAATTTTTTTTTATTGGATAAAGTGATGAAACGAGTGCAACGTCTGCCCATAACAAATGCTGTGTCGCCCAGAAAATTTCTGTGTGACACCACACTGTGTCCATTACCCTGAGACATCAGTTTCTCAGTTCACAAGTCTCGTATGCCCAGTGATTACGCTAGCTCTCAGTGCCTTTCAGACCGAAACACAGTAATGTTTGCACGCTACTGCTTCACGGCAGAATAACTGGCCCTGGGGTGGTACCTACCTAGACGGAATCCTGCATAGGAATCCTACCACCTGTAATAATTATTATGTAACGTAACTCTGGTTCGTCGGAAATCAGATAGATGTCGCCAGTTGTTAGGCACGGAACGATCCTTCTAAATCGCCATTGGGGCTTTAATTTCGGGAAGCGGAAACACGCCGTACCGATCCCAAACCACTCGTGGATTCGGTGAAAATTAGAAGTGTGATTTGTAACCAAAGGAAATACTATCGTTTCGCACGCGATCGTATTGGATAGGTCCTGTTATTAAAGTGCAATGAGCGGCCAGCCGGGGCGATCGGAAGGAAAAGAATAATATGGACATGAAAGATGTTTCCACCCGGTTTCAGAATCTCCGTTTTTTTTTTTATTGCATTAAAGTGATGAAACGAGCAAAACGTTCACCTGATGGTAAGTGCAACGTCTGCCCATAACAAATGCTGTGTCATCCAGAAAATTTCTGTGTGACACTACACAGTGGCCATCACCCTGAGACATAGGTTCTTAAGTCTCAAATGCCCAGTGATTACGCTAGCTCACAGTGCCCTTCAAACCGAAACACAGTAATGTTTGCACACTACTGCTTCACGGTAGAATAACTGGCCCTGGGGCCTACCTACCTAGACGGACTCCTGCATAGGAATCCTACCACCATCCGTCTTTATAGTAGTGTTTTTTATATAAATGAAAGAACTGTTAATGGTCGCACAAACCTTATTTTATATTTAAATAGAATTGTGTTAATAACAATGACTACTGTAATTAAAAAAAAGATACTTACCGTATAATCTACCGATAATTTACTAATGCCATGTGGTAGCGGCTTAAGAGAATCGACCACCCCGTCTCATCCCGTGGGTGTCGTAAAAGTCGACAGAGGGATAATAAAAATTCTGGAGATGGGCAGCAGCATACCCCTGGAACATCTCAATAAATAAACTGCGGTTGCCAACCCGCCTGCCAAGCGTAGCAAATATGGCAAAATTCCCCCAAAATGAGAGGGACAAACTTTTGTGGCAATCTATGGGCGAGGCATATGTTTAACACTGGACTAGTAATAGACTGAAGTGATGATGATGATGATGATGACTGGGCGAGTAGGCTCACTACGAGACGTTCTTCCCATGACAATTCAAATATATGAGGCGTTCGGATAGCAATGTTATAGAAATAATTTCATATTAAATTATTTCATTCCTTTCACTTATACGTTCGCAAATTATTATGCAGAATGTTTATTGCTAATATTTCGTACAGGCGCTCTGATTAATGCTTAAATCATTTTGTTTTATACATACATACATAAGATCACGACTGTATCCCATAAGGGGTAGTCAGAGACTGGGCACTCACTGCAAAAACAGATGACTGCCACAATCCACGTTTCACCTAAACAATATAATGCACTTGGTGTGATAGGTGGTGAGCCCATCGCCACCATGCGCTGTTGGGTGCACAGTGCAGTTTAATTCCTTATTATTCCATTTTGTTTTATAAACATATAAAATTGCTGTGGCTTGTCATTATTAACAATAACTGCGTTTAATGTTTATTAGAAAAGCGTACGATTATGGTATTAGCTTTTCTATACAAATAAATAAAATTGAAGTATCTGTTTGTAATAATAAAATGACAGCTTTTTACTCAATGCTTATGAAAGTATATCTTTACTGGTGGTAGGATTCCTATGCAGGAATCCATCTAGGTAGGTACCACCCCGGGGCCAGTTCTTCTGCCGTGAAGCAGCAGTGTGCAAACATTACTGTGTTTCGGTTTGAAGGGCACTGTGAGCTAGCGTAATCACTGGGCATATGAGACTTAAGATCTTGTGTCTCAGGGTGATTGGCACAGTGTGGTGTCACACAGACATTTTCTGGGTGACAGAGCATTTGTTATGAGCAGACGTTACACTTACCATCAGGTGAATGTTTTGTTCGTTTCGTCACTTTATGCAATAAAAAAATGGTTATATTTCGTAAATGTAATACTGTAATGTTACAGCCTATAAATGTCCCACTGCTGAGCACAGGCCTCCTCTAATTTCCGAGAGGGTTTTGGAGCTGGGAAGAATCCGCCACGCTGCTCCAATGCGGGTTGGCGGACTAGACATGTCAACGAAATATATCTGAGACATGCAGGTTTCCTCGCGATGTTTTCCTTCACTGCCAAGAACGTGGTAAAGCAGCACTTAAAATTGGAATTAACAATTTTTGTGGTGCCGGCACCGAGATTCGATTCTCGGTGCCAGGACACTGGCCTAATGTGAAATTTGAAGCGAGCGCCTAGCCCCTTTCTTTTCCCTCTTTTAACCTTCTGTTCTGAGCGCGATAATTCCTTTTTTTTTGTAATAGTGACGAGATGAGCAAAACGTTCACCTGATGGTAAGCGCAACGTTCGCCCATAACAAATGCCGCGTGATAACCACTCGCGCCCGTCACCCTAAGACATCAGAATCTCATATGACCAGTGATTACGCTAGCTCACAGTGCCCTTCAAACCGAAACACAGTAATGCTTGCACACTACTGCTTCACGGCAGAACAACTGGCACTGGGGTGGTGCCTGCCTAGACGGATTCCTGCATAGGAATCCTACCACCAGTGTAATAATAATCATGCGGTCAGTTTGTTCTACGCAGGTAAAACCGCGGAACTCGGCTGGTAATTAATATATTATGCAAACCCACTGTCAGTGAACTTTCTTGAGTAATACATGCTCTATAAACCTACGTTCGTAAATCGATTTTGTATACCGATAAATTTAGGTCATGTCCACATAATCTTTCGTCCGAGCTAGGCCCAAAATTGCCCGCTATCCGTTACAGCTGAATAATTAATACTGTTCACAAATTGGGCACCGCTACTGCGGGGGACGCGGACACAGTAAGCGACGGTTCTCGATTGGATGCGGTAATGCAATACCAATATACGAAACTTTTTTTAGTGAAAGTAAATGACAAGACGAGCAAATGATCTGGTGGTAGGATTCCCATGCAGGAATCCGTCTAGGTAGGTACCACCCCAGGGCCAGTTATTCTGCCGTGATATAATTATAATTTCGGTGATGTAATTGCTGTTAGCCTTTTTTGGCTTTTACAGCTTCATCGGATACTGTGCTCACGGGCCCGCGTGCCAGGCTTGGTTTGACCAAAACATAAATAAATAAATAAACTCCTACAAAAACCTCGAAATTCGGACTGTATCGCGTTCGCTACGTGCTTGCTCGATTTTTCTGCCGTGAAGCAGTAGTGTGCAAGCATTACTGTGTTTCGGTTTGAAGGGCACTGTGAGCTAGCGTAATCAATAGGCATATGAGACTTAAGAACCTGTCTCAGGCTGATGGGCACAGTGTGGTGTCACAGCAGAGGTTTTTTGGGTGACACGGCATTTGTTGAGGGCGGACGTTGCACTTACCATCAGGTGAACGTTTTGCTCGTTTCGTCACTATGCAATAAAAAAAAATCATCATCATTTCAGCTTATCACTAGTTCACTGCCGACCTAAACCCCCCCATTGTTAGCCAATAAAGTTGGGAGCGGGTTGGCAACCGCAGTTTATTTATTTAGATATTCCAGGAAGATACTCGTATGACATGGGCAGCAGCCATGCCTTGGTTTTTATTTTCCCTCTGTTGTCTTTCACGAGTCTCTGTCATCCCACGGGATGAGATGAGGTGGTACATCATCACGTCGGTCACCTGATGGTAGGTGCAACGTCTGGCCATAACAAATGCTGTATCACCAAGAACATTTCTGTGTGGCATCACTTACACTAGCTATCAGTAAAGTGTTTGCCCACTAATTACCGACCAGATAGAAACGCGACCGAACGCAAACGTCTGTAAATAGCTTTAATATAAAACGCACCACGACGCGCGACCGCCGTAGAGAGCGGCGCGCAGCAGTCGACAATCACACCGCGTACACACGATACACCCGTGTTCCGGGGCGGTTCTCACCGCCCAGAGTTACCGACACACAAGTCGACAGCCCGAATGGAGGCCCGCAGCCTCCCTCGGACGGTCATTAGACGACTTAAAATCATTTTGACATATTCTAAATCGCGCAAGCACGCAGCGAACGCGACACAGTCTGAATTTCGTGGTTTTTGTAGGAGTATTATTTATGTATTTATGTTTGGGTCAAACCAAACCGGGCACGCGGGCCCCTGGCTCGTGAGCACAGTATCCGATGAAGCTGTAAAAGCCAAAAAGGCTAACAGCAATTACATCACCGAAATTATATTGCACACTACTTCTTCACGGTAGAATAACTGTAGAAAAACGCAACGCCTGCACTTAATAATCCTGCAAGTGTTGCGTTGCCTCTCTGTGGTATTTCACTGTCGGTTTCAGAATCCTAGATCGATTCTTTTTTTTATTGGATAAAGTGACGAGACGAGCAGAACGTTCACCTCATGGTAAAGAAAGAAGAAAAAAAAGAAAGAAAAAAATAATGTATTTGTTAGATACGGACCTACACAAAAGTAAAATACATAATAAAAAAATATATACAAAAATAGAAAAAAAGAAACTAAAACACATCATCATCATTTCAATCTATCACTAGTCCACTGCTGAACATAGGCCTCTCCCATAGATTGCCACAAAAGTTTGTAGCTCTCATTTTGGGGGGATTACGGCCATAGTTGCCACGCTTGGCAGGCGGGTTGGCAACCGCAGTTTAATTATTCAGATGTTCGAGCAAGATGCTGCTGCCCATCTCCTGATTTTCATTTTCCCTCTGTCGACTTTTACGACACCCACGGGATGTGATGGGGTGGTAGATTATCTTCAGCCGCTACCACACGTTAATAAAACACAATTAATACCTAAAATAAAAGCATGTAAATTGTACGTCGCACTCCTAGCAAACGAGCTTGACAACTCAGCACACACTGCGGCGGAAGCGAACTCCGTCACAGCACTGCTTTTCAGTGTCAACCCCCGTTGCACTCCGATGTCGTTTAAACCAAAAAAATATTGTTAATAGAATCAGGCGTTACTTTGCGGAAATCCATTATAATGAAGAAAATAGGTAATATACACCATTTTTATATTTTGCATGCGGATCTTAGCAAAGTAACTTACTTTTCTTCACCAAAAAAATATGTTAGTATGTAATATATAAACAACTATAGTATATAATTCTATTAGATGTTCTAATCGATGCCTTTTTGTATATAGTTGTTTGCATCTTTATAACAAAGGATTGCAATTATTAAGAAATGTACACAATAAAAAAGCCTTGGGGATGTGGTTCATTGAAGGAAAGAATATAACAACGAGCAGAAAGAAGCAGTATTTTTAAATACGACCAATCACTTCACATCACTTCACTTTACTGGTGGTAGGATTCCGTATGCAGGAATCCGTCTAGGTAGGTACCACCCCAGTGCCAGTTATTCTGCCGTGCAAGCAGTAGTGTGCAAACATTACTGAGTTTCGGTTTGAAGGGCACTGTGAGCTAGCGTAATCACTGGGCATATGAGACTCAAGAACTTATGTCTCTGAGTGATAGGTCACAGTGTTGTGTCACACAGAAATGTTCTGGTTGACACAGCATTTGTTATGGGCAGACGTTGCACTTACCATCAGGGTGAACGTTTTGCTCATTTCATCACGTTATCCAATAAAAAAAGAAAATCATATCGAAGGTATGTAACATAAATCAAAACATTCTAAAAGCACCGCAGTCCCAATTAAAAAGAAGAAAAAAAAAATTAACAAAACTATATTTAGTAAAGTTTCAGCCTATAAATGTCCCACTACTGAGCACAGGCCTCCTCTCATTTCTGAGAGGGTTTTGGAGCTAGGAAGAATCCGCCACGCTGCTGAAAAAGGAGTTGGCGGACCGCACATGTCTTTGAAATATTTTCTATTCCTCAGACATGCAGATTTCCTCACGATGTTTACCTTCACCGCCGAGGACGTGGTAAATCAGCACTCAAAATTGCAATTAACAATTTTAGTGGTGCCGGCACCGGGAATCGAACCCAGGTCACTCGAAACCGAAGCGAAGAAATGAATGAAAGAGAAATTTAAAGCGAGCACCAGGCCCCTGAGCTGCCACGGCTTTTACCAGGGCATTATTTAACCGTGCATTAGACATAATCAGAGAAATTTGTTTCAGGTCTTAAATTATTTTTGGAACTGTTGTAAGAGGCAGCACGGCAATCAGCACAGCAATGAGCGGACTCATCATAGAACATTACAGGACAACCAATGTCGAAACTCACGCGGGCCGTCCCTCAATTCTTCAAATCCCCATCTCGCTCAGAGGCCATACGATTTAGGTATGTACACAACTACATGAACTTAATTCATTTATAATATTTCATTTATAGGCAACATCTGTTTGATAAATATGGCCTTAGTTCACGAGGGCTTATTAGCATTTATTCATCATCATCATCATCATTTCAGCCTATCACTAGTCCACTGCTGAACATAGGCCTCCCCCATAGATTACGACAAAAGTTTGAAGCTCTCATTTAGGGGGGATTCTGCCATAGTTGCCGCGCTTGGCAGGCGGTGTGGCTACCGCAGTTTATTTATTCAGGATGTTTCAAGAAGATACTGCTGCCCGTCTCTTGGTTTTCATTTTTCCCTCTGTCGACTTTTACGACACCCACGGGATGATATGGAGTGGTAGATTCTCTTACGCCGCTACCACACGGCTAACTTTACTTTACGATATAATGATACTGTTATTCCATTTAGTAAAGTCTGTGAAGAATCTTGGTCTAATCATTGATAACACTTTAAACCTGGAAAGTTCAGGTTACCGACATTATTCGGAAAGTCATTGCCATCTTACGTTCTCTTTATCGTCTGAAACATTTTCTCCCCATTAGATCTAAGCTCTTGCTTGTCCAAACGCTTATATTACCCATTATTGACTACGCAGATGTGTGTTACCCAGACTTATCCCAAGATCTTCTCAACAAGCTGGAGCGCCTGCTTAACAACTGTATAAGATTTATTTTTGGTCTGCGAAAGTATGATCATGTATCTCAATTCAGGTCTCAGCTAAATTGGCTTACCATTCAACAAAGGCGCAATTCCAGGATACTGCTTGTTCTTTTCTCTATTTTAAATGATCCATTTTCGCCTTCATATCTCAAAGACAAATTTCAGTATCTGTCTTCATCACATGATGGGGTTCTTCGTTCGTCCTCTAACAATAAGATTTGCATCCCTACACATTTCACCGGGTTCTTAAGGAACTCCTTCACTGTCCGGGCTGCACTTCTTTGGAAATCCTTGCCCGATTACATCAGGAAAGCGCCCAATAAATACTCCTTTAAGAAGTTGGTCCGTGATCATTTAGCAGAGAATCATGACAACATAAATAGTTAGTAGTTGGTCACCGTTACAAGTGTGCATTTATTTAATTATTTTATTTTACGTTTATTTATATGTATAATATGTATGTTTACCGTATATATGTATATGTTTATGTATTTAGTATATTTTTATATATGTAACTATATGTATAATATTTTTGAGTTATTTAGGTTTTCATTTTTTTTTCTCTTTCTTTCTTTCTTTCTCTGTTTTTCTTTATTGCTACACATCAAAATCTCACCACTCCATTTGGATGGGTTGACTGGGAGAAAATGCCTAAAGGCATTAAGTCCGCACTTTGTATCCATTTATTGTAAAGGAAGCAATAAAGAGTTAAATAAATAAATAAATAAGTCTCATATGCCCAGTGATTACGCTAGCTCATAGTGCCCTTCAAACCCGAAACACTATAATGTTTGCACACTACTGCTTCACGGTAGAATAACTGGCCCTGGGGTAGTAATTACCTTTTTTTATTGTATAAAGTGACGAAACGACCAAAACGTTCACATGACGGTAAGTGAAACGTCTGCCCATAACAAATGCTGTGTCACCTAGAACATCTCTTTGTGTCATTACACTGTGCCCGTCACCCTGAGACATCAGTTCTCAAGTCTCATATGCCCAGTGATTACGCTAGCTCACAGTGCACTTCAAACCGAAACACAGTAATGTTTGCACACAACTGCTTCACGGCAGAATAACTGGCCCTGCGGTGGTACTTACCTAGACGGATTCCTGCATAGAATTCCTACCACCAGTAACACGTTTGTTGTACATATAACGAATGCAACTGCACTAAACTACACGTACGTAACGTACTATAGCGTGAGTGTAACGAAGGATACGGAAATTCGTTCCAAAAATCTATACAAATAAATCAGATTGAAATGTCTGTTTGTAATAACGAAATAACAGTTTTTTACTCAATGCTGATGTAAGTATATGCGGCACTTAAAAGAAAAAAACATTTTTTTTAATTTTTGTCTGTCCGTCTCTCTGTTTGTTACGGCCTTATCTCCAAAACGGCTGGACCGATTTTGACGGGACTTTCACTGACAGATAGCTAATATTTTGGGGGTAACATAGGCTACTTTAATTTTAGGAAACATACTAGGGTTCCGCGCAAAAAAGTTAATACCCCAAAACCCCGTTCAAATAGGAAAGTAGATATGTATATCATCGATCGGGGTCGGCTTTTTTTACGCGGGGAAACCGCGAGGCACGGCTAGTCTTTTATAAGTTATTGTGACAACCTTGTGAAGTGATTGTGACCTCAAAAACCGATGGAATTCGTTCTGTTTATGCCTGCTATATAACTAACTATAGCAATACATTTGTACCTTATTACCTACTAACGAATTTTCGTATTAAGTATATCTTTGTAAACTTGTACTTTGACTCCACTTTCGCCCTGAGTCATTACTATTGATGTGGGAACAGCGGCACGTGAATGGGTCGGTCGCTTTCTTCGAGTAGTTTCATTGTAAATGTGTCAGGGACTGACGGCATCGTATTTATGTATACCAGCTCATGCCCGCGACTTCGTCCATGTGGGAAATAGGTTTTAAATATCCCGTGGGAACTATTTGATTTTCCGGGATAAAAGTAATCTATGTCCGTCTCTAAAGCAAGCTATCTATGTGCCGAATTTCGTTAAGTTCGGTTCAATGGTTGAGCATTTATAATATTAGTATGGATGATAATACATATTTTTTATAGTGTCTAAGAAGTATAACTAAAACTCGAAATCTAGTAGGATTCCTATGCAGGAATCCGTCCGGGTAGGTACCACCCCAGGGCCGGTTATTCTGCCGTGAAGCAGTAGTGTGCAAGCATTACTGTGTTTCGGTTTGAAGGGCACTGTGAGCTAGCGTAATCACTGGGCATATGAGACTTAAGAACTGATGTCTCAGGGTGACGGGCACAGTGAGGTGTCCCATAGAAATGTTCTGGGTGACACAGCATTTGTTATGAGCAGACGTTGCACTTATCATCAAGTGAACGTTTTGCTCGTTTCATCACTTTACACAATAAAAAAAATCTAAAGTGATACGCCAAAACTACTAGATAGATTTCTATCAATTTTGAGACCTCTACCATTTTAATTGTATAGATAAGACAGGTAGTAGACCTGTGATACCGCGGTTTCACCAGCATAAAAAAATCGACCCCATTTGAATCGGATTTTGAAGTTTTAATTTTATTGCGCGGAACTCTAATTATTTAGCCCAAGTTACCCGCTTTAATATCAGCTATCTGTCAGTGGAAGTCCCGTCGAAATCGGTCCAGCCCGTTTCAGAGATTAGCCGGAACAGACGGACAGAATATTTTTTTAAAAATCGTTGTACTGTATATACTGTCATAAGCATGGAGCTGTTATTTGGTTGTTACAAACTGACACTTCAATTTCATTTATTTGTATGGACTAGTTGATACGCCTTGGCTTCGCACGGAATGTTATGTGAAAGTCTGCTCAGAGAAAAACGGCACCAGCCCGTTTGCGCATTTAGGTGTAAATGTTCTTAAAATCTGTTCTTAGTGGGTTTGCATCTCGGGAAAGGAATGTGTATGCCAATTAAAGTCAATAAAAAAAAATAGGTCTTGTAGTTTCGGTATGACTCAGAAGTATACGATCATAGATACAACCTTTGTAGTTCCGGGGAAAGGCGATCACCTTAAATGTCCTTGTACACGAGTGACCTGCGTTCAATCCCCGGAGCTCTTTAATAAACTATTGGTTGGTGGTAGGATTCCTATGCAGGAATCCGTCTAGGTAGGTACCACCCCAGTGCCAGTTATTCTGCCGTGAAGTAGTAGTGTGCAAACATTACTGTGTTTCGGTTCGAAGGGCACTGAGAGCTAGCGTAATCACTGGGCATATGAGACTTAAGAACTGGTGTCTCACTGTGACGAGCGTAGTGTAATGCCACACAGAAATGTTCTGGGTGACATAACATTTGTTGTGGGCAGACGTTGCACTTACCATCAGGTGAACGATTTGCAAGTCCAGTTACTTGCTTCCTTAAAAAATGAGGAGCCATCCGGACGGTTAATTCATATTCAAGAAATGTAAAAAAAATTGTAGCTTTTTCACAACTAACTTCACTGTGTAACTATTCCCGCCATTTGCTACATTTTCCCGCGTTCACGTCAACAAGATGGCCGCCCTCGATGGTATCACAATGCCGTCTAATGGACCTATCGATACCACTTCAAGAATAAAGAGTTTAGAACAATAAGGCAAGTTTTTAGAATCTTGTACGAACGTCGCCTTATATGCGCTTTTTTGTTTTTATAGCGAATTTTAAAGGGAGAAAAAAGAAAGGAAGAATGTACATTTATTTGTAGCGACATCATTTGACATTAATAAGACATACGTTTCATAATAATTCAAAAATTTGATGTCAATTGGATGTCATGATCGGAATCCACAACAGCATAATAGAATAATTTTTTTTTAAAGTTGCTTAATCGTCAAAACACTATCGTTGTATTTTATTTCTTTATGGAAACAGTCATTAACTTTTTTCCAGTGTCACTGTCAAGACTCAGCGTCACAAAAATCGCACCTCTCTGAGTTTGCGCGAAAAATGGCTGTAATGGCTAGAAACGAATTATATTTATATAAATATTGGTATGTTTGAAATGGGTATTTGAATAGCTTTACATAATTAATAAAAAAATCATGAAATCATTAAAACATTTATTATTATAGAGCGTCAAAAATAAACACTGTCAAATGCTCGTTAGTAAGGACGCTAGTTACACCACCTAAAAAGGGTATAAAAGGGTCGAGCTGGATGAAATATGGGCCAGTCGTAATTTAGACTTTGCAGTGAACAAGTAACCCAAGTAAGAACAAGTAAAGATGGACACCAGCTCTGAAGAAGCCGCTCAAGTGATTGCCCTATTGCAGTCGGGGATGCGGCAGTGTGACGTTGCTCGACAGTTGAACCTGTCCCGTTTTTCAATTCGACGGGTGTTCCAACGTTTTCAGCAGACTGGTGGTTATGTTAGAAAACCGGGATCTCGAAGAAAACGGTGCACATCAGAAAGAGATGACCGTTTCATCGTTACGACATCTTTACGAAACCGTTTTACAAATGCTGTTGAGTTGCAACAACAGCTTCGATCAACTCGAAGAACATCTGTGAGTGTCTCTACGACAAGAAGAAGGTTACACGAAAAGAATTTAACAGCCCATAGACCTGCTAAAGGTCCAAAACTTACTGCACAGCATCGCAGAGATCGCCTAGAGTTTGCTGGCAATCATTGCGAGTGGACTCTAGAACAGTGGCGGACCGTACTCTTCTCTGATGAGACGAGGGTCTGTCTCTTCTGCAATGACAGACGTAGAAGGGTCTACAGAAGACAGGGGGAGAGGTTGACACAACCCTGCTTCGAAGAATCCGTCGAATACGGGGGTGGCTTGTGTATGTTTTGGGGCGGCATTTCCGTCGACGGGAAAACGGAACTTGTGTGCGTTTCTCGGACTCGGGGTGGCCGTGGGCAAGGGTCATTAAATGCTGGTCGGTACATTACTGAAATCCTGGAGGAACATGTGGTCCCGTATGCTGGTTATGTCGGTGATGGATTCATGTTAATGCATGATAATGCTCGTTGCCACACCGCGGCTATTGTACGGGATTATTTACAGGAGGTCGATATCCCTGTTATGCATTGGCCAGCACGAAGTCCAGACCTTAACCCAATAGAACATCTCTGGGATGACCTAAAACGGCGCGTGCGAGCTCGAGATCCAGCTCCAGCCACTCTTCAAGAGCTCCAAGATGCGGTACTTGAAGAGTGGGAACAAATACCCCAAGAGGCTGTTGCGATCCTTGTAAGGTCCATGAAAGATCGCATGGAAGCCGTTATCAAGGCAAGGGGGGATAACACTAGGTTTTAAGAACTTAAGAAAGCCTAAGAAGTTTTTTTTAAATTATTAATTTGCAAATTTGTACATACCCTGTCTTTTTCTTTAATTTCTCTTTCGTCTCGTTATAAAAGTAAAATTCAATTAAAATTCCTGAAAGCTAATGAAATTACCTTTCGAATGATACCCTCAAACAACAACATTGCCATTGGCCTGTTGTGTTAAAATAGTATTTAAATTATTTTTTTCGGATGTGCGATTTTTTTGACGCCGAGTGTAGTTTTTTTTTTTTTAAATGGTCAATACAGCTTAGTGCTGAATCCTGTTTACGAAGTATTAAATTAGGCTACGAAACATCCTTGAATACTTAAATTAAAACCTCGAAGAAAGTTACAGGGATCTTATGCAATCGGACCGCTATATAGTGGCGAGCTAAAAGTTTCAGCCTATAAATGTCTCACTGCTGAGCACAGGCCTCCTCTCATTTCTGAGAGGGTTTTAGAGCTAGGAAGAATCCGCCACGCTGCTCCAATGCGGGTTGGCGGACTTCACATGTCCTCGTAATATTTCTATTCCACGGACATGCAGGTTTCCTCACGATGTTTTCCTTCACCGCACGTGGTAAATCATCACTTAAAATTGAGACGCGAGGTAAATAAAGTCAATCATAGTATTAAATTGTTATTTATAATTGCTCATTGTACCTACTACCAAATGCCAGAAAAAAAAAGAAAAAAAAAATAACTAGAAATAGACGTAGGTACACAAAACTCATTTATAACTAGCTGTGCCAGCGGTTTCACCCGCGTCAAAAGCCGACTCCGATCGATGATATACATTATTCTTCCCTATTTCAATCGTATTTCAGGGTGTTTAAGATTTTTGCGCGGAACCCTAATTATTTTTCTAAAATTGAAGTAGTCTAAGTTACCCGCTATAATATCAGCTATCTGTCAGTGAAAGTCGTGTCAAAATCGGATCCAGCCGTTTCGAAGATTAGCCGCAACAAACCGACAGTCAGACAGACAAAAATTTTAAAGTTGTTTTGTTATTATAAGTACCGTATCGACTTTCATAAGCATTGAGTAAAAAGCTGTTATTTTTATTATTGTATATAGATAGAATAGGATAAGTATTATATGTAATACGAAAAGACCAAACACACTAACAATACTTAAAATAAATGTAAGAAAATCGTACTCGGTATTCCCTGCAAACCAGGTTGAAAAGTCAGTATCAGTCAGAGGTGACGTTATTTTGCCGTACGCTATACTGCCGTGTGGTGGTGGCGTTCGAGATTTTTTTTAATTTAATTTTATTCATTATACATTATACATCTTTTAGTAACTACACATTGCCACTGAAACCCTACAGGGATTTAACTGTGGCATGCTCTCACAGTCACACGATGCTATTTATAAAGAAAATCTTTTATTTATAACAAATTTACATTTCTTTGAGCTGGACTTATTACTACTTATCTGACACGGGATTTCATTTGGAAGTTTATTTCAAATAGCTGGTAGTATGTACTCCCATATCCGCGTTCCGTAAGTATTTACGTATTTGGACACAAGATATGTAGGAAGCCTTGCAAACCACGCAAGTACTCGGGTCGCGGGTTTTTAACAAGTCGGCTGATATTGTAGCGACATCTATGTCGCCACATGAGAACCTCAAGAAATATTCGCATACGTCCATGATCGCGCTATGAAAGTTTTCTGAGATGCGAAATATATATATACACATCTAAGACCCGATTTCACCGATTGCTTTGGAAACCAAGTTTAATAAAACCGTGTTTTACTTAACCGAGTTCAAATGTATCATTTGATCTCGGTTTTCGTCTAACCGATTTCACAGATTTTGAGCGCGTTTAGAAAAACGAAGTTTACATAAAATATCGCCACAATCTGAAACAAAAAGACGATTTATTTCGTATTTTGCGACATCAAACAGCCTGTTTTTATGCATAGGATACATAGGTATGCAAACAATAAATAATACGAATTAAAAATATTTTTTCTGTTTACATAGTTGTGCAATTGACAATGACAGCTCTCTAAACGCGTTTAAAGAGCTGAACGTCGAAAACTGGGCGTTCAGAATTGGAACCGCGTAGCATTGACTGCGTTCATTTGATGTTGATGAAATGCAAACTGTAGCATTGAACTCAGTTAAAAGCTTAAACGTCGTTTTTCTTGAACTGATCGCGTTTAGTTTCAACGATGAAATCCACCCTAAATATTACTAGTAAGAGACGTCCTCCCCAGATCAGACCACTTGAACTGGCGGGTAGCTATCTTTTTGATTGGCAAACACAATCCGCCAAAATATTATGATACTCCTCGCATAATACGCTCATTTGAACCTTGCTGTAAACATCCACAACCTCACAGTATTTGAACAATGCAGACGTCTCTGATTCCATTTCATCCTGTGACCTGTAAAAGTCAGTTAAGTTGCAATGCATGGTTTTTAATTGATAGCGGGATAACCATCTCTATTGTGCCAGTGCTAAGTAATTCCATCACAATTTTCTAGGGGGACACCGTACTTATGGGCAGGCTACTTACCATCAGGTGAACAGACTTTCTCGTTGCACTTTCTGCCACAAAAAATATTAGTTCATCGGGTTAGTAAATTTAGTTAATTACACATTTTTTTTTTAAATCATCTAAACTAATATTATAAACAGGAAAGATTTGATTTTTTTGTGTTTGGCTGTAATGATTTAACTCAGAAACTACTGAACCGATTTTAAAAATTCTTTCACCTATATACAACTACATTATCACCGAGTAACATGAGTTATATTTAATTTAAAAAAAAAACGATATTCTCACGAAAATCGCTATGATGAAACTCAAGGTATCAAAAATTTACTGATAAAAGTCATTATTCGGCGTGCGCTGCAAAAACTATTAATGATAAAGAAAATAATATACTACATTTTCATAGTACTCATCATTACTCACAAAAAAGTCCGCGAGGCTATATGTCCAACTATTATAGTTAAGTCACAATAACCACTTTTTGTTCAAATTAGTCTATCAAAACACGGGAAGAATCGAAAGATGCTGACATCCGTATCATGATATTAATCTTTATTCTACAAAATAGTTTAATAGTCAAGGTTGATTATGTACATGTAATGTCCTTTTTAAATTATTCAAATCGGACCTATCGTTTAGAAGTTACGACAGGTATAAAAATGCTAAAAGTAAGAAAAATGACGCGGTGTGAGCGAACAGCCCTACGATCGCCCGCTCTACTCGCGAATATACTAAGATCTAATAATCACTTACCTACTCATATTATTTTTTGTAAACTAGAAACAATTGAATAGTTTTCTTTTATTTAAAACTTTAATACGCTCTTTAAAAAATACAACGGCCGCGGTGTCTCTGTATTTCATGGCTATGTTCCCATAAATAAAACATTATTTTGTTAAAATAATGTAATCTTCTTACCAGCTGCAGAGCCGCCTATGAGAATAGTCGCTACAAAAAATGTTAGTGTAAGGAATTGTGGTTGTTCTATTTGTCCAAAAAAAGTACTCATTTATCTTTCTAATATCTATCACCCGTGCGAAGCCGGGGCGGATCGCTAGTATAATTATAAACTGCTTAAACCGAGCCTCGATAGTGATTAATATCAATAAAGTTTCGTAATTAATACTTGCCCGCCATTATGCGGCGCTCCACAACATGGCGTCGCTTCCGTTTCGAAGGCGGCCATTAGCGCTGCCACTCGAGCCGGCTAATTAGTTAAATTAATTATAATTGTACAAGACTATGATATTAGCTGGTAAATGTGACGTAAGCAAATGGGGCACGCTGAAATATTTGGAAGAAACAAAATAACTGACGTATGAGTCGAGGTAGATTTAAGCTGCGTAATTTACTGGTGGTAGTGAGTGATGGAGCGACACAGACGGCAGGCAATGTTGTGTATCTGACAAAGCGGTGAAACTGTCCAGACCTTCAGTGCGTCGAGACTTATGGCGACAGTGATGAAGCCGCAAGAGTCAGCACTTCACGCAAGAGACAGCAACACGCAAGAGAAGGCATGCGTTGTACCAACAGTAGTCTCGAGTGGTGATGCTGTGACTGCGAGTGGTGCCGATGACGTTATTATGCCGTTGACGAAATCACGCTTTGTTCATATTTTTTTTTTATTTATTTTTTTATTTGATAAAGTGTCAAGACGAGCAAAACGTTCACCTGATGGTAAGTGCAACGTTTGCCCATGACAGATGCTGTGTTACTCAGAATAATTCTGTGTAGCACCACACTGCGCCCGTCACCCTGAGACATAAGTTCTTAAGTCTCATATGCCCAGTGATAACGCTAGATCTTAGTGCCCTTCAGACCGAAACACAGTAATGTTTGCACACTACTGCTTCACGGCAGAATAACTGGCCCTGGGGTGGTACTTACATAGACGGATTCCTGCATATAACGTCAAGATCACCACTTTGGCAATTGATATTGACAGAAAGTCTCCCTCTACCAGTAATCTTTAGATGTATAAATAGTTTGCATCTCAAAAACTTCAAGAGCGCGATGCAGGACATATTAGATTTCCTAAGCTTTCGTATCAGATTTCTTAACCTATTCATGTGGAAGCTTTCGATATACATGTCGCTACAGTAAAATTCTTATGTAGGAGTCCTTATACTACCGACAAGCAGAGGTGGGCAAACACCAATTAGTCTCGGTTTGTAGGCTCTGTAGCTAGCGTAATCACATGGTTTATTTATTTATTTAGTACTAGCTGATGCCCGCGACTTCGCCCACGAAGAAATAGGTTTTTTTAATATCTCACTAGGACTCTTTGGATTTTCTGGGTTGAATAGTCCTATGTCCGTATCCAGGATGCAAGCTACCTCTGTGCCAAATTTCGACAAGATCGATTAAGCGGTTGAACCGTGAAAAGATAATAAACTGAAAGTGGGACAGACAGACTTTCGCATTTAAAATATTAGTGATGATAATGTTGTTCTCCTAGCCGATTTCGACCGCTACGACAACTTCCCAATACTGTCGGGAGCCATCAACTGCGCAGGAGATATTATAGTGCCACAAGTGTACGCGCAAACACAGAGGCACTCACTCGTCCAACCTACCCGCGCTCGATGTAACGCTGATGCGATAAGATCGGAGGTAGGCAAGGATGCAGTGTGAGAAACACGGGGGGAAAAACACAACACAACCAGACCCGAAAACCAACAATTTGTGTTTTAGCACAAATGTTGGCTCCGGCTGGGATTCGAACCCAGTACCCGCGGCGTAGAAGTCAGGTACTCTGACGACTAGGCCACGCGGTCGTCAAATATTAGTAAGGATGAAGTCAACATGTTAGCGGCTCATGGGGCGGGCGGCTCTTAAAATTAATATTTTATGTAGTGTTACGACGTGCTCAGCTATAAAGGAAAACATTGTGAGGAAACCTGCAAGTCTGAGGAAAAAATATTTCGTCCGCGTAAATAAGTCCGCCAACTCGCATTGGAGCAGCGTGTCGGACTTTTCCCGGGTCCAAAACTCTCTCAGAAAACATAGGAGGCCAGTCCTCAGCAGGACATTTAAAAAAAAAAAGTAAAGTTTCAGCCTATAAATGTCCCACTACTGAGCACAGGCCTCCTCTCATTTCTGAGAGGGTTTTGGAGCTAGGAAGAATCCGCCACGCTGCTCCAATGCGGGTTGGCGGACTTCACACAATATTTTTTTTTAATTTCTCAGACATGCAGGTTTCCTCACGATGTTTTCCTTCACCGCCGAGCACGTGGTAAGTCAGCACTTAAAATTGCAATTAACAATTTTAGTGGTGCCGGCACCGGGAATCGGACCAAGGTCACTCGCGTACTATGAAATTAAAAGCGAGCGCCTAGCCCCTGAGCTACCACGGCTCTCCTGAGCTACCACGGCTCTCCTGAGCTATCACGGCTCTCCTGTACTATAGATTTATTATAACTGAACTGCTAACGTTTTTGTAAGCCAACAGGATATGTATTTAAATAAATATAATATATAACAGAAATATTAAGAGGAACTGATCTTTAGTACATAGCGTTCTTAGACCCGATTTCACCGATTGCTTTGGAAACCAAGTTTAATAAAACCATGTTTTACTTAACTGAGTTCAAATGTATCATTTGATCTCGGTTTTCGTCTAACCGATTTCACCGGCTCCATTTTGATCGCGTTCAGAAAAACGAAGTTTACATCAAATATCGTCACAATCTAAAACAAAAAGATGATTTATTTCGTATTTTGCGACATCAAACAGCCTGTTTTATGCATAGGTTACATAGGTATTCAAACAATAATTAATACGAATTAAAAATATTTATTGTGTTTACATAGTTGTGCAATTGACAATGGCAGATCTCTAAACGCGTTTAAAGAGCTGAACGTCGAAAATTGGGCGTTCAGAATTGGAACCGCGTTTTTGTGCTGAGGATGTGTGCTCCAGAGTTGGCACCGGTTTTAACGCGTCTTTTCCGGTACTCGCGGAGACTTTAACGCGAAGCTGGGCATGAAAAAAGACGATGAGCTGGTAGTGGGGCAATTTGGAATAGGGCAACGGAACCAAAGGGGCCAACAGCTGGCCGACTTTATGGAGAAGGAGGGACTCTTTATGATGAACTCCTTCTTTCAAAAGCGGCCCCACAGAAAGTGGACCTGGATGAGCCCGGACGGTTCCACCAAAAATGAGATCGACTTCATCATGACGACCAAACGACAGCTGTTCAATGATGTCTCTGTGATCGCTAGGGTGAAAACCGGCAGTGATCACCGAATGGTAAGAGGCACATTGAACCTGAACGTAAAGCTGGAGAGGTCGCGTCTGGTGAAGTCCACGCTCCGTCCATCTCGTGCCCTTATCCAAAACCCCGAAAGCTTCCAGCTCGAGTTGCAAAATCGTTTTCAGTGCCTGGAAGATTGCGTTACAGTGGATGATATGAACGAGAGGCTCGTGGAAACTGTCCATGCGGTGGGGGCAAAGTTTTGCAAGACCCACCGCACAAAAAAGATCCAGAAACTCGCCGACCACACTCTTAATCTCATGGAGGCTAGGCGAGAAATGAGGCTACAGTCCTCAACTGATGCGTCAGCATATCGGCAACTGAACAGACAGATCTCCAAATGTATGCGGCGAGACCTTCGCAACTTCAATACAGCTCGTATTGAGGAAGCGATAGAGCGAAACCAAGGCTCCAAGGTTCTTGCCAGGGATCTGTCTGCCGGAAAGAGCCAACTGACTAAGTTGAGGACCGAAAGCGGTGGCGTCATTTCCGCTGGAGCAGAGATTTTGAGTGAGATCGAGAGATTTTATGGACAGCTGTACACATCGTCGTTGGAGCCACACACTAGTGTGAGTAACGACCCAAGAGCAAGTCTCGTCCGACACTATTCCGATGATATCCCGGACGTCAGTCTGAGCGAGATTAGTATGGCTCTCAAACAGCTTAAGAATGGCAAAGCGCCGGGTGAAGATGGAATCACAGCAGAGCTTCTGAAAGCGGGTGGAAAGCCGATACTAGTAGTCCTTCAGAAGCTCTTTAATTCCGTCATCCGGGGCGGCGCTACGCCGGAAGCGTGGAGTAGAAGCGTGGTTGTCCTGTTCTTCAAGAAGGGCGATAACGCCCTCTTGAAGAACTATAGACCGATATCGCTTCTAAGCCGCGTCTACGTGCTGTTTTCGAGAGTCATAACGAATCGTCTCGCAAGCAGACTTGATGACTTCCAGCCTCCCGAACAAGCCGGATTCCGAAAAGGCTATAGTACCATAGACCACATACATACCCTTCGCCAGATTGTACAAAAGACCGAAGAGTACAATCTTCCGCTATGTCTGGCGTATGTGGACTATGAGAAAGCCTTCGATTCCGTCGAAATTTGGGCGGTGCTAGAGTCGCTTCAGCGGTGCCGAATTGACTGTCGGTATATCGATGCGTTGCAGTGCTTGTATACCAATGCTACGATGGCTATCCGAGTACAGAACCAGAGTACGAAACCGATCCAATTGCAGAAAGGTGTAAGACAGGGTGATGTAATATCCCCGAAACTCTTCACCGCTGCATTGGAAAATGTTTTCAAGCTACTGGACTGGAAAGGATACGGTATCAACATCAATGGCGAATACATCACTCACCTTCGATTTGCCGACGACATAGTCATAATGGCAGAATCGCTGGAGCACCTTAGCGCTATGCTCAATGACCTCAATAGTGTCTCCCAACGGGTAGGTCTTAAGATGAACATGGACAAGACGAAGATCATGTCTAACGTCCATGTCACACCTATACCGGTTATTGTTGGGAACACTACGATCGAAGTTGTTGACGAATATGTATACCTAGGACAGATTGTCCGACTAGGTAGGTCCAACTTCGACCAAGAGGTCAATCGACGGATCCAACTCGGCTGGGCAGCGTTCGGGAAACTGCGTCACATCTTCTCGTCGAGTATACCGCAATCCCTCAAAACAAAAGTGTACAACCAGTGCGTGTTGCCAGTGATAACATATGGAACCGAGACGTGGTCCTTCACTGCAGGCCGCATGAGGAAGCTCAGAATCGCTCAGCGAGCTATGGAAAGGGCTATGCTCGGAGTTTCTCTGCGAGATAAAATCCGTAACGATGTTATCCGCAGCAGAACTAGAGTAACCGACATAGCCCTAAGGATTAGCAAGCTGAAGTGGCAATGGGCCGGCCATATAGCTCGGAGAACCGATAACCGTTGGGGAAGAAAGGTTCTCGAGTGGCAACCTCGTACCGGCAAACGCAGTGTAGGGCGACCCCCCACTAGATGGAGCGACGACCTACACGGTTTTGCAGGAAGTCGATGGATGCAGGTGGCTCAGGACCGTGTTTTGTGGCAATCTATGGGGGAGGCCTATGTTCAACAGTGGACTATGGTAGGCTGAAATGATGATGATGATTTCCGGTACTCCTACTCTCTAGGCGTCGTCCCGAAGTCATGGAAGACAGCTTTGGTGCACCCGATCCCTAAAAAAGGCGACCGCTCAGATCCGTCCAACTACAGGCCGATTGCCATCACCTCCTTGCTCTCCAAAATTATGGAGTCCATTATGAACTGCCAGCTCTTGAGGTACTTAGAGGAGCACCAGCTGATTAGCGACCGCCAGTACGGTTTCCGTCGGGGTCGCTCGGCTGGTGATCTTCTAGTGTACCTCACTCATCGATGGGCGGAGGCAGTCGAGAGTAAGGGGGAGGCCCTGGCAGTTAGCTTGAACATAGCGAAGGCCTTTGATCGGGTCTGGCACAAAGCGCTTCTTTCGAAGCTGCCTTCATACGGGCTTCCCGAGAAATTTTGTAATTGGGTCACCAGTTTTCTCACAGACCGGAGCATCAAGGTCGTAGTTGACGGTGCATGCTCGGACTCTAAGTCTGTGAATGCAGGTGTCCCACAAGGCTGTGTGTTATCACCAACCCTGTTTCTTCTGCATATCAATGATATGTTGCAAATTAGTAACATTCATTGCTATGCAGATGACAGCACTGGTGATGCCGTATACACAGGCCGTGCTAATATTTCTCGGGTACACGTTGACGAGTACCGGAACAAACATGTGTCTGAAGTCGAGTTTTTGTTAGACAAAATCTCGAATTGGGGCCGACTAAATCTAGTCCAGTTCAACCCCAAGAAGACACAGGTTTGCGCGTTTACCGCTAAAAAGAAACCCTTCGTCGTATCACCTCATTTTGAGAGCACTCCCCTCGTTGCCTCAGCCAGTATCGGTATTCTTGGCGTCGACATATCGAGTGACGTTCAGTTTCGCGATCACCTGAAAGGGGACAGTACTTCATGCCGGCCCAACGCTTGCAACTTTATAAGGCGCAGGTTCGGCCGCACATGGAGTACTGTTCTCATCTTAGGGCGGAGGCACCCCAGTATCAGCTACTTCCATTTGACCGCATTCAACGGAGAGCGGCTCGAATCGTCGACGACCATGTTCTATCTGATCGGCTTGATCCACTGGCTCTGCGAAGAGATGTTGCATCCCTTTGCATTTTTTATAAGATCTACCATGGGGAGTGTTCCGAAGAATTGTTCGGATTAATTCCAGCCGCTGATTTTCACCATCGCACATTGCGGCATAGCGCGAAATTCCATCGTCACCACCTTGATGGTTGGCATTCCAGCACAGTGCGTTTTTCGCGCAATTATCTACCCCGCACAAGCACCATATGGAATCTGCTGCCGCCAGCGGTTTTTCCGGACCGATACGACTTAGGGACCTTCAAGAAAAGAGCCTATTCCTGCCTCAAAGGCCGGCAACGTATCTGCTATTCCTCTGGTATTGTACTCGTAGATGTTCATGGGCGGCATTGATGTTGATGAAATGCAAACTGTAGCACTGAACTCAGTTAAACGCTTAAACTTCGTTTTTCTTGAACTGAACGCATTTAGTTTCAACGGTGAAATCCGCCCATAAACGCTAACTTAGGAAGTTAAAATGAATAAAAAAGAAATAAAAATTAATATCATGCAATAACAAATCATGTTGTTTTTATTTTAATATTATGTTAAACACACTGTATGTGTTTTATAGTACGGGTCTCAACTATAATTATATAGTTTCGAATTTTATAGAAACCAAAGTAAAATTGTCTTCAGATATGAAAGCCAGTTTTGATAACAGTGGCTTATATAAATGTGTTATTGTTTGTTGATTTAATAAAATAATGGAAGCCATTTTGTGAAACTATATATTTGCGAGTTGATTATTCTAAAATCATGATCTTATGTTATAATTATTGCTTATTTTTGATAGTTAAAAGAAACTTCACTATTTTATATTCGTAAGTCTGTTGTAACGCTTTTGCAAGCCATTCACATTAAAAGCCTTAATTAGACGAGAGCGCCGCTTGACACGTCCGCACCGGATGGCAGCCAGACAGAAAGTGCGCGGCGCCGGAACCGCCGCCATCTTACCAGTCGGAAGTCGCTGCGGTTAATGAGCTTTTGAGTCTACACAAATTATTGTTTCGCGAGGGCGCGAAAGATAAAAGGACTTTACAAGGAAGGCTTCTTCAGATTCACAATTGTATGCGTCTTGTTGAAAAATATGTAATGTTTAAATGTCAAAATTAGTAACAAGAGTAGAGACAATAAATAAACACGTATGTTTAATACTGCTCAATAGATCGCTAAAAAAACAAACTGTTATAAATAAGAGACATGGTAGAGCAAGGCGAAAAATCTCTTAACATGATTTCGTATCATGAGTAAAATTCAAACTTTGTTAAATATAAAAATATATCTTATAATATCCTTCTAGGTAGGTACCACCCCAGTGCCAGTTATTCCGCCGTGAAGCAGTAGTGTGCAAGCATTACCGTGTTTCGGTTTAAAGGGCACTGTGGGCTAGCTCACTGGGTATTTAAGACTTAAGAACTGATGTCTCAGGGTGACAGGCGCAGTGTGTTGTCGCATAGAAATGTTCTGGGTGACACAGCATTTGTTGTGGGTGGACGTTGCACTTACCATCAGGTGAACGTTTTGCTCGTTTCGGCACTTTAGACAATAAAAAAAAAAAAATTATGTTTATCATCACCATCACTTCAGCGTAGCACTAGACAACTGCTGAACATAGGCCACCCCCACAGATTGCCACGACACTTAGTAGCTCTCATTTTCCGGTGATTCTGCCATAGTTGCCACGCTAGGTAGGCGGGTTGGCAACCGCAGTTTACTTATTTAGATGTTCCAGTATGATGCTGCCTTTTTAAAAATAATTAAAGAAAACAATCATCGTCATCATTTCAGACTTCACCATAGATTGCCACAAAAGTTGGTAGATACCACAGTTCGTAACCTTTCTCATTTCCCGCGGGTGCGTAAAGAGGGCTACAGATGTGTTCTGTGCCTACCTCTTACAAGAGATAGTAAACGTGACTGTGTGTATGTATATATAAAATGTCCGATTGAAAACGACGTGACAGGCAGTAATTAAGATGTGAGACGTCCGATGCGGTAACGAATACCAGGTGTATATCTAAGGGTGGCGATTCCGACAAATCCATTTTGAGAGAGGATGTCCAGCATTGGTCTTTTAACAGACTGATAATGATAATGTCCTTATTATCATTATCAGTTTGTGAATACTTCAGAAGAATACGCTGTCATATGGCATTTTACATACTATAACATATTACATACTTTACTGGTGGTAGGATTTCTATGCAGGAATCCGTCTAGGTTGGTACCACCCCAGTGCCAGTTATTCTGCCGTGAAGTAGTAGTGTGCAAACATTACTATTATTATTAGTTAGCGTAATCACTGGGCATATGAGACTTAAGAACTGGTGTCTCACGGTGACGAGCGTAGTGTAATGTCACTCAGAAATGTTCTGGGTGACACAGCATTTGTTATGTGCAGACGTTGCAATTACCATCAGGTGAACTTTGTGCTCGTTTCATCACTTTATACAATAAAAAATAAGAGAGTTTGTATGTTTGAACGTGATAATGTCTGGAAATTATAATGCGTTCTTGAAAATTATTTTTGCAATAGATATCTCGTTTATTGGTGAAGGTTCTAGACTTATTTTGTGCAAAGGCCTTAAGGGGCCAAACGCTGAGAACCTAACATTACCGAGAAGGGCCGAACTGTGAATGTTCGGGTCAGCAAGGTACCATGCTGTACGGCAAAATAAAGCGTAGTTAACGCGGGCGAAACTGCTACCACGCAGCTAAAAACTGGACGCAGCTAGTCGTCCAATAAAAGTAAACTGAAAAAGAATAGAAGCTTATCCGAATGTCACGGAATAACATTATCTAGAATGCGAGGGATAAATTTGACCGCTGGCAGCGTCCCTAATCCGTTTTAAATTGACATTTCAAGTGAAGACGCCTTACGAAGGAATTGGCGCGATAAAAAATGGCGATTTTCCCGCCAATTTAAGCACGAATGCGATGACATTTTTATTTGGGCTGTGGATAAAAATGAATTGTATTAATTAAATTAGAATTTCAGATTTGCAAGTTCACAGAGAAAGCTTTTACTTTACTTATTTTAAATGTGACACGTAATGTAAACAGATTATTATTACATGTGAGCTCTAAGTAAGTAAAACCGAGAGAATCAGAAAAACACGCTTGAACAGCAATGAGCTGATGATCCTGGTAAGCATACCAGGTCATAGTATTAATATTGTTTTGTCATCGGTACATAACACGTGTGCAAAATTTCAATTTATTCGGATGGTCTGGAAGTAGTTGAAAATTGAATTGGAAGTTTCCATTACATTCATTTATACAGATAAAAGTTATTGAAGCGTTGTCTTTTAAAAAGTTGGCAACCCTGCAGATAATGCGTCCAAGTGCACTAAAATTATGATATAATAAGGAAACAGAGTACACAATTTAATGATGAATAATCTATACAAATAAATAAAATTGAAGCGTCTGTTTGTAATAACAAAATAACAGTTTTTTACTCAACTTATGTAAGTGTATACGCTACTTATAAGACATAATCATTTAAAAAATATTTGCCTGTCTGTCTGTTTGTTCGGGCTAGTCTCCGAAACGGCTTGACCGATTTTGACGGGACTTTCACTGACAGATAGCTGATATTCAAGCTGGTAACATAGGCTACTTTAATTTTAAAAAAAATTAAGTGTTCCGTGCAAAAATTTAATATTCTAAAATCCGATTCTAATGGGGAAGGATATATGTACATCATCGATCGGAGTCTGCTTTTTTACGCGGGTTAAAACATCGGGGCATAGCTAGTTACTAATAAATTCCAAAAGAAAATAAAAACAAAATGGCCGAAAGACGTAAAACAAAATGGCTTCTATACTAGACAAATAAAGACGTCTATACATTAGGTGCGGGTAAATGAAATAAAATTGAGTATAATTCTCAGTCCCAACATGGCTCACGGAAAGCTTTCCGGTGTTTCTGGGTGACATAAAAACAAATGGCTTTTAGCGGGACCGCGGCTTAAAGAACTTTTTAGACGAATTGATCTACTTGCGTATATTTATGGGGTTCACGGTCCCAACTCGGGGACCGGGTGCCCGCTTACTTTCATAGTATGAAGGGCCCGGGTTCGTACCTGCTGCCGGCACTACTAGAACGTGGTAAGGAAAGCTGCGTACCTGAGAGAACACTAATATTTCGACGACATACTCGTATAAAGTTGGCAAACGCAGCAGCGTTGCGGGCTCCCAACCTCGAAGCCCTCATCATCATCATCATATTCCAGCCTATCCCCATGCTATATATAGGCACTGCTGAATATAGGCCTCCCCCATAGACTGCTACAAAAATTTGAAGCTTGGCAGGCCGGTTGGCAACCGCAGTTTGTTTATTCAGATGTTCCAAAAGACGCGGCTGCCCATCTCTTGTTTTTCATTTTCCCTCCGTCGACTTTTACGTCACCAAGAGATGAGGTGGTAATTTCTCTTAAGCCACCACACGGCGGACGTTTCTGTTACTATTAGTTAATATTTCAATCAATCAATCAATATATTCTTTATTGTACACCAAATACAGGAATAAGCAGAAATAAAAAAAAAATATTTATGGATTTATTAATAATTGTTTATATTCTAAGCAGTTATTTTACTCTAACTTTAATTCATGATTATTTACTTCTAACGTTGTTCTGCAACGGGTACTGAGTCGCACGTCCACTTTTTTTTTAAATGAGTTTTTAAGTGAAGTACATTCAAAATTAAAGGCACATTCATTTTGCAAGATAACAACGAGTGATATGGACTTTTGGCGCCAACACGAAAAGTGGCGATAGTTTTTTTTAATTGAATTTTGTAATTTCTCTACATATATTGAGTTTCGATGTTTAATGTTGATAGTTTATTATGCAGCAAGTGCTCGTGAAAGTGTACGATAATTGGAAAATTCAATTCAAGACCAAAATTGTATTTTTCGTTTTGACTCCATCAGTCCAGCAGATCTTCAGTAAAAGACAACTATCGTTTCACTGTCGTACTTGGATAATATGTTAATTGACACAGGAAAATAGTTTAAGACTAAGTAGATTAAATAATAACAACGAGTAATTTGAAAAATTGACAACTGCATCAAGATGGCGGATCGCTTTATGAATAAGAGAAATTCTTACATTTAAAAAAAGTGGCAAGAATGTGGCGGTTTTGTAACTATGTCCCATCACTTTGTTAAGACCCATTAGGCGTTCCCTGTTTAGATACCATTTTGACGTACCGTAAAGAATTCCCGCTTAAATCGAAATGCAAATGGACGACATCTACAGAATATTAAAATGTTTGACGCTTCCATAAATGTCGAATTCTAAACAGTAAAACTAAACATTTAAATAAAACGTATTTGGGTCCGATCCCCGGTGCCAGCACCTCTAAAATTGTTCTACTATTTCAAGTGCTGATTTACCACGTGCTAAGCGGTGAAGGTAAACATCGTGAGGAATCCTGCGTGTCCGAACAGAAATATTTCCAGGAGATGTGAAGTCCGCCAACCCGCATTCGAGCAACGTGGCGGACTATTCCCAGCTTCAAAACCCTCTCAGAAATGAGAGGAGGCCTGTGCTCAGCATTAGGACATTTATAGGCTGTTACTTTACTTTTTTTTAAGGATTTGATCGCGTATACTTTACTATTTGTAGCCCGTTTCGCGCCTTACAGTCTTAAAAATATAGCGATAAAATGCGTAAAATCTAGTTTTATTTAACTGTATAATAGTCGCGTGAATATAAAAAATCATTAAATAAAACTAAACGCTGACTCCTTACCGGAACTTGTCATGTATCGTGGATGCGTATCGCAGATATTGTCATATGCAATATACACCAACACCAAAAAACCATGCTTCGTTGCCCTAGGTAGGTACCACCGCAAGGCCAGTTATTCTGCCGTGTAGCAATAGTGTGCAAACATTACTGTGTTTCGGTTTGAAGAGCACTGAGAGCTAGCGTAATCACTGAGCATGATGTCTCAGGGTGACGGGCGCAGTGTGACACCACACGTCACGCATTTACAATCGGGTAAACTTTTCGCACGTGTCGCCACTTTATCAAGTATAAAAAAATCGCGTTTAGCTTCAACTGCGTTCATTTGATGTACTCGTATGATGAAATGGAAACTGTAGCATTGAACTCAGTTGAACGCCTATGCTTCGTTCAGTTTCAGCTGATCGCGTTTATCCACAACGGTCAAATTATTCCTTGGACTAAGAACTTGGGAAGTACCCAAACAACCTTAAGCAGAACATTGTAAATGTACCAAAAGACAACCCTATAGAGAAACTAACCCGCCTCGCTCCCGGATATAAAATGCCCTTCGTAAATTATCCACGAACGCCGTTCTCGCGCGTTTGTGTGTCGTGCCCCGGGACGGAAGGAGCCCGAGTTTTTATGAATAATTCCTTCGCAATATTCCCGTTAGGGCTCCCGGGGGATGAGCATCCGAAAATGGAGACTTTTCTGCAGAGCGATTCAATTTTAGCAATGTTTTTATTTATTCGCTGAAGACGGTAAAAGGCGTTAAATTTTTATTACTGTCTAGACGTATTTTTTAAAAAACTAACTGCGCCTCGCGGTTTAACCCGCGTAAAATAGCCGACCCCGATATACATATATACTATTTAATTTAATTTCAGAACCTGTCAATATTTATGTATGTATGTAAATAATATACATGTTTATATATATATATATGTATGTGTATGTGTATAGATATGTATCTATTTAGTTACTGTGGATTGATTGTTTCAGATTGTTGTTTTACTGTGCTCCCCTATATGTTCTCTGCTCAACCCTAAGGGAGACTAGTAGGGAATGCCTCTAGGCATTAAGTCCGCCTTTTTGTACACTTTTGTGCAAATAAAGTTTAAATAAATAAATAAATAAATACTCATACTTCCTTATTTGGTGGCCGTGTGGTAACGGCTTAAGAGAATCTACCACCCCATCTCATCCCGTGGGTGTCGGAAAGATCGGCAGAAGGAAAATTAAAACCAGAAGATGGGCAGCAGCAGCGTCCTGGAACATCTGAATAAATAAACTGCGGTTGCCAACCCGCCTGCCAAGCGTCGCATCTATGGCAAAATCCCCCAAAATGAGAGTTACAAACTTTTGTGGCAATCTATAGGGGAGGCCTATGTTCAGCAGTTGACCAGTGATAGGCTGAAGTGATGATGATGATGATAATGATTCGAATCTGATTTTGGGGTTTTTATTTTTTTGCGCGAAACTCTAAATATTTTTCTAAAATTAAAGTAGCCTGAGTTACCCGCTATAATATCAACTACCTGTCAGTGAAAGTACCGTCAAAATCGGTCCAGCCGTTTCGGAGATTAGCCGGAACAAACAGACAGACAGACAGACAGACAGACAGACAGACAGACAGACAGACAGACAAAAAAAATTAAAATTGTTTTCTTCTTATAGATACCGTATTCCGTATTACGTATTACTTTCATAAGAATTGAGTAAAAAGCTGTTATTTTGTAATTACAAACAGACACTTCAAGTTTAATTATTCGTATAGATCGAGCGCTGTGGATTGGCGATCAGCATGCCAATCACAGACGCGTGCGTTATAGATACAAATCCTGGCTGAAGTCGATATTTAAAAAAGTCACAGCCGTCACACCACTAAAATTATATTTATACCACGTGCCCAGCGGTGAAGGAAAACATCGTGAGTTTTAGGTATGTTGCCACGCGGTGCTGGAACAATGTTCCACCACCATTGCGGATTTTAGGAAACGCTCATACTTTCAAACTCAAATATGAAGAATTTGTACTAAAGATATCAAAAACATAACGCAAACCTTTTGCTAAACGCATTTTACCTACCTACATGTGCTCTAAATATACATACATACATACAGTCACGCCTCTTTCCCACAGGGGTAGGCAGAGACCACATCTTTCCACTTGCTACACATCCATAGCTTCTACTTTCATTAGCGTTTTCACACACGCTCGTCGGTTGCGGGTACTTTTAACGTGACCTTTCCTCAAAAGTTCACCGATCTGATTGTGATACTTACGCCTAGGTCGACCCTTACCGGCTTTTCCATTCACACTTGCCTCATAAATCTGTTTCGTCAATCTCCTTTCATTCATCCTCTCTACGTGTCCAAACTATCTAAGCATGCCTTTCTCTATCTTTTTCACTACATCTTCAACCACACCGCAAAGTTCTCTTATCACGCTGCTTCTCACTTTGTCAATCAGAGTTACTCCAGCTATACTTCTCAAACTTCTCATTTCCACAGCGTTAATCCTACTTTAATGCTTCTTTTGCCAGACCCAGCATTCACTACCATACATAAGTGTGGGGACCAGAACTCCCCTATGTACAGCCAGTCGTGCCTTTTTAGATACGTTCTGGCTACACATAAAGTCATGCAGAGCCCCATTCACTTGATCTTCTCTAAATATAATTATGTATTATATATATATACATATATATTTTCCAAATTTTTCAATCCATCCATTGAATGTGTCGGGCAAAACATTAATTATATTTCATCAGATATGTTTTAATTGATATTTATTGTTTTTTTTTTGGTTTAACCGTGCCAGTTATTCTGCCGTGAAGCAGTAGTGTGCAAACATTACTGTGTTTCGGTTTGAAGGCCATTGAGAGCTAGCGTAATCACTGGGCATATGAAACTTAGGAACTGATGTCTCAGGGTGATGGGGACAAATAATGTACGGCCTATATACAATTGTTTATAGCGGTCATAGTATAAAAATATAATTTAAGTGTCTGTTAGTAATAACAAGCTTAATAACAGCTTTTTACTCAATTCTTATGAAAGTATATACGGTACTTTAAGAAAAAACTATTTTTAAAAATAGTGTCTGTCTGTCTGTTTGTTCCGGCTAATCTCCTAAACGGCTTGACCTATTTTGAAGGGACTTTCACTGACAGATAGCTGATATTATAGCGGGTAACTTAGGCTACTATAATATTAGAAAAATATTTAGCCACAATTAAGTTAAATCCGAATCAATTAGGGAAGTATGTGTACATCATCGACAAAGCAAGTTTCTACATAAAATGCTTGAAAAATACACTCTTTTATAATTTATTTTTAAAGAAAAGGATCTCTTTTAAATAATATAGACGCGCATCGGTCCCCAAGATGGCGGCTTCCGGCTCTCTAATACATTTATGTAAGCGACGTGCATGCATGACGACGCATAATTTCAGCGAAAATTACGATAGTTATATATTAAAAATGTTGCTTTAAATGTAACTTTACACATAAAGGGCTTCAGTTAAGGAGCCGAGCATACATTTTATATTTCATAATGCGCGAGTTTGATTCCAGGTGCTGATTTACGAAGTGCCTCAGTGAGAGAAAACATAGAAAAAAATTAAATGTATTTCGATGACACGTTGAGACCGGGGGTAGGATTTCTATGCAGGAATCCGTCTAGGTACAACTCCAGGCGAGTTATTCTGACGTGAAGCAGTAGTGTGCAAACATTACTGTTTTTCGGTCTGAAGGGCACTGAGAGCTAGCGTAATCACTGGGCATATGAGACTTACAACTGATGTCTCAGGATGACGGGCGGAGAGTGTTTTTTTTATTTTTTTATTTTACAAAGTGACGAAACGAGCAAAGCGTTCCCCTGATAATGAGTGCAACGTCTACCCATAACAAATGCTGTGTCATCCAGATTATTTCTGTGTCACCACACTGCGTTCGTCACCCAGAGACATAACTTCTTAAGTCTCATAAGCACAGTGATTACGCTAGCTCACAGTGCCCTTCAGACCGAAACACAGTAATGTTTGCACACTACTGCTCCACGGCAGAATAACTGGCACTAGGGTGGTACCTACCTAGACGGATTCCTGCATAGGAATCCTACCACCAGTAAATGAAACACAAATGTTCTGGGTGACACAGCATTTGTTACGGGCAGTCGTTGCACTTACCATCAGGTGAACGTTTTGCTCGTTTTATCACTTTATCCAATAAAAGAAATCTGCCCTCATCTAAGTAGCGAGGCGATTTCATCCCGGCTTCGAATACGACCGGTCTTTTGATAGCAGAGGACATTTATCTAGCTAATACCCGCGACTTCGTCCGCGTGGATATAGGTTTTTTAAAAATCCCGAGGGAACTATTTTAATTTCCGGCATAAAAAGACGGCGCCGTCTCCAGGATGCAAGCTATCTCTGTGCCAAATTTCGTCAAGATCGGTTCAGCGGCTGTGACGTGAAAAGGTAACAAACAGACAGAGGGACAGAGAGAGTTACTTTCGCATTTATAATATTAGTATGGGTCACTTTACTGTAGAATATCGTGACTAGATGGACATACAAGACGTAAAAACTAGTAATAAACAGCCAGCTGTTGCCTCCTGGGTTTCGTTACTCGTCGACTTTCTTCAAACACAGTTTTTCGTTGAAGTCCATCAACACCGTGTAGTGAGTTTTTTATATACGCACGCTGAGAACCAGACATTACCGGGAAGGACCAAGCTGTGAATGGATAGGTCAGCGAGGTACTATGCCGAACTCCACAATCTTGTGAATTACTTTACGGGAATGAAATCGCGGGCTTTTTTTACATGGGGAAATGGGAAATGCCAAACGCATACCCCGCCTTCACGGGGGGAACGACGGGTTATGTCGGACTTTGCGTTTACGCCGCGGGTCTTGGGTTCGAATCCCAGTCGGTGGTGAAGGGATTTGTGCAAAAGCGCTAATATTCATTCGACCCAGAACACGTCTGCGTGTCATCATATTGCGCTCACCCTAAGATATCAATTGTTGAGTCCCAGACTCGCGGTGTCAGAATAACGGGCACTGCGGTGGCACACCATCGTCATCATCGTTTCAGCCTTAAACTAGTCCACTGCTGAACATAGGCCCATATCTCCCATAGATCGCCAAAAAACTTCGTAGCTCTCATTTTGGGGGGATTTTGACATAGTTACCGCGCTCGGTAGGCGGGTTGGCAACCGCGGTTTATTTCTTCAGATGTTTTTTTTTATAAAGTGACGGAACGAGCAAAACGTTCACCTGATGATAAGTGCAACGTCTGCCCATAACAAATGCCGTGTCACCCTGAACATTTCTGTGTCACCACACCGCGCTCGTCAACCAGAGACATTAGTTCTTAAGTCTCAATTGCCCAGTGATTACGCGAGCTCACAAATGCCTATCTCATTTTAGCTCTGTCGACTCTCACGACACCTACGGGATGAGATGGGGTGGTACGGAATCCTGCGTAGGAATCCTATTAAAAGGCTTGCTCGTCTCGTTAATTAATGACATAAAAGAAATGGAAAGAATGGAATATTAATAGTGAAAAAGAATCAAAATGAGCCTCGACAGCTACGCCTGTACTTAGGTACAAGCCTTACAAGCCTAAGCTTGAACGCAGTTTCCGTGCTAGCGAAGCCGCGGGCGTACTCTATTGCAACACTAAAGACGCTCTGAAAGACGTCTCCTTTGTGAGTAACCCGGCCGTTGTGACGGTGCGCTGATAAAAGATGGATTGTGCAGTGGGGGCCAAAAAAACCTGCTCAACGTCTCTTATATTTAATTTTCGCATTTGAAACTGAAATCCAAAATGAAAGTACGAGTATAAAAGGGACGCGTAGTGGTCAGAGCAACTGCTACACCGCGTGTCCCCGGTTCTAATCCCAGCCGGAAACAAAATTTGTGCACAAAGAGCAAATTGTCGGTTTTCGGGTCTGGTTGTGTTGTGATCTTCTCCGTGTTTTTGACACTGCACCCTAGTCCACCTTACATCGGGCGCGGATAGGTTGGGACGAGTGAGTTCTCCAGTATCTCCTCTGCAGTTAATAACTCCCGACAACATTCGGTAGTTGTCCAGGAGGACATCATCATCGTAAATTAAACCTAACTCTTTTTACATAGAGAAATTAAACAAAAATACCTGAGTACCGTACGAATGAAATAAAATTCCCACATGTGAATTTTGCATAGGAAAATCATTTATATATTGATAGTGAACGCCCAATAATGGAAATCCGACCGTAAGTCATTAAATTTTTTTATTGAATTTAATGTATTTGTAACACATACTATACCTATATAAATTTTAGCTTTCTTCACGCCTTCTCCATATCATATAATCTAACACTTCTCCGTGCGCGATATGTTTAAAGAGGGGTACTAAGTTTTCTTTTCTCGAATTAGTAAATTCAAATTCAGATTTTATATATTTGCAAAAACATTTGTTACTGTCCCGATAAGAAAACCAAATGTTCGATTATTTTTACCTTCCGTCTCGAAATTTGACACACTGGAGCTGGCTACACTAGTACCACCGAAAGGCTAGTTATTCTGCCGTGAAGCAGCAGCATATAAAGTAGTAAGTAAAAGCAAAGATATCATCATCATCATCATTTCAGCCTATCACTAGTCCACTGCTGAACATAAGCCTCCCCCACAGATTTTTTTTTTTAAAAACGAAGCCCCACAGTAGGATTTCTCCTGTGTCGTGGGTGCATTTTACAGACATAAATTCCACATGCACAAACACCCAGACCCGGAACAACTATTTGTAGACCATACAAATATTTGTCCCGTGCGGGAATCGAACCCGCCACCCGCGGCGCTGAAGCCAAGGGCTTAGCCACTGCGCCAACCGAGCTGACAAACATTGCCATAAAAGTTTGTATCTCTCATTTTGGTAGGATTATGCCATAGTTGCCACGCTTGGCAGGCGGGTTGGCAACTGTAGTTTATTTATTCAGATGTTCTAGGAAGATGCTGCTGTCCATATACAGGTTTTTATTTTCCCTCTGCCGACTTTTACGACACCCACGGGCTGAGATGGGGTGGTAGATTCTCTTAGGCTGCTACCACACGGCTAATTAAGAATATATTATATCCTAATTAACAAAACCATACCGCTGGTAAGTGATTTAATAGAATTAAGCATTATTAACACTAATTGCGAAGGTTCTTAGAAATGTTACCGATTGTACTGCGATGTGAAATTTCCCGCCATTACAATAAACCACAGAATAAATAAAAACCCATTGTTTTAAATAAGTAGTTATTAGCGTATAGTGCTAACGGATTTTTAATTCATTACCCATTGACAAAAAAATGCACAATTATTTGTGCCATTAAGTGTAAATTTAGTATGGAGCTCGTCCTATAAAAGGCTATACACGAACCCATAGAATTGCAATCAATTAACAAATACATTATACGTGCGCATTTATTCGTGCCATCAAGTGTAAACTCTCGAGGATGGAGCCGCTTCTGCGGTTCACTCATGCGTCGTGCCGGCGCTTTCCGCGGCGCTAATGCACCTCGAACGCTGTGGGAATTTTGCATCGGGGAAAAGGGAATTATCAAGCTGGTAACACTCACGGTCGGAACGGTTTCCATTTTGAATTTCTAGTACAATTTAAAATGAATCGAAATATGTATTTCTTTGCGGATGTTTAAATTTAACAATTTGGTGATTTGTCTGTGACGTTATTTATTTATTTATTTATTTATTTATTTATTTATTTATTCTTTATTGACCCATTAAAAAGGAACAAAAGGCGGACTTAATGCTAAAAGTATTCTCTGCCAGTCAACCTTAGGGCAGTGAGTAAACAGCGATTGCGGTTATTAAAATAAATATAATATTATTAACTAAATAAACGAATATACACATACATATACATAGATAAACATACCTAAATACTATATGACAATATACGAATACATACTACTAATACAATATAAATAATACATATTATTCTAAACAAGGATACTATATACTAATGATGATGATGATGGTCATTGTTAGGACAAGATTTATAATAGGAAATATGAGCAAAGATTTTCTTTTTGAATGCGTATTTGCTGGAGGGTTGTCTTAGATTTTCAGGCAGCGCATTCCATAGTCGGGCGGCTTGGACAGCGAACGATGATGAAGAGAAACCAGAGTGGTGAAGTGGAATAGACAGAGTAAAAGTCTCTGAAGAACGAAGTGAAATTTGCGTTTAAGATAATCAGGGTAGTTGTTATCAAATAAAACAGAGAAAACTGTAGAAAGTATCCTGAAATGTCTTCGTTGACGAATAGGAAGCCAATTGAGCTGAGAGCGGAAAGAGGAAACATGATCAAACTTGCGAAGGCAAAAGATGAAACGGATGCAGTTATTGACGAGACGATCCAGCTTGTCCAAAAGATCCTCATTAATAGCAAGATAACACACATCAGCATAATCAATTATGGGAAAAATAAGTGATTGCACCAGAGTTACCTTTACCTTGATTAGAAGAAAGTTTCTAAGGCGATTCAGAGCACTCAGCTTACCAATCACTGAACCACTGATTTTTTGAATTTGGGTAGACCAACATAACGTTGAGTCAAAGTATACACCCAGATTCTTAACATGATCGGAAAACGGTATGATAGAACCCGCAAACGAGACAGGTGATACATTCATAACATCTAGTTTGGCTAATTGCCGAACACTACCAATTACTATAGCTTGACATTTACGAGGGTTAACTTGAATGCCAAATTTACAAGCCCAGTTATTCAAATTAGTCAAATCATAATTAAGCCTGTCTACAGCACTGTTTATAGTGACGACGTCTGCCTGAGTGTAGATCTGCAAATCATCGGCATAGAAATGGTAAGAGCAGTTGAGCTGAGACGAAAGAAAGTTAATAAAAATGGAGAACATGAGAGGAGATAATATTCCACCTTGCGGAACGCCAGACAAGAGTTGACACCAGTCAGATGTATTATTTCCGCAACGAACGGCTTGCTGACGCTCACAAAGGTAAGAAGAAAACCAATCTAAAGCAGTGGGAGAAAATTTAAGATAATGAAGCATTGCAAGAAGGATATCGTGGTCAACCATGTTAAATGCATTAGTGAAATCGATTAGTACAAGTACTGTGACCTTTTTAACCTCCATGCCCTCTCGAATGTCTTCAGTAACTTTAAGAAGAGCAGTGGTAGTGCTGTGTCCAGGTCGAAAACCTGATTGAAACTGAGACAGTAAGTTATTTTTGTAAATATAACGAGACACTTGTTGGTGAACAACAGATTCGAGAAGTTTTGATAAGAAGGGTAAGATAGAGATTGGTCTGTAGTTGTTGAGCTCTGAGGGGTTCGTAGATTTAGGAAGAGCGATTATATAGGCTTTACGCCACGAAGATGGAAAAGCCCCTGACGACAGAGAGAAATTGATTATGTGAGTTATAACTGGGAGAAAGTGTTCTAGAACTGAAGAAATCATAGTACGACTCACATCATCACATCCCACTGCTTTAGATTTAATAGACATAAAGGTTTTACGCATGTCGTCAACGGATACTAGAGAAAAAGGAAAGGGTTCATGTTGAGGTTTGGCCAAGGAAGTAATTTCTGAAATCGTTTGAATCTTAATAGCAGGAGAAATAATAGTACTGGCTGAAAAATGAGAGTTTAAATCGTTATTGATGCAAATAAAAAAAATTTAATGTATAAATAATGTTGAATGTCCAAATGTTTTTGGTTATGGGTATATTTATTTACAAAGACTTTTTACTTTATTTACTAGCTGTGCCCTGCGGTTTCACCCGCGTAAAAAAGACGACCCCGATCGATGATATACATATATTCTTTCCTATTTGAATCGGATTTTGGGGTAATTTTTTTGCGCGGAACCCTAATTATTTATTGAAAATTAAAGTAGCTTTAGTTACCCGCTTTAATATCAACTACGAGTATCTGTCAGTGAAAGTCCGGTCAAAATCGGTCGAGCCGTTTCAGAGATTAGTCGGAACCGACAGACAAAAATTTTAAAAATTGTTTTTTTCTTAAAAGTACCGTGTATACTTTCATAAGCATTGAGTGGAAAGCTGTTATTTTGTTATTACAAACAGACACTTCTAACTGGCCTTGTTGCGGTACCTAATTAGAAATCCTACTGCCAGTAAAATCTGATGATCCTGGTGAGAATTCCAGGCCATAGTCTTGTCATCGGTCCTTAACACGTGTGTGCGAAATTTCAAATTATTGGTACGTCTGGAAGTGGGTGAAAATAGAATTGGAAGAATCCATTACGTTCATACATAGTTACACACATACGTACAGGTCAAGCCAATAAAGTCGTGTTAAAAATAGTGTGAAACGGCTTAGTATTGTACTATAGGCGTTAGCTTGAAATTACGTAAAGACAAGAACATTTTTTTAAGACAATAAACCAAACTGAACGTCGCTTTATTTTAATTGAAATTATAATAAAAAAAATCCTCCAAATATAAGACTTTTCCAAAAATTTTCTTTCATACATTCCTAACAATTACGGACACAATAAAAAAATCAACCAAATCGGTATATCGTTCTCAAGTGATGCTTTTTCTTCTAGCTTTTATATCTAAAGTCACTTCTTTATGGTTTCTCGCTAGGAATGTTTTTGTGCAAGAGATTATTTTCTCTACTATGCCACGACTGAGAGGTGAACTCAATCTCTGTTCAGACAGAAGCCACCAGGATTTCTTTTATATTACTTCGTACTTTATTCTAACGCTAGCCATGCCACGTGGTTTCACTCGAGTAAAAAAGCCGACCCCGATCGATGATATACACATATACTTCCCTGTTTGAATCGGATTTTGGGTTTTTAATTTTTTTTGCGCGAATCATTTATTATTTTTCTAGAATCTAAATAGTCTAAGTTACCCGCTATTATATCAGCTATATTTCAGTGAAAGTTTCGTCAAAATAGGTTGAGTCGTTGGAGATTATCCAGAACAAACAGACAGACAGACAGACAGACAGACAATTTTTAAAAAGTACCGTATATACTTTCATAAGCATCGAGTAAAAAGCTGTTATATGGTTATTACAAACAAACACTTAAATTTTATTCATTTGTATAGATAAATACTTTGACATCAATGTAATAAGTACTTAGGTATTGGGCCCTTTACAGGGTTAAATAGAGCATTAGATAATAAAAAACTGTCGGTATATCCGTCGTGTTGTTCACATGGGCATATATCATAGCTGTCAGCGTGTAGGTGCCGCGGACGGCCAAGATTCGGCGCACGAGTTCGCTAGTGATGTCCGATGAGGGTATCGATAAAACTGTCGATGGGCTTTAAGTTTAAATAGCAAGATTCTGCTTGTGGGAACGGAATGGAGAATAAGATTTTTTTTGACTGGTACCAAAATGGCGGCGATGTGGTTCGCCATCCTTCGCGTCTGGTTATTCACGGGGGCGAAAATAGGATTAAATGTGTGACCTCTGCTTACCCCTTATACGGGAAAAAGGCGTGACTTTTGTCAATACATTTTCATAATACCTGTGCCCCACAGTTTGTTCAATCCTTCTCGGTAATTTTACTAGTCCACTGCTGAACATAGGCCTCCATACATTGCCACAAAAGTTAGTAGCTCTTACTTTGGAGGGGATTTTGCCATAGTTGCCAAGCTTTGCAGGCAGGTTCGCAACTGCAGTTTATTTATTCTAATGTTCCAGGAAGATGCTGTTGCCCATCTCCTGGTTATCAATTTTCCTCTAGCGACTTCTTTTGACCCACGGGATGAGATGGGGTGGTAGATTCTCTTAAGGCGCCTCCACACGGCAAGATTTCCTGAGATTAACGCGTTCAAACTACAGAGTTTGAACCAGCAGCTTTATTAAAGTAGTAAGATAATATATAGCGTATAGGGCTAGCGGGTATATACTCGTATAACGCGCTTTTATCTATAGATCTGAACCTAACAGATGACGTCACTACAAGCACTCAAGCTACACTGGTTCGCAAAGAAATGCCTCTGCTCTGGGAAGAACCAGTAAGAAACCCAGCGGGATTATTTTTTAGTCATTTGAAATATACAAATACAGCAATTTTATAAAGATGTAGAGCTTGGCAGCGATTACCTCATTCCCAGGGGTTATCATCATCCATGTATTCCTTAATATTAGAATAACCTTTCTTAAAAATTCTTTGTTGTCATTCACTGCCGTAATTCCTTTTACACTTATACCCTTTTATCCCCGACAAAAAGAACACTATACGTCGCTTCAATTCGAAGCAATATAAACGTGTATCGACATAAAAATACCGCTTACAAGCAGGAAGTCCAACAAAGCGGAGTCGCATTCAATTTTATCGACAATAAATAAAAGCGGCTAAGCCCCTCACTACGCGGCCGGACACGTAGTACGTTTTCCGACGCATTGTAGATCGGTTAATCTCATTACTTGGACGCGGTGTCTCGTATCCGGCGTGATGTAGGGACACCTTATTAGACCTCGTTTGTCTGCATGGTTTAGTCGGCGTAGAGGTGGTATGCGCAATCAACTTCCTTCCGAGGGTTGTCTATCAGGCGTCGATATAGATTGCAATGTAAATTATGAAAAAAAAGGCTAATGTGCAGTTTCCACGAAAACTGAACTTCAACAGAATGAGACGAATGTAGGGTTTATTTATTGTAATATTGTTATCGAGTTTAAAAAATATTTTACATTTCATCCTACACACATATTAAATCCCAAGAAGAAAAACAGTTCTCATAGGAAATAACAATCCGATCTCCAGAATTAATTGGAATAATTTACCACCTCTTTCCATAGATGGCGTTGTAATACCCTGCAGTACTGTGAAAGACTTGGGATTACATATTGATTAGACTTTTTGGGTATTGTGCATTTTAAAGTGTCCAGCAGACAGATGTTTGCAACAGCATCAGCTTTACGCCGTTTGCGCAATTCTCTGCCTATCCCCACTACTGTTTTACTAGCGCAGTCCCTGTTACTTCCTATTCTTGGCAATGCCGATGCACTCTAATATTACCGAGGAACAGTTGTACAAACTTGAGCGTCTTCGCTATAAGGTTTTTTTTTGTTTTTTGTTGTATAAAGTGACGAAACGAGCAAAACGTTCACCTGATGGTAAGTGCAACGTCCGCCCACAATAAATGCTGTGACACCCAGAATTCCTCTGTGTGACACCACACTGCGCCCGTCACCCTGAGACATCAGTTCTTAAGTCTCAAATGCCCAGTGATTACGCTAGCTCACAGTGACCTTTTTATGTAAGAGGGGGGCAAACGAGCATGCGGCTCACCTGATGGTAAGTGATCACCGCCGCCCATGAACATCTACAATACCAGAGGAATAGCAGAAATACAAAAAAAAATACCTTCAAACCGAAACACAGTAATGCTTGCACACTACTGCTTCACGGCAGAATAACCGGCCCTGGGGTGGTACCTACCTAGACGGATTCCTGCATAGGAATCCCACAACCAGTAAGTTGGTATTCGGCCTTCGCAAATACGACCACGTTTCCGAGTTACGCACTAAGCTCAAGTGGCTTCCAATAAGACTTCGTCGGAACACTCAGATTCTTTCTCTACTGTACTGTGTACTATTTGATACGAAAACATCTATCTATCGCAAAGAAAAGTTTGAGTTTTTGGCCGCAGATATAAAAACACTCAAGGCTGGCTGATACTCGTATCTTATTTTACGTATGCCCCCGCTCATAACTCAAAACTATTTCACTCCTCATTCGGTGTGAGAGCTGTAGTGCTTTAGAATTCGCTACTGTTGCATGCCAGAAAGGCTCAAAGTATTGAGCCCTTTAAAAACAAACCAAGTGTTTTAACTTAGATCATTGTTTTATGCAATATATTTTGTAATGTTTTTACGTGGTTTTCTTCTTAAATATATAATTTATATTTATATATTTCTATATATTTTTTGGATTTCATTTCTTATTTTATGTACTACTAGCGATCCGCCCCGGCTTCGCACGGCTAGATAGATATTAGAAAGGTAAATTAGTACTTTTTTTGGACAAATAGAACAACAACAATTCCTTACACTAAAATTTGTATTGTAGCGACTATTCTCATCGGCGTTATTTTACCAAAATAATGTATTATTAAAGGGAACATAACTATGAAACATACAATATTTGATGTCGTGGTAGCAAAATAAAACGACCGCTCTCGACCGCTGCGCAAAGGGAGCCGCGCACTTCGATGATGCCCAAGTCGAATGAAACCGGGCGGCGGCGCGACGTTCGAGAGACACTGCGGCCGCTGTAATTTTTTAGGATCGTTTCAAAGTTTAAAATTAAAAAAAATATATTATTAAAATTACAAACCTCTATTCATTTGTTTCTAATTTACAAAAAATAATATAAAATAATAATAATATGTAGTTCGAAGTTAGAGAACAGCTCGCGTTCGTAGGTGAGCGAAGAGCTGTTCGCTCACACCGCGGCATTTTTCTTACTTTTAGCATTTTTATTTTATTTTTATATCGTAACATCTAAACGATAGGTCCGATTCGAATAATTTAAACAGGACTTTACATGTACATAATCAACCTTGACTATGAAACTATTTTGTAGGATAATGATTAATCATAAAATTATCATCTTCCGATTCTGACACACGGGTAGAATCGAAAGATGATGTTAATAGACTAATTTGAACAAAAACCGGTTATAGTGACTTAACTATAATAGTTAGACATATAGCCTCGCGGACTTTTTTGTGAGTAATGATGAGTACTATGAAAATGTAGTACATTATTTTCTATAACATTAATAGTTTTTGCAGCGCACGCTAAATAAGGACTTGTATCAGTAAATTTTTGATACCTTGAGTTGCATCATGGCAATTTTCGTTGGAATCTCGTTTTTTTTTTTAAATTAAATATAACTCATGTTAGTCGGTGATAATGTAGTTGTATATAGGTGAAAGAATTTTTAAAATCGGTTTCAGTAGTTTTTGAGTTAAATCACAACAAATACAACCAAACATACAAAAAAATTTTCCTCTTTATAATATTAGTTTAGATATATATGCTTTTTTTTCTTCTATTTACTTAACATCTCGTGTGCCCGCCATCTTTTTTCTGTTTTTAATTAAATCTCCTTTATCGAAGGTTTGCCTGGAAGAGATCGCTGTTTGGCGATAAGGCCGACTGTTGTACAAATTTCGTCGTCGTCGTCGTTTCAGCCTATCAATAGTCCACTGCTGAACATAGGCCTCCCCCATAGATTGCTACAAAAGATTGTAGCTCTCGTTTTGGGGGGATTTTGCCATAGTTGCCACGCTTAGCAGACGGGTTGGCAACCGCAGTTTATTTATTCAGATGTTCCAGCAAGATGCTGCTGCCCATCTCCTGGTTTTCATTTTCCCTCTGTCGACTTTTACGACACCCACGGTATGAGTTGGGGTGGTAGATTCTCTTAGGCCGCTACCACACGGCAACAAATTTAGTTACTATTTTAAACTATTTTTAAATAATTTATTAAATAAAAATAAATAAAAATACATATTATACGGACTCCACGTTTTCAATTTCAACAAATGCAACGACTGGCTTACGATAACTAAAGTATGAAATAAATGCTTTGGCATGGATTTGATCAAGATTTCTTTGAAATACAGCCGTGATAGCTCAGGGGCTAGCTCCTCGCTTTAAATTTCACAGTACGCGAGTAACCTGGTTTCGATTCCCGATGCCGGCACCACTGAAATTGTTAATTGCAATTTTAATTGCTGATTGACCACGTGCTCGGCGGTGAAAGAAAACCTGCATATCTGAGAAATAAAAAATATTTCGAAGACATGTGAAGTCCGCCAACCCGCATTGGAGCAGCGTGGCGGATTCTTCCTAGCTTCAAAACCCTCTGAGAAATGAGATGAGGCCTGTGCTCAGCAGTGGGACATTAATAGGCTGAAACTTTACTTTTAACTTTTTTTACAGCGTCAATTATTGTCTTTGATCTTGTTGTCGAGCTACCGAGAGAAAAATCTACGATGAAATCGAAGATTTCGACGAATTCGAAATTATAAATATAAAAGGAAACACTATACTGTATTCTATCTAATTCTCTCGCAGGCTAAATCCTGTAGATGTATATGTTTGTCTCCTTTTAGTGTCGCTTTTACGTTTCATCGAGTTACAAATCAACAATGTTCATCTTATCACATCATTTAGCCCATCACAAGTCCACTGCTGAACATAGCCCTCCCACATAGAACGCCCCACATAGACTGCCACCAAATACGGTTCTGAGCCAAATGCATACATCGACTTCCCGCAGAAAGTCGTTTGCCGGTACCAGTTGCAATGTCGGTGAGGCTAGTGAAATGCCGCAATATAACAAACAAACATACATTTTTTCCCGATGTAAGGGGAGGGCAAAACCACGCGCGTAGCACAATTTTCACCTCCTCGGGAACCGAGACATGACGGGCGAGCCATATCGCTGCCATCATAGTACGTGTCTAAAAACTCTTACGCCCCTTGCGTTTCCACTGGCAGTAGAACGACTGCATGATATATGGTATTATTCTGTATTAATAAAGGCGGTCCGTACCAAAACTTAGTCGCCTCTTACGACACCTCGGTAGGAAATAGATAGAGTAATTCTACTTACGTGATTTAGTTTCTTTTTCTTAGTTTTTATAAAACTAAAGCGAGTATACCATGCGCCCGAAGAACCTTAGCTGAGCTATCGCTTTAAATTTTGTGGTAGTTTTGAAAACCATATCAATACATACATACATAAGGGGTAGTCAGGGACTGGGCACTCACTGCAAAAACAGATGACTGCCACAATCCACGTTTCACCAAAACAATATAATGCACTTGGTGTGATAGGTGGTGAGCCCATCGCCGCCATGCGCTGTTGGGTGCACAGTGCAGTTTAGTTCCTATCAATAGGGCTTTCGTATTACAAAAACGGGCGATTAGAACTACCGTAGGGGGGGGGGGGGGCCTCTGCGGGAAACCTGCAAGGTCATTTTAAACGATTGGGTGCCAAGCAAGGGCGTCGCCAAGAGAGAGCAGGAAGGGGCAGCTGCCCTCCCCTAGAGACTCGATTTGTTTACAAATGGCAAGACAATTTACAACGGAATCCGGTAATTGTTGCTACGATCGATGGTGGTAGTAAACCGTCTAGGTAGGTACCACCCCAGGGCCAGTTATTCTGCCGTGAAGCAGTAGTGTGCAAACATTACTGTGTTTCGGTTTGAACTGTGAGCTAGCGTAATCACTGGGCATATGAGACTTAAGAACCTATGTCTCAGGGTGACGGGCGCGGTGCGGTGTCACACAGAAATGTTCTGGGTGACACAGCATTTGTTATGGGTATATATATACGTTGCACTTATCATCAGGTGAACGTTTTGCTCGTTTCGTCACTTTATCGAATAAAAAAAATCGGCGCCACCTGACCCATTGTCTGGCGACGCTCTTGGTGCCTAGACCGTAGTTAAGCACACGCACAAGTTTGAAACGGAGGAGGTAGACAAGTAAGATAGTAGACTAAAGTCAAAAAATAAATACAATAAATATCTCCTTTTGCCTTAAACTTAATTGCAAAACTTCAAGGTAAATGTCTAACCAAGTACCTACTAACATGAGATGTATAGATCATCATTGTTTTTTACTTGTAATAGTGACGAGACGACCAAAACGTTCACCTGATGGTAAGCGCAATGTCTGCCCACAACAGATGCTGTGTTACTCAGAATATTTTCTATGAAGCACCACACTGCGCCCGTCACCTTGAGTCATCAGTTCTTCAGTCTCATATGCCCAGTCATTACGCTAACCCTCAGTGCCCTTCAAACCGAAACACAGTAATGTTTGCACACCACTGCTTCACGGCAGAATAACTGGCCCTGGGGTGGTACCTACCTAGACGGACTCCTGCATAGGAATCCCACCACCCTATTACTAGTCCACTGCTGAACATATTCCACGGAATAGTTTGCCACAAAAGTCTGTAGCACTCATTTGGAGGGGATTTTGCCATGGTTACCTCGCTTAGCAGGCGGGTTGGCAACCGCAGTCTATTTAAGATGTTCGAGGAAGGTGTTGCTACCAATCTTCTGGTTTTAATGTTCCCTATGTCGACTTTTACGATGCCCACGGAATGAGATGGGGTAGTAGAATCCTTTGAGTCGCCACCACACGACAGATGTATAGATAGTTACAGTTCATTCAGTAAGAGATACAGAGAAAGAATTTCTCTTTAATGGCTGCTTTTATTTCGTTAATGGAATTTCATGTGTAAAGTAAAAAGTAAGTTGCAGCCTATAAATGTCCCACTGCTGAGCACAAGCCTCCTCTCATTTCTGAGAGGGTTTTTTGGAGCTGGGAAGAATCCCGCCACGCTGCTCCAATGCGGGTTGGCGGACTGCACATGTCTCCGAAATATTTTTAATTTCTCAGACATGCAGGTTTCCTCACGATGTTTTCCTTCACCGCCCAGCACGTGGTAGATCAGCACTTAAAATTGCATTTAACAATTTTAGTGGTGCCGGCACCGGGAACCGAACCCAGGTCACTCGCGTACTATGAAATTTAAAGCGAGCGCCTAGCCCCTGAGCTACCACGGCGCCCACGGTATGTGTAAGGAAGACAAAATAATTCTTTAACTTTATTGTGTACTAGCCGCATAAAAAAGCCGACCCGATCGATGGTATAAATATATAAGGACTTCCCTATTTGAATCGGATTTTGGGGTTTAAATTTTGTTGCGCGGAACCCAAATTATTTTTCTTAAATTAAAGTAGCCTAAATTACCCGCTATAATATCACCTATCTGTCAGTGAGTCTTGTCAAAATCGGTCCGGCCGTTTCGGAGATTAGCCGGAACAGACAGACAGACAACCATTTTAAAAATTGTTTTTTCTTATAAGTATCGTATATACTATTATAAGCATTGAGTAAAAAGCTGTTTAGTTAATAGAATCAGGCGTTACTTTGCGGAAATCCATTATAATGAAGAAAAGTAAGTTACTTTGCTAAGATCCGCATGCAAAATATAAAAATGGTGTATATTACCTAGTTTTTTGAAGTGCACCACCCGCCCTCCCTCAGTAGCGTGCACAAGCAAACTAACACCGCCACCAGGTACCCTCCACCAACCACTACAATACCACCACCAGATAATATACACCACCGAAGCCGAGAACACGACACGTGTTTCGCCCCAAAACGAGGCATTATCAAGCGTAATAGACTCTACGACAGACGGCCGCCGAGTACTCGGCTTCGGTGGTGTATATTATCTGGTGGTGGTATTGTAGTGGTTGGTGGAGGGTACCTGGTGGCGGTGTTAGTTTGCTTGTGCACGCTACTGAGGGAGGGCGGGTGGTGCACTTCAAAAAACTAGGTAATATACACCATTTTTATATTTTGCATGCGGATCTTAGCAAAGTAACTTACTTTTCTTCATTAAAAAGCTGTTATTTTGTTATTAGAAACAGACACTTCAACCTGCTTTACATTTTTTTTGACAATTATAAGTCGGATTATTCAGTTTTAGATTGTATAAATTAGGAAAATAATATATTTTAGTTGGGTAAATATTCAATTTCAGACACAGTTCATGGAATTTTTAATAAAAATAAATAATAATAATAATTACTCTGCTGGACTGTCGCAATATAATGGTTTTAAAAATACGACGTTGCCGCCAATTCCCGGGTTTTTTTTTTAATTTATTAGTCACGTAATCCAAGGATTGATTGGCCGATAGATTCTTTATGCCGCTTACATAATACCCCTGACTAAGATATTTAACTTTTTTGAAGTGCAAGGTGCACTTTGGGGAAAATTTCGATGTAGGATTTGATTGCCATGTTTCTGTTATTCTGAATTAATATTTGACGATTAAGTAATATTTGCCTATATACTGCAGCAGTTATTTTACAGTGAGTGAAATTTTAGTTAGTTCATGATTTTTTTTAATCTATGTCAGTTTCACATAAGTCACGTGTAAATGCATGCGCTATTTTATTTCTCGACACTAGTAATAAAGAAAGTAAAACTTAAAAAATGCTCAAAAATTTTCCATTGCAGAGCACACATTTTTGGAGGGTTTTGAACCTGGAAAAAGTCACCTGCTCCATCCACTCTGGTTAATGGGACTTCATAGATCGTCGAAATATTTTATTACCTCTCGGACAAGCAGGTTACCTCACGATGTTTTCTTTCAACGCCGAGTGGTACCGGGAATCGAACCCAGGTTACTTACGTACTACGGGAATTTTAGGTTAGTCCGCGGGCCCCTAAGCTGACTGACTTTCACTTTCTTAACGTAGAACAATTTAGAAGGGTAAATAATATTAAAACGTTATATCTAGCGTAGATACATAGCATGTTACAGTGTTGTCACATAAAAAGCACTGGCTCAGCGTTACCAGGGTAAATAATTAGCGTATAACGGGGTTACCTGACACCATGGAAAGCCCGTTAAATAGGGGAAACGGGGTGTAATAGACGAAGGAGGGTAACGAATGTTAGATGAATTTGTTTAACACGTAACAAAAGTTTTGTGGATAGAAATTATAAATAATATTTCATATATATAGAAAAAAAATATTGCGGCATGTCTATTAAAATTTAAAAAAAACGCGTTCTATTTACGCGTCTATGCGTCAAATTTGAAACAATCAAAATTACATTAATCGTATATACTTTCCCTAAAATTGTGTATTGAAATATCAGAAAATAATTATTTTTTAATTTTTATCCACAATATTAACAATTTCATGATTACAGTCTTGGAGACAACTAGGTTATGTCGGCCTAAGGAAGGTTTGAAAGAGAAGAACCCGCTGCGGCATTAGAAGCAGTCTGGGGGTTGTTCAGGGTTGAAATGCCAAGCTTTGGGGTAATATTGAGACTCAAGCACCAGGTACCGACGATGGAAAGTGATCGAATTATATAACCTCGCTCAGAACTAATATTTTTTATTTTTATTTGTATTTAAAGACATAATATTTTTTATAAAGAGTTGGTTTATTTTATTGCATAATTATTTTTGTAAAATCAGATTTTTCTACCTAAGAAATTCAAATTTCGTTTTTTAAATGTCATTATTACCGTAATGAGGTTCCTCCGGCGGCAAAAAAACAGGTGAAAGAATCACCGCTGATGTCTGTTTCAAGTTTTATCTTTCTTGATATTAGACAGATATTATTTTATTGACTTTTCTTGAGTAAATGTCTATCTGCATTAACTAATTATACTGACCATAAAGGCCATTTTTGTTAATAGTTCTGTGTATCTGTTAGTTTGTGATCTGTGCTAGCTTTTTTATTCTTAAAATTTTGGCGCTAAGTCGAAAAGTGATAGTTGAGTTTTTTATTGAATTATATCATTCCGAGTATATTTAGAGTTTTGATATTTAGTATATATGTGTATACTGCATCAAGTGCTCGTGAAAATATACAGTGATTAGAAAATCAATTTAAAAACGAAATCGTGCTTTTCTGTTTGTTTACATCAGTCCAAAACAAATTTTACCGTCGAAGTTCTCATAAACTTAGAAGTTTAGCTACTAAAAGATTGAACTTCTCTTCTTTGCTCCTTTGACACTGGCAACAAGTTTATGACTGTTACCATAAATAAATATAAACTTTAGGCGGCAACTCGAAAAGTGACGGTTGGACTTGTGGCGCCAACTCGAAAAGTGGCGGTAATGTTTTTATTGAATTTTGTAATTTCTGTATATGTTTTGAGTTTTGATGTTTAATATTATCTATTATATAGTAAGTGCTCGTGAAAGTGTACAGTGTTTGAAAACGTCAATTCAAAACCGAATTATACTTTTCGTTTTGTCTCCAACAGTTCAGCAATTTTTTTTTTTATTGGAAAACAATAGTTGACTTATATAGAAGATTTTCGGACCGAGGCATCACAAAAGGCATCACCTCCGATCTTGATTTTTTTTTATTGCATAAAGTGATGAAACGAGCAAAACCATTATGTTGTACCGAGGTGTAAATGGTTTAGATACATAGAAATCTTGAAGCAGAAAGAATTCAAAATTACGATCGAAAGTAGAATGTTCACTTTTACTGAAGATTTTACTGGTGGTAGGATTCCTATGCAGGAGTCCGTCTAGGTAGCTACCACCACAGGGTCAGATATTCTGCCGTGAAGCAGTAGGGTTCAAACATTACTGTGTTTCGGTTTGAAGGGCACTGTGAGCTAGCGTAATCACTGGCCATATGAGACTTAAGAACCTATGTCTTAGGGTGATGGGCACAGTGTAGTGTCAAACAGAAATTTTCTGGGTGGCACAGCATTTGTTATGGGCATACGTTGCACTTACCATAAGGTGAACGTTTTGCTCGTTTCATCACTTTATGCAATAAAAAAAATCAAGATCGGAGGTGATGCCTTTTGTGATGCCTCGGTCCGAAAATCTTCTATATAAGTCAACTATTGTTTTACCATTGATATTTGTACAAACGTAATTGCTATTGCTATATAATTAAATTCCTATTTAGTTGAGTGACGTTTTGGTTGAAGGCGTCTGTAGCCAAAAAAATGTTGTACTGTTGGCTGCAAGTCTAACTTCGTGAAATTTTTTTTGTTGAATTAATTTTATATATATTAGGATTTTTTCGCTGCGAACTTTGCACAATTCAGAATTTTTTTCTCGTTCATTTCTAATTAGTAGTTATTTATATTAAGTCGTTTTGTATTTGAGCGAGAATTTTATAAATCGATCAAAATTATACTGTGGATTATTATCTTGCTGTTTTCCAAAGGAAATAAAAGGTCGAAAATTTTAAAACATAATACATTGCATGGCCAAAAATAGTCTCAAATTTGAAAACACCCTTTCTAAGGACCACAGAATCAATATCAGGTTTATATTTTTTTTTATTTGCCCCATTTCGGTTATAGCAAGAGTAAGCAATGATATGAAATTTTAGGCCCCGTTCTTGTGTTTAAACAAAAAAAAAGAAAATCAACAGACTTTGTTGGGAAACACAGCAAAAACCCAAACCACAGTACAGAGAAGGGCGAGAATGCGGGTACCACACCATTGGCGAGGGCTTCCACCCACACCAACTACTCACAAACGTTGTAGATGCCTCAGTCTGACAAAAAGACCCTCTGCTAAGTGGCCGAGTCGATTATTGCTCAGTTTCCTGCAAGCGAACACAAAAACAAAACAATGATCGGTGTACGATGTCAGAAATTTACTGCGCAATGGTCGATTAGTGACGAAGCCGCTTCGGATAGTGTTTTGTCGGTCGCTTCGGAAGTCTAAGGCATGTGTCATTGATACGAGTACCTCGGACAGCCGAAGTATACTTATGAATTGGATATTGCTTCGGATAGCCGAAGCGCTTTTGATGATTGCTTCGGAGCTTCGAAAACTGTTCGTCGTTTACTTCGGACTTAAAAATTATGTATTTACAGTAAAATAACGAGTGATATAGCTTATAAAAGGTGGATGTAATGAAAAAGAATACTTACAGTCTTTCCAGGGAGTTGAGCGACAGGAACGCGTCCCTTTCGATTGTGTGTACTTGATTTTCGGATAATTGCCTGCGGGAGAAAAAATAAAGTCACATAATTATTTTTTATATTTACGCCAACACTACACATTTAATAAAACCATATTCTAGAATTTTTGAGCATTTTTTTTCTTGCTATTTATAACCCGACGTTTCAAACGCTGTGCAGCACCCGTGGTCACGCGGGGGACTGATGTGTTAAACGTCCTGATGGCATAGTTGAGGACTTCGTGGCCCAGTAGTTAACGTAACTGACTCCTACGCTACGGGTCCTTGGTTCGAATACCAGCCGGTGCACAAATGTTGCAAAAAAACCAATCGTAGGTTTTTCGGGTCTGGTGGTGTTGTGCATGTGAACGTCTGTAAACCGTGCCCACGATACAGAAGAAATCCTACTGAGAGGTATCGTTTTTAAAGAAAAAAAAAAATTGTTATGCCCTTCAGCTTTTCATTATTACTTTTGATCCGATCTAAGCAAAACGTGGTAACCATATAAATCACATTATAATATAGTTATCATCGCTTTTTAACGCCACTAGCGAATAAAACTAAATGCTGCCTTCATTTAACGCTAATAGATAATAATTAATATAAAAAATAAAAAAAAATATTCATTCCCTCCCACAAAAAAGGTTTTACTAGTACTAGGAGATTATAAACATATGCTTCTTTCTCACACCTTTCCTTGCTCTCGCAAAAGGAAGGAAAGGTGTAGTTCTTACTGGTGGAAGGATTCCTATGCAGGAATCCGTCTAGGTAGGTACCAGCCCAGGGCCAGTTATTCTGCCGTGAAGCAGTAGTGTGCAAGCATTACTGTGTTTCGGTTTGAAGGGCACTGTGAGCTAGCGTAATCACTGGGCATTTGAGACTTAAGAACTGATGTCTCAGGGTGACGGGCGCAGTGAGGTGTCACACAGAAATATTCTGGGTGACACAGCATTTGTTGTGTGCGGACGTTGCACTTACCATCAGGTGAACGTTTTGCTCGTTTCGTCACTATATACAATTAAAAAAAAAGTCTGTTGCCTGACGTGGATTTTTACAAAAACCTGAATTACAGATCACCAGTGCCCTTGCACGGATAAATTCTCGTATCAGAGTCACAGATGTCACCTAAATGCCTAGATTGGGCGAAGCGTAATCGTGAAACATACTTCCGAAGCTGATGATGTATTGGACGTTCGGACCGGGATAAGATCAATTGTCCAGGTCCGGTTTACTGGCGCAAGGATTCCTATGCAATGATCCGTCTAAGTAGGTTCCACCGCAATGCCAGTTATTCTGCCATCAAACTGTGTATGCATTACTGCGTTTCGGTATGAATGGCACTGTTGTTTCTGGACACGTGAGGCGCGGTGTGGTGCCACACGTATGTTCTGGGTGACACGGCATTTGCTATGGGCAGAAGTTGCATTTACCAGCAACGTATCAGGGTGTTCGTTAAAACGAACAATGCATTCTTTGACAAATTTGACTACCATCGGCTTGGAATCCCATCACATACAAACAATTTACAATTTATAAAAAAAATATACTTTACTCGACGCAAAAATAAAATTTCTGTCTGTCTTTTTTCGGCTAATCTCCGAAACGACTGAACCGATTTAGACGGGACTTTCACTGACAGATTGCCGATATTATAGTGGGTAACTTAGGGTACGTTAATTAGTAAAAAAATATTAGAGTTCCGCGCAAAAAAAATTAAACCCTAATGTCCGATTCAAAACGTTATTCTGCCGTGAAGCAGTAGTGTGACTATGACCTCACAACGTCAAACATCTGAGTCCTCCCGTGATCTAAAGCCCTACAAACGATGGGATTATAGTTAAAATTAACGCGATTACATACGTTATGAGCCGAGGTAGCTCAGGGGCTAGGCGCTCGCTTCAAAATATCATAGTACGCGAGTGACCTGGGTTCGATTCCCGGTGCCGGCACCACTAAAATTGTTAATTGCAATTTTATGTGCCGATTTATAGGCTAAAACTTTTACATTTAGCCTATTCCTTCCTCAAAGGCAAAGCATCTGCTATTCCTCTGGTATTGTAGATGTTCATGGGCGGCGGTGATCACTTACCATCAGGTGAGCCGCTTGCTCGTTTGCCTCCTCTAACATAAAAAAAAACATACGTTATGGTTACTGCGTAAATATAAGAGACTAGCTGATGCCCGCGACTTCGTCCGCGTGGACATAGATATTTTAAATATCCCGTGGGAACTATTTGATTTTCCGGGATAAAAAGTATCCTATTGTTTTACGGAATTAATATATCAGAAAGCTACGTATTTCTTTTCGAAATTTTATTACTGTTTTATAAATTATTACCGTACTATTACAGTAATTCATATATTACATTCTAGTATATTTTTTTGTTTAAGCGACATCGGAACGCAATGGGGTGACACTGAAAAACAGTGCTGTGACGGAGTTCGCTTCGGCCGCAGTGTGTGCTGAGTTGTCAAGCTCGTTTGCTAGGAGTACGGCGTACAATTTCCATACTTTTATTTTAGGTATTATTTGTGTTTTAGTTTTTTTTTTTTAAATATATTTGTACTTTATATTTTTTTTAATTATTTTATTACGTTTGCTTACGTCCGTATCTAAAAATAAATGATTCTTGTTCGTTTCTTTCTTTCTTTCATTCCTATGTCCGTTTCCAGGATGATCGGTTCAGCGGTTGAACCGTGAAGAGGTAACAAACAGACAGAGGGACGGAGAGAGTTACTTTCGCATTTGTAATTGTAAGGTTACTCTGCCGTTAAGCAGTAGTGTGTGAACATTACTGTGTTTCGGTCTGAAGGGCACTGCGAGCTAGCGTAATCACTGGGCATATGAGACTTAAGAACTGATGTCACAGAGTGACGAGCGCAGTGTGGTGTCACACAGAAATGTTCTGGGTGACGAAGCATTTGTTATGGGTAGACATTGCACTTTCCATCAGGCGAACGTTTTGCTCGTTTCGTCACTCTATACAATAAAAAAAAATCATAAGATTTTGTATAATTAAACATTTTTAATTTGAGCCGTGTGGTGGCGGCTCGTTAAAAGAATACTTCCACTCCATCTCATCCAATGGATCTCGTAAAAGGCGAGTAAGGAATTAAACTGCACTGTGCACCCAACAGCGCATGGTGGCGATGGGCTCACCACCTATCACACCAAGTGCATTATATTGTTTTGGTGAAACGTGGATTGTGGCAGTCATCTGTTTTTGCCCAGTCTCTGACTACCCCTTATGAGATACAGTCGTGATCTTATGTATGTATGTATGTTTTAATTTGCGCATTACTCACAGAATTTTCAACTCGTTCAAGTTCTGGAAGTCACTCTGGAATATAATCGTGAGGTTGTTGCCTTGCAGGTCCCTGTAACAAAAGAACATTTGAATTAATAATAATAATTAATTGTTATATGACACTTATACTTAGTTATATTTAATTATATTACTGGTGGTAGGGTTCCTATCTAGTCAGGTACCACCCCAGGGCCAGTTATCAGTCTGCCGTGAAGCAGTAGATTGCAAACATTACTGTGTTTCGGTTTGAAGGGCACTGTGAGCTAGTGTGATCACTAAGCGTATGAGATTTAAGAAGTCAGGGTTAAACAGGCTATTCCTTTCTCAAAGGCCGGCAACGCATCTGCTATTCCTCTGCTATTGTAGGTGTTTATAAAAAAAAAATTGTAAGTGACGGGCGCAGTGTGGCACACAAAAATGTTCTGGGTGACAGCATTTGTTATGGCTTGTGGTTGTTTTGCTCGTTTCATCACTTTTTTCAACAAAAAAAAAAAAACTCTCTGGAACTACCAGTCGGATTTAAAATCTTTTTGCATCACACCACCACACTTAACAGCGCTTTCTGGCGGGTGAAACAGCAGGACATAACTATATTATATTATTAATAAAATTAAATCAAAAACCAAGCATACCACTGCAAGTCTTATAGACACAGTAAGCTCATTCTGCGTAGATCGGACCAAAAATAATAATTAAAAGCTGAAGTTACCCCGGGTTAACTATGACATCAGGACGTCTGTCGCCTCAGTCCCCCCGTGACTGGGTGCTGTAAAGTCTAGTCTTATTAAAAGTGAAATAAAAGTTTGAGAAACATTGTTTTCTTTATTTATTCTGTCTTCTTCAGCGTCTGTCTTCAACTTAAACTATAATGCAGGGGTGCTCAAACTTGAACTGCTGGCATTCTACCTCAATATTGTTGGACTACGATCGATCGACTCTGAGAGGCTGCAAGTATGTGTGATGGCATTAATGATGTTCGCCTAGCCGATTTCGACCACGACGACAACTTCCGAATACTGTCGGGAGCCATCAACTGCGCAGGAGATATTATAGTGCCACAAGTGTACGCGCAAACACAGAGGCACTCACTCGTCCCAACCTACCCGCACCCGATGTAACGCCGATAAGATCGGAGGTATGCTAGAATGCAGTGTCAGAAACACGGGGACAAACACAACACAACCAGACTCGAAAACCAACAATTTGTGTTTTAGCACAAATGTTGGCTCCGGCTGGGATTCGAACCCAGGACCCGCGGCGTAGAAGTCAGGTACTCTGACGACTAGGCCACGCGGTCGTCGGTGGCATAAATATTATATTTATGTATATATAATACATTATGATAAACGGTCCTTCGTATCCCGTTCGGTACCCCGGTTTGAACACCCCTACTTTATTGGATTTCCGCAAAGTAACGCCTGATTGTATCATCATTTCAGCCTATCAGTAGTCCACTACTGAACATAGGCGTCCCCAATAGATTGCCACAGAAGTTTGTAACTCTGATTTTGAAGGGCAGGCAGGGTCGGCAGCCGCAGTTTATTTAATCAGATGTTCCAGGAAGACGCTGCTGCCCGTCTCCTGGTTTTCGTTATCCCACTGTCGACTTTTACGACGCCCACGGGAAGAGATGGGGTGGTGGATTTTCTTCAGCCGCCACTTTACTACACACACTTTACTAAATCATTATGTTTTTCATCAATCAACTCGGTAAATGTAGTATAATTAGGTCACAGAGGTAAGTGCTTTCGCTAGTTTAATAAGCGAACTCTCCCGCATGCTTCTTAAAGCAACTCACCGCCTGAGTGTCACTTAAGTGAGTGCGCCGCGAAATTAATGGGAGGAGTGGTTCGAATGCCAGAGTGAATTGAATTAAATCAGGCAATGGAAAGATGTTGTTAAACGAAAAGAAGAAAGAAAGAAAAAACTTAATTCAATACTACAACACAACATACATTAAAAGTTCAAAAGATAAATAAACAATTAGATACGACGTAATACATTTACAACCGTACGTTGGGCTGTAGCAACGAAAAGGCTGTCGACTCAGCATAATGCTATGGCAGTGTTGCCACAGCGCTGTTATTTTGTCGATGCCTCAGGTTTACCGAGCAGTTACCGGACATATTATTAACGACGAAGTATATTTAAAAAAATAAACAAATATGCGTACATGTACATACAAACACACACGTATGTGTATATATATATATACATAAACATATATGTACAAACACACATATTTATTATATAAATTAGATAAAATAGAATAAAAATGTATGCGCAAAATCACAAAAATAAGTTATGAAATACTTACCTCTTAACAAAGTTAATAAATACTATACACAAATGTAGTGTATACAGATAACAATAAATAAAAAGAAAAAAAAAATTCTGTCTCTCTGTCACTATCATGCATTATCCTGTTATTAGTCTGTGCACTAATCTGAAATTGAAAATTGAAAATAAAAAAAGTTGGACGTTTAAGACTTTACCCTTTTAAAGTTGAGTTGATGACGATCCCCCTGACCCATTTTTTTATAGGAGAAAGTTACGAGACGAGCGAAACACCTGCTGGAAAGTGCGACGCCCTGCCCATAACAAATTCTGTTTCACCCCGACACATCAGTTCTCAAGTCACATATGTCTAGTAATTACAGTGGCTTGCAGTGTCCTGCATACCGAATCACTGTGGACATCCATGGGCCTCCCCAATAGATGTCCACAAAAGTTTTTGTGGGATTTTGCCATAGCTACCACGCATGGCAGGCGGATTGACAACCGCAGTTTATTCATTCAGATGGTCCGGGAAGATGCTGCTGCCCGTCTCCTGATTTTCATTTTCCCTCTGTCGACTTTTACGACACCCACGGGATGAGATGGGGTGGTCGATACTTTTAAGTCGCCACCACACTGTGGGCAAACAGAATGTCGAATTTAATATTAAATAATATTTAACTATTGTTTATAATATTAAATATTATAATATTATAATAAAATAATATTTATATTATTATAATATAATATAATCATATAAATATTATAATATTAAATATTATTTAACTAAAAACCGACTTCTATGCAGCAGCAGACATGCTTATACAAACTTAATAGTTTCTTGATTTTCTAATGGACACCATTACCAGGGAGAACAATATTAGAGGTGCTGACACCGGGGATCTCATTTCTGAGAGGGTTTTGGAGCTAGGAAGAATCCGCCACGCTGCTCCAATGCGGGTTGGCGGACTTCACATGTCCTCGAAATATTTCTATTCCTCGGACATGCAGGTTTCCTCACGATGTTTCCCTTCACCGCTTAGCACGTGGTAAATCAGCACTTAAAATTGTAGAACTCCCAGAAATGAGAGGAGGCCTGTGCTCAGCAGTGGGACATGTATAGGCTGAAACTTTACTTTTTTTTTACCATTACCAGAACTTGACTAAATTTGTATGGAACCAGCCTAATGTATAACTAATTCAACTATGAAAGAATCATTCGAATCGGTTCACAATAGGCGAAGATATCGCGTGACAAACATACAAAAAAAAACAGTCGAACATCCTCCTTTTTTGAAGTCGGTTAAAACGCAGCTACGATACATGACAAAAATTGAAGAGAGCCTTAGTAATGGATGCTAAGATGGCACATTGACAGTAAAAGTTATCTGCAAGATATCCACCACCACCACCATTTCAGCCTACCATTAGTCCACTGCTGAACATAGGCCTCCCCCATAGAGTGCAACAAAAGTTTGTAGCTCTCATTTTGGGGGGATTTTGCCATAGTTGCAACGCTTGGCAGGCGGGTTGGCAACCGCAGTTTATTTATTATGATGTTCCAGGAAGATGCTGCTGCCCATCTTCTGCTTTTAATTTTCCCTCTGTCGACTTTTACGACACCCACGGGACGAGATGGGGTGGTAGATTCTCTTAAGCCGCTACCACACATAGACATTCGTTATGGGCAGACGTTGCACTTACCTAGGTGAGCGTTTTGCTCATCTCGCCACTTTATCGAATACAAATGAACCGGCAAGGGGGAAAAAAAAAGTAAAGTTTCAGCCTATAAATGTCCCACTGCTGAGCACAGGCCTCCTCTCATTTCTGAGAGGGTTTTTGGAGCTAGGAAGAATCCGCCACGCTGCTCCAATGCCGGTTGGCGGACTTCTCATGTCTTCGAAACATTTTTTATTTTTGAGACATGCAGGTTTCCTCACGATGTTTTCCTTCACCGCCGAGCACGCGGTAAATCAGCACTTAAAATTGCAATTAACAATTTTAGTGGTGCCAGCACCGGAAATTGAACCCAGGTCTCTCGCGTACTATGAAATTTAAAGCGAGCGCCTAGCCTCTGAGCTACCACGGCTCTACGGCAAGGGGGAAGTGACCTTTCAAATGCTTTTGCCGTGTAATCAATCTTCTATTTATTTATAGACACGTCGAATGTTTCGGAGTATTCGTTTGAAAACAATTCTAACTAAATGTCATATGACACTACTTGTAAGAGGCGCGCAGTGTTTGCAGTTTGAGAAACTGACAGTGGGTTTGTGTTACACAACATGACGTAACTGTGACGTCATCATCATTGCTATTTTTTATTGGAAACAGTGACGAAACGAGCAAAACGTTCACTCGATTGTAAGTGCAACGTCTGCCCTTAACAAATGCTGTGTCACCCAGATACATTCTGTGGGACACCACACTACCCATCACCCTGTGACATCAGTTCTTAAGTCTCATATGCCCAGTGATTACGCCAGCTCACAGTGCCCTTCAGACCGAAACACAGTAAGGTTTGCACACTATTGCTTCACGGTAGAATAACTGGCCCTGGGGTGGTACCAATATATACATACTTATACTGTATTTTGACCGAGTGGTAGGATTCCTATGCAGGAATCCGTGTAGGTAAGTACCACCGCAGTGCAAGTTATTCTGCCGTGGTGCAGAAGTGTGCAAAAATTAATGTGTTTCTGTCTGAAGGGCACTGTGAGCTAGCGTAATCTGGGCGTATGAGACTTAAGAACTGATGTCTCAGGGTGACGGGCGAAGTGTGTCACACGGAAATATTCTGGGTGGCACAGCATTTGTTATGGGTAGACGCACTTACCAACAGTTGGAACGTTTCGCTCGTTTCGTCACATTATCCAAAAATAAAAAAAGCGTTTTTATTAGATTCTGCCGTGGTACCTGTCGAGCCGTGGTAGCTCAGGGGCTAGGTGCTCGCTTTAAATTTCATAGTACGCGAGTGACCTGGATTCGATTCCCGGTGCCGGCAGCACTAAAATTGTTAATTGCAATTTTAAGTGCTGATTTACCACGTGCTCGGCGGTGAAGGAAAACATCGTGAGGAAACCTGCATGTCTGAGAAATAAAAGAAAAATATTTCGAAGACATGTGCAGTCCGCCAACCCGCGTCGGAGCAGCGTGGCGGATTCTTCCTGGCTCCAAAATCCTCTCAGAAATGGGGGGAGGCCTGTGCTCAGCAGTGGGACATTTATAGGCTGAAACTTTACTTACTTACCTGTCTAGACGGAGTCCGAATCTGATGTTCATAATGTGAATACCAGGAACAAGCACAAATTAATTATGCCAGTTACCCGACTTCACAGAGTCAGTAACTCTTTTATGGGGCAATGTATACGTTTTTACAACAAAATCCCAGAAAGTGCTAAAAGTCTTTCAATCAAAAAGTTTAAATTTTATATTAAACAAAGACTTCATAAAAAGGGTTATTATAATATTAAAGAATACATAGATGATGATAACCCCTGGGAATGAGGTGATCGCCGCCAAGCCATTTCTACATCTTTATAATACAGCTATTGTAATACAGTTATTGTACATTATTTTAAAAATGACTAAAAAAAAAAAGCCCGCTGGGTTTCTTACTGGTTCTTCCCAGGACAGAGGCATTTTTGCGAACCAGTGTAGCTTAAAAAAAAATGACTTTCAATAAGTACTATGTAAATAGTCTATATTGAATAAAAATTTATTCTATTCTATTCTATTCTATTCTATTCTATTCTGATAATTAATATAATAAAAATTAAACCTGCCATCGGCATCGGACAACATCGCGTGGTAATCTTTATGAGCAGGCCTCATCAAACCTTAAACGATATAAAGTTTTTATTGGGATATAAGGAAAAATACACAGCACCAACAATCTCTTAGAAGGTACTCTTGAAATATTAAATTATGAGGACAAATAATTTGTGCCGTGTGGTGACTTAAGAGAATCTACCACCCAATCTCATCCCGTGGGTGTCGTAAAAGTCGACAGAGGGAAAATTAAAACTAGAAGCTGGGCAGCATCTCCTAGGAACATCAGAATAAATAAACTGCGGTTGCCAACCCGCTTGCCAAGCGTCGCAACTATGGCGAAATTCCCCCCAAAATGAGAGCTGCAAACTTTTGAAGCAGCGGACTAGTGATAGGCTGAAATGAAATAATTCATCATAGCTAACTTGTGCGAACATTTTGCACATTACACCTTCTTTAAAAAATTTCAACAACATAACGTTTTCTTTTATTTACGCGAATACTACACATTTAAATAAAACTATGTTTTACAGATTTTATCGGGTTGTATTACGTTGTTGGGCTCACACCAAGTGCATTATATTGTTTTGGTGAAACGTGGATTGTGGCAGTCATTTGTTTCTGCAGTGAGTGCCCAGTCTCTGACTATCCCTTATGGGATACAGTCGTGATCTTATGTATGTATGTATTACCACCGGCTTGGGATTCAATAATTAATAAAATTAAATCAACAACCAAGCATACCAATGCAAGACTTCAAGACACAGTTAGCTATTTCTGCGTAGATCGGACCAAAAATAATAATTAAAAGCTTAAGTTACCCCGGGTTGACTATGACATCAGGACATCTGTGACCTCAGTCCCCCCGTGATCATGGGTGCTGCAAAGCACTCGAAACTTCGGGTTATAAATAGTTAAAATTAAACGCGTAAAAATCCGTAAAACAATGTTTAATTTAATGTGAACAACACCAACCGACTGTCCTGCATGTTAGTTGAACATTCTGCCAAGAGATGGCGCTTTCTGTAATTAAATAAATTAACTCAATCTTTGTTAATCATTTATTTTACGATTACATTAATCTCGAGATATTTACTTATTTTTCGACATTAGAGGAAAAAATAATATTCAAAATGGCGTAATAAACAATAATTTTGATACAGCATTAAGGGAGATATTTCATACCGAAAAAAAAAACACCTTTGGAGAAATAATAAACATATTGAATATGATTTTTGTCTTGATTCTCCACAGCGTACTATTTGTCCTCTTTGCCGATTTCGGACATGGCGATACATACGTTTATTAAAACAGAAGCTGTTAAGTGCTGAAGTTGGATCGCAAAAAAAAGGTACGGTAGAGTACCTCGTTTTTCATCTCTCTTCTGTATTTATCTTATTCCGAGTATCCAGTACGACAAGTAAGATAGGTGTCCGGCAGAGTAGAATAGAACCTACCTCTTTCCTACCGAGGTGTCGTGAAAGGGAAAGGCGACTAAGGTATTATATGGACAGCAATACCATAATATGCAATGCTGCCACTATTGCTCGTGGAAACGCAATGGGGAGTAAATATTTTTTTAACTCGTACCAAAATGCCGGCGACGTGGTTTACCACCGTCTAGTTTCATGCGGGAGCAAAGTGAGCTACATGTGTGGTCTCTTATATGGGGAAAAGGCGTGATTGTCTGTATGTAGTAAGACGGAAGGAAGCAGTGCCAGAGATAAAATAACAGTCAAGATATAATAATAACAGCTTTTTACTCAATGCTTATGAAAGTATTTAAGGTACTTAAAATAAAAATACATTTTTAATTTTTTTTGTCTGCCTGTTTGTTCCGGCTAATCTCCGAAACGGCTGGAACGATTTTGACGGGACTTTCACTGACAGATAGCTGATGTTATAGCGGGTAACTTAGGCTAATTTAATTTTAGAAAAATAACTAGGGTTCCGCGCAAACAAATTAAAACCCCACAAATCCGATTCAACCCTATTTGAAGGAAGGTATATCATCGATCGGGGTCGGCTTTAACTAAGAAATTTGTTTGTTTAAACCGTTTAGTGGCAACACTGGGATTCGTATTAAGCGGGCAAGTCCGCTGCAGTCGTACCGTTACTTACGTCAATGTTTATACTATATTAATTTCTTTTTTTATTGGATAATGACGAAACGTGCAAAACGATGGTAATTGCAACATCTGCTCATAACAAATGCTGTGTCACCCCGAACATTTGCGACACCACGCTGCGGCCGTCACGCTGAGACATCAGTTCTAAAGTCTTATATGCCCAGTGATTACGCTAGCTCACATTGCCCTTGACACCGGAACACAGTAACGTTCGCACACTACTGCTTCACGGCAGAATAACTGGCACTGCGGTGGTACCTACCTAGACGGAATCCTGCGTAAGATTCCTATAACAAGTAAATTATTTATTTTTCTTACTTAGAAGCCGGAGGTTTGTATGTTTGAACGCGCTATTCTCAGGAAATGCTAATCTGATTTGAAAAAATATTTCTGCATCAGATATCCTATTTATTGAGAAAGGTTTTAAGCTATAGCTAGATGCTGAGTCCTTTAAAAGCCGCACGCTGAGAACCAACCAAAACTTTGAATTGCCGAATAGTAAATGCTCAGGTCAGCGAGTTACAATACCGTACGGTGTAAAATTACCGTCCAAATCTAAAACATGGTTATGCAAATTTAAGGCTGATGATTTTCTCATGAATCCCATCATCAGGACTCGTCCAATAGGGGACCGCTCCTAAGGTACTACTTTTCTAATAAAAAATAATCATCGAAATTTGTCCAAGTGATAAAGAATTATCGATGAACATACATAAAAAAAAGATTGCTACGAATTGAGAACCGCCTCCTTTTTGTTGAAGTCGGTTAAAAACAATACAACAAACGTAACACCTTCTTTTTGCGATGGCCTTTCTGGTGCTTGAAACCTCATCAGGTAAGAAGGATGACCCTCACTGCTGGGACTTTATAGGTACAAGTATCGGCTTCTATACGGATTCGAACCTATGGTGCACGTTTATGTAAGCAAATAGTCACACTATAAATCTATGTATACTAAAAATTATGCGAGCTAACTGGTTAACCGGAGTTTTAATTTGAACAAAATGGTGTTAGGGTCTGATTGGATTGTCCCCATGTCTCCGACACTGCTTTTTGTACTGACGAAAGTAATCCGACGAGTAAATCCGCGCACCTCATAGTAAGTGCAAGCGTCTGATCATAACACGTCAACCGGAATATATCTGGTGTGACACCACACTGCGCTCATCACCCTGAGACGTCGTTTTTTTAGTCCCATTTTTCCAGTAATTACTTGACAGCAGAATAACTGGCACTGCGTTGGTACCTACCGAGACGGATTCGCGCATAGAGATCCCACCACTTATTGCCCAGTGTATTATCTAAGTATTTCCGACATGTCCGATCATGTCAATCACGAGCGTATCCACAACTCTTTCACCGCAGTTAATTCACCGATGTTCGTAGCATAATTAGAGTTCCACATTAAATTCAATTAATCATCGAGAATGTTCCCCGGGCAATAAAGAATCGATTATCGTGCTCTCGTAGTCTCGATTGCAGCAATGCGCCAGTAATTCGGACGGACTTAGGTTCGCCATAAATTCCTCTTTCCACGGACGTCTCGATTTCCGAATTGCCGCGTACGTTTTTAACATGGGAGGACTCCGTCGTGTACGAATCGCACGATAGCTCCATACAATCATGATAATAAGGTACTTAACTCAAGAGTTGTCCCGCCTTAAGACTCAGCCTACTCCATTAGCAAAGTTTTATCGTCGATATGTCTACGTGCATCGTGACTTTGCCAGTGTTTACAATGAAGGAACGGCCACAACTTCTCGTACAGTGGGCGGGGAGAACTGAAGACCCAATTACTGGTAACGAGCCATCGCAGTCCACAGATTAAAAATGTATCTGTACATTGTGGAAGAATGTAGACGTTTATGGGTTGCAGCGATAACTTATGATCAGGTAGCCTCATCACGTTTCCTAATATATTTTTTTATTGGATAGAGTGACGAAACGGGCAAAAGTGCCCTTCAAACCGAAACACCAGTAATGTTTGCACACTACTGCTTCACGGCAGAATAACTGGCACTGGGGCGGGCGGGGAAAATACATATAGGTGGATATACCAGTAGATATATCATATATTTATGTGAAATTGGATTGAAATAACAAATAATAAGCATGAATCCATACTTATATTATAAATGCGAAAGTAACTTCTCTCTGTCCCTCTGTCTGTTTGTTACCTTTTCACGGTTCTACTGCTGGACCGATCTTGATGAAATTTGGCACAGAGATAGTTTGCATCCTGGAGACAGACATGGGATACTTTTTATGCCGGAAAATCAAATAGTTCCTACAGGATATTTAAAAATCTAAATCCCGAAGTTGCGGGCACCAGCTAGTCATTAATAGTAAATATCTTTCATTTCGCAACATTCATTTGCTGGTGGTAGGATTCCTATGCAGGAATCCGTCTAGGTAGGTACCACCCCAGGGCCAGTTATTCTGCCGTGAAGCAGCGGTGTGCAAACGTTATTGTGTTTCGGTTTGAAGGGTACTGAGAGCTAATACAATATACAATATAGAGAGTAATCACTGTGCATATGAGACTTAAGAACTGACTGCGCAGTTTGGTGTCACACAGAAATGTTCTGGGTGACATATTTTATGGGCAGACGTTGCACTTACCATCAGGTGAGCGTTTTTCCGGTTTCGTCACTTTATCAAATAAAAAAAGCAGCGTGGTCGCCCTAGTTCCCTCGACCAACTTTTAATTGCCGCGCCGTAATCGTGGCAATAACCGTAATGAAGATCGTGAAATTACATAATAGGACGGACGGACAACAACGCGGATTCATTATAGAGCAAACATGGATTTAATTAAGACTTCTTTGTCAATGCCGCCGACACTACTAATAAACACAAATAACTAACAGTTTGAGACAAAGTATTGATGAAGAAAAGAAAGTATACAAAGTTTTATTTCACTGCTTTTTTATTTACTGTACACATTAATAGCCGTGGCAGCTCAGGGGCTAGGCGCTCGTTTTAAATTTCACAGTACGCGAGTGACCAGGGTTCGATTCCCGGTGCCGGCACCGCTAAAATTGTCAATTGCAATTTTAAGTGGTGATTTACCACGTGCTCGGCAGTGAAGGAAAACATCGCGGGGAAACCTGCATGTCTGAGAAATAAAAAATATTTAGAAGACATGTGAAGTCCGCCAACCCGCATTGGAGCAGCGTGGCGGATTCTTCCTAGCTCCAAAACCCTCTCGGAAATGAGAGGAGGCCTGTGCTCAGCAGTGGGACATTTATAGGCTGAAACTTTTTATTGTTTCATCAGCGGTGGTGGCTTAAGAGATTCGACCGCCCCATCTCATTCCGTGAGTGTCGTAAAAGTCGACAGAGGGAAAATTAAAACCAGGAGATGGGCAGCGGCATCTTCATGGAACATCTAAAAATAAACTGCGGCTGTCAACCCGCCTGCCAGGCGTGGCAACCATGGCAAAATCCCACCAGAAATGAACGAACAAAAATTTTTGTGGCCATCTATGGGGGACGCCTATGTTCATCAATGGACTAGTGTGTGTGTGTGAGTGGACCGATATAAATGATGACGATGATGATGATTATTCTTTGATCGCTTTTTCTTTGGAAGAAAATGTACAAGCGCTGTTTGGTCCAGGTTCACTTTTTAACCGCGAAGACATCAAGTAACAAAACGAAACGAATAGATATAAACATAATACAGCCAGAAATTTAATAAAGACAACACAAGTAGCGATGGAATTATAAGAATTGATGTTCTCCTAGCCGATTTCGACCACGGCGACAACTTCCGAATCCGAATGACGAGAGCCATCAACTGCGCAAGAGATATTATAGTGCCACAAGTGTACGCGCAAACACAGAGGCACTCACTCGTCTCAACCTACCCGCGCCCGATGTAACGCTGATGCGATAAGATCGGGGGTAGACTAGGATGCAGTGTCAGAAACACGGGAACAATCACAACACTACCAGACCCGAGAACCAACATTTTGTGTTTTAGCACAAATGTTGCCTCCGGCTGGGATTCGAAGCCAGGACCCGCGGCTTAGAAGTCAGGTACTCTGACCACTGGGCCACGCGGTCGTTATACAAAATATATTTGCTATCCTGTTAACAAGGTTATCGATAATAAACATGGCGGGTATTACCCGACCGATGACAAAACGTCACATTTCTATGTTCGCACCAACTGTACTCTATAATTTATCTATATTATTCTGGATACAGTTATCAGGAAAAAGCGCAAGAAGTTGATCGATAGTAAAGATGGCGATGATGGTAAGTGCAACGTCTACCCATAACAAATGCTGTGTCGTCCTTAACATTTGTGTGGGACACCACACTGCGCCTGTCACCCTGAGACATCAGTTCTTAAGTGTCATATGCCCAGCGATTACGCTAGCTCACGGTGCCCTTCAAACCGAAACGTAGTAATGCTTGCACACTACTGCTTCACGGCAGAATAACTGGCCCTGGGGTGGTACCTACCTAGACGGATTCCTGCATAGGAATCCTACGACCAAAAATGTTCGCAATAAGTGTAATCTGTAATTTGGTAGTATTAAAATGCGTTCTAGATCATCTTTTACGGTTTATTTACCATTTGTCTGTCTCACGGCATCCTGAATCAATACTATAATATTATAAATGCGAAAGTAACTCTCTCTGTCCCTCTGTCCGTTTGTGACATTGTCACGGTTCAAACGCTGAACCGATCTTGACGAAATATGGCGCTGAGACAGCTTGCATCCTGGAGACGGACATAGGATACTTTTTATGCTTAAAAAATGTTTGCACACTACTGCTTCACGGCAGAATAACTGGTTTTATAGCTTAGAACTTTTCTCGACAAACGGGCTATCTAATGCAAAAACAATTTTTAAAATGCGATCAGTATTTAATGAGATTAGCGCGCCTAAACGTACAAACTTTCTAGCTTCATTGTCGTAGAAAGATTCGTTATCTCTATAAAGCAAGAGACCGAAACGACTTACCCTATGTCATCAATTACTATTAAGTTCAATTCGCATCGTAAATAGCAGTTACAATAAAAGCTATTTATGAGCTATTCACTTCTGTTTGATTCGTAATCCCCGCTATTTTTGCATCGTCACGTTCCTCGCAACCGACTACACTTATACCAGACCTCCATTGAGAGATCACGGACTAATTCCGGATCTATAGAGCTATCTGGCTTGATTTTATACAGATGTAGGCACTTCTGATGTTATCCTCGTAGGGTGACGATGTGACTATGTGCGAAACGAGGACATTTTATTTATTTTTATTTTATAACCTTCAGTTCACCTGACGGTAAGTGAAACGACTGCCCATAACAAATGCTGTGTCATCCAGAACATTTTTGTGTGGTGACATTTCTGCGTGACATATATGTTTGGACATTTTCATGAAGTGACGAGACCAAAAAATCTGTTACCCGAAATCTTTCTGTATATACATTTTAGGTGATGTAATTGCTGTTAGCCATCTCGGCTTTTACAGCTTCATCGGATACTGTGCCAGGTTTGGTTTGACCAAAACATAAATAAATAAATAAACTCCTACAATAACCTCGAAATTCGGACTGCGTCGCGTTCGCTGCGTGCTTTCGCGATTTAGAATATCTTAAATGTTTTCCGCCGTCTAATGACCGTCCGAGGGAGGCTGCGGGCCTCCATTCGGACTGTCGACTTGTGTCGGTAACTCTGGGCGGTGAGAACCGCCCTGGAACACGGGTGAATCGTGTTGAATCTTTCTGTGTCCGTCCTCCAGAGACATATTCTTTTGTCTCATACGCACAGTAATCTCATTAGCTGTCCTCTTTTAATCGAAACATAGTAAACACAGTAATGCTTGAAGGCAAAGTAATCCTCGATCGAGGTAATTCTGCCTTATTAATTCGAATCATTTAAAAACACTTTTTCGCGACGACGGCACTACGTATAGTCACGGTTACAATTATAACTTTGGTGGTAGGATTCCTATACCGGAATCCGTGTAGGTAGGTACCACCCCAGGGCCAGTTATTCTGCCGTGAAGTAGTAGTGTGCAAACTTTACTGTGTTTCGGTTTGAAGGGCACTGTGTGCTAGCGTAATCACTGGGCATATGAGATGTCACACATAAATTTTCTGGGTGACACAGCATTTGTTATGGGCAGACGTTGCACTTACCATCAGGTGAACGTTTTGTCGTTTCATCACTTTTTGAAGTAATAATAAAAAAAGACATGTCTACAATGCTTCACAGGTTAGTTGACAATGGTAGTTGCAATTATAGCTCGTAAAAGGACGCTGCGACGCATCCGGTTCACATTTTATTCCAGCTTTGCTATCTTTACATCCGCGGGAACAAATTGCGGTAACAGATTCCTCTTTTTTATTTGATAAAAGTGACGGAACGAGCAGAACGTTCACCTGATGTTAAGTGCAACGTCTGCCCATGACAAATGCTGTGTCACCCAGAACAGTGTGACACCACCCACAATGCGCCCGTCACCCTGAGACATTAGTTCTTTAGTCTCAAATGCCCAGTGATTACGCTAGCTCTCAGTGCCCTTCAAACCGAAACACTGTAATGTTTGCACACCACTGCTTCACGGCAGAATAACTGCATAGCGATGTTATAAATTATTTTTATAATAGTACATAAGATAGCATGAAAACCACGGCATGTCTCTAGTAGATAAAATTCGTTGTGGTAGATTCCTATGCAGGAATCCGTCTAGGCAATCCCACGGCAAGATATTCTGCCGTGAAGCAGTAGTGTGAAAACATTACTGTGTTTCGGTCTCGAGGGCATCACTGGGTATGTGAGAGTTAAAAGCTGATGTCTCGAGGTGACGGGCGCAGAGTGGTATCACACGGAAGTGTTCTGAGTGGCACAGCATTTGTTATGTGCTGACGTTGCACTTTCCATCAGGTGAACGTTCTGCTCGTTTCGTCGCTTTATGTATAAATTTATTGTTATAATAGTAAATAACACATTTTTACTGGTGGTAGGATTTCTATGCAGAAATCCGTCTAGGTAGGTACCACTCCAGGGCCAGTTATTCTGCCGTGAAGCAGTAGTGTGCAAACATTACTGCGTTTCGGTTTGAAGGGCACTGAGAGCTAGCTTAATCACTGGGCATAATGAGACTTAAGAACTTATGTCTCAGTGTGATGTCGCATTGTGGTGTCACGCGGAACTTTTCTGGGTGACACAGCATTTGTTATGGGCAGACGTTGCACTTACCATCAGGTGAACGTTTTGCTCGTTTCATCACTTGATGCAATAAAAAAAAACATGAAAACCACGGGGTGTCTCCAGTAGATACGATTCGATACGAATAAATCTACCGCCAACGTAGCCTGTCGAGTTTGCAGGCTACAGGCCGGTCACGTCTGTCGCAGAAGTAGCCGCCGCTGGAGTAGAGAAATTCCGGAGCAGAGCCGGCTTAGTTAAACGTAGAGTGGGGCGTCCCCTGGCTAGATGAAGCGAGAACATGGACAGCAACTGTATGCGAGATGAATCAAATCGGGCTGACGCCTATGGAAAGCCTATTGAAAGAGGGCCATGTCAGTAGTGAACTGCTGCGTGGGGATGAATATGATATAACAATGTCGCGTGGTCAGTCTACCAGCAGTTGCACTCGCAACTCGTAGAAATAACTTTTACAAAATGGGACTGTCCGTGAAAACCTACTTTTATGCTAACCCTACTTTATGAGAGTACAACTAAAAATATTCCTTTTGGGCACATGATTTTATTAAGAGAAATTGAGAGCTTTCGAATGTTACTACTGCAATAATTCTGGAGAGTTTGTATGTTTGAACGCGATAATCTCAGGAAATGCTAATTGGATTTTAAAAAATATTCTTAAATTAGAGTGCCGAATTATTGGGGAATGTTTTTAGACTATGAATCGTAATACTACAACTTTGAGGACAGCGCTGAGAACCTAATTTTACCGATAAGCGGCGAAATGTGAATGATAAAGCCAGCGAGCTTATATTACGCGGGTGAAACCGCAGGGCACAGCTACTATGTGTATAAAGTAACAACAGAAATTAATTACAGGTCGTAACTTCTTAAAGTTGTTAGCCGTGCCACGACGTCCGCGTGGCAAAGTGGTCCGAGTCACCAACTACTACGCCGCGGGTCCTGGGGGTCCATTACGAAATACGATGTTTCCGCTGACGGATCGCACGTTTCACCGTCACTAGGTACTCGGTAGGTAGGTAGGTCACTAGGTAGCGGCCTAAGAGAATCAATCTACCATCCCATCCCATCCCGTGGGTGTCGTTAAGGTCGACAGAGGGAAATTAAAACCTGGAGCAGGGCAGCACCATCTTCCTAGATATACATCTGAATATGCGTGGCAAGCTATGGCAAAATCCCTCCAATATGAGAGCTACAATCTTTTGTGGCCATCTATGCCTTTGTTCAACAGTGAACTTGTGATAGGCTGAAACGACGACGACGACACATTAATTCTATCGGTTGCATGTGAATCCGAAAGAAGGCCGTCCGAAGAAATTGGGTAGTAGGGTTTATGTTTGATGACCGTCGTTGCATGTGAACTTCGTAGTATGCCCCCTGGGCTATATATATCGCTCACTTAGTAATATAAAGGCACAACTAAAAAATTTGGGTATTCGAGTTTTTTTGCATAAATGGGCACAAAACTACTAGTACTACAACTTGTCTTTAACAGAAATTGGCCTAATTCATAAGATGCTGTTATAATTTAAAGAAATTTAGTAGGAGATGGGCCTATCTTAAAAGAGGTTTTTTTGACACCATTTTTTATAGTTAAATTTTAATTTTTGTAATGTGTCAATTATCCAATATAGAGCTAAAATATTGTAAATTTTAGACCTTGATTTATTTTTGCCTACCTTTTCAAATAAAAATGTTATGTACACATTCCCAGTGGGTAAATGAAAATAATGAAGTTGGCCCAATCTTTAAACTCGTTTTTCCAAATGTAAGGATTTTCGATTTGTGACCTTTTAATACTAAGGGTGCGATATATATACACAAATTATTGGTTTTTATGCGCAAAAAACATAGCCCACTTTGCGCTCCTACGGGAAACAGGTCGTGACGGGCGGCGAACCATGCGCCGCCATTTTGATACGAGTCAAAAAATATCTTACCTCCCTTTTGCGTTCCTACGAGCAGTATTAACAGCATTGCATATCATGTTTTTTTTTATTTTATTGTATAAAGTGACGAAACGAGCAAAACGTTCACCTGATGTAAGCTGCAACGTTTCTGTGTGACACCACACTGCGCCCGTCACCCTGAGACATCAGGTTCTTAAATCTCAAATGCCCAGTGATTACGCTACCTCACAGTGCACTTTCAACCGAAACACAGTAATGCTTCGCACACTACTGCTTCACGGCAGAATAACTGGCCCTGGGGTGGTACCTACCTAGACGGATTCCTGCATAGGAATCCTACCACCAGTAAAATGGTTATTCTGAACGAATAAAGGCTGCCCGTACAATACTTAGTCGTCTCTTACTACGGTAGGAAGGAGGTAGGCGCTGTTCTACTCTCCTGAGCAGTTGATAGCTGCCGACAGTATTTGGAAGTTGAAGCCGTGATCACTAAATGAATGATGAATGGCAGCTCGAATCTAGGGTGAAGTTAATGTTAGGTTGGTATTTAATGTACTGGTAAGACTCCTGTCTTGAATCCATCTGGGTAGGTACCACCGCGTGCCAGTAACTCTGTCGTGTAGCAGTAGCTACTTGTTTGAAGGACATTGGTAGGTAGTTTAATGACTGGGAATATGGACGCAGTGTGGTGCTACACAGAAATTATTTGGATGACGCAGCAGCTGTTGTGGGCAGACGTTGCCAGTCTCGTAACTTTATCCAATAAAAAACAAATCCTATTAAAGACATAAAAAGGCCCCCCGCGATCTTGTATAACCTATTAAATGTACAATACTTCAGGTCTAGTCAGATGTTCCCAAACTTTTTTACCTCATGGTCCTCCCAGACCAGCCTACGTTTTCTGTAAACTTCGGTCTGCGTAATGTTGAATTTTCCTAAAGCTGTTTTCATTTCATATTATTTTTATCTTTCATGGGTCAATTTCGACCCCATGTGGGTCCATGTGAATCACTTTGGAATTTACGGTCTAGATTAAGTTAGACTAGAAATATCAATAAACTAGACGACAAACAATATCCTGCAAGGGAACGCAAATGGTGCCTATATTTAGCCACAATTTACGAGGCGTATGTAGGCACGAAACCAACTGCGGCTTAGTGTTTTTTATTTCCGTCAAAGATTAAAGGGGAGGCGGACACGTCGTGGGACATTTAATACCTACACACCCGGAGATTTTTTTTAAAATTAAATTTATTGTTAAAAAAAAACTATGATGACCCACACTAGTTCTTCCGTATCGTGGGTGCGTTTTGCAGACTATGCAAGAATCCGAATAGGTGTGTTCCATCGCAGTGTAAACGATTCTGCCGTGAAGTAGCAAACATTAGTGTGTTTCGGTCAGTTATGTAATTACTAAGCACAAGAGACTGAAGAATTGATACCTCAGGGTGACGGGCACAGTGAAGCGTACAGAAATGTTCTGACACAACATTTGTTACAGCAGATGTTGCACTTAACATCACATGAACGTATTGTTAGTCTCGTCACTTTCTGCTTAAAAAAAAAGGCTTTGGACAAGGTCTTATCCGTCACTATTACTTCCGTATAATTCAGACTATCACTAGTCCACTGCTGAACATAGGCCTCCCCATAGATTGCCACATAAGTCTGTAGCTCTCATTTTGGGAGATTTTTCCATATGTGCCACGCATGGCAGGCGGGTTGGCAACCGCAGTTTATTTATTCAGATGTTCGAGGAAGATGCTGCTGCATATCTTGTTTTTTTTTATTGTATAAAGTGACGAAACGAGCAACACGGTCACCTGATGGTAAGTGCAACATCCGCCCACAACAAATGCTGTGTCACCCAGAATATTCATGTGTGGCAACGTGGTTCGACGAGGCGAAAAGTGGGCTGCGGGTGTGGTCTCTGCTCCTTATACGGTAAAAGGAGTTACTGTTTGTATGTATAATATTCGCGTAAATATAGTGCCGTCGAACCGAGTGCGATAACGTAACGAATGGCACTTCTGCGATATGTAATCTATGCCTACACTACGACTCGTGACTGCCCGTCGGCTAAATTATGACGTTGGCGGCTCGGTGGGCGGGGCGTCGCGTCGGTTCGAATCCGGCGCACTGCACTCGGCTTCATGATATCAATGTTTATTTGTAATTGGGCTCAAAAAAGGACGGGTTGTTTGTCGTGAGTTTTTTAGGTTACCGTTGTTAAATATCTGGTTAGTTGCGCAAGCGACTGTGCGATTAAGTTTCGGTTCTTATATATTATTACAATTACCACAAATTACAATACAAAAAAAAGTTAATTTTCAGCCTATAAATGTCCCACTGCTGAGCACAGGCCTCCTCTCATTTCTCAGAGGGTTTTTGAGCTAGGAAGAATACGCAACGCTGCTCCAATGCGGGTCGGCGGACTGCACATGTCTTCGATTTTTTTTTATATCTCAGACACAGTTTTCCTCACGATGCTTTACGAGCACGTAACCACAAATTACAATACAAATTTAAATATTGATATTCATGACGTCGTAAAAAAGTTATAAATATATTTTTTTGACAATAACGCAACATTAAGATAAAGGACAGAAAGTTAATTTGCTAAGATCTACATTCAAAATGTAAAATGGTGTGTATTACCTAGTCTTCAAGAGCACCGCCCGCCCTCCCTCAACAGCGTGCACAAGAAAACCAATACCGCCACCGGGAGCCGCCACAAGATACCCTCCACCACTACAACACTACCACTAGACAATACACACCACTGAAGTCGAGAACACGACACGTGTTTCACCTCAAAACGAGGCATTATCAAGTGATATTGACTCAATCAATCGCCAAGAAAGTCGAAAGTCAATCGCCGTCTCGACGGTTTGCTTGTGCAAGCTGTTGAGGGCGGGCAGTGCTCTTCAAAACTAGGTAATACACACCATTTTACATTTTGCATGCGGATCTTAGCAAATTAACCTTTCTCTCCTTTACTATTATGGATTTCCGCAAAGTAACGCCTGATTCAATTAACTATACAACATAAAGAAAGATAAATAACAGTGCCAAAGGAATAATCATTAATGTGCGATGGCCAAAGGATTGCTCTGTTCCTCCAAACGATCGGACAGAATAGAATATATACAAAGTACAAAAATTGCAAAACTAAAATAATCTATGTATTAATACGTGAAAACTGAAGCATACTGCGCGCACGGTATGAGATTTGACATAGATAAAGTATATATGGAGAAGAAATGCAGACAGATAAAATTCAGATTTAATATGTGTTTGCCGTATGTTGGAGGCTTAAGAGAATCTACCCAACCCATCTCATCCTGTGGGTGTCGTAAAAGACGACAGAGGGAAAATTAAGAACAGAAGATATGCAGCAGCATCCTCCTGGAACATCTGAATAACTAAACTGCGGTTGCCAACCCGCTTGCCAAGCATGGCAACTATGGCAAAATCCCCCCCAAAATTAGAGCTACAAACTTTTGTGGTATTGGGGAGGCCTATGTTCAGCAGTGGGCTTGTGATAGCCTGAAATGATGATGATGTAGTGTTACAAATACATTTAATTCAATAAAAAAAGTTACTGTATTTCGACCATGAAGCGACCAGTAACACAGTAACAATAAAAACTCAAGCAAAACTAGAAAAAAAGTATATAAAATGTGAGAGTAAGGACACACTTGCAAGTCGTTCTCGCTAAAATTAAAAAAGTAAATCGGTGGCAGTAGACAATAGACAAAAAACAATCAAGAATTACAATTTAATTGACTTTTGGCGCCAACTCGAAAAGTGGCAGTAGTGTTTTTTTTATTTAATTTTGAAATTTCTGTGTATATTTGGAGTTTCGATGTTTAACATTGATAGTTTATTATGCAGCAAGTGCTCGTGAAAGTGTGCAGTGATTGGAAAATTCAATTCAAGACCAAAATTGTACTTTTCGTTTGGTCTCCATCTGTCCAGCAAATATTCAGTAAAAGTCAACTATCATTTTGCTGTCGATAGAAATTTTAATGTTTTTCTGCTTGAAGATTGTATACTTGGATATATTACTTGACACTGGAAAATAGTTTATAACTGTTTCCATTAATAAATAAATAATAATACAATTTAATTTCAAATTTAATAATATATTATAGTATGAATGTTACACAAATTTTAGATTCGGCTGGGATTCGACTCCGGGCCTCACAATGGGCGTCCTTTGTCAATCCTATTGGATTGTTGTACAATAAAATAAATTTCTATGTAAATGACATCATCTGTTTACAATGCGCAATACCATGCAGCGAAATTAGTACGCCATGGACTGTTCACATTAGCGGGAAGTTAGTTTTGATTTTTATTATTTTTTTTAGATATTTCACATTCGCATTCACAACACAACCAGTGTTTTTGCACAAAGAACTCGGGTACGCCAACTTCTAAATTAGTGAAGAAATCCTTTCTGAGAAGCAAAGTCACCGTCTAAGCCCTTGGAGTTTGCAGACTAAAGTGCCAATGGGCTGGTCATATCTGTCAGAAGTGAAAATCGCTGTAGTTGACAAATTCTAGGGTAGAGACCGCGTTAGGCTAAAGTAAATTAAAAACCGTCGCGTGGTGGTGGCTTTAGAGAATCTACCACCCCATATCTTCCCGTGAGTGTCGTAATAGTCGACAGAGGAAAATGAAAACCAGGATACGGACAGCAGCATCTTCCTGAGAATCTCCGAATGAATAAACTGCGGCTGCCAACCCGCCTGCCAAGCGTGGCGACTATGGGAAAATCCCTCCAAAATGAGAGAATTAAGTGTTTCGTGGCAATTTATGGGTGAAGCCTATGTTCAGCAGTGGACTAGTGATGATGATGACATTAAAAACATGTTTTTTAATTGGAAGAAAGTGGCGAGAAGAGCACATCGTTCAACTGATAAGTGCAACGTCTGCCCATAACAAATGCTGTGACACCCAGAACATTTCAGTGTGGCCCCTCACTGCGCACGTCACTCTGAGACTTCAGTTTTCAAATCTCGTGTGTGCGAAGAGACGAAAAAATCGCCCCAGGGGCAGTTATTCTGCCGTGAAGCAGTAGCGTGCTAGCATTACTGTGTTTCGGTTTGAAGGGCACTGTGAGCTAGCGCAATCGGCTTTTGAGACTTAAGAACTGATGTCTCAGGGTGACGGGCGCAGTGTGGTGTCACACAGAAATATTCTGGGTGACACAGCATTTGTTGTGGGCGGACGTTGCACTTACCATCAGGTGAACGTTTTGCTCGTTTCGTCACTTTAAACAATAAAAAAAAAAGATTTGCTGCTGTGTCCGTCGCCCAGAGACATCAGTTCTCAAGTCCCATATGCCCAGTAATTGCGCTAGCTCACAGTGCCCTTCAGACCAAGACACAGCAAGGTTTGCATGGTACTGCTTCACAGCAGAGTCTTGCGGAGGTACCCACCTAGACGGGTTTGCAGCATAGTAATCCTACCACCAGTAAACTTGGGACGTCACCTGATTCATCATCATCTTTTCAGTCTATCACTAGTCCACTGCTGAACATAGGCCTGCCCCATAGATTGCCACAAAAGTTTGTAGCTCTCATTTTGGGGGGGATTTGCCATAGTTGCTACGCATGGCAGGCGGTTTGGCAACCGCAGTTTATTTTTTCAGATGTTCCAGAATGAAGCTGCTGCTTACGCTAGCTTACGACACCCACGGGATGAAATGGGGTGGTAGATTCTCTTAAGCCGCCACCACCTGATCACCACCTGATTGGATAGACGGAATCCTATAGAAAAAACGCACTCACAGTTTTTCCGAATTTTCGGGCATTTTTTTCCATTTTTCTTTAATTAAAAACCGTATTCGAACGTTTACGAACATTTAGAAAAAAATGCCAAATCGGTCTAGTCTTTCTCAAGTGATGCGCTTACCAACGAACAGCATTATTTTTGTTAATTTATATAGTCCAATATTTATCTATTAATTAATAATTGTTTATATACTGAGCAGTTGTATTTTTTTTTAATCAAATTTCTAATATTTACTTCCGTCACGTGAAGAGAGTTACACGCCCTCTATTTATGTTATCGATTGATGACTCCTCAGCGGTTTCTTAATTTCAAGTAAATTATTGTCACAGATTTTAAGATTATTTCGGTTGATGATTGTGTGCACCCTGGCGAAGTAATTTCACAATGTTACGTATTCCGGAAGTTAATTTACTCTCAAAACCTCGGCATCGAAATGTTAATTATATGGTTAAGTAATTACATATTACGAAACGGTCTTCTTCTTCTTCTTCTTTTCAGCCTATCACTAGTCCACTGCTGAACATAGGCCTCCCCCGATTGCCACAAACGTTTGTAGCTCTCATTTTGGGGGGGATTTGCCATAGTTGCCACGCTTGGCAGGCGGTTTGGCAACCGCAGTTTATTTTTTACAGATGTTCCAGAATGATGCTGCTGCCCATCTTTTGGTTTTCATTTTCCCTCTGTCGACTTTTACGACACCCACGGGATGAGATGGGGTGGTAGATTCTCTTAAGCCGCCAAAACACGGCGAAACGGTCGCCATGACGATATTATTCGATATACTGTGCTAAGAGTCACCAGTTCCATTTGCGCGCGTAAAAAATATTGGATAATCGTTCCGGGTCTAGGTTATCGTGCATGTGGAATGTGTGTTTTTAAAACACACTTACGAGACGCAAGAGAAATCCTAGTGGTAGTTAACTGGTGGTAGGATTCTTATGTAGGAATTATATTCTCAGTTATTCCGCTGGGAAGCAGTAGTGTGCAAACATTACTGTGTTTCGGTTTGAAGGGCACTGAGAGCTAGCGTAATTACTGGGCATATGAGATTTAAGACTGATGTCTCAGGATGACGGGCGCAGTGTAATTCTATATAGAAATAAAGAATAAGATGCACTTAACGTCAAGTGAACATCATGGCAATAGATGCTTGGTAGAAAATGCCACTAGGCATTAAGTGCCTTTTTTAGTCAGATTGTTAACAATGAATATAAAATAAATATTTATCCATCCTGAATTGCAGAAATAAACAAAATTTGTTTGTTGTCTTCCTATATACAGAGGAGTATTGTACCCCACACGTATGTATGAACGTTGGGTCTGGCAGAAGAAGCATGAAAATAAGATTAATGCTGTTGAAATGAAGAGTTTGAGAAGTATAAACTGAGAAACAACGTGATAAGAGAACGATGCGGTGTGTTAGAAGATGTACTGACGAAGATAGAGAAAGGGATGCTTAGATGGTTTGTACACGTAGAAAGGATGTATGAAAGAAGATTGACGAAACAGATTTATGAGGCGAGTGTGAATGGGCAAGCCGGTAAGGGTCGACGTAGGCGAACGTAATACGATCATATCGAAATCGTTTTAAGGAAAGGCCACGTCAAAAGTGCCCGCCACCGACGAGCTTGTATGAAAACACTAATGAAAGTAGAGGAAGCTAAAGATGTGTGTCGGGATCGTAGCAAGTCGGAAGATGTGGTCTCTGCCTACCCCTATAAGAAAGAGGCCTGACTCTATGTATGTATGTTGTCTTTCTTTCATATTTAAATAACGACAGCCGATAGGTGTCCGGCAGAGTAGAATAGTGCCTACCTATTTCCTACTGAGGTGTCGTAAGAGGTAAAGTATTATACGGACAGCCTTTATTCCTGCTGAATAACGCCGTAACATGCAATGATGTCACTACTGCTCATGGGAACGCAATTGGGAGTAAGATTTTTTTGGTGGTGGACGTGGTTTTTTTTATAGGATAAAGTGATGAAACGAGCAAAACGTTCAACTGATGGTAAGTGCAACTGCCCATAACAAATGCTGTGTCACCTAGAAAATTTCTGTGTGACATCACACTGTGCCCATCACCCTGAGTAATAAGTTCTTAAGTCTCATATCCCCAGTGATTACGCTAGCTCACAGTGCCCTTCAGACCGAAACACAGTAATATTTGCACACTACTGCTTCACGGCAGAATAACTGGCACTGGGGTGGTACCTACCTAGGCGGATTCCTGCATAAGCATCCTACCACCAGTAAACTAAAGCGAAAAGTGAGCCACGTGTGCCTATCCCTATGGGAAAAAGTTTGACTGTATGTATGTACATAACGACGTAATGTAGCTGCGATATTCGAACATTGCTATTTCACATTCGCTCTCTTATTTCACCAAGAACTGAACAGCTTGAACCGGACCGAATGGGTGTTAGTGAAAGTGGTAATATTTCCTTTTCGAGTATCGACCACTAAATTAATGAATTTCGCGCGCAAATGCGAAAGTTTACTGAGGTGTCTTGATAATTAACAAGATTTTAACACTTGTTGATTAACAAATATTTACATTTTTTTTGTTAATTGATATTGCTTTTTATAATCACAGTCCGGCGACTGTGGGAATGCGTTTATGTCGGTCGTGATCGAATGGAAGTTGTATCTTTGAAGTGGCGAAGAATTCAAGATAAAATATTTGTATCGTTTACTTGCTCTACTAAGGAATGAAAACATTAAAAATTATGTCAACTTTACTATAACTGCTGGTGGTACGGTTCCTATGCAGGTATCCGTTCAGACCTTACAGTGTTTCGTTTGAAGGGTACTGAGAGCTAGCGTAATCACTGGGCATATGAGAATTAATAAGTAATGTCTCAGGATGACGCAGTGTGGTATCACATAGAAATGTTTTACGTGACAAAGCATTTGTTATGGGCAGGCGTTGCACTTACCATCAGGTCAACGTTTTGTTCGTATAGTCATTTTATTCAAAAAAAAAAAATTAAATAATTAAATTAACGCTAAATTTAATGATTTTTTTTATTCTAACAAAAATGGCGGCGTTGTTCGCCACCCGACACGTCTTGTATCTGCTTCTCGTATGTCCTCTGCCTACCCTCTAATATGGGAAAAAGGTGTGATTGTATGTATGTAAGTCAAGTTACTCGTTTACTATGAAATATAAGCCGAGCGCCCGGCCCTTGAGGTACCAAAGCTCTGTATGTATACGATGTCTTCAGTTCAAAGCTAGAATTATTTTTCTTTTTTATTTAAAAAAGGGACGAAATGAGCAAAACGTTCACCTGATGCTAAGTGCAACGTTGGCCATAACAAATGCTATGTCGCCCAGAACATTTCTGTGTGACACCACACTGCGCCCGTCACCCTGAGACATCATTTCTTAAGTCGCTTATGCCCTGTGATTGCACTAGCTCACAGTGCCCTTCAAACCGAAAAACAGTAATGTTCGCACACTATTGCTTCACGGTAGAATAACTGGCCCTGGGGTGGTACCTACCTAGACGGATTACTGCATAGTAATCCTACCAAAGTATACCAGCCTTGGTTTCCAATTCCAGCAAGTCAGTATGGTTTACGGATCAGGAAGTACTGTCACTATTACTAACAAGGGGTAGAGACCTCCTCAGCCGTCTGGGCCGGGATAGTCTGCGAAATCTTTGAAAGCTTTTCCATAGTCCCGACAAATGTCGAAGAGAGGAACTCTGGGAAGTATCAGTCGGTAGGGCTCCGACAGCCGTTTCTTGGTCCCACAGCGGTGGGTTATCTTTATAGGACTTCCCATGAAACAACAAAAAGAAGGATTCGAAATGGAAAGAAATAGCGAACATCTTACAGCATTACAACATTAGCTTCAGTGTCAGCAGATCTTGAAAGTAACCTATAGATATTCTACTGGCAACATCGCTGCTTTTTTTATTGGATAAAGTGACGAAACGAGCAAAACGTTCACCTGAATATAAGTGCAGCGCCTGCCCATAACAAATGCTTTGTCACCCAGAACATTTCTGCGTGACACCACAGCGCGCCAGACACTCTGATACAGCAGTTCTCATATGCCTAGTGATTAAACTAGTTCTCAGTGCCTTTCGGTCCGAAACACTCCAGTCAATTTATCCCCCTTTCTGTTGACCGATTGAGCTGAAATTTAGTACACGCCTTTAATTCTGATGACAATACAATTATGTATGTTCAGTATCATTGTAAATCTAAGATGGCCGCCACAAAATGGCGTTACCGCGATTATTATTTATATTGTAGTCTGATCAATGCTGTAGATTGATGAAGGGAGTGGTGTGATGGTGTGGTACCTACCTAATTACTTTTTGGATTTTAGTACATTATCAATATTACGTTTCTTTAAAATTAAACCGTTTAACTTCAAAATAGATCATCGATCAAATGCTATTATACAATGTATGTAATAATAATTTTGACTGAAATAACCTTGTCTACCAAATATATCCATATACCTTATCGAAGCCACACTATTCGCGAGACTCGCAAACTGTATTTATTTGAAATTCCTAATTGTAAGACCAATGCCGGAGGGCGTGCGCCCATTAATCGAATCATGAATCTATTTAACACACACTTTTCAGACACTGACTTGTTCGCATGCTCTCCAGCATCGTACCGAAAAAACATATGTGAACTGCTCTATTCATCTTATTTTCAACTCCTCTAAAATGTGTATTTCTTTATTATTGTAATATTTTTTTATCAATAGTATTGTAACTTCGTGTAGCCGTATATCACACATTGCCCCAAATGTAGTAAAATAATATTTTTAGCAATCTGTGGACAACGGGGCTGGTTACGCTTCAATAACCATTTGTATTGATATAACTTTTATTGAATTTAATTATGTAGTGTTATTGTTTGTTGTCCCAAATAAATGAAAAAAAAATATTTACTATTATAATTTAATTATTACACAAGAAAGACTACAAAAGAGCTACTAAAAAACTTTCTATAGTATTAATTTCGATATGAATACTTCGCAACAAACAACCGAGCCGAGCATTTGTTCGCCGTGCGTTGCCCGTCGATGTGAACGGACCGCGCCAGTTGCATCAGAGCATCGCGGCCCACTCTCCTCAATTGTTCGTGTAACACGTTTATATTCGGCGCGCAAATAAATTGTTATTGTTTCGCGCCCGCGCGTTCGTTGCTTTTACCAATTGCAGATGCGCAGGCCAATTGGTTCTACGAGTAATGTCATGTCTAAAACCAGTGACAGAGTAAAAATATACTCGAGTGTTGAACGAAAAAAAAGTTAGAGATTTTGTCGCACTTTTCGGCAGAATAGATGTGTACTGTGTGTCGCTAGTTCAGTTCTTTCATTTGATACCCATATTGAGGGGGTTGAAACAAAGTATGTAATCCGCCATTTTGTGTTATGGCCATCTTGGATTTACAATGACACTTTTTTTTATTGGATAAAGTGACGAAACGAGAAAAACGTTCACCTACTAAGTGTAACGTCTGCCCATAACAGTTGCTGTGTCACCCAAAAAAATTCTGTGTGACACCACACTGTGTCCATCACCCTGAGACATAAGTTCTTAAGTCTCATATGCCCAGTGATTACGCTAGCTCACAGTGCCCTTCAAACCGAAACACAGTAATGTTTGCACACTACCGCTTCACGGCAGAATAACAGGCCCTGGGTTGGTACCTACCTAGACGGATTCCTGCATATAATCCTACCACCAGTAAAATACTGATACTGAATAAACATAATTGTATTGTCATCAGAACTCTAAGTGTGTAACAATTTCAGATCAATGGGTCAACACTATGGTTGTAAATTTTCAATCACTAGATTTGACGCCCGCAAGACAAACAAAGCAAGGTATATGAAACCGTTTAATAACAAAAAAAAAAACAGTGTACGAAGCCGCTAATCGTTCCGAAATATAAATGAAATAAATTACCCAATTTTCGTTTGTCCAAGTGTCTCGGCTAATTAATTTACATGATACCTTTGCCGTCTGCATAACAGGTGGCAAAGTTGTGCGCAAATTGAAAATACGCAATTATTCAGTGTCTAGAGATGTAACTTGGAGGCTATCTAAGTTCTTGGGGAGGTCCCATTAAAAGTTTGCAGACCCTCCTTTGCGTCGGAATGCGCGGTACAGTTGTTGACGCAAGTGCTTTGTCCGGTAATTTGCTTAATTTTTTTAGAAGTAGCGTACGTGATCAATTAACAGCTTTGAATGTAAAGTTTTTTTTTAAATTCAGTACAGTTAACGACAAAACCCTCTCACTATCTTTATTTATTACTTTTTTTCTTCACAATCAGTCTGAAGGATTTGTCGGTTGGTTTCCTATGCGGGATTCGTCTAGACAGGTGCCACCGCAGTGCCAGTAATTTTTCGTGAAGCAGTTGTGTGTGTAAATAGAACACAGCTTATTAAAATAAATCTAAGAGAATCTACCACCCCATCTCATCCCGTGGGTGTCGTAAAAGTCGACAGAGGGTAATAAAAACCAGGAGATGGGCAGCAGCAGCTTCCTGGAACATCTGAATAAATAAACTGCGGTTGCCAACTGCCTGCCAAGCGTGGCGACTATGGCAAAATCCCCCCAAAGTGAGAGCTACAAACTTTTGTGCAATATATGGGGGGAGGCCTATGTTCAGCAGTGGACAAGTGATAGGCTGAAATGATGATGATGATGATGAATACATCTTTGATTATTAAAATAAAACGTCATTATTGTATGATGAGGTGAATAATGCTATTTCAAAAATAGTACATAGGTTTAACGTCATTAATTTGCTTTTAAACGGCAATAAAACTAAATGTATTAATTTCACAACACCAAACGTTGGGCATCGGGAGATGGGCAACAGCATCGTCCTGGAACATCGGAATAAATAAACTGGGGTTGCCAAGCCGCCTGCCAAGCGTGGCAACTACGAAACGAACGAACGACCACGAGACGAATGGGCGAGTTGCGTTCAGGCATAACAGCCGTGGTAGCTCAGGGGCTAGGCGCTCGCTTTAAATTTCATAGTACGCGAGTGACCTGGGTTCGATCCCCGGTGCCGGCACCACTAAAATTGTCAATTACAATTTTAAGTGCTGTAAGTCAGCGCGTGCTCGGCGGTGAAGGAAAACATCGTGAGGAAACCTGCATGTCTGAGAAAAAAGAAATATTTCGAAGACATGTGCAGTCCGCCAACCCGCATTGGAGCAGCGTATTCTTCCTAGCTCTAAAACCCCAGCAGAAATAAGAGGATGCCTGTGCTCAGCAGTGGGACATTTATTGGCTGAAACTTTACTTTTACTTTTATAACAGTTTTAATTATTTTAAATAGTTTTGCATGTGACTGTACCGACCTAGACGGAAATTAATCAAGATAGTGAATTTGAGCGACAGGGCTGGTCCAAGACGCCGTTGGAATAGTTCTGAACAATTCTAATTTACTTCCAGCTTTGATACATAGCTCAAGGGTTGGGGCGCTTGCCTTCGTCGTCGTCGTCGTCGTTTCAGCCTATCAATAGTCCACTGCTGAACATAGGCCTCCCCCATAGATTGCCACAAAAGTTTGTAGCTCTCGTTTTGGGGGGATTTTGCCATAGTTGCCACGCTTGGCAGACGGGTTGGCAACCGCAGTTTATTTATTCAGATGTTCCAGCAAAATGCTGCTGCCCATCTCCTGGTTTTCATATTCCCTCTGTCGACTTTTACGACACCTACGGGATGAGATGGGGTGGTAGATTCTCTAACTTATGTCTCAGGGGGACAGGCGCATTGTGGTGTCAGCGCTTGCCTTACATTTTATGAATGCGAACGATCGGAGTTCGATCCCCGGTGCCTGCACCACTTCCACTGAAATTGTTAACTGTTATTGTATGGGTGTAAAAATGTACCTGCCCGTTTCCTCTTGTTGGTGAAATTTACATAACTCTTATAGGATCACTCATGAGTTTGTCTGTCCGTCCGTCACAGCCAATTTGCTCTGAATCGACTGGACCTGGATGAACTAGACGTCTGTTAGTAATGTTAGAATTATATAAGAATTCGAAAATTTGAATTTAGTAAAATAGGATGAAAGCCATCTCCCTTATCTCCGAAGTATTGCACTAATATTTAAAATACACAAAATACTTTAAACTTAACTGTGAGGATTCCTATGCAGGAACTTTAGGTAGTACCCCCCGCCGTTATTCTGCCGTGAAACAGTAGTGAGCAAACATACTGGTTTAGGTTGAAGGGATAGTTATTTATCCCATAAATAAAAAATATGGTCGTACTTGTGGTAAAATTCAAACAATTGGATCATACATCTTGTTATAGTTTTAAAAGAAAATGTGGTTTACAGTTAGTTGAAGAATTTATTCAGTATCTGGTGTAGATGGTAAGTAATATGAACAGAATTCTCTTTGATAACCAACTTCCTCCTGTACCACCGAATTACCGCCGCAAACAAAAATTTTACCCACGACACGTCGAAATAAGTGTAATATCAACATATTTTTGGTGGTAGAACTCCTTTGCAGGAATCCATTTAGGTTGGTACCACGGGTGTCATTCACTCAGCCGTCCAGCAGTAGTGTGCGAGCAATAAGTACTGTGTTTTAAATTAAAAGTAAATGCGCTTGCAAGAATCCTAACGTCGTCAGGTAGTTCGATCCAGAGTCCTGTAGCTTGTAGAGTTTTTTTTTTATTTAAAAAAGTGACGGAACGTGCAAAACGTTCACCTGATGGTAAGTTCAACGTCTGCCCACAAAAAATGCTGTGTCACCCAGAACACTGTGACACAACAATGCGCCTGTCACCCTGAGACATAAGTTAGAGAACCTACCACCCCATTTCATCCCGTGGGTGTCGTAAAAGTCGACAGAGGGTAAACGAAAACATCTGAATAAATAAACTGCGGTCGTCAACCCGCCTGCCAAGCGTGGCAACTATGGCAAAATCCCCCAAATAGAGAACTACAAAGTTTTGTTGTAATCTATGGGGGAGGCCTATGTTCATCAGTGGACTAGTGATAGTCCGATATGATGATGATGATGAAATAAAAGACTAATAACGTGTGTTTCCCTCTGGTGCTCTACCCAACTGGTGGTAGGATTCCTATGCAGGAATCCATTTAGGTTGGTACCACAGGTGTCATTTACTCTGCAGTTCAGCGACAGTGTGCGAGCATTACTGTGTTTTAAATTGAAAGTAAATATGCTCCCAGGTGTCCTACCGTCGTCAGGTAGTTCGTTCCAGAGTCCTGCGGCTTGTAGAGTAAAAGATAATCATGAATTACCATCAGGTGAGCGATTTGCAACTCTCATATCGTCTCCTTCCATAAAAAGAATTGAACCCCACCGTGACTGCGACGTAATGAACCATTTTACGCCGACATTTATTTTTCAATTTGTCTTCGCGCTGCAATGGCCGCTGGCAGCAGTCCAGGGGCGACGCAACGCGGGTCGTTATTCAAACTGACGCTATGCCCCGACGGCTTTATATATGGAGTGCTACTGACACTGTAATGGATAGCCGGCGTAATGATTCCGATTCCGATTCAACGACTAGATAATGCACGAAGTTGGCAAATAAAATTTTGTAACGGCGAACTCAGTAAAGTTCGTTTTTCGACCGACTTAAAAAAATGGTGAGTAATGAGATATGCAAACATACAGAATGACGGAGTTTTTTTTTATTTATTGCATAAAGTGATGAAATGAGCAAAACGTTCACCTTACCGTTAAGTGCAACGTCTGCCCATAAAAAATGCCGTGTTACCCAGATACTTTCGGATAAATAGTACCCCAGGTCCGTCTTCATGACGCAAGCTATCTCTGTGTTGAATTTCGTCATGATCGGTTCATCGGTTGAACCGTGAAAAGGTAACAAATAGACAGAGGGACAAAAGAGTTAATTTCGCATTAATAATATTAGTATGGATAAGCATTGAGTAAATGCTGTTATTTTGTTATTACAAACAGACACTTCTATGTTATTTATTTGTATAGATTAACTATTTCTATTACTTTACTATTACCCAACAGCGCATGATGGCGATGGGCTGGGATGGCACCACCTATCACACCAAGAGCATTATATTGTTTTGGTGAAACGTGGACTGTGGCAGTCATCTGTTTTACAGCGAGTGCCCAGTCTCTGACTACCCCTTATGGGATACAGTCGCGATTTTATGTATGTATGTACGTAGATTAACTATTGCAGTGTGTGAATTAATCGAAATATTTTTAACCGACTTCAAATAGGGGAGAGGTACGCAATTCGTCGGCATCTTTTTTATATATGTTCTTTTATATGTGTTTATTTTTTTACCACGTGGAGTGATGTCGATGGTGATTTGTTATTAGAAAGGGGATACCTTAGGGGTGGGGTGGTCATATAAGTATAGGCCAAGTTTTAATCCTCGTCCTGGGGTGGTACCTACCTTTTTTCTTTTTTTTTGTTGTATAAAGTGATGAAACGAGCAAAACGATCACCTGATGGTAAGTGCAACATCTGCCCGTAACAAATGCTGTGTCATTCAGAACATTTCTGTGTGACACCTTACTGTGCCCATCACGCTGAGACATCAGTTCTTATGTCTCATATGCCCAGTGATTACGCTAGCTCTCAGTGCCCTTCAAACCGAAACACAGTAATGTTTGCACACTACTGCTTCACGGCAGAATAACTGGCCCTGGGATGGTAGCTACCTAGACTGATTCCTGCATAGGAATCCCACCAACGTAAACAACGTAACACGCAAAGTGTAAAGATCTGCTAAAATAGTTAATTACGTGGTATGGCATTTTTTAGGACAGCCGATAGGTGTCCGGCAGGGGAGAATAGCACCTGCCTCTTTCCTACCGAGGTGTCGTAAGAGGCGACTGAGGTATTGTACGGGCAGCCTTAAATCGTGCAGAACAACACTTTAATATGCAATGCTGTCACTGTTCTTTACCTAGTGGTCAGAGTACCTGACTTCTACGCCGCGGGTCGTGGGATCGAACCCAGCCGGAGCCAACATTTGTGCTGAAACACAAATTATTTGTTTTTCGGGTCAGGTTGTGTTGTGATTGTCCCCGTGTTTCTGACACTGCATCCTAGCCTACCTCGAGGTTAGGTTGGGACGAGAGAGTCCCTCTGTGTTTGCGCGTACACTTGTGGCACTATAATATCTCCTGCGCAGTTGATGGCTCCCGACAGTATTCGGAAGTTATCGCCGTGGTCCGAAATCGGCTAGGAGAACATTATCTGCTCGTGGGAACGCAACGGGGAGTAAGATTTTTTTCTCTCGTACCAAAATGGCGGCGACGTGGTCCGTCCGACAAATCCGTCACGTCTCGTTTTCCGCGGTGTAGAAATGTGGTCAACGGGTGTGGTGAAAAGGAGAAAGGTGTGACTGTATGTGTGTTTGCTTTATTCTTTCATGAGTTTAAGAGACTAATCCATACGAATATTATAAATGCGAAAGTAACTCTCTCTGTCCCTCTGTCCGTTTGTTACCTTTTCACGGCTCGACCGCTGAACCGATCTTGACGAAATTTGGTATGGAGATAGCTTGCATCCTGCGGACGGACATAGGATACTTTTTATTCAATGATATTAAAAAAAACTTAAATCCACTCGAACGAAATCGCGGGCATCAGCTAGTAAGCATATAATTTTTAAATCTCAACCGTGAGGACAAAGCTCCGTGAAAGGAACAATTTCCAGTGAGGAACGCCGAGGACTGCGCGTTTCTAAATAAACATAATCCGCGCAAACTCATTCGTTTGCGACGACGCGGCGTTTCCCGGCTGTTTTATAACCCTGTAGGGTTTTAATAGAATAACGGTTAAGGGTGATTCGTGCGACGGACTTTTAATAATATTTTTTCAATATATATATATATATATATATATATATATATATATATATATTATAAATATATAATTATTATATATAATTATTATAAACGATGCCCCACAGTTACACAAGAGCTTAGCCACTGCGCCAACCGAGCCGACAATGATGATTACACAATTGTACATCAAACTAATAACTACTATAATGTATGTATGGGTAAATATAAATGTGTATGTATATCTATGTATATATATATATAATATATAAATGTATATGTATGGGTGTATGTATATGTATAAAACAAATTTGATATAATATTACAATTTTATAATATACACTGTTAAATTTATGACACTTACCAATATTCACGTCACGTCTCACATAGCGTTCAGCACAACTACACAATACATATCTTCCATTTTCATCATCATTTGTTATTCATCAGTATATTCATCAGTTGTTATTATAATAAGTATCTACTCGCTAATGCTAATGTCGACACTTACGGCACGGTCTCCTTAAGACCGTCTGGGGCCGACTGAAAATCAGCGTCGCTATCCCGCGGCTTATGCTGAGGCGGTCCTTTACGACACTTCATCTGCTTCGATTTTATATTAATTAATTGTTGTTAAACCCTTTATTTTCTCTTTATTTTATTTTTTTGTTCATTGATTTTCCTTTGTTTTTTTTTTTTTTTATTATGGTATTCCTATTTTTATTAATTTTGTTTATTCACCTGTATTGTATGTACCTGTATTATTCAACTGTGTTGTGTATTGTAATTTGTGAATGAAATGAAGTGTCGGAATAAATGTCTTAAATGTCTTAAATGTCTTAAATGTCTTAAACTGTAAAGGCATTTTGATTAAGAATCTACGGTTCTTAAACTTGGACATTTACTCACAAGGAGGAAACCAACCCTTTAGTAGCAGAGAGGATAATTTTGGAAAGATGTTGGGTCCTGTTAGGGTGGAGGACGGCAGCTGGAGGGTCCAAAAAATCTCTTAATTAGAAGATGCCTCATGGCTTAAGCCTAATATCATTGGAGAAATCAAAGTACGCCGTCTCCGGTGGCTAGGTCGTGTAGAACGGATGGGAGAGGATCGCAGAGTAAAGAGCATATATGGGTCGACTGGTCGATGTGCAGTCAGCAGTCCCAAACATCCACACCGAGTAAATGCTGACTTGCTCGAACTTAAAGTCGGAGACCACTGGCGAGAGATAGCGCAGCACAGGGACAAGTGGCGTGCTCTCGTGTCGGAGACGAAGACCCACTTCGGGGTCGTTGCGCTCTGTTACGCTCTTTATATAATGAAGGTAAGGAAGTTGATTTGCTAAGATTTTATTTTTATTGTAGATAGTGACGAAACGACCAAACGTTCACCTGATGGTAAGTGCAACGTCCGCCCTACAACGAATGCTGTGTCACTCAGAATATTTCTGTGTGCTCACAATGCGCCCGTCAATCTGTGACATCAGTTCTTAAGTCTCATATGCCCAGTGATTACGCTAGCTCTCAGTGCCCTTCAAACCGAAACACAGTAATGCTTGCACATTATTGCTTCACGGCAGAATAACTGGCCCCGGGGTGGTACCTACCTAGACTGATTCCTGCAAAGTATAAAATGGTGTGTATTACCTAGTTTTTGAAGAGCTTAGCCCGCCCACCCTCAGTAGCGTGCACAAACAAACTACCACTGCCACCGGGAACCGCGACCAGATACCCTCCACCACTACAACACTACCACTAGGCAATACACACCACTGCAGTCGAGACCACGACACGTGATATTGACTCTACGACAGTCAGTCGCCGAGCAAATTAACTTTCTTTGCTTCATTATAATGGATTTCCGCAAAGTAACGCCTGATTCTATTAACACTATATTCGAGACGAGTGAAGTCGAGGTAATATACACCATTTTATATTTTGTATGCGGTTCTTAGCAAACCTCATTTCCTTCATTATGATTCTATTAACTATATATATAGTTATCAATTTTTTTTCTTGGTTTCATATCCCTCGTTTCTGGTGGTAGGATTCTTATACAGGGATCCGCCTAGGTAGGTACCAGCGCAGGGCCAGTTATTCTGCCGTGAAGCAGTAGTGACATAGAATTGTTCTGGCTACAGTGTTTGTTATATACAGACGTTGCACTTATCACACTGTCTTTTTTTCAATAAAACAAACTATATATTACATCATTGCGGAACCCTAATTCCGGACGCTTTCCCCGCCTCTCTATTTATATCAATTAGAGTTTTAGCGGCGTTTTCCTCGAGGGCTCCACATAATGCCGTCGTTTGTGAACAGTGTGACCATGCGCACAGTTTTATAAGGACACTACAATTTTTCACGATAAACTTCAAAAAAAGGAAATTAGTCTTTTTTTAAAAGGCAGCGACGAGATGAGCTAATTCTATATAATAAAACGCATAATTGTATTCCAAACAACTCAGGAATACTTCTATCTTTACTTTTTTCTGAAGTTTTTCTGAAATTTTTAACAACAATCTGATTTTTTTTTTCATATCTATCTACCACCCCATCTCATCCCGTGGGTGTCGTAAAAGTCGACAGAGAGAAAATTTAAACCAGAACACGGGCAGCAGCATCTTCCTGGAACATCTGAATTAAGAAACTGCGGTTGCCGACCCGCCTGCCGAGCGTGGCAACTATGGTGAAATCCCCCAAAATGAGAGCTACGAACTTATGTGGAAATTTATCGGGGAGGCATACGTTCAGCAGTGGACTAGTGCTTAGCTGATGATGTATTGATGATGACTGACTCATCACGATACCACAACACCTGTTGACTTGAAATTAGGCACACATATTCCTTTCCCGACATAGACACACACTAAAAAAGAGTTTTAAGAACATTTACTCTTAAATGGCCTATGGGCTGGTCCCGTTTCCCTCCATTTAGACTTCAACATTACTGTAGCGACAACGCCCTCTTGAAGAACTATAAACCGATATCGCTTCTTAACCGCGTCTATGTGCTGTTTTCGAGAGTCATTATGAATCGTCTCGCAAGCAGACTCGACGACTTCCATCCTCCCGAACAAGCCGGATTCCGAAAAGGCTGTAGTACCATAGACCATATACATACCCTTCGCCAGATTGTACAAAAAGACCGAAGAGTACAATCTCCCGCTATGTCTGGCGTATGTGGACTATGAAAAAGCCTTTGATTCCGTCGAAACTTGGGCGGTGCTACAGTCACTTCAGCGGTGCCGAATTGACTGTCGGTATATCGAAGTGCTGCAGTGTTTGTACAATAAGGCTACGATGGCTATCCGAGTACAGAACCAGAGTACGAAACCGATCCAATTGCAGAAAGGTGTAAGACAGGGCGATGTAATATCCCCGAAACTCTTCACCGCTGCATTGGAAGATGTCTTCAAGCTACTGAACTGGAAAGGATACGGCATTAACATCAATGGCGAATACATCACTCACCTTCGATTTGCCGACGACATAGTCATAATGGCAGAATCGCACTATACTCAATGACCTCAATAGTGTCTCCCAACGGGTAGGTCTTAAGATGAACATGGACAAGACGAAGATCATGTCTAACGTCTATGTCACACCCATACCGGTTGTTGTTGGGAACACTACGCTCCACCACGCTACCTAGGACAGATTGTCCGACTAGGTAGGTCCAACTTCGACCAATAGGTCTATCGACGGATCCAACTCGGCTGGGCAGCGTTCGGGAAACTACGTCACATCTTCTCGTCGAGTATACCTCAATGTCTCAAAAGCAAAGTTTACAACCAGTACGTGTTGCCAGTGATGACATACGGAACCGAGACGTGGTCCTTCCGAGACAGGACCGTGCTTTGTGGCAATCTATGGGGGAGGCCTATGTTCTACAGCGAACTAAGAGGCTGAAATGATGATGATGATGTAGCGACATCTATGTTGCCACATGAGAAGCTCAAGAAATATCTCATACATTCCATAATCGCGCTATGAAAGTTTCTGTGATGCGAACTATATATACGACATCTAAATATTATTAGTTACTACTTCTAAGCCGCGGGTCCTGGGTTCGAATTCCAGCCGCAGCCAAAAATTGTTCTAAAACACAAATTGTTGGTTTTCGGGTCTGGTTGTGTTGTGATTGTCCCCGTGTTTCCGACACTGCATCCTAGCCTACCCTCCGATCTTATCGCATCAGCGTTACATCGGGCGCGGGTAGGTTGGGATGAGTGAGTGCCTCTGTGTTTGCGCGTTCACTCGTGGCACTAAAACGCAGGTGATCTGCGCAGTTGATAGCTCTCGACAATATTCGAAAGTTATCGCCGTGGTCCATATCGGCCAGGAGAACGTCGTATCACCAGATGGAGGAGACGTCCTCCCCAGATCAGACCGTCCGGTCTGGCGGTTAGCTACCCTTTTCCTTGGCTAATTCCAATAACTCAGATGGTATTACGAGTACATATATAAAGACAAAATTGCATGACAGTAAATGGCCATTTTTATCTAATCACCAGCTACCGGTGTCCGATATTTTGTCGTAAAGCCATGGTCACCCTATCCTGAGGGTGAGCACTCAATGGAGCGCACAATTGGCATTCGTAAGCGCTTTTTAAATTCAGCCATATTTTTAGGCGTGAAATTGTAGAATTTAATTAATTGATATTATCTTTACGCAATTATAACGAATAACGAAAAATTGAATATCATTCTACAACATCATCAACGTCAGACCGTTTATAGCCCGCTGTTGAACGAAAAGGAAGAATTGTGGTGAATTATACAAGAAACTCTCGGGTCCTCCGATGCAATGTGACATAATGTAAGTTTACCCTATGCAGGAATTCGTCTAGGTAGGTACCACCGCAAGGCCAGTTATTCTGCCGTGAAGCAGTAGTGTGGGAACATTACCGTGTTTCGGTTTGAAGGGCACTGTGAGGTAGTGTAATCACTGGGCATTTGAGACTTAAGAAGTGATGTCTCAGGGTGACGGGCGCAGTGTGGTGTCCCACAGAAAACAAAAAAACAAGAAAGTCTGGGGTCCTCCAATGCAATGTTACATAATCTCATTTATGTATATAATATACCAGCTGTGCCTCGCGGTTTCACCCGCGTAAAAAAGCCGACCCCGAATGATGATATACATAAGTATTTCCCTATTTGGATCGGATTTTGAAGATGCGCGGAACTCTAATTAAAAAAAAAGTTTCAGCCTATAAACGTCTCACTGCTGAGCACAGGCCTCCTCTCATTTCTGAGAAGGGCTTTGGAGCTAGGAAGAATCTGCTCCAATGCGGGTTGGCGGACTGCACATGTCTTCGAAATGTTTTTTATTCCTCAGACATGCAGGTTTCGTCACAGTGTTTAACTCACCACCGAGCACGTGGTAAATCAGCACTTAAAATTTTAGTGGTGCCGGCACCGGAACTTTTGAACCGGTGTAGATTTTGACAGTCGTAAGAGCTTTATGCAAGCCTAAACTGAACAACGAAATAATGTCATTGTCTTTTTTTTTGGGTAAAGTGACGAAACGAGCAAAACGTTCACCTGACCGTGTGTGTCAAGAGCAGCGCTGCCCGTGACAAATGCTGTGTCACCCAGAACATTTCTGTGTTACACCACACTGCGCGCGTCACCCTGAGCCATCAGTTCTTAAGTCTCATATGCCCAGTGATTACGCTAGCTCACAGTGCCCTTCAAACCGAAACACAGTAATGTCTGCACACCACTGCTTCGCGGCAGAATTAACTGGCCTGGGGTGATACCTAGACGGAATCCTGCACAGGAATCCTGCCACTACTGAAAGGTGAGGTCTCGAGGTGTCGATAAGAGGCGATCAAGGCAACGGTATAAAGGTGACCTATATTCGTGTAGAATAATACCAGAATATGCAATACTGTTACTACGCCGATAGGTGTAAATAGAACCTATAGAACCTCTTTTTGAACCTAGGTGTCGTAAGAGGCGACTAAGGTATTTTACGGACAGCCTTCATTCGTGTAGAATTTTTTGAATCGTACCAAAACTGGCGGCGACGAGGATCGCCAACCATCTCGTACGCGTTTCCCGCGAGGGCGAATAGAGGGCAACACGAGGGGCCCCTGCCTACCCCTTATATGGGAAAAGACGTGGACTGTATGTATGTAGAATAAACATACGAGTAGTATGGAATGCTGTCACTATACTGCTCGTAAGAACGCAATGAGGAGTAAGAAATTCCTTGACTCGTACCAAAAGGGCAGCGAGCGGTTCGCAACCTGTCACATCTCGTTTCCCGCGGGTGTCAAAAGTGAGCTACGTGTGTGGTATCTGTCTATCGCATATGGATAACAGGCGTGACTGTATGTATTAACTATGTTTATATATATTAACTTTGTTTATGAACCGATTTTAATAATTCTTTGTTAATTAGAAAAAGAGTACCGTAGCAGTGATCCCATATAAATTTGGTCAAGTTCTGGTGATGGGATCCATGAGAAAATCATGACTAGGGTTTGGGTTCCGGGACGTCTCGTGTCTCGTGGTCCCGGGACCTTTCGTAATTTTAGGTGTCTGAGTCCCGGGACTTTCGAGTCGAGACTCGAGACCAGACAAGATTGTCGAAATTGTTTTTATTTTTATTGTATAAAGCGACGAAACGAACAAAACGTTCACCTGATGGTAAGTGCAACGTCCGCCCTCAACAAATGCTGTGTCACCCAGAATATTTCTGTGTGACACCACACTGCGTCCCGTCACACTGAGACTATCAGTTCTTAAGTCTCAAATGCCCAGTGATTACGCTAGCTCACAGTGCCCTTCAAACCGAAACACAGTAACTGCTTGCACACTACTGCTTCACGGCAGTAATAACTGGCCCTGGGGTGGTACCTACCTATTTTATTTAATCAGCAAAGAATTCTAATTAATGTGTTAGTTGATTGTTTAAAAGACTTGATTTATAAGTCTGTTCTATTATTTATATTTAGATTATTTATTTATGAAACAAATCTGTGATTGTGAGAATTCACAATGTCGTGATTAAGATACTGTATTACTAGATAATAGTAAAGTTATTAGGAATCTGGACAGTAAGTAATCAGGGTCGGCTTCTTTACGCGGGCGGAACCGCACGGCACAGCTAATGTAGGAATAAAACGAAAAGCACAAACGACACCGCGTAATAATACAGTTTAAATTCGCCACGTGAAAGTGCCTTTTAAGGGGGCGGATGTAATGATGTATTCCTTCAATAGACATCGTGTCGCCCAGAGGTGGAATATATCGAAGGGAAATATCCATTACACCCCAGCAGAGACTGGAGTGTACGGGTTCTTCGAATAAGCGAAGCGCCGCGGGCTAGTGACACTTTGTAGGGCGACCATGGAATTATATAAACTGAGACAATCCCATAGATAACTTTTTGATGTAACTTTAGACAGACAGATAGTGCATGCAGAAAACTATACTAAAAATACAAAGTCATACGTTTACATTTGAAGTTTGTTGAACTTCCAAACAACATTAACTACGAGTAGACATGATTATTATTGAACCAGATTCAGGTGTGGCTCGGTAATCATATCTGTGTATGGTAGAAATACATATATAGGTACGCAAAGACCACACCCGTAGCCCAGTTTCCGTCCCAGCGGGAAACGAGTTGTAGACGGGCCGCCGCCAGCTCGGATACGAGTCAAACAATTCTTACTCTCACGTCGCCATGACACGTCGGTATGAAAGACGTAGGTGCTTCATATTACACGCTTTTATATTAGCTTCACTTGTATGTCTGTATGTTTGTAACCGACTCCATAGGGCTCGATTTTCTCATACTTTGAACTATCCGATTTAATTAAAATTTTGCACACCTGTCAAAGACCGATGACAATGCAATAATTCGGCTCAAAAATTAAAAATAATTGTTTAAAAAAACTAAAAAAAAAATACGCTTTTAAAGAAGATCCAACTAAATTTCTCAATAGATGGCGCTAATTTTAAAATGATAATTTTTTGCACATTATTCATTTATATTTATAAGAATTTTTTACACTATTCTTAATTCAAATTTATTAATATTTATTTTCTATTTTCTAATTTGGTTTTCTATATAAAGCGTGTTTTTTAGTTTTTTCATACTATCATATATTACCTTCCGGACACCTATCGGCGACTTCGTAACGACTTTTTATTTTCTGGTGCGAGGATTCGTTCCGGGCTCGTTTTTCTACCATCAAACTGTAGCGCGGAATCATTACCGTGTTACGGAGGGCACTGAGAGCTAGTGTAATCGCTGGGCATACGAGACTTAAGAACTTATATCTAACAAATCAATTATTCAAAACGCGGGCTTATAATTTATATTTTTGTCACATTCACAATTCAGCTTGTAATTTCTTAACACTTGACGGACGGTAAAACTGACTAATCTTCTTGGGCGGTTTGAACATTGTTCGTATTTAGTTAAATATGAATACCGAAGAAGTATGTGGTGACATATCGTACATTACAGTTAGCTTTTTTTTTATTGTATAAAGTGACAAAACTGGCACAGTCTCTCGCATACTATAAAATACAGTTACGGCCTGTGAGTCACCACGGACTACTTTTTTTAACAACACAAACTAAAACACTTTAGAAGTGAAACTTCTTTGGCCGCTAAGAGACTAAAATTTTGAGGTCGAATTTGACTGCAGCTTTTTGGTGTAACGTTTTTGTTATTCCTAATTAATAAAAAAAGTAAAGTAACAGCCTATAAATGTCCCAGTGCTGAGCACAGGCTTTTTTGCCCCTGAGCTACCACGGCTTTAATTAATAATTGTTGATTAATTAATAACTGTTTATATACTTAGCAGATATTTTACATTGAGTAACATGTTTGTTAATTCGTGTCTATTTTTAATTTTATCAATTTTCTAATACATATTAGAGTTCCACTTCTATCACTTGTACTGAATAGCAAGCTCTCTTTTTTTAGATATTAGGAAAAGTACATCTATCAACATGGTCACCCCAGTACTGAACTTGGCACCCTCGGCTTTTATATCATAAGGCGTGCAACTTCTGTAGGTATCGATTTTGTCAAATGATTAAAAACGAAACGCTGTAAAACTAAAATATTCCTGGACCTTGGTGGTAGGATTCCTATGCAGGAATCCGTCAAGGTAGGTACCACCCCAGGGCCAGTTATTCTGCCGTGAAGCAGTAGTGGGCAAGCATTACTGTGTTTCGGTCTGAAGGGCACTGAGAGCTAGCGTAATCACTGGGCATATGAGATTTAAGAACTTATGTTTCAGGGTGACGGGCGCAGTGTGGTGTCACAAAGAAATGTTCTGGGTGACACGGCATTTGTTATGAGCAGGCGTTGCACTTACAATCAGGTGACCGCGAAAGTGACGCGACGAGCAAGACGTTCACCTGATGGTAACACAACCAGGTGGATGCAACGTAATGTGAAACACAGTAATGCCTGCACACTACTGCTTCTTCGCAGAATAACTGGCCCTGGGGTGGTACCTACCTAGACGGAATCCTGCAAAGGAATCCTACCACAAGTAACTTTCCCGCTCATACTTCTCCTAGCCCGATCTTGACCATGCTTCTCTGGCTGCCCCTTGACATTTTGATAAAGAGAACATCCAGCTATGACTTTTTGGGTTTTGCTACATTTTTTTTATGCAACACAGTGCAACGTCTGCCGAAAACAATTCCCGTGCCACCCAGAACATTTTTGTGTGGCGCCACACTGCGCTCGTCGCCCTGAGACATCGGTTCTTGAGTCTCATATGCCCAGTACACTAGTTATCTCAGACCGAAACACACTAATGTTCGAACTACTGCTTCACGCCAGAAAAACTTTTTATTTAAAAGAATACTATAATACTAACATTACTAATATTCCGGTTAACCACTCCAACTAAGCGTAACAGCTTGTGCTAGGAGATGGTTCACGGCAATAGTCGAATGGCGGGCTCGATCCTGCGACATCACGTTTCGCAGTCCGCACCCTAAACCATTAGGCTGCAGTGGCGACCTAGACGGATTTCTCGGGAGCTCTCACAGAGAAATTCTCGCTCGTTAAAAGCAGCATTCAAGCCGCTGCCAATGTAGGTCAGCGGTTCGCTTAACTCAATTATAATTCCAAGTTCCAACTAAAGCAATGAAAAGCGACAAACCGAGGCCCCGGGCCACGTCTTGTCCGCAGCGACGGTTCTTTGTTAGCCGAATCAGCGCTTTTAAGAAGTCTCGGGAACACGAAATTAAATAAAACCCCGTACGAGCCTGTACTTGTTTGCATAAGCGAATTTCTCGCGCACAGTGTAGCTTGCATACAGAGCGATCATTTTGTGTTTTTTTTTTATTTTTTTTTATTGTACAAAGTGATGAAACGAGCAAAACGTTCACCTGATGGTGAGTGCAACGTCTGCCCATAACGAATGCTGTGTCGCCCAGAACATTTCTGCGCTCGTCACCCTGAGACATCAGTTCTTAAGTCTCATATGCCCATTGATTACGCTTGCTCTCAGTGCCCTTCAAGCCGTTGGAGCTTAAGAACTTATGTCTCAGGGTGATGGGCACAGTGAGGTGTCACACAGAAATGTTCTGGGTGAGACAGCATTTGTTATGGGCAGACGTTGCACTTACCATCAGGTGAACGATTTGCTCGTTTCGTCACTTTTTCCAATAAATAAAAATGGTACAGATGCACGGTCTATAATTTTCTACTCTGTCATTCGTACATTTAGGGAAAAGTAAATTCGTTTTCCTTGGGGAAGGTGAAAGAAAGCCGTTACGGTAGCGATGCCCGCTTTTGTATATGCCACCGGGTGTTCTGTTTATAGCTGGTGGTTAAATATAGGTTTTTAAAAGAACTTGTCGTGTGGTGGCGGCTTAAGAGAATCTGCCACCCCATCTCGTCCCGCGGGTGACGTAAAAGTCGACCGAGTGAAAAATTAAAACCAAACAGCATCTTACTGGAACATTTTTTTTTTACTGTATAAAGTGACGAAACGAGCAAAACGTTCACCTGATGGTAACTGCACTTTATACAATAAAAAAAAATAGTGAGTTAATATAAGTCGTAAACAGCATGTAATATGGTATGGAAAAACTTCGAAGGGATACATTATAATTAACAAACGAAACCTGCCCCCTAATGCAAGTTGATGCTAATATGAAACCGAAAAGCCGTGTACACTCGTGAACAAAATTTGTTTGTTACGTGAATAATAATTTATCTGGTGTAACAAACATCAATAGAAGTAAATAAAATTGTAGTGTCTGTTTGTAATAACAAAATAACAGCTTTCACTCAATGCTTATGAAGGTATATACGGTACTTATAAGAAGAAACAAATTTTATCATTTTTGTCTGTCTGTCTGTTTGTTCCGGCTAATCTCCGAAACGGCTGGACCGATTTTGACGGGACTTTCACTGACAGATAGCTGATATTATTGCGGGTAACTTAAGCTACTTTAATTTTTCGGAAAAATTTTAGGGTTCCGTGCAAAATAAAACCATCGATCGGGGTCGGCTTTTTTAAGCGGGATAAACCGCGGGGCAGAGCTAGTCAGAATAAAAAAAACACTTTGTCTTTAACACTCTTGGCGCCAACTCCAAAAGTTCCGGCAGGGTTTTTTATTGCATTTTGTCATTTCTGTGTATATTTTGAGTTTTGATGTTTAATATTATGTACGTAAGAATATTAGTCACTTTATGAAAAAAGTGATGTCCATAATGTAAATACCAGGAACAAGCACAAATTAATAATGCCAGTTACTCGACTTCACCGAGTCAGTAACTCTTTCATGGGGCAATGTATACGTTTTTACAACAAACTCTCAGAAAGTGCACGAAGTCTTTCAATCAAAAAGTTCAGACTATTTATAAAACAAAGACTTTTTAATAAGTGTTATATAATATATATGGTTGAAGAAAGGTAATAAAAAAGGGAAAGATGATCGCTGCCAAGCTATTTCTAAATTTTTAAAATACTGCTGTTATTGTACATTATTATTATATTACTGAAAAAAAATAATCCCCCTGGGTTTCTTGCTGGTTCTTCCCAGGACAGAGCAATTTGTTTGCGAACCAGTTCCAGAACCAAAAATTACGTTCAATAAGTATTATATAAATAAATAATCAATTAAATAAAAATTATTCTAAGAAAATAAACACATACTAAATCAGTTATATTTTTATTTTTCTACATAATCACCATCAAGTTCAATACACTTTTGCCACCTCCCCTTCCTAGCATTTAGACCGTTAAAAAAAAATGATTCTTCCTTAGAGTCAAAATATGCGTCTACAGCTGCTTTGACCTCGTCGTTTGTCGAAAATCTTTGACCTCCCAAGTGCTTTTTTAGGTTAGGGAACAGAAAGAAGTCTGATGGTGCCAGATCAGGTGAATACGGCGGATGCGGTAACAGTTCAAAGCCACAGTTGTGAATTCCAGCCATTGACTGTACTGACGTGTGAACACGGGCGTTATCTTGATGAAACAGGACTTTTCTTCTGAGCATTCCTCGACGTTTTTCTTTTATTTCCTCTCGTAAACGACGTAGTAAGGTGCAGTAGTAATCAGAGTTTATAGTCTGACCCCTTTCAAGATAATCAATCATAATCACACCTTTCGAGTCCCAGAATACTGAAGCCATCACCTTATTTGCCGACAAAATCGACTTAGCCTTTTTAGGGGGTGGTGAACCAGGTCTTCTCCACTGTTTTGATTGTTGTTTTGTTTCCGGTGTACAGTAATGAACCCATGTTTCGTCCATAGTAACAAAACGATTCAAAAAGTCATCTGCATCGGCTTCAAATAACTCCAAACAGTCGCGTGAAATAGTCAATCGCGTCCTTTTTTGTTCAACTGAAAGCAGTCGCGGAACCCACCTCGCAGACACCTTGTGGAAACCCAACTCGTTGGCAATGATGTTTTGAGTTCGTTCATAAGAGATGCCTATAATCTCGGCTATCTCTCTAATTTTTAATCTGCGGTCTCCCATTATTAAATCAAGTACTTTTTTAATATTTTCGTCAGTAGTTGACGTCGAAAGCCTTCCAGAGCGGGGTTCATCTTTCACACTCTCTCTACCACGCTTAAATTCTGCTATCCATTTTTTGACAAATGAATATGACAGAGCACAATCGCCTAATGTACTGACCATGTCATCATAGATGGCTTTTGATGATAGCCCCTTCTTATGGAGGTACTTAATGACGGCACGCTGCTCGATTTGCTCGATTCGCAGAAATTATGACCGATTACTTTGTTAATAAATTTATAAAATCACAACTAATTATCGCACACGTTTCGAACTTCACACAATGAACTAGTCTGAACTGAACTAAATAATGTGGGTAGATTTGATTTTTAGAATTGAATGGATCTGTGTTAGGCCGAGTACTTTTCAATCCACCTAGTATTCTCATCGTCATCATTTCGGCCTATCGCTAGTCCACTGCTGAATGTAGCGACATCTATGTCGCCACATGGGAAGCTAAATAAATAATTCATACGATCCATAATCGTGCTATGATAGTTTAGAGAGATGCGAACTATATATACAACGTCTAAATAATACTAGTGGGAGGAGACGTCCTCCTCAGATCATACCATTCGATCTGGAGGGTAGCTACCCTTTTCCTTGGTAATGTCATCCGCCAAAATGAGTACACCTCCCCCATAGATTGCCACAAAAGTTTGTAGCTTTCATTTTGGGGCGATTTTGCCATAGTTGCCACGCTTTGCAGGCGCGTTGGCAACCGAAGTTATTCGGATGTTCCAGAAAGATGCCTCTGTCCATCTTCTGGTTTGCATTTTCCCTCTATAGACTTTTACGACATCCACGGGATGATTTTTTACTGGTGGTAGGATTCCTATGCAGGTATCCATCTAGGTAGGTACCACCCCAGGGCCAGTTATTCTGCCGCGAAGCAGAAGTGTGCAAGCAGTACTGTGATTTGTACATGGCACTGTGAGCCTGGTTAATCACTGGGCATTTGAGACTTAAGAACTGATGTCTCAGGGTGACGGGCGCAGTGTAGTATCACACAGAAATATTGTGGGTGACACAGAATTTGTTGTGGGCGGACGTTGCACTTACCAACAGGTGAACGTTTTGCTCGTTTCGTCACTTTCTGCAATAAAATAAAAATAAAAAAAAATGAGATGGGGTGGCAGATTCTCTTAAGCCGCCACTATATTTCTCTTCTATTCTATTGATAGTTTATTATGCAGCGAGTGCTCGTGAAAATGTAAAGTGATTGGAAAATTCGATTCAAGAACAAAATTGTACTTTTCGTTTTTTCTCCATCAGACCAGAAGATCTTCAGTAAAAGTCAACTATCATTATACAGTCGATCGAAAATTGGAAGTCTTGTTGTTTGAAGATTGCTATTTATCTGCAGATTGACAACTGTATGCCTTAAACATACATACATACACATAAGATCACGACTGTATCCCTAAAGGGGTAGTCAGAGAAACAGAGTACACAGAAATGTTCTGGGTGACACAGCATTTGTTATGGGCAGACGTTGCACTTATCATCGGGTGAACGTTTTGCTCGTTTCGTCACTTTATCCAATCAATAAAAACATAGGCGACCACTAGCGTTACTTTGCAGTGAAAGTCTGTTTGAAATCCTAGATAATACAGATTACCTATGACACCCTTACGCCGCCTACTGTCTAGGTTTATAACAATGATGTAAGCCTCTTAGCTGCGAGCAGGTCAACGATTGTTGTTGTTGTTGACCGCTCTGCGTGACGTATAATGGTGCGTAAGCTAATATAAGGTGGAATTTGGAGAAGAAATTTGGGGTATGGTAGAAGATGTAGTGACAAAGATAGAGAAAGGGGTGCTTAGGTGGTTTGGACACGTGGAGAGGATGGATGAAAGAAGATGACGAAACAGATTTATGAGGCGAGTGTGAATGGGCAAGCCGGTAAGGGTCGACGTAGGCGAATGTATTACGATCAGATCGAAGTCGACGAGTTTGCATGAAAACTGATGAAATGCGTAGATTTATTCAATCATTTTAATATTTATTAAAATATGGTCTATTTGTATACTTGTATAGTATGTTTATATGTATATTAAATATGTAAGTATATTAGTATATGTCTGTATATATGTTATCAATTATAAGTTATATATATTTATTGTTAAGTACAAAGACTTTTATTTTTTTTTTCTTTTTTTGTCTGTTGGTTCTTCGTACACTTTTACCCGCACACATCAGCTATCCTCTTCACTCCAAGGTTTGTTGGAAGAAAACTCTTTTAGAGTTAAGCTCGCCTTTGTACATTAATTACTTATAATTAGATTTAATGTTAATAACATGGTGTACATACAGAATAAATAAATAAAAATATGTAAATGAAAGTAGAGGAAGCTAAAGATGTGTGTCAGGATCGTAGCAAGTGGAGAGATGTGGTCTCTGCCTACCCCTATGGGAAAGACGCGTGACTCTATGTTGGAAGCTCGAAAATAGCTCATGTGTCCCTCATCGCGCTATTGAAATTTCTAAGATGCGATTTATATTCGTCTTAAGATTACCTATTGGAGGTATACAACCTTATCGACTGCGATTGAAGTCCAAAAATTCGACCTCCTTAAGATTTTTTCCTTTGATCCTTTAGATCGTTTTAAGACCCGGCCACGGCGACAGCCTCCGAAAGGTCAGGAGCAATCAACTGGTGGTAGGATTCCTATGCTGGAATCGGTTTAGAAAGGTACCACCCCAGGGTCAGTTATTGCTGTTTAACGAGCAAAACGTTCACCTGATCTGTGTCACCGAGAGCATCACTGTGCCCATCACCCTGAGAAAGAAGTTCTTAAGTCTCATATGCCCAGTGATTACACTAGCTCACAGTACCCTTCAAACTGAAACACAGTAATGTTTGCACGCTTCTGCTTCACGGCAGAATAACTACTGTGTTTCGGTCTGAAGGACACTGGAAGCTAGCGTAATCACTGGGCATATGAACTGATGACTCAAGGTATGGACGCAGTGTGGAGCCACGAAGAAATGTTCTGGGCGACACAGCGTTTGTTATCAGCAGACATAGAAAGAGACAGCAGAAAGCAGACATTGCTTAGCATTAATGGTGATGCTAAGCAATGTCTGCTTTCTGCTCTTCTCGTCAATTAATCCTATTAAAAAAAAGATAGAGTAGAATAGAATATTTTTTATTCAACATAGATCATTTACATAATACTCATGGATCGTAATTTTTTTAAACTACACAGGTTCGCAAAGAAATGCCTCTGTCCTGGGAAGAACCAGAAGAAACCCAGCGGGATTTTTTTTCAGTTATTTTAAAAGTAATATACAATTGATGTGATGATGATGTTCTCCTAGCCGATTTCGACCACGGCGACAACTTCCGAATACTGTCGAGAGCCAACTGCGCAGGATATATTATAGTGCCACAAGTGTACGCGCAAACACAGAGGACACTCACTCGTCCCAACCTACCCGCGCCCGATGTAACGCTGATGCGATAAAATCGGAGGTAGGCCAAGATGCAGTGTCAGAAACACGGGGACAGTCACAACACAACCAGACCCGAAAACCAACAATTTAACCCTTCTTAAAGTGAAGGAAAGTAATTTAATTTGCTAAGATCCGCGTGCAAATTATAAAAATGGTGTATATTGTCAATTATCAAGTGTCATAGACTCTACGACAGAGTACACGTGTCGTGTTCTCAACTTCAGTGGTGTATATTACCTAGTGGTAGTATTGTAGTGGTTGGTGGAGGGTATCTGGTAGCGGTTCCTGGTGGCGGTGTTAGTTGGCTTGTGCACGCTACTGAGGGAGGGCGAGCGGCGCTCTTCAAAAAACTAGGTAATATACACCATTTTTATATTTTGCATGCGGATCTTAGCAAATTAACTTACTTTCCTTCATTATAATGGATTTCCGCAAAGCAACGCCTGATTCTATTAACCTTCTTAAAGTCTTTTAGATATTATACGGCCACGCGCATACACAGAGGCGTTCACACGCAACACATGCCACCTACCCTCCCATGTAACGCACGTTCAATAAGATCGGATGTACTGTCAGAGAAATGGGGACAGTCCTAACATATCCAGACACGGAAACTAACATTGACGGCGTCCTGTGACCCGTTGTCCGTCGTCCAGTTGTTGGTTAATATGGTTGAGGAGGGCGATGGCTGCCACAAGCGTTTTACTTGTGAACATCTGCTGTTGGTGGAGGCTGGTCTGCTCGAGTTTGCAATATACTTCATCGTTTCAGGCTCTCATATTGGACGGATTTCGCCATAGTTGCCACGCTTGGCAGGCGGGTTGGCAACCGCAGTTTATTTATTCAGATGTTCCAGGAAGATGCTGCTGCCCATCTCCTGGTTTTAATTTCCCTCTGTCGACTTTTACGACACCCATGGGATGGGATGGGGTGGTAGATTCTCTTAGGCCGCTACCACACGGCATAATTGCATTGCAATATACTTATTATATATTTACTACTTAATCTTGTCTAAAACTTTAACATGGAGCGTGCTTTGGTTTTCCATGAGACTATTCTTTGTAAATTTATTTATAATGTTATTGACTAAGATAAAAAAAAATACAAAAAATTGATACCTGTGGAGTTTCTTTCGCCTGTTTCTTCTCCGTCGGAGGAACCTCATTACTAAACGACGGGAGATTGTAAAGAAATGACGTTTCGCAAACGAAATCTAAATTTCTTACGTCGAAAAATAAGCGTTAATTTCATAAGAGACTTAAGAATCGATGTGTTCGAGTAACGAACGCAGTGCTGCGCCATTACGAAATATTCAGGTTGACTTACCATCTAAAGAGGAAGAGAGATTTATTATTTAACACACAAAAGAATACACAATAAAATGAGTATAAAAAAGCAAGCGATGAAACAAAAAAAATGTGTAGTCACATAAGGTCTCCATATCAGCAAATTGCGGCAGCACTAAGGCGCAGTCCTGAGTTTCAATGGAGGCTAGTATTGACTTCAAGGGCGGAAATACTATTTTTTTTAGAGCAAGACATTCACATTGGTCGCAGGAGTCATATGCAGGAATCCGTCTTGGTAGGTACCACCCCAGGGCGAGTTATTCTGCCGTGAAGCAGTAGTGTGCGAACATTACTGTTTCGGTTTGAAGGGCACTGAGATCTAGCGTAATCACTGGGAATATGAGACTAATGTCTCAGGGTGACGGGTGCAGTGTGGTGTGGCACACAGGAATGTTCGGAGTAACATAGTATTTGTTATGGGCAGACGTTGTATACCGTCAGGTGAACGTTTTGCTCGTTTCATCGCTTTATCCAATAAAAAAAAACACTTCGGGAACAAAAGGGCTCCCTAATCGTATGTTATCACTTGTGTCGGTGACTGTTTATTGATATTATGGACACTGTATAACGCACTACCCTCGCTTTGTTACAGTGGAGGGCACAGAGTAATGAATATAAATATATCGAAGTGATACTTCTGGCGCGATGGAAGTGAAACTTCCAGATCCAATTTCTGTGCAATTTTCCGTACTCCGCAAAAAGGACGAAAAGTAGGTACTTAGCCAGAGAGAAAAAGAGACTATATACGTTGTTTTGCTTGTTTCGTTCTTAATTAATAATTTATGTATAAATTAATAATTGTTTATGTCATCACCATTTCAGCCTATCACTAGTCCACTGCTGAACATAGACCTCCCCCATTGATTGCTACAAAGTTTGCAGCTCTCATTTGGAGGGTGAAGGGGTAGCCAAAGTTACCACGCTTGACAGGCGGGTTGGCAACCGCAGTTTATTTATTCAGATGTTCCAGGAAGACACTGCTGCCCATCTCCTAGTTTTCATTATCCATCTATCGACTTTTACTACACCCACGGGATGAGATGGGGTGGTAGATTCTCTTGCACCGCCATTACACGGCGGAATGTTTTGTGGTACGTTAGTCATGTATTAGTTAAGGGGCAGGTGGCGAACCGCGTCTTTTTGGTACGGGTCAAAAAATCCTACTCTCCGTTGCGTTCCGATCGATAGCTTAGTCGCCTCTTACGACACCTCGGTAGGAAAGAGGTACATGCTATTCTACTCTGCCGCACACCTATCGTGACTATAAATATAAATTATCTTAATTAAACGAGCAGCGGTGCCAGGCGCTCGCTTTAAATTTCATAGTACGCGAGTGACCCGGGTTCGATTCTCGATGCCGGCACCACTAAAGTGGTTAAATGCAATTTTAAGTGCTGATTTACCACATGCTCGGCGGTGAAGTAGGACATCGTGAGGAAACCTGCATGTCTGAGAAATAAAAAATATTCCGAAGACATGTGCAGTCCGCCAACCCGCATTGGAGCAGCGTGGCGTATTCTTCCCAGCTGTAAAACCCTCTCAGAAGTGAGAGGCCTGTGCTCAGCAGTGGGGACATTTATAGGCTGAAACTTTACTTTACTTTTTTACAATAAACAGTACCCTCTGTATCTTTCTACTCTGTGCACCCGAAACCTCCAGTGTAACGCCAACGTAAAACGCCCCCATTGGGAAATGGAAGGAAATTGCCACCGCAAGGATCACCGCACCCCGAAACAATTCCTCACACTTTTACCATCCATATCACCCGACAATAAAGACTGAAATTGCACAAAAGGATCCCGTACAATATCACAATCAGGTTGCGGAATTGGTCCTTTCAGTTATACCATTCAAGGCTTTGTTCAACAGCGAATAGAGGTCGATTTTGTATGGATTTTGATAGTTTATCGGATTCGACATAAACAATACAGCAATACACGCAAGTTGTGCGTGACAACACGCCACCGTACAAGCTGTTATAGACTTCATTCCTATAGCAATAGAAAGGAAAATTCCCTGAATCTTTAGCTGTTTTCCTGCCGAAGTTTTTACAGGAGTTTTCACAGTCTAGGTGTATGAGAGCATATTTTTTAAAAATTACGACGAAGCGTCCGTTATGGTTGTTTTGCGTCATAACTCCGGGTAGTGCCCGTGGAAAACGCATTCCGGGAATGTATCCCACAGGACATTCCTCGGAAATTTAAGTATTATTATAGAGGTATAAAGAAAACGTTAGGCGTATACAGTGATAACATGAAATGGACTTTATTCTTTAGCTTAAGAAAGTGTTATTTCATTTATCTGAGACATTTTGAACTGAAACTTTCTTTGGGCACGATGACGGCTATAGAGTGTGTATGTCACTGAACTCCTCTTAAACGTCTGGACCGACGTTGATGATTTTTTTGTGTGCGTTTGTGTGGTTCCCTGGACGGTTTACATTCAGAATCGGACCCGGTAGGTGGCGCTGCGATAGAGTTGTAGGAAAATGACAGAAGTCACTCAGTATATAAATTATCGATAATTCGAATATCGAATAATCGTTTGCTGAATCTGTTAACGGCAGGCAAGACAACGTTCGGGCAGGACGACTGTCGTTTCCGCTAGTAGATATATATAAACTGAGGGAGGACTGAGGTGACAGATGTCCTGATGTCATAGTTAACCCGGGGTCCCGTGACCATGGGTGCTGTAAAGCTAAAGTTTGTAAAGTTTCACTGGTGGCAGGATTCCTATGCAGAAATCCGTCTAGGTAGGTACCAGCCCAGGGCCAGTTATTCTGCCGTGAAGCAGTAGTGTGCAAACATTACTGTTTCGATCTGAAGGGCACTGAGAGCTAGCGTAATCACTGGGCATATGAGACATAAGAACTGATGTCTCAGGGTAACGGGAGCAGTGTTGTGTCACACAGTAATTTTCTGGGTTTTGTTATGGGCAGACGTTACACTTACCATCAGGTGAACGTTTTGCTCGTTCCGTCACTTTTATGAAAAAAAAAGCGCTCGAAACGTCGGGTTACAAATAGTAACATTAAACGCGATAAAATCCATAAAAAATAGTTTCATTTAAATGTGTAGTGTTCGCGTAAATATAAAAAAGTCATTATGTGTAATGCCCGCGACTTCCGCGTGGAAATAGGTTTTAAAAAATATCCCGTGGGGACTTTTCGATTTTCCGGATAAAAACTATCCTATGTCCGTATCCAGAATGCAAGAGAGAGAGAGTTGCGTTCGCATTTATAATATTAAGGATATTATACTTAAAGCAACGGATGGAAAGAAATGGGACGGTAATCAGTAGGAATTTCTCTACAATCCGTATAAAAATATGAACTAAGATCGATTATTTTTATTTTTAACTTTCCCTTACTTCTCCAAACAGACTCGATAATCAACATTTTGAGTTTTTCACAAGCGTTGTCTCCGGCTGGGATGCTGACCCAGGACCCGCGGCGTAGAACTCACCCACCACTAGGCTGCAAGGTGGTCACTTTCGAAAAAGCCGCGGATAATCTGAACCCACTGGTGGTTGCCCGCGAAACGTGCTAGACGACACTCCCTGGCCACGATACGGTCAGTCACGATCCGGGTCACACTGTACACACTGTACACAGTTTCAACATGACACGCACAACGACGGGCGACCGCCGTAATGAGCGGTGACAGTCGACCATCACGCCGCGTACACAAGATACACCCGGGTTCTAGGGCGGTTCAGCAGCAGTTATCGACAAGTCGACAGTCCGAATGGAGGCCCGCAGCCTCCCTCGGACGGTCATTGGATGACTTCTCGACCTCGCGATGAGCACACAGCAAACGCGACAGTGACCGAATTTCGATGTCAGTTAGGAGTTTATATTTACTAGCTGATGCCCGCGACTTCAACCGCGTGGACATAGGTTTTTAAAATATCCCGTGGGAACTATTTGATTTTCCGAGACAAAAAGTATCCTATGTCCGTCTCCAGGATGGAAGCTATCTCTGTGTCAAATTAAATCAAAATAGGTTCAGCGGTTGAGCCGCGAAAAGGTAACAAACGGACAGAGCGACAGAGAGAGTTACTTTCGCATTCATAATATTGGTATGGATTCAAGAGGCCCGCGAGCACGGTATCCGATGAAGCTCTGAAAGGAAAAAAGGCTAACAGCAATCACATCACCGAAAAAGGTGGTCACTAATTCCGCGGTCAATTCCGCAAAATATCATCAAAACACTCACAGTCGATGAGCGTCCGTCGGCAGCCTCCTCGGCGCATGCAAGAGGCCCCTGTGGGCGCAGTCGAGTGCGGCGGGGCGGCAGGCGCACGCCCACGGGCAAGTGCCCGCAGCCGCAAGTGCCGACAGCGGCAGCTGCAGGAACAGCGCCAGCAGCGGCAGAGACAAAGCACGCAGCCCCATCGGGTATCTTGTGGTGACGATAGAGGGTCTAAGTCATCTGTAACAATGATTTTTGTTCATTCAATTCTTACCTATTTAATGAAGATAGAGAGTTTGTATGTTTGAACAGGCTAATCTCAGAAAATATTAATTGGAAATTCAAAAGTCTTAATGCATTAGATAGCGAATTTATTGAGTGAGGTTAGGCTAAACAATTTTATGCTACAACGTTAAGGAGCCGCACGCTTCGATTCAAATATTCATCAGCGAGGTACCCTGACACGTCAACATGTGGTCAAGACGACCTTATGTCTTATTTATACGTCTTATGTCTATTCAGGAATCCGTCTAGGTAGGTATCTCCCCAGGGCCAGTTATTCTGTCGTGAAGCAGTAGTGTCCAAACATTACTGTGTTTCGGTTTGAAGAGCACTGTGAGGTAGCGTAATCACTGGGCATGAGACTTAAGAACTTATGTCTCAGGGTGATGGACACAGTGTGGTGTCACACAGAAATTTTCTGGGTGACACAGCAACTGTTATGGGCAGACGTTACACTTACCATCAGGTGAACGTTTTGCTCGTTTCATCACTTTATCCAATAAAAAAAAGAGAAAAAAAATTTCATTGTGATAAAAAAAACACACAAAAGGAATCTCAGAAATCTTTTTTGTTACAGAAGAAAGTAATAAGACTAGCAGATCGTTCACCTGATGCTCAATGCCCGTTACAAAAAGCGCTCATCACCCTGAGAAATCAGTTCTTAATTACACTACCTGTCAGTACCCTTCAGGCTGAAACACGTGATGTTTCGCTGGTGGTGGGATTCATATGCAGGTACCCGTCTAGGTAGATACAACCCCAGGGCCAGTTATTCTGCCGTGAAGCAGTAGTGTGCAAACTACTGTGTTTCGGTTTGAAGGGCACTGAGGGCTAGTGTAATCACTGGGCATATGAGACTCAAGAACTTTAGCTTCTTGCTTTCTCAAGTAGTGGCGGAAGTAGGATTATTGAAGTAGAGGAATTCATAAGGCAAACTCTCGGCTCCATCATCAGACCGGCTCTATGGTACCATATTGAATTGCTCCGAAGCTACACAGGTATGCCAAATTTTAACTCGATCGGATATCTGGAAGTAGGTCGAAATTGATTTACTAGATTTGAACCGGAAAGACTACTGGTGGTAGGATTGCTATGCAGGATTCCGTCTAGGTAGGTACCACCACAGGGCCAGTTATTCTGCCGTGAAGCAGTGTTGTGCAAACATTGCTGTGTTTCAGTTTGAAGGCCACTGAGGGCTAGCGTAATCACTGGGCATATGAGACTTAAGAGCGAAATATTCCTGGTGACATAACATTGCTATGGGTGAACGTTGCACTTAACATGAGGTGAAAGTATTGCTCGTCTTGTCCCTTTCTACAATAAATAAAAGACAAAGACAAAGAAAGCCGTGGTAGCTCAGGGGCTAGGCGCTCGCTTTAAAGTTCATAGTAACATATAGTTGGGAAGAACCTAAAGTCTGTAGCACAGTTCATTCTACCGCAGGCTTTAGATTTAATAAGATACATGTAGCCAAGTGTACAGTGTTGATAAAGATTATTATTATTATTATTATTAGTACGCGAGTGACCTGGGTTCGATTCCCGGTGCCGGCACCACTAAAATTGTTAATTGCAATTTTAAGTGCTGATCTACCACGTGCTCGGCGGTGAAGGAAAACATCGTGAGGAAACCTGCATGTCTGAGAAAACAAAAAATTACAAAGACGTGAAGTCCGCCAACCCGCATTGGAGCAGCGTGGCGGATTCTTCCTAGCTCCAAAAACCCTCTCAGAAATGAGAGGAGGCCTGCGCTCAGCAGTGGGACATTTATAGGCTGAAACTTTACTTTTTTTTTGTACGAAGAAAGCATGTTAAAAAAATAATATCGACCACACGGCATTGCCAGACGAAGCGGGCAACATTAAATATTGAATGAATGAACATATTATACAACGCTCGTAAACCATACAATCGTTCCCGGCCGAGTTCAACAGAGGTCGCCACTGATCAGCAGTTATTGGCGCCAGATTTACGGGTTCATTTCCCGGGTAGGTTAATTGGAAGCATCTGTTGGATGTCTCGGACGGGCGTAATCTTTTTTTTTTAACGGCCATGGTCTCATTGAAATCGATTAAGGTCCCCTTTATATATCTTCACGACGTTCGCCGTTTAGTGCATAGGTTGTGAAACAAAGACACAGACATGCTGTACAGCGTCTTTGTTCATCTAATCTTTGTTCTATAATATCGATACCGTGTGGTGGCGGCTTAAGAGAATCTATGATGTGTGAATTGTACCCCTAATTTTGAGGAGATATTTGCCACTCTTGGCAGGCGAGTTTACGACCGCAGTTTGTTTATTCAGATGTTCCAGTAAGATGCTACCGATCTCCTGGTTTTTATTTTTCGACTTTTACGACACCTTTACTGGTGGTTTACTTTACTTTCACTGGTGGTAGGATTCCTATGCAGGAATCCGTCTAGATAGGTACCACCCCAGGGCCAGTTATTCTGCCGTGAAGCAGTAGTGTGCAAGCATTGCTGTGTTTCGGTTTGAAGGGCACTGTGAGCTAGCGTAATCACTGGGCATTTGAGACTTAAGAACTTATGTCTCAGGGTGACGGGCACAGTGTGGCGTCACACAGAAATATTCTGGGTGACAGCATTTGTTGTGGGCGGACGTTGCACTTGCCATCAGGTGAACGTTTTGCTCGTTTCGTCACTTTATACAATAAAAAAAAAGAAAAAAAATGTTTCAATAGGGTTTTTTGATAAGGTTTCGGCGGTGGTGTTCTATTTCGAAAGGATGTCGTGTCACTAATACCTTTCTCTAACACATGTAAGCAGTGCATAACGCATATTACACACGAGCTTAGTAACTAATGCTTAGTGGCTAACCTGTTGGACAACTTAGTGACAAGTTATCGGAGAAAGGTATTGACGACACGACATCCGTTCGAAATGAACATCACCGTCGACGCCATGTTTTGAGCGGTGACTTCATCATCATTTCAGCCTATCACTATCCACTTCTGAACATAGGCCTCCCTCAGAGATTGCCACAAAAGTTTGCAGCTCAGACCCGATTTCACCGATCGCTTTGGAAACCATGTTTAACAAAACCACGTTTTACTGAACTGAGTTCAATGTATCATTTGATCTCGGTCTCTGTCTAACCGATATCACCGGCTCCATTTTGATCGCGTTTAGAGAAACGAAGTTAGGAGTTATAAGAAGTAGAACGAATAAACAAAAACTCGACTAAAACAGAAACTTTATTTCATATTTTGCGACATCAAACAGCCTGTTTTTATGCATAGGCTACAAACAATAAACTATACGAATTAAAAATATTTTTTTTTGTTTACACAGTTGTGCAATTGACAATTGACAGCTCCGCGTTTAAAGAGCTTAACGTAGAAAATTGGGCGTTCTGAATATTAATCGCGTTTAGCTTTAACTGATTTCATTTGATGTTGATGAAATGTAAACTGTAGCATTGAACTCAGTTAAACGCTTTAATTTCGTTTAGCTTGAACTGATCGGGTTTATTTTCAACGGTGAAATCCGCCCTTAGTTGCCGCGCTTGGCAGGCGGGTTGACAACCACAGTTTATTTAGCAGCAGTGTGTTCAAACAGTATTCAAACAGTATTTCATCGAGGATGATAAACGAAAGAGAAGCATTATTAGAGAAACCGTTTTTTGGATTTATAGTTTGCGGACACTGTCTTGCTGTGGTTGTCCACAAACTATACGGATGGCGGTTTCAGATTTTTCACCTCTTTTTTTTTATTTAATAAAAGTGGCGGAACGAGCAAAGCGTTCACCTGATGGTAAGTGCAACGTCTGCCCATAACCAATGCTATGTCATCCAGAACAGTGTGACACCACAATGCGCCCTGAGAAATCAGTTCTTAAGTCTCAAATGCCCAGTGATTACGCTAGCTCACAGTGCCCTTCAAACCGAAACACAGTAATGTTTGCACACTACTGCTTCACGGCAGAATAAACTGGCACTGGGGTGGTACCTACCTAGACGGATTCCTGCATAGGAACCTACCACCTACCACCAGTAATCAATCAGTAATGTAAAGTAATCAGTAGTCTCTGTCGGCATAATCGCAAAATAAACTTAGTAAATATCATAAAAACAAAGCAATTAATTTTTTTTTAATTCACCTGATGGTAAGTGCAACGTCTGCCCATAACAAATACTCTGTCACCCAGAACATTTCTGTGTATCAAGTATTGAATGACATATGTCATAAGAAAATACATATGAAAATAAGATCAGTTTTAAGAGGTTAGTACGGGAGCATAAATAATGCTCCCGTACTAACCTCTCTACTAAAGATTTAATTTAAAATTGTTTGTGGACTGTTTTTTTTCAAATTTATGCCGAACCACCACGTATATTTATGTATATGTATGTGTGTATGTATGTTACTTTATATGTATGTACATATTTATGTATTATTGTTTATTTATCATAATTATATGTTAATATGTATTTATTTATATGTATTTTGAGTATTTTTATATTGTATTTAATATTTATCATATTTATCAGTAGTCTTTAAAATGTAATTTTTAGTTTTTTTAAGTTTTACACCTGCCACATTGTTTCGCTACGCCTTGGGTTGACTGGCAGTGAATGCCAACTGGCATTAAGTCCGCCCATTGTATCCTTTAAGGGGAAACAATAAAGTGTAAATAAATAAATAAATAAATATGTCACTGTCAAATTTTTCTCCCTGTGTTTACTTTGTTATCTTATTTTTATTTGTTAGACACCAAAGAGGATATAAACACTACGTTTTACCAGACACGTGTTTACCCAGAATGATTACCAAATATAATATAACCAATAGCATTTTAATATTTTCTTCCATTTCCGCTGAACACGATTCATATGACAGTTTATATTGCCCTTAATCTCTGAACACTTCAGAGCATTATCACGGCGGTTTTGCGAAAAAGCCGCGGTTCATCCAAACCCACTGGTGGTTAAAGCAGCAAATTACCGACCAGATAGAAACGCGACCGAACGCAAACGTCGCCCGCGAAACGTGCTAGACGACACGGACTGTCTCAGCACTCCCTGACCACGATACGGTCAGTCACGATCCAGGCTACACTGTACACACAGTTAATAGCTTTAATATAACACGCACCACGACGCGCGACCGCCGTAGAGAGCGGCGCGCAGCAGTCGACAATCACACCGCGTACACACGATACACCCGTGTTCCAGGGCGGTTCTCACCGCCCAGAGTTACCGACACACAAGTCGACAGTCCGAATGGAGGCCCGCAGCCTCCCTCGGACGGTCATTAGACGACTTAAAATCGTATTGAGATATTCTAAATCGCGCAAGCACGCAGCGAACGCGATACAGTCCGAATTTCGAGGTTTTTGTAGGAGTTTATTTATTTATTTATGTTTGGATCAAACCAAACCTGGCACGCGGGCCCCTGGCCCGTGAGCACAGTATCCGATGAAGCTGTAAAAGCCAAAAAAGGCTAACAGCAATTATATCACCGAAATTATATGACAGTTTGGAATAATAATTTTAGTGGTGTTGACATTGGGGAAACTGGTTACATATTATGAAATTTATTACTGATATTATCAATACGAATAAGTAAATTAGATAAATGACCTTTTGACCCGTGATTTTTTTTATAGGACAGTGGGCAAACGAGCAAGCGGTAAGTGATCACCGCCGCCCATCGTTGTTCGTCGTTTCATCCTATCACAAGTCCACTGCTGAACATAGGCCGCCCACATAAACAGCCACAAAAGTTTGTAGTTCTCAATTTGGGGGGATTTTGCCATAGTTGTTACGCTCGGCAGGCGGGTTGGCAACCGCAGTTTATTTATTCAGATGTTCCACGAAGATGCTGCTGCCCATCTCCTGTTTTTCATTGTCCCTCTGTCGAGTTTTACGACACCCACGGGATGAGATGGGGTGGTAGATTCTCTTAGGCCGCTACCACACGGCAGTACCTGAGGAATCCGGATACATTACCGGCCTTTGAGAAATAATAGGCTGTTTCTTGAAGGTCCCTTAGTCGTATAGGTCGCTGCTGGCGACAGCAGATTCCACAAATTGATTGTGCGCGGCAGAAAATTTCTAGCAAGGCGCACAATGAGACACGATGAAATTTTGTTCTGTGCTGCAATGTGCGATGGTGGAATTTAGATTTATACTAACCGTAGCTTATAATACATAAGATCACGACTGTATCCCATAAGGGGTAGTCAGAGACTGGGCACTCACTGGAAAAGCAGATGACTGCCACAATCCATCGTAGCTTATAAGTCTTATTTATCGTGTTTTTTTTTCATGATAAAGTGATGAGACGAGCGGAACGTTCACCTGATGGTAAGTGCAACGGTTGCCCATAACAGATGCTGTGCTACTCAGAATATTTCTGTGTAGCATCACACTGCGCCCCTCACCCTTAGACATAAGTTCTAAGTCTCATATGCCCAGTGATTACGCTAGCTCTCAGTGCCCTTCAAACCGAAATACAGTAATGTTTGCACACTACTGCTTCACGGCAGAATAACTGGCCCTGGGGTGGTACCTACCTAGACGGATTCCTGCATAGGAATCCTACCACCAGTAAACGTTACTTCTATGGGTATGATTCTAAATTAAATATATATTATTATTATAAAGATAAAACTAAAACAAACATTGTTTTCACTCGCCGTTTCAATTTGTCGGTAAACAAATTCCGAGTCTGTTCACGCGAGTCGACAAGCGAGAAGTGTTTAATTAAAAGCTCCTTCCGTTTTTTTTAATTGTTTAAGTTTATTTTTTCGACACAATTAACAACTAATTAATCAATAATATATTGTCCTGAAGGGAAGAAAGGTTATTTGCTAAGATCTGCATGCAAAATATAAAATAGTGTATAAAAAAGTAAAGTAAAAATTCAGCCTATGAAGGTCCCACTGCGGAAGCAGGATTGTTGAAGTAGAGGAATACGGATTATATATACGGACAACTGTCGGCTCTATCATCAGACCAGCTCTATGGTACCATAATGCATTGCTCCGAAACTACACAGATATCGGGAAGTAGGTTAAAATTGACTTACTAGATTTAAACCGGAAAGACATCTGCCGGAAAGACTCTACTTATGGTAGGAATCCGTCTAGGTAGGTACCATCCCAGGGCCAGTTATTCCACCGCGAAGCAGTAGTGTGCAAACGTTACTGTGTTTCGGTTTGAAGGGCACTGAGAGCTAGCATAATCCTGGGCATATGAGACTTAAGAACTGCTGTCTCAGGGCAGTGTGGTAAAAGTAAGTAGAGTTAAGTTTCAGCCTATAAATGTCCCACTGCTGAGCACAAGCCTCCTCTCATTTCTGAGTGGGTTTTGGAGCTAGGAAGAATCCGCCACGCTGCTCCAATGCGGGTTGGCGGACTGCACATGTTTTCGAATTTTTTTTTATTTCTCAGACATGCAGGTTTCCCCACGATGTTTTCCTTCACCGCCGAGCACGTGGTAGATCAGCACTTAATATTGCAATTAACAATTTCAGTGGTGCTGGCACCGGGAACCAAAATGGCGTGTAATTACCTAGTTTTTTTTTATTGGATAAAGTGCTGCAACGAGCAAAACGTTCACCTGATGGTAAGTGCAACGTCTGCCCATAACAAATGCTGTATCACCCAGAAAATTTCTGTGTTACACCACACTGTATCCATCACCCTGAGACATAAGTTCTTAAGTCTCATATGCCCAGTGATTACGCTAGTTCGTTTTTTTTCGTATTCTCTTTTTATTTTTTTTAGTAGATTATTGCAGAAATTGCGATAACGGGTGTAAGTATGTTTGAGAATCGTATTGTCAGTATTACTTTTTAACTTTTTGTGAAGATTATCTCTATTACGAATGCATCGTAGTAAGCCAGGCGTGATCCAGGGCTTGTGAATACGGTTTCTTTTAGAAAAGGTAATAAGTTTGGAATTTTCTTTTATGGCCTGAGTGATGCATTCAATGAGATAGTTTGTAGCAAAATTTACATCACTGGACTCAAATAGTGGTTTAAAATCTATATTACTTAAGCTTAAAGCAAGACCATTGTGATCAATACAAGTCACGGAACTGTTTGGAATATTGGTTTTGGAATTTAATTTAAGATAGAATATTACAGTTTCATGATCCGTTAAAGATGTTTGAGCAACGTAAGTAAAGACTTGTAGTTTTGTCTTCAGTAAAATATGGTCGAGACAATTTTCATAACGCGTAGACAGCGAATGTGCTGGAAGTAAACCGTGGTAAGCTGCTAAATCTAGATATTGATGCGCATTTGTCTCTAAGTCATTGCCTTTAATATTTAAATTTATGTCTCCAGTTAAAATAATATTGCTGAATGTGGTATATTCGGATAGAATTTTATTAAGTGAGTTTAGGAAAGTAGACACACTTCTAAAAGAAGGAGGGCGATATATTGCAATAATAATAATATCGGTATTTAATTTTAATATAAGGCAGTTGGCTTCAGAGAACTCTGGTTCTTCCATTTCTACTGAAAGGTTTTCCTTACTATAGACAACAATGCCCTCGTTTTGTGAAAAGTTAGAGGTTGTCGCAAAAGTGTGATAACTTTCCATTAATGGTATATTAGAATTGTTTTTTAGCCAGCATTCAGTCAAGACAATGATATCCCAGTCAATTTTTGATCTGGCCATCAGGATTTCTAATCCAGATATATTACGGGATATACTACGGATGTTTTGACTTAAGATTTTAAGATAATGTTTGGGATTATTTATTGATTAGTTAGATACAGAAAAGGTGTCAATTTCTTTTTGCAGATCTTTTATCTGATTCACAGAGAAGTGTATAAACTTTGTGTCATCATCATAGTATCATTATAGGTTAAGTTACTATAAATTGTAATAATAACATAGATGGTTTTAAATAAGTTATATAAAGCTATAGTTTTTAGTCCTTCTTGCTTAATCAACTCGAAGTAGATGATATATTGTATAAAAAGCAGAAACTTAATAAATAGGCTGTGTATGTGTATGGGTAATATAAGAATTGTTTTGTATATAATGTGTGTAAGGGGTCGTGTAGGCGTTTGTGTATAGGTTAGTTTACAGAGTTTAAATGAAGCATAATAATATAAAAAACTAAAATAGTATAAAACATTGTGCGAAATAATCGAAAATGGTAAGTAACAAAAACAGAACATTTTAAACTTATTGTAACAGGTGTATTCTAGTCATTTATCCTTGCTCAACTTCGCGAGATCAAGTTCCGAGTAAATACGAGTGCGTTGGTCGCCGTCATTCTTCCGTAAGTATATTTGGCCATAGGATATCCAGCAATATTTAAATTCATTTTTCGTAGCAAACTCTTTAGCTGAAACAAATAGTTTTCTGGTTTTTGCGGAGAGATTTTCGGACATGTATATGGGCGTTTTAGGCCCATTAATACCCAAGTGCGTTGTATTAAGTTTGTTTTCTTTCAGTTGGTTCCGATTGAATGAAATAACTGACTTCAATAAATTATCCTTGAGCATAGTTGAGTTTAGTTCCGCTATAATGGCGGTTTTCCCCATTATATAGTTTGAGCGAAATACGTCTTTAAAGTCACTCGGCTGAATTGCGACATTGACAGCATTCCCTACTTTCCTAACTATAGCCGTTAACTCTTCTTTAGATTCTTTACCAGTAATTGGTACATTTCTTATTTCTAAGCTCGCACATCTCGACCTCTTCTCCAACTGATCAACTTTTTCTTCTAACATTTGTATGTATTTCCGGTCATTCAATCTTTCATCCTCGACTTTCTTTAATTTATCCAAAATTTCGTCATATTTTATCGACATAAATTCGACAGATTCCTGTAATTTAGCATTTTCAGTAAGCATCATTTAGTAAGTGACAAGTACTAAGCGTTAGTTACTAACCTCGTGTAAACTATGCGTTAGCAGCCGGTACGAAGTTCGTTAAATGATTGTGATTTCATCAAACCCAATCATCGATGATTGTTATTTGCTCATTCGCTTAATCAATTCAGTGGCAAACGTTTCAACTCGTTCGTCCGTCTGTCCGTCCGTTAAGTCATTTCCTTTCTGTAACTTTATACTCGTGGGCCATGGAAGGTAATGGCTTATTTCGCGTGGCCTAATGGTCGGAAAACTTGACTCATTATTTTTATTGGATAAAGTGACGAGACGAGCAAAACGTTCACCTGATAGTGAGTGACACCCAGAACATTTATGTGTGCGCCCGTCACCCTGAGGCATCAGTTTTTTAGTATTTTGGCGGATGATATTGCCAAGGAAAAGGGTACCCGCCAGATCGAGTGGTCTGATCAGGGGACGTCTCCTCCTACTAGTAATATTTAGATGTTGTATATATAAGCGAGTAACCTGGGTTCGATCCCCGGTGCCAGCACCTCTAAAATTGTTCTACAATTTTAAGAGCTGATTTCTCACGTGCTTAGCGGTGAAGGAAAACATCTCTCAGAAATGAGAGGAGGCCTGTGATCAGCAGTGGGACATTTATAGGCTGAAACTTTACTTTTACTTTTTTATATAGTTCGCATCTCAGGAAACTTTCATAGCGCGATTATCGACGTATGGGATAATTTCTTGAGCTTCTCATGTGGCGACATAGATGTCGCTACAATATCATCCCCAATGATTATTTTAGCTCTCAGTGCCCATCAGACAGTGCGTCTGATGCTGCGGTCGCGAAGTGTTTAGTAAGTTTAGCGATTACCGCAAATCCTTTTTTTATTAGAGAAAGCGACGTTAGCGAAAGTTACGCCGTGTGGTGGCGGCTCGATAAAAGAATACTACCACTCCATCTCATCCAATGGATCTCGTAAAAGGCGAGTAAGGAGTTAAACTGCACTGTGCACCCAACAGCGCATGGTGGCGATGGGCTCACCACCTATCACACCAAGTGCATTATATTGTTTTGGTGAAGCGTGGATTGTGGCAGTCCTCTGTTTTTGCAGTGAGTGCCCAATCTCTGACTACCCCTTATGGGATACAGTCGTGATCTTATGTATGTATGTATGTAAGTTACGACTCCAGAAAACCGTTCACCTGATGGTAAGTGCAATCGCCAAATACGGTGTCATCCAGAACAGTTCAGTTTGTTAGTCTCGTATGCCCAGTGATTACACTTGTTCTCAGTGCCCTTCAGACCGAAACACAGTAATGTTTGCACACTAATGCTTCACGGCAGAATAACCGGCCTGGGGTGGTACCTACCTAGTCGGGCTACAACTCTGCGGGTCCAGGGTTCGAATCCCAGCCAATTCTTATGCAAAAAAAAACAAAACGTGTCCGCGCATCGGTACCTATTGCCATCTTATCTTATTCCTATTTAGCAAATTATCGCCATAATTGAAAATCGGCCAGGAAGAACATTATAAATGAGCACAAGACCACGGTAAACACTCCAGAATACCGTAACTTACAGCTGCGTAGGATGTCACGCTGATGAGATAAGATCGGAGGTAGAATAAGATGCAATGTCAAAGACACATACCCCTGTGTGTGTCTTATACAGCACTACCACACCCGAAAACTAGCAATTTGTATTTATGCACAAATATTGGCTCCGACTGGGATTCGAACCCGGTACCCGCGGCGTATAAGTCAAGCACTATAATTACTTAAAACAAACAAAATACCAGGAAAACATCACGGCGGCGCACTTTAAGCAATCCAATGATAACCGGTAAGTGGGGTCCGTTCCCGGGTCGAGCTTATCTCGTGCGCTTATGTATGTTACCGTTTTATCATTATTACTTAAAGCATGCATTAATACTTCTATTGGAGGTCGCGTATGCTTTTAAAATTATGGAGTCAAATGGACCATCTGGCACGAACTAAGCTGAGATGTATTCCGGTAGCGATTTATGGTATAAATAACGGCTCGGTTGGCTCAGCGTCTCAGCGATTTTCTGCTGCGCGGTCGCGGGTTTGACTCCTACACGGAACGGATATTTGAAATTCTATAAATTTGAATTCTATAAATAAGCAGCTCTTTGACCGCGCCGCTCACTCGGCGGCGGACTATCGTAGAGTCAATATCACTTGATAATGCCTCGTTTTGAGGTAAAACACGTGTCGCGGTGTCGACTTCAGTGGTGTATATTGCCTAGTGGTAGTGTTTTAGTTGTGGAGGGTATCCGGTGGCGGTGTTAGTTTGCTCGTGTGTGTATTTGGCAAGCGTATCTTAGCTATTTAACTTTCTTTCCTTCAGATATTTGAACGTCTAACAGACGTTGCACCTACCATCAGGTCAACGATTTCGCCTCGTCACTATCTTCCAAAAAAACAAAATGATTGCCAGGTTACAACCTGTTAAAGGCACCAATTAAATTTTGAGGGCCGCCACTTGCGCGGAGAGTATGACTGTGAGTCCTCCAATCCGCACTGGAGCAGCTCGGCGGACCTTTCTCGTCTACAAAACACTCTTTAAAAATAAGAGCCTCTGTCTAGCAGTGGGGGTTTTACTGGATTATATATTTAGACAGGATTCCTTTGCAGGATTCCGTCTATTCAGTTACCACCCCAGTGCCAGTAATTCTGCCGTGAAGCAGTAGTGTGCAAACATTACTGTGTTACAGTCTGAAGGGCACAGAGCTAGTGTAATCACTGGGCATATGAGGCTTAAGAACTGATGTCTGAGGGTGATAGGGGTGTGGTGTCTCACAGAAGGGTTCTGGGTGACACGGCATTTGCTATGGGCACGTTGCACTTACCACCAGGTGAGCGTTTTGCACGTTTCGTCACTTTATCCAATAAAAAAAGATTGGGTAAAAGCGTGACTGTACGTATGTTCTCAGCATCTTGGACCCTAAGGCTTTTCATCAATAATTTAGCTATAATTTTCATTGTTGATTCATCACTAGTCCATTGATGGTGATTGGTTAGACGAGGTCCTGAGCCTCCTGCATCCATCGACTTCAAAGCCTTGCAGGTCGTCGCTCCATGTAGTGGAGGGACGATCTACACTGCGTTTGGTACGAGGTTACTGTGTTTCGGTGTTAAGGGTTTGTGAGCTAACGTGTACGTATACGCGGATAAGGCGTGAGTGTATATACGTATGTATGAGAGCTAGTGTAATTACTGGGCATATGAGACCTAAGAACTGATGTCTCAGGACGATGAGGGTAAGAAGAAGAGTTCTGAGAAGAAGAGTTCTGGTAAGACTACAGATAATGTTGCGCTTATTATGTTACGTTTTGCTCGTCTCATCACTGACCTCTTGTAGAAACATCCTACTGTAATCATATTTACTTGTGGCAGGATTCATTTTGCTAGTTATTCTGCCGTGAAGCAGTAATGTGTAAACATTACTGCGTTCCGGTCTGAAGGGCACTGAGAGCAACCGTTATCACTGGGCATATGACTTAAGAACTTATGTCTCAGGGTGATGGGCGCAGTGTGGTGCCACACAGAACTGTCCTGGGTGACACCGTATTTGTTATGGCAGACGTTACACTTACCGTCAGGTGAACGTTTTACTCGTTTCATCACTTTATCCAATGAAAAATCATTGGAACTTGGCGTTACACCTTAAGTTACAGAGCCGTGTGGTGGCGGCTCGTTAAAAGAATACTACCACTCCATCTCATCCAATGGATCTCGTAAAAGGCGTGTAAGGGAATTAAACTGCACTGTGCACCCAACAGCGCATGGTGGCGATCGGCTCACCACCTATCACACCAAGTGCATTATATTGTTTTGGTGAAACGTGGACTGTGGCAATCATCTGTATTTGCAGTGAGTGCCCAGTCTCTGACTACCCCTTATGGGATAAAGTCGTGACCATATGTATGTATGTACAGACTCAAGTTCACGCGTGAATTACTTTTAAACAAAAAACCAAATTAATGAACAACCAGGCGCCCATTAATCATTGCGACGCATCATGTGGTGTTACAAAAAAATCGGTCAAGTTCGAATCGAAATCGTAAGACCGAGTTCCGTATTTTATTTAAACTTAAAACATTATATGTTAGGCGTATATTTACTGGTGGTAGGATTCCTATGCAGGAATCCGTCTAGGTAGGTAGGTGCCACCCCAGGGCCAGTTATTCTGCCGTGAAGCAGTAGTGCGCAAACATTACTGTGTTTCGGTTTGAAGGGCACTGCGATCTAGCGTAATCACTGGGCATATGAGATTTAAGAACTGATGTCTCAGGGTGACGGGAGCAGTGTAGTGTCACACAGAAATGTTCTGGGTGACATAACATTTGTTGTGGGCGGACGTTGCACTTTACATCAGGTGAACGTTTTGCTCGTTTCGTCACTTTATACAATTAAAAAAAAAAATCTTGGGTGCGATTCGAACAGTCGCGAATCTACAAATTTTACTACAACAGTAAAGTCGAAGAGTTTGTATGTTTGAACGCGATAATCTCAGAAAATACTACCCCGATTTGAAAGAATTTTTTGCTTTTATTTTTTTGCACTTTGTCTATGTCCGGTTGCTTGTGAGGTCGAAATGGATCCGACTGAAAACCGGTGCTGTGGTGGGTACCACAGATTATCACTGAGGCGAGATCCTTTTTTGACATTAAATCAAATTTTTTTTTACACTATTTTTTGTGATTCTTGTTGATTTTGTGTCAAATAAAGTGGTTTCTTTCTTTCTTTCTTTCTTTCATTAGGCAGCCTGTTTACTGAGAAAGATTTTAAGGTATTAAACTTTAAGCTACCGCTTTAAGGAGCCGCACGCTGATATTACCAAGAAGAGCCGAACTGTAATTGCTCAAAACAACGAGGTACCATGCCGCGAGGCGCGAACAAATGGTCGAAATATTTTACGATTTCACACCGTGCGGTCCCGCTAGTTTAGGATATAGTAAGAGGTAACATTTTTTTAGTAAAAATCCCTCATAGCCTCAAAAGTTGTTGTTCTGGGAGGATTTTGCGATATTTGTCACGCTTGGTGGCTAGCCGTGTGGTGGCGGCTCGATAAAAGAATACTGCCACTCCATCTCATCCAATGGATCTCGTAAAAGGCGAGTAAGGAATTAAATGGCACTGTGCACCCAACAGCGCATGGTGGCGATGGGCTCACCGCCTATCACACCAAGTGCATTATATTGTTTTGGTGAAACGTGGATTGTGGCAGTCATCTGTTTTTGCAGTGAGTGCCCAGTCTCTGACTACCCCCTATGGTATACAGTAGTAATCTTATGTACGTATGTATGTCACGCTTGGCAGGCGGGTTAACAACCGCAGTTTATTTATTCAGATGATCCAGGATTCATTTTCCCTCTGTCGACTTTTACGATACCCACGGAATGAGATGGGATTGTAGATTCTCTTAAGCCGCCACCACACGTTGACATAATCTTGCGTAGATATCATCTGCTCCTATTTGATAATCGGATGACATCGTCGCTGAAACCGGCCAGGACGGCCTTATCATTATTAACATTTAACTATCCCTAATTTTTAATCAAATAATTGTACAGAAATAAAATTTAAAAATACGTATAATTCTTAATTGAAATTTTAAAAAAGGAATTTAAGACTGAGACGTCCTCTGCTCGAGACGTTGAAAAAAAAAAACAATAAACCCCAACCGGCTCCCTCGGCTTTTGTATTTAAAAAAAGCATTGAGCTGTCAATGGTCATTGTTGAATTGTCAAACTTGAGTTCACACCTCGCGCGCTTTTGTTTGGCGCGTTTCGAGGATCAGCAGGGTTGCTTACGAATAATTCGGAAACCGGACCTATGAATAGTGATGGGTTATACAAAAATATTTGTATTCTGCCACAATAAGTTTGTTTTTTTTTTAACTTCTACTAATTCCACAAGTGAATCACGACAAGTGAAATCCGGAGCTGGCGAATTATATCGATTTCTCTCATAACAATAAGAACACCGGTACCCAGTAGCGGGCATTAACGGCTTCTACCTACAGTGATGTTCTGGCCGATTTTCGACGACAACTACCGAATACTTGTAATTGTATTAGGTGAAGAGAGCAAAACGTTCCCCTGATGGTAAGTGCAACGCCCACAACAAATGCTGTGCCACCCAGAACAATTCTGTGTGCCACCACACTGCGTCCGTTACCCTGAGACATCAGTTCTTAAGTCTCATATGCCCAGTGATTACGCTAGCTCTCAGTGCCCTTTAGACCGAAACTCTAATGTTTACACACTACTGCTTTCAGCCTACTGGCTGAAACAATGATGATAATGAACGCCTGATTCCTTTTTTTTCTTTTTCTTTAGATTCTATTAACTACCATGTAGAGGCGCTAAAATAACGACATTAAATGCAATATTTTTTTCAACTACGGAACCTTGTAAATTTTCATACGTTTCCCCATTTCCATCTAACGCGATCATTAAAACTTGCGTTCATGTTGTCCCGTTCTTCCTCTTACTAATTAGGTACTTTTTTTTTGTAAGGTTGTCTACGACCTTACAACCTTGTCATACTGCCAACCTGACGCTACAATATATTATAAAAAAAAGTAAAGTAAAGTTTCTGCCTATAAATGTCCCACTGCTGAGCACAGGCCTCCTATCATTTCTGAGAGGGTTTTGGAGCTAGAAAGAATCCGCCACGCTGCTCCAATGCTGGCGGACTACACATGTCTTCGATATATTTTTTTTTTATTTCTCAGTCATGCAGTTTTCCCCACGATTTTTTCTTTCACCGCCGAGCACGTGGTAAATCAGCACTTAAAATTGGAATTAACAATTTTAGGGGTGCCGACTCTGGTGTAGACTCGTAAATAGATGCTACGACAGTCGGCGGCCGTCTGTCGTCGAGTCTATGACGCTTGATAATGCCTCGTTTTGGGGCGAAACACGTGTCGTGTTCTCGACTTCAGTGGTGTATATTATCTAGTGGTAGTATTGTAGTGGTTGGTGGAGGGTACCTGGTGGCGGTTCCTGGTGGCGGTGTTAGTTTGCTTGTGCACGCTACTGAGGGAGGGCGGGCGGTGCTCTTCAAAAAACTGGGTAACATACACCATTTTTATATTTTGCATGCGGATCTTAGCAAAGTAACTTACTTTCCTTCATTAACAGTTTAAAAGCTTTCAGTGAGTGAGCAGCGTCATCATCGTTCAGCCAATCTTAGTCCACTGTTGAACATAGGCCTCCCCCATTGATTGTCACAAAACACGCCTATTTTTTTTTTTTTGGAATAAACAACCGTTAATGGCTATACAGCTTTTAAAAAATCGTAAGTAAAATAACAGTGTTGGACCGAGGAAGACAAAATGAAATTCACGATCTCGGTCTTGGATTGAATTTTTTTCTTACTGCACATTTTCCCGAGCACTTGCTGCGTAATAAACTTTTTATTTTGTATTTGATACAAGTGACGGAACGAGCAAAACGTTCACCTGATGGTAAGTGCAACGTCTGCCCATAACAAAGGCCGTGTCACCCAGAACAGTGTGACACCACAATGCGCCCGTCACCCTGAGACATCAGTTCTTAAGTCTCATATGCCCAGTGATTACGCTAGCTCACAGTGCCCTTCAAACCGAAACACAGTAATGTTTGCACACTACTGTTTTACGGCAGAATTACTGGCCCAGGGGTGGTACCTACCTAGACGGATTCCTGTATAGGAATCCTACCACCAGTAAACTGACAATATTAACACGTTGAGCGCCGCGTCAGCCATCGGCGGCTGACACTGGACTTTCCAATTAGGCCGCGTCAGCCACCGATGGCTGACAGCGTACAGCTTGATGCCTGTAAAGTACCGTTTCTATGATTATGGTGTTGTAATATAATCTGATGATGTTCTCCTAGCCGATTTCGACCACGGCGACAACTTTCGACTACAGTCGAGAGCCATCAACTGCTGCAGGAGATATTATAGTGCCACAAGTGTACGCGCAAACACAGAGGCACTCACTCGTCCCAACCTACCTGCGCCCGATGTAACGCTGATGCGATAAGATCGGAGGTAGGCTAGGATGCAGTGTTAGAAACACGGGGACAATCACAACACAACCAGACCCGAAAACCAACAATTTATGTTTTAGCACAAATGTTGGCTCCGGCTGGGATTCGAACCCAGGACCCGCGGCTTAGAAGTCAGGTACTCTGACCACTAGGCCACGCGGTCGTCAATAAAATCTATTAATCCTGTAATAGGTCATTTTTTTTTTTAAGAAATAAAACGATGCCCCTCAGTAGGATTTCTCCTGAGTCGCGGGTGCGTTTTACAGACATAAATTCCACATTCACAAACACCCAGACCCGCAACAACTATCTGTAGGTCATACAAATATTTGTCCCGTGCGGGAATCGAGCCCGCGACCCGCTGCGCAGAAGTCAAGGGCTTAACCACTTCGCCAATCGAGCCGCCGAATTATTTAAATTAAAAAAAAAATCAGTAATTCCTTAAAACAATGTATTTTTTTTTCAGTTCTATATCACGTGCATGCGTGTTAAACATAAAATCTTGAAATATAATTTCATTGAATTCAATTATGACACGGAAATAATAAAATTCAATAAACGAACACTACTGTCACTTTTCGAACAAAAGCCAAGAGTCCAAAACATACGTCCTTTATATTCTTTTCCTTTTTGGAACCTGTCAATCAGCTATAGTTTAATTATAACAAGGACTTCGTTTCGATCGACACGACAGTAAAATGATGAGATGAAGATTTGCTAGACTGATGGAGACAAAACGAAAAGTACAATTTTGGTCTTGAATTTAACTCTCCAAATTGCACTTGCAGCATAATAAACTATCAATATAGAACATCAAAACTCAAAATATACAAAGAAATTACAACATTCAATAAAAACCCGCCACTTTACGAATTGGCGCCAAAAGTCCGTCATTTATAATTTACTAATTTAAGCGACTATTCGATTATGCGTACAGATATTTATGTAACATGTAATAATGTTAGAATATTAAATATAATCTGTGCAATGTTAATGTCAATAGGTTCATAGCTGTCATTTAATGGTCGGTTAGACGTACTAAGTATAATTACAGCTAATTTGTGAACATTAAAATATTGTTCTATACAATTCTGTTAGCCAATAATATCAAACAACGTTTTACAATTTCATATTTTAGAGGCGAAGACCTTTTTAAAAGAAGGAAAAACAGAACAATGGTAAAAAAATATAATATCTGCGAAGAAATGGACACTGATGTCGTGATATATTGCAGATTATAATATTTTTTACATTATAGATAAAAAATATTTTATATTTTACATAAAAAAAATATTTATTCTGTTCGGTTGGTTTAGTCAGCGAACGATGCTAACTGAAAAACTATTTTCACATACGCAAACAAGACTTAGAACAAGTATCTGTAATCTGTGTATGCCAGAATTTGGTATATCAATGACTTCAGAGAAGGACTTTTGGCGCCAACTCAAACTTACTGGTGGTAGGATTCCTATGCAGGAATCTGTCTAGGTAGGTACCACCCCAGGGCCAGTTATTTTGCCGTGAAGCAGTAGCAAGCATTACTGTGTTTCGGTTTGAAGGGCACTGAGAGCTAGCGTAATCACTGGGAATACGAGACTTAAGAACTGACGTCTCAGGGTGACGGGCGCAGTGTGGCGTCACACAGAAATGTTCCGGGTGACACAGCATTTGTTGTGGGCGGACATTGGACTTACCATCAGGTGAACGTTTTGCTCGTTTCGTCACTTTATACATTAAAAAAAAAGTTGCGACAGTTTTTTTATTGAATGATGTAATTTCTATGTATATTTTGATTTGATGCTTAATATTGATAGTTTATTATGCAGCAAGTGCTCGTGAGAGTGTACAGTGATTGGAAAATTAAATTCATGACCGAAACTGTACTTTTCGTTTAGTCTCCACCAGTCCAGCAAATCTTCATCTTCATCACCATTCATCAGTCCAACAAATCTTCAGTAAAAGCCAACTATCCTTTCACTGCGGATCGAAACGAAGTCCTTATCACAATTAAATTATTTCTTGACTTTGGCAAAAACGGCTTGATTTGGTAGACGATTGCCAGTATCAAAAAAAAAGAAGACATCAGGGAAATGTTTGTTCAGAGCGGAAAGTTGCCAACGCCAACTGAGCTGGCATAAAAAAAATAACACTTGCTGTGCCCCGAGGTTTCACCTTTTTTTTTTTATTTGGTAAAGTGTCGAGACGAGCTAAACGTTCACCTGATGGTAAGTGCAACGTTTGCCCATAACAGACGCTGTGTTACTCAGAATATTTCTGTGTAGCACCACACTGCGCCCGTCACCCTGAGTCATAAGTTCTTAAGTCTCATATGCCCAGTGATTACGCTAGCTCACAGTTCTCTAGACCGAAACACAGTAATGTTTGCACACTACTGCTTCACGGCAGAATAACTGGTACCTACCTAGACGGATCCCTGCATAGGAAGCCTACCACCAGTAAAATAAGTCGACCATATCCGACTATGCCGTACGGCGGTAACCTTCCCGTTACTGGTATTGGTTCTCAGCGTGCTGTCCATTAAGGCCGTAGCATAAAGTGTTATAACCTATACCATCAGCTAGTGATGCCAGCGACTTCGTTCGCGAGGACATACGTTTTTTAAACATCCCGTGGGAACTGTTCAGCAGCAGTTATAGACACACAAGTCGACAGTCCGAATGGAGGCCTGCAACCTCCCTCGGACGGTCATTAGATGACTTCTCGATGAGCACACAGCAAACGCGACAGTGACCGAGTTTCGATGTTAGTTAGGAGTTTATATATTTACTAGCTGATGCCCGCGACTTTATCCGCGTGGTTATACGTTTTTTAAACATCCCGTGGGAACTATTTGATTTTCGGGGATAAAACGTATCCGATGTCCGTCTTCGGGATGCAAGCTATCTCTGTGCCAAATTTCGTCGAGATCGGTTCAGCGGTTGAACCGTGAAAAGGTAACAAACAGACAGAGTGACAGATAGAGTTACTTTCGCGTTTAATATTAGTATGGATAACCATCTATACAAATTGTCGGTTTGTAATAACATAATTACAGCTTTTTACTCAATGCATATAAAAGTATATACGGTACTTAAGACAAAAAAATAATTTTTAAAATGTTCGTCTGTCTGTTTGTTCCCGCTTATCTCCGAAACGGCTTAACCGATTTTATCGGGACTTTCGCTGACAGATAGCTGTCGTTTTGCTCGTCTCGTCACTTTCTCCTATAAAAAACACACGGCCGGTAATTTAATTAAAAAAAAAAACAAAAACAAACTAGTTTTTTTTTCATTGTCACATCACTAGCGCATGCCTCGTAGCAAGTGATTCCAGGAGCACGCATTGTTCTGTCTGTCGATGTGTCACATGAGGAAATACAATCACGACAAGGGGCGGGCAAAGGCTACATACGTAGCCGACTTTTCGCTCCCGCGAGAACGAGACGTGACGGGTTGCAGTATAGTGGCAGCATTGCAAATTATGGTGCTATTATGAACGAATAAAAGCTGTCCGCATATTAGCTTGGTCGCCTCTTAGGACACCCCGGCAGTAACACATTTTCAGCAGTTTAAAATAAAAAAAATATGTTTTTTTTTCTTTATTGGAATAATGACGATGCAACGTTTGCTCATAACAAATGCCGTGTCACCCAGAACATTTCTATGCCCAGTGATTACGCTAGCTCACAGTGACCTTCAAACCGAAACACAGTAATGTTTGCACACTACTGCTTCACGGCAGAGTAACTGGTCTGGGGTGGTACCTACCTAGACGGATTCCTGCATAGGAATCCTACCATCAGTAAAAAATGTTCATTCGTTCCTTCACACCCTGACAAAAAAACATCATCATGAAAAAAGTGACGAGACGAGCAAAAGGTTTACCTGATGGTAAGTGCAACGTCTGCGCATAGCAAATGCTGTCGCCCAGAACATATTCACCACACTGCGCCCGTCACTTTGAGACATCAATTCGTAAGTCCCATAAGTCCAGCAATTACACCACTAGTGCCCTGAAAAAACATGGTAATGTTCGCACACTACTCCTTTGCTGCTGCAGCAGAATAGCTGGCACTGCCGTGGGACCTATACGGAATTTCGCATAGGAATCCCACAAACAGGAGACTACATCAAACAACCGAAGATTACTAATTCGTTCGTAATTGTTAGGGTGGCAGACTGTAGGCAAATTATCGCAATTTTTGTCTGAAGCAAAATCGAGAGCCCTCCAAAGTGTGAAGTGGTTCAGTGAGTCTTTCTCACTGTTAAGTGCGAATTCGATTCCGCGCATTGTTCATTTCGAGACCCCCGCCACTTGAGGCGAGGACGCAGCTGGTGCGATGCGGGAACGAGGTGTGGGACCGTATTGTATAAGCTTGTATGTCGATCTGTATGTGGATCAGGCGCTTTATCATTTCTGTACCAAAGAAACTTGAAAAAAAACACACTTTGAATCTACCACCCCATCTCATTCCGTGGGTCGTAAAAGTCGACCGAGGGAAAATTAAAAGCAGCATGAGCAGCAGGATCTTCCTGGAACATCTGAATAAATCAACTGCGGTCGCTAACCCGCCTGCCAAGAGTGGTAACTATGGCAAAATGATGAATGAGAGTTACAAACTTTTGTGGCAATCTATGGGGGGGGGGGGGCGGGCGAAGTTCAGCAGTGGGCTTGTGATAGGCTGAAACGACGACGTGATGTGTCCAATATGACGACTCAGTACAGAGTACAAAGTAGATTGCGTGCGAAGTTTCATTCTGTTTGTTCTCCGTTCAGAGGTGTCTCACAAGCAGTGTTAGATTTCTCTTGTATCGTGTGTGCGTTTTACATAAATAAATTGCTCGGTCACAAACACCAAGACCAATCTGGAATAACTATCAGTAGGCAATACCAATACCAATATTAATAGTTAATAGAACCACGCGTTACTTTGCAGAAATCCATTATAATGAAGGGAAGTAAGTTAATTTGCTAAGGTCCGCATGCAAAATATAAAATGGTGTATATTTCCTAGTTTTATGTAGAGCACCGCCCGCCCTCCCTCATAAGCTAACTAACTCTGCCACTAGGAACCAGCACCAGATACCCTCCACCAACCACTATAATACCACCACTAGGTAATACACACCACTGAAGTCGAGAACACGACACGTGTACTCTGTCCTCGTAGAGTCTGTACTCGTAGAGTCTATATAGAGTATCCCCCTAAATGGGAGCTAGGTTTGTGGCAATCTATGGGGTTAGGCGTATGTTCAGCAGTGGACTAGTGATGGGCTGAAATACTTGAAAAGATTAATTTCAACTAACCGATGATCCTGCTGACAGTACCAGTTTGTAGTGATGATTTTTTGAAGTGAAAAGTGTAATTTCAAGGTTGCTTTTGAGTGCAACGTTTTCGGGCAACGTTTCCGTTATTCTCAATTAATATTTACCGAGTAATTAATAATTGTTTGTATACTGAGTTATTTTACAGCTTTCTTTTTTTTGGAGAATGGGACGAGACAAAGCAAAACGTTCAGCTAATGGTAAGTGCAACGTCCGCCCATAGCAATGCTATCACACAGATTATTTCTGTGTGGCAATACACATACACATACAGTTCAAGCTAACAAAAGGGTGTAAAACGCACCAAACAGACTCACAGTGCGCAAGCCCATGATTGCCACGATCGGGATCCGCCACAAAGTTTTGGAGTCAACCACCACGGTCCCGATGATACTCGTACAATGGAAAACTAGTAGCGCGGCGGACACAAATTGGTGGCGTAATTGCGAGAAGAGGGTGGAGTGGAGGGGGAGAGGGACAGTAACGCAGACTGACAGACGACACGCGCGGCCCTTGTGTACAGTCACGCATAAAAGGTCTTACGAAGATTTTTTTTTCTAAACTATAATATTATAAAGAGAATAGTTTTGATTTTTTGTATGTTTGGTTTTAATGAATAAACTCAAAGACTACTGAATCGATTTTTAAAATTCTTTTACCTATATACAACTACATTATCAGCCTTTAAGATCAGTTATATTTAATTTAATAAAAAATAATAGATCCCTACGAAAATTGCTACGATGTGAACTCAAGGTATCAAAAATTAACTAATAAAAGCCATTATTTGGCGTGCGCTGCAAAAACTATTGATGATGAATAAAATAATGTACTTCATTTTCATAGTACTCATCATAACTCACAAAAAAGTCCGCGAGGCTATATGTCTAACTATTATAGTTAAGTGACAATAACCGCTTTTTGTTCAAATTAGTCAACAAAAACACGGGTAGAATCGAAAGATGACGACATTTGTATCACAATATTAATCCTTATCCTACTAAATAGTTTTATAGTCAAGGTTGATTATGCACATGTAAATTTCTCTTTAAATTATTCGAATGGGACCTATCATTTAGAAGTAACGACGGGTATTAAATGCTAAAAGTAAGAAAAATGCTGCAGTGTGAGCACGCAGTACATTTTAAGGGTGTGAGCGAACAGCGATACGCTCGACCGCGCTACGCGCGATTGGACTAAGTTCTATTAATTACCTACCTACTCATTTTATTTTTTGTAAATTAGAAACAATTGAATAGTGGTGTGTAATTTTAAATATATTTTTTTTATTTAAAACTTTGAAACGCTCTAGAATGAGTACAGAGGCCGCGGTCTCAAACGCCGCGCCGCCCGGTTTCAAGCGACTTGGGCATCATCGAGGTGCGCAGCTCTCTTTGCGCAGCGGTCGAGAGCGGTCGTTTTATTTTGCTAACACGACATCAAATATTGTTAAGAGGGAAGCTCTGAGCCACTAAACTTTCATGGCTTATGTCCCATAAATAAAACTTCATTTTGGTAACTTAATCTTATCTGACCAGCTGCAGAGCCGCGATAGTCGCTACAAAAATGTTAGTGAAGGGATTGTTGTTGTTCTGTTTGTCCAAATAAAGTACTAATTTATCTTTCTAATATCAATCTACCCGTGCGAAGCCGGAGCGGATTGCTAGTATAAAATAAAAAGTAGGTACTATTGGTCGCCCTGTAGACGAAATTCGAATAATAAGTTTGAACCTTATTGAAGATTTGAGTAATTATTTGTTGGCAACATTTTGAAGTTCTATGGTGACAATCTCTACTCTGTGCGACTGCTTGACCAGAGACTATTACGTGTTGAACATTGACAGTATGAACGTAAACAAATTACAGACTATTATGTGATTGACATTGTCAGTATCGACGTCAAATAACCAATGTTTTATTTTATTAAATTAAACGTATTTGTAACACATATTATTATATACGTATTATATACATAAATACTGGTATCATATATTGGTGGTAGGATGTGCAGGGATGTGCAGGGATCCGTCTAGGTAGGTACCACCCCATGGCCAGTTAATCTGCCATGAAGCAATAGTGTGCAAACATTACTGTGTTTCGGTTTGAAAGGCACTGTGAGCTAGTATAATCACTGGGCATTTAAGACAGTTCTATCTATAGATATCAGTATGTCTCGGAGTGACGGGCGCAATGTGGTGCCACAAAAAAGTAAAGTAGTAAAGAAAAAGTTATCTTTAAGCAAAAATTATATATTCAATTAAAATGAATTTACGGATTTTATCGCTTCTAATGTAACTAGTAGTACGTAGTACTACTACGTAGTTTTTTTTTTAATTGTATAAAGTGACGAAACGAGCAAAACAACTGTACAACGTACGCCCACAACAAATGCTGTGTCACCCAGAATATTTCTGTGTGACACCACACTGCGCCCGTCACCCTGAGACATCAGTTCTCAAGTCTCAAATGCCCAGTGATTACGCTAGCTCACAGTGCCCTTCAAACCGAAACACAGTAATGTTCGCACACTACTGCTTCACGGCAGAATAACTGGCCCTGGGGTGGTAGTATCTTGACGACCGAGCGTCATCCGGTATCGTTTCAGTTTGACGTCAGAATGTTTTAACATTCCGCGGCAAATTAGGTACATCATCATTATCTCAGTCTATCACTAGTCCACTGCTGAACATAGGCCTCCCCCTTAGATTGCCACAAAAGATTGTAGCTCTCATTCAAGGGGATTTGGCCCTGGTGGCCACGCTTGGCAGGCAGGTTGGCAACCGAAGGTTTTTTTTAATGTATAAAGTGATGAAACGAGCAAAATGTTCACCTGATGGTAAGTGCAACGTCTGCCCATAACAAATGCAGTGTCACTCGGAACATTTCTCTGTGACACCTCACTGTGCCCATCACCCTGAGACATCAGTTCTTAATCTTCATATGCCCAGTGATTATGCTAGCTCACAGTGCCCTTCTAACCGAAACACAGTAGTGCTTGCACACTACTGCTTCACGGCAGAATAACTGGCCCTGGGGTGGTACCTACCTAGACGGATTCCTGCATAGGAATCCTACCACCAGTATAATTAACTATTTAATATGTCGATATTATAAAAATGCGAGATACAACATTTTTGTGGCAATCTATAGGGGAGGCCTATGTTCAGCAGTGGACTAGTTATAGGCTGAAATGACGTTGATGATGATGACTTGACGTTTATAATCCTCCTTGGGAGTGATTAATGTCCAGCAGTCGAGTGTTCCTTAACCAATGATCATTTTTAATATAATATATATAATATATATAATAGCCCAAATGTTTTTATTTTTTAATTTCGTATACGTTTTGCATCCGACTGTACTTTATGCCGCCTCAAATGCGATTGCCGTCGGACTTTGATTGCCCGTTGGACATTAATTGTGTACTTGCGCGCAGCACTGTATCCGCACTGTTTGTAGCTTGAATTCGAACCATGGACTATTTAGTTTATACAATGGAATGCTGACATCAGTATTACAAGCAAATTATTTTCAATATAGATTTTGGCAAACATAAATGAACTTGTGGTAGGAATCCTATGAAGGAATCCGTTTAGGTAGGTACCACCCCAGGCCATTTATTCTGCCGTGAAGCAGTAGTGTGCAAACATTACTGTGTTTCGGTTTGAAGGGCACTGAGAGCTAGTGCCGTGTGGTAGCGGCTTAAGAGAATCTACCACCCCATCTCATCCCGTGGGTGTCGTAAAAGTCGACAGCGGGAAAATGAAAACCAGGAGATGGGCAGCAGCATCTTCCTGAAACATCTGAATAAATAAACTGCGGTTGCCAACCCGCCTGCCAAGCGTGGCAACTATGGCAAAATCCCCCCAAAATGGGAGCTACAAACGTTTGTGGCGATCAATGGGGGAGGCCTATGTTCAGCAGTGGACTTATGATACGCCTTTGTACTAATTTACTACGAGTATCTTTGTAATTTCTACTGTAATTTTTATGTGTACATAAACAGTAAAAATAAATAAATAAATAAATAGGCTGAAACGACGAGAGCTAGTGTAATCACTGGGCATATGACGGGCGCAGTGTAATGGCATTTGTAATGGACAGACGTCGCACTTACACTTTCGATTAAAAAACAATATCACTTGATTTAACAATTGGCTAAGTAGTTACAGATTTACGAACGAGTGGGTCTTGGGTTTGAATCGCTGTTCAAACTAAAATTCGGGCTAGCTATTTTATATTTTTTAATTTTTTCGTTTCTTTAAATAAAGTTACCCCTCGCTAGGATATCTCATATTATTTATCTATACATATAAAAGCCGATAGGTGTCCGGCAGAGTAGAATAGAACTTACCTCTTTCCTACCGAGGTGTCGTAAGAGGTAAGGTATTATACGGACAGTCTTTGTTCGTGCAGAATAACACAGTAATATGCAATGCTGTCACTGTACAACTCGTGAGAACGCAATGAGGTGTAAGAAATGTTTTTTGTTACCCAAAAATGGCGTCGATGTGGTTCCTTACCCCTCAAGTCTCGTTTCCCACGGGGGCGAAAAGTGGGCTACGTTGTGGTCTTTGTCTTTATATGGTAAAAAAGGCGTGACTTACTTGACGTATCATCATCATCATCATCATCATCATCATTTCAGCCTATCACTAGTCCACTGCTGAACATAGGCCTCCCCCATAGATTGGCACAAAAGTTCGTAGCTCTCATTTTGGAGGGGATTTGGCCATAGTTGCCACGCTTGGCAGGCGGGTTGGCAACCGCAGTATATTCAGATGTTCCAGGCAGATGCTGCTGCCCATCTCCTGGTTTTCATTTTCCCTCTGTCGACTTTTACGAAACCCACGGGATGAGATGGGGCGGTAGATTCTCTTAAGCTTTACGTATGTATGTATGTATGTATATAAAAGCTGATCCCTGACCTATCACGATATCTCCGGAACTACATGTCCTGTTGACTTGAAGTTTAGCAGACATATTCCTTTCCCGACATAGACAACCATTAAGACCAGAGTTTACGATTGGATAAAGTGACGAAGCGAGCAAGACGTTCACCTGATGGTAAGTGCTTCGTCTGCCCATAACATATGCTATGTCACCCAGAACATCTCTGCGACACCTCACTGCGTCCGTCACCCTGAGAAATCAGTTCTTAAGGTTTTCTTTTATTTACGCGAATATTACACATTTAAATAAAACTACTTTTTTACGGATTTTATCGCGTTTAATTTTGAACTATTTTTACCCGACGTTTCGGACGCTTTACAGCACCCATGGTCACGGGGGGACTGAGGTGACAGTTGTCCCGATGTCATAGTTAACCCGGAGTACCTTCAGCTTTTAATTATTATTTTTAGTCCGATCTACGCAGAAAGAGCTTACTGTGTCTTGAAGCCTTGAAGTGGTATCCTTGGTTTTTGATTTAATTTTATTAATAATAGGATCCCAAGCCGGTGGTAATACCCAACCATCTTCCCTATTGAAATTAGGATGTTTTTTAATTTCAATAGCCTCGCGAATCATCCTTGGTAGGAATCGGTGTTCTTTTGCAAGGATTTGTGGTCTATCAAATCTGATGTAATGGTTGGGATGATCCAGAACATGGTCACAGACTGCAGACTTCCTAGAGCGTCGATGCTTCACATCAGCTATGTGTTCTTTAACGCGGGTTTTAATGGATCTTTTAGTTTGCCCTATGTAAGAGAGACCACATTCACAATCCAGCTTGTATACTCCTGCATCTTGTAGAGGGATGTTACACTTGACAGATGGTAAAAACTGACTTATCTTCTTCGGCGGCTTGGAAGCGCGAAGATCCTAAGCCAGGCAAGTAAAAAGTTGCTAAGGACGGTAATTCAGCAAAAACGTACCGATTCACACACCATAAATACGGCCATAGACAATTCATCCAGTGAATTAAAATCTATCTTAACGACATTTGATTTTAACAATTGCATTGAAACTTTAAATAAGCGCGAAACAGCTAAATATAATGAATGCAAAAATAAACATATAGATAAATACCAAAAATTAACGAACAAATTAAATGTCCAATACAAATCTCAACGTATGAACGGAAAGTTACCGTTGACAACAGACAAAGATCATAGACTACGCGCGGTCTATAATCTGTCAAAACAAACACTGGATGAACCAACATTAAACGTATTATCGAAAGGAATGAATTTCGCAATAACACCGCGAAAAATCCCGTACGAAGAAATTATCTGTAGTGTCGAGGATTGTCTGTATAAAAATAATATCGGTAAGGAAGATTTGGAGGCCATGCGTCAAGACATTTCGTCTATGTTACGTCGAAGTTCAGTGCCCAAACTAAATCTTCCCAAAGACGAATATAAAGCGTTGAACAACTTACGGAACAGACCGGAACTCACTATCCTCCGCGCGGATAAAGGAAACGCTACGGTAGTAATGGATACGTCAGATTATAATTTTAAAATTGAATAACTTTTGTCGGATGAAAATATTTATAAAAAGGTTAAATCAGACCCAACCGCGAACACGCTGAAAACAACTAGAGAGCTAGCAAAGAAGTACTCCGAAAAATTGAATCTGGACGTAAATTCGGTAATACCGTCATGTGCCAAACCACCGAAGTTGTATGGGTTACCTAAAATACACAAACCAAATGCTCCACTACGTCCAATAGTGAGCCAGATCGATTCACCAACTTATAGATTGGCTCAGCATGTAGCGAAAATACTCTCACCGCTCAGAGGACACACTAGAGCACACACAAAGGATTCATACCATTTTGTCAGTGAGATTAAAGACCTACATCTTACTGACAATGAAACTATGGTCAGTTTTGATGTCCAGTCGCTATTCACATGCCTACCTGTAGAAGACTGCATCTCAATTGTATCCAGGAAGCTAGCGGAGAACAACATGCCAGCAGAATATGCAGAACTACTTAGACATTGCCTTACATCTGGCTATCTATTGTGGAAGGAACAGTACTACAAGCAAGTAGATGGTGTGGCGATGGGCTCTCCAGTATCTCCCAGTTGTCGCCGACATTTTCATGGAAGACTTTGAGGAGAAAGCCCTCCGTACTTCTCCTGTAAATCCAAGATTCTACAAGCGGTATGTAGATGATACTTTCACAATTTTACCATCGCATAAAGTAACTGCATTTCTAGACCACCTTAACTCCCTAAACTCTAAAATTCAATTTACAATGGAGTTAGAGGCAAATAACTCTTTAGCTTTTCTGGATGTGTTAGTAATTCGGAATCCTAATAACACCTTGTGTCACACTGTGTATAGAAAAAAGACCCATACAACTAGGTATTTAAATGGTGAATCTCACCACCATCCTTCACAGTTAGCTACCGTGGGTAAATCTTTGTTTCAGAGAGCACAAGGGATCTGTGACAGTAAACACCTGGCCGCCGAGCTTCAGCATGTCAAGCAAGTTTTGCAAGACAACAAGCTTCGGGTTCCGCGCCTTCGTCGCAGTGACCGAGTGAAGCCGGCCACAGTCGAGCGTGTACCTGCTGTTCTTCCATATGTCAGAGGAGTCACGGACAAGATTGGCTATATCTTGAAGCGAGCTTCTATAAGAACATTTTTCAAGCCGCCGAAGAAGATAAGTCAGTTTTTACCATCTGTCAAGTGTAACATCCCTCTACAAGATGCAGGAGTATACAAGCTGGATTGTGAATGTGGTCTCTCTTACATAGGGCAAACTAAAAGATCCATTAAAACCCGCGTTAAAGAACTATGACTGGGTGATCATCATCATCTTAATTTCAGCGTATCACTAGTCCACTGCTGAACAAAGACCTCCCCCATAGATCGCCACGAAAGTTTGTAGCTAATTTTGGGGGGATTATGCTTTAGTTGCCACGCTTGGCAGGTGTTCCAGGAAGACGCTGCTGGCCACCTCCCGGTAGCTTCACCCGTTGATATATTTAGAAACCTTGTCAAAAATTTGTATCTAGACACAGTCAGCGACTCAAATACCTCCTCAAAAAAAAGCGCTCAATGCGCACATTTCAATTAGCATCACGTCAGTTTTAAAAACATCGTGAGGCCATCATCATTTCAGCCTATCACTAGTTTACTGAAGATAGAACTTCCCCCTTAGATTTCAACGATAGTTTGTAGCTCTCATTTAGGGGGTTTTGCCATAGTTACCACGCTTGGCAGGCGGGTTGGCGACCGCAGTTTACTTATTCAGGCGTCACATGAAGATGCTGCTGCCCATCTTCTGGTTTAAATTTTCCCTCTGCGACTTTTACGACACCCACGGGATGAGATGGGGTGGTAGATTCTCTTACGTCGCGACCACACGGTAAGACCGTAGTTGATTTAATTTCAAAAGTTGCTATGCGAGGCTTAGCATACACTTTTTTAATTTCAATGTTTTTCACGAGATTATTAAGAGATAAGTGCGTTCATACATACGCACATATAATAACGCCTGTTTCAAATATAAAGGGCCGAGTACGACTAGACCACACAGGCCCACTTTTCGCCTTCGTGGGAAACGAGACGTGGCGGGTGACGAACCATGTCGCCGCCATTTTGGTAAGAGACAAAAAATTCTTAGTCCTCATCCGTTCCCACTAGCAGTATAGTGACAGCATTGCATATTATTTATTTATTTATTTATTATGACACACCAACAGCATTACATAAAAACATTGCCTCAAAGCAACAAACATAATCCAGATATATTCTTATACGAATGCCAATAATAGGCGTGTACAACATTCGTTTTATAATGAAGACATGTTATTAATTGTTATTTACGGTTTCATTAAGATTACAATTATTAACAAAATTAAAAAAAGCGCTATACTTCTACTACACTACTACTATATTCACTAAGACCTATGATGATTTTATTTTTTAAACTAAGTCAATCATCGTGAAAAATGTCAAAGTTTTTGATTTTCGCACATAATTTATTGTACTCAGCGCACATTATACTCGTAGCTAACGGGGAGCATTTAAGAAGCATTGTTCTACTTGCAGGAATGTGGCAAGTGTTGATTATAGGATTTCTAGGATATGGATATTATGGTTTTAGTATATACCTTAGTCGCTTTACGACACCTCGGTAGGAAAGAGTTAGGTGTTATTCTACTCTGCCGGACACCTATCGGGTATATAGTGCGTTCAAACTAACAAACTTTCGAGGTTTGTTAAAAATCGTGATTACGTAGTTTCAAGCTAATATTATTGTTAAGGGTCTATTGTGTCTACGCAATAAGAAATATAACACAATATAAAAAAGATATAACAATGACCCATTTATCAACCTTACAATAGGTAGAGCTGTATAGACGGAAAACAACAAATAGGTGAATTGCAGGATGTCGTGTGGCAGGATTCCTATGCAGGAATCCGTCAAGGCAGGTACCACCGCAGGGCCAGTTATTCTGCCGTGAAGCAGTAGTGTGCAGTAATGTGTTTCGGTCAGAAGGGTACCGTGAGATGGTTATCACTGGGCATATGAGACTTAAGAACTGATGTCTCAGGGTGACGGGCGCAATGTGGTGGTAGGATTCCTATGCAGGAATCCGTCTAGGTAGGTACCACCCCAGGGACGAGTTATTCTGCCGTGAAGCAGTAGTGTGCAAGCATTACTGTGTTTCGGTTTGAAGGGCACTGTGAACTAGCGTAATCACTGGGCATTTGAGACTTAATAACTGATGTCTCAGGGTGACGGGCGCAGTGTGGTGTCCATCAGGTGAACATTTTGCTGGGGTCGTGACTTTTACAATAACAAAAATAACCCCATAAAAATAAAGAGCTCGAGTAAAAACTGTAATATTTCGAATTAAGATCTATTGTAACTATCCCAGACGAATGAGCGGCTTAGTGGTAAGCGTACCTGACTGACGCCGCGGGACCTGGGTACGTATTCAAGCTGAAGTTAACATTTCTACGATAATTTTTTCATCGAAAACCGACCTCCGCGCAGCAGCCCTAATTCTTTCGCGAAATTAAATTTGATTATTCTGTCACGGATCCCATCATCAGAACTTGACGAAAATATGGGACTTCCCCCTAAAGTTCTAACTTTCTTGAAAAAAAGAATCATCGAGAACGGTCATCGTGGTAAGCAATTATCGCTGAACATAAAAAAAACACTTTTACTGGCGATAGGATTCCTATGCAGGAATCTGTCTAGGTCGGTACCACCGCAGAGCCAGTTATTCTGCCGTGAAGCAGTAGTGTGCAGTAGTGTTGCGGTCTAAAGGGCACTGAGAGCTTGTGTAATCACTGGGCATATGAGACTTACGAACTGATGTCTCTAGGTGACGGGCGCAGTGTACTGCCACATAGAAATGTTATGGGTGACAGTATTTGTTATGGGCAGACGATGCAATTACCATTACGTGAACGTTATGCTCGTCTCGTCACTTTATCCAATAAGAGAACCTCCTCATCTCTTTGTAGTCGGTTAAAATCACAATTCTATTCATTGCAGGAATCCCTCTAGGTAGGTACCACCCCAGGGCCAGTTAATCTGCCGTGAAGCAGTAGTGTGCAAACATTACTGTGTTTCGGTTTGAAGGGCACTGTGAGCTAGCGTAATCACTGGGCATATGAGATCACAGAACACACAGAGTGTACACAGAAATTTTGTTATGACACAGCATTTGTTATGGGCAGACGTTGCACTTACCATCAGGTGAACGTTCTGCTCGTTCCGTTACTTTTATATGCTGGTCTGGTTTTGTGACTCTCTCTGTCTCTGACACTGCAACCTATCCTACCTCCGATCTTATCGCATCAGCGTTACATCGGGCGCGGGCAGGTTGGGACGAGTGAGTGCCTCTGTGTTCGCGCGTACAATTGTGATCGTAATCATCATTTCAGCCTATCACTAGTCCACTGCTATACATAGGCCTCCCTAATAGATTACCACCTAAGTTTTTAAGGGTTGGCAACCACAGTTTATTTATGCAGATGTTCCAGGAAGATGCTGCTGCCCATCTCCTGGTCTTCATTTTCCCTCTGTCGACTTTTACGACACCCACGGGACGAGATGGGGTGGTAGATTTCTTAAGCCGCCACCACACGACACACTTGAGGCACTATAATTTTTAAAAAATGACAACTTGGAGTCGAGATAAGCTCCATCGTGAAGATTGACGGCCTGACAGGAGCATTTCCTTGATGAGGCACAACGTTTGAAATCTGCAAATATTTGTTAGAGGAATTGGGTTAAAAGATAGGAGCGTGAAGCGCTTAGACCGATCTTATCATTTCCTAATCTTAAAAATTAGACTAACAACGAACGGCTGGCGTAGTGGTTGGGCGACTGGCTTAGGCGCTACGTGTTGCGGGATCGATACCTGCACGTATTAGCGAATAAGCCGTGCAGCTTGGTGGTCCTTCCAGTGGGAGGTCGCCCTTCATCTCGTGTGGTACAAGGTTGCCAATAGAGAACCCTTCTTTCCCAACGGTTATCGGTTCTACAAGCTACATGGCTGACCCATTGTCACTTATTTATATTAGAAAGTGAAGTGACGAGCAAAACGTTCACCTGATGTCAACTGCAACGTGCGCCCATAACAGGTGCTGTGTGACCCAGAACATTTCCGTGTGGCACCACACTGCGCCCGTCCCCATAAGACATCAGTTCTTACGTCTCATATGCTAAGCGATTACGCTAGCTCTCAGTGCCCTTCAGACCGAAACACAGTATTGTTTACACACTACTGCTTTACGGCATAATAACTGGCCCTGGGGTGGTAACTACCTAGACGGATTCCTGCGTAGGAATCCTACCAGCAGTAAAACTTTTGTTTATTGATCCTTAGGGCTGAGTAACCACTCTAGTTCTGCTACGGATATCGTGATTACGGATTCTGTCTCGTGGAAATGCACCGAGCACGGCTCTTTCCGTAGCTCAGAGACTGAGCTTCGACATTAAGTACCAGTAATGAGGAAGCTCAAAGTCTCCAGTCGTCGTCGTCGTTTCAGCCTATCACTAGTCCACTGCTTAGCTTAGACCTCCCCCATAGATTGCCACAAAAGTTTATAGCTCTCGTTTTGCTCTTGTTTTGGGGGGATTTTGCCACAGCTACCACGTCTGGCAGGCGGGTTGGCAACCGAAGTTTATTTATTCAGATTTTACAGGCAGATGCTGCCCATCTCCTGGTTTTCATTTTCCCTCTGTCGACTTTTACGACACCCACGGGATGAGACGGGGTGGTAGATTCCCTTAAGCCACCAAACGGGAAGTCTCCAGACATAACTTAATACAAAGCGTTTTAGAAATGCATTCTCCGAACTACATGCAGTGTAGATTCCTCAGCCGGCTGCGTTGCTGTTTGCATGCAACTGTCAGTTCTAATCAAAGGCAATAAAGCTTGTTATGGCGTGCGCCTGACTAATGGCCCGCTGAAGTCCCGGTCGGATCAACACTACTCCTAACGAACGCGTGCCTTCATCTGATCTACGGGACGCAGGTGTTACCAACATTTTTTTTAGTCAATAGAATCAGGCACTACATTATAATGAAGGAAAGAAAGTTAATTACATTTCACGATATTAAAATCGGACAGCCGCTGAATGTCTGTCGTAGAGTCAATATACATACATACATACATACATAAGATCACGACTGTATCCCATAAGGGGTAGTCAGAGACTGGGCACTCACTGAAAAATCAAATGACTGCCACAATCCACGTTTCACCAAAACAATATGTGATAGGTGGTGAGCCCATCGCCACCATGCGCTGTTGGGTGCACAGTGCAGTTTAACTCCTTACTCGCCTTTTACGAGATCCATTGGATGGGATGGAGTGGTAGTATTCTTTTAACGAGCCGCCACCACACGGCCACAGTTGATAATTTATTTATTTATAAATCTTTATTTAAACAATAAAGCTCACAAGAAAGGTCACAAACTTTTCTGGTGGTAGGATACCTACGTAGGAATCCGTCTAGGTAGTTACCACCCGAGGGCCAGTTATTCTGCCGTGAAGCAGTAGTGTGCAAGCATTACTGTGTTTCGGTTTGAAGGGCACTGTGAGCTAGCGTAATCACTGGGCATTTGAGACTTAAGAACTGATTGTCTCAGGGTGACGGGCGCATTGTGGTGTCACACAGAAGTATTCTGGATGACACAGCATTTGTTAGTGGGCGGACGTTGCACTTACCATCAGGTGAACGTTTTGCTCGTTTCGTCACTTTCAACAATAAAAAAAAGCAAAACAACAATAAAATGGTGGAATTTTTCAGTACTTTATAGTGAAGACAAATGCATTGAATAATTCGCATGCACTGTACAATCATATCAAATTAGGAAAGAAAACTTTAACATAATATACCAACAGTTTCCAACCTCTGCAGTAACCCGACCCCGGTGATAGCATCGCAGCGGTCGACACTCATTGCTCGTTCAGTTTGTTTTTTTGCTTATTTATTACTATTACTTCTAAAGTTTTTTTATAAGCATTGTACAGTGAAGTCCGAAGGGGCCATACAAACAACTTTGTGGACTTCTGATAAACGTCTAAAGAAATAAAACTACGAGTTAATAATGTGTGCGTGGAAATTCGAAAATGCATACATATTAGAGTCACGGCGTTATCCCATTTACGAATTAGGCAGAGACCGCATCCGTAGGCCGCCGGGGAAACGAGACATCCTCAAATTCTCACTCCCCGTTGCGTTCCCACGAGCAGTATAGTGACAGCATTGCATATTATGGTGTTATTCTGCAGGAATAAAAGCTGTCCGTACAATAGCTTAGTCGCTTTACGACGCCTCGGTAGGAAAGAGATAGGTGCTATTCTACTCTGTCGGACATCAATCGGTTGAATTTTAAAATTAGAGGAATGGGGAATTCCTACACTAAACGAACAATTGGACTAAGAGAATGTATAAGAGTGAAGGAGGGTAAGTCTACTGGACCTCGTCCAAGTAGGGAGATGCCGCAATCATCAGGAATGGTACGAGAATCGGCGATCGCAGGACGCACTAGACGCCTCGCGCCTCACTGCCGCCTGCCACTATATAATTTAGGTCTCCCCGCCAAGCCAATTTCTGTGAGACCGTGATGGTCCAGAAGGAGGCTGCCGAGAGGGATCGAGAGAGGACAGATCCTTCTCGGAGACGACGCCGCCGAGGCAACGGTGGGCCTCGTCACGGCCCTCCTTACAGCAAATGGTGTTCCCCTACCACAAACGAGGTCTTAGGGATCGCAGGCAATGGGGATAGCACCGTGAGAGTGCTGGGTGTAGTCAATTCTGCCCCCGGGTCGGGCTATATACATAGCGAAGTGTTAGAGAGGGCCACGGTTGCGTTCTGAACGGAGATCCCGTGACCCCTCTTAAGCGCTGATGGAGACCACCGTGGGGTTTTAGTCGGTAAGACTCCGACTCCGCCAGCAGTAGTGTCGGCGATGTTAAGCAGGGATTCGGCGTGGAGGGCCGTGGCCGATTTTTGTGAAACCGTGACGGATCAGAAGAATGCTGCAGAGTTCGAGAGAGGACGCATACTCTCGGAAATGACAGCGCCGAAGGCTCGTGCCTCATCGCGGCCTTCTTGTCAAAAACGGTCTACCCCATCCAGAAACAGTGCCTACGAGGTCAAGGGCTACAGGAGTCCCGAACTCTCAAGAAAGCAAATTATGTCAGATGGCACGATTCCTTTACAGGAATCCGTCTAGGAAGGTACCACCCCAGGGCCAGTCATTCTGCTGTGAAGCAGTATTGCGCAAACTATTGTGTGTTTCGTTCTGTAGGAAACTGAGAGCCAGTGTCACACGTCTCAAGGTGGCGGGCGCAGTGTGGTGTCACACAGAAATATACAGCACTGGTTATGGGTAGACTTGCACTTACTATCAGCTGAACGTTTTGCTCGTTTTGTCACTTTATCCAATAAAAAAGGCAAGCAAAGGTAGAAAGTGCAAGATTGTACATGCTCCATAACCCTATAAACTCACTTAATAGTGGACATTTTTGGAAATATTGATGTACACAGTAATGTTCTGGTGACACAGCATGTTAAGTGAAGACGTTGCACTTCAGGTGAACGTTTTGCACGTGTCGTTCTATTCTCTAATTAAAAAAACGACATCCAGGAAGATAACGACTAGACATGGTCTCGAATCGCTTCGAGCTAGGGTCAGCGTCGCACCCAGGTTGTATGTCACGCCACAATTGTGATTCGAACAGAGATTCCTCTTCGGCGCTGATGGAGACCACCGTGGGATTTTAGTCGGTAAGAGTACGACAGAATGATGCCCCCAGTGGCCTGTTGGATATACATGCAGGATATCTCACGGTAAAATGTCCACTACGGGCTTCCCTTAACGGATTTATACGAGATCTTCGGAATGAACTTACTGGTGGTAGGATTCCTATGCAGTATTCCATCTAGGTAGGTACCACCCCAGGGCCAGTTATTCTGCCGCGAAGCAGTAGTGTGCAAACGTTACTTTGTTTCGGTTTGAAGAGCACTGTGAGCTAGCGTAATCACTGGGCTTATGAGACTTAGAAGGTGACGGGCGCAGTGTGGTGTCACACAGTAATTTTCTGGGTGACACAGCATTTGTTATGGGCGGACGTTGCACTTACCATGTAGCCTACCTCCAATCTTATCGCATCAGCGTTACATCGGGCGCGGGTAGGTTGGGACGAGTGAGTGCCTCTGTGTTTGCGCGTACACTTGTGGCACTATAATATCTCCTGCGCAGTTGATGGCACTCGACAGTAGTCGGCAGTTGTCGCCGCGTTCGAAATCGGCTAGGAGAACATCACACTCACAACGTTTGCACACTACTGCTTCACGGCCATCAGTAAAAAAGTTAACTTACGTTCGCAAATATAATACGTAAACAATGTCTCATCGTAGGGTAATATCCACAGCTGGGAAGCACCAGGTTGAAAGCATTATGGCACGTCATAAATTCGAAGATAAACATTTCATCGATACATCGCGCACATCACTAGCCGACAACTGATTTATAGCTCGCAGCGTACGCGCGCTGTCACATTCTTGAATTGAATATCAGCTTTTGTCTCTCACGTTTTAAGATGAGGCTTTATTTTTGAATACTAGATTTAAGGACCGTGGTAGCTAAGCCCACGCTTGCTTTGAGTTTCATAGAACGCGAGGCACCGGAGTTCAATCCCGGAAGTCTCTAAAATTTTTGTTGGTAATACACGTCGTAAAGGAAAACTTTGCTAAACCTGCATGTCCGATAAACAAAAATATTTCGGGGACTCAAAGGAGAAGTTAGCTCGGTAGGCGCAGCCGCTTCGGCTGTGGGTCGCAGGTTTGAATCCGCACGCTACAAATATTTGTGTTGACGAAAAGTAAGTTAATTTGCTAAGATCCGCAGACCGACTCGGCGACTCGGCAGCCGTCTATCGTAGAGTCTATGACACTTGATAATGCCCCGTTTTGGGGCGAAGCACATGTCGTGTTCTCGACTTCAGTGGTGTGTATTACCTAGTGGTGGTATTGTAGTGGTTGGTGGAGGGTATCTGGTGGTGGTTCCTGGTGGCAGAGTTAGTTAGCTTGTGAGGGAGGGCGGGCGGTGTTCTACACAAAACTAGGAAATATACACCATTTTATATTTTGCATGCGGACCTTAGCAAATTAACTTACTTCCCTTCATTAATCGATTTCTACAAAGTAACGCGTGGTTCTATTAACTATTAATATTGGTATTGCCTACTTATAGTTATTCTAGATTGGTCTTGGTGTTTGTGAACGAGCAATTTATTTATGTAAAACGCACACACGATACAAGAGAAATCTAACACTGCTTGTGAGACACCTCTGACCGGAGAACAAATATAAAGAAACTTCGCACGCAATCTACTTTGTACTCTGTACTGAGTCGTCATATTGGACCCATCACGTCGTCGTTTCAGCCTATCACAAGCCCACTGCTGAACTTCGCCCCCCCCCCCCCATAGATAGCCACAAAAGTTTGTAGCTCTCATATTCGAGGGATTTGTCCATAGTTGCCACTCTTGGCAGGAGGGTAAGAAAGGATTCCTATGCGGGAATCCGTCCAGGTCCAGGTGGGTCGGCACCTACCCAGGGCCAGTTAACTGATGTCACAGGCTGGCGAGCGCAGTACAGTGCCACATGAAAATGGTCTGGGTGACACGGCATTTGTTATGGACGGACGATGCCTCAACCAAGTGAACGATTTGCTCGTCTCTTCATTTTCTCCATAAAGAAAAGAATTCGGTAAAATAACGTGTGCAGCTCACACGGGGTAGAAGTGAAACTAAATTACGAGAGAATGAGACGAATGCAGAGTACCAGAAGTAAGATAATAGTAGGGTTTATTTATTATTATATTGATACCATGTTTAAAAAATATTTTACATTTTATTCTACATATAACATTACGAATTATATAGACTTTGGCTTAACTGGTGGTAGGATTCCTATGCAGGAATCCGTCTAGGTAGCTACCACCCCAGGGCCAGTTATTCTGCCGTGAAGCAGAAGTGTGCAAGCATTACTGTGTTTCGGTTTGAAGGGCACTGTGAGCTGGCGTATTCACTGGGCATTTGAGACTTAAGACCTGATGTCTCAGCGTGACGGGCGCAGTGTGGTGACACACAGAAATATTCTGGGTGACACAGCATTTGTTGTGGGCGGACGTTGCACTTACCATCAGGTGAACGTTTTGCTCGTTCCGTCACTTATCAAATACAGACAGCTCTCTGTGCAGAGCCTGTATGGAGACGGACGAAACGGCGGCCCATGTCCTACTGGACTGCCCTGCGGTCGCCTTATACCGGGTCAAGCATCTCGGCTCGCCGAGACCGCTCCCTGAGGTCGCGGGGAACATTAACGGCCTGCTGCGATTTCTGGAGGAGCTTGGTTGGCTCGAGTAGCACAACGTTCCTGCCTACACGCAAAATACGCGCTAGACGTGGAGTTGCGGAAACCGGCCCGTTGCAATCTACACTTATCAAATTAAAAAACATAAAAAAAAACTCGTAGGAAAGTAAGTTACTTTGCTAAGATCCGCATGCAAAATATAAAAATGGTGTATATTACTTAGTTTTTTGAAGAGCACCGATTTCGAGCGCTTTCCGCCGAGAGCCTTCACTCGGCGGCCGTCTGTCGTAGAGTCTATGACGCTTGATAATGCCTCGTTTTGGGGCGAAACACGTGTCGTGTTCTCGACTTCAGTGGTGTATATTATCTAGTGGTAGTATTGTAGTGGTTGGTGGAGGGTACCTGGTGGCGGTTCCTGGTGACGGTGTTAGTTTGCTTGTGCACGCTACTGAGGGACGGCGGGCGGTGCTCTTCAAAAAACTAGGTAATATACACCATTTTTATATTTTGCATGCGGATCTTAGCAAAGTAACTTACTTTCCTTCATTATAATGGATTTCCGCAAAGTAACGCCAGATTCTATTAACTATAAAAAAAACTCGATAAATCGTAAAAGCTACGCTGAAAAGAGACAACATACATCTATAGGATTTAGCTTGCGAGAGAATGAGATAGAATTTTCGTCGAAGGATAGAATATAGTATACAGTGTTTCGTATTATATTTATAACTCACTCGTGTTTTAAAAATAAAGTAGCCTAAGTTACCCGCTACAATATCAGCTATCTGTTAGTGAAAGTCCCGTCAAAATCGGTCCAGCCGTTTTGGAGATTAGCCGGAACAAACAGACAGACAGACAAAAAAATTAAATAGTGTTTTTTTCTTATTGGTACCGTATATACTTTCACAAGCATTGAGCTGATAATTTGTTATTGCAAACAGACACTTCAATTTTATTTATTTGTATAGATTTCGAATTCGTCCCAGTCTTCGATTTCTTCGTTGATTTCTCATTAGCTCGACAACAAGACCTAGACGGATTCCTGCATAGTAATAAGTCATAACAATTCTAAAGAACTTCAATATCGATAAATCTCGGCAACAGCACTATTTGAAAGCCTTAAAATAAAAGGAGTCGAACTGCAATTTCACGGGGCGTCAACTCTATAACTCCATGTTATGCAAGCTGGTTATAAAATTGAACGCAGTTTGTGAGCAGGTGATTTTCGAACAGCATGTTTTATTTTGATTTGTTTCTCTTTCGTATTGTTAAAGCTATGGTTGTTGGAGTATGCGACGGCGAAAAGCGTTCGTCTCAGCCTATCACTAGTCCACTGCTGAACATAGACCTCCCCCATGGATTGATGTGACCGTATGTATGTCTTACGACACCTCGGTAGGATAGAGATAGGTGCTATTCTACTCTGCTGGACTCTTTTCTTAACGAGAATATTAACATAGATTCGTAGAGGTACATTAAAATGGACCTTTCAAAAGCTTTGTTACGTGTCAAAAGACAAATTATTGGGATTAGTGAGAGATTCTGAAGATGTAAGCTTACAAAGCTCTTAGGATTGGAAGCTTGACTAATCACAGTACAAGTTTTAAGGGTTACTATTGTTGTCTAAGGATCTTGAGTCGCATCGATTGTTATTTCTAGGACAGGGGAAAGAGACGGCTGACTCCGTAATGTCCTAATGCAATGTAATTTTTACGACACGTAACACGCAAGAGAAGGCGTGGTTTGTGAAAGTTTTTTTTTTTATCCATAAAAGTAAACAAGTGTATAAGTGATTCAGTAGAAGAGGTTTTGGTGAATTTCTAGATAGAAAGCAACGGTTTTTTATAGGAGGGAATATCGACACGGGCAAAATATTCATCCGATGGTAAGTGCGGTAGCGGTCTAAGAGAATCTACCACCCCATCTGATCCCGTGGATGTCGTAAAAGTCGACAGAGGGAAAAACACAAACGCAAGGAGCTGGGCTAAAAAAAACCAGGAGCTGGGCAGCAGCATCTTCCTGGAACATCTGAATAAATAAAAACTGCCAAGCGTGGCAACTATGGCAAAATCCCCCCCCCCCCCCCCAAGAGCCATATACTTTTGTGGCACTCTAGGGGAGGCTTATGTTCTGCAGTGGACTTGTGATAGGCTGCAATGATGATGATGACAATGATGTTCCACACAATTCGAAATGCAGTTAAATATAATTGCGGCCATTATAGCTGAGTCAAACGATCGTTCAGAGATTTTTATTTTCATTATCTAGTAAAGTGCCGCTCACAGACAGAAGTTAAACTTATTTTAGTATTGTATCAGCCAACCGTCACTAAAGGACAGTGACGGACTGACCTCGGTAAAGCCCTTCACAGAAAGACTGAAATTATAGTCTATCCCCTCGCTTTTTATTCGTTTTTAATAGTAATTAGTAGGCATATAAATGTAGGCAGAGACCTACATTTATATGCCTACTAATTACACTAGCTATCAGTGCCCTACAGTCACACAGAAACACTAATTATTGCACACTACTGTTTGATGGCATAATAAATGGCACTGCAGTGACACCTAGAGAGATTCCTGCATTAGAATCTTTCTAATTTCCATGAAAGTGTTATGCAGATTGGCAATCAAAATAACAGATTCCTCTCAGTAAAGGAGAGAAAGTTAATTTGCTAAGATCCGCATGCAAAATGTAAAATGGTGTGTATTACCTTGTTTTGAAGAGCACCGCCCGCCCTCCCTCAACAGCGTGCACCAGAAAACTAATACCGCCACAGGGAACCGCCACAGGGAACCGCCACAGGGAACCGCCACCGGGAGCCACCACCAGATACCCTCCACCACTACCACACTACCACACCACTGAAGTCGAGAACACGACACGTGTTTCACCTCAAAACGAGGCATTTTACATTTTGCATGCGGATCTTAGCAAATTAACTTTCTCTCCTTTACTACGAGTATAATGGATTTCCGCAAAGTAACGCCTGATTCTATTAACTATATTCCTCTCACCTTTGATGGTCCTAGGTCTAGGTCTCTTGTTTGTTAAAATGGTTACTCTGCTATATGTTAAAAGATTCTCTAGGCATTTGACTAAGTCATGTAACAGTTATCGAAACATTTTAATAAATTTCACATATCACTATTGCATCAGGTAGACATTTTGGAATGTTGGCGACCGCATGACCTAGTGGTGAGAGTACCTGACTTCTACACTGTGGGTCCTGGGTTTAAATCTCAGTTGGAGCCAACATTTGTGCTGATGATGATTTTCCCATACAAATGTAGGCAGAGGCCTACATTAATATGGGAAATCGCGGGATACGAGACGAGACCAAATTCTGACTCCCCGTTGCGTTCCCTGAGCAGCATAGTGACAGCATTGCATATGGTGTTTTTCTGCACAAACAAAGGCTGTCCGTACATACCTTAGTCGCCTCTTACGACACCTCGGTAGGAAAGAGGTAGGTGCTATTCAACTCTGCCGGACTCCTGTCGGCCTCCAAATTAAACTATTTCATTACTATTTTTAAACAGTCAAAATTTAAATGGAACCTGTAACAGGACGTGCAAAAAATATTTCTCTATTGCAAAAAATAAAAAGAATACACAGTTGGAAGGTTCCTATACAGGAGTATAGGTAGGTACCACCCCAGGGCCAGTTATTCTGCCGTGAAGCAGTAGCGTGCGAACATTACTGTGTTTCGGTTTGAAGGGCACTCAGAGCTAGCGTAATCACTGGGCATATGACACTTAAGAACTGATGTCTCAGGGTGACGGGCGCAGTGTGGTGTCACACAGAAATGTTTTGGGTGACACAGCATTTGTTATGGGTAGACGTCGCACTTATCATCAGGTGAACGAACGTTTTGCTCGATTGGTCACTTTATGAAATAAAAAAAATAAAAATTATCGACACATCCACCGACGCGCGCATCACTAAACCGATATGATTGAAAGCAGTGGCGCGTGCGCGAAGGGCCGACTCTGGGATTTAAATTCAAACTCCCGAGTCGTTTTATTGTAGGAATTCAAATACAGTATACTTCATTCAATTTTGTTTGATATTTTCCTAAGAGTTCTTTGTCGTTCAGTCTACAGTAGCTTTTAACCGACCTCCAAAAAGAAGGAGGTTCTCAATTGTGTATTTGTGTATATTTTTTAAGTACTCGTATGTTGGGCATAACTTCTTTTATTAGGAACCGATTGTAATGATTATTTTTTTATTAGAAAAGGAATATCGAAGGTAGTCCCATTTAATTTCAGTGACGTTCTGAACATGGGGCCTATGAGACAGTCATGAAACTCTGTTGAAGTCGATTTTTTTTTATAAAATATTTAAATGTACAGTATCAGAGCGACAGACAAAAAAATTAAAACAGTTTTTTTTTCTTATAAGTACCGTATATACTTTTACAAGCTAAAACCCGCGACTTCATCCGCGTGGGGTTTGGTTTAAAAAATACCATGAGAACTCCTTGATTTTTCGAAATAAAAGTATCCATGTCCGTCTCCACGACGCAAGCAATCTCTGTGCCAAATTTCGTCAAGATCGGATCAGCGGTTGAGCCGTAAAAAGGTAACAAACAGACAGAGGGACAGAGAGATTTACTTTCGCATTTATAATATTCGTATGGATAAGCATTGAGTAAAAATTTGTTACTTTTTTACAAACAGACACTTCAATTTTGTTTATTTGTTTAGATTGCAAACTCGAGCACCGCCTCCACCAAAAGCACCTGTTCAGAGGTCTCACGCATGTTTTTTTTTGTTATTTATTGTAATAAGTGACGAAACGAGCAAAACGTTCACCTGATGGTAAGTGCAACGTCTGCCCACAACAAATGCTGTGCCACCCAGAATATTTCTGTGTGACACCACACTGCGCCCGTCACCCTGAGACATCAGTTCTTAAGTCTCAAATGCCCAGTGATTACGCTAGCTCACAGTGCCCTTCAAACCGAAACACAGTAATGCTTGCACACTACTGCTTCACGGCAGAATAACTGGCCCTGGGGTGGTACCTACCTAGACGGATTCCTGCATAGGAATCCTACCACCAGTAAAATGTGACAGCCATCGACCTCTTCAACCATATTCAAGCGAAGTGGACGACGACAAGATAAACTCAAGTCTAAATATCCATACTAATATTATAAATGCGAAAGTAACTCTCTGTCACTCTGTCTGTTTGTTAACTTTTCACGGCTCAACCGCTGGACCGATATTGACGTAATTCGGCCCAGAGATAGCTTGCATCCCGGAGACGGACGTAGGATTTTATCCCGGAAAATCAAAGAGTTCCCGCGGTGTCTTTTAAAAACCCAAATCCACGCGGACGTAGTCGCGGGCTTTAGCTAGTGTCTAACAAATCTACTTACGGTGGGGACACCACCACGTAAATGTAATACCATGATCGCTCAATTTGAAGCAATTGCCCGAGGTCAACGTCCCCGTTTCAATAAATTCATTGAGCGCATGCCGGTGCACCGCGGTGCCGGGGGGCGCAGCCTCTCGGGGCTCCGTCAATTGTATTTGTAATGAGATGAAGAGATCCTATTAACGTATTATGAATAAGGTGAATTCTTTATATAGGATATAGTGGCGGGAGGGACTTATCGTTCAGTTGATGGTTCTACGTCACATGAATGGCGCCGCGCCGCGCTAGTCATACTGACACAGTTCTCAAGTCTCATATGCCCATTGATTAGAAAGAAAAAAGCATTTATTGCAACGCAACGGACGCAAATACATTACAATGTATAACGAACAAACAATATACACAACAGACAACTGGTGGTAGGATTCCTAATTAGGTAGGTACCACCGCAGGGCTATTTATTCTGCCGTGAAGCAGTAAAAAAAAAAAGTTTCAGCCTATAAATGTCCCATTGCTGAGCAAAGGCCTCTCGCATTTCTGAGAGGGTTTTGGAGTTGGGAAGAATCCGCCACGCTGCCCCAATGCGGGTCGGCGGACTTCACGTGTCTTCGAAACATTTTTTTTATTTCTCAGACATGCAGGTTTCCTCACGATGTTTTCCTTCACCGCCGAGCGCGTGGTAAATCAGCACTTAAAATTGCAATCAACAATTTTAGTGGTGCCGGCACAGGGCTCCAACCCAGGTCACTCGCATACTAAGAAATTTAACGCGAGCGCCTAGCCCCTGAGCTACCACGGCTCTTAGTGAACACGTGAATCAGTAGTGTGCAAATTACTGTGTTTCAGTTTGAATGGCACTGTGAGCTAGCGTAATAACTGCGCATATGAGACTTAAGAACTGATGTCTCAGGGTGATGTGCGCAGTGTGGTGTCACAGAGAAATGTTCCGGGTGACACAGCATTTGTTATGGGCAGACGTTGCACTTACCATCAGGCGAACGTTTTGCACGTTTCATCACTTTATCCAATAACAAAATACATCGACTATACTAACAACATAGCTATCTTGTCTAATATATTGCGAATTGCTGTGTTTTTTTAGAGAATGGTCCATTTTTTGTTAGTTGCGGTCGTGTTCCGGAGCCTTTTTTTTTAAACTACAACCCTAATGTGGGAATGAAAAGCCTCGATGTGTTACAGAAAGGTTTTTTAGTTTAACGCACGAAATATATATTCCTATAAATAAATAATATTTTGAAAAAACTAAAAAATACGCTTTATATAGAAAACCAAACTAAATAATAGAAAATAAATTTTAATAAATTTGAATTAAGAATAGTGTAAAAAAATCTAAAAAAAAAAATGAATAATAGTGTAAATAAGAAAAAAATATTTCATTGACAGATATGAGAAGAAGGATTATCATTTCGATGATATCTTTAAAAGCACCCCACGCTTTTTTTTAAATAAAACATTTTTTTCTTATTTACACCTTTATTATATTTATATTTATTAGAATTTTTTAAACTATTCTTAATTCAAATTTATTAAAATTTATTTTTTATTTTTTAGTTTGGTTTTCTATATAAAGCGTATTTTTTAGTTTTTTCAAAATATTATTAATTTTCTACTTTTTAGTTAGGTTTATTTAAACTATTATATATTTTGTTACAAACTAATTTAAGACGATGGCCTCTATAACAGGAAATATATTAGCGCCATATATTGAGTAATTTAGTTGGATCTTCTATAAAAGCATTTTTTTTAGTTTTTTAAAGTATTATTTTTTAGTCGAATTATTGCATTGTCATCGGTCTTTGACAGATGTGCAAAATTTTAATTAAATCTGATTGTTCAAAGTAGGAGAAAATGGAGCCCTAAGGAGTCGGTTACAAACATATAAACATACGAGTTAAGCTAATATAAAGCATTATTGGAACCATCATATCTTCGGATTGACTTTATTACTATTAATTGTTACTAATTTTGAATAATAGAATGAAACAATTTTAATTCGCCATCATTTCAGTCTATCACCAGTCCACCGCTGAACATAGGCCTCCCACTAGTTTGCCACACAGGTTGGTAGTTTTCATTCTGCCATTTCTTTCAATAAATTGCAACTTGCTTTCATTTAATATCCCCCACATTGCCATAGTTGCCACGCTTCGCAGGGGGGTTGGCAACCGTTTATTTATTCAGATGTTCCAGGAAGACGCCGCTGCCCATCTCTTTTTCTTGCCCATCGGTTTTTATTTTCCCTCTCTCGACTTTTACGACGCCCACGGGATGAGATGGGGTGGTAGACTCTATTAAGCCTCTTAAGCTACCATTCGGTAAAACAAGTGCGTAAAAAACTCGCGTACACTTGCGGCACTATAATACCTCCTGCGCAGTTGATAGCTTCCAACGGTAGTCAGAAGTTACGTCCATATCTGATTTGTGGAGGAAGAGTCGTCTAACAATCGAGAGTATTGCAATTCAACCCCTCTTAAGGCGGTTCGAACCTCGGCGAGGACCGCCGTCGATGGGTATTTAATGTACGATTATCGATTTCAGTTGCGGATTCTTACGGATTATCTAAGTAGATAATCCGTAAGTAAAATCGAAAATCGTACACGACAAACGCTTTATCGGTGGATTCCGACACTGCAATTTTGTTACTCTAATCACTCCCCTTATTGTGTCGGACGTATTTGCATTCGCCTGGGGTCCCACCGACCCCTATGGGGCGCTCCGCCCCTTCGTAATTGGATAAAGGATCAGGTAGCGAGTTCGAATTGTGTTTGCGTAATTTTACATTTTTAATTATTGACCGTTGCACTGGGACGTCGGGGTCGTGCGGACTTTTTTTCTTCTTTAAACGACGCGCCACACTGGGATCCACTCGTCGTGGAGGCGTTTCAAAGACATAAACTGCAAACGCACGAACAGATAGACGTAAAGGAACTATATGAAGGTTATACAAAATTTGTTTCGCGATGGAATCGTACCCGTGACCCGCAGCGCACAAAAATAAGAGCCATCAAAAGAAGAATTCATGTAAATACGAAAGTATTTTAGATAATCTATACAAATAAATAAAATCGTAGCGTCTGTTTGTAATAACACAATAACAGCTTTTTACTCAAAGCTTATGAAAGTATATACGATACTTATCATCATCATCATCATTTCAGTCTATCACTAGTCCTCTGCTGAACAAAGACCTCCCCCACAGATTGCCACAAATATCTGTAGCTCTCATTTTGGAGAGACTTTGCCACAGTTGCAACGCTTGGCAGGCGGGTTGGCAACCGCAGTTTATTTATTCAGATCTTCCAGGAAGGTGCTGCTGACAGACAATTTTTTTTTTAAAATTTCGTCTGTCATTCTGTCTGTTTATTCCAGCTAATCTCCGAAATGGCTGGACCGATTTTGACGGGACTTTCAGTGTCAAACAGCCGATATTATAGCGAGTTATTTAGACTGCTTTAATTTTACAAAAATAATTAGGGTTCTGCACAATCCGATTTAAATAGGGAAGTATATACAATCGATCGGGGTCACAGGTGATAAAAAACTAATGAATTTTGAAGAAAACTCAACGTATTTGACCGCGCTAAAATTCGTGTGGTGGCGGCTCGTTAAAAGAATACTACCACTCCATCTCATCCATTGGATCTCGTAAAAGGCGAGTACGGAATTAAACTGCACTGTGCACCCAACAGCGCATGGTGGCGATGGGCTCACCACCTATCACACCAAGTGCATTATATTGTTTTGGTGAAACGTGTATTGTGGCAGTCATCTGTTTTTGCAGTGAGTGCCCAGTCCCTGACTACCCCTTATGGGATACAGTCGTGATCTTATGTATGTATGTATGCTAAAATTCAAAAAACAAACATTGCATCTCATTGCATCGCGCGCAAGCGGTCACTGCCAGCTCCCCTCGGTATCCGCGTGATGTTAGCTCGCGGCGTTCGCGAGGGCGCTAAGAGGGGTCAAATATCTCATACATAAGTAAATGACAGATTAAACTAAACTGCATGATGAGGGGCGAAGCTTTAAAAGGTTTTTTTTTATTGCAAAAAGAGATGAAACGAGCAAAACGTTCACCTGATGGTAAGTGCAACGTCTGCTCCTAACAAATGCAGTGTCACCTAGAAAATTTCTGTGTGACACAACACTGTGCCCATCACCCTGAGACATAGGTTCTTAAGTCTCATATGTCCAGTGATTACGCTAGCTCACAGTGCCCTTCAAACCGAAACACAGTAATGTTTGCACACTACTGCTTCACGGTAGAATAACTGGCCCTGGGGTGGTACCTACCTAGACGGATTCGATGTTCTATGAGTGTGGTCTTTCTTATATTGCCTATAAGAAAGACCACATTCATAGAAAAAAATTAAACCCGCGTAAAAGAACATAGCTGACTTGAAGCGTCGACGCTGTAAAGCAACTAAAGTCTGTGAGCATGTTTAGAATTATCCCAACGATAATATGAAGCATAGAAAAAGAATGAGAAATTGATGAGGCGAGCTAAACGTTCACCAGATGGCAAGTGCAACGACTGCCCATAACAAACCTGTCTCGGGTTATCAGTTCTTAAGTCCCATATGCCGAGGAATTACACAAGCTCCCGTCATAGAAATCCTACCACCGAATAATAATATAATTTAGTTTAGTTTGGTCAGTTTGTGGTCATAAAATTAATTAATTAATTAATTTGGATTAATTCCAGCTGCTGAATTTCACCATCGCACCTTACGGCACAACTTAAAATTCCATCGTCACCACCTTGATGGTTGGAGTTCCACCACAGTGCGTTTTTCGCAGAATTTTCTGCTACGCACTTACACTTTATGAAATGTTCTGCCGTCAGCGGTTTTTCCCGACCGATACGACTTAGGGACCTTCAAGAAAAGAGCCTATTCCTTTCTCAAAGGCCGGCGACGCATCTGCTATTCCTCTGGTATTTAAGGTGTTCATGGGCGGCGGTGATCACTTACCATCACGTTTGCCACCTGCTCGTTTGCCTCCTGTTCTATAAAAAAAATCGACAGAGGGAAAATGAAAACTAGGAGATGGGCAGCAGCATCTTTCTGGAACAATAGAAGAAATAAACTGCGGTTGCCAACCCGCCTGGTAACTATGGCAAAATAGAGCTACAACTTTTGTGGATCTATTCGGAGGCCTATGCTCTATGGACTAGTGAGAGGCTGATATGATGATGATGAATTAAGAACCGATGTATCATAGCGACTGCAGTGCGATGGTAGAAACTAGGTGTTAGGCAGGTAAAAGCACCTGTTGATGTCACCATTACGATTATAGGCAGGTCGCACATACCATCAATAACTTGCTCGTCTCATCACTTCTTACTTAAAGGCGTGACCATCAGACGGCCAATAGATTAAATAAGAAATCTATCCATATATATAATAGCGATTTACAACTGACCCATCGCGATATTTCCCAAACTACAAGAGCTATTGATTCGAATTTACTTGGTGGTAGGATTCCTATGCAGGAATCCGTCTAGGTAGGTACCACCCCAGGGCCAGTTATTCTCCCGTGAAGCAGTTGTGTGCAAACGTTACTGTGTTTCGATTTGAAGGGCACTGAGAGCTAGCGTAATCACTGGGCATATGAGACTTAAGAACTGATGTCTCAGGGTGACGGGCATTGTTATGGGCAGACGTGGTACTTACCATCAGGTGAACGTTTTGCTCGTTCCGTCACCTTTATGAAATAAAAAAAAAAAGTTTGGAGTCGAACATTTACTTCTAAATGGGTAAACGGGCTGGACGCATTACGCCCAGTATAGGGCGCGTAAAAGCCAGCCAGAAATAAATGCATTTGAAAACAAAGATGGCGATCGACCAGAAAATTCGATGACAGACTGACGACTTATTTCGGTTGGATGTTTGCTTTGGCGCCGGCTTCCGACTGCGCCTTGATATACTGAGCACGTAACGCGGAAATCGCTATATTAATATTGAAAATAGCTCGTCGTTCGAAAGTCCCTCTGTAGCGGCGATGAAAGACAACGAAGAGACGATCGTTGGCTTAGAAGATATTTATTAAAGTGCGTTAGAGCGGCGCGCAGCAGTCGTCAATCACACCGCGTACATAAGATACACCCGTGTTCCAGGGCGGTTCTCACCGCCCAGAGTTACCGACACACAAGTCGACAGTCCGAATGGAGGCCCGCAGCCTCCCTAGACGGTCATTAGACGACTTAAAATCATATTGAGATATTCTAAATCGCGCAAGCACGCAGCGAACGCGACAGTCCGAATTTCTAAGTTATTGTAGGAGTTTATTTATGTTTGAGTCAAACCAAACCTGGCACGCGGGCCCCTGGCCCGTGTGTCAAAGACTGGGTACTCACTGCAAAAACAGATGACTGCCACAATCCACGTTTCACCAAAACAATATAATGCACTTGGTGTGATAGGTGGTGAGCCCATCGCCACCATGCGCTGTTGGGTGCACAGTGCAGTTTAATTCCTTACTCGCCTTTTACGAGATCCATTGGATGAGATGGAGTGGTAGTATTCTTTTAACGAGCCGCCACCACACGGCTATACGCAATACGCAATTAATAACTTTTAATACCCTATGCAGGAGTCTAGTTAGGGGTTCCGTTTAAAGGGCGCTGAAGCTAGTGTAATCACTGGGCACATGAGACTTAGGAACTGCTGTATCGAGGTGATGGGCGCAGTGTGGTGCACCGAAATGATCTGGGTCCCAGCATTTGATATGAGCAGACGTTGCACTTCCCATCAGATGCATCGTCTGTCGTCTCTTCATTTATCCAATAAAAAATAAGGAATCTGATACCGCCACCAAACACTGATCGAGCTACAAACTTTTGATGCAATCTATGGGGGTTGCCCATGTTCAGTAGTGGACTAGTGATAGGCTGAAATGATGATGGTGATGAATGCCTCGTTTTGAGGCGAAATACGTGTCGTGGTCTCGACTTCAGTTGTATGTATTGCCTAGTGGTGGTGTTGTAGTGGACTTTGAATTTGACTTTGAACATTTCTGTGTGACACCACACAGCGCCCGTCACCCGGAGACATTAGTTCTTAAGTCTCGTATGCCTCGTGATTACGCTAGCTCTCAGCGCCCTTCAGACCGAAACACAGTAACGTTTGCACACTACTGCTCCACGGCAGAATAACAGGCCTTTCGGGGACCTACCTAGATGGATACCTGCGTAGGATCTTCAAAAACTACGCGACACAAACCATTTTATATTATCTCAGCAATATATGTTTCTTTAACAGTAACTCTTCCATGGGGCAATGTATACGTTTTTACAACAAAATCCCAGAAAGTGCACAAAGTCTTTCAATAAAAAAGTTCAAACTATTTGATAAACACAGACTTTTTAAGAAGGGTTATTATAGTATCGAGGAATACATGGATGATGATAACCCCTGGGAATGAGGTGATCGCTTCCAAGCTGTTTCTACGTCTTTATAAAACTGCTGCAATTGTATATTTAAAATGACTGAAAAAAAAAATCCCGCTGGGTTTCTTACCGGTTCTTCCCAGGACAGATGCATTTCTTTGCGAACCCGTGTAGTTTAAAAAAATGACGTTCAATAAGTATTATGTAAATGATCTATATTGAATAAAAAAATATTCTATTCTATTCTATTCTTTCATTTATTAAGTTAAGAGACATTATCCTATCAACTTCCCCAAAGAGCAGACGTACCGTCGGCTGCCTTCGCCGCAAGTTCCCTTGAGAACCGACCAGTAAAAGTTAACACGGCTTTGTTAACCAAATTATCGCATCGTTACTATTGACCGATGTAAACAAGTCTCAACAAGACACACACGGACACACTGACCTACACCTTACACGTGTTCCTCGCAGGTAATAAAATATGAAGTAACGGTTTGATTAACTAAACTAATATTATAGAGATGAAAAGATTAGATTTTTTGTATGTTTGGTTGTAATGATTTAACTCAAAAACTACTGAACCGACTTTGAAAATTCTTTCACCTATATACATACATTATCACCGACTAACATGAGTTGTATTTTATTTTGAAGAAAAAACGAGATTCCTACGAAAATTGCTATGATGTAACTCAAGGTATCAAAAATTTACTAACAAAAGCGATTTTTGGCGTGCGCTGCAAAAACTATTAATGATAAAGAAAATAACGTACTACATTTTCATAGTACTCATCATTACGCACAAAAAAGTCCGCGAGGCTATATGTCTAACTATTATTATAACAATAACCACTTTTTGTTCAAATTAATCAATCAAAACACGGGTAGACTCGAAAGATGATGACATTCTTATCATGATATTAATCCTTATCCTACTTAATAGCTTCATATTCAAGGTTGATTATGAACATGTAAATTCCTCTTTAAATTATTCGAATCGGACCCATCGTTTAGAAGTTACGACGGGTATAAAAATGCTAAAAGTAAGAAAAATGTCGCGGTGTGAGCGAACAGCCCTACGCTCGCCCGCGCTACTCGCGAACAGAGTAAAGATACATATAATATATAATATAACCTACCTTCTTATATGATTTTTTATAAACTAGAAACCATTGAAAAGTGGTTTTTAATTATAATATATTTTTTATTTTACAAAAAAGTTAGTGTACGAAATTGTGGTTGTTCTATTTGTACAAATAAAGTACTAAATTATCTTTCCAATATCTATCTACCCGTGCGAAGCCGGGTCCGATTTTTTTTTTATTTGTTAAAAGTGAGGGAACCCAGAAGAACGAGTGGCACCACACTGCGCCCGTCACCTTGAGACATCAGTCCTTAAGTCTCATATGCCCAGTGATTACACAGAAACACGGTAATGTCTACACACTACTGCTTCACGGCGGAATAACTGGCCCTGGGGTGGTACTTAACTAGAGGGATACCTGCATAGGAGTCCTACCACCAGTAAAAGTGTTCTGGATCATCCCAACCCAACCTCACGTCGCCGTCGCCGCTACCCCCCACCTCAGAACCCCGCGACCTTGCGTGCTGTAAAGCGCTCGAACCGTCGGGTTATAAATAGATCAAATTAGACGCGATAAAATCCGTAAATTTTGTGTATGTATAATTTTCGCGTACATATAAGAAATCCTTAAATAAACAGGTAAAGTAAAAAGTGAAGTAACAGCCTATAAATGTCCCACTGCTGAGCATAGGCCTCCTTTATCTATCCTCTCATTTCTGAGAGGCTTTTGGAGCCGGGAAGTCCGCCACGCTGCTCCAACGCGGATTGGCGGACTTCACATGTCTTCGAAATATTTAGTATTCCTCAGACTGCAGGTTTCCTCACGATGGTTTCCTTCACCGGCGAACACGTGGTAAATCGACACTTAATATTGCAATTAACAATTTTAGTGGTGCCTGCACCGGGAATCGAACCCGGGTCGCTCGCGTACTATGAAAATTAAAGCGAGCGCCTAGCCCAGAGCTAGCACGGCTCTGCAATAAACATGAATAACCTTTTTATTTACTGTAAAATAACTACACTGTAAATAAACTTTTTCGCCCACGCGGGAAACGAGACGTGACGGGAGGCGGACCACGTCGCCGCCGTATTGGTACGTGTCAAAAAAATTCTGACTCCATTGCGTCCACGAGCAGTGTAGTTACAGCATTGCACAATACGTAAATGCTGTCTGCACAATACCTTAGTCGCCTCTTACGACACCTCGGTAGGAAACAGGAATTGGGAACTTGCTGGGAACAAGGCGTACAATATTCACAAGTGAAAATGAAAATCAATGAAATGAAATTTCCAAGTGAAGTGAAAGTGAAAATCCAAAAGTGCACGTCTCATGACGCTCATTTAACTCCTTAGAAAAAAAATCGTATTCAGGTTCAAATATTTCGAGTCCATTCAGAGATTTCCACTTCTGATGAAAACAATAAGAAAAAAATATTTTTCTCAATAACTAAAAGTGCTAGAATATAGATTGATATGAAATAGAGAAAATTCTGGACACGATAAAAAAAAACACTTACCGGAGTTACCGTGACCACGTTTAAACTGGTTTTTTTTTCAAAGTAGCAACATTAATTTGTTTTTTTTACTGTATAAAGTGACGAAACGAGCAAAAGGGTCACCTAATGGTAACTGCAACGTCTGCCCATAACAAATGCTGTGTCACCCAAAACATTTCTGTTTGACACAACACTGCGCCCGTCACCCTGAGACATCAGTTCTTAAGTCTCAAATGCCCAGTGATTACGCCAGCTCACAGTGCCCTTCAAACCGAAACACAGCAATGCTTGCACACTACTGCTTCACGGCAGAATAACTGGCCCTGGGGTGGTACCTGCCTAGACGGATTCCTGCATAGGAATCCTACCCACCAGTAAAGTTCAAAATAAGTTTATTGAATTAATTAGTTTTTTCTTGATATGAGTCTATTCAAACGAGCATATAAAAGTAAGTAAAAGTAAAGTTTCAGCCTATAAATGTCCCACTACTGAGCACAGGCCTCCTCTCATTTCTGAGAGGGTTTTTTGGAGCTAGGAAGAATCCCGCCACGCTGCTCCAATGCGGGTTGGCGGACTTCACATGTCTTTGAAATATTTTAAATTTCTCAGACATGCAGGTTTCCTCCCGATGTTTTCCTTCACCGCCGAGCACGTGGTAAGTCAGCACTTAAAATTGCAATTAACAATTTTAGTGGTGCCGGCACCGGGAATCGAACCCAGGTCACTCGCGTACTATGAAATTAAAAGCGAGCGCCTAGCCCCTGAGCTACCACGGCTCACGAGCATATAAGTGCAATATAATTGTGATGGAGACATTTGAAGAGCGCCGAATCGCTTGACCTTGTTATGTCGGGTACACAGCACTATCCCACGCCGCATAGCGCCATGAGAAGTGCAATATGTTGCACGAAAACGCTGCACTCAAATTGAATCTTAAAATTTTACTAATAAGTTTATCTTCAAAAAAAATCATATCGTTTCACAGATGGTGTTTGACTGTTTTTTTTTTATTTGATAAGAGTGACGGAACGAGCAAAGCGTTCACCTGATGGTAAGTGCAAGGTCTGCCCATAACAAATGCTGTGTCACCCAAAACATTTCTGTTTGACACAACACTGCGCCCGTCACCCTGAGACATCAGCTCTTAAGTCGCATATGCCCAGTGATTACGCAAGCTCACAGTGCCCTTCAAACCGAAACACGGTAATGCTTCCACACTACTGCTTCACGGCAGAATAACTGGCCCTGGGGTGGTACCTGCCTAGACGGATTCCTGCATAGGAATCCTACTATACTGTACGTATCATACTGTAAGGTAAGTAAAATGTACCAGGTTATCATAAAGCGCGAAAGATAAACAAAACTCGAATGCATTACTAAACAACAAATTATACGCTGATTTATTTCGGTAAAGTACGATTTGCCACAACAAGACAGCAAAAGCTCAATAATTAACTATAAATAATGAGTGAGCTCTGTGTGGTCAACGTGGCATTCGGACCGGAGTGCCCACCCGTACGGTCGTAAACCAATTCGAGACAAGGAATTTACTCCTGCCTCGTTAAGGGGAAGTTATGGGTTCTAAAAACAATGGTTTTACTACAACCAACATTTCACTTTGAAAAGTTAATGCGCTGGTACAAATAACAGAAATACAAGATCTTAGACTTGATATCGCATGGAGGGTGACAGCAAATGTGTTCCGCTAAGAATTCCGGATGACAGTCAAGTGTTCCGCAGACGTTTTCGGGTTCGCGAAGTGGTCCATTGCAGAGACAGTTTAGGGAAATCCTGGTATATGGTATGATTTTTTTTTAATTCAGTTTATGCTTGTAAGTGGTTCAAAAACTAAGACCTTCTCAGAGAAGAACCGGCAAAAACTCTGGGGTCATTCTTTTTTTCAATGCCATGTGCGTGTGTATTTTTTTTTATTGTATAAAGTGACGTAACGAGCAAAACATTCACCTGATGGTAAGTGCAACGTCCGCCCACAACAAATGCTGTGTCACCCAGAATATTTCTGTGTGACACCACACTGCGCCCGTCACCCTGAGACATCAGTTCTTAAGTCTGAAATGCCCAGCGATTACGCTAGCTCACAGTGCCCTTCGAAACCGAAACACAGTAATGCTTGCACACTACTGCTTCACGGCAGAATAACTGGCCCTGGGGTGGTACCTACCTAGACGGATTCCTGCTGGATCCTACCACCAGTAGATGTCACTGAACTGCTCCTAAACGTCTGGACCGATGTTGATTAATTTTTTTGTGTGTGTTTGTGTGGTTCCCTGGATGGTTTAGATTCAGAATTGGACCCGGTAGGTGGCGCTGCGATAGAGTTCTAGGAAAATGACAAAAGTCATTCAGTATATTGTTTAACGATAATTCGAATTGCGAAAAATCGTTTGCTGAATCTGTTAACAGCAGGCAAGCCAACGTTCGGGCAGAATAACTTCTGTCGGGTCCACTAGTTGAATAGAAAAACTAAATTAGTTATTGTAAAACTTTCGTCATAAATTTAGTAGCCAGGGGAATTGCAAGTGCAGAGTAAGAGATATTTGCACACATCTCTGTCCTCTACGTTATGATCTATTTTATAATACGCTTTTTCTAATAATATAGTCTACTTGACAAGTTTGTTGAATTCTATGCCCAGGGCCAGTTATTCTGCCGTGAAGCTGTAGTGTGCAAACATTACAGTGTTTCGGTTTGGAGGGCACTGAGAGCTAGTGTAATACCCGGACATATCAGACTTAAGAACTGATGTCTCAGGGTGACGGGCGCAGTGTGTTGTCACACAGAAATGTTCTGGGTGAAACGGCATTTGTTGTGGGAGGACGTTGAACTTACCATTAAGCGAAAGTTTTGCTCGTTTCGTCACTTTCTCCAATAACAAAAAAAATATACCGCTTATTCTGCCGTGAAGCAGTAGTGTGCAAACATTACTGTGTTTCCAGTCAGAAGGGCACTGAGAGCTAGTGTAATCACCGGGCCATATAGGGCTTAAGAAATGATGTTCTGAGTGACACAGCACTTGTTATGGGCAGCCGTTACCATCAGATGGTTGCTCGCCTCTTCACTTTTTTCCCAAAAAACGAAAAAATCGGAATGTGAGCTCGAAACCGACCAGGAGAACATAAAATGACTGCCCCTTAAACAAACAACCTTGTCGAACATCCTCCCACGCGATAATCGACAAAGCTTGCTGACGCTACAAACTATGCCATCTCAGTAATATCTTAATAAAGAGGCTAACTGAAATGGAAAGAAAGAAAGAAGTACTTTATATCATCATCATCATGAACGCAATGGAGACTAAGATTTCTTTTTCACTTCGTATGTCGAAAAGTGGGGCACGTTCGTGTTCTCTGTCTACCCCCTACATGTGAAAAAGGCGTGATTGTATGTATGTTGAAAGCGACGAAACCAGTAAATAGTTAATTGTAAGTGCAACGTCTGCCCATAAATGCTGTGTCACCAGAACATTTGTGTGGCACGACACTGCGATCGTCCCCATGAGACATCAGCTCTTAAGTCTCATGTGCACACATAGTGATGTTTGCGGACCACCACAAGAGCCATCCTTCCTTCCTACCACCAGTTAGAGGGCCTAAGTACACGTATAGCTCGCCGTGTGGTGGCGGCATAAGAGAATCTACCAACCCATCTCATTCCGTGGGTGTCGTAACTAAATTAAGACCAGAAAAGGAACAGCAAACATCTCAATAAATAAACTTCGATTGCCAATCACCCACAAAAGGAGAGCTTTTGTGGTTATGACTAGTGATAGGCTAAAATGATGATGGTGATGAAAGCACGTATCTGACCAAAAGACGGCCGGGCCGCTACAGAAACGTCTTTATATAAATACACCGCCAACATTACTGAAACGCTAAGAAGACCACGTGTAACGGAATTGAACTTTATTGCGCTACCGTAAGGTCTATTTTCAAACGTCGCACGCGGGATCTTCCTTTCAAGTGGGATACACCCCTAAGCATCTGTTTCCGGAAACGACGGTGAAGCGGTAGTGTAGTCATTAGGATGTCGTTAACCGCAAGGTGGCGACACTCGTTGCAAGTGGCTCTAAGGTGTGGCACTTTAAAACAACTTGGAATTGGAAACGTAAATCCGGGATATAAATATAGTTTAAATACAATTTAACGCCTTTCAAGATATTGGAGGCTGGTCTGTTTGGTCTGACAAAAATGTTGTAGCTCTCATTTTTATAATATCGGTTATATTAAACTAAAATCATGTTAAATAATCGTCACGTAATTACTTTAAGCGAGCAATTGTTGTATATGTATATATGTCATTGGTTTCCCGGAAATGTCTTTAACGATTTTGATGAAACTTTGCGTATTATTTAGTGTATACTACCTAAATGCCGTGTGGCGGCTTAAGGGAATCCATTCCCATCTCATCCCTGTGGGTGTCGTAAAGGTCGACAGAGGGAAAATTAAAACTAATAGATGGGTTGCATCTTTCTGGAACATCTGAATAAATGAACTGCGGTTGCCAACCCGCCTGCCAAGTTTGGCAACTATGGCAAAATCCCCCAAAACGAGAGCTACAAACTCTTATGGCTCTTTCTATGGGGAGGCCTTTTTATTATAATTATTATTATTTGATAAAGGTGACGAAACGAGCAAAACATTCACCTGACTGCGCCCGTCACCTGAGCATGAGTTCTTAAGTCTCATATGCCCAGTGATTACGCTAGCTGTCAGTGGCCTTTCAGACCGAAACACAGTAATGTTCGCACACTACTGCTTCACGGCAGAATAACTAGCGAAATGAATCCTGCCACAAGTAAATATGATTACGGTTGGATGTTTCTACTCGTACAAGATGTCAGTGTCGAGACGAGCAAAACGTTCATTCGACAATAAGCGCAGATCAGTAATCTTAGCCGGAACTGTCAGTCACCGTCATCACCCTGAGACATCAGTTCTGAGGTCTCATACACAGAAATGTTCTGGCTGACACAGCATTTGTTATGGGCAGACGTTGCACTAACCATCAGGTGAACGTTCTGCTGGTTCTGTCACTTTTATCAAATAAAAAAAAAAACTAGCGCTACGGTGATACCTGCATAGGAATACTACAGTCAATAATGATGGATGACGTCATCTGTTAGTAGCCTGAACGGTACCGGTCAGATAGACCTTGCGTCTAACAAACTATTGCCAAAAAACTACACAACAAAAAACTTAACATCAAAACTAAATAATAGGAGCAACATCTTCCAAAATTAGTCAAAGCGTTCAGTTCACAAAGTTCTTTAATTATATTCTCGTTCCGAACGTTTAAAATAACATAAATCAAGCGGACGCACTAGCGGACAGGCCGTGCGACGTGAGACATTAGCCGTGGAGTTATTTATAATCGACGGATACGGGACGATTGCGATCTTCAGTTAAATTATTTTACGGCTGCAATAATCAGTGCTCTACCAGCGTGCTAAGTCGAAGATTTGGATTCTAATTTTTCTGAAATTTTAAAAAGATCGCGCTTGGATTACTTCTGTCATTATAATTCTTAATATTTTAAAATCTTTACTTCAAACTTCGTAATTTTGCGATCAATTGGATTTGACAATAAATTAACGCTATAAAATAACAGAAACTGAACGTTGAAAACTGTTAATAAATGATTTACTAATTAAAATAATCCAACTCATGCATCCAAGTGCAGCGATATGTCAAAGACCGCCAGCTAAAAAAAAAATAAAATTGGCGGGAACGTAAGTTTGACTTTGGACATTTACCGCCAATTCAATTTGGAATTTTGTAATTTCTGTCTATATTTTGTGTTTTGATGCTCAATATTGATAGTTTATTATGCAGCAAGTGCTCGTGAAAGTGTACAGTGATTGGAAAATTCAATTCAAGACTAAATTGTACTTTTCGTTTTGTCTCTATCAGTCCAAATCTTCATCTTTATCACCATTCATCAGTCCCACAAATCCTCAGTAAAAGTCAACTATCATTTTACTGTCGATCGAAACTGAAGCCGTTGTTTTAATTAAATTATTACTCGACATTGGCAAAAATGGCTCGATTTGGTAGCAGATTGCCAGGAAGAAGAAGAAAAAGTGTGATTTTTGAACTTGCTTTGTCCGCCCCTTTTTAATTAATACCGGCTAGACGTATTTTTCATATTGGAAAAAAAAATATTGCGCTCTGTGAATTGCGTGCTCCTGCATGCTTGTGCAGTTACCATTGTTTAGACTGCAATTGGTGCTTCTAAACTTCAACGGCGTACTTTTACTTTCTTATTCTTATGTAATGTTTGATATATTGACTAACATTTTTTAATGTTTATTCACCGCGTGCTCGGCGGTGATCGTGTCCAGAAAAATATCTCTGCGACATGTGAAGTCCGCCAACCGGCAATGACGCAACGTGGCGGACTCTTACCGGCTTCAAAACATTCTTAATAATAAGTGCATGTCTGTCATGTGTTTACGTTGATTTTGTTCATGCCGATAATAATAAACCTACTTAACCCTTAAATTGATAATGTTCATTGGGATGTACACATAAAACATCGTATAATTGCCGATTTTTTTCCTACATACAACCAGTTGATTAGTTAAACTGTGACGAAAGCGAGCGAAACGTTCACCTGATGGTAAGAGCAACGTCCGCCCATATCAAAAGCTGTGTCACCCAGAACTTTTCTGTGTGACACCACACTGCGCCCGTCACCCTGAGACATGAGTTCTTAAGTCTCATATGCTCGGTGATTGCGCTAGCTCTGTGTCCTTCAAAACGAAACACAGTAATGTTTGCACACTACATCTTCACGGCAGAACAACTGGCCTTGGGGTACCTACCTAGACGGATTCCTGCATAGAAATCCTACCACCTATTTCTTGAAATATTTAAAATGACACATTTCATTTTGTACTTTTCTGATGCTTATTAACACCTCTAAAAATTTTACTTTAAAACTATCAAGCCTGCCAATTTAGAGGTTAAAAAAGATGGACAATGGTTTCAAATAAGCAATGAAACCTATTTTGATAAAATCGTAATTGACTGCAGCAACATTCGTCGGCTCGATTGGCACATTGGCTAAGCGATTATCTTCTGGGTCGCGAGTTTGATTCCCGCACGGGGCAAATATTTGTATGGCCTTCAGATACTTACATCGGATCTGGGTATGTGTAAATTGCACCACATCATACAGGATACATCCCAGTGTGGGGCATACAAAAACTTAACATATTTGACGAATCGAATCGTCTACTATGAGACTAATAAAACACTAAGAATCTTAAAGGAAATAAAAAAGCCAAAGTCCATAAAACCAAAGGCGCCTACCGACAAAATTGATCACGAGATTTATCAAAAATTATAATCTAAATTTATTAGACAGGTACATCGCCTGGAACTATTTAGTTCAGATTTACGGCGGGCATTTTATCTTTCAACCACATAAATTAATAAGGGCTATGTCCCTTGACATATTAGTGGGTGCACCAGGGCGCGCTCTAGGGCCGGTACTCTATTAATTATACATTATAAGATGTTTCTAATTTGGGAAGATATTTTAGATTGTAATCTAAATTGGATACGTTTGTGATGATGTATTAATGTACGCGTGAAAGCATATGTTGAGATAATAAGGTGTTTTTTGTGTGCGGTTCATTTTGTTGTTGTTGTAGCATTGGAAAATATATTGATACAAAAACGAATTCGATAAAGATGATATCTGTATTGTTATTTACGCACGGTGTGCGCAGTGATTTGTGCACCTTATAGGCGCAGGCCGTTCGTGATGTCAAAACCACGAACGGCAAAACCTACGCTTCATCCAGAACTGCATATCCTTTAGATATGGATTCCACCAACCAAGGACCATTGTAAAAGCAATGCGTAAATAATAAAGATATCTTTGTTTTATTTTTGGTAGTAGGATTCCTATGCAGAAATCTAAGTAGACCACCATAGGGCCAGTTATTGTTCCAAGAAGCAGTAGTGTTCAAATATTACTGTTTCGATCTAAAGGGCACAGATAGCTAGTGATCACTGGGCGTATGAGACTTATGAACTGACGTCTCAAGCTTACAGGCGTAGTCAACAGTGTACATGAGCACAGAAATATTCTGGGTGACACCATTCACTATAGGCACACGTCGCCGTGTGGTGGCTGGCTTAAGAGAATCTACCATCCCATCTCATCCCGTGGGTGACGTAAAAGTCGTACAGAGGGAAAATGAAAATCAGGAGATGGGCAGCAGCATCTCGCTGGAACATCCTTATAAAGAAACTGCGGCTGCCAACCCGCCTGCCAAGCGTGGCAGCTATGGCAATATAGGGGATATTTAATGAAAGCAAGTTGCAATTTATTGAAAGAAATGGCAAAATGAAAGGCTACAAACTTTTGTGGCATACATATAGTGGGAGGCCCTATGTTCAGCGGTAGACTGGTGATTGGCTGAAATGATGATGATAATGAATAATGATATACCGAATTAAAATTAAATTCATTCTATTATTCAAAATGCCCCTAAAATGAGGGCTACAAACTTTTGTGACAATCAAAGTGGAATGATGAAGATGATCGATGATGACACGCTGCACTTACCATTATGTGAACGCTTTGCTCGTCTAGTCACTTTGTCCTATACAAAAAAATCAAAGGAGCTTACAGCTCAAGGTAATGGATGACACTAAAAGTGTAGGATATAGGGCACTTACCATCAAATTGGGCGTGTGGTAGCGGCTTATGGCCGCGTGGTAGCGGCTTAAGAGAATCTACCACCCCATCTCATCCCTGTGGGTGTCGTAAAAGTCGACATAGGGAAAATGAAAACCAGGAGATGGGCAGCAGCATCTTACTGGAACATCTGAATAAATAAACTGCGGTTGCCAACCCGTCTCCCAAGCGTGGCAACTATGGCAAAATCCCCCCAAAACGAGAGCTACAAATTTTGTGGCAATCTATGGGGGAGGCCTATGTTCAGCAGTGGACTATTGATATGCTGAAACGACGACCATCAATCAATCAATCAATCAATCAATCAATCAATATATTCTTTATTGTACACCAGATACAGGAATGAGCACAAAAATAGGCGGTCTTATCGCTCAGAAAGAGATTTCTTCCAGACAACCATTGTAAACGGAATTGTTGTAATTAAGAAGGGAGCAGAGTGGGCCATCCTTAACTTTAAAACTATAGAGTAACATTAAAAATTGTCACAATCGATCCCGAATCTGGCATCTGTTTCTTTAACGGAGCCCTCAGCTCGCACATAAACAAACACGAACGCGAACAAGCATGAATCAGATGCACTTAACAATCACTCGACAAAGTAAACGCGAACCTCGTGACTGTAACAATGTAGCGAGCAAACTAACAACGGTAGTAAATGTTCTGACGCCATTATACTTATCTCGGACAAGGTGGTTCAAAGAATAGAGAATAGAATAAAATAATTTTTATTCAATATGATTATTTACATAACACTTAATGAAAGTCCTTTTTTTTCTTTTTTTAAACTACACTGGTTCGCAAAAAATGCCTCTGCCCTGGGAAGAACCAGTAAAAAACCCAGAGGGATTTTTTTTTGTCATTTTTAAAATAATGTAGATAATGTACAAAGTTAATATCCCAGTCAATTATGCTCCGGACCAGCTCAGGGGCTAGACGCTTTAAATTTCGTAGTACGCGAGTGAGCTGGGTTCGATTGACGGCACCACTCAAATTTTAAATTGCAATTTTTAGTGCTGGTTTACCACGTGCACGGCGGTGAAGGAAAACATCGTAAGGAAACCTGCATGTCTGAGAAATAAAAAATACTTCGAAGACATGTGAAGTCCGCCAACCCAGCATTAGAGCAGCGTGGCGGATTCTTCCCAGCTCCAATCTCACGGAAATGAGAGGAGGCCCGTGCTCGGCAATGGGACATTTATATGTTACTTTACTTTTTTATGCTCCAGACTGTATCTTAATTTTCCCTACGTCCGTTTTAGGTTTTCAATGGGAAATAACTAAAAAGGTCTAAAAATAAACGCGATTTCGTAAATCAGTTATTTTCAATGAAAAATTAATTCTGAATGAATTTTTTTTTATTGGATAAAGGATAAAGTGCCGAAGTTTCCCTAGTCTGCAAATAGCAAATATGTCACAGAACATTTGTGTGACGCCACAATGCGCCCATCATCCTTAGACGTCAGTTCCTAAGTCTTATTTGCCCAGTAATTACGCTAGCTCTCAGTGCCCTTCAAACCGAAACAGTAATGCTTGCACACTACTGCTTCACGGCAGAATAACTGACACTGCGGTGGTAACTACCTAGACGGATTCCTGCCTAGGAATCTTACCACCAGTATATAATAATAATGTAAATCTGTAAATTTTAGTTTTAATTAATATGGACAAGCCGGTAAAGTTCGATGTTGACGAACGTATCACGGTCGGACCGAAGACGCTTTAAGGGAAGACAACTTTATTTATTTTATTTAATTTAATAAAAGTCACTTTTTCACTTGATGGTAAGTGCAACGTCTGCCCATAACAAATGCTATGTCACCCAGAACAGTGTGACACCACAATGCGCCCGTCACCCTGACACATCAGTTCTTAAGTCTCATATGCCCAGTGATTACGCTAGCTCACAGTGCCCTTCAAACCGAAACACAGTAATGTTTGCACACTACTGTTTCACGACGGAATAACTGGCACTGGGGTGGTACCTACCTAGACGGATTCCTGCATAGGAATCCTACCATCAGTAACAACGTCAAAAGTGTATTATAACAACATGATAGCTAATTGACAACTGGTTTATTTCTTTTAATTTGACATAAATAAGCATAAAACAATATGCTACATCATCCTCCTTAAATAACAATAAATTTCGAAACCAATCATATATAAACTTAATAAATATACATTTAGTTAACATTTTTTTTTAATAATTATTTGTAATTGTCGCAATCATTTACAGCCCGAATAGCCGGTCCACCCTGTAGGATTAGCTCCGCTGGCGGCCGTGGATACTCCATTGTATCTTTTTTTTAAATATAAACTTACCCCGATATTTATTATACAATTTGACGACAGTTTCTTAAAAAAAAAGTAAGGAAACAGCCTATAAATGTCAAATGCTGAGCACAGGCCTCCTCTCAGTTCTGAGAGGGTTTTGGAGCTGGGAATAGTCCGCCACGCTGCTCCAATGCGGGTTGGCGGACTTCGCATATCCTCGAAATATTTCTATTCCTCGGAGATGCAGGTTTCCTCACGATGTTTTCCTTCACCGCTAAGCACGTGGGAAATCAGCACTTAAAATTGTAGAACAAATTTAGAGGTGCTGGCATCGGGGATCGAACCCAGGTTACTCGCGTACTATGAAATTAAAGGCGAGCACCAGGCCCCTGAGCTACCACGGTTTTTTATGAAATACTAATTTAAAACAATTTATTTTACGCACCGCTGTCACCATGTAGTAAAACAACATGATAGCTAATTGACAACTGGTTTATTTCTTTTAGTTTGACATAAATAAGTATAAAACAAAATGCTACAAAAAGTACCCCTGCAATCGACGAGCTTTTATAAAACGCTAATGAAAGTAGAAGAAGCGAAAGATGTGTAAGGATCGTAGCAAGTGGAAAGACCCTGAGCCTGCAGGGGCGGATTTGATACCCTAGCTCTTATGGGTAGATTGCCGCCCTACTCTCTGCAAAGCACCAACAATTTAATGACGTATACCAATTGAAGTAAAAAACAACGTAAGTCCATAAATGATACAATGATCTCAATCAGCGTCTTTAGATACTGAAGCTTACCATTTTTGTTTGTCAGTCATTCATCAATTTCATCACTTCAGCCTGTCATTACTTCACTTTTCCGTGTGGTAGCGGCTTAAGAGAATCTACCACCCCATCTCATCGTGTGGCTGTCGTAAAAGTCGACAGAGGGTAAATGAAATCCATAAGATGGGCAGCAGCGTCTTCCTGAAACATCTGAATACATAAACTGCGGTTGCCAACCCGCCTGCCAAACGTGGCAACTATGGCGAAATCCCCCCAAAATAGAACTACAAACTTTTGTGCCATTTTATAGGGGAGGCCTATGTTCTGTAGTGGACTAGTGAAAGGCTGAAATGATGATGATGATGATGTCCAAAATAGTTTGGCAGGCGGGTTGGCAACTGCAGTTTATTTATTCAGATGTTTCAGGGAGATGCTGCTGCCCATCTTCTGGTTTTAATTTTCCCTCTGTCGACTTCACGACACCCACGGGATGGGATGGGATGGTAGATTCTCTTAAGCTAAGCTAAGCTAAGTACCACACGGCACTTGTGAGTAAGAATGGATAACAATAAAAAAAAAATAAGTTTTATCGCCTCCTAAATTTCGCCCTATGCCCGGGCCTGCTCGGCCTACAGGGAAATCCGACCCTGTCCGCCTGCATATATTTTTTTTTCTTAAAAAAACGATGCCCCTCAGTAGGATTTCTCCTGTGTCGCGGGTGCGTTTAACATACATAAATTCCGCATGCACAAACACCCAGACCCGGAACATCTATCTGTAGGTCATACAAATATTTGTCCCGTGCGGGAATCGAACCCGCGACCCGCGCAGAAGTCAAGCGCTTAACCACTGCGCCAACCGAACCGACGCATATATATGAAAATTGTTAGTTTTCGCGTTGATATAAGAAATCATTGGCCATCGAGACGCTAATTAAAACTGACAGTTGGAACCTACATATAAGTATTATCAAGATTGTTGAAGCCTAATCTTTAATTACCGTGTCGCTGCGTGTCGGATAATACGCGTCTATGGTCGCGACGAAATGACCCATTTCATGCCGGGTCGCGTTAAGCTGGCGACACACTGGCGACTTTAGTTGCGTGTTACCTAAATCTCGCTCAAGGCAATTACTTAGGTCCATTAATCAATTAGGACCTGGTCGCGTCGCCTTGTGATAACCTAACTTCAACGGGGGTTTGGGTTCGACTTTCTGTCGGCCCGTTCTGTTCGGCCCGACACCGAACAGTCGTACTAAACAATTTTATATTCCGGGTCTGCTTTTTTGTATTTGATAAAGTGATGAAACGAGCAAAACGTTCACCTGATGGTAAGTGTAACATCTGCCCATAACAAATGCTGTGTCATCCCGAACATTTCTGTGGGACACCACACTGCACTAGTCACCCTGAGACACCAGTTCTTAAGTCTCATATGCCCTGTGATTACGCTAGCTCACAGTGCCCTTCAGACCGAAATCTTCACCGGATCTTGTAACTAAATAATGTATTTTAAACATGACATGTAACAGTAATATGACATTGAAAAAAGAAAAACCTCAGACTTCCTTTTCGGTTCTTCTCTGAGGTCTTATTTTTGAACCGGTGTAGATTTTGACATTCATAAGAACTTTATACGAAACGAAACTGAATAAAGAAACTTTTACTTTGACTTATACAGACTTTAACATAACAGTAGTCTGCGAACCCGGGGCGGGTCAGAACAGTAAAGTTTGCACACTACTGCTTCACGGCAGAATAACTGGTCCTGTGGTGGTACCTGCCTAGACGGATTCCTGCATGGGAATCCTACCCCCAGTTGTGTTGTGATTGTTGTAGGATAATACGAGTGAGTGCCTCTGTGTTACCGCGTAAACTTGTGGCACTATAATATCTCCTGCGCAGTTGATAGCTACCGACCGTATTTGGAATTTGTCACCAGAAATATTCCAGGGGAATAGAATAGAACATTTTTTATTCGTAGCTGCAAAAAGAATCAACAATAAAAGGTACAAACAGACATCTTAACCTAAAAACTTTCATAATAGAGAAGAAACGGGAAAAGGGAACAACATCATCAACTAGTGGTAGGATTCCTATGCAGGAATCCGTCTAGGTAGGTACCACCCCAGGGCCAGTTATTCTGCCGTGAAGCAGTAGTGTGCAAACATCACTGTTTCGGTTTGAAGGGCACTGAGAGCTAGCGTAATCACTGAGCATATGAGACTTAAGGAACTGATGTCTCAGGTTGACGGGCGCAGTGTGGTGTCACACAGAAATGTTCTGTGTGACGCAGCATTTGTTATGGACGTTGCACTTACCAGGTGAACGTTTAGCTCGTTTCGTCACTTTATCAAATAAAAAAAAATCATCATATGAAAAATTTTTCAAGGAATCAGACGCCGCATGGTGCAATTACAATATATCCAGACCCGAAATATTTAATATTTTTTTCTGTTTTTTTTCTTTCGTATTTTTAAAAAGAACATTGCTCTTTACTAGGATTTCTCCTGTGTCGTGGATGCGTTTCACAGAGACGAATTTCACATGCAGGACACAAACAGACCCGAAAACCAAAAGTTTGTGTTAATGTACAAAGTGGGGCTGGGATTCGAATCTAGGACCAGCGGCATAAGAGGGTCCTGTTCAACTGTGCCACATTAAGGGCCCCTTTAAATTTCATAGTACGCGAGTGACCCGGGTTTTAATTCCCGGTGCCCGCACCACTAAAATTGTTTATTGCCAATTTTAAAGTGTCTGATTTACCACTGCTCGTCGGGTAACGAAAAACATCGTTAGGAACATACTCGTAAATGTCTGGAACTATAAAATAACTTCGAAAATGTGCAGTCCAAAAGAAAAGTGTCCGCCACCCGCCATTGGAGCAGCAGGCGGAAATTCTTCAAGCTCAAAAACCTCTCAAAAAGTGGGGGAGGCCTTTGCTCAGCAGTGGGACATTCATAGGCTGAAACTTTGCTTTTTTTTACTTTACTAACATTGTAAAGTAACAGCGTGTACATCTTCCACTGCTGAAAAAAGGGCCCGTCTCATTTCTGAGAGGTTTAGAGTCAGGAAGAGTCCGCCATGCTGCTCCAATGCGGGTTGGCGGACTTCACATGCTGTCAAAATGATTTTATTCTTCAGACAAAAATGTCCTTTCTTTCACCGCGGAGCACGTGCTCAACGAGCACCGAACTCGTATCACTCGCGTACGATGAAAAAGACGAGCGCCCGGCTCCTGAGCCACCACGAAACTTTTTTACCCACCACCACGACCTACTAAGTCACGCGATCACAACGACAACAACAACAATGATTAAAAATATTCGAGTCGCTAGTGTGACTGCGACGTTAGAACTAAGACTGTGGACCTATCAAATAATTAACATGCTTATCGCATCACACTATCTCGTAACTGTACGAGTAATTAATGATTTTTGTCGTTCATTATTACATCTGTCTGGTCATAATCATCTTCATCATTTCAGCCAACTGATCATAGGCGTCTTCCACAGACTTTAAATGAACTGAAAACTATTTTGAAGGAAAGGCAGTTAATATACTAAGATCCTATGCAGGAATCCGCCCGTAGGTACTCAGCCGTGAAGCAGTAGTGTGCAAACATTGCAAACATTACTGTTTCGGTTGGAAGGGCACTGTGAGCTAGCGTAATCCTGGGCATATGAGACTTAAGAACTTACGTCTCAGGGTGATGGGCACGGTGTGGTGTCACACAGAAATTTTCTAGAGTGAAACAGCATTTTTTATGGGCAGCCGTTGCACTTACCATCAGGTGAACGTTTTGATTGGTTCGTCACTTTATCCAACAAAATATTGAAAATATTATAAATATAAAAAATTTGTATATTACATACGTACATAAAGTCACGCCTTTTTCCCGTATAAAGGGAGAGTAAGAAAGTAACAGAGCAACGTAACAGGTGGTGAACCACGTCGCCGCCATTTTGGTAATCTCGCAAATCACGTGTCAGAATTAGAGAAAAGTCATTCTTAATTAATATTTAACGAGATTGATGGCGCCAACTCGAAAAGTGGCGGTAGTAAAGTAAGTAAAGTAAATTTTCAGCCTATAAATGTCGCACTGCTGAGCACAGGGCTCCTCTTATTTCTGAGTGGGTTTTGGAGCTAGGAAGAATCCGCCACGCTGCTCCAATGCGAGTTGGCGGACTGCACATGTTTCGAAATATTTTTAATTTCTCAGTACATGCAGGTTTCCTCACGATGTTTTCCTTCACCGCCGAGCACGTGGTAAATCAGCACTTAAAATAACAATTTTAGAGGTGCCGGCACCGGGGATCGAACCCAGGTCACTCGCGTACTAGGAAATTTAAAGCGAGCGCCTTGCCCCTGAGCTACCACGGCAGCCAACGTCCATACCACGTTGATGTTTAATATTGATAGTTAATATTGATTGAGTGTGCGGTGACTGGAAGATTCAATTTAAGACCAAAATTGTTCTTTTCGTTTTGTCTACATCAGTCCAGCAGATCTTCAGTAAAGGTCAACTATCATATTACAGTTGATCGACATTTTGAATTATCTATTCAGTCACTTCCGTGACTGACTTGACATTGGCAGAATTTTATTGAGAGAGGCCAGAATTAAAAGAAGAAGAATATTTAATGATTATTTAATACATACATACATACATAAGATCACGACTGTATCCCATAAGGGGTAGTCAGAGACTGGGCACTCACTGCAAAAACAGATGACTGCCACAATCCATGTTTCGTCAAAACAATATAATGCACTTGGTGTGATAGGCGGTGAGCCCATCGCCACCATGCGCTGTTGGGTGCACAGTGCAGTTTAACTCCTTACTCGCCTTTTACGAGATCCATTGGATGAGATGGAGTGGTAGTATTCTTTTAACGAGCCGCCACCACACGGCTATTATTTAATAAATGCTTTTATACTGAGCATTCGTCGTGTGGTGGCGGCTCAAGAGAATCTACCACCCCATCTCATCGCGTGGGTGTCGTAAAAGTCGACACAGGGCAAGACTAAAACCAGAAGATGGACAGCAGCATCTTCCTGGAACATCTGAATAAATAAACTGCGGTTGCCAACCCGCCTGTAACTGTAGCAAAATCCCTCTAAATGGACAGCTTCAAACTTTTGTTGCAATCTATGGGGGAGGCCTATGTTCAGCAGTGGACTAGTGATAGGCTGAAATGAAGATTATGAAAAAATACTGAGCATTTATTTTGCATTGAGTAATGTATTCGTTGTTTATTTATTTAATCTGTATTGACCATAAAGTAAAGGTAGAATCGACGGACTTAATGCATTCTATACTAATATTAATTCATGTTTTTTTAATTTTTTTTTTGTATTTGGAAAGTGACGAAACGAGCAAAACGTTCACCTGATGGTAAGTGCAACGTCCGCCCACAACAAATGCTGTGTCACCCAGAATATTTCTGTGTGACATCACACCGCGCCCGTCACCCTGAGACATCAGTTCTTAAGTTACAAATGCCCTGTGATTACGCTAGCTCACAGTGCCCTTCAAACCGAAACACAGTAATGCTTGCACACTACTGCTTCACGGCAGAATAACTGACCCTGGGGTGGTACCTACCTAGAATGATTCCTGCATCCAGAAATCCTACCACCAGTTAATTTTAAACCACCATGTTCGTTAATTTTAATCGAATTTCTTATAGATAAGTTTCCGTCACGTGTTTTGAATTGCTCGCTTTTAGTGGTACTGCTTGAAGGCAGTAATGGTAATGCAGTGGTACCGACTACCGAGACAGCTCCTAGGAGTTCCACCATTAGTATTTTTTTTCTTAAAAAAACGATGCCCCACTGAAGGATTTGTCTGAATCATAGGTAGGTTTTACAGACATATATTTCACATACACAACCAGACCCGAAAACCGACAATTTCTGATTTGCAAAAATCTTCGCTACGGCTGGGATTCGAACCCAGAACCCGCAGCCGCAGAGCCGCAGAGACCGCAGCATAGATGTCAGGTACGCTAAGCACTAGGCCACGCGGTCGTCAGTATATTAATAAAATTGGACTACGAACTGATTGACAGCGCGCTGCGGATTATGATTTCGATTACTTCACGGAAAAAATGTGTGGCTGCGGTCGTGTCGTGTGGTGGGTGCCGAAGAGAATCCATCTCATCCCGTGGGTGTCGTGAAAGTCGACAATGGGAAAATTAATACCGCTAGATGGGCAGCAGCATCTTCCTGGAACATCTGAATAAATACACTGCTACGCCTAACTTGATGTGAACAAATTCTTATGTAAACCAGGGCATGAAAATCTAGGTCTGAAAGCAAAGGAAACGCAACCACAGCGTGATGGCGATTCTCCCCTTCACACCAAGTTCATATAAAAGGTTCCATGAAATATAAAACCCTTGTGCATCCTTAGTAGTAGTATGTAAACACAGGGCAACCATTTCTTTTTATTATTATAAAAAGGTTCCAAATATAAATGTGCCCATTTCACCTTTTTTTTTCAGGAAGGTAGAGACGAGACGAGAAAATCTTTCTCCCGATGGTAAGTGCAACGAATGACGTGTCACCAAAAATATTTCCGTGTGGCACCACAGTGCGTTCGTCACCCTGAGACATCAGTTCTTAAGTCTCAAATGCCCAATATTACACTAGCTCTCAGTGCCCTTCAAGCGAAACACAGCTACGTTCGCGCACTATTCCTTGATGGCAGAATAACCGACACTGCTACCCACCTAGACAGTAAACACGTTTCGTTTCAACTGGAATTCGAACCCGCGACCTTATTAACAGGTAAGCTAACAGCTAAGTATACACGTATATCATACGTTCCACATCAACAGCAATAAACTCATCCGTCCGTCACAATTCTTACCGCGTAATTCCTGATATCCAAAATTGGATATTTTGTTTCAAACTTTTGTTCCCCGGTTGAATACTCGATCCGTTTTTATTTAGATCGTTCTCATATTTCTGTGGTATTCGATAAAAAAGTAAGCAACGGCCGACATGACGCGATTGGGTTATAAGATCGCGGCACCAAAGCGAACGATCGTACCTTCTCGAAATTAGGAAGGAACCGTAGGTAAAAAAAGGTAGGTACAACCCCAAAGCCATATATTCTGTCGTGAAGCAGTAATGTTCAAACATTATGTTTCGGTTTGAAGGGCACTGTGAGGTAGCGTAATCACTGGGCATATGAGACTTAAGAACTGATGTCTCAGGGTGACGGGCGCAGTGTGGTGTCACACAGATGTCCTGGATGACTTAGCATTTGTTACGGGCGAACGTTGCACTTACCATCAGGTGAACGTTTTGCTCGTCCGGTCACATTTTCAAATAAAAAAATAAAATAAAAAATAGGCAGATTTTCGACTAACACCACAACTACCGAATATTACCAAAAGCTATCAACTGCGCAAGAGATGCTTACCTCCACATAAACTTCCTTACCTCCCGTCCGATATAACGCTCATGTCAGACCCGAAAACCAACAATTTGCTAGGATACGAACATAGGACCCTTGGCGCACGCAGGACCAAGCGGTCGACAAAATCCTAACATTCAACTTCACTAAAGATGTTCTCATGAAGTATGCTTTCCCCGCTTGGCAAAAATAGCTTAGTTGACTCGTGTATACACTAATTATTTATAATTTTCTCTCCGCTTAATGGAAAGCCGATAGGTGTCCGGCAGAGTAGAAAAGCACCTACCTCTTTCTTACCGAGGTGTCGTAAGAGGCGACTAAGCTATTGTACGGACAGCCTTCATTCGTGCAGAATAACACCATAATATGCAGTGCTGTCACTATACTGCTCGTGAGAACGCAATGGGGAGGAAGAAATTTATGTGTGGTCTCTGCCTACCCTTCATATGGGAAAAAGGCGTAACTTTATGAATGTTTCATAATAATTAATTAAAAATAACGGAAATGCTGCGCGATAACGGTGCACTCAAATTCCACCTTAAAATTTTACAAAGTAGTTCATCTTCGTATTTCTCAGGTTGTTGAAAAAGGCGTGTTTGTAGGTGTATACTCGTATACGTATGTTAATAAGACATTCAAGCGAAGCGAAAACGAATCGAACAGAACCCGCAGACACATTGTAAGCCCACGCCACTCGACAACAGTCGATACGACAGCCGTGTCAATATTTGAGCACTAGTGACGCGATAGGTCGATATGTTTGTTTATCGATAACATAGACGAGTTTGGATAGCGGAAGAGTTGAAGGTCGGTCTGTCCGTTATCGATTTGTTTGCTTGAATATTGTATCGAGGCGGTAAAATGTCGGTTTTTTTCTCCGGCCACTTACAATATGAAATATCTGAAAGGTTGTGAAGAAAATGCTCTAGCAACTTGACCCGCGGTTGAGAACTGATCTTTAGGTCGATGGTCTTGGCAGGCGGACTGGTTGTTCTGTCCCTAAGCAGGAATCCATCTAGGAAGGTACTGCCTTGAAGCAGTAGTGTATGAACGTTACTGTGTTTCGGTTTGAAGGGCAAGTACTGGGCATATGAGACTTAAGAACTGATGTCTCAGTGTGACAGACGCAGTGTGGTGTCACGGTTCTTTAATATTTATTTTTTTATTTGATAAAGTGATGAAACGAGCAAAACGTTCACCTGATGGTAAGGGCAACGTCTGTCCATAACAAATGCTGTGTCACCCAGAAAATGTGTGTTCGCCACCCGTCCGGCTCCTTTCCCTCGGGGCCAAAAAGTGGGCTACGAATGTGATTTCTACCTACCGCTGATATGGAAAAAGGCGTGATTGTATGTATATCATCATAATCTTTTCAGTCTATTGCTAGTCCACTGCTGATCATAGGCCTCCCCCATAGATTGCCACACAAGTTTGTAGCTCTCATATTGGGAGGATTTTGCCATAGTTGCCACGCTCGGCAGGCGGGTTGGCAACCGCAGTTTATTTATTCGGATGTGCCAGGAAGATGCTGCTGCCCATCTCCTGGTCTTAATTTTCTCTCTGTCGACTTTTACGACACCCAAGGGATGAGATGCAGATTCTCTTAAGCCACCACCACACGATAATTATCTCATAGATATGTAAAATTCACTTTCTTTATTTTGAAAGAAAGCGAAGAGACGAGCAAAACGTTCACCTCATAGTAAGTGCAACGTCTGCCCAACGTGTGCTGTCACCCAGAACATTTCTGTGTGACACCACACTGCCACACAAGTTTGTAGCTCTCATATTGGGAGGATTTTGCCATAGTTGCCACGCTCGGCAGGCGGGTTGGCAACCGCAGTTTATTTAGTCAGATGTGCCAGGAAGATGCTGCTGCCCATCTTCTTTCTCTCCCTCTGTCGACTTTTACGACCCAAAGGATGAGAAGGGTTGGTAGATTCTCTTAAGCCGCCACCACACGGTATGTATGTATGTATCATTAATTCCTTCATATTAAATTCAATTTGAATGAAAATTCATCGCCATCTCATCACATCGACGCGAGCGGTCGTGAAGGAATTCCCGATATGTCAACTACAATCTACAATCACGCTTATGACCCTTTAATGAATTTAAACTGCACCTAATGGTTAGTGATTCAGAGATCTAACCGTGCCGTTAAATGTCGGTGGTTGACCTCGATCAGCGTTAACGGCTTAGTGTTAAACTGTCATTTGTAAGACTGTGTGCAACCGGTTGTAGTTAACTCTATTAGTAACTAGTCTAGTACTAGAAAAAAAGCAAGAAAGAACTTTGCCACCTCATATCATCATCATCATTTCAGCCTTTCACTAGTCCACGGCCGAACTTATGTTCTTAGGAGGCCTTCCCTATAGATTGCGATAAAAGTTTGTAGCTCTCATTTTAGGGGGATTTTACGACCTTATCATCATCATCATCATTTCAGCCTATCACTAGTCCACTGCTGAAAAAAGACTTCCCCCGTAGATTGAGATAAAAGTTTGTTGCCCTCATTTTGGGGGATTTTGCCACCTCATTATCATCATCATCATTTCAGCCTTTCACTAGTTCACTGCTGAACAAAGGCTTCCCCCATAGATTGCGATAAAAGTTTGTAGCCCTCATTTTGGAGGATTTTGCCACCTCATCATAATCATCATCATTTATTCAGATGTTCCAGGAAGATGCTGCTGACCATCTCCTCGTTTTCAGTTTCCCTCTATCAACTTTTACGACACCCTCGGGATGAGATGTGGTGGTAGATATAATAAGCCGCCAGTAACTGGTGGTAGGATTCCTATGCAGGAATCCCTCTAAGTAGGTAACACCCCAGGGCCAGTTATTCTCCCGTGAAACAGTAATGTGCAAGCATTACTGTGTTTCGGTTTGAAGGGCACTGAGAGCTAGCGTATTCACTGGGCATTTCAGACTTAAGAACTGATGTCTCAGGGTGACGGGCGCAGTGTGGTGTCACACAGAAATATTCTGGGTGACACAGCATTTGTTGTGGGCGGACGTTGCACTTACCATCAGGTGAACGTTTTGCTCGTTTCATCACTTTATACAATTAAAAAAAAACACACGGAAGCCGCCACCACACACCTAAAATCGATATATGCAATATGTGCGTGTCTCACGGCCGAAACAATAGGTCTCCAGGTCAGCTTAATCACAGAATGTGGCTATGTAGTCCAGTGATTAGGATCCGACTACCACATCGCAGGTCCTGAATTCGTATCCCAGCCGGAGCAAACAGTTGTGCAAAAACACAAGTTGTTGGTTTACAAACATAACCAGACGGTTGTTATGTCCTTGTGTCTCTTGGCACATTCTAAGGGCGGATTTTACCGTTTAAAATAAACGCGATCAGTTCAAGCTGAACGAAGTTTAAGCGTTTAACTGAGTTCAATGCTACAGTTTGCATTTCATCAACATCAAATGAACGCAGTCAATGCTAAACGCGGTTCAAATTCTGAACGCCCAATTTTCGACGTTCAGCTCATTGTCAATTGCACAACTATGTAAACAAAAAAAATATTTTTAATTCGTATTGTTTATTGTTTGCATGCCTATGTAACCTATGCATAAAAACAGGCTGTTTGATGTCGCAAAATACAAAATACATCGACTTTTTGTTTTAGATTGTGACGATATTTCATGTAAACTTCGTTTTTCTGAACGCGATCAAAATGGAGCCGGTGAAATCGGTTAGACGAAAACCGAGATCATATAATACATATGAACTCAGTTAAGTAAAACGTGGTTTCATTAAACTTGGTTTCCAAATCGATAGGTGAAATCGTATCTAAGCCTACCTCCGATCTCGTAGCATAAACATTACATCGAGCACAGGTAGGTTGGGATGAGTGAGCGCCTCTGTGTTTGCGCGTGCACTTGTGCCACTATAATATCTCCTGCGCAGTTGACAGCTTCCGACAGTATTCGGTAGATGTCGACATGGTCGAAAATCGACCACGACATCATGAGTTTAGTATTTGTTCGGACTGCGTTAAATTTTATATGAATGACTGGCCCTGGGATAGTATCTACGTAGACGGATTCCTGCATAGGAATCTTACCACCAATAATGAATAACGTACGTAAAAATACTAAGTTATTTCTTAATTCGTCAATTGGGACTCTCCTATTGGAGGCAAAGTGGAAGGCTACCCTAAAGCTACATTTTAATAAATATTAACTACTTTTAATAAAACTGCAATCTCAGACTTCATCGCGTTTATTTGAACTATTTATAACCCGACGTTTCGAGCGCTAAACAGCACCTATAGTCACAGGAGGACTGAGGTGACAGATGTCCTGATATGATAGTTAATACGAGATACCTTCAGCTTGGTGGCGGCTCGTTAAAAGAATACTAACACTCCATGTTCTATCATCCCAACCATTATATCAGATTTGATAGACCACAAATCCTTGCAAAAAAACACCGATTCCTAACAAGAACGATTCGCGAGGCTATTGATATTAAAAAAACACCGTAATCTCAATAGAGAAGATGGTTGGGCACTACCACCGGCTTGGGGTCCTATCTATACAAATATATATAATAGAAGTGTCTGTTTGTAATAACAAAATAAAGAAAGAAACCTATTAATTTGACCAACATACAACACTACTATAAAAAAAAGTTAGTGTAAAAAAAACTACAAAATTATTAGAGCGATGTCAATTAGGATAACCTGTGGTACCCCACAGCACTGGTTTTCAGTCCGTTGAAAGTCATATAAATAAAACTAATTTTTACGGATTTTATAGCGTTCAATTTTAACTATTTATAACCCGACGTTTCGAGTGCTTAATATAAAATAGTTAAAATTAAACGCGATAAAATCCGTAAAAATTAGTTTAAATGTGTAGTATTCGCGTAAATAAAAGAAAACATTACGTTCAAAGTCAATTCAAAGTGTGAAAAAAAACAAAAAACTCAATTGTTCATAAAAATAACTAATATAAAAATAATTAAAACATGGATTGAAATGCATGGACAATTTCCTTTAAACAAAAACAAAAATAGAGAATAAAAATTAAAAAATATAAAAACAAAATAAAAATATGGCAATACCTACTGCCTATTTGTTTAATATGTGATTAGGTTGCAACACTACTACACTATCTATCATGAATAATACCTATACCTAGGTATTTCTCCAAACGGTGTAGTGTGAAATGTGGTGTCGGGTAATACCGCGGGGCAAAGCTAGTAAATACTTAAAATAAACACGATAAAATCCGAACAAAAATCCTTTTCAATTTTGCCTGCCAAGCGTGGTGATTGCTGTGTAAATAAGTGGAACTTGGAGGATGCATATACCCAGCAGTGGACTCTTTTGTGCTGTTGAAGTAGCAATGATTCATCACAAGATACTTCACCGAGACGTTTACGTTAAAACGGGAACTATTATTGAAAGCAATTAGCACTATTTTTAGTAACAAAACCACCGTCGACTCCATTCCGATTGTGCGCCGTGAACAACACTTTAAACGCCTTTACACACGACGACATTCTCACGCGCAGTTAACGCGCGGCAAACGCGACAATAACGAGCTGTAATTATGAAAGAAAGAAAGAAAGAAACACATTTATTCACGGTCTACTCATAATAGATACAAAACAAAACAAGAAAAAAATATGGAATTACACAGAACATAAAATAATATTGCCCAAAATTAACAAAAGTGAAAAAATAATATAAAATGAGTCTGTGTAGCAGCATAAGACCGTAAAATGGACAGGACTCGAGATACAGAGACTTAAATTGCTCTGATCACGACGCTGGTTTTCAGTCCGGCCCGCACTCCGAGGCAACTCGGACGGCACTTACAATAATACGACGCAATAACGGAACATAAATAATATATGTTTTTACTTTTATTTATATAAACAGTGGATATCATTAGTCTAACGAATTTAATTTTAATGGTGGCAGGATGTCTATGACAGGATTTCTGTAAAATTCTTAAAAGTGTGAGACAAAAATCTATAATAATATTTTAAAGCTGAAGAGTTTATTTGGCTAAACGCACTAATCTCAGGAACTACTGGTTCCAATTGAAAAATTCTTTTAGTGTTGGATAGCACATTTATCGAGAAATGCTATATAACATCACGCTACAACCCTCAGAAGCGATTGCTTTTAAATTAAACGGCGGGTGAAAGCGCGGGACATAGTTTTAAAAAACTTATCAAGAAGACATTATTAGATAAAGCGTATTAAAAAATGGAACATTATATAGAGGACAAAGATGTGTGGAAAAAACTCATACTCTGCACTTGCAAACCCCCTGGCTACTAAATATATGATGTGATTTCTTTTGAAATTCGTAAATGACGGTATGTAATACGGCATTGAAAAAAAAGAAAGTCCCCAGAGTTTCTTGCCGGTTCTCCTCTGAGAAGGTCTTATTCGATCCGGTTTCTACCATCAAGTAGAAGTGTGCAAACTTTACTGTGTTTCGGCCTGAAGGGCACTGAGAGTTAGTGTAATTGCTGGGAAAGTGAGACTTAGAACCGTTGTTTTTGGGACGAGGGCACTGCGAACTTTACATAGCAGTTTTATGTGACACTGCAACTTTTACAGGCAAGCGTTATACTCATTGTCAGGTGAACGTCTTGATCATCTCGTCACTAAGTAACGTAAAACAAAAAACCGTTTTGAAAATTCTTCATCATTTTTCAAGACCTCACACGCCGTGTGGTTGCGGCTTACGGGAATATCCCTATCTCCTCCCGTGGGTGTCGTAGAAGTCGCCAGAGGGAAATCCCCTAAATGAGACCTAATAACTTTTGTGGCAATCTATGGAGGAGGCCTATGTTTAGCAGTGGACTAGTGATAGACTGAAATGATGATGATGACACGCTATTACCCCTATTTTTTGTGATATCGCGACACCATTGTAAAACATCTATCTTTAAAATTGTATCAATATAGCGCCAATGGTCTCTAAGTAAACTGTCTGTGACAGACGGACAGAACGAAATTATAAGGATTCTGTTCAATACGTAACATAGTATAATTTAGGTTTATTTATGTATATTTTTATTGTGTTGGCCGTGTGGTGGCGGCTCGTTAAAAGAATACTACCACTCCATCTCATCCAATGGATCTCGTAAAAGGCGAGTAAGGAATTAAACTGCACTGTGCACCCAACAGCGCATGGTGGCGATGGGCTCACCACCTATCACACCAAATGCATTATATTGTTTTGGTAAAACGTGGATCGTGGCAGTCATCTGTTTTTGCAGTGAGTGCCCAGTCTCTGACTACCCCTTATGGGATACAGTCGTGATCTTATGTATGTATGTATATTTTTATTGTTTGCATTTAATTAGTTTTAAAATATTTCTTACCCATGGCAACATAACGACATATTTTATTTTAACTACAGCAATGTTCTTTCACTTCTCTTGCACCTGTTCTATACAAAGTTTTTTAAATAATAGCTGGTTTTGTGGTCCTTCGAGCCGGATATGAATCAGCGACCTAGAGCGGGCATGCGCGAAAAAGTCATCGTGTGGAAACGTCCTAAGCTTTGTTAGCAAAGACAAATGAGTAAAGTCGTGCAGTCACGACAAGACCCCACTGTCCCGTGTGTAAGGGCATACGTCTTGTGCATGGCACCACATAAAACGCATTCAGTGCACCCGTATACCACGTCATTGCAAGCTTTTGTTAAACTTACATGTATGTGGAGTTCAAATCTCGCAAGCCGAATTTGATCTAGTCTCCGAGTCTCCACAAGTACAGATTTCATATCATCATCGTCATCAATTCAGCATATCCTTACTCAACTGCTGAGCATAGGCCTCCTCCATAGATTGCCACACAGGTTTGTAGCTTACTTTTTAAGGGAACTTCGCCGTAGTGGCCACGCCTGAGAGGCGGGTTGGCAACCGCAGTTTATTTATTTATTTAAACTTTATTTGCACACACACAAATAAAGATGTACAAAAAGGCGGACTTAACGCTACAAGGCATTCTCTACCAGTGTACCTTCGGGTCGAGCAGAGAAGATGTAGTGGGTGCCAGGATCAAACAAAAAGAAGTAACCACAGTAATCTACAAAAAAAGCACTAATACATAAAGAAATAAACTATTCTGCAATATACAATAATAATAACAAACAAAAATAGATATAGTATTTACATTATATATACATACACACTTGCGCAATAAACACATATATACATACATACAAATATACATACACGCATACATACAAAAATACACACATACATATACAAAAAATATGACTAGTTTCCGAATTCAAGAAAGAAAGCAAATACGTTTAGTAAAAGAAAAGAAGTAGACATTTATAGCAAACATAAGAAAGAAAATAACCCTACTACGATGCGAATGCGAGATAGTGGTTCCAGAGCAATCGCTTAAAGTAAGCCTTGCTGGTGCTATTACGAATGCTATTTCGTTTAGTATATTCAAAAGTACCAGGAAGATCCTGCTGCCCATCTCTTGGTTTTTATTATCCCTCTATCGAATTTTACGACGTGATGAGATGGTGTGGCAGAGACTCTTAAGCCGCCACCACACGGCAAATTAAACGCCGATAGGTATCCGGCGGAGTAGAATAGCACCTACCTCTTTCCTACCGAGGTGTCGTAAGAGGCGACTAAGCTATTGTAGGGAGAACTTTTATTCGTGCAGCATAAAACTATAATATGCAAAGCTGTCACTATACTGCTCGTGGGAACGCGATGGGGAGTAAGAATTTCTTTTATTTCGTACCAAAATGTTGCAACGCGTCTGGTCTCTGTCTACCCCTTATATAGGAAAAAAGCGTGGATGTATGTATGTAATAATTAATATCAAATTTAATTGAATATTAAATATACTAAAATATCCTCATAGGGGGATAAAGCATCTCTGGTGGATCTCACTATGAAGCTTCGATGACAATGCAATCTAGCACCATGGAGCTTGTCTGATGAAGGAACCGGAAGTCGGTCATAGGAACTCCTAAACCTCGAAAATAAAAGCTTGTAACAAAAACATGATTTTTGTTTTAAACTTATTTTTATTTCGCGTTCACAAAGCGCGTTTAACTGGTGGAAATCCAACTAGGTAGGTAACACCCCAGGGTCAGCAACTGAAGCACTAATGTGCAAACCTGGCTGTGGTTTGAAGGGCACTGAGAGTTAGTGTAAATGCCCAGGCATATGAGACTTAAAAAGCGATGTCTCAGGGTGACGAGCGCAGTGTGGTGTCACACAGAAATGTTCTGGGTGACAGCATACGTTGGGCAGACGTTGCACTTACCATCAGGTGAACGTTTTGCTCGTATCTTCGCTTTCTTTCAAAATAAAGAAAGTGAATTTTACATATTTATGAGATTATTACCGTGTGGTGGCGGCTTAAGAGAATCTACCACCACATCTCATCCCTTGGGTGTCGTAAAAGTCGACTGAGGCAAAATTAAAACCAGGATATGGGCAGCGGCATCTTCCTGGCACATCCGAATAAATAAACTGCGGTTGCCAAACCGCCTGCCACGCGTGGCAACTATGGCAAAATCCCCCAAAATGAGAGCTACAAACTTGTGTGGCAATCTATGGGGGAGGCCTATGTTCAGCAGTGGAACAGCTATAGACTGAAATTATGAGATAATTCGATTGTAGGAACGTGAATTCTGTACTTACCGGATATTAATCTAATTGTATTTCATTACTGGCACCTGCTTGAGTCATTTAGAATGAGTTATTTACCTGCAACAAAAAACATTTACCAATTAACCAAGGTATGGGGTAAAATAACTTGACGTCATCGATTTTCGAACTCGGTTACAACTTTCCAATGCTGCCAGAACGCTATCAACTGCGCAGATGGTGCCGCAAGTACGCGCAGAGGCATTCAGTCGTGCTAAGCTGCGCCCGGTGTAACCCTCATGCGAAAAGATCAAAAAGGTGGTGGAGGAAGGCCACTGGTGGTAGGATTCCTATGCAGGAATCCGTCTAGACAGGTGTAGTGTATGCGCAGGCATTAGCGAGTCAGTCGATTACCGGCCGTGGGCGAGTGTGCACGTGTTATAGCTTTCGCATACCGTATATCTACCAGAGTGTCTGAAAGTGTGTGTTTTAAAGGATCTCGGAAACATTACAATAGGTACCACCGCAGGGCTAGTTATGCTGCAGTGATGCAGTAGTGTGCAAACATTACTGTGTTTCGGTCTGAAGGGCACTGAGAGCTCACATTAAGAAATTACGTCTTAGATTGACGGAGGCAGTGTGGTGCCACAGAAATATTTTGGGTGGCAAAGCGTCTGTTATGAGCAGACGTTGCACTTACCATCAGGTGAACGTTTTGCTCTCGTCTCGACATTTTATGCAACAAAAAAATTGACCAGGCTTTGACATAGGCAGAAAGAATACGACCGTTGCCATAATCTGAAAAAACATCGTACATCGTTCATCACACATCAGTCTCTGTATGTTGTCTCTTACAACATTTGAAGACAGTGAGTTCAAAATTAGCTTTCTACCTAAACAAGGGCTAAAATTGTGGCCGTAGTGTTGACTCGCCGCGAGTGGGCTTCAACGCCGATCGATACGTCAATATTTGCACGGCTAGTGATGGGAAATGCAGATCACAGTGCCGATAAATATATCGGTGAAGGAATACACAATTAATAAACTTAATTTACGGATTACATTGCGTTTTATAAATTTAGCTTTACTAAATGTCTTGCAATTATTTATTATATTTACGCGAATATTACACATTTAATAATACTAATTTTACGGATTTTATCGCGTTTAAATTTTAAACCATTTATAACCCGATGTTTCGAGTGCTTTACAGCACCCATGGTCACGGGGGGACTGTGGTGACAGATGTCTCGATGTCATGGTCTATATATATTTGGCGGAAGATATCATTGCCAAGGAAAAGGGTAGCTACCCGCCAGAACGAAAGGTCTGATCTGAGGAGGACGTCTCCTCCTACTAGAAATATTTAGATGTTGTATATATAGTTGGCATCTCAGAAACCTTTCATAGCGCGATTATGGACTTGTGCGAATATTTCTTGAGCTTCTCATGTGGCGACATAGATGTCGCTACATATATAGTGTAAATGTGGTATCTCTTACATAGGATAAACAAAAAGAACAAAAAAACCCGCGTAAAAGAACACATAGCTGACGTGAAGCATCGACGCTCTTGAAAGTCAAAGAGTGCAGTATGCGACCATGTTCTGGATCACGCCAACCATTGCATCAGATTTGATAGATCACGAAACGTTGCAAAAGAACACCGATTCCTACCAAGGAAAGATTTACGAATCATTACGCATCATGCGAGAGCCGCCCAAGCTGTTTTTCAGCCGTGCCTTAAATGTGATTGTTTCAGAGAGCGAGCCAACACTCTTATAATGATAACTCCTCACTCTTATAATGATAACTCCTCACTCTTATAATTAAAACTCCTGACTCTTATAATGATAACTACTCACTCTTATAATGAAAACTCCTGACTCTTATAATGATAACTCATCACTCTTATTATGATAACTCCTCTCTTATAATGATAACTCCTCACTCTTATAATGAAAATTCCTCACTCTTATAATGATAACTCCACACTCGTATAATGATAACTCCTCACTCTTATAATGATAACTCCTCACTCTTATAATTATAACTCCTCACTCTTATAATTATAACTCACTCTTATAATGATAACTCCTCACACTTATAATGATAACTCCTCACACTTATAATGATAACTCCTCACTCGTATAATGATAACTCCTCACTCTTATAATGATAACTCCTCACTCTTATAATGATAACTCCTCACACTTATAATGATAACTCCTCACTCTTATAATGACAACTCCTCACTCTTATTATGATAACTCATCACTCTTACAATAATAACTCTTATAATGATGATTCTAGTCTAAAGTTGGAGAGTTTATTATTATTATATACTCTTTATTGCAACATTAAAGAAAAATACATGAAAAAGATAACTTAATTTGTACAACAGGTAGCCTTATCGCTAAACAGCGATCTCTTTTGAGGCAAACCTTCGATAAAGGAGATTTATTTAAAAACAAAAAAAGAAAGAAGTGTGCACACAATATGTTAAGTTAATAGAAGTTAAAAGAAAAAAAAACCTATATATATTAAATAAAATAAAATGTAAAACACAAAAAATATATAAAAATAGATAAATATATATGTACAGGGTTTTCGTTCACTCCTCAGAAAAAGTAGGGTGTGATAGGTAGTTGAAATAGAAGCCCGTGGCATGTTTATTTCACATATTTTCAAGTTTTATTTATTGCCACGGCAGGGTAATATGTCTTAGGTTTATGTAGTTTGTTGGATGTAAGGGACTCTAGTAAAGCCAAAGATAGTCAATTAATAATACCGTGTATAGTTTATATTCCACCCACCTATCACACCCTAACTTTTCTGGGACGGAGAGCACAATCACACGCTGAAGAAAACCAGGTTAAAAACAACACAAAATTTATTACATAGAACACTGATTTCAGCAAAAAAAACTTTGTAACTAAGAGTTTGTATGTTTGAACTTGCTAATGTCATAATAAACTAATCCGATTTCAATTATTATTTTTGCATTGGATAGCCCGTTTACTGTGAAAAGTTTTACCTTATAAAATTCATGCTAAACCCTTAAGCCGCATGCTGAGAGCAGAACGTACGTCGCAGTCAAGTGGTCGACTTATTTTACGCGGGTAAGGCCGGGGGTCAGAGTTAGTAAAGAAAATATATGACCATGTTACATAGCTTAATCAATCAAATTAGCTTCATTTATCAAATCTAGCTCTAATGCGGCCATTGCAGACGTTTTTCAGACAGTTATTTATTAATGGTTGGTTTTAAATGGGAAGTCAAAAGCAAAATCATGTTCGAAATATGTTTAACATTTAGGGAGTTAAGAACATTCTAGAACGTTATCTTCTTCGTTATTATCTTCCCCTTAACAAATAGAGAAGTTTCTGAAACGTTATATCTTCCCCTCAACGAATTTAGAATTACCACAGCGCTCTACAATTTTTGATGGCATATACTCGTATAAGCGCGTTCGGAGGGCATATTAGATTAGTCTCGAGTTTATACGAGCACAGGGCGAATCAAGAGACATGTTGATTAATTCTATCATGTATATTTGAGTAAAGTATAGACATCAATCATCGGAGTATCGTTTTATTGGTCCAATTTTTTCACAGGTTAGCCTGCTTCAATCGTTAAGCGAGATCACAAACATATCACTGGGAAACGCGTGGCGTGAAAATACAAATGCGTCGGGAGGCTACTATGCGACACGCGGGCCTTGGGTTGGGCAGCCTTGCATTAAACAATTGTTAGCGAGAAAATTGTTAGGAGCCTTTCGCGTAGGCGATCGCTTTCAATATCATAGTGCGCAAGTAACCTGTGTGGTGAAGGAAAACATCGTGAGGAAAACTGCATGTCTGAGAAATAAAAAATAAATATTATACTATTACTATTATATTAAATATTATACTTACTATAAAAATAAATACGTATGCTGTCACCCGGAACATTTCTGTGTGACATCACACTGCACCGGTCACCCTTAGACATCAGTTCTTAAGTCTTATATGCCCAGCGATTTTCGCTAGCTCTCAGTGCCCTTCGAAGCGAAACACAGTAATGTTTGCTCACTACTGCTACATGGCAGAATAACTGGCTCTGGGGTGGCACCTACCTAGACGGATTCCTGTATAGGAGTCCTACCACCTAATATATATATATATATATATATATTTATTGAAGTGATTACTTTTTGGACTCGGTGGGAGTTAATTTTCAAGGTCGAATTTGAATGCGGAAATATTTTACTGGTGGTAGGACTCCTATGCAGGAATCCGTCCAGGTAGGTACCATCCCAGGGCCAGTTATTCTGCCGTGAAGCAGTAGTGTGCAAAAATTACAGTGTTTCGGTTTGAAGGGCACTGAGAGCTAGCGTAATCACTGGGCATATGAGACTTAAGAACTGATGTCTCTGGGTGACGGACGGAGTGTGGTATCACAGAGTAATTTTCTGGGTGACACAGCATTTGTTACGGGCAGTCGTTACACTTACCATCAGGTGAACGATTTGCTCGTTCCGTCACTTTTTTGAAAAAAAAGAGGAAATAGTTCCTACGGAATATTTGAAAAACCGATATCCAAGTGAACGAAGTCGCGGGCATCAGCCAGTAAATTACTAAGCAATTATTTTACAGTGAGTAATTTTGTTGCTAATTCATGTTTATTTATTTTTATTTTCATTAATTTTCCAATATCTATACTAATATTATAAATGCGAAAGTAACTCTCCCTGTCCCTCTGTCTGTTTGTTACCTTTTCACGGCTCAACCGCTGAACCGATTTGGCTGAAATTTGGTTAAGAGATACTTCTTATCCAGGAAAATCATATAACTTCCACGAGATTTTCAAGAGAATCTACCAGCCCGTCTCATCCCGTGGGTGTCGTAAAAGTCGACAGAGGGAAAACCAAAACCAGAAGATGGGCAGCGGCATCTTCCTGGAACATCTAAATAAATAAACAGCGGTTGCCAACCCCCCAAGCGTGACAACCATGGCAAAATCCCCCCAGAATGTTAGCTAAAATCTTGTGGCATTCCATGGGGTAATCCTATGTTCAGCGGTGGACTAGTGATAGGCTGAAATGATGATGATGATTAAAAAAAACTAAATCCACGCAGACAAGGTCGCGAGCATCAGCTAGTAAATAAATTTCGCTTCTGTACTGAGTTGCCTGCGCATTTTTATCGACAAACCAAACCAGTGCAGTCTCACCCCTAGGTATGGGAACAGCCAATAAGCAAGTCGACGTGACACACGCATTAGCGCGACGCGACATCTATCCACCGCTGCGGGATCGCTGCGATTGGGACTTTAGTGTTATGGCCTTTCGCAGGGGTGCTCAACTCAACGTTGCGGGTCGTAGAGCAGATTCATTTTATGAAATCCGTGAATAAAACCGATTGCCTCAAGAAGTATGCAAATGACCCGAGAAGAATAAATATAATCTTTATTGAGATTCGAACTCATAAACCGTTATCAATCAAGAAGTATTCCCCGTGTAGTGGCGGTTTAAGAGAATCTCATCCCGTGGGTTATAAAAGTCGACACAGCGAAAATAAAAGCCAGGAGATGGGGAGCATCAAAATAAATAAACTGCGGTTGCCAACCCGCCTGCCAAGCGCGGCAACTATGGTAAAATCCCCAAAAACCGAAGAGGCCTGTGTACTGCTGAACACAGGGCTCCGATAGGAGTAGTGTTAGGCTGAAATGACGAATCCAGAGCTAATTACCTTACAGCCAAACCATTCGTAATTTTAACCGTTTAAAAGTTTACCTCAAACACTGCTGGTAGGTTTTCTATCCAGGAATCCGTCTAGGCAGGTACCACCCCAGCGGCAGTTATTCTGCCGTGAAGCAGTAGTGTGCAAACATTACTGTGTTTCGGTTTGAAGGACATCGAGAGCTAGTGTCACTGGGCATATGAGACTAAAGAACTGATGTCAATGAAAAGTTTTTATACGATACTTCTTTCTTTAACAGCCATTAAAAATTCTACTGCTGAACATCAGCCTTTCTATTTTTTCGGCGATTTGCTGTAATCGCCTCACTTGGCAGTTCAAAATCCTTCTTATCCTACACATTGTTTTTTTTTTGGATAAAGTAATGAAACGAGCAAAACGTTTCCCTGTTTGTAAGTGCAACGTCTGCCCATAAGAAATGCTGTGTCACCCAGAAAATTTCCGTGTGACACCACACTGTGCCCATTACCCTGAGACATCAGTTCTTAAGTTTCATATGCCCTGTGATTACGCTAGCTCACAGTGCCCTTCAAACCGAAACACAGTAATGTTTGCACACTACTGCTTCACGGCAGAATAACTGACCTTGGGGTGGTACCTACCTAAACGGATTCCTGCATAGGAATCCTAACACCAGTTAAAGTTACTAGTAAACGGTCTGGATAGTTTAGATCTGGTGTAATTGAAATGGTCCTAACATCATTAATCGAAAACCATGAGATTTTACTGTCATTTCACGAAGTCGAGTTACGAGAACCACTGCGTGAGTCAGAGTAGCAGATACTCTAACGGCCGCCAGCACTAAGCACACGGCACCTTACACCACGTTTTTTTTATAGGAAATATTGACGAGATGAGCAAAACGTTCACCTCATGGTAAGTAAAACGCCTGCCCTAACAAATGCTGTGCCCGTCCTGCGACATTAGGTCTGTGGTATCAGAGCCACACTACACACTACTGCTTCACGGCAGAATAAAAAGCCCTGTGGTGGTTCGTACCCAGAAAGACTACTGCATGGAATCTTTTTTTTCTTCTTGGGGAAATCCTTCATGGACACCCGACCGACTAGGAGAGGCAGCCTGGTTATGTCGTACATTAGCGCTACAGAGTCGTCACGGGATGTCCGTGGGGAACGCAACCGTGGTCCCTCTAACGCTTCCCTATGCTATAGCCCGACCCAGGGGCAGAATTCACTACAAAGAGCACTCCCTCGGTGCTATCCCGGTGACCCGAGACCACTTCGAGTCATCGTCCCCCCCGGGGTCGCTTTACTGGGCGTTCGGGTACTGCATCCTTCAAGTAAACATATAAACAAAAATCGCGGGCCGCGGTTGAGCAGCCCCGGCATAGTGTCGCACCGCTCAGCGGCTTAACCACACCTGATCTTAAGGTATAATCCTTTTTATGTGGTGCCAGTGACGATGCGCGCGACATACATAAATGACACTTCTTTATCTCGCTCCGTTTTTTTTTGGATAAAAGCTCACGTCATTAAATTGTAGTGCATAATGTTATGTCACTGATAATAAATGAGTTTATGTAACAACTAGCCGTGCCCCGCGGGTTTACCCGCGTAAAGTAAGCCGTCCACATGATTGCCTACGGCATGGTAGCTCACTGACCTCAGTATTCACAATTCGGGCCCTTCTCGGTAATTTTCGATTCTCAGCGTGCGGCTCTTTAAGGCTGTAGCATAAAGTTTTATAGCCTAGAATATTCTCCAATAAACGGGCTATCTAATGCAAAAATATTTTTTCTAGTCGGATAAGTATTTCCTGAGATTAGCGCGTTCAAACATACAAACTCACCAGCTTAATTATCGTAGTAAGAAGTAAGAGCAGGGTTAGTTATGTGGTCCTGGTAGATGAAGACCATAACGATTTAATCCAGTCACTGCCAGATTCGGCTTCGCAAGATATTGCCTGCAGTCGCAAATACACACAGACGTCCTTACCCTCCTCTTATTGAGAGCCAAAGAAATACGTACGGTAGGTTCGAATGTAGAGTAGGTCGCAAGACTTCCCTTTAATCGCCGATACACACTATCGCCGAACACCTTTAGCGGACGCGAACCGGTGCCAAAGTTTTTATGCAGTAATCCGACTATTCAGGTATTACGGCAGTGTCAGTTATTCTGCCCTCGATCAGAAGTGTTCAAACATTACGGTGTTTCGGTCTGAAGGGCACTAATAGCTAGTGTAAATGAAAGGCCAATGGGCTTAAGAACCGATGTCTCGTGGTGACGAGCGCAGTGTGGAACACACAACATTCCAGTGCAATATTCTGGGTAACACCGCAAGTGTTTTTTTTTATTGTATAAAGTGACGAAACGAGCAAAACGTTCACCTGATGGTAAGTGCAACGTCCGCTTACAACAAATGCCGTGTCACCCAGAATATTTCTGTGTGAAACCACACTGCGCCCGTCACCCTGAGACATCAGTTCTTAAGTCTCATACGCCCAGTGATTACGCTAGCTCCCAGTGCCCTTCAAACCGAAACACAGTAATGCTTGCACACTACTGCTTCACGGCAGAATAATCATTAAGTGAATTGCTCTGGTGCTTCGGTTGTCTATGACTACTCACAATAAGTCTTAAACAACAACAATATTATTTTGTTACGGCTGCGGGCGGCGACGGCGAAAAGTGGGCTACGGATGTAATCTCTGCCTAGCCCTATTGGAAAAAGGCGATGCTCTGTGTGTATCAAGCTTATAATTGTGTTGCCTATGTCCCGTGGTGGACTCCAAATGTTATGCTAGGGTTAAAGTACTTGTCAAAACAAATCCAACAAGCCCAAACTTGACGGAGCTGTCTTGCTTAGTTGAGGAGTTCCTATGGATTCCGGCTCCGCCATCAGACCAGTTCCATGGTACCATATTATTGCATTGTCACCGCAGCTACATAGGTATGCCAAATTTTGGCTCTATTTTGGGACATCGGAAAGTAAGTCAAAATTGAATAACAAGGTTTGAACCGGAAAGACATCAAGAAAGCCAGTTGAAAGAAAGCTTGTACATAGTGTCGCCAGGTCCAGTGTGTCAAATTTCGGGACAGAAGAAAAAATAATCGGGATTTTGGTTTAAAATCGGGACAGCTACGAAAAACAGGTTTTTACGATTTGACGGTTACTATAAGAAAGTTTAATAAAAGAATACAAAAAGTTTAAACTAGATAAATTAAAAGGTAAGTGAAAGATTGGAACATTTGGCGTCCCGATTAAGGGTGAATCGGGACGTGTCATCAGACCCCTGAAAATCGGGACGTCCCGCGTAAATCGGGACACCTGGCAACACTACTTGTACAGAAAAGGCTACCTGCGAAGTTTGTAAAATATAACACGAAACGGCGGTAGATTGTAAAAAAATTACGTTTTACAAACATTTTATATTTCTTTCATCGAAAATTAAATAAATTTCAGGACTTTTGGCGTCAACTCGAAAATTGACGGTACTGTTTTAATAGAATTTTGTGATTTCTGTGTATATTTTGAGTTTTGATGTTTAATATTGATAGTTTATTATGCAGGAAGTGTTCGTGAGAGTGTACAGTGATTAGAAAATTCAATTTATAACCATAATTGTACTTTTCGTTTTGTTTCCATTGATCCAGCAGATCGTCAGTAAGTCAACTATCATTTTACACGACATACATACAGACGGTCACACCTCTTTCCCATTGCGGTAGGCAGAGACCACATCTTTCCACTTTCTACGATCCTGTCACACATCTTTCGCTTCGTCTACCTTCATTAGCATTTTCAAACTCGTCAGTTGCGGGTTTTAACGTGACCTTTCCTCGAAAGTTCTCCGATCTGATCGTGATACGTACGCCTAGGTCGACCCTTACCTGCTTTCCCATTCATTCCCCACACTCGCCTCATAAATCTGTTTCGTCAATCTTCTTTCATACATCCTCTCTACGTGTCCAAACCATCTAAGCATCCCTTTCTCTATCTTTGTCAGTACATCTTCAACAACACCGCAACGTTCGCTTATCACTCTGTTTCACATAGTTTTACTTATTATCTATTGTCACTCCCGTGAAGACTTGACATTGGCAAAATTCTATTGAGAGAGGCCAGAATTAAAAGAAGAAATACATTTCACTGCAACGCATTTGCCCATCTTTTTATTTTCTATTAAAAAGCATTCACTGGTTCCTATGCAAGAATCCGTCTAAGTAGGTACCACCCCAGGGCCAGTTATTCTGCCGTGAAGCAGTAGTGTGCAAACATTACTGTGTTCCGGTTTGAAGGGCACTGAGAGCTAGCGTAATCACTGGGCATATGAGTCTTAAGAACTGATGTCTCAGGGTGACGGGCGCAGTGTGGTGTCACCCAGAAATGTTCTGGGTGACACAGCATTTGTTATTGGCAGACGCTGCACTTACCATCAGGTGAACGTTCGGCTCGGTCCGTCACTTTTATGAAATAAAAAAAAATGAGAAATGTACATATGTCGAAACAGACAAAGTTGTAGAATGTTTTTATTCTCCTTCCACGGAATCCCACGGAACCCCACGGTTAACCAGACAGTTAACACGTATCCCTTATCGTCTATTCAGCAGACATACAGTCATCAATATGTTAATATGTTTGTTTGTGTAGTAAAGTAAATAATTTGTTAAAGAATCCCGTATCGGTCGTAAAATTAGCATAACAAATAAATAAGCATTCACCGTATTGAATTCGTTTATTTTTTACGATTCTTCTGTCTGTTCATACGTATCTCAAAAACTAGTACTATTTATTTTATTTTTCATCATCATCATATCAACCCATCACTGGTCCACTGCTGAACACAGGCCTCCCATATAGATTGCCACATAAGTTTGTAGCTCTCATTTCGTGGTGAATTTACATAGTTGCCACACATGGCAGGCATCAACACCGGCAGTAGGATGCAGGAGTCCGTCTAGGTAGGTACCACCTCAAGGCCAGTTATTCTGCCGTGAAGCAGTAGTGTGCAAACATTACTGTGTTTCGGTTTGAAGGGCACTGAGAGCTAGTGTGATAACTATATAACTATATAATGTCTAAGTAGGTACCACCCCAGGGCCAGTTATTCTGCCGTGAAGCAGTAGTGTGCAAACATTACTGTGTTTCGGTTTAAAGGGCACTGAGAGCTAGTGTGATCACTGGGCATATAAGACTTAAGAACTTATGTCTCAGGGTGATTGGTGCACTGTGGTGTCACACAGAAATGTTCTAGGTTACACAGCATTTTTAAGGGCAGACATTGCAATTACCATCAGGCAAACGTTTGCTGATTTGGTTACTTTATAAAAAAAAACAGCAGTTTATTTATTCAGATATTTATTCCTGAAAGACGCTGCTGCCCATCTCCTGGTTTTTAATTTTCTCTCTGTCGACTTTTACGACACCCACGGCATGAGATGGGGCGGTAGATTCTCTTAAGCCACCACGCGGAATTATATTTTTACAAGCTTTTATTAACTTGCTTCCTCCATGTGACTTTCCGGTTGAAATCCGGCAAGTCAATTCTGGCATATTTTCCGATGTCCGTATGAGCTAAAATTTGGCATTGCTTTGGTGACAATGGAATAATATGGTACCATGGAGCTGGTCTGATGATGGAGCCGGAAGTTGTTGATAGGAACTCCTAAACTAAGCGAGATAGCTGCGTCATGTCTGAGCTCTTTAGATTTGATTTAACATGTGCCACAGCCACATTTGAAATTCACAGCTGGACACAGGTCTCAAAATAAAAGCTTGTAATTTTTTTTTTAAGTTTAGTTCAGTTTTTAAAAACGATTCCCCACAGTCGGATTTCTCCTGTACCGTGGGTGCGTTTTACAGACGTACATTTCACATGCACAACACAACCAGACCTGGTGAAACGTTTGCCTATTAAAATAAAAAAATAAACTAATTATTTCTTCATTTCTCCGTAATATTTTCGAAATGATTAACTGATAAGCATCAAGCATCTTGTTATTTATAAAGTTCTTACAACGCTTGCCTCTAATGACCTAAAACAAAATTGTAACGACCTTGGAAGTTTTTTTAACAACACCTGTGGCGTCTACCATTTTTAATCTCGGACAAACCGACCGCCCACGCGCCGCCATCTTTAATGCGGCCATATTTTCTTATAAACGTCAGTTGGAACGGCCTTCGTTTAAGGGATATTGGGCGTGCGCGTACAAATAGCTCACGGGATGTGTTAATTTTCGATATTCAGAATACAAATCACTGGTTTCGATGAAGATAAACGAATTTGCATAGCTCGTGTTCTAAATTCGAGGACCAAGTGGATCAGCGATCTGTATACCTGCTGTCGAGTGATGTACAGTTTCGATGCCCAGTGGACGCTGCGATTTATTTTGGGGATCTATTGTTTCCCCACCGTACTGTAGTAACGCCTCTGTTATAGTTAATATTTGGCACATACTTTGCCGGACATATTTTTTTTATTCTTTTTTCGTGACGTGTACGCAAATGTATATTTTGTATATTTATTTTTTTGCCTTACTTTATATCGACAGATCACATTTCACACTACACAGTTTGGAGAAATACCTAGGTATAGCTATTATTTATGATAGATAGATTATTGTGTTGCCACCTTTTCATATATAAAAAATATGTTATTGTTGCGTACGAATTTGAGATGATTGAATGTGTTTACTTTTTCATTTTGTGTTTTTATATTTTTTTTGTATTAATTTTTTAATAACAGTGCACTTTTTTCTTTTTTTTTCTTTTTCGCACTTGGTCTATGTACGGTTGATCGTGGGGTCAATAATGGATCCGACTGAAAACCGGCGCTGTGGGGTACCACAGATTATCACTGAGGCGCGATACTATTTGACATCACACTAAAAATTTTGTCTTTTTTTACCTTTTGTTTTTTTTTGTTTTTTTTTTTTACTTAACATCGCATGGTGGCGATCGGCTCACCACCTATCACACCAAGTGCATTATATTGTTTTGGTGAAACGTGGATTGTGGCAGTCATCAGTTTTTGCAGTGAGTGCCCAGTCTCTGACTACCCCTTATGGGATACAGTCGTGGTCTTATGTATGTATGTATGTTTTTTACCTTTCTTTTTTGTTATGCTTGTTAATGTTGTCTCAAATTAATAGGTTTTTTCTTTCCTTCTTTCTATCTTACCTCTTTCCTACCGAGGTGTCGTAAGAGGCGACTAAGCTATTGTACGGACAGCCTTTATTCGTGCAGAATAACACCATAAAATGCAATGCTGTCACTATACTGCTCGTTAGAACGCAATGGGGAATAGGAATTTTTGGACTCGTAACAATATGGCGGCGACGTGGTTACCACCCGTCACTTCTCGTTGCCCGCGGGGGGGAAAAGTGGGCTACGGATGCGGTCTATGCCTTCCCCTCATATGGGAAAAAGGCGTAATTGTATGTATGTACAACATTCTCACACTCCTCCGTGCGCGCACTACGTTCAAAAAGGGGTATAAAGTATCCTCTTCACGTATTAAAAGATATGTTACCAGCTAAAACCGGCGACAAAGTCCGCCTGGATATAGGTTTTTAAGTATCCCGTGGGAGCTATTTCATTTTACGGGATAAAATGTACCCTACGTCTGTCTGCAGGACGCAAGCTATCTCTGGGCCGAATTTGGTCAAGTTCGGTTCAGCGGTCGAGCCGCGAAAAGGTAACAAACAGACAGAGGGACAGAGAGAGTAACTTTCACATTTATTTTAGCATTGACGGAATGATTATGGATGCGCAAGCGGCTTCGAAGCTACAGCGATTATAAATCAACGTATTTGCTCTTACATTGTATTAGATTGAATAACAGTGGGGGGTAAGGTTATAAAAGTTAATTTGTAAATGCTATTCGACATCAAAAGTTTTTATAGGATATCAAGCGTTTGTTTATTTATTAATTATCTGTGCCTGCGGCTTCTTTTGGACTTGTTTAGACAGGTTATAAAATGTACTCTCCATGGATGACTGATAACCCCTGGGAATGAGCTGATCGCTGCCAAGCTATTTCTACATATTACACCATCATCATCATTTCAGCCTATCGCTAGTCCACTGTTGAACATAGGCCTCGTCCATAGATTGACACAAAAGCTCGTAGCTCTCATTTTGACGGGTTTTTGCCATAGTTGCCATGGTTGACAGGCTTTCAGATGTCTCTAAAAGATGCCGCTGCCCATCTCCTGGTTTATAATTTAACTCTGTCGACTTACGATACCCAGATGAATGAGATGCGGTGGTAGATTCTCTGAAGCCGCCACCATACGGCTTTATATCTATGTTTTGTTTTTGAAATATTAGATTGTATCTAAAATGACTGAAAAGAAAACTGGCCGCTCTGTTTCTTGCTGGCTCTTCCCAGGGCAGAGGCATTTTGCAAACCATGTTGCTCAAAAAAATTACGTTGAATAAGTATTGTGTAAATAGTATAGATTACTGGTGGTAGGATTCCTATGCAGGAGTCCGTCTAGGTAGGTACCACCCCAGGGCCAGTTATTCTGCCGTGAAGCAGTAGTGTGCAAACATTACTGTGTTTCGGTTTGAAGGGCACTGAGAGCTAGCGTAATCACTGGGCATATGAGACTTAAGAACCTATGTCTCAGGGTGATAGGCACAGTGTAGTGTCACACAGAAATTTTCTGGGTGGCACAGTATTTGTTATGGGCAGACGTTGCATTTACCATTAGGTCAACGTTTTGCTTGTTTCATCACTTTAAGCAATAAAAAAAAAAAATAAAAAATACTACCAACTCTTACTCTCCTCTCTACATCGTGCTATTGAAGTTTCTGAGATGCTCACTAATCACGTATATACACAAAATCTAAATATTACTCTGGTAAGGGGCCACCATTAAGACGGCGTTTCAACATTCAGACGCGGTTGAAGTGAATCTTTCAGAAAACTAAACTTCGAGAGAATGAGACAAATGCAGAGTATCGGGAGTAGGATAGTCGTAGGGTTTGTTTATTATAATATTGTTGCATAGTTTAAAAATTATTTCACTTTTTATTCTACATACTAGCTGATGCCCGCGACTTCGTCCGCGTGGAAATAGATTTTTTAAATATCCCGTGGGAACTATTTCATTTCCCGGGATAAAAAGCATCCTATGTCCGTTCCCGGTACGCAAGATATCTCTGTGGCAAATTTCGTCAAGATCGGTTCGTCGGTTGAACTGTGAAAAGGTAAACAAACAGACGGAGGGACCGAGAGAGTTACTTTCGCATTTATATATTACTATGGATTACATTACACATTATACAGACTGCAAATTTTCAATTTCAACAAATGACAGGAGTGGTTTATGGTAACTAAAGTATGAAATAAATGCTTTGATTTGGATTTGATCGTCTTTGAAATACGGCGTATATTACTGTTTTTGATCTTGTTTTGTCTGTCTCGTCTGTTTGTTCTGGCTAATCTCTATAACGGCTGGACCGATTTTGACGGGACTTAGGCTACTTTAATTTTAGAAAAACGCGAGTGAGGCCGCAGGACACAAGTTCTTATAAATATAATACGTAAAACTGTATATTGTATTCTATCCTTCGACGAAGATTCTATCTCATTCTCTCGCAGGCTAAACCCTATATACCCTATTACTGTCTTTGATATTGTTGACGAGGTAATGAGAGCAAAATCTACTAGGAAATCGGAGATTTGGACGAATTGGAAAATATATATAGAATAGGCAACACTATATCATCATCGGGTTTCAAATCACAAAGATCCTAATGAAGTTTTCACGTCAAAACTGGTAGGAGGATGCGTCGTCCTTAGATCAGATATCTGACATAGACATAGACTTTATTCGACGTACACAATACAGAAACCACAAAGAGAATGCAAAAAAAAAATATACAGTACAATAAAAAAAAGAAACAAGATCTGCAAAACACTGGAAACAAAAGTGACGCTGTATTGTGAAGTCGAAATGGACTCCACTCAGCAAATAATGCTGCGGAAAGACCACAGCGCATATCTGGCTGATGGCTTCGCTTTCCTTGGCGCATGCCACGGAAGTATAAGCACATATTACAATTACTTAGAGAACTTTTTACTTTATCTGGCTAACCTAGAGTAAGGCCTCCTTACGAAAAGTTTTCGGTTTTACCTGGAGGCAAGCCTCCGCGGGTTCACTCACATGAACTGTCTCAAAGTCAAAGTCGAAAATTTTTTATTCGAGTATAAAGCTCTTGTGAATGTCAAATTCTACACCGGTTCGAAAATTAAGACCTTCTCAGAGAAGAACCAGCAACAAACTCTGGGGTCTTTCTTTTTTTCAATGCATATTACATAATGTCATTTATAAGTTAAATAAAGATTACATCATAAATTTAGTAGGCAGGGGGTTTGCAAGTGCAGAGTAAGAGTTATTTCCACACATCTCTGTCCTCTGTCTCAATTTTATAATATGTCTACCTCAGTTTATGTCTTACAGTTCTAATTAACCTCTCAAAATTAGCGGCTCGGTAAGAAAGGTTAGTTTTCTTCCACTTTGATTTTTTAAAGGATGTTTTTTTCTGAAATCGAGACAACGCAATCGCAAAACCCGTTCGTACGGACGGACAAAAAATACATACATATTTTAATCAACGATACCTGATCTATAATCTTATTCAAAAGCAACATGATCTAAATAAGTCCGTTGGTCAACTAACCGTATTCATTTCCAATATTTGGTCGGGGAAAAAGTTTCTTCGCATTTTATATGAAAACTCAAGACATTTTTTTTAAAGACTCACAAGACAGTTTAAGTAAAGTAAAGTAAAGTTTCAGCCTATAAATGTCCCACTGCTGAGCACAGGCCTCCTCTCATTTCTGAGAGGGTTTAGGAGCTAGGAAGAATCCGCCACGCTGCTCCAATGCGGGTTGGCGGACTTCACATGTCTTCGAAATATTTAAGACAGTTTATTTATATTTAATTACAGTATATCTGGGCCATTTTGTTCGATGACTATGCCATTTTGAAGGTGATCTTGCGATTGGTGGATCTTGTGACTGGTGATCTTGAAGGTGATGATCGCGTTGCTGTACAAAATTTTGTAACTTCTAAGCATTAAAACGCAAAAAGTGGTTTTGGTTCCTCCCTTGATGTTAACCTGACACTACTTATAGAACTCTGATGACACCGTAACAGGTGGAAATCTGAAGGTGCAATGTCAGGGCTATATGGCGGATGCATTAACATTTGGTCTAGCATTGTCGTGATGAAAGACCACACCCTTTCTATTAATAAATTCCGGCCGCTTTCTCTCAACTTCTTGCTTTATTCTCATCAGTTGTTGGCAGTAGAGATCCGAATCGATGGTTCTGCCCGGCGGCAAAAGCTCATAATGAACAACGCCATTCCAATCCCACCACACACACACCATCACCTCATTGCGAGTTAACCCGGGTTTTGGCACAGTCCGAAGCCTGACCGACCTTTGACCACGGCCTTTTTCGCACGTTCTCGTCGTACGTGATCCACTTTTCATCACCAGTTATCAATCTCTTTAGAAACGGTTCGATTTCATTACGTCTCAATAAAGAATCGCAAATGAATACACGGTTCATTACGTTTCTTTCAGTGAGCTCGTGTGGCATCCAAATGTCGAGCTTTTTCGTGTACCCAGCTTTTCACAAATGAGTCAAAACTGTTTTGTGGCCAATTTCCAGTTCTTCAGCTATGTCGTAACTACTGATATGCCGATCTTGCTCCACTTTTTAAAAAATGGCGTCCATTTTATCCGTAACAGGGCGACCAGAGCGAGGTGCATCTTTGACATCAAAATTCCCGGATTGAAAACGCCTATACCAGCTTTGTGCTACTCTTACTGATACTGCATAAGGTCCATAAACGTCACAAATTTTTCGCGGCTTGCGTAGCATTTTTTCGTATTTTTGTAATAGAATTCTTAAATGTTTCCAATTTCTTCATTAGATTCACTCGTTTTGACAGAACGAAAACTAAATGTCAAAATAGCTGGAAACAACATTTACTGACTTTTTTGGCGGTAAGTCGAACAGTGGCGGTAGTATTTTTATTTAATTTTGTAATTTCTGTGTATATTTGGAGTTTCGATGTTTGATATTGATAGTTTATGATGCAGCAAGTGCTCCTGAAAGTGTACAGTCATTGCAAAATTCAATTCAAGACTAATATTGTCCTTTTCGTTCTGTCGCCATCAGTCCAGCAGATCTTCAGTAAAAGTCAACTATCAATTTATTATTGATCGAAATCGAAATTTTAACGAAGATTCGAAGATTGTATACTTGGATATATGGCTGACGCACAAACCGTGCAGGCCGGGAAATAAATAAATAAAGTGAAAGGATCATCTATTTAAAGTCTAATGTCAAGGATCAGGAATCGTCAGTGTAAATGCATATGTGCGAGTGATTAATAATTTGAATTACTAACTAAAAAGTTTGTCAGTGGCATATGCGCAAAGCGCAAGATAACAAATTAAAAAAAAAAAAACATTTTTCTAATTTGTTTCTTTTTTTGAAATGTAACCTTATTCGTCGTCGTCGTTCAGTCGTTTCAGCCTATCAATAGTCCACTGCTGAACATCGGCCTCCCCCATAGATTGCCACAAAAGTTTGTAGTTTTCGTTTTGGGGGGGATTTTGCCATAGTTGCCACGCTTGGCAGACGGGTTGGCAACCGCAGTTTATTTATTTAGATGTTCGAGCAAGATTCTGCTGCCCATCTCCTGGTTTTCATTTTCCCTCTGTCGACTTTTACGACACCCACGGGATGAGATGGGGTGGTAGATTCTCTTAGGCCGCTACCACACGGCCAAAACCTTATTGACGCCACCAAAACCAGTCAGATACAAATAGTACAGCCAAAGAGATTTTATTACAAGTTTATACATACTAAATGCTCCCCGTCTATTATTATGGTGTTTTTCTACAAGAATAAACGCTGTCCGTACAATAGCTCAGTCGCCTCTTACGACACCTCGGTAGGAAAGAGGTAGGTGGTATTCCGCTCTGCCGGACGCCTATCGGCTAAATTTATATGCATATCAAAAGATATGAATATAAATTAGCTCTAATACTTAATGATATGACCTTAAGTAGTCTCACGCTGAGAGCCGAGCTGTGAATGCGCTGACCTGCAGCGAGGTACGGTATGGTCACGTGTTCTGCTTATTTCACGTGAGACTGCGGTGCAGAGCTAGTATCATCATCATCATCATCATTTAAGCCTATCACAAGTCCACTGCTGAACATAGGCCTCACCCATAGATTGCAACAAAAGTTTGTAGCTCTCGTTTTGGGGGGATTTTGCCGTAGTGGCCACGCTTGGGGTAGGCAACCGCAGTTCATTTATTCAGATATTCCAGGAAGATGCTGCTGCCCATCTTCTGGGATGTGGTGGGGTGGTAGATTCTCTTAAGCCGCTACCACACGTCACGTATACATACATACATAAGATCACGACTGTATCCCATAAGGGGTAGGCAGAGACTGGGCACTCACTGCAAAAACAGATGACTGCCACAATCCACGCTGCACCTAAACAATATAATGAACTTGGTGTGATAGGTGGTGAGCCCATCGCCACCATGCGCTGTTGGGTGCACAGTGCAGTTTAATTCCTTACACGCCTTTTACGAGATCCATTGGATGAGATGGAGTGGTAGAATTCTTTTAACGAGCCGCTACCACACGGCTAACATATACATACCTACATACATACATAAGATCACGACTGTATCCCATAAGGAGTAGGCAGAGACTGGGCACTCACTGCAAAAACAGATGACTGCCACAATCCACGTTTCACCTAAACAATATAATGCAGTTGGTGTGATAGGTGGTGAGCCCATCGCCACCATGCGCTGTTGGGTGCACAGTGCAGTTTAATTCCTTACACGCCTTTTACGAGATTCATCGCATGAGATGGAGCGGTAGAATTCTTTTAACGAGCCGCCATCACACGGCTAACATATACCTATATTACTCGTATAAATGCGAAAGTAACACTCTACCCCTCTGTATGTTAGTTACCTTTTCACGGTTCAACCGCTGATCCGATCTTGACCAAATTTAGCGCACAGCTTGCGTCCTGGTGACGGTGATAGACATAACTCCCATGGGATATTTTAAGAATCTCTAACCACGCGGACGAAGTCGCGGCCATCGCCTAGTTTCACTTCTATCACGTGTTCCGAGTTGCATGCGCTCCCAATGATAATGTCCAGCTGGCGGATTTTCGCTCAATGCAACTACCGAATGCAGACGGAAGCTACCAACTGCGCAGGAGATATTATAGTGCCACGAATGAACGCAAACTTACTGGTGGCAAGATTCCTATGCAGGAATCCATCTACGTAGGTCCCACCCCAGGGCCAGTTAGTCTGCCGTGAAGCAGTAGTGTGCAAACATTACTGTGTTTCGATTTGAAGGGCACTGTGAGCTAGCGTAATCACTGGGCATATGAGACTTAAGAACTGATGTCTCAGGGTGACGGGCGCAGTGTGGCATCACACAGTAATTTTCTGGGTGACACAGCATTTGTTATGGGCAGACGTTGCGCTTACCATCAGGTGAACGTTTTGCTCGTTCCGTCACTTTTATGAAATAAAAAAAAACACATCGACACTTACTCGTCCCAACCTACCGGTGCCTGACGTAACGCTCGCGCGATAACATCGGAGGTAGGCTAGGACGCAGTGTACGAGTCACAAGTACAATCACAACACAAGCAGACCCGAAAACCAACCATTTGCGGCTTGAGAGAATCTGCCACCCCATCTCATCTCGTGGGTGTCGTAAAAGTCGACAGAGGCAAAATTAAAACCAGAAGGTGCGCAGCAGCGTCTTCCTGGAACATCAGAATAAATAAACTGCGGTTGCCAACCCGCCTGCCAAGCGTGGCAAGTATGGTAAAATGAAATCCTAAATGAGAGCTACAAACTTTGTAGCAATTAATGGGGGAAGCCTATGTTCAGCAGTGGACTAACGATAGACTGAAATGATGATGATGATGATGAGTTGTTGCTCAAATATTGGCTTCGGCTGGCATTTAAACCCAGGACCCGTGGAACGTGGTAGTCAGGTACGCCAACCACTATGCCACGCGGTCGTCGATAATCATATATTGCAACAATACCATAAACAACGTTCAGTGGAATATTATCGAACAAATGTTCATAACTTCGGAACTGGTGAAATAAACACGATTATAAGTTAGCAGAGTTATTATCCATTACTTATAGTCACGCCTTTTTTCATATAAGGGGTAGGCAGAGTCTACACATGTAGCCCACTTTCCGACCCCGCGGGAAACGCAGTATAGTTACAGCATTGCATTATCCATTAGCCTTTGTGAAATTCATATTAATAGCTTTAACAGTTCTCAAGTAGGATCCGTTTGTACAGACGAGACAAACAAAAAAGGTAATTTGTACTTTTTTTTTGTTTATTTGATAAAGTGACGAAACGAGCAAAACGTTCACCTGATGGTAAGTGCGACGTCTGCCCATAACAAATGCTGTGTCACCCAGAACATTTCTGTGTGACACCACACTGCGTCCGTCACTCTGAGACATCAGTTCTAAAGTCTCATATGCCCAGTGATTACGCTAGCTCTCAGTGCCCTTCAAACCGAAACACAGTAATGTTTGCATACTACTGCTTCACGGCAGAATAACTGGCCCTGGGGTGGTACATACCTAGACAGATTCCTGCATAGGAATCCTACCACCACTATATAGGTTTTTTCCATTCCCTGGGAACTATTTGATTGGGATAAAAAGTGTCCTATATCCGTCTTCAGGATGCAAGCTCTCCGTGCCGATTTTCGCCAAGATCGGTTCATCGAACCGTGAAAAGGTAACAAACGGACAGAGGGACAGAGAGACTTTCGCTTTTATAACATTAGTATGGATTGCAAACTCGAGCAGACACTCTACCAACAGGACCTGTACGCACGTGGCAGCCATCGTTCTCCGCTACCATGTTCAAGGTATGAGGACGACCCATCACACGAGACATGTTTGACATCAGCGTGGCTCATCACCAGAATGTTAATGATGAAATAATAAAGATAAATAACGTTTCACAAGTAATCTCAGCGCGTTGGGGCGACAGTCGTTAGTGTTGGGCAAACAACTAAACGGGAGATAGTGTATGAACACTAATGTGACGTACCATTCGCTTAGTGTTGCTCCGCGTTCGATACAATGATATCGATGTTTCGATGTCGACAGTCCATCTGAATATCCGCTGAATAGAATTATCATCACTCACTGGTTGTGGGATTCCTATACAGGAATCCGTCTAGGTAGGTACCACCCCTGGGCCAGTTATTCTGCCGTGAAGCAGTAGTGTGCAAACATTACTGTGTTTCGGTTTGAAGGGCACTGGAAGCTAGCGTAATCACTGGGCGTATGAGACTTAAGAAATGATGTCTCAGGGCGACGGGCGCAGTGTGGTGTCACACAGTAATTTTCTGGGTGACACAGCATTTGTTATGGGTAGACGTTACACTGACCATCAGGTGAACGTTTTGCTCGTTCCGTCACTTTGATGAAATAAAAAAAAATCATTTGAACTATTTTAGTGTAATTTAGTGTTCTACTGAAAACAGTCTTTTTATTCAGTGGATGTCGTCATCAGTGTTATCCTAATTGAATACTAGGAGTTGGCATTTAAGAAATTTAAGTTTAAGATTAATTTGGTTTTTTTTGTGTGTGTGAGTATGCAAATAGCCTTATGGCTTCGGCTGCGTCATAGATAGCGACTCGCGAGCAGAAGGCCCGCGAGTGAATTAATTCGGTTATAAAAGGTCGTTGACCTTATAGATCCGAAACAAACGAAACGAAAAAAAATAAAAAAAAACCAAAAAAAACTCGTTAAAAGAATACTACCACTCTATCTCATCCAATGGATCTCGTAAAAGGCGAGTAAGGAATTAAACTGCACTGTGCTCCCAACAGCGCATGGTGGCGCATATTGTTCAAAGTGGCAAGATATTATATATTTTATCGACAAACTCCACCACCTCACTAAACCTACACGCATCGAGATACATTGCGCTGCAAGGCGCAGATAACCTATACAAATAGTGATGCGCCTGCATACAATCTGCATAAATTATCGATTTAGCCGAGCTCTCGGGACTCCGTGTGAAATATAATGCTTAACTGGTTTATCTTGTATGGAAATTTTCAACGTAGATACGTAACGGTATTTAAAACAAAAAGCGCAATCTCACGCCCTTGTGGGTGATAAAAAACGTAGTATCGCATTTTGGTAGGTAAGTTACCAACAGCAGAGTCAGTTTACGGTGATAGGATTCCCATGCAGGAATCCGTCTAGGTAGGTACCACCCCAGGGCCAGTTATTCTGCCGTGAAGCGGTAGTGTGAAAACATTGCTGTGTTTCGGTTTGAAGGGCACTGAGAGCTAGCGTAATCACTGGGCATATGAGACTTGGGAACTGATGTCTCAGGGTGATGGGCATAGTGTGGTGTCACACAGAAATATTCTGAGTGGCACAGCATTTTTATGGGCAGACGTTGCACTTGCCATCAGGTGAACGGTTAGCTGGCCTCGTCACTATATTCCATAAAAAAACCAAAAAGTTTACGAGCAAACAAACACAAATACAAACGACTGATATTCGTAGGCCATACAAATATTAGTTTGTTACGGGAATCAAACCCGCGACCCGTAGCGCGGCAGCCAATCTCACAGACACTGTGCCAATTTTTTTTTGCTTTTTTTAACTATGCCCCACAGTAGGATTTCTCCTGCGTCGTGGGTGCGTTTTACATACATAAATTCCACGTGCACAAACACCCAGACCGGGAACAACTATCTGTAGGTCATACAAATATTTGTCCTGTGCGGGAATCGAACCCGCGACCCTTGGCGCAGAAGTCAAGCTTAACCACTGCGCCAGCCGAGCCGAATTTATTAGTTTAACTTTTTTTTTTTTTATTTCATAAAAGTGACGGACCGAGCCGAACGTTCACCTGATGGTAAGTGCAGCGTCTGCCAATAACAAATGCTGTGTCACCCAGAACATATCTGGGTGACACCACACTGCGCCCGTCACCCTGAGACATCAGTTCTTAAGACTCATATGCCCAGTGATTACGCTAGCTCTCAGTGCCCTTCAAACCGAAACACAGTAATGTTTGCACACTACTGCTTCACGGCAGAATATCTGGCCCTGGGGTGGTACCTACCTAGACGGATTCCTGCATAGGAATCCTACCACCAGTAAACTTGTAAAGTGATAGTGTAAGTGGGCTACGTGAGTGGCCTTATATGCGAAAAAGGCGTGACTGTATGTATGTATGTATGTATAGTGATAGTCAGATTAAAAAAATAATATAGATAGGTTTGCCAATTAGTGCCTTTGAACTAATTGTCAAACCCCTTTGAGACTGCACTTGATTTTTTTTTATTTTTGACAAAGAGAGGACCGAAACTGTCATCCGATGGTAAGTGCAACGTCTGCCCATAACAAATGCTGAGTCACCCAGAACAGTTTCGTGCACACCTGCCCGTAACAGTGTCCCACATCACACCAACCCACAATCCGCAGCACGGCGCTCATCACCATGAGATATCAGTTCTTAAGTCTCATATGCAGTGATTGCACTGGCTGTCAGTGCCCTTCAGACCGAAACACGGTAATGTTTGCGTAATACTGCTTCACGGCAGACTATCTGTCCCTAGGTAGGTACCTACCTAGACGGATACATAAGATCACGACTGTATCCCATAAGGGGTAGTCAGAGACTGGGCACTGGTACTGATTATTAAATTTACTGGTGGTAGGAACCTGGGTAGGAATCCTACCAACAGTAAATTTAATCATCAGTACATTTAAAATATTCAATTTTCCAAAGGCATTACATAGGGTATGACTATCTAGAAACGCGCGAGTGCCTTAAAAAAAAAAGTAAAGTTTCAGCCTTTAAATGTTCCACTGCTGAGCACAGGCCTCCTCTAATTTCTGAGAGGGTTTTGGAGCTAGGAAGAATCCGCCACGCTGCTCCAATGCGGGTTGGCGGACTTCACATGTCTTCGAAATATTTTTTTTTTATTTCTCAGACATGCAGGTTTCCTCACGATGTTTTCCTTCACCGCCGAGCACGTGGTAAATCAGCACTTAAAATTGCAATTAACAATTTCAGTAGTGCCGGCACCGGGAAGCGAGTGCCTTACGGCACTTTAATAAAAACTGCGTAGCTGATAGCAGATTGTCGATCGGAAGATAACAGTGTTGTTGTAATTGATTAGAAAGACGTCATGAAGGACCGAAACAACAAAGAAGTTCTAAGAAAATCGAGTGATTTTCCGCGGCCATTTTGTTCCTTTTGAAACTTCTAAAATGTCCTTTTAGCTAGGCGATTAAAGTAAGGAATCTAGACTCTCGGGCTCCGGTTTATGAAGTCTAGACGGGAAATGTGTTATTTCTAAACGAAATTCAATTTGCGCTATCAATTCGTCTCATTTTGTATTCAGTGACGCTGCGGAAATTCTCGAATCTGCATGTAATTATACGTTGATAAATATATTAAGATTTACATAAATACATACACAGCCATACCTTTTTCCAATTGGGATAGGCAGAGACCCCATCCACATCTTTAGCTTCTTCTATTTTCATAAGCATTTGCATACAAGCTATTCGGCGGGTAATTTTGACGTCGCCTTTCCCAAAAACGTCTTCGATCTGATCGTAATACGTCCTCTCTACATGCCCAAACCATCTAAGCACCCCTTTCTCTATCTTTTTTTTTTCAATATAGAGATTGCCACAAAAGTTTGTAGCTCTGATTTTCGGGGGATTTCGCCATTGTTGCCACGCTTGGTGGGCGCTTCGCAAGCGCAGTTTATTTATTCAGGTTCTCCAGGAAGACGCTGCTGCCCGTCACCTGGTTTTAATTTCCCTCTGACGGCTTTTACGACACCCACGTGATGGGATGGGGTGGTAGATTCTCTTAGCCGCTACCATAATAATTATATAATAATATAAATAATCAATACATTTATTCACAAAACTAACATAGATAAATACACACATGCAAATAACAAATATAATAATAAATATAAACAAAATAGGAGGTGAAATTAAACCATTAGTTTGCCTCCAAACAATGTTCTCTAAGGAAGCGTTTTGAAGACGTTTTTGTTGGGTGCATTCCTCACAGCATCAGGAAGGGCATTCCAGGAAGATGTTGCTGCCCATCTCCTCGTTTTTATGTTCCCTCTGTCAACTTTCACGACAACCACGGGATGAGAAGGGGTGGCAGATTCTGTTAAGCCACCACCACACGGCTCTATCTTTGTCACTACGTAAATAGAAGTAAGTCAAGAGTGGCGTCGTAGCTCAAGGGCTGGGCGCTCGCCTTTAATGTCAGCGTACGCGTGGCATCCGAATTCGATCCCCGCTGCCGGCAACATCTAACTTGGTTCTGCAATTTAACAGACTACTAGTGGTAGGATCTCTTTCCGGAAATACGTCCAGGTAGGTCCACCGCAAGGCCAGTTATTCTGCCGTGAGGTAGCAGTGTGCAAACATTACTGTGTTTCGGTTTGAAGGGCACTGAGAGCTAGCGTAATCACTGGGCATATGAGACTTAAGAACTGATGTCTCAGGGGGACGGGCGCAGTGTATTGCCACGCAGAAATAATCTGGGTGACACAGCATTGCTATGGGCGGACGTTGCACTTACCATAGGTTGAACGTTTTGCTCGTCTCGTCCCTTTCTCCAATAAAAAAAAGATTTACAACTTGCTCAGCGGTGAAGCTAAAAATATTGCGAAGGCATGTGAAGTCCGCCTACCCGTAATGGACCGGCGTGGCAGACTCTTCCAGACATAAAAACCCTCTCAGATTAAAATGAGGCCCATTTTTTTTTATTTGATAACAGTGACGGAACGAGCAAAACGTTCACCTGATGGTAAGTGCAGCGTCTACCCATAACAAATGCTGTGTCACCCAGAACATTTCTGTGTGACACCTCACTGTGCCCATCACCCTGAGACAAAAGTTCTTAAGTCTCATATGCCCCGTGATTACGTTAGCTCTCAGTGCCCTTCAAACTGAAACACAGTAATGTTTGCACACTACTGCTTCACGGCAGAATAACTGGCCCTGGACTGGTACCTACCTAGACGGATTCCTGCATAGGTGTTCTTAGTGGTGTGACATTTATAGGCTGTTGCTTTAATGTATATATAGTTAATAGAATCAGGCGTTGCTTTGCGGAAATCCATTATAATGAAGGAAAGTAAGTCAATTTGCTAAGATCCGCATGCAAAATATAAACCGAGTTTCTCGGCGGCCGTCTATCGCAGAGTCTATGTCACTTGATAATGCCTCGTTGGGGGTAGTATTGTAGTGGTTGGTGGAGGGTACCTGGTGGCGGTTCCCGGTGGCGGTGTTAGTTTGCTTGTGCACGCTACTGGGGGAGGGCGGGCGTTGCTCTTCAAAAAACTAGGTAATATACACTATTTTTATATTTAGCATGCGGATCTTAGCAAATTAAATTATTTCCCTTCATTTAATGTATATTTCTTAATATAAGTAGGACTTGATTGCGACGGCGCTCTTATATGCCGCCCTTCGTGTAATATCCAAATTACATACATAATATATACTGACTTGTTAAAAGAATACTACCACTCCATCTCATCCAATGGATCTCGTAAAAGGCGAGTAAGGAATTAAACTGCACTGTGCACCCAACAGCGCATGATGGCGATGGGCTCCACACCTATCACACCAAGTGCATTATATTGTTTAGGTGAAACGTGGATTGTGGCAGTCGTCTGTTTTTGCAGTGAGTGCCCAGTCTCTGACTACCCCTTATGGGATACAGTCGTGATCTTGTGTATGTATGTATGTATATACTGATGTAATTTTGTATTAGTAAAATAAGAAAAGACGTGTTTATTTTAGTTTGTTTATGTTTGAAGTATATGGTAACCTAGTAACATAGAATGATTGGAAGAATTTTGAATACTGAAGACAATATAAAAGCCAGTATTATTATAACATATACATCCATACAAACATCATAAATGCGAAAGTAACTCTCTCTGTCCTTCTGTCAGTATTTTACCTTTTCACGGTTTAACCGCTGCACCGATCTTGACGAAATTTGGCACAGAGATAGCTTGCATCCTAGAGACGGAAATCGGATTACTTTTTATCCCCGAAACTCAAATAGTTCCCACGGAATATACAAAAAACCTTTATCCACGCGGATGAAGCGCGGGCATCAGCTAGTATTGTGTATATTTTTTTCTGTTTTATGAGTGTAATGAGTGTTGTGGGTGTAAGGGTATAGCGTGGTGTCGTAAAAGTCGACAGTGGGAAAATAAAAACCATAAGATGGGCAGCAAGCAGCATCTTACTGGTGCATCTGAACGAATGAACTGTGGTTGCCAATCCGCCTGCCAAGCGTGGCAACTACGGCAAAATCCCCCCTAAATGAGTGCCACAAACTTTCTGTGGCAGGGGAGGCCTATGTTCAGCAGTTGACTAGTGATAGGCTGAAATGATGATGATGGGATATTATATTCGTAGACCTTGTGTCCGTGGTAGCTCAGAGGCTAGGCGATCGCTTTAAATTTCATAGTACTCGAGTGACCTGGGTCCGATTCCCGGTGTCGGCACCCACTAAAATTGTTAATTGCAATTTTAAGTGCTGTTTTACCACGCACTCGGCGGTGAAGGAAAACATCGTGAGGAAGCCTGCATGTCTGAGAAATAAAAAAAAAAAATTTCGATGACATGTGCAGTCCGCCAACCCGCATTGGAGCAGCGTGGCGAATTCTTCCTAGCAAAACCCTCTCAGAAATGAGAGGAGGCCTGTGTGTAGCGGTAGGACATTTATAGGCTGAATCTTTACTTTTTTTACTTTAACCTTGTATCAAATTATTTTCAACAGAATTTATCTATTACTAGTTGAAATCCCGCGACTGCGTCCGCGTGAATTTAGGTTATTTAAAAATGCCGTGGAAACGATGATTTTCCGAAATAAGACGTAATGCCTTTCGTTCAACGGTTCATCGGCTGAACCGTGAAGGTAACAAACAGACAGAGGGACAGAGGGTTACTTTCGCATTTATAATACTAGTATGTATTTCGCGCGTGGGATCGCAAATATTGAACGCGATAACGATTATATGTTACCTATCACTGTAATCAAGCATACTTCAACAGTCGTTGATATCGCGACGCGAGCGGCTCAGCGGTTAGCTGTCAGAGCTGGGTTCGAATCTTAGATGGAATTCCTCGCGTTTCCCTTCACCGCTGACCACGTAGTAAGTCAGCAGGTTATTGCAGAATTTAGAGCTGCCGGCACCGGGGATCGAACTCGGTTCCCTCGTATTATGAAATTTATAGCAACTATATTTTAGTGTAGGGCAATGTTTTTTTTTAAATAAAAAAAGTTTAGAAGAAGGTGACGAGTTCGCACAGTTTTTGATTAAGAAATAATAAATAAAAAAAGGAGTATAATTCGCCTGTTTCTTCTCCATCAGAGGAAGATCGTCACGAAACGGCGGTGGATTGTAACAAATTACGTTTCACAAACGAAATTATGTTGCCAACCCGCCTGCCAAGCGTGGCAACTATGGCAAAATCCCTCAAAAAGGATAGCTACAAACTTGTGTGGCTATCTATGGAGGAGGCCTACGTTCAGCAGTGGACTTGTGATAGGCTGAAACGAACGAACGAACGAAAGAATTTCATAATACGCGAGTAAGTTGGGTTCGATCCCCGGCGCCAGCACCTGTAAAATTATTCTAAAATTTTAAGTGCTGATTTACCACGTCCTCAGCGGTGAAGGAAAACATCGTGAGGAAACCTGCATGTCCGAGGAATAGAAATATTTCGAAGACCTGTGAAGTCCGCCAACCCGCATTGGAGCAGCGTGGCGGACCATTCCCCGCTCCAAAAACCCACAATGAGAGAATTTTTCATTTCAATTCATTTCATTATACATACATTTTTGATGTTGTTTTCGGTTATTTAGCATTCCCTTAGTATATCGTTTGACATTGTTATTAATATTACAAAGACACTTCGCAGTGCGCCATTAAAATTTACGACCGAATACAATAATAATTTGGCGGGATCGCCATATAATGTTGACCGTTGCACAGCAATAACGCCCCACTGCTGTTTTACGGAGTCAAATGAATCGAACGACAAGACAAAATTCCTATTACAACATTTTGTGGCAACTTTGGCAGAGTCTCGCAAAAATGAGAGCTACAAACTTTTGTGGCAATCTATCAAATCGATTATTAAACATTTCATATCTATACAAATAAATAAAATTGAAGTGTCTGTTTGTAATAACAGAATAACAGCTTTTTACTCAATGCCTATAAACTAATACTAATAAGAAAAAAACAATTTTTAAGTACTTTTATGGATTTTATCGCGTTTAATTTTTAACCATTGTCACGGGGGGACCATGTGTGCTGTAAAGCCGTAGAGAGCGGCGCGCAGCAGTCGACAATCACACCGCGTACACCCGTGTTCCAGGGCGGTTCTCACCGCCCAGAGTTACCGACACACAAGTCGACAGTCCGAATGGAGGCCCGCAGCCTCCCTCGGACGGTCATTAGACGACTTAAAAACCCTTTAGAAATATTCTAAATCGCGCAAGCACGCAGCGAGCGCGACAGTCCGAATTTCGAGTATATTGTAGGAGTTTATTTATGTATTTATGTTTGGGTCAAACCAAACCTGGCACGCGGGCCCCTGGCTCGTGAGCACAGTAAAGAACACAGAAAAAAAAGGCTAACAGCAACTACATCACCGAAATTATATATGTGCTGTAAAGTACTCGAAACCCCCGTGACCCCCGTGACCATGGGTGCTGTAAATAGTTTAAAAATTAAACGCGATAAAATCAAGTTAAATATAGTAAAAGTAGCTTTATTAAATGTGTAATATTCGCGTAAAGATAAGAAAACTTTACAATTTTTAAGTTTCTGTTCGTTTCGGGCCGATTTTGACGGGACTTTCACTGAAAGATAGCTGATATTATAGCGGGTAACTTAGGCTACTTTAATTTCAGAAAAACGGGGGAGAAACTGCGTGTCTAGTCTAACATAAACATGTTTTATTTCTTATATAAAACTAATTTTTTACGGATTTAATCGCGTAATTTTTAACTATTTATAAAACAAAGTTTCGAGTGCTTTACAGCACCCATGGTCACGGGGGGACTGAGGTGACAGATGTCCTGATGTCATAGATAACACGGAGTACCTTCAGCGTTAATTATGATTTTTGGTCCGATCCATGCAGAAAGTGTTAACTGTGTCTTGAAGTCTTGGATTAATTTGGCTTGGTTTTTGATTAATTTTATTAATTGATAGATCCCAAACTGGTGGTAGTACCCAATCATCTTCTCTATTGAAATTGGAATGTTTTTTTTTAATACGGCCTCGCGAATCATCAGGTATCTGTCTGTCATTACCAGTGCAGATCTAGTAAAACTGGCATCATTTAGCGTACCCACTAGGACGGTGCGTCGTAGAGGCCAACCCTACATTTTCTACTAAGACAAGCCGAACAAACGCAGGCAAAAGATCCCTATGTATCGTTTATGTAGTCTTATAAAATATTTTTAATTACATTGACTTTTTCACCAAATAACATGTAAAATTGGTTAGAATCGGTGTTCTTTTGCGAGGATTTGTGGTCTATCAAACCTGATGTAATGGTTGGGATGATCCAGAACATGATCAGACTTTTTATTGGTTATGGTGATGAAACGAACAAAACGTTCACCTGATGGTAAGTGCAACGTCTGCCCATAACAAACGGTGCGTCACCCAGAACATGTCCGTGTGACACCACACTGTGCCTGTTCACCCTGAGACATCAGTTTCTTATTCTCATATGCCCAGTGATTACGCTAGCTCACCGTGCCCTTTCAGATCGAAACACAGTAATGTTTGCACACTTACTGCTTCACGAAATTACTGGCCCTGGGGTGGTACCTACCCAGACGGATTCCTGCATAGGAATCCTACCACCAGCATCCTACCACAAGCAATCCTTCCTAGAGCGACGATATGATCTTTTAAGCGGGTTTTTACTAATCATTTTGTTTGCCCTATGTAAGAAAGCACGTTAACAACTAGGACCACAAGTACAACAATAGTTAAAAATTAAACGTCATAAAATCCGTAAAATTAGTTTTATTTAAATGAGTAGTATTCGCGTACATATAGGGATTTTATCTATTTATTTATTTAAATCTTTTTGCTTCCTTTATAATAAAAGGATACAGAGGGCGGACTTAATGCCTTGAGGCATTTTCTCCCAGCCAACCCATGAAGTGGTGAGATTTTCATGAGGTGTAGCAATAAAGACAAATAGAGAAAGAAAGAAAGAAAGAAAAAAAACCTAAGTAACTCATAAATAAGTATAATATAAATATAGTTACATATATATATTCAACAAACATATAAATCATTATGAGTTTTATTCTTTTTTTTATTGTATAAAGTGCCGAAACGAGCAAAACGTTCCCCTGATGGTAAGTGCAACGTCCGCCCACAACAAATGCTGTGTCACCCAGAATATTTCTGTGTGACACCACACTGCGCCCGTCACCCTGAGTCAGCAGTGCCCTTCAGATCGAAACACAGGTAATGCTTGCACACTACTGCTTCACAGGCAGAATAACTGGCCCTGGGGTGGTACTTACCTACCTATTCTTAAAACAATAATAATTTTAGGACGTCTCGCTCTGATGAAAAAAAAATGTTCATGTTAGATGATGTGTGACTGCTATCCGACAATCCGACCGCCAAGCGTGGCGATTATTATAAATCCCAACTCGTGCAATGGCCTATCAGTCCAGCAGTGGACTGTTAGCAGGCTTTATGATGATAGAATTTAATATAGCTTATTCCCATTTCTAATAGGAATAGGACAACTTACCTTACTAACTGAGGCACGAACTAGCGCCGGCGTGGATTTAGGTTTTTAAAAATCCCGTGGGAACTCTTTGATTCACCGGAATAAAAGTTGGCTCCGGCTGTTATTCGAACCCAGGACCCGGAGTAGACGTCAGGTACGTTAACCACTAGGCCACGCGATCGTCAAACGGTGGTAGGATTCCTATGCAGGTAACAAGTTTGACGCCAAGTGTCGTGATTGTTCACTGACCTCTCAAATGTATAGTACCTCTAATATTTTGAAGTTTTATTTGCTTTGTAACTTTTTTTTATTATTTTTTTTATTTGATATAGTGTCGAGTCGAGCAAAACGTTCACTTGATGGTAAGTGCAACGTTTGCCCGTAACAGACGCTGTGTTACTCTGAATATTTCTATGTAGCACCACACTGCGCCCGTCACCCTGAGACATAAGTTCTTAAATCTCGAATGCCCAGTGATTACGCTAGTTCTCAGTGCCCTTCAAACCGAAACACAGTAATGTTTGCACACTACTGCCTTCACAGCAGAATAACTGGCCCTGGGGTGGTACCTACCTAGACGGATTCCTGCATAGGAACTTGTACTAACCAATGGTAATATACCTTTTAAAAAAACCGACCGTCCGATAGAAATAGATAATTCCAAAAAAAATTATTTTTGTAGTTGTTGTCATCATCATTTCAGCCTATCACCAGTCCACTTGCTGAACATAGGCCTCCCTCCATAGATTACCACAAAAGTTTGTAGCTGTGATTTTGAGGGGGACTTTGCCAGAGTTGCCACGCTTGACCGGCGCGTTGGCAACCAGCAGTTTATTTATTCAGTTGTTCCAGGAAGATTTTGCTGTCCATGCTGGTTTTAATTTTCCCTCTGTCGACTTTCACAACACCCACGGGATGAGATAGGGGTGGTAAATTCTCTTAGGCCGCCACCACACGGATCACAGATACAGAAATATCGTCTAACAGAATCTCCTCCTTTTGAAAAATTGATTAAAAAATTACAAAATGTTTTTGAGTACACCATTGCTTATATAAATTATTTATAAGAAATGAGAGCTTTTGCTGTTTAATTATGTTCTCATCAACTTTCACAAAATTTCACAAAATTTACATGACACTACCCCTAAGATACCTTCTTCCCTTTTCAAAAGATTGCTCGCAATCGGTTGGCAGTTGTATATCATTACTCGCTCATGTCGCACATGAGTATGCGAATTTAAAGATTTGATCATTTTCTAATGGATCCAGTCATCAGAACTTGATCAAATTTATATGGGACCACCCCTGAGGTACCCCCTTTCCAATAAAAAGAATCATCGAAGTCCGTGAACGTGATAAAGAATTATCACTGAACAGATATAAGAAAATATTGCTGTAGTTTTTTTTTTCGAAAGGCATATTTTAATAAGAGGCAAGTGCTAATAGGCATCTAGACCAGGGTTTCCGAAACTATGTTTCGCGGAACAAGTGTTCCGTTGAATCCTAATAGGTGCTCCGCGACAATTTGAAAAGTAAATACACTCTATATAATGGCGGGTGTCAACTAAGTGTTTCGAAAAGAAAACCAGACTGACGGTCAAGTGTTCCACAAAAATGTTCGGGTCCGCGAAGTTCTATCACAAAAAGTTTGAGAACCCCCCTACTCTAGACGACTTCTTCAATTAATTAGAACTAGGTGGGATCCTTGTCAAATGTCGGCCTATTAGCAATCATATACCAATGCCAATCCATTCATTATTCAAGACCACAGATATAAACAAACTTTCTTTATATCTTTGGAATTATATCGATCAATCAATCGCTTTTTCGTTAGTATACAAAAACCCCTGTTCGGGCATAACAATGTTACATAAATACAACATCAATAGTGATGAATAAATTCGCATATTTAAAAAAAAATAGACATTTCAGACTACTCCGTACCAGCAAAGATAGTGCTTTTAAAATCTATAACAATAATTAAGGAATATACAACAAACAATTAAGTATTAATATTTAAAATCATTTATCTTATAATAAGTAATTCAGTCAGACTGAATTTTATAGATAAATACGTATAATGATTCATACGCATTTCCCCGGCTATCTATTGATTTATTTTAACTGTAAAATTAATATGAATCTAAATATTAAACATCGCATTCATTAGATATACTTTTAATAAAATACTGAGGTAATTAAAAAGTAATAAAATAAATATCAAACGCTGATCAGACGTTATACTTTGAATTTTAGATCAACGGGTCGTTAATAAAGAGCGCAAAGTTATGAATGAAATTAAACCACTTTCAAACTGACATACGGACAAACCAGAGGGGGGATCAAAACAATGAGAAACCGCACTATGGTCAACCTGTCGATAAAAAGGTTAAATGATCGAAATCACACGTACCGTATCTCCACAGGGTGAGAAGGACAGAGAAGAGTTTCGCCCACACACACAATAATAAACACGAAATAACACCAAAAGCACAGAATGCTGTCGTACAGTTGAAGAACACACACAGCACTGAAACAAGCGAAAGGAGCGCGGGTCAAACGCGGACTGAGGACAGGAATTTCGTTTCGCGGAGTAGTTTTGTAAATGGGTTGCCAGCTTCTCGTCATCGATTCGCTGTTTTGTTTTCCCTTTATAGATAAATACGACCTGTACATTAAAGTATTTATAAAAGCTCTGCTTTGTTAGTAAACATTGCAAAAGTATCTTTTAAAAATGGGGCCTTGTGGACTCCCACTGAACAGAAGAAATATGAAAATTTAAAATGTGCAACGGCATGTGGTAGCGGCTTAAGAGAATCTTCCACTCCATTTCATCCCGTGGGTGTCGCAAAAGTCGACAGAGGGCAAATAAAAACCAGGAGATGGGCAGCAGCATCTACCTGGAACATCTGAATAAATAAACTGCGGTTGCCAACCCGCATGCCAAGCGTGATAATTATGGCAAAATCCCTCCAGAATGAGAGCTAAAAACTTTTGAGGCAAGCTATGGGGGAGGCCTATGTTCAGCAGTGGACTAGTGATAGGCTGAAGTGATGGTGTAAGTAAATGCTGTTAGTTTTGGTATATCTAAACTCACATTTTAATCTTAATTTTAATTTTAATTTTAAATTATTTTTAATAATTTTTAATTTTAAAAATATCGGACCTCGAGGTCTTTCCTCTTTAACCGGACTATGTCAAGAGAGGGCACTGCTTCCCACGGCCCTGAAGTTGATATTTCCTCCGATCTTCAGATGTTACATTGGTTTTGGGAAGGTGAAGAGGGTCATTTTTATTTCTCGTCTCGTAACTTGCTTCTAAAAAAAGGTATAACTACACAAATATTGCTTATTTTATTCATTAACGTTTCTCCACACTAGGATTTTTTCGTGTATCGTGGGTTCGTTTTACAGACATAAATTACGCAGGCCAAAAACAGCCAGAACAACTGTACAGGCTATAAAAATATTTGTCTCGTGTGGGAATCATGGAAACCAGTGACCCTAAATGCAGACGCCAATCGCTTAGCAACTGCGCCAATCGTGTTGCCAATTACAAATAACTATATGTACGTAAGTAATTTATTAATATAATAAATTATAAAAACTGCAAAAATTAATAACCAAATTTTCCCAAAAATCACCGTAAATTTCTAAGCTGGTATCACCGCGCGCGATACCTGTATTACGCACACAAGCACAAACCTTTCACAGGGTCTCGTGTTACATCAAAGGGCGTCACGCACACCGACTCCACTGATGGAAAGAGAAAGTTCTATATGCGAGAAAGAAACGGGGATGCCTTTTATTGCCCTTCCCCGAGTGTCGGGCAAGCCGTACGTGTACTGTGCAGGGATGGGGTCGGTGTTCGATTCTTGACTCTGCTTACTCAAGTATACATAACGATATTAAAGTTGTATCGAGAAGTATGTACATATAAATAATTGATACTTCCCCAAAGACCTCCAAGATACCGTGAAGCTCGTCGTTCCATCTAATAAGGGGGTCGTCCTACACTGCGTTTGCTTGTAAAAGCCACTTGAAAACCTTTCTTCCCCAACGGTCAATGCCACCTCGTTTTCCCTTAGGGCCAAGTCGGTCACTCTAGTTCTGCTGCGGGAATTCTATCTCACAAAAAACACCGAGCATAGCTCTTTCCATAACTCGTTGAGCGACGTCGTGCTTCCTCATGCTGCCTGCACTGAAGGACCACGTCTCGGTTGTAACTACGTATCTCGCTGTTTCTTCATTTTTTTAAATAAAAACGATGCCCCACAGAAGGATTTCGCCTGTGTCGTGGGTACGTTTTACAGACATAAATTCCACATGCACAAACCACCCAGACCGGGAACAACTATCTGCAGGCCTTACAAATATTTGTCCCGTGCGGGAATCGAACCCGCGGCATAGAAGCCAAGGGCTTAGCCACTGCGCCAACCGAGCAGAACTACATAGATTTTACAGCATATGCAGAACTATGTCCATTTGCTAGTTTAGATATTGAAGCGTTGCATCAAGGAAACCCAAGTTATTCCAAGAAATACAATGGTATCCACAAGGCTAGACTCTTACCATTTACAAGCACGTTTATCAAAACGCCTAACGTAAATTATTGACGTAAAACAATTGTATTGACGTTAAAGTAATGTATTATTTATGAAATAGCATTATTCGCCTATTCATATAATAACAATCGAAGTTGTATTTTATAAATTAAAAATGTATCACCAGCGAACAATATTATGTCATAATTATCTCCTACTAAATAAGGTAAGTAAGTAGAAATGTGAAATGGAAATGGACCTAAAACCGAAACCCTGCGAGACACCCGTAGACTGCCGACCCGGAAGAACTTTGTTTTGTTAAATGACGTGTCGAGCAAAACGTTCACCTGATGGTAAGAGCAATAGAACATTTCTGTGTGGCACCACACTGCGACTGTCACACAGACATTAGTTCTTAAGTCTCATATGCCCAGTGAAAACACTAGCTGCCAGTGGTCTTCAAACCGAAACACTACTGATCCACGGCAAAATAACTGGCCTGGGTACCTACCTCGACGGATTTCTGCATAGGAATCCTACCACCAGTAAAAAACTTCTTTGGAAGCGATGAACTCGTATTAATAAAGGATTTCAATATAGAAGTATCAGGACATTTCGGATCATAAACAGGACACATTATAAGAGCAGTAACTAATAGTGATACGGACAGAAAATAAGGACAGAGTTCTATAAACTCCACTCATGGCAATTACAATTTTAAATACATACATAAGATCATGACTGTATCCCATAAGGGGTAGTCAGAGACTGGGCACTCACTGCAAAAGCAGATGACTGCCACAATCCACGTTTCAGCAAAACAATGCAGTTTTATTCCTTACTCGCCCTTTACTTGATCCATTGGATGAGATGGAGTGGTAGTATTCTTTTAACGAGCCGCCACCACACGGCAATTACAATTTTCATGAAAGTTTTTTTCTTTATTGGATGAAGTTATGAAACGAGCATAACGTTCACCTGATGGTAAATGCAACGTCTGCACATAACAAATGCTGTGTCGCCCAGAAAATTTTTGTGTGACACCACACTGTGTTCATCACCCTGAGACATAAGTTCTAAAGTCTCCTAGGCCCAGTGATTACGCTACCTCACAGTGCTCTTCAAACCGAAACACAGTAATGTTTGCACGCTACTGCTTCACGGCAGTATAACTGGCCCCGGGGTGGTACCTACCTAGACGGATTACTGATTAGGAATCCTACCACCATAAAAAATATTCAGTTAATAAGAAATTAAATAATTGAACTACAAAATCCCAGGACGCTACTTGAAAATTAACCCGGAGAACAGTATACATATTTTCTGTGATGTAATTGCTGTTAGCCTTCTCGGCTTTTACAGCTTCATCGGATACTGTGCTCGCGGGCCAGGGGCCCGTGTGCCAGGTTTGGTTTGACCCAAACATAAATAAATAAATAAAAACTTCGACAAAAACCTCGAAGTTCGGACAGTGTCGCGTTCGCTGCGTGCTTTCGCGATTTCGAAAATCTTAAATATTTTAAGTCGTCTAATGACCGTCCGAGTGAGGCTGCGCGCGTCCATTCAGACTGTCGACTTGTGTGTCGGTAACTCTGGGCGGTGAGAACCGCCCTGGAACACGGCCGGAGAACAGTACGTCTATTTTGTAGCTCTGGTAGGTTTCGTGATCGGTTTTATTTTGGCATATGTGGGTGTCGGAAAAGTCGACAGAGGGAAATTAAAAACCAGGAGGTGGGCAGCAGCATCTTCCTCAAACATCTGAATTAATAAACTGCGGTTGCCAACCCGCCTGCCGAACGTGGAAAATATGGCAAAATCCCCCCAAAATAAGAACAAAAACTGTTGTGGCAATCTATGGGGGTGGCCTATGTTCAGCAGTCGACTAGTGATAGGCTATAATGAATGAAGAATAATGAAGCTCTTTCATTGGTTAATGGAATTTAATAAAAATAATAAAATCAAACCGATCACGAAACCAACCAGCGTTACACAGTAGGTCCCCTGGACAGCAGGACATGTTCTGAGAAAACAGGACGGTTGGCTACTCTACATTTAAATTAGTTTATTTTTTATTTAAAAGTAACGATTCAACACAGTGGGATTTCACCTGTATCGTGGGTGCGTTTTACAGTTATTCTGCCGTGAAGCAGTAGTGTGCAAGCGTTGCTGTGTTTCGGTTTGAAGGGCGCTGTGAGCCTTCATAATCACTGGGCATTTGAGACTGATGTCTCAGGGTGACGGGCGCAGTGTGGTGTCACACAGAAATATTCTGGGTGACAGAGCATTTGTTGTGGGCGGACGTTGCACTTAGCATCAGGTGAACGTTTTGCTCGTTTCGTCACTTTGTATAGTAAAAAAAATACATTTCACATACACAACACAACCGGAAACCAACAATTTGTGTTTTTGCAAAAATGTTGGCACCGGCTGGTATTCGAACCCTAGGACCCGCGGCGTAGAAATCAGGTACGCTAACCGCTAGGTCACGCGCTCGTCTCTGTCGTATAGCAACTTTTAAAAACGCAAACTTCGTTTAAATAAAAAAAACTCTAATACAATGATTTCTTACATTACATATATACAATACATTTTTAAATTAAACTAATTTTACAGATTTTATCGCGTTTAATTTGATTTGCGACTTGCAGTCCGTACTGGCACTTTGTAATGTAAGAAATCATTATATTAGAGTTTTTTTCTCTATCTAAGCCGTGTGGTGGCGGCTCGTTAAAAGAATACTACCACTCCATCACATCCAATGGATCTCGTAAAAGGCGAGTAAGGAATAAAACTGCACTGTGCACCCAACAACGCATGGAGGCGATGGGCTCACCACCCATCACACCAAGTGCATTAAATTGTTTTGGTGAAACGTGGATTGTGGCAGTCATCTGATTTTGCAGTGAGTGCCCAGTCTTTGACTACCCCTTATGGGATACAGTCGTGATCTTATGTATTTATGTATGTATGTAAAAATCTCTAATACTTACACTCTCCGAAACTCTACGAGTGAACACTCAATATCTATATACAAATAAATAAAATTTAAGTGTCTGTTTGTTATAACAAAATAACAGGTTTTTGCTCAGTGCTTATGAAAGTATATACTGTACTTATAAGAAAAAACTATTTATAAAATTTTTGTCTGTCTGTTTCTTCTAGCTGGGCTGTCTGGACCGATTTTGACGGGGCTTTCACTAATGGATAGCTGATATTATAGCGGGTAACTTAGGCTACTTTAATTTTTAAAAACTAATGAAGGAAGGTAAATTACTTTGCTAAGATCCGCATGCAAAATATAAAAACGGTGTATATTACCTAGTTTTTTTGGAGAGCACTCATACATTTACATTTGGCTTAGCGAGGAGTGTCGTCATTTGTTTTCCATCAGAGATAATCACTCGGCGGCCGTCTGTCGTAGGGTCTATGACGCTTGATAATGCCTCGTTTTGGGGCGAAACACGTGTCGTGTTCTCGACTTCAGTGGTGTATATTATCTAGTGGTAGTATTGTGGTGGTTGGTGGAGGGTACCTGGTGGCGGTTCCTGGTGGCGGTGTTAGTTTGCTTGTGCACGCTACTGAGGGAGGGCGGGCGGTGCTCTTCAAAAAAACTAGGTAATATACACCATTTTTATATTTTGCATGCGGATCTTAGCAAAGTAATTTACCTTACCTCGTTATAATGGATTTCCGCAAAGTAACGCCTGATTCTATTAATTATTTTTAAAAACTATTAGGGTTTCGCGCAACTCACTGCTCCTCTCATTTCTGAGTGGGTGGTTTAGGAGCTGGGAAGAATCCGCCACGCTGCTCCGATGCGGGTTGGCGGACTTCACATGTCCTCGAAATATTTCTATTCCTCGGACATGCAGGTTTCCTCACGATGTTTTCCTTCACCGCTAAGCACGTGGTAAATCAGCACTTTAAATTGTAGAACAATTTTAGAGGTGCTGGCACCGGGGATCGAGCCCAGGTTACTCGCGTACTATGAAATTAAAGGAGAGCGCCAGGCCCCTGAGCTACCACGGCTATATATTAATATTGAATTATTATTTTACAATGCCATCTATCGGTACCATCGTGGACAACGTAGATAATAATATTTAATTATTTATTCTATCACAGCTGATACGGTAGGTCAATGCTAGTTATTCTGCCGTGAAGCAGCAGTGTGCAATTCGCACCACGACTCGCGACCGCCGTAGAGAGCGGCGCGCAGCAGTCGACAATCACACCGCGTACACACGATGCACCCGTGTTCCAGGGCGGTTCTCACCGACCAGAGTTACCGACACACAAGTCGACAGTCCGAATGGAGGCCCGCAGCCTCCCTCGGACGGTCATTAGACGACTTAAAATCACTTGAGATATTCGGAATCAAGCACGCAGCGAACGCGACACAGTCCGAATTTCGAGGTATTTGTAGTAGTTTATTTTAGTATTTATGTTTGGGTCAAACCAAACCTGGCACGCGAGCCCTTGGCTCGTGAGCACAGTATCCGACGAAGCTGTGAAAGCCAAAAAGGAACAGCAATTACATCACCGAAATTATATATAGTGTGCAAATATTACTAAGTTTCGGTCTAAAGGGCACTGAGAGCTAGCGTAATCACTGGGCATATGAGACTTCAGAACCGATGTCTCAGGGTGACGGGCGCAGTGAGCACACGTGTTCTTGACACAGCATTTGTTATGGTTCACTTGTCATCAGGTGAATTGGTAATGGTTTGCTCGTCTCGTCACTTTCTTCCTATAAATACACCGCATACTACCTACAGGACAGAAGTTTGGAAACCTCTTGTCTGTCTCATTCTTTTAAATGCGCCTATTTAATTATAAGCTTTAACGATTCTTAATTAAAATAGATAAACGATTAAGTAGAGACATTCACGCGTTAATTGTAATATCATTTGTATTGATTAAAATCTGATGCTGATATTGCTTCGATTGGCTAGGTTAAATGATGATGTCAATGAATCAGACAATGACGGTGGAAAGAGATTTAATAATATCATTCGAGAAATTGTGGTAATGGTTTTATTGAATTTTCTAATTTCTGTGTATATTTTTAGTTTCAAAGACAAACGTAATGGTTTTAGAAAGAGAAGAAAGTATGTCGGATGCCAGAGTTCTGATTGAAGGAGAAGTGAAAGGATTTGTATATTTGGGTTCAAAATTTTCGTGAGACGGAAAGTACGTCTGTGATATTGAACGAAGAGCGTTGACAGGAAATAAATTATATGCATAACTTTATGTGTAGCCAGAAAGTATCTAAAAAGGCACGACAGGCTGTACATAGAGGAGTACTGGTCGCACACTTGTGTACAGTAGTGAATGTTGGGTCTGGTAGAAGAACCATGAAAATCAGATTAATGCTGTTCAAATGAAAAGTATGAGAAGTATAGCTGGAGTGAATTTGATGGACAAATTGAGAAAGAGCGTGATAAGAGAACGTTGCGGTGTGGTTGAAGATGTAGTGACAAAGATAGAGAAAGAGATGCTTAGATGGTTTGGACACGTAGAGAGGAATGATAGAAGGTTGACGAATCAGATTTATGCAGCGAGTGTGAAGGGGCGAGCCGGTAAGGGACGACGCAGGCGAACATATTACGATCAGATCGCAATCGTTTTAAGGAAAGGCCACGTCAAAAGTACCCGCAACCGACGGGTTTGTATGAAAACACTAATGAAAGTAGAGGAAGCTAAAGATGTGTGTAAGGATCGTAGCAAGTGGAAAGATGTGGTCTCTGCCTACCCCTATGGGAAAGAGGCGTGAGTCTATGTATGCATTATGAGTTTTGATAAATATTGATTGTTTATTATCGAGCAAGTGCTTGTGAAAGTTAACAGTGATTGTAAAATTCAATTCAAGACCAAAATTGTTCTTTTAATTACTTCATTAGGACACTAATGAAGTAATCAGTCCAGAAAATCTTTAGTAAAAGTCAACTGTCATTTTACTGTCGATCGAAATGAAGTCTTTGTTATAATTAAACGATTACCCGACATTGACGATAATGGTTCGATTTGGTAGCTAATCGCCAGAATCCAAAAAGAAGAAAAAACATGATGAAAAACATGGACACATGAAAAGTACACTTTAGGTCTTGAATATAATATTTACAAGGACTTAGAGCATAATAAACTACCAAAATTATACATAAAAAATCAAAATACACATAGAAATTAAAAAATAATTAAAAACATTACTACGAATTTTCGAGATGGCGCCAAAAGTCCTCAGCGTCAGTCATTTATTAAACATATTTCTCCCATCATGGTCTGATTCATTGATATCATCATTTAACCTGGTGAGCCAGCTGAAGCAATATCTGCAAATGTTAAAACCAATGATAAAACATTAACGCATAAATTTCTTTACTTAATCGTTTATCTATTTTAATTAAGAATCGTTAGAGCTTATAATTAAATGGCGCCTTTGAAGGAATAAATAGATCAGAGGACCAGAGGTCAGCATCGCCTAAGCTGCAAGGTTACTCGCACCGCGATCGCTCATACTTGACAGAGACCTAGGTCCAGCAAGAAACTAATAAGGAACATGATGTGTATTTTTTTTGAAAGAGTGACGAAACGAGCAAAACGTTCACCTGATGTTAAGTGCAACGTCTAACCTTAACAAATGCTATGTCACCCAGAACATTTCTGTGCGACACTACATTGCGCCCGTCACTCTGAGACATCGGTTCTTAAGTCTCATATGCCAAGTGATTACGCTAGCTCACAGTGCCCTTCAAACCGAAACACAGTAATGTTAGCACACTACTGCTTCACGGTAGAATAACTGGCCCGGGGGTGGTGCGTACCTGGGCGGATTCCTGCATAGGAATCCTACCACCAGTAATGTTACTGACAAATGGATGAATTTTGCAGTGATGATTATTGGTAAGATTCGTATGCAGGACTCTGTCTAGGTAGGTATCACCGCAGTACCAGTTATTGTGCTTCTGGTCTTGACGAGCGTGGCCTAGTGGTTACAGTACTTAACTACCACGCCGCGGGCCCCGGGTCTGATTGTGGTGTGACTGTCCTTGTGTCTCTGACACTGCACTCTTTTTTTTTATTGGATAAAGTGATGAAACGAGCAAAACGTTCACCTGATGGTAAGTGCAACGTCCTGCCTATAACAACTGCTGTAAGTAACAAATGCTGTATCACCCAGAAAAATTCTGTGTGACACCACTACTGTGCCCATCATGAGCACCCTGAAACATAAGTTCTTAAGTCTCATATGCCCAGTGAATTACGCTAGCTCACAGTACCCTTTAAACCGAAACACAGCAATGTTTGCATACTACTGCTTCACGGCAGAATAACTGGCCCTGGGGTGGTACCTACCTAGACAGATTCCTGCATAGGAATCCTACCACCAGTAGATAGTTTTGCTTGTTCCTGGTAACAGGGAGACAGTGGAATTCCTTGCCGGCGTCGGTCTTACCTGATCAATAAGTCGTTAATAGAATCAGGCAGTTAGTTTGCAGAAATCCATAAATTATTACACAATAATAGAAACTTTTTATAATGTACATATTAATCGGAAGAAAGTTTTTTATGCAACGATCCGCATGTAAAATCCTCCTCTCATTTCTGAGAGGGTTTTGGAGCTAGGAAGAATGTATGCGGGTAGGCGGACTGCACATGTCTTCGATTTTTTTTATAATTTCTCAGACATGTAGGTTTCTTCGCGTTGTTTTCCTTCACAATTTTAGTGGAGCCGGCACAAGGAATCGAACCCAGGTCACTCGCGTACTATGAAATTTAAAGCGAGCGCCTAGGCCATGAGCTGTTTTTTTGTAATTTTTTGTATTAACAAAAAAACAGCTTTGTACTCAATGCTTATAAAGTACGTAAAACGTAAGTAAGTATATACGGCACTTATAAGAAAAATACAATTTTTAAAGTTTTTGTCTGTCTTGTGTGTTTGTTTTGTTTTTGTAATGTTTGCACAACACTGCTTCACGGAAGAATAACTGGCCCTGGAGTGGTACCTACCTAGACGGATTTCTGCATAGGAATCCTACCATAAGAAATGGCAAATATGTAGAATGTGGAGTCTGGTGTGAAAATGTATATGCTATTACATAATAATTATATAGTAATATAAATAATTAATATATTTATTCACGAAATTAACTTAGATAAATACATACATACTAATAATAAATATGATAATAAATGTAAACAAAATATGAGGTGAAATTAATGGCATCAGTTTGCTTCCAAATGATGTTTTCTAAGAAGCCCTTTGAAGACGTTTTTGTTGGGTGCATTCCTGATAGCACCAGGACGGGCATTCCAGACGAGTGTTGCCTGAACGGTGGAAGAAGAGTTGAAAAATCCAGTATGATGCTGTGAAATACTAATCTTTAGACTATTTCAAGAGCGAAGAATTCGATCATGAGTCGAATAAAGAAATTGGAAGTTATCTTTAAGATAAGACGGAGAATTAGGATCGTGTAAAAGTTAGTTAAGTTCTAATTAAATTCTAGAGCTACGCCTTTGACGAATGGAGAGCCATTTAAGCTTTGAACGATAAGGGAATATATAATAATGTGTTTATACTCACGTAGGCCGTAAATAAATCTTATAGAATTATTAAGTAGGCGCTCCAATTTAGTGAGATGAGTTTGTGATAGATCTGGATAAAACACATCTGCATAGTCGATAATGGGTAGAATAAGCGAATAAACTAGGCAAAAGCTTGGTTTTGAGAGGTAAAAAGTTTTTTTGGCGATATAGAGAACGCATGGTAGCTCAGGCGCTCGCCTTTAATTTCATAGTAAGCGAGTAACCTGGGTTCGATCCCCGGTGCCAGCACCTCTAATATTGTTCTACAATTTTAAGTGCTGATTTACCACGTGCTTAGCGGTGAAGGAAAACATCGTGAGGAATCTTGCGTATCCGAGGAATAGAAATATTTCGAGGACATGTGAAGTCCGCCAACCCGCATTGGAGCAGCGTGGCGGATTCTTCATAGCTCCAAAAAACCCTCTCAGAAATGAGAGGAGGCCTGTGCTCAGCAGTGGGACATTTATAGGCTGAAACTTTAGAGAACGCAGGATGGCAACGACTGTAAGGCTGATTTCAGCAACGTGTACTTCCCAGGTCATACTTTGGTCCATATGCAAGCCAAGGTTTTTCACGGAGCGGAAGAATGGGATCAAGGTCCCATAATAAAAAAATAGAAAAGAGGCTTTCGTGATCAACCTTAGCCAGCATTCTTGGACTTCAGACTCTGGCTTTACATTTTGATGGGTTAACTGTAACGCCATATCTGCGAGACCAGTCTTCGATGGCTTCCAGATTATCGTTTAATTTTGGTACAGCACTGTTAAGTTCATCGATATAAGATTGCACAGTAAAGCTTAGAGATCATCCGCAATGCAGATGGTACGAGCAAATTGAGAACAGAAGTGATATAATGACCCGACTCTGGACTTCACATGACGTCGAAACATTGAATTTTCTAAGATAAGCAGGTTCCCTCACGCTTTTTTCTTCGCCGTCAGCAGGTGGTAGACCAGCATACGGAATTGAAATTAACAATTTATGGTTCCGACGCCGAGAAACGACCGGTAACTTACGTACTTTGAACTTTCAGACGAGCGCTACATAAATCGTCGTTTTCAGTAAATAATACATGAATTACGTAAAATAACGATTAAATAAAGTAAATAATATATAATCCTTTCCATGAAATATTTAATATGAAACGAGGTCTAAAATCCCTGAAATAACTAAAATCCTGTAAATAGGTCACAATAATAAAACAGAACTACCAGTATTAGGCACTACATCTCTCTTCAGAACAAATGGCGCGCTGCATTTGACATTTGACGGAAAGCGGCCATTTTGCCGCGATTTACCGCCATAATAAAAAACTATGGCAAAATACATTTACGAGCAACTTATTTATAGCGTTCTGGTGCCGACAATAGTGTTAGTTCGTAAATATTGAATTGTATAATTTCTTTTCTTATATAAATTCCAAGAGCTGTTTCTTCTCCGTACAGAGGAAGTAAGAGACGGTAGTAGTTTGTAAAAAAAAGGCATTTGACAAACGAAAGTATTTCTTACATTTAATTTCATAACCGAAACCATATCTTATATAAAACTACAATGGCCTACAAAAATTTAGTCAAGTTCTAATGATGATGACATCCATGCGAAAAACATTAAAACTCTTTAAATTCGCCTTAGTATGCCCATGATTTTTAATAAAATTATACTACACTCCCGTGTGGTGGCGGCTTAAGAGAATCTACCACCCCATCTCATTCCGGGGGTGTCGTAAAAGTCGACAGAGGAAAAATGACAACCAGATAATGGGCAGCAGCGTCTTCCTGGAACATCTGAATAAACTGCGATTACCGACCCACCTGCCTAGCGTGGCAACCACGGCAACACCCCCAAAATGGGAGCTACAAACTTTTGCGGCTATCTATGGGGGAGGCCTTTGTTCAGCAGTGGACTAGTGATGATGATGATGATGACCAAAACAACAATTAAAACTTACACTAGATTTGGATTAAGTGCTATGAAATGAATTCCGCTGTGTAGCAGCGGCTCAAGAAAATCCATCAATCTGTGTGCGTTAAAAAAGTCTACAATATAATTTAGATATTATTATATATTATAAAAGTCTACATGTACAGGTACAGGAAAATAGCGACATCTATGTCGCCACATGAGAAGCTCAAGAAATATTCGCATACGTCCATAATCACGCTATGAAAGTTTTCTGAGGTGCGAACTATATATACAACATCTAAATATTACTAGTTGGAGTAGACGTCTTTCCCAGATCAGACCATTCGATCTGGCGGGTAGCTACCCTTTCATTGGTAATATCAACAGCCAAATACATATGTGATGTTTGCCAAAAGCATCTCATCGTTGCCGGAAGACGTCGGAATAAAATGGTGGGGTAAAATGGTTTATAGGAAAATCGGTTGTTCTTGAATGAAAGAAGGATAAGCTGAGTACCGAGTGTTTTATTAAAAAATAACATGATATACATATGCCGTGGTAGCTCAGGGGCTAGGCGCGCTCGCTTTTAATTTCATAGTACGCAAATGACCTGGGTTCGATTCTCGGTGCCGGCACCACTAAAATTGTTAATTGCAATTTTAAGTGCTGACTTACCACGTGCTCGGCGGTGAAGGAAAACATCGTGAGGAAACCTGCATGTCTGAGAAATTAAAAATATTTCGAAGACATGTGAAGTCCGCCAACCCGCATTGGAGCAGCGTGGCGGATTCTTCCTAGCTTCAAAACCCTCTCAAAAATGAGAGGAGGCCTGTGCTCAGTAGTGGCATTTATAGGCTGAAACTTTACATTGAAACTTATACATACTTAAAAATTATTAAAAGAAATATACAATAACCACAAAATTATAACCAACTTGCGAATGACCGCGACTTCGTGCGCGTGGATGGTAGGTTTTTTAAATACCCCGTGGGAGCTATGTGATTTTCCGGAATAAATAATATCCTATCACCCTCCCCAGGATGCATGCTATCTCTGTACCAAATTTCGTCAATATCGCTTTAGCGGTTGAGCCGTGAAAAGGTAACAAACAGGCGTTACTTTCGAATTTTGAATATTAGAATGGATACAATTCTTGTTTGCCATCCCGCTCTTGCAACTCTTGCCAGCTCGCTCGCACGGACCTAGGTGAATGTTAAAATTAAGACTTCATACTTACTATACTTACGCAAGCCCCGTATTTGGGCATGCCACCACGCGTCATATTCACCGACATCAGCTCATCCAGAATCGAAGCATGCGAAGTATGCAGGAATCCGTCTAGGTAGGTACCACCCCAGGGCCAGTTATTGACAATTACTAAACGATTTGCAGGTTTTTTTTATTGCCGAAAGGAGCAAAACGCAGCGTGGCTGTCTCCACAGTTCCACAGCCGCCTTAAAAATGAGACGCTTGTGCCTCGGAGTGGAGTAAATTTATGAGCTGCCATTTTAACCGACTTTAAAAAACCGAGGTCCTCAATTCGTCGGAATCTTTTTATGTATTTAGCGACAATACTTACTTTACTGGTGGTAGGATTCCTATGTAGGAAGATAGGTCAAATATTCTACCGTGAAGGAGTAGTGTGCAAACATTACTGTGTTTCGGTTTGAAGGGCACTGAGAGCTAGCGTAATCACTGGGGATATGACTTAAGAACTGATGCCTCAGTGTGATGGGCGCGAATGTCATGTCATACAGAAATCTACTGGGTGACAGCATTTGTTATGGGCGGACGGTACACTTTTTTTTTAATGCATAAAGTGATGAAACGAGCAAAACGTTCACCTGATGGTAAGTGCAACGTCTGCCCACAACAAATGCTGTGCCACCCAGAAAATTTCTGTGTGATACTACACTGTTCCCATCACTCTGAGACATAGGTTCTTAAGTCTTATATGCCCAATGCGTAATCATTACGCATAGCTCACAGTGCCCTTCAAACCGAAACACAGTAATGTTTGCACACTACTGCTTCACAGTAGAATAAAAAAACATATGAGCCGATTCGATGATTGTTTTTTTGTCATATAAATTTAGTCAAGTTCTGATGATGATGACATCCATGAGAAAAATCATTAAAACTCTTTAAATTCGCCTAAGTATGCCCATGATTATTAATTAAAATTAGACTACACTCCCGTGTGGTGGCGCTTTGAGAGAATCTACCACCCCATCTCGTCGAGTGGGTGTCGTAAAAGTCGACAGAGGGTAAATTAGAATGGGCGGCAGCATCTTCCTGGAACATCTGAATAAATGAACTGCGACCCGCCTGCCAAGCGTTGCAACTGTGAATGTCCAAAATGGGGGCTATAAACTGTTGTGGCGTTCTATGGGGGAGGCCTATGTTTAGCAGTGGACTAGTGATAGGCTGTAATGATGATGATGATGACACGGTGATTGTTTTTTGGAGTTATAATGTAAATTTCTGTTGCTAAAACATGAGTGACTCCTATCGGTAAAGGTAAAAGTACTAAAAATCAATAAAACACAAGATAACAAGCTCAATCCATTTTATTATCCTTAATAGTAAAATTAATAACAATTTGAACAAATAAATACAACGGCACCACATGGCAACACTTGCAATACAGTTTAAAATCAACTGCCATGAAACAAATGCTACCAACATTAAGAATTGTAACATACTGAAATAATAGTTCATATTCTCGGTCTTGGGTAACTTATGGGACCACCCTCTCCACTAAACGTGAAGGAATCGACACTCTAAGAAGTCTATAGTCTGAGCATGTTTAGATGCGTCCATGATAGACCACAAATCGTTGCAAAAGAACACCGGTGCGCCAAAAATGATTCGAAATTGAAAGGCATCCTAATTTCAATAAAGAAAGTTGCATACTACTACTGGCTTGGAATCCAAAAGAAAATTAATTTGCTAAGATCCGCATGCAAAATTTAAAATGGTGTATATTACGCACTCCCTCAATAAGGGTCCGCGAGCAAACTAACACCGTCACCAGGAACCTACACCAGGGTAGGTGTAGGTTCCTGGTGACGGTGTGGTCAACACGACACCTCTACGACAGACAGCAGCAGAGTCAATATCGCTTGATAATGCCTCAGTGTGGTATACGAGTACGTGTCGTGTTCTCGACTTCAGTGGTGTGTATTTCCTAGTGGTAGTGTTGTAGAGGTATATACAGTGGTAAGATACAGCGGTGCACTTTTGAAAAATATATACACCGTGTATTTTGCATGCGAATCTTAGCAAGTTGACTTTCTTTCCTTCATTATAATGGATTTCCGCAAAGTAACGCCTAATTCTATTAACTAGATCAAATAGTTAAACGCGCTATGGCGTTAAAGCTGAAGGTAGCTCGGACCAACTTACATAAATACTTCTATTTTGGTGCTAATTGCTAATGTGGACAAAGTTTTAATACACTAATAATAATCACTATGCCATGGCATTCTCTTTCACTATGATAATATTGTCTATGACTGCGGTTCTCAAACTGTGTTCCGTTCAATTTGTATAGGTATGCCGCGACAAATTGGAAAGTAGATACACAGGTACACATTTATAGAAGTTCTACATCCATGGGCCAAACAGTTTCAGAACCTCTGCTTTAATGTAAACCAGTGATTCTCAAACTTTTTCCTGTACCATAGACAAACGGAAACGCACACGAACTTTGGTTTCGGATGGAATTCGTAAGCTACAGTAGAACACTATGAAAGTAGAATTATTATTTTATTACTAAATTATTATTAAATGCCTTGTTATGTCGAAAGGCGGGCGATGGGCACAGATGGAGTTTGGGGCCATGCTGGAACCCAAAAAAAATCGAACTGTAACTGTTTCTGTTTCCTGTTTTCTTATGCATTAAACTAAGAAAGCAATGTGCTATTCACACGCTTTCATTTATTTATTTATTATAGAAGAGGGGGCAAGCGGTGCAAACTTTGCAACTGAACTTTGAAAGTTCTCGTAGCTCAAACAGGTAGAAATTTGGTATGGACTGAGCCTGGTGCGGCTGTCAGGGCCGCCTGCAGACCACCCGACTCCTCAATATCGTGCTTAGGCTCGTTAGATCTGTCTCGATAAGTACTAAAGCCCCCACATTGATGTCCACTACTGGACAAAGGCCCCACAAATTAAAGCTCGTAACAAATATGATTTTTGTTTATTGATTCATTGGATAAAAAGTACATAGGCACATAACATCGGTTTCAGCATTCCAGGGCCCTATCTCATATATTATTTTTGCGGAACAAAAGTTTGGGAACCGCCGCTCTATGATACGTAGATAAGAAAAAATAATTAGACTATCTAAAATCCCGCTGGTTCCTCTGCTTCTTAAGCAGAGAACAGAACAGAATGGTCACGTGATGCCTACAATTGACCGATAAACACGCTAGCGTCTAATAAATATAACTAACTACACAACACCCTTTGATCAGGGGCACTTAGGCCGTGCGATTGCTTTGAATTTCTTAGATCACATGTGACCTCGGGTTCGATTACCGGCGCCACGAATTATTAATTGCATAGTGCCGATTTAACACGTAAGCCGCGGTGAAGTAAAATCTCGTGAGGAATGAAAAATGTTAAAGGACAAGTGAAGTCCGTGACGCACTGCAGCGTGACCAGACCCGATTCTAAAACGCTTTCAGAAATGAGTCTGCCCAGCGGTGGGACGTTACCGATTACTTTTTTGAAGTAAAAGTAAATTTGTCCATCGCCTCTTGATTTCTTTCTACGACAACTGCCTTGACTGCTATGGTCACTGACACTGCCACTTATTAGAGGCCCTACTTCGTCCAGAACCTGACGTGTGAGATGATGAGCTCGTTGTTCCAGGATACCTTGAGATTACCTATCCAGACCCCATTCTCCAGAAAAGGGCTTTCTGGAGAATATAAATAGATTTTGACTTGACTTTTTTTATTGGATAAAGTGACGAAACGAGCAAAACGTTCACCTAAGTGCAACGTCTGCCCATAAAAATGCTGATTTCATACACATTTCTGTGTGACACCACACTGCGCCCTCCTGTCCTCCTGAGACATCACTTCTTAAGTCTCATATGCCCAGTGATTACGCTAGCTCTACAGTGCCCTTCAGACCGAAACACAGTAATGTTTGCACACTACTGCTTCACGGCAGAATAACTGGCCCTTGGGGTGGTACCTGCCTAGACGGATTCCTGCAGTAACGCAACACTCGCACGGGCGAGGTTGTGGTAGTTCAACACATACGCCATGTACATGTGGATGTAGGTAGTTTATTTTTATTTTATCTGCTTCGTCTTATTTTTTTCAATAGTTTTAAATTTAGACTATTTGCCATAAAGTTGTACTAGTGACATTATACAGTGCATCACTTAAGTTTCGTAATTTTTTTTTCTTTTTTAACTGTTATTGTTCTACTACGGCATTGTCGTTTTTGTTTATCAGTGTTTTATTGTACATATTGTTTTAATTTCTCCGTGTCTTATTTGCAATTGTACCTGTATTTATTGTGTGGGTGCTTCGAATAAACTTCTCTTTCTTTCTTTCATAGGTAATCCTACCATAATCGATCGCGAATAATCTTAGGAAATACTGAGTCGATTTGAAAAAAAATTGCTGGTGTTAGATAGAGGGTTTATTCTAGATGGTTCTAGGCCATAGAACTAGAACTCTATGCTACGGCCATAACCAGCCGCTGAATCGAACACCGAAACGCAAGCTTCTTTGCTTATATGGATGATAGACGCATTCGGCTTGTTGTAGGCGTTCGAATCTATACAAATAGATAAAATTGAAGTGTCTGTTTGTAATAACAAAAAAACAGCTTTTCACTCAGTGCTTATGTAAGTTAATTTTTTTTTATTGTATAAAGTGACGAAACGAGCAAAACGTTCACCCGATGGTCCGTCGCTCCGTCAACGTCCGCCCACAACAACTGCTGTGTCAGCCAGAATATATCTGTGTGACACCACACTGCGCCCGTCACCCTGAGACAACAGTTCTTAAGTCTCAAATGCCCAGTGATTACGCTAGCTCACAAAAAATAAACTATTACGCGTTTAAGTCACTAATACGTTGCTTATAAGAAAAAAACAATTTTTTAAGTTTTTGTCTGTCTGTCTGTCTGTCTGTTTGTTCCGCAATTGCAATTTTAAGTGCTGATTTATCACGTGCTCGGCGGTGAAGGAAAACATCGTGAGGAACCCGCATGTCTGAGAAATAAAAAATATTTCGAAGACATGTGCAGTCCGCCAACCCGCATTGGAGCAGAGTGGCGGATTTGTTCCTAGCTCCAAAACTCTCAGAAATGAGCGGAACTGCGCAGGCCTGCGCTCAGCAGTGGGACATTTATAGGCTGAAACTTTACTTTTTAAAGTCCAAGATGGAGGAAAACTCAATATATACCAAAAATAAGACAAGTCATCTATGAAATAAAGAAAATAATGTTAATTTGCAAAATATAAAACGGCGTATTTTATCTAGTTTCCGAAGAGCACCGTCTGCCATCACGCAATGGCGTGGCCCCGAAACGATATAGACGAAACGTGTCGTGTCGTCGACCTTAGTGGCGTCCTAGTAGTGATGGACGGGAATCTGGTGGCGGTTCCCGGTGGTGGTGTTAATTAGCTGCACGCTTACTGTGAGAGCGGGCGGTGCTCTTCGAAAACTAGGCAATACACCACCATTTATTATGTATGCGGATCTCAGCAAATTAACTTTGTTACCTTTATTGCAACGGCTTCCTGCAAAGTAACGCCCGATTCTAATAACAAAGTTGTCTATGGGCTAAAACAGTTTGAGAACTTCTGGTTTAATGTAAACCAGCGATTCTCAAACTTTTCTATACCATAGACTAAAAGAAACGCATACAAATGTCGGCTCCGGAAGTTCGTAACCTACAGGGGAACGCTTTGAAAGTAGTTTCATTGCCTAGTTGAATTGGATGTGTTTCTTGTCTCTGTCTGTTTGTACGTGTCTATAGTTTGCAGTGCGCCCCCTTCCTCGGAATGTTTGCGAAGGGCGCGGGATGCGGGTACAGTCTCCTCCTCGATTTGAACTCCACTAGGTCTGTGATCTTGACGGCCTGCGAGGGGAAAATTACACGATTTTGCATGAATATATGTTTTTTATTGTATAAAGTGACGAAACGAGCAAAACGTTAACCCGATGGTAAGTGCAACGTCTGCCTATAACAAGTGCTGAGTCACCCGGAACATTACTGTGTGGCACACTGCGCTCGTCACCCAGAGACATAAGTTCTTTAGTCTCATATACCCAGTGATTACGCTAGCTCACAATGCCCTTCAAACCGAAACACAGTGATTACGCTAGCTCTCAGTGCCCTTCAAACCGAAACACTGAAATGTATACACACTACTGCTTCACGGCAGAATAACTGCCCTGCAGGTATCCTAGCACCAGTGTTAGTAAATATACCATGGATGCGAATTTGTATGAATGGTATTGAATGAGTAAAAGCAAGTAAAGTCGCCGCCCCCACCTTTGTTTGCCCCTCTGTCCCCTCGGCCGCTTGCCCGTCGCCCTCCGGCGCCCCCTCGCCCCCCGCCGCCCCCGCGCCGCCCTCCGCAGTGGACAGCACGTAGACGGACAATTTCTGCCGCTCCGGAGACTCCTCGCTGATGTGCTTCTGCAGTTAAGTGTCAGCTTGTGATCAATTTTTTTTTTATTGGATAAAGTGATGAAACGAGCAAAGCATTTACCCGATAGTAAGTGCAACGTCTGCCCATAACAACTGCTGTGTCACCCAGATAATTTCTGTGTGACATCACACTGCGCCCATCACCCTGAGACATCAGTTCTTAAGTCTTATATGCCCAGTGATTACGCTAGCTCTGAGTGCCCTTCAAACCGAAACACAGTAATGTTTGCACACTACTGCTAGACGGATTCCTGCATAGGAATCCTAACACCAGTAAAACTACACACACACGTACAATGGTAATATTTTAAGCCATCGCAACTTGCCGTGTGGTGGCGGCTTAAGAGAATCTACCAACCCATCTCGTCCCCTGAGTGTTGTGAAAGTCGGCAGAGAGAAAATGAAAACCGGGACATGGCCAGCGGCGACTTCCTGGTAGATCTGGATAAATAAACCGCGATTGCTAACCTCACGCGGGCACGCTAAGCGTGGCAACTATGGCAAAAAACCCCCTAAATGAGTGCTACAAACTTTTGCGGCAATCCATGGGGGAGGCGCACGTTCAGCAGTGAACCAGTGATAGGCTGTAATGATGATGATGAAGTTCCTTGTACACGCCCGCTGGAGCGAGGAGCTGTAAGTCTGCGGGAAGTCGACGGATGCATACAGCTCAGTCCGTGCTTTGTGACCATTTGGTGAAGGACAAACATAAGTTCGGTTCTGGACTTGCCGGGCTACAATGATGAAATTCTTAGTTCGTCATTTCATTTGGCCGTGCAACCATTAGAAGACGAGTCATCATCACCATCATTTCAGACTATCACTAGTCCATTGCTGAACATAGACCTCCTTCGTAGATAGCCACAAAAGTTTGTAGCTCTCATTTTGTACTTCTTGCCATAGTTGCCACGCTAGGCAGGTGGGTCGGTAATCGCAGTTTATTCAGATGTTCCAGGAAGGACGCTGCTGCCCATCATCTGGTTGTCATTTTCCGTCTGTCGACTTTTGAGACACCCACGGGATGAGATGGGTTGGTAGATTCTCTTAAGCCGACACCACACGGTTAGGATTATATAATAATAATAATAATAATAGAAGCTTATTTGTCTAAAATCAGGTATACAAAAAAGTTAAATTTTAATAATATTGAATATAAATCTCGCTTTAGACAAAAGGGTCTAGGATTCAGCTTGGTCACACACATGGTGTACACTGCGGATGTTTTATCCCAGCCCGAAATTGGAAACAGAACAATAACACACTTTAACACATTAATAAAAAAAAATTTTAAACAACGTACATATACATACATACATACGATCACGACTGTATCCCATAAGGGGTAGTCAGAGACTGGGCACTCACTGCAAAAATAGATGACTGCCACAGACCACGTTTCACCAAAACAGAATAATGCACTTGGTGTGATAGGTGGTGAGCCCATCGCCACCATGCGCTGTTGGGTGCACAGTGCAGTTTAATTCCTTACTCGCCTTTTACGAGATCCATTGGATGAGATGGAGTGGTAGTATCCTTTTAACGAGCCGCCACCACACGGCCCTAAACAATGTACGTACAAGCTTATATGTATTTATATTTATACACACTCACACGTTTTTACATATATATACATATATTAATTATGGACCGACGGACCTAGGGTTTGCTGCATCAAAAGCCAGTACCGACATGTTCTATTAAAGCAACATAATGAGATCATCTCACGAAGCGATAGAGGTAAGTCATCACAGCATCCCCGGGTTTGTCCGAAATAGTCATGATTCCTGGTTTTCGTATCTCAAGCAATTGTTGACTCTATATGGACGCCACAGTCGCATTCGGCTTTTGGCACATACAGTTACTATATCCCATTGGGGTAGGCAGAGACATTCGCAACCCTCTTTCCGTCCTTATGAGAAACGAAACGTGACCGGGTGGCGAACCGCGCCGCCAATTTGGTGGGAGTCGAAATCCTTGCATCATTGCGTTCCCACGAGTAGCTGGGGAAGATGTTGTCCACCCAAACAGAGCTTCCAATGCTTGGATAAGGCTAGCATAATCGCCCGCTCTCGCTCGAGGCTCGCTTTTAGACACGTAGCCATCGGCACGACTGCCACTGGCTTGGCGGAGAGGAAGGGGAAATGAAAATTCAACTGAAGATCACCATCATCATCACTTCAGCCTATCACTAATCCACTGATGAACATAGGCCTCCCCCATTGATTTCGCCATAGTTGCCACGTTTGGCAGGCAGATTGGCAACCGCAGATTATTTATTCAGATGTTCCAGGAAGATGCTGCCGCCCATCTTCTGGTTTTCATTTTCTCTCTGTCGACTTTTCCGACACCCACGGAATGAGATTGGGTGGTAGATTCTCTTAAGCCGCCAAAATATCGGGGCTTCCGTCATATAGCGGAATGAGCATCTCGAAAAATGTCAGCAAACAGCACTTGAGTCCTCTCACCCTTGACTCTACAGCGCGAGGCGTCTGATGCTGCGATCTCCAAGTGATCAAGCGTAGCGATTACCGCAAATATGTTTTTTTTATTTGAGAAAGTTAGGAGACGAGCACACCGTGCAGCTGATGGTAAGATCAACGTCCGCCACACTGCGCCCGTCACCCAACGACATTAGTTCTTAATTCTCATATGCCCAGTGATCGCGCTAGCTCACAGTGCCCTTCAAACCGAAACACAGTAATGCTTGCACACTACTGCTTCACGGTAGAATAACTGGCGCTGGGGTGGTACCTACCTAGACGGATTCCTGCATAGGAATCCTACCACAAGTTTTTGTTTTGGGAAAGACCTATATGCACCAGCAGATCGATGATGCATCAGAGCTAGTGATAAAGATGTGCAGTATTTGGCCAGGAATAACTTCCGACTTTATCTCCGCCGGGTCGTTTTTTTTTTTATTGAATAGGAGGCAAACGAGCAGGTGACTCGCGTGATGGTAAGTGATCACCGCCGCCCATGAACACCTACAATACCAGAGGAATAGCAGATGCGTTGCCGGCCTTTGAGAAAAGAATAGGCTCTTTTCTTGAAGGTCCCTAAGTCGTATCGGTCCGGAAAAACCGCTGGCGGCAGAACATTCCATAAAGTGCAAGTGCGTGGAAGAAAATTCCGCGAAAAACGCACTGTGATGGAATGCCAACCATCAAGGTGGTGACGATGGAATTTGAGGTAATGCCGTAAGGTGCGATGGCGAAATTCAGCGGCTGGAATTAATCCGAACAATTCCTCGGAACACTCCCCATGGTACATACATACATACATAAGATCACGACTGTATACCATAAGGGGTAGTCAGAGACTGGGCACCAAAACAGATGTATCACTTCACCAAAACAATATAATGCACTTGGTGTGATAGGTGGTGAGCCCATCACCACCATGCGCTGTTGGGTGCACAGTGCAGTTTAATTCCTTACTCGCCTTATACGAGATCCATTGGATGAGATTGAGTGGTAGTATTCTTTTAACGAGCCGCCACCACACGACTTGCACTCCCCATGGTAGATCCTGTAAAAAATGCAAAGAGATGCAACATCTCTTCGCAAAGCCAGGGGATTAAGCCGATCAGATAGGACATGGTCGTCGATAATTCGAGCCGCTCTTCGTGGTTTCGAATCCCATCTATAGCAGTTTTTTATTAAATTAAATTACCTTGTAGAACTGTATCAGCTCCTCTTTGGTGATGGTGTTCAGTTGTTCCACTTCCACGCGAGGCCTGTCGAAGTTGTAAACCTGAAAACAAAAATCATTTCAAATCGCGGCACGAAGTCACCCCCCCCCCCCCCCCCCTCGCCTTCCATGAAAAATGAGTCATGACATTAAAACACGCACCAACAGCAGTGTCCTCCTGGCCGAATTATCAATGTCCCAGGGCGCAGTGTGTGTTACATCCGATGCGTAATAATATAATATGCGATTTGATAGGAGATAAGTTGAGAAGCGGTGGTGGCGGCTTAAGAGAATGTACCACCCCGTCTCATTCCGTGGGTGTCGTGAAAGTCGACAGAGGGAAAATGAAAACCAGGAGATGGGCGGCAGCATCGTCCTGAAACAACTGAATAAACTACTACTACAAACTTTTGTGATTTAGATAGTGGCTGTACTGGTAAGGGAGGCTTATGTTCAACAGTGGGCTAGTGATAGTGAAGCTAAAATTATGATGATGATGTTGAAGGTGAGATGTCAGAGACAAGGGACTTGGTCCACCACTAAGAAGACGCAGTGGTAGGATTGCTATGCAGGAATCCGCCTAGGCAAGTACGCCGCAGTGCCAGTTATTCTGCCGTGAAACAGTTGTCGGCGAACATTACTGTTCCGGTCTCAAGGGCACTGAGAGCTAGTCATTCCTGGACACACAAGACTTAAGAACTAGTGTCGGGCGCCGGCGCAGTGTGGTCATTATCATCATCATCATCATCATCATCATCATCATCATCACTTCACCAGTCCACTGCTGAACATAGGCCTCCCCCATAGATTACTACAAAAGTGTGTAGCTCTTATTTGGAGGAGAATTTTGCCATAGTTGCCACGCTTGGATCTTAGATCTTCTTGAAACATGTGAATAAATAAACTGCGGTTGCCAACCCGCCTGCCAAGCGTGGCAGCTATGTGTGGTGCCACAGAATAATGTTTTGAGCGCCACAGCATTTGTTTAGGGGCGGACTGTGCCCTTACCATCAGGTGGTTACCGTCTGCTAAACCCAATACCCACCAGGTCTACTGACTACTACTCACTTGTGCGGAGATCTCGCCCCAGAGCTGCGAGGCCTTGCTGGTCATCCGCTTGGGTTTCTCCAGCCGCTGCGCCGCCAGCGCCGACCGGTGCTTGAGGAACTCCTCCTCGGTCATCTTCTCCAGGTATTCCTGGAGAATAAACAAATATCTTTAATGTATATAGCACGTAAATAGTCAGGATCGACCGCGGAAGCCAACGCTCCCTCAAAATGCCTAAGCCGACAAGAACTAATAACGGGCAAAGTTTTTTTTTTTAAATAGAACAAAAGTAGCCAAGCTGCTCATGGAGTACGAGACAGATGCCAAAGCGAGCTTATAGCAGGGCCCCGATCGTGTCCATTATGCGCTATGTACCACAGTTGCTTATGGACAACAAGTCAGAAGCCAATCAGCGGGCTTCAGAGAAAAATCTCGATCCTGGCCTCTAGAAAGGCAAAACGTCGCCTACTTTGCGCTATGTAGCCAAGCTGCTCACGGACTACAAGACAGGTGCCAACCAACCGTGTTTTAGAGAAAAGGTTCGATGCTGTTTTCCAAAAGGATAGAATGTCGCTTACGGTGCACTATGTAGCAAAGCTGCTCATGGACAACAAGATAGGTGCCAATTGCTCTGTCCTGACCTCCAGGGTGGAATATAGCTTACTTTGAGCTATGCAGCAAAATTGGTTATGGACAACGCGGCTCTAGAAAGACAAAACGTCGCCCACTTTGTGCAATGTAGCCAATTTGTTCATTGACTACAAGACAGGTGCCTATAGCTCTGTCCTGACCTCCAGTGAACTTTAGATAGAAGCCTCGATCCTGTCCTCCAGAAAATAGAGCCGTCGGAACTTTTAGATTATGTAGCCAACTTGCTTATAAATATAAGTTAGTTACCTGCGAGCCCCGGAGGAAAGCCTCAATCCTGTCCTCTAAATATGCAGGATGTCTGTCACTCTGCACTATGACACGAAGTCCCTGTACGCCGTTGGAGCGACGAACACCACTAAAGACAATGTAGCCAAGTTGCTCCTGGAAAAAGTGAAATGATTATTTAACTTTGTTATTAACTAAAAAATTAACAAGTTTCAAATTTCAAAAATTAACAAACATTTTTGAAATTTGAAACTCGATAAACGAAAATACGACACTAAAAAGAGACAAACATAGGATTGAGCCTGCGTGAGAATGAGATAGTATAGTGTTTCCTGTTATATTAACATTTTCGAATTCGTCCAAATCTTCGATTTGTTAAAATTAAAACCAAAGCAACTAACTACCAAAGCAACCCAAGCAAGTATAGTAAATTTTTTGTAATTCAAAACTTGTAGTCTGGCAACAATATTATAATAAATATACTTATAGCTTGGTAACAATATTATAATAAATAAACCCTACAATTGTAAATTGGTATCAATATTACAATGAATAAACCCTACAACTGTAAGCTTGGTAACAATATTATAATAAATAAACCCTTCAATTGTAAACTTGGTAACAATATTATAATAAATAAACCCTACAATTGTAAACTTGGTAACAATATTATAATAAATAAACCCTACAATTGTAAACTTGGTATCAATATTATAATAAAAAAACCCTACAATTGTAAACTTGGTAACAAATATTATAATAAATAAACCCTACAATTGTAAACTTGGTAACAAATATTGCAATAAATAAACCCTATAATTGTAAACTTGGTAACAAATATTACAATAAATAAACCCTATAATTGTAACCTTCGTAACAAATATTACAATAAATAAACCCTATAATAAACCCTAAATTGTAAACTTGATATCAATATTATAATAAATAAACCCTACAATTGTAAGCTTGGTAACAATATTATAATAACTGAATCCTACAAGTATCCTACTCCTGTCACTGTGCATTCTCATTCTCTCGTAAGTTTAGTTTTCTGAAGGTTTCACATCGACCGCGTGTGAACTGCACACATGCTTCCTTTACTATCGCCACGCTAAGAAATCAGATTGGCGATCGCTGTAATGTATGCAGTGAATGCCTACCTTTGTCCTGAGCACGTTGAAACAAGGTTCAGCCAACGCTTGGGCCAGCAGCTCCAAAGTCACGTTGTGCCGGGTCTCTCGAACTCCGCACGCGTAGTATAGGGACGCGCAAGACGATTTGTGGACAGAGTTCTCCGTCTCCCGTAGGAACCATGACCCTGCAAGTAACAGTAGCCTATAAATGCCACGCCTCCTCTCATTTGTGATGGTTTTGGAGCCGGGACGAGTCCGTCACGCCCCTCTAGTTGGGTTGGCGGACTCCGCGTCCTTGAAAATTATTAGACATGCATTCCTCACGATGTTTACTTCAATAATATATAATAAAAGGAAGCCAAGCACAGAGACCAGGAGGTCGATTTTGTAACTCTGATCGGTTTTATTTTTGCGAATGAAGCTCATTCTTTTATTAATGGGATTAAATGAAATCCCATTAATTAACCCCGAAACCAACTAAAGTTTTAAAATAGACCCCCGGACCTGGAAAGTCAGGCAAGACTGTCGAAAAGGCCAAGATCAACTGGACCTCGTGTAGGACGACTCCCCCGCAGCCTCCCCTCCGCTAGATTATTCAGAAGAACGAATTGAAGGGCGAGAATTAATATAAAAAAAACGATACTCCACACTAGAATCTTGGAAAGCTATGGAAAGGGTAATGAGGCAGTGTAGGACGACTCCCCTCCACTAGATTATATAGAACAACGGATTGAAGAGTGAGGCTCATTTTTTTAAAATGATACCCCACAATAGAATCTTCTCTTGTATCGTGGGTGCGTTTTACAGACAAATTTCAGAACGAGACCCGAATACCAAGGATATATATTTGCGCAAATGTTGACCCCGGGTGGGATTCGAACCCAGGACCCGCGGCGCAGAAGTCAGGTATGCGAACCACTACGCCGCGTGGACTTCAAATTCAGTAATAGACTTGTGATGGCACCCTCATCACAGTGCGTTATCGTAGCGATGACAGGATAGTTCTCTCCAAAAAAATATGGGGGTTTACTGCCATATTTGCCAAGTGGCTTGGCAACTGCAGTATGACGCGCAAAGGGAATCGTGTTACCTTATTTATTTCACATGACGTCCACGTTAAATAGGAATCCTACAACCAGTAAAAGACGCATAACCTCATGCGTCTTTTACTGGTTGTAGGATTCCTATGCAGGAATCCGTCTAGGTAGGTGCCACTGCAGTGCCAGAAAACATTACTGTGTTTCGGTTTGAAGGGCACTGCGAGCTAGCGTAACCACTGGGCATTTGAGACTTAAGAACTGATGTCTCAGGGTGACGGGCGCAGTGTCGGTCCACACAGAACACAGCATTGCTATGGGCAGAGGTTGCACTTACCATCAGGTGAACGTTTTGCTCGTCTCGTCACCTCCTTCCGTGAAAAAAAAACTTTCAGCTCACCTTTGTCCAATTCAACTTCTCTGTACAGCATGAGTTGCTGAGCCAGCAACGGTGTCGCGTCCTTGGGCAACCTTGAAAAGGTCATTGTCAAACAGGTTATTGTCAAGAAGGTCATTGTCAAAAAGGTCATGGCCAAAAGTTCATGGTCAAAAAGGTCATTGCCAAAAAGGTCATTACAATTTATCTATGATCTCTCATCGTCTTCTCCACTTCCCTTTGATATGGTTGATGAGGGCGATGGCTGCCACATGCCATACTCGTGAGCAGGTGCCGTTGGTAGAGGCTGCTGTGCTCGAGTTTGCACACCATGCTAATATTATAAATGCGAAAGTAATTCTCTGTCCCTCTGTCTGTTTGTTACCTTATCACGGTTCAACCGCTGATCCGATCCTGACGAAATTTGCCACTGATGTAGCTTACATCCCGGAGACGGACATAGGATATTTTTATTTAAAAAAAACCTGTATCCACGCCGACGAAGCTACTACATTCATATGTATGATTGAATCTGTTTAATTTTTTTTGTCATGGAGCGTTAGATTGTCTATGAGACTATTCTTTGTAAATTTATATATATAACTAGCTGCAGTACGTATCTAACGTACGTTATTAGGTTTCTTAAAAATACCGTGGTAACTCTTAAATTTTCCGGAACAAAAAGTGTTCTATGCCCGTCTCCAGGATACAAGCTATCTCTGTGCCGAATTTCGTCAAGACCGGTTCAGCGGTTAAACCGTGAAAAGGAATTAAACGGACAGATGGACAGACAGAGTGACTTTCCCAATTACAATATTAGTACGTTCCGTATTACTAAAAAGGGGACACCTGCGGACTTTTTTTCGCCTTTTTCTTCTCAGTCAAGTTGTTAGCTTATTTTACATACATGCAATCTCACCTTCATATATCCTTATATATGAAGGTGAGATTGCATGTATGTAGGCAGTACGAAATGGCGAACTACGTCGCCGCCATTTTGATATCGAAATTCTTAAGACTTAAGAATGTCTCAGGGTGACGGGCGCAGTGTGGCGCCACATAGAAATATTC